>OY987281.1:19035989-20413952 GCA_963920785.1 Sphagnum contortum | reverse complement strand
AGTGTAGTAGTGACAGTAGAGTGAGTCCTGCTTGAGAATTATATCCCACTGCATCATTTTCCTTTAAAGAGAAATTTTCTTCAGAATATTCTTCATCATCATCTGCAGTCGTGATCATGTATACTTCTTCTTCTTGCTTCACATCTTGTCCTGAAGTATTAGTTGGCAAATTATCAAACTGGTCATGTGCATTTCCAGGAAGTTGTATCTGTTCCACATCTTCATCATCCAAGTCTCCCCATTTCATTTTCAGAGTATTTGATGTTCTTGCAGCACTTACTAAACTCTCACGACGCTCTTCCATATCCTTAGAACTATCATTTCCCCTATCCTCCTCCTCCTCCTCCTCAAGTGCATCACAAACAATCCCATGATGAAGAGAAGAAGAGGGCAGCAGCTCATGCAGAACCCTCTTCTGGGCGTCAGATTTCACAAGAGCCTCCTTCTCATCACCAGATGTAGAGGGATGATGATGATCATATGCATCTGCAATTCCTTCAGGTCTTATAGCCACATGTGGATTTGTGTAATTGTTGTCAGAACATTGAGCTGCTCCTGCTGAATCAATTAACCCATTTGGATCTCGTACACTGTCAGAGAATTGTGCACACTTGCTACAGGTGCTTGCTCTTGTGGATACCGATTGCTCAAGTGTATTGGACTGAATGACAACACTCAACAACTCTGGTCTGAAGTAGGTCAACTCCCCAGAGGCAAGCTTGAATCTACTTTGTGTTGTAATGTCAGTTTCCTTATCACCAGAGAAGCCATCATTGCATGAATCTTCTTCTTCTGACAATGGAGAGATTGAACCAGAGAAGCCGCCATGGCATGGATCTTCTAACAATGGGGAGATGGAACCAGAGAAACCATCATTGCATTGATCTTCTGACAATGGAGAGATTGATCCATCTGAAGAGACTGATGTTGTTGCCGCATCAGACTCCTCTGTTGCTGCCACCCTGATTCCCTCTGCCAATTGCTGCTTGGTGGACTTGTCTCTTTTGTTTGCCACTGCTGCTTTGTATCCTTTATACGTGAAGGCAAACTTGACCTTCACTTACACAAATCTCTTCTCAAATCTCTCACAAATCTCTTTGTGTGAAAAACTGCAGATGGATTGTGGATAATGGCCAAAACCAGACTAGAGAGATCTATGTCATAGAGAAATTGCACAAGGTAAAATGCAGATGATGCAACTGAAAGTTTGTTTGTGTTTTCTTCCTTGCTGGCTCTTCTGTCAAGATCTATCTGCCGTTTGCAAACAGATTCTAGTTTCTCCACGAATCTATCATCAAGAAGAGCAGCTTCTTGGGAGGAAGGATTAGAACTAGCAGTAGTAGTACTTCTTCACTGAGCCATGAAATGTTTTCCAGATTTTTCTTCTTGCCCCAATGTGTGTCTGATAATGTTTTAAAGTTGATCAACAATATAAAAGCTTGAGGAAGATTCGTTCAGCATTTGCTAGAGAGTGACTTTATTGGTATTGGCTGTCCTGCCAAATCTGCTTGATGGTAAAGTTAGGACAGGCTGATTTGTCCATCCAAGATATAAGCCTAGTAATGTAAGCCTAACATGCCCACGAATGTTTACCGAATGTTCACCAGTTGATCTATAAAATTCTTTAAAATTTTTTAAAATTCTTGCTTCTTTGAGCTTCCATAACATTCCCGCATTAAGAATTTCATAACTATGCTGAGTTTAGCCATTATATTTAGCCATTAAGTTTATCAATTAAGTTTGACTATTATGTTTAGCCATTAGATTTAATCTTTTAGTTTAATCAATGTTTAACCATTATGCTTAACCATTAATCTAAGTCATTAAATTTAGCCATTATGTTTAGTCATTAGTTTAAGTCATTTAGTTTAATCACTGAAATTAACCATTAATTTAAGTTGGTGAGTTTAACCATTAATTTAAGTCGTTAAATTTTATCACTAGGTTTAGCCATCAATTTAAATTGCTAAATTTAACCACTAGGATTATCCATTAATTTAAATCGTTGAGTTTAGCCACTAAGGTTTACTATTAATTTAAATCATTGAGTTTAATCATTAGGTTTATTCATTAGTTTAAGTTAGTGAGTATAGCCATTAAATTTAGCCATTAGTATAAATTGTTGAGTTTAACCACTAGGTTTAACAATTATGTTTAGTCATTATTTTAAATCATTGAGTTTAGTCATTAGGTTTAATTATTAGTTTAAGTCGTTGAATTTAACCATTAAAATTAACCATTAATAGATGGATGGATGAATGAAAAGCTTCACAAAAAACGACCATGACATCCTTTATTATATGTAATAATTGTCATGACATTGTGATAGTGACACTAAGTGAGACAATATTGTACTGATAGGGACAATGAGAAAAAATAGAATAATATGTAACTTTCACCTAACGAAAATCATTTCAAAAAATTGAAAAGTGCATTTCAAATTGTGTAAGTTATTATTCTTGCGACTGAACCAACAAGATTTCTTTAGCACAATGAGGAATCAATTTTTTTTTTTTTTTAAATATGACAATATTTTATAATGGGTGAAGTCCCTTCCACAAATGGGGATCACTCCCAAAATGCCAGGGCTGAACTCAGCAACCAGCTAGTCCTAGGCCCTTTATTTTTGAGAATGCCCTCACCCTGAGGCTTCATGTAGCCTACACTGAAATATTTTTGGGGTTCGGAATTCGTAGTGAATTAGGGTTCCAAATTGAACCGGCAGTGAAGCACAAAGACTACTACTTTAGGGTTTGGCGCTCTTGAACTCTCGTCCCACTTGATTCTTATCGCCACGAGTTTGCAAGAGCGGCGTGATAAGAGGAGGCCGTAGCTTGCCTTTCAAACTCCAGTGGAAGAGAGATTATTATGCCTCAATAGGTGGTGGTGAAGACGGAGGAGGTCAAAGTGGAGGAGTGGAGAACAAGGCTTTGGGGGCTAGGTTGGGGTAGGGGGAAGAGGGAGGAGGAGGAGGAGGAGGAGGAGGAGGGAAAGAAGAAGAACAACAATAAGAAGAAGAAGAGATGGCATCCGAAGATACTGATATGGTTACAGGGCCGTCGGGTGAAGGAAGTAGCGCAGGCGGCAGTTCCAGCGCTGCCTCGAAGCGACCGAAGCGGTTCGAGATCAAGAAGTGGAATGCCGTTGCCCTTTGGGCGTGGGGTATGTACCTTTTGTATTTTTTTTCCTCCTTGCTTAATTCCATGGGAGTGCGGGAGGAGGGTTTCTGGTTTTGTGCGTTTAAGAATTCTTATCGTTTTTTTCTCCCTCGGGTTTCAACCCGAGGCATAAATGTTGGTCGTCTTATGAAGGAGAGGCCCAGAGAGGGAGAGGGAGAGAAAGATACATAAGAGATCGAAAGATAAAGAGATTCTAGCCTTCCATGGTAGATTCGCAGACTCTTACTTCATAGACAAAAAGTGTTGTCTTCTGGAAACTATGCGAACCAAGGAGGAGAAGAAAGAAAGAAAGACATGTTGTCTAACAATGTATGCACTGAGATGGCTGTGAACATGCAACCACTTGCAAGGTAGTGGCCATGAAGACTAGGCTACCGGCTAGGTGCTGCTAGGGCCAGATAGACATCCTCTGGTGAGATGTGCAAAAAGAGATTCAGAATTGAGGGTTGTAGTTTCTATCATGCCAATGTGCATGAGCAAAATACCAGAGATGGGTGAAAAACAGTCTTTGGAATCTGCTCGGAATATCACTGAACCAAACCACACAACAAGATAGGGTTTGCTACATGATTTGAAATATCTTTGCAAGCAGCAAGAGTTCACATATTGTTGATACAACTCTTCTTCTTCAGAGTAAGGGATGAAGAGGATGCATGCTTCACATTTGATAGTGGTTGCTTCACCATCTACTCATCCTTATTCATCACCAGTGACTCTATATTTTTTGGAACAGAAACTTGAGCCCTGTTTGCCTTTGCATTATGGATATAATGGTGAAAGCCAGAAAAACTTGTAATTGAAGCAGGCTTAAGATTGTTGCTGAGACTTATGGTCTCCAATGAATTTTGAATTTATGAATCACCAAAGATCTTCTCTCTCAACTAAAGAGAGCCTAGAAGAGTGCCTGAAGTATAGGAATGGGAGGAGGTGGATTTATCACCATCCATAGCACAGAGGCAGGTATTGTACACACTAAAGGAAAAGATCTGTTGACATAGTGTTTCTGAAGGAGATTAGGAATTTGAGGACATGGTGGAGTCCTCAGATTATGTCACCAGATTCAAGGATAGGTAATTGTCTTTTTTGGTGACGAGGGGCTTTGGCTTGTGAAGGTTTATTGTTTGTGCATTGTTGATAAGCTAGGAGGATTTGATTGCCTTGAGAGATTCCTCACTGGGTGCTGTGGATAGAGGCTTGAAAAGTACTCCAGTTACCCCATGAATCACTCAATTCGTCTTGGGAAAGGGCACTGAGCTCTACAGCCAGCTTCATTTCTCTTGCTGTGTGTGTCTCAAATTGTGGGAATCCTTCCAGTTCTGGTTAGGTACAAAGTAGTTTGTTGTTTTCTGAAATACAATGATACTTATAGTTGATTTTTTTGCAGACATTGTGGTTGACAATTGTGCTATCTGCCGCAACCATATCATGGATTTATGTAAGTGACACCACAAATTGAAGTTAAAGATCCATTATAGTGGTAACAAAGATTGTGTAGCATAATCTTCTTTGTTGATGGACATGGGAGATGGTTGTCATTCTCCCTTCCTTTGGTGTATATTGGATGGTGCCAACTATGACTGGACTAATATCCATCTATGTCACAGGTATTGAATGCCAAGCAAATCAGGCTAGCGCAACCAGTGAGGAATGCACTGTAGCTTGGGGTACACTTCTCCTGTGATTTCCAACTGTTGGAATGTCCCTGCTTTGCACTTGTGTGTTAGTAGCTTTTTCTTCAAAGGTGGCCTTAGCAAACTCCTTTCCCATATTCAAACTGTGGCTTTTGCTTGCTGGCATGGTTGTTCTTTGGATTGTTGGGAATCTTGGCCAGGTGTCTGCAACCATGCCTTCCACTTCCATTGCATAAGCAGGTGGCTTAAGACTCGACAAGTCTGCCCACTAGGTTTGCACTAACTATTGTTCTCAATTTACTATTGCACTTACATCTTTAGGAGATTGTTGTTGTCCAAATTTTCATTCCATGAGTTTCCATTATTTACAATGTCCCAGTCAAATTTTCTTGGAAAGGTAGTGAACTGCAGACTCACACTATTCTGCTTCAAATGACTGCAGACAACAGTGAATGGGAATTCCAGAAGTATGGACGCTGATGACCATTCCAAGCACTCATGTTGTGCATTGTGAAGAAGGCATGATCAGCAAACATAGGCAGTTTCAACTGATGCAGACTTGAAGTTAGAGAATGAAAACTTCTTTTTTTTCATTTCCTGTTCTTCTGTTGTGAAGTTAACCAGTAACTATTTCCTTCCAACTACAGCATATAAAGGGTAGATTCAGTGATCAACAACTTGCAGATGTGCCATCACCTAAAGTACAGGTGCCTTGAAAGGCCATGCTGCTGCTCTAAAACTTCTAGTGGAAGCTGAGATACCTTGTTGCTGAAAACAAGGCTAATGTTTGCCCAACACAAGCTCTCAATTTCTTCAAGCTTTTATTTCAAGTTTCTCCCAAAAACAATAAGATCAAATTAGAAAGTTAATCCATCATTCTCTCAAGCATAGCCATTAGTAGTTTCTCACCATGTTGGAATTTTTTGTGTAAGTTGAAGGAATCAAGGTTTAAAAAAAAATTAATTTGTTTGACATGGTTAAGCATCCCCCAAAAATATGCTAGAAAGAAACACTTTCACCTTGCAATCACATTAGTAACTGCCAACAAAGCTTAGAGCATCTCCGCTGGGAGCACCATAATGACATGTAAACAATAATGTCAAGGATGAGGGATTTTGAAGAACTAGTATATGGAGATTTGTTATATTCTTTTGTATGATTGTCCTTCGACTATTTTTGAGATGACTATGGTTGTATGGTCATCCTTGGACTATTTTAGAGGCAATTATGGTTGTATGGTTGTCCTTGAACAATTCTAGAGACAATTCCAATTGTATGGTCATCCCTAGACAATTTCAAACATAGTTCTGAAAACGATTAAGGCGGTAGTTGAAGTAGTTGCAACTTTGCTTTCTTGCATGGTATGTTTTGAAGCAAGTTGAGCCAACGTAGCCAAAGAAGACAACTTCAGAAGTTCATTTGCTAAGTGGCATGGAGTTGACCCAAATGTTCTCCTTGATATGAGCTTGGATGAGTTTCTTGAACTCTTCCGTGCTAGAGCTCATCACAAGCATGCACCATTAATTACACATGTAACAAGAGATTTCTTGTCCCTATCAAATGAATTTTGATTTGCAATTTGTGTAGAATCACTCACTATCAACAAAGTCAAAGCTATTGTGTAAGTATTTCTTCTATTTGTAGCAAAAGAGTCCAAGGAATAAAGAAAAAGTTTATATTTGGTTAGGATGACTTTTGTTTTCATCCTTTGGTTTATTTGTTTTGGCTGACATTTCATGCAATGGTCATAATATTGAGCACATGTTATAGGATCTGATGATATAAGATTTGGAATGTGTTTTGCTTCCAATTTATCAAATGGTATGTCAAATCCAAGTTTTTTACTATTTAAATTGTACAAACATTGTAACAAAGGAAGCCATTTGCTTTTGGCATTAGTGAACATAACTAGTGACCTAATTAACACATCATACATCTTTCCTCAATCAACTTTAATATTCAATTGAAGTATATATTCTTGAAAGATCCATGTAGCTAGCCTAGATCAAAATGCAATACCACATTTAAGGTCAATTTGTTAAAGACATCATGTGCTAGAAGTTGACATCCAAGAAATTTCCTTTTATATATACTAATCCAAAATGATGATACAACACAATGAATTAAATAAATATATTTGGTATATGTGTGGCAAAATATGACTTTTGTGCAAAAGTTCCCCATTGAGCAATTGTTTCATATGATATTTTGATTCCTTGATTGCTACAAGGTTGACCAAAAAGTAATTTTGTAAATTTAATTCTTCACAATGAACATCTTGGAAATGATCCAAAATGGTTTGAAATCTTGATTTGGTGCCACAATTATAGCATTTTCAAAATAATCATAATTTTGTTCCGAAAACAATATGTTTTGCACCATAATACCTATTGATCTATTTTCTTGTTTCTTTTCAAACCCTTCTTCATTACTATTATTACATGGCACATTATTTGTATCACAAGAAATGTTAATAGGTTGGGTTTGTTGAAATAATGTGAACATACCAAGCCATTGTGAATGGATCAATATGTCAAAACCTTTGTGTAATGTTGTGCTGAGGAAATCATACAAAGTAATCAGTCTAATTATTAATGAAAGCTATTAGGTTTCAAAACTTTTTTTTTCTTGCATTTTTCCATTTTTCAATAATAGATCATCTATAGTTAATTCATTAGCAAAAGATCAAGGTAAAAACGTAAAAAGAACAAAAACAAGTTCTCATGGCATTCCCAATATGTTCCCCAAGTTCCCAATGTGTTTCCAATGTTTTCAACTTGCTCCCCCGAATTGTCAGATGTATTTACACCCCGCCCCCCCAAGGAGCAAATAAGGAGATGTTACAATATATGCATTTTACATATTTATGTTAATTCAAGTACTCGAAAACAAATAAAAGGACAAAACAAAACGATAAAAAACAAAACAAACTACATGCCATTGTGTAGTCTCTCTCCTGAAGGGGAGAACCAATAATTAATAAAGGTGCTTGAAATATGACTTGGAAGTTAATAATCAGTTACACTTTGGAATAGGCTCTGAAAGAACACATTATCACCTAATGGAATGTGGACACACCCTACTAGGCTTGCCACATTCCTGCCCAGAATGGGCCCTATTGGGCCTATTCCATAATACATGAAAGAGAAATTGAACCTATAAATATGGGCATGACACAAGGCCCTTCAAAAGGACCAATTTGCTTAAATGATTTATTCTTATTGCCGAGTCACAATGATTGACCCATGTGGTAACTGGAAACTCACCCTGTCTTTGGGCCCTAGTTTAACCTTCTCAAACCCAGTGTCATCCCCAATTTGAAAGTTTCCATAAGATGAGTCCGCAAAATTGGGTTCGCCTTCCATGAAATTGGATATCAGTTCAGAAGATTCACAGGATCTTATTGTGTCGAGGCTTGATTTAATGAAGTGTAAAGTAAGGCAAATTCAAAACTGGGGGGGAGGGTTAGGTCAGAAAATTAATAAGTCGGTCCCCTGTTTGTTTTTTGACCTGCACACTGTTTTCATCCCGACTTCTTGTTTCCTCTCCAGTTTGAGTCAATCTGGGGCCCAGTAACCTACCCCTAGTTTGGGGTTCTTCTCGGATAGCTCGGGGCGGTGTGGAGTTTTCAGAGAGATTTGGTGCTCCGAAGCCATGGAGTTTCCAGAGAGATTTGGTGCCTCGAAGCCATGGAGTTTTTTCATACAGATTTGGTGCTTCGAAGCCATGCCTTGGATGTTTTGGAACCGTTTGGTTTTTTGTGCATTTCCAGAAGATGCAATTTGTAGTCGACCCATGTGAAGGAAGGACGGAATTGCAAAGGATGCAGAGAATCAATGAGATTCTGCGGAACAGTCATAACTGAGAGAGGTGGTGGATTTGAAAAGTAAGCAATCGACAGTCGAGCTTCTGTTTCATTCACCACAGCTCGATGCCTCACACTCTTGAATCGCCCATTTGTCCATGCCTGTTGTTGGTATTGGAAGAAGAAAGAACACATACACACACACCACACCCACTCAAAGATTGCAGCACATGTTGATGTGTTTAGTTAAATACTTGGATTCAGAAGTCAGTGTTGTGGCAAAGATTTTTTTATTATGAAATCTACCGGATCGTGGGTACAATCAACAAGATTCGTAACTAGGCGATGCACCCAATTGCAAGCAAGTCGTAGAAGGTATTATCGGAAAAAAAACAGTTGTAGCAGAGCTTTGATGGATTTCCAGAAATTTAGGGTTCAAAACTCTTCTTCAAACATATGGAATACGGAGAGAGAGAGAGAGATACCTCGAAGGAGTCTCCAATGTTGAGGATGAAAGAATTGGTTAATGGTTTGACGGACACCCAGGAGCCATCGCGGTAGATTTGCAATCCGCCCACCTTGCACTGATGTAAGATGGTGAGGAGGTTTGGGTCGGTGTGAGCGCCAAGGCCCAGTGTGAGAGAAGGCAGTGGACATGGCGGATAGTAGTTGAACCGCGCTGTGCATTCTCCCGCGGTGCCTAAGTAAGGTTTTGTGAATGTGGAGCTTTCCAGCCCTAATCCTTCCGCACAAAGCTCCAGTACTTGCGTCGTAAGCGTGTCCAAACTCCTATTGTACTCCTCTACGCTTTTACTGCAGGAAATGTCAAGCAATCGCACAAACAACCCAACACCCGCATCAACAACAACACTTCTTAGTCGAAACATCACTGCGAGAGAGAGAGAGAGAGAGAATTTAACCTGAATTCTTCAGCCTCGTGAGCATCTTCGCAGTAGACCTTGTCAGCCAGCTCTGTGATGCTCTCCGTCGGACTCCACCTGCACTGGAAGCGATCGATCCAGGGCTTTCCGGCATAGTAAAACCCACTCTCTACACCATAGCCAAAACCTTCATGATTCTTGTTGTTGCTTGGGGAGGAGGAGGAGCCTGGCGAGACTTTTGCTTTCTCCTTCTGCTCCAGAGGCAGGTCGAAGAATTTCTTGGCCTGGGCTTGCATCTCCTGGATCACCTGGGTGTCAACCCCATGATTGACCAGCTGCACAAACCCCCAGTCGGACAGAATCTTGACCAAATCTCTGGCAATTTTGTCTCTGGCGCTGCTGCTAGGATGTTCATCAGATTGATGATGAAGATTACAGAGGTCAAGGATGGGAAGTTCTTCTGCTCCTTGGAAATCGTTATGGGGCACTGACGGACGCTCGTCTTGGGGCCATATGAATTCTGCAAGATTGCCACTGGCACTCCTCAAAAGCTTGGATTTGTGTACTTCTGCCGGCAGTAGCCTGAAATTCTCGGCGACACTACTCTCTCTGCAAAGTCCACTTGCTTTCGATAAACTGGAAGCTGCTGCTGCTGGGTAAGAAACATCATCTGTCATACTGCTGCTGCTATGATCACGCATGAAGTCCGACGGCATCGTATGTGTGGTACACAACTCTTCTTCCAAAAAAACAATGCAGACTCGATCAGCTGCACCGATGAAATATGTTATGGAATTTTCGGCTTCGCAGGACGTTTCTAGAGGTAAATCTGCCTCTCAAAATTCTTGGCAACTAGAGGAAGACAAGTAGACACTCTCAGCTATGGTGTATCAGCAAATGTTCTCAAAGAGAGATACTTCCCGGGAGAGACTGATTGCTGTTCGAGAATCACTCCAGCTCCGAAGATCTGGTTTCGCTGCTTAACAATTGTTAGAGGCAAAGAATGTGAATGAAGAAGATGAGTTCACTTCGACTTCGATGGGGGTAACTTGATGGGAATCACTTGGAGCTAAACTTCTTCCAAGAATAGAGCACCACACCGTCACTCGAACACTCGAACACCCACAACAACCCAAACCCAAAAAGAGAGAGAGGGAGAGAGAGAGAGAGAAAAAGCCTGAAATCATCAGCAAGCATCGAGTTCTTACAAGCCAAGTGAGATGCAATCAAAACTCGAAAAACGCAAAACACTAAAGTTTGCAAAGCGGAATGTACAACAAGCTAGAAGAGGAAGAAGAAGATGAGCAAAATCTTTCAAGAACTCTGGGCTCTTATAGATACTGATTCTACCTCCATGCACACGAGCAAATCTTTTGGGGGAGATCTAGTGGCTCTTCTGAAATTTCTTCCTGCCATTGATGATGATGGGTGCTGATCATGATCATTATCATGATGATGGGTGCTGATCATGATCATTATCATGATGATGGGCAACAAATCTGAATCCAATCTCCAATTCCAATAATCTCCAATTCTTTCAATCCATCATCATCATCAGTGGCAAAATCTGAATCTAATCTCCAGATTCTCAATTCTATGATTTTAGTAATCGGAATCTAATCTCCAAATTCTCAACTCCATGACTTTGCCAATCTGAATCTAATCTCCAAAATTCTCAACTTGCAATATAAATTCTCTAAAAGTTGTAATCTGTCTTTTTATGTGTCAGGAGACCTGGTGAACTAAAAAAATGATAGCTTGAGTTTTTGACATCTAGTTTCTGCTGACTTGACATCCTTTAAATTCTCTCTTATTTCTTGTGTTGCATAGGTACAGAGAAGACACTTGCTAACAACAAGAGGAAACTTTCTAAAAGTAGAGAGAGAAACTCATCATGGGAACTTCAAAGTGTTTTTTTATGTCTTCCTTTCATCATCATGTGTTTGTTTTTTGTCCAGAGGGAATCAAAGTCCACCAGCAACAAAAGGACAATTTGCTGCTGAAAGTGTAATTTTGTCTTCTACTGGGGACCAAGGAGTACTAGGCTAGTGCAAGAAGACATTAACCCTTAAACCCTAAACCCCCTACAATACTTTGCAGGTGTGGGTGCCAGTGACCCAAGCAAAAAGGCTCCAAGAGCCACACAGCCAGCAGACCTTTGAGGGCAAGAGACACCATCACCCACCACTATACCCTATGCAGGATGGATGGTGTATGGACAGGAAGCACTTTTTTCATTCTATCCATGTCCCATAACTAACCATGGTTGGTTAGGTATGTAACTAACCAACCAGTGTCGGGCGGGCATATTTGATCTTGTTAATAACCATTGGTTCCAGTTATATATCACAACTTTTTTATAAAAAAAATTTAAACCTACAGTTATGAACCCTAAGAACCACCATGATTACCAATGGGGGCTTGGTGCAATTACCTTTGAAGGTTAATTTGTAGGTATGGAGGTAGTAGGTTTACAAAGAAGAGCTTGCTAAGTATCTTGGCTTACCTAATAAGGACAAATAGAGGTCTCTTGGGGGAAGAAGCTAAATATGTTGTAAGCCTCGCATAGATAAATATATTATTTCATCTCCGAATGTACATTCATCCATGTTGTGAGACCTCAACATTTGATAAACTTAATTTTTGAATTTCATCCACTTGGTATCTTTTATCAATCATTTTGGTCAACAACATCAATATTATCGTTTTCATTCATGCTTTCATTCCATAATTTCATCCACGTGGGATGGTTCAGTTTTGTTATGAATTTCATCCATATGTTAATTTTACCATGATGTTCAATTTCATTAGTATCATCAACTTAATACATATACATGTTAATTTAACCTTTGTGATCAATTTCACTTTTGAAGTTCTAATTCATCAATGTAATTCATTTCACCCATATGGCCAATTGCATGTGTGTGGTCAATTTCATCCATGAACATAATTTTTCCATCATCCAAAAAATAAATTCCCATTGCATTTCATTCGTCAAACAATGATCAAACATTTTTAGTGACCAATTTCATTCATGAATAATCTTTCATCCATGTGGTACATTTCTTTGAGATATTGTTTTGCTCATCATAAGCCAAATTTTGAATTTCAACAATCTTTTCACTTCATCCAACCATCCTCTTTTTAAGAAATTGTTTTCTTTCCTAAAAGAGGCTAACTCTTATGCCTACTCAAGGGATAAATTGCCACACACCCACACTCACTTTTCCAAACCTTCTTCACTTGCTTCCAAATAAGCCCTCTTATTCCCTTATTTTCTACCCCTACTAGAACAACACATGTTCCATATTTATGTTCTCTCTTGGACCTACTTGGTTCATCTTGGAATAAGGCGATACCCTAAGGTCTACCCATTTAATTCAATCCTTCCTCTTGGAATATGGCTAAACCCCAAGGTCTACCCATTTGATTGTATCCTTCCTTTTGGAATAGGGTTAAACCCCAAGGTCTACCCATTTAATTCAATCCTTCCTCCAAGAAGAGCCCTAAACCTTGAGGGCTACAAACTTAATTAAATCCTTCCTCCTGCTCAACTACTTTCTTTTTAGTTGGAATATGTTTTTCTATGAAGTGGCTCCCAAATACAACACAATTTATAAAATGCAACCATCACACCTACTTTCACAAACTCCAAGACAAATTCTCACAACTAATGTAACACATAATCAATAAGATTATCTTTCGTGTTTCATATCATCAAAGTAAATTATATATTATTATGAAAAAAAAATTGCTTCCTACCATGCATATGGATCATAAACAAATTTTGTGAGCTTGGTTTACACTTCAAGGTGATCTAAAACCAAGCTCCATTCATGCATAATAACTTGAAGCTTTGATGACGACCAGAAGACGTTCAATTGTCTGATCAGTCTCGACCTGTACGTGTAAGACTTCATCAAGGTCAAGATCGACAACATCCAGTCGATCTTCAACCGCATCCCGTACATGAACAATTCGTAGACTGAAATGATCATCTTGCGCGGTAGTGCCAACTTGTCCACAATCAACCACCTGTTCTACATCATGCACCGCGATCGTATCCACGACGAACTACAGACCGTTGACCAGAACTGGCAGTTGGTAATCGAGGCCATATTCTCCACCCAAATTGACGACCCGCTTGCATGGAAGCAGGCCCACTTGCCGATTGGCAAGGCCGGGTTGGCCATTGGCGTCGTCGAGGACCACCCCGATGCAGCCTACATTAGCTCGCACCTGGGCACCGCCAGCCTAGTCAACAAACTGCTTAGTCACAATGACACCAACATGGACCTGACCGACAACCTTAGCACTGAGTTTGGCGCCTACGTCAACACGTCAACCCGGCTGACCTCATTGCCCTGGACAAGATCCTCCAATTCATCCCCGAAACGTTGGGTGTCGACATCCAGTCCAAGATCATGCACCTGATGAACGAGGCCGAGTACGACCGCCTATTCGCCAATAGCAACGTGCGCAAAAAGGGGCACCTCCTGTCTCTATGTGCCAACTAGGTGTCAGGGTACTTCACTGCCCTGCTGCTGCCCTATCTCGGCCTCACCCTGCCACCGCGCCACTTCCAGCGTGTTGTCCAGTTTCGGCTAGGCTAGAAAACATGCTTAGTTGTCCATTGCCCAAAGTGCCATCTACACATGATGGACCCGTACGGCGACCACGCCGTGACCTACATGCACAGGCCACACACCATTCATCACCACAACCGCATGCCGTATGTGCAGAACATCATCGCCAATGAGGCGGGTTTCAAGTCTCGCCTCAAGAAGACCGGTCTGATCGTTGATTACAAGGATCATCCCGCTGACGTCTTGTTCCCATTGTTCTGCACCGGCCAGGACGCTTACCTGGACTCTATGATTACACATTCGTTGTAGCCCACCTTCATCGATTGTGCGACAAGAAAGAGTTTTGTCGCCGCCAAGGCCGTTGTCGCCAAGAAGCACTCTGACGATGACGAGAAGTGTCGTCGCAATGGCCTGCGCATGATCGTCATGGTCTGGGAGATATTCGGCGGCTCCACCCCCGAGATGCGCATCATGATCTGCAAGATTGCCATCTTCCACGTCAATAAGCACAACCGACCCCAAGGACAGACCATCTATTAGATCAATCAACGCCTTTTCGCCGCACTTCAACACGGCGTTGGGGAGCAGCTGATTGCCTGCAAATGCACCAATTGAACGTTGGCCTTGCAGCTGATTCCAACGACAACTAGTAAACCAACATCTAAGATCGAGGTGAAATCAAAAATAAAGAAGAATAAACATAATATGTCAATACTTGCATAATATTTAAAAGTTCAAGATACTTCGGATACAATGCCATAGAAAATAAAAAAAGGCAAATCAACCATTTGCTACCTCTATGATACAACCTATATTTATAGGGCATGCTAAAATCTCTCTGTCTTTCCCGAAGTCATACACAATGCACCTAGAGGTTCTAAAGGTAAGGGGTGTGACCAAGTTCATTAAGAATTTCAATTAAAATTGTCTCAATTCCATTACACACAAAATTTAATGATTTGCCATATTTTTACAACATAATTTTTAAAATTATTTCTTCAAAATAAAATTTATATATGGTCAAAATATAGTCTACATACACTCCATATATGGTCAACGTATGGTTTATATTTGGTTGTTGGTAGCAAGGTTTGAATGTTGGTCTCCAAATATACATTGCATTGCGATACAAGTGTAAAACTTCTAATATATTGCAATTACACAAGATAGTTTTACAAATCAAACTTTAACATTGTTTTCCCTCATCTTTTATTCAAATGAAACAAATGAAAATCCATTTTTGAATTTTTTTTCAAAGGTTTGAATATATTTGGTATAAAAACATACAAAATTCCAAACTATTTAAAGGAAAACACATTTGAATTTTTTTGTTTAATAACAACTCGAAAAATATTTCTTCATGAGAAAAAAATATGATTTGACAAGATGCAAATTTTTTTTATGCAAATAAGTTTATGACAATTAACATAAATATATATTTTAAATCATTTATATTAATTATTGATAAAATTGGTATTTATCTTTCATTTTTCATTATAAAATGACTAACTAGTATATTATGTCAACAAGAAATATTATATTTATACATGTTGTAATTTTTGTAACATATTGGTTATTACATGTTAAGTATTAAATATAATGTATGAACAATATATGTAATACATACATACAAAAATACATAAAGGCATATAATAATTATTATATTGTAATGTTGCACATTATATTTTAACATACACACATTTAATATTTGAGACTTAAAGGTAATGCAATATATAAATTAATCAAAATTATTTTCAATTAAAATAATTATTTGAGCAATAAAAAAATTTGAGATTAATGAATTACATTAATGAATTGCTTTTCCTAGACATGGACATGAATTATTCAAGTTTCACCCAAAGTGAAATGGCACAAGGTTATGATGGCCTAGTTCATTTTAAGTGTGATGGCAAAATGAAATGGTGACCTGTAGTAACTTAGTTCACTTTTAAGGCCTCATATTGAATTGGACAACAAAATTAAACCCCACATTTGTAATACTACTGCAAGAAAATGGATTCATCAATTCTTTAAAAAATTACATGAATTAGACTTTTAGAATGGGAACAACTACAACAAGTAAACTTCCTATTGATTAAAATCAATAAAGACAAGACATGAGCTACAAGGTTATTTACTTTGTAAAAAGTTATGACACTCGTAAAACTCTCTAGTGGTTAATAATGACCAAACTAAAATATATAGCTATTAGTAGGAAAACAAACATGTATGGGAGAGTAAACGTACAAAACACCTCGAGGTATTAGGGATAGAAGACTTCATCAAATGATGCTTATTGTTTCATCATTTACAAATGGATTGTTATTCCCCCTTCACGTTATATTTACATGCATACCATGAACAACCTTGTTCATGCCAAATAATGAAGGAAAAACCATGTGCATCAATAATGGTTAGGCTCTCACATTTGATGAAAATCACTTGTTAACTTTGGAGACCATGGAAAGATTTGTTCAGGATATCTTACTACCATTTTTGCACTCACATGTTGAAACAATTGGCCTTACTAAAACATTAAAAAATGATTTGGTTAGTGGATTGTTCCTCTGTATACAAGAGCAAGGAAATTTTGGATTGGATGAAAGCTAATCATGCCTAAATATTTTGATCATTTTTACACTTGCAAATTGCACAAGTTAATTATATAACCTATAAACATGATTTGCAATGATCACTAAGGCATTTTTTAAAGTCCAATTCAATGCATGGACTATATCAATAATTGCAAAGCAAATTGACAATGGACAATGACCAAACGTTGACTTCAAGATGAATATATAGCCTCAAACCAAAATTGTGTGGTTGGTTGCATGTTGCATGGATGATGAACATGATAAGATTTAGAACATGATTATCAAGGGATGGAACAAAACAAGAATCATGAGAAATTTTTTAATTGATTTACAACCTATTGCATTAGAGCCTACCAATGTTGTTACATCAATGTTCAACATGACACAAAAGATTGAAGAACAACCCAAGATGATATGGACATAGACCCCACACTACTACTATTAACAATCACATAATGTCTAATGCCTAGTGTTTGCAACAAAGTTTAATTGCAAGTGCAAACGGAAGATGCAATATTTTCATTTTTTTATAGATCATTATCTTCAATGACAATGGGAAGGTGTGATACCCCCATTTGTTAGAAACCATAATTCTTTATGGGAGAATTGATCGTAATACCTCTTATTTTGTTTCCTCTTTATATTTCTCTCTTCAAAGAATGTATAAAAAGGTTCATTATACGGTTTACAAATTGTGTATTTTAAAATGATGGATGTAAAAACAAAATTTCATGATTCATGTTTTGGTTTTGTGTGTAAGGCAAAAGTAATCAAATTTGAGGGTTCTAAGCCCATCATGGAATGAAGAAAACAACTTCAATTTCCCAAATGACAAACTATTTTGTGTCTCCCTGCCTCCAAATGTTCTTACATTTAGGAGTACCCTAGCTTTTCATTCACATATTTTAGTATGACTTAGACATTGAGACCTCTATCATTCAAGAAAGCTAGTTGGCCAAAAACAAATTGATTTTACATAAACAAACCAAGTATTGAGGAACTTATAAATTGGGAGTTTTTTTGTGAATGATGGTGAAACCTTTAATGTTGACAATGTGCAACAAATGTGGTGTGATATTTGTTGTCCCCAAATTTTCATTCTTACATAGATTGAGAATAATGCAAAGGGGGGAAAAAAAATTGTGCATACAACAATTTTTTTGGGATATGTTCATGAAATGATGTGTTGAGGCCAAATATTTGGTTCTATTATAAAAATTGTTAGTGGTGAAACCACTAATTCTTCACATAAATAGAATGATGAGAGGCCAAGGTGATGTTTGACATTAAAAAACATTCAAACTATTATACGACATCATGTTCAATTTATGCAATCCTTGGAAGTCCCAATCCTTACAAAAAATAATCTATGAACTTTAGACAATATGCTTGGACAATTTGGTGCATTTCACTACTAAAAGGTTTTTCAACATGAGAATATTTGTGGATTCATTGACTAACATTATGCTTTGATCCAAAACTTCTCTTCCCTTTTCCAAAAACATTTTCAAAGGGGTGAAAAATGGGATAATGAACTAGTGATGTTGAGGTCGAAATCCTTTTCCAAGGACTACATTTGACATTTGGCATTCATGCATTGGTCTATTATCTCAAAATTTGCAATTCTCATACCCAATTTATAAGTATGTGGTACATATAAATATTTTTTCATTACATCTCATGTTCTTTATCATTTGAAATTTTATGACATTTTTTCAAAAACATATCCTCAGAATTCACAATTTTTAAGACCAAAAACAATTTTGAACCAAAATCACCAAAATGTCATTTCAACACGAATTTCATCAATTTCAACTCATGTTATTATTTTAATCATCAAGATTAATATTATCTTCAATTTTGAAAAGAAATGGTGCACATTTGATATAGAATAAGGACGTTTGAAAAAAAAGACTATGTAAAATGAAATTTTGAATGTTTTAAACATGCAAAAGAAATCTTGAGACATCATCAATTTGAATCAAATTGGCCACACCTCTTAATGGATGCAACACCCCTTTTCAGCTCCTCTTACTATGGTTGCACCCCAAGGAGATCCTACCATATATATAAGGTGGTCTTATTGTTAAGTTTTTCTCAATTTTGGAAATGTAAAAGCATGTATCTACCTTGTTTGGATTCGTTTGTCCAATTTAATCTAAATTACAAGTGGAATAATGTGTACTTGTTTACTCCAACATGGACATATTTTGGCATGACAATAAATACAATTTTGAACCAAGATATGATTATGAGAGGAAAAAATCTAAGATCATCTTCAATCCTTTATTCAAAATTTCTAAAATATCAATGTACATGTATTTATCATTCCTAAAATCTGAATGAATTTTAAAACGGTCCTTTTTAAAGATCCATGATGAAAAGTTATTACTAGATTGCATCTAGTGACTAAAATTATATACTCCTCAAAATGAAGAAAATTGATTTGTAATAGTAGTAATTACTTAGTGATAGTTCCAATAAAACAACAAAAATTAAAAATTACTTAGTGGAGTTATTTTGATCAAGTTTTCATCTATAACAAATTAGGGTTATTGCGGAAGCCAAAATGAATGTAATAATGGAGAGGACTTCAATTCACAAATTCAATTATGGCCTATGTTTTTCTACTTATTATATAATCAATTTGGAGTGACAAGTGAATTCTTTAAGTTGCAATAAATGCAAGGATGCATTATTTTTAAATTTGGTGCACAATATAACGTTTTTAGGATTTTTTTAAAAAAATTAATTTTCATCACTTGAAAATCAAAATATATTGTATAAAAATCAATAGGACTATTAAAAGTAAATTGTTGTCAAATATCAAATGCCATGGAAATTATAACATCTAAAACAATTTCATATTTGTAATAAAATGTTTTTTAAAATGAAAATCCAAATATTTGTAGCAAAATGAATAAGCATTAATAATTGAACATTATTTTATATGTTGTAAAACACATATGAAATAACAATTAATTGGTTATGTAATAGAAAATTTTATTACAAATTAATTGCCTAGTTAGTAGATTAATGATTATATTGAATGGGCTATTAGTATTGAAAACAAAACATATTTGAGAAAGTTACCAACAATATCAAACTAAAGGTAATTAGGTGTGAATTATTGGATGGTGTCAACCCCATATATGCAAGTTACTAAATAACACAATTGAAATTGAACATTTTAAGACAAATTGTACCTTACCTCTTAAAAATAACTAGATCTAACAAAACCAAAAACATCCAAAGGAAGGTGGTAATGCATTTGTCCCCTATACTACATCCAACTTCTACACATGTATACCAATGGCCAATGACACAAGGGACAAGTAGGTAATTATATTTCTAATATCAATACAATGAAATCTAAGAGCATCCCCACGACACACATTGAAAAAACATGTTTTGAATGTAGAACATAAAAACTTGTCAATTTGATTTTTAAAAATGGTTTTGATACAACATATTTGCACAAGATATGATGTGTAGCAAAAGAAATTACATAATTTAAATCATGTTGTCAATTGGCCAAATTATTTGATTGGTCCACTTGCTTTGTTATTAGTGGTATTTCACTTTTTAGAATCTCACTTTCAAGGTTATGGGTGTTTGTGTTGAGGTAATGTAAATAAGTACTAATGGATGTGATAAACATTGATGTTGGCTTAGATACCTAATATGGTTGGGGATGCTTTAAAGGTATATTAAAATGTACCCCTTTAATAGAAATTTCTTGTACTACCTCACAAAAATAATACCATCACACACATAACATAAACATTGAAGAAGGAACTACTAAATACAAGTTTCACAACAAATTTTTTATTCATTGCCTACCTTCTATAATTCTTCTACACACTTCAAATAAACATCAAAACATATTTCAACAACACAAAATCCAATCTTTAAGTAGGTAGGTGTAAGCTTCTATGTAATCTTGTATGAAAGTAGCACAACCACATTCACTTACCTTTTACAAATCTTCCTAAATCAACCTTAGATCTTATTTTAATTAATGGTATGCCTTTATTTTTCACCAAACATTTTAAATAAAAAACAACTATTTGAATAAGAACAATGGACACAACAATTACCTCATAAAACAATGAAGGTAGCACACAATACTATATTTACCTTTAATATCATGATACATGGCTAACTTCAACATAAATTAAATTATTTTTATTTTGCTGATTTTTTTGAAAACATTTAACTATGTTGTCAAACTTTCCAAAAACTTAAATTGCAAGAATTGGAATCGAAACTTGGCCTAATACATATAAGCACATTAATTGTGAACACATTGATTACAAGGACAATAAGAGAACTTTCAAGTTGAGTTAAATTTTAATATTCAAATTCCTTATATTATGCTAAAAAGTCCAAAATAAAAAACTCACGTGGCAAAAAAATAATTTTAAAATAAATTAATTGAACCCACCCAAGTACTACAATAACTTGTAAATAATGAACTATCATTATAAAATATTGAAAATAAACCACATATCCAATAAATTGTGCTCCAATGCCAATATAATTACCCTTACTAATTGTTCATAATCATGTACTTGCCCTAATGTAGAATCTTGAAACACCCAAAATTTGTAAACAAGGGACTTCAAATTAATTGATTAATAACAAGCTACATTGCCAAAGTGAAACAAACTTAAACTCATCAATTCACATGAGCATAACAAAAGCTACCAACAAAACAACCAAATATTGGTATAATCAATTGACCAAATAGATGCCCTCGATTGAATGATTGAAGAAAAAAAAGACCAAGATCTCAAAAATAGATGATGGAACTCTAATGTTTCAAAGTAAGAAATATGGTTGTGAACAATATGTAAACAAACATGATAAAAGTTATCATCAAGATAACCAATGTATGTAGTTTGACATTTTTACTTGAAACAAAAGTGATGTTAATAACAATGTTTGTGTGTCACATGTGTAGTCATGCATCAATGCATAATTGTAAATTAAACACCTATATGAAAAGATAATATTAACAATGAAGTCTAAACAACTAAACAATTGATGTAATTATTTACATGTGAACAATTGAATTTTGATATAATGTAATTGTAGAAATGGAAAATTTGTTTTTAACTATAATGAAGTGGGTCTAAAGTTGAACTATGCTTATAAGCAAACTTGTTGTAGGCCAAGATAGTAATTACCTCCCTTTACAAATAAGCTTTGTATATCTTTCTACCTCCAATAATATTATGAGGAACTAATGAATCATCAACATTTTGAACTATGTCCATATCAATTGTTTATTGGGATCTCTTTCAACTTTCTTTTTGATAAATCCTTTTAGTTGTGTATTGGAAGAAACACCATGTGTTCACACATATGATAAAAATGTCACATGTGTTCAATTAACTCCTAATACATCTCTTTCATGATGACAAAAAAGTTATCAACAATAAACATCCCATAATGATTTTTTAAAATGTTGTCATTGATTTCACATACAATATACACACACCATACAATATGAATTCAATCATTTGTCTTTATAATGTAAGTGACATTTAATGTGAAGAAACACAAAACTTGTACTAAAAGGACTAAGTTGTTTGGGTGTGAAAGAAAAATGCAAGCTTTTCAATAAATAAAGGTGTATAATACATGAAGGCCATGCCATGATATTTTCATTTTTTAAAAATTAAAATAAAATTTTTAATTACACGTCATATTAATTATAATATATAAATCAACTTATATTTCTTAACCTAACTCTAAAATTACCATTAATCCAAAAATTACACAATAGATAAATTAAAAATACATACCTAACAAATTCATTAGAATAAATCCTATCAAATCATTTTTCTTTTCTTCCTTTTTAAAATTATAAGTTTTAGCTTTTTTTAACTTGTTTTTAAATTAATAAATACCAAGTTCATAAGTGTGCTTGAACATCATTTTATTTTTTTCATATTGTCTAATCTACATGTAGCCTTAAGGTGTTATGAACCCAAGCTGATGTTTAATCCTTGTGTAAAGGTGTGGCCTAATAAAACATAGAGCTTTGGCCCCAAGAACATAATTTTTATAAAATTTGTTTCAAGTTATACCTATTGTACTTGCCTACCAAGTTAAGCACTTTGTTGTTTTTTTTTAATGGTTATACTCACAAGGAAAAAACTTTGCATTGGTGTAAGATTTACCATAAAATTTTGGCTCAAACTTGACCCAATTTTGGAGTGACACTTGGAATATTGTGTATGCATATTATGGATGAACATGATATATATCTATATGTGTGTGTGTGTGTGTGTGTGTGTGCGCGCATTTAAATCAAAAGTTCTATATTTAATAAAGGAAGTTTATAATTTGAAATTTGAAATGTCATCAAGTTTAGATTATTATATGATGTGTTTTTTAAATTTTAGTGACAATGATTCATCCTAGTTTAAGTAGGATGACTATAAAGTACCATACTACTTCTTATCAAATTTCAACCAAAAAAATGTTTAGCCCAAGTTTTAATAAAGAGGCCTGTAAAGGTGCCTTTTTAAAGATTTTTTTCCAACACCATATTCACAAGCAAAGTTTCAATACAAATTTCACCAATTTGCATCCAATTTTTTAATTGAATTTAGTTGAATTGGAATTCAATTCAAAATCCAATCAATGTATTGAAATGAAATGAAATAAAAATCAATTTCAATTAAATCTGAACTTATTCAATCAAGGTGTAGCCACTCAAACAAAACTTAATTTTCATAAAACCAAATCATTAGTAATGCACAACAATGAAAAGCTCAAGCTAAATAATGAAAAATTTAATCAAGCTAATGGATTTGAAATTTAAATGACATTAATCCCATTTTTTTTCTTAACATATATTAATCAATTGAAGATAGGCATGGGACTTGGAGTTTTGGAGTGCATGTATATTTATGTTTTGTCATTGATGTTTAGTATAGGGGAAAACATGTTTCCTACATCATAAACTTCAATAGAATCTATGTGAAAATTGTAAAACAATATGCCTATGAAAAATTTATGAACTTTGAAGTGTAAAAATGGCATGAAAAATAAAATAAAATAATATATATATAATTTATGATGTTTTGATATAAAATATGAACATTCACATATGTCATTCGAAAACAATGTTTCATTTGTTTGAATATTTCAAATATTGAATACTTACAAATATCATTCATATCATCCAAAGCATGAAACTCATGTGATTTTTGTGCGAACCTATGAAAACCATATTTTGCACAAAATTTGTACAAATCTTTATGAAGCCTAATAAATTTGTAATTTAGAGTCAAGCCCTAGTTTGAAAGTTGTAACCTTGAGAACAATAACCCAAGAGTATAGGCTTAAAAATTTAAGGAAGGTCCATAGCCCAATTCCACATAATACTTCAAGTGTAACACACAAAGGCTTTTTTATTCAAATGACAAAAGGTTCACATGTGATTTTGAAAGGGTCTATCAACTTACTATGAAATCTTGCATGGGAGGAAGTGCTTTCAAAATAGGATGCAAAAACCTTGCAATGATTTACTAGGGTACGAGAAGCAACTTTCAAGCATTCACATTGTTGAGTTTGGAGTCTACACACCTCCTCTAGGCTCATTTGATTTTGTTCAAGTTTGAAGAGTTGTGGTCACATGGCATTTTTTCTTGCAAAGATAGAATGTTTCAGGATTCATGCTGAAGGTATCAAAACCTCAAAAAAATTCTTGAAAAATTAGGCAATTTTCAAGCATAGCTTTTGAGAATTAAGCATAGTAGTCAGATAATTATTAGGCACTTTCCTCCTTGGTTGTTGGTTTCAAGCCCTGAAATTGTTTCTTTGGAAGAGCACAAAATGATGCTGATAATGTTGTTAAGGATGCTGAAATGATGCTGATGACGAAGATGTGTTGTTAAGGATGGTAACAATGATGATGATGAAGAGCTGGAATCCACTAGTCTATGTAAAGGAACTGCATTGCAGCTTTGAAAAACCATCAATCTCTTAGTCAAGGGTCTCCTATGGATGTTGAGAGTGTGGTGAAATGAATGAAGATGAATACAATGCAGTGGGTGTTGGGGTGTTGGGGTGTTTTTTATTTTTATTTTTTTGGTGTCTGGAGGTTGGATGCTTTGGAACAGCACAAATGATGCTGATATAATGATGATGATGATGATGATGATGTTGTGAAGGATGTTGAGGATGATGATGATAAAGAGCTGTAAGTAATCCACTAGTCTCTGGAAAGGAATTGCATTGCAGCTTTCAAAAAGCCATCAATCTCGTAGTCAAACTCTTGTAGGAGTGTTGATGAGTAAGTCATGGTGGGATGAAGATGTCGACAATGCAGTATTGGGTGTTGGGGTTTTGATGGGATTTTTTTGTGTCTGGAGGTTTGATGCTTTGGAACAGCACAAATGATGTCGATGATGACGTTGTTCAGGATATTGAGAATGATGCTGATGATGATAAAGAGCTGTAAGTAATCCACAAGTCCATGTAAAGGAATTGCATTGAAGCTTTTTAAAAGCCATCAATCTCATAGTGAAGCTTTTTGTATGAATGTTGATGAGTATGGTGGGATGAAGATGACGACAACGCAGTATTGGGCGTTGGGCTTTTGTTGTCTCTGCTCGGATGCTTTTCTTCTACTTGTTATGTCTTTCTCTCTCACTCTTCACCAAGGATTTTTGTTGGGGGTAGGTAATTACCACCGGCTCTTTTTGTTTGCTTCTTCTGGGTGTGAAGAATTGGAGCGGTGGGTGTAAAATGCGGGAGGTCCCATGAGGAGGAACTGAAGAAGAAGGTGAATGCGGTTGTGGCATTCTTCTTACACTGTTTCGTCTGGAATTGGGTGTTTTGACTGGTACGTCTTTCTGTACATTTTCCGTGGGTTTTTGAGATATTATTGTTTTCTTTCAAATTCGGTGAACAGATTGGAATTTGGTTTTTTCTTCCCAGTTTTACGAAATTGTCTAGTGTCTTGGAAATTTGGGGTGCGGGAATTTTGATATCATTTTTCCATTTTGAGCTTCAAGCATGTTGGTGTTTTGGATTAGGAAAAAAATGGTGACTTTGGGAGCCATCTTGGGATTTTAGGGTTTTGGATCCTTGCAGTGTGAGGCAGGCAGCCACACATCTTCATCTTGAGCTTGAAGCACTTTGCACCAGAGAACTCATGGTGGGTCAGTGTTCTATACCACTGTAGAGTTTCTTGAATGAAGGAGTAAGTGCAGAGATTTTACGGGTGAGGCAATTCAGATCGAAGTGCATATTAAGTGAAGGGAATTCTAAGTGTGGAGAATTGAGTGGAGGATTTCGTGTTCAAAGTTGCAATTTTTTGTCTGAAATTTATTTGGGGTTTTTGGTTTGTCCTCTTGTCAGCAATGCACATATGTGTAAAGAGTTGGAACGACAAGCGGATGTGTGTATGGCTGTGGAAGAGGAAAATGGGTTGTTGCTGAAGAGAAGGACCAAAGTGATAAAGGGAACATAATGGGTCTGAACGAAGTAGAAGCCTTTCAGCTTAAGAATATTGGCAAAGGAGTCATAGAGAATGTTGATGAGATATTGAGTTTTTCTCGTGAAGCACAGGAAAAGAGTCCAATGGACAAAGAAATGCAGTGGGTGCAAGATGAAGTAGGTCTTCTGCGGAGGCAACTCCCAAGGAGCATGTGACTGAAGAAGTGGTCAAGAAGATAGGAACACCTGTGAAGGTTTATCAAGAAGCTCAACAGAAGTTTGGTCTCTTGCAGGAAACTCTAGACTCAGATATGAATTGTGGGGAAAAGACAGAAGCCAAAGGGGGAGTTGGTTTTGCACCACAACCAGCTCCTGATAAGTGCATAGCTGAAGAAGTGGTAAAGAAGTTGAACCTGTGAAGATTACTCAAGAAGCCTTCAAGAAAGACGAGGATATGGAAGCACAGAAGAAAATGAATTTGCCTCAGGACACTGCAGGAACATTCAGGTTCTCCCAACAAGCTCCAGGAGGGGTGATGACTGATGATGAAGGGAAACTGGCACAAGAAAACTGCATTCTGGCAGCTCAAAAAAAGGATTCACTAGGGTATGTGGCAGAATGTGCTCAAGGACCATTGTACCCACATCTTGAATTTCATGAGAAGGCAGTGAAAAAAAAGGCAGATAATATACAGGCAGATGAAGAAGATGTGAGTGAAAAAGAAATGAGTAGGGCTAAATCAAAACCTTGTACTCAACTGGCAGCTCAAGGCAAGGAAGCTGTAGGAATGGAGGATAAAGCAAAAGAGTTGAAAGATCCAAATGAGCTTCTGGTGTGGCCACCAACAGTAGTTATTGAGAATACACGGACAGGAAAAACTGAAGATGGGCGTTGGACAGGGATTGGAAATGTTGAAATGGCCTGCTTCCTGAAAGGTATGATATACAAACCTTCAATGCTGTGTTTCTTCAGATTGTCGGTTGAGCCTTCAAATCGTTTTCTGCTGATTCTTTCATTTCTTTGTGGATCAGGTCTGTCTCAATCTCCATTGTGTTGGTGTGACAACTCTTGCAGATTCCAAAACAAACCCGCCATTGAATAATTCTCAATGAAATTTGTATAAACCTTATGGAAATTTATTGCATCAAGGATTATAACCAGTGTTTGTTCACAACTCTGGCTTGTGCAGTGGGGTTTCTGTGGGTTGTTTTTGGGTGCCTCAGATTGTGTACCAGTCCATCCTGCAAGTTTTAGTATTGACGGACTGACCACCCAAGAGAGGGTTTGTTTAGGGTTTTCATTGCTCTTACACAGTTCTTCCAAGTCCAGAGATCATTGAGACAAGACTCAGTGGTATGAAATGATGTTTCAGAGTTGTTTCTGGTCCAGTTACAGAGGGGACCTTATGCGATCTCCCTAACTAGACTGAGAAGAAATAACTCACACAAATTAAGGAAATGATTGCATCCTTCTTCTGGTGTTCAGATTTCAGAAGAGGGTTGTTTCAAAATTAAAAAGAAGCAACCCACAGTGCAAGAAATGTTGCATTGTTTGTAACAGTTTCTCTCTAAAAGAAAACCATGGGTTGAGCATTGTCCAGACCCTGAAACAATTGTAGCTCTGTGTGTGCAACCTTGCTTGTCTTGTCCTCTTAATAGGTTTAGGAATTCTCATGTGTTTGACCAGATTAGTAATCTCACAATTTTTCCTATGCTGGTACATGTTGCTGAAACTTGGTATGATTTTTCTTGGTGGTTCTCAAGATGGAACTCTTGGGAGCTGATAATGTGAGTGGGGCATGATGGTAGGTAGTCACTGCTGTTCATGAGGAAGGTGATGCTCTGATACTTTGTGAGTGACACTCACAAGGTTATCACAGCAGGCATTATTGTTGTGTTTGTTTTGGTTTGGCCGGAACCTGACACAAAGTTTGTTTGGCATGATGGTAGGTAGTCACTGCTGTTCATGAGGAAGGTGATGCTCTGATACTTTGTGAGTGACACTCACAAGGTTATCACAGCAGGCATTATTGTTGTGTTTGTTTTGGTTTGGCCGGAACCTGACACAAAGTTTGTTTGGCATGATGGTAGGTAGTCACTGCTGTTCATGAGGAAGGTGATGCTCTGATACTTTGTGAGTGACACTCACAAGGTTGTCACAGCAGGCATTATTGTTGTGTTTGTTTTGGTTTGGCCGGAACCTGACACAAAGTTTGTTTGGCATGATGGTAGGTAGTCACTGCTGTTCATGAGGAAGGTGATGCTCTGATACTTTGTGAGTGACACTCACAAGGTTGTCACAGCAGGCATTATTATTGTGTTTGTTTTGGTTTGGCCGGAACCTGACACAAAGTTTGTTTGGCATGATTCACAATGAAGGTGATGCTCTGATACATTGTGAGTGAGACTCCCAATGTAATCATAGCAGGCATTATTGCTGTGTTTGTTTCAGTTTGGCTGGAACCTGACACAAAATTTGTTTGGTTAGGTTGTATACTTTTGCAGAGTTTCTCTTTGCAGTAATGGTTCTCATTACCCGATCTCATGGTGTGGATTCAGATATTGAACATGCAGCAGGGAAGTCCAAATCGACATGGGGAAAAGAGGGCCACAAAGGGCAGGTACTTGTTCAGTACCCACCCAGTTTGCAAGGCTTAGAAGAAGCAGACCGCTTACACGAACACTTTGAGAAAAATGGGAGGAGCCGGAAAGATTGGTGCCGCATCCAACCTTTTTGGCATGGCCTTCCAGGCCATGATGACCTGGAGGAGGGCCCTGATTTCCTTCGCATTGACAAAGAGACACAGATAAAGCAGCGTGTCTTCTATGGCTATCTTGCAACAGCAGCTGACCTTGATAAGGTTCAGCAACCCATTAATCATAAGCGGAAACGGAAGGTGAATGTTCTGACTCGAGCGCAGATCCAAGCTCATTCAGTTCCTGGCAACAAGACAATTGTCATTTGATCCAAGTCAAGCACAGAGATTGAAGCTCGCTCAGTTCCTGGCAACAGGATGGTTGTCTTGGGTCACAGGATGCCAATGGAAAGGAGCTTGAGATTGAAAGTCTTCAAAGGGAGCAAAAATTTGTGAGCTTCCAAAGTCCAGAAGCTATCTAGGCTATGTGAAAGTGTTGTTTTGGCTTCATATTGAACCCTGGTTTTAAAAAGAGACAATGGCAATGCCTCAACTTCGAAAGCAACAGTGGGTTTTTGGAGACCTTTTTTTACAAGACAACTACGATGATCTCAATTGGAGAGCATGGAAGAGTCTAATTTGGAAGGAAAGCAGACATCCAATGAAAGCAAGAAACTTGCTTTCATTGCAAGATGGACTTTAGTTTTGTAACTAGAATTTTGCAGGCAAATTGACATGGGAGGGATTTACATACTAATTTGTTCAGATGGCGTATGTAAAACCAGAGTGCTCCATGAGATATACATATCCAAAGTTTCTTGTGGTAGGTCTCCTGCAAGATGATCACATCCTTCAAGCACACCACTGATGAGTTTGAGTTTCTCATTGTGGAAAACTAGATATTGAAAACTGCTGATATTTGGTTCTGCAACGCATTTTCATAGTAGTATAGAATGACAATAATGCTTGAACCATCACCAATCTTGCTCTTTGTTGGAGTTGCAAGTTGACGGTCATACTGCAGCTGCAAATTGGCACCAGTTTCATAGGCAATATATTTCTCATTTTCAGGAACTTTCAAGACGGTCATGTTTGACACAGGCAAGAAAGATGTTCAGGTTGTTATACCATGCCATCTTGCAGCTCCCGCTTCTTGGGTAGTTTTTATTCAGATTCATACTGTGGAGAAACAGAAGCCTGGTGGATGCATATGTACCATGAAAAGGATATCACCACTGAGATGTCAAGGACAGTATACAGAAGTTTGCATATCAAAAGTTCTAAGGACCTCCTCAAATCACCCCGAGATGATCCTGGGAGAGAGCACAGCCAACTAGGAGCATACTACTGATAACCACATTCCTTTCATGAAGAATTTGGCCAATTTTCTAACAAGTTGCTGCTTGGTACAGGATTGCAGAAAGCACTGGGAATGTTAAAAGAAGGGTGCCAGCATTAAGACAGTACTGCATCCATAAACAACAGCCATTAGTCAGGCTTTGATCTCTAAAAGCATCCCTTACAGACAGTTGCAAGAGGTTCTGGCTGAGAGCTTAAAAACCTGAAAACATGCTGAATCCTTCACATAATCCTTAAGCTCAGCCTTAAACATAGAAAAACATCTGTGAAAGTAAGAAAGGTGCATTTTCAAATTTTAGGTCACAAAAGTTCCCCATGCACAGAAAAGCCATACACAAAAAGATAACTGAAAATAGACTACTGCACCACAAGAATGGAGACCTCTTGGTGAGAAACTGTGCAATATGTGGACATTGTAGTAAACCCTTGGTCTTCTAAAGACCATCAATGGCCTAGGCAAGGTTCAGTGCAAGTTGGACAACCTCAATAGTGAGTTCTGGGATATCCACTGGGGAGTTCAGAATGATGATGCTAAGGCAGACCAACATAACAAAAGAACAGGCAAGAAAGTTAATGAAGAGAAGACATTAAAATGAATGAAAGTTCAAGAATACCAAGGAGGATGCAGGGAGAAAACTCTCAAAAGTAGACAAGACTTCACAATAAGAACTGGCACAACAAAACTCCCTAATAAAACATACAAAGTCCTCACACAGATGAATCGAAAAACACAAGGTAGCAAATGCCAAATACAAATCTTACTTGAGAAAATACACCTTTTGCCTTTGAGTACCTTCAGTGTTCCAAGGCAAATGATAAAGCTCACTAAGACACATTACTTGGTACTGCAAAACCTCTTGATAACACATAGTTCTTAATGTAGGTAACTGAAAAATGATGTGCAAGAACACAATGGGTCCATATGGAGCATGTGATTGATGTAAATGTTGGAGATTATAAGCAAAAACAAGGAAGTTGCAAAAGAAACCAGTGTACAATAAGAACTGCAAGATAAGTATAGGCCACCATCAACAACATCATATCCAGATACATCGAATTTGAGAAGTTAGAAACCATTGAGCATGAACAGCTTCCTCTTACAAACCCTATCAAAGTACCCTGATTAAATGCGAAAGAGAGGTAAAAGTGAGGTTTTCACAGAGAACCGCAACAGATACTCGAAAAAGGATTTAGAGACATACACAGGGGTCCTCACTCTGAAACCATGGAGGTTTTGAGAGTAGAGTCTGGTTAAAGAAAAGAAACTGGATCTCATCGGGACTATAAGTCTTGGGGGGGAGGGGAGGAAAAAAGGCCGCAAAACAAACAAAAGGCATTCACGAAGTGCAAGCTCTGAAAACCTAACCCCCTTTGAAATGCCTCTGTCTTCTCGATTCACATGAGCTTGAATCCGGATACGTATCCAGGGACAAGTCTCGCTTCAGTCCCATCCAGTAACCGTATGGACAAAAGATTTTTTTGAGGTACACACATTACACCTCAGCCTTTTTCAAATCAGAAAATTCTTCCTCATCGTCGCTTGCATCCTCACCTCCCGCATTGAAGCCTGAGAAGTCCATACCCCCCATGCCCTCCATATCTCCTCCTAATCCTCCCATGGATCCCATTCCGTCCATGCCTCCCATGTCGAAACTACTGATCGGCCTCGACGCTTCCTGCTCCTCGTCTTCATCAATCCATTTATCCCAGTCCGCCTTCACATACGGAGGAGCTTTCCCCTCCGCCTTAAGCAACCGCTTCCACCAACCCTTCTCCGCCTTCTCGAGCTCACAAACAGTATGCCGAAGCCCGGTCGCGATCTTACTCGCTTCCACGTTCAACTTCCCAAAGAGCTCTAGGTCCGCGCTGTACTGCTGGTTGACGGAGCCTTCCGTGGCCGAGAATGTGAACCTGCCGTCCGGCTCCAACTTCACCTGCGCATTCTTGGCATCAGGCAACGACACGGTGATGAACACCTTGTCGGATCGCTGCGCCCACAAGATCTCCGGATGACGACTCATCTCTTCTCCCTAACCACCCCGCTCTCGCTTCCTTCAAAAACCCCGAAGCAACTCCTCGAGAGAAATCTGATGAAAAAACTGCCACTTTTCCAAGCTCCCAACAAAAACAACGTGGAAGCCCGGAACATGCACACAACCCTCAGATTCTAGTACGCGACGCTGCACAGCGACAGAGACAGAAACAGAGAGTGTGATAGTGAACGAGTGCGCAACTACAAAAAACAGCTCGAGATTTGCTTGCAGCCAAAACCCACGTCTCGTCGGACGCGAGAGCGATGAAAGGAAGAAACAAGAAACCCTAAAAGCCAAATTAGGGTTTCGCTGCCTCAGAGCAAGTAAAGGGGGCCGGGGATAACACCAATGAAATACGGCCACGTCACGATCGGGAACCTTCCATTTGCCACAGTGTAAAACAGGAACTGCAATCGGATGTCTCGTCGAGTGTGTGGACAGAAAATACTCTTTCATTCGCTGTATTGGTGTCGTAACCATCCACTTGGATCCACCTTCCTAAGTAGCCACCAAATGCCCTACATATTTACCTACCCTGTGAAGTAATAAATCCCTACCTAATTACCCACAATAATTTTACCCACTTACATGGGTATGCTATTTTTTTTTTAAATACCCAATATCAAGACCGGGCGGGTATGAAAGTTTTTTTTTAAATACCATCATTGGACACATGATCGCTACCTACCTACCTACCTACCTACCTACTTGCTAGAAACCCTAAAATGGGTGTATTTTGAATCCACCCAAAATATATCATACAATTAATTATACATGGCAAAGCAAGTGATATCAACTATCATCTTAAATTTTGCTCCCTAAATGGACACGCTATGTACATAATTTTTAATATGCACTTCATCATTTTGCAAGACTAAAGGAATGGAGTGAGTTAAAAAGTCCTAATCTCCATGAAAATTGAAGTTCTAGATGTTATACACAAGGTATGCAAAATTTGAGTTTCAATTTTGCACAACTTGTCTACTATATCTTGCACCTTTTGGGATTTTTGGGAGGAATTTTTTTATTATGGTTTTTACCTTTTGTTGCTATACACTTTAAGACCAATGAAACATAAATCTTTTTAAGTGCATGACCAATGAGAAATTGGGATAGACAAACATTCAGTGATCTTATGGTGAATGTATGCAATTATTTTCTTTAGCGAATGGATTTGTAATTAAGGTATTTCATGAGGATGTGTTTGATTTGTGTGATGATTCACTTACATTACTTTCAATCCAAATTTCATCAAACACAAAATTGGTTTCCTCCTAGTAGGGATGCATTTCTTATAAGATACTTTAAAAACGTGTTTTTTTTTTCCATGTATTACATGATTAGGGCAAATGTATCAAGGGGAAAGGTGAAATTGAAAAAAAATTGGTATGGGAGCTTTAACACAAATGCAAATCATGTTAGAATTTTTTTTAAACCCTTGTCAATTCAACATTTTTCAAAAATAACATTGGTAAAAACAAATTCAATTATGTAGCATGCAACATTAATTATGTTAAAATATGTTATTAATTTATGAAACTTGATATGTCTCTTCAATTTCCCTATGGGTGTAAAAACATAATAAATCCTCATACAAGGTTGGTGACAACAAATACATGCAACAATACAATAATTGAGAAAAGGTGATTAATCACCCCGCAATGAGTGTGAGTCATTACTTAGTTTTGTTTTCTTTAAACATTGAAAGGTCTTGTTCTTCACCTCCTTTGATTTGAACTTTGTGTGAAGAGTGAGATAGTCATCCCAATAAAGTGAACAATATCTTATTCTATTGTAAAGTTTTTTAAAATTTCACATCAATTTTATCTATAGAATTTGAATTATAACCAATTAAAAACAAGATGAAATGAAAAAGGACTACTACAAGGTGTTAGGGTTACCTTCTAATGCTAGCACTCGTGATGTGAAGCAAGCATTTCGCAATTTAGCCCTACAATTCCACCCAGATCGTCATGTCCATGCTTCCAAGTATGTGAAAGAAATTGCTATCCATCGTTTTAAGGAGTTGTCCGAAGCTTATGAAGTCCTTAGCAATGAACACAAACGAGCTTTGTATCACAAGGGTGGTGGTTCAAGCCATTCAACAACCTCTACTTCTCACAAGTGTGACACTTCTTCCTTGTGTTTTGAAAGTAATCATAATCTTGTCCTCCATATGTTTGGGTTGAATTTTTTCATCTTTCTTCCCCATGAAATCTAAAACAACAATGGTCAATCATATGATCATTCTTCTTCACATAAAATTCATGGTTCATTTTTTTAGCCTTGAAACCAAAGTTCAAATTAAACCATTTTTTTGGTTACCAAATGTTTACCTGCTTAACAATGGAGTTTACATTTGGGCTTTCTATAAAATTTCTATGGGTTGTCATTAGTCATGACCATATTTCACAACATAAAATTCCATGAGTTTTTTGGATACTCAATGAAAATTGAGAAAATTGAAAATCTAGATTGAAAGTCTTTGATCTAAAACTTTTTTTTTTCACAACTCCTTCAAACTCACATGGATAGGTTTCACACTTTTTTTCAATTGAACACATGAAAGTTAATTTGAAAATTAAGCACTAAAGTCAGAGCTACAATGTAATTGACAAATTAATTTTTTTCATCAAATTGCTTAAAGTTCAAAGTTTAGGTGGAATTCGTTTAATTGAAAACCCAAAGTTGTATACAAAGTTTATTGGATTGGCAGAAATTATAATATCCATTTTTTATTTTTGTGTTGTTTTTAGTACTAAGTTGCACATTTATTATTGATTAATAATGAATATATGTCATTTGGATGGGGGCAATAGGGATCATTATCAACGTTACACAAAAGGATTCAATCATTACAAGGGAAATCAAACAAGTTCAACAAATCCAAGAAATGGAAATGTGAACGACATCAAAAGGACGTGGAGGGTACATCATGTTGCAGGCTCCTCTAAGAGAGACTACCTTATTCATTTTCTTTTCTCAGGGTAATTTCTTAAATGATATTTTCATGGTTGAGCATTGAGTAAACTTGCAATAGAGTTGAAATTTTATCCCATGTTTAGGAATTGCAACTCATTTGGCTTTGGATTATGAAAATTTTGGAGTTGTGCATTCCAAAGTTAATTTAAAAATGTTTTTCATTGTTAGTCAAGAAATAACTAAGTTGTTTAAAGGTTTGCAGAACTTTATTAATTGGGTTCATGTTTGCCAACACTTTTAGTGATGTAATATGGAAAAACAAAAACAAAGGGGTAACATTTTTCTTCCTTTGAACCTTTTTTCTAGTTTTTTTAATAAGATCAAATGTGGAATTCATGGCCATAACTCCATGGCCATATTTTGGATCTAATAGAGTTCATTTTTTCCCTCTATGTCCCAACATAACATCTTATACATGTTTCTTTCACTTTCATTAGCTATTGTTAGAGAACCTTGAATGTGCTTCCTATTGCTAATTTTTAAATTGATTGCTTTGATGATTAATCAAGATTGTTGTGCAAAACTCCTTTATTGATGGGGTTTCGTCGTAAGTTTTAAATTGATTTGAGATTAATTTAGGGCTTGAATTTTTGTGCATGTGGTTACACATTTTTTTGTAGAAATCCTTTGAAGAGACGATGAAAGCTTTGGAGTGCAACAAAATAAATAATGAAGTTGTAAATCCAAATCAACCATTGACACAAAATCCTCATAATCTTAAAAAATGTAGTGATAACAAAAATAATAGATTATTACCAAATAATGAACCATCGACAACAACATCAAAGACCAATACAACCGTGAAGTCAACAAAAACATAACAGATAACCTCTGTAGCCTAATAAACATAAGGATGACATGAAAAATATGTTTTCCTTGTGGTCTACAATTGCCAAGGTTGAGATTTTTCTTTTTAAAAATGTCATGTTCAATATGTATAATCATTGTAAGGTCTTATGTTATGCATTGAACATGAAGTTTAACTCAAACATCTATATGTAAATAAGTATGGAGGGTTATCATCAAGCAATCAAAGTCTAAGGTATAACATTTTTTCTTTTACTAATTGTTATTTATAATATCTATGGTACGTTAATAAACAATTTCATATTGCTTTCAAACAACCAAACAAATATTGTTGATCTACCTAACACTTTAGTTTTGGTATAAAAACATTATTAGTAGTTTTGTGCTACATATTGCAGATTTATAATTTCAAAGATTTTATTTAAACATATAGTGACTAAGATTATGTATTATGAAAAATAAATAAATAATTCAAACTAATGGGATTCATTTTCTTTTGTTGTGTTGTAGAAACCTCTTCAAATCCCTTGCAAGATTATCAAAAGATTGCCCCACCTCCTTCGCAATAAAATAGGATAGTGAGGATATTTAGTCAACCTAAACTAAAATATAAACACAATCTATGCAATTGCTAAAAAATACACAAGGAGAATGAACATAGAGCAAATATGAAATAAATCATATCATAATGCACCATGTAAAGACAACAACTAAAATTTTAAATTACTATTACAAAATATTAAAAGTTATATACATGGATCAGAAAAGAAAATGAATGAAACAAGTTCTATTTTGTAAAATTGTTAAAAATAAATATCATCATTTGAAAAGGAACTATATGCAAAAAAAGTTGGAAATAAATTAACTTGGGCTTTGTTTTGGTTTGCACTACCAATGACAATCATTGGTATTTTATTGTAAATGTAATAGTTAGGGAGGTGTTGTCCAACACCTTGGGCAAACTAGCACCTAATTTGGCACCATGGTAAGAATGACAAAATAGTTTAAAGTTGTTTCTAAACATTATAAATTTGTCCCATACATCTATAGGCACAAAAGTTCATATATTGAGGTAATGCTTAGAGAAAGAGGGGAAAAAAACAACAATCCCACACCATACTTGAAAATAAGTCATTAATGAATTAATGTGAAAAGCTTTGGGGAAATGTTTTCAAAGCAACTTCCTTCTTTCAAAAGGAAGCCCATTTTTGGCACAAGCATGGTTTTTTATGCAATATAAATCCACAAAATGTAGGTTTTATTGTCTTTTGTTCTCCAATGTGAGTGGGGAATAAAAATTCACAATTTACAAACACATATCATTGAGATTAATTAGAATTATTGTGCACATGTCATTTTATATTAGTTTTCTACAAAAAATGATATTAATCAAGTTAGGATTCAAAAAGAACATGGAAATAATCGCCTGAATTGTTTGAACAAAATTAACATATTATAAGTACATAATTATGTATTTTATAAATTTTTATTTAAATTTTGTGCCCCATCAAGATTGGGGACAATAGGTTGGAAATGGAATTATGTTCACAACCATGATTAAGGTCTTGCCTTGATTATGAGTGTGGTTACATTCTTCACATCCATACCCATCCCAAGTTTCTTCATTATGCACAAAACAAATTGTCCAATATTATATTAAAATATTTTGAACACATTGCAATAACATTTACTCAAGAGGGACACAAATAAAAAAAGTAGAAAATATCGGGTAAAATTTATAAGTTAATCAGTTTAAAAATAGGGTACATTTTATTCAAATAATCAATTGAATTATAATATAGAATATGTAATAATATGAAATAATGGAGTATAATTAATATATGGTGACTTTAATATGTATATATTAAAAAAATAAAAATTAATACAATAATAAAAAATAGGTTGAACAATTATCCAATATCCCCCTAAAAATGGTTGCATGTAGATCTCAAACTTTACATTAAGTGTCCCACCCCCCAAAAGTATTTTCATACATGATGCTTGATCTTTAGTTCCTAGCATTATATAACCTTTTGGGCTGGTAAGGGCTAGCTAGTACATAGGTATTAAGGGCTGCTGGATTGTTAGTAGGTACGTGCATGTAGATGGTTAGTAGATAGTACCTAGGAAAGGGCCATTAGTAGGTTGCTAGTAGGTAGGTAGGTGGGTAGGAAAGAAAGAACACTAACTCTTCTTGAGTTAACTTATGGAATTGGAACCCAATGGAAAAGTGTTTCCTATCTACCTACCTACCTACCATCCATTTCCTCACAATCCCTAGTGGCTATTGGTTCACTTTGGGCCTATTTTGCGTACCTTAGTGCGGCCTTATTATTGGGTCCCTTTGTTCCTTTCCCCCCCTTGTATTATTATAAAGGGTTCTGAAGAAATATTAGGCCATTTATGTAAGAGAATGGGCGTGCCCTTGTTCCATTGAGTCAGGCTCACCCGTAATGCGAGCCCATATGTGGGACCTCTGACACAATGGTCAAGGGCTTTGCCCATTCTCCGGTACCTCGGTAGGTACCTGAAACCTCAGAAAGGGACGCCTCCTTGAGACCCTTCCCCCTTGGTACCTCGGAAGGTACGCCTCCTTGGGACCCTTCTCCTTGGTACCTGAAACCTCGGAAGGTACGCCTCCTTGGGATCCTTCTTCTCCGTGGGCGCACTTGTTTCCTTGGGTTCCTTGTCCGCGACTCCTTTGTTGGCTACGCAGCGGCGGTGGCAGCAGCAGATGCTCCTCCTCTTCTTCTGCCTTGGCTCTTCTCTTCTGTGTCTGTGTCGAAAACAGCGAGCGAAGGAAGACACGGGGGAACAGCAACTGCAGTCATGATATCCCAGTTCTTCGTCCTCTCCTTGCGAGGAGACAACATAGTGTTCCGTGATTGTAAGTTTTTGCGACAGTTTCTCTCATCCCTTCCTGATTTCTCACTCATCTATTTGTTAACTCGTGCATTGACAAGCTCCATAGCTCCCAATCTCTTCGTGCATTGGTGTTAAACGATGTCCGATCAATTTTCCGTTTGTTGCTGATCGTCTTGAGCATTTGTCTTGTTTCCCGCGATGTTATTTATGCCTTGTTCTTTTTTCTTTAGGGCAATGGATTGTGGTTTTGAAATGCCCAGATTTTGTTTTTTTAGTTCTCTGATGAGAGGATAAGCAGAATCTCCGCTGCTGTGATGCAAACAAGAGATTCGCTTTTTCTATGGTTCATTAGGATGGGGAACCGCAATAGTAGTCTGTATCTTGGCATTGATGAACAACCTGTGCAGATCAGACATAAGAAAAAAAACTGGTCCTTGATTTTCATCAGCACAAGATGTTCTACAATTGTTGATCTTTTTCTGGACCGTTTCTCAATGATCTGATTGAGAGCCTCAACACAAGTCTAGAGTTTCGTCTTTGTATTCAGTATACAGCTCATTTTGGTTTGACGACCTGCAGGTTTGACCTGATTCTTCCTAGTTCTGTACAGACGAATGGTGTACTGTAGTTAAATCTCAGCAAAAAAAATGAAATGTCTGTAGGTGATAGTTCTCCGGAGGCCCCCCTTTTCTTGCAGAGAGTCTTGGGAGCCAAGATCAGCCTTGTTCATGTCACAAAACAGTTGCTTGTGATCGATCTTTAATGGGGTTTTTAATGATAAAATACCCTTCCTTTGGATGCTTAAGTTATCTAATCTGTTTGGTGTGCAGACCGTGGTGATGTTCCTAAAGGAAGTGCTGAGATATTTTTCCGAAAGGTGAAGTTCTGGAAGGGTGAAGAAGGCGAGGAGGCACCTCCTATATTCGTAGGTATTCTGTTCCCTTTTCTTTTAGCTCTAAGCAAAAAGTATGGCAGAGGGTTGATCACTAAAACTTGTGGCTAATATGCCAGCTAGTTTGGAGATGCACATCAGCATGCTTTTATGTTCAGAACAAAAGTTGAAGGGTTGGAAAGTGTTGGTATTGCATAACCCATGCCTCAAACCCTAAATGGTGCTGCTGAGAGCCATGTGACAACTCTCTGTCAATGGAATGGACATATGTGTTCAGAATCCATCAGGGACAGGTCTAACTTGCACTTACTTGTTTCAATTCTCAAACCATTTGTTGAAATAGATGACAATTGTTTTTGTGAAATGAGGCTTTGGAAAAGTGACAAGATGCTTGTGCTGCAGAATGTAGATGGTGTGAATTACATGCATGTGAAGCAGGCAGGGCTGCTATTTGTTGCAACCACACGGGTGAACCTTTCACCAGCACTGGTATTGGAGCTTCTGCAACGCATAGCCCGCGTGACTAAGGATTACCTGGGAGTTCTCAATGAAGATTCACTACGAAAAAACTTTGTGCTTGTTTATGAATTGCTGGATGAAATGATTGTAAGTTACTTTCCCAATGCATGTGTCCATTATTGTCCTTCCTATTCTCAATCCAACTGTGATAGGCTTCTCCAATTTAAAATTTTTCACAAACTGGAATATTCACTGATTGTCCTTTTGGTGCTGTAACTAGTAAGTTGCCTCTCTTTTGTCTATGCTGTTCCTCGTCTACTTTGTGACAGTTTTGCTGCGAATTAAGGTTGTTCATTCTGCTTGAGAGTTGAGTTGGGTGGACTTATATTTGTTATCCCTTATGAGCAGGAGATTGTAGAGAATGCTTGCAGTTGCAGATGATCTCTGTTTTCAGTTCTTTACTTCCAATCTGCAAGTGTTTGGAATCTATCTTTTCATGAGTCATATTGTCTGCATGGTGGCAAAAACACTTGCCCTCTTCACCATTTTTGTTGTGGATGTTGTGCTTTAATGAAATGAGTGGGTATGTGGTAAATGTGGTGTTGTTTGGCATTGAAGAAATTGTTGGGTTGGTTTACTGACATCAGGGTTATCTCCTGGTACAGGATTTTGGGTATCCTCAAACAACATCGACAGAAGCATTGAAGTCGTTTGTGTTCAATGAGCCTGTGGTGGTGGATGCCGCTCGGATGCCATCACTTGGCCCAGCTGCTCTTTTCATTGTAAAGCTCCACCCCTTATGCTCCATTTTTACTCAATTGAAACATAAATAAGGCAAGACCCTGGTGGCACAGATTTGTTTGACAGCTCTTCCTAACTTAATGCTGTGTAGAAGCATTGACCATTGACTAGAACCTTGAAAACTAGTTCCTAGCAAAGAGTCAGATATCAATGAAATTGTAACAAGTGCTAGGCTACCACATTCCCTAATCCTTTTTCCTTTGTTGGGAGATGACAAAAGTACAAAACAAAACAAGTTTGGGACAGGGGTACCCAAAACAAACCCACTTTTTGGGTGTCCACAGGATTGTGGGTTTGCTTGAGTACTATAATTTATTGTAGAACAACTTTGTTTCTGATAAAGAAGTGGGCTGTGTTGTCAGCAAGGGTCACATCGGTTGCCAGGAACTGCAGTAACCAAGTCAGTGGTGGCTAATGAGCCAGGAGGGAAAAAGCGAGAAGAGGTGTTTGTGGATATTATTGAAAAGATTAGTGTCACCTTCAATTCCAGTGTAAGTTATGCACTGTGCTGTGGACATACATATGTCAAATGTTTTGACATTTTCCTCCCCTCATAACTCTCTGGCATGAACTTCTAATGCAATTGCATTGACAAAGTGATACATGCTACTAATCTTGATACACTGTGCTGGTTTTTGGTCAGTGTTTGGGTTTAAGTTGAGTAATTTTATAAGGGCTTGCAAAGCCTGTGGGGATTAATGAGCCAAGCCAGGTTCTTTGTCTAGGCATTGGAAATTGTTGAAGGCTCATTAAGGTGGGCCATTGGGAAAACAGGGTTATATTTTGACCTCAGAGATCGATGGTACCATTCAGATGAAGAGCTACCTGTCAGGAAATCCAGAAATCAAAGTGGGCTTGAATGATGACATTAGCATTGGGCATGCTGGCTCTGGCAGCTATGGTCAGCACTCTTCTCTTGATTGATTGATGGAATAGGAGTGACTGCGGGAATGTCACATGGGTGGGGGCAGATAAGCTGTATAATTATTATATGAGGTATTTCAGCTAAAATATGTGTGGCATTGTTTGTGTCAATGCTTCTAGGTTTCAGAGATCCCTGCTGTGGTCTATAAGAAGGAAGGATCCCTTGGCTGAAGGATTGTTGTCCTGATCTTACTGTACAGCTCCAGAATATGGTGCAGGAGGTGGAGTGGGTATGGTCCTTTTGGATGACTGCAATTTCCATGAATCAGTCCGCTTGGATGACTTTGAACTGGACCGCACACTTACTCTGGTATCTATCCACCCTGAGAAGTAGGGTCCCTCTTAAAGTTGTGCTTGAAATTAAACTGCCAGAGAAGTCACAGGTTTCAGGCTTTGATAATGAGAGAAAAGGGTTTGTGGTTTGGACATGCTGTAGTAATAGAACAATACAACGGTTGGCCATGCAAAAATCTCTCCCATGCCTAGAGCTGATCAGCTGACTCATATTCTGTTTCCCCATACACTAGCAATGTCATCACTACAGTTGCAAGTTCAAAGAATACTCCCCAAAGCATGTGAAGATGTTTTCAGAGGCATCTTTCAGGTTATTTAGGGGATTCAGGAGTTAAGGTTCAAGACATTAACTTTTGTTCACCTTCTTTTATACTTTTGTGAATGAAGATACCTCCAGATGGAGAGTTTCCAATCATGAACTATCGAATGACTCAAGAGTTCAAGCCTCCTTTTAAAGTCTATCCGGTGATTGAAGAGGCAGGTCCTTTCAAGGTACACTTACATGAGAATATTCTAGTTTTGTGGTCATAACCACTGGATCTCTTTGTAGTAAATTTTTTGCTATATCAAAACAAATTAGATCTGCAGGCTATTCTAGACCTTGAGAACCTCATGGGCTATAGTGCATCCTCAGTAATAGTTGCAATTGCAGTGTGCATGGTGTCTGTGTTTGTAGTTAAGAATATGTCACAATACCATATACCTAGTAGAGCAGGAAAAATATGGTATGTTAGGAAGGCTCATAGTCTTCAATACAGTCCAAACTTGGAGCCTGTATCGGGTTTCTAATGTCTGCTAGACTAAATGAGCAGTCAACTCTTGTTCCTATAAATGTGCAGCAGACAAGTTCCTAGTCATTGCAACATGGAAACACCAGCTGTTGCATGATTTTGTAGGTGCAGGGTAGACAGAGGGCCCTCACTGCTAGTGGGGAATTTTGCAGAAAGTTTCTCATGTGTGGTTGGGCACATTGATGTTGATATTTGACAATCTTGGATGTGATGTGTTCTTGCCTATGTCTAATTGTGACAGGCAGAGGTAGTTTTGAAAGTCCGGGCAGACTTCCCAACTACTATCACAGCTAACATGGTGATCTTACGGGTACCTCTTCCCAAAACAACAACAAGGTATGGGATCTTGTCCAGTTTGCTAGCACTTGTATCTTGGTGTGGACTTGAGCCTTGATTACTTAGATGATCATATGGGGATTCTAGTAGCCTTCTGAAGCCTATGGCTGGGTGTGATGTTAAGTACACAAGTTCAGATGCTTGCATTGGAGTTTTAATTCCAAAAGGTTTCCAAATTTGAAGTGCTTCAATCCACTTATGGGTGACTAACCAGTATGTAGCTGTTAATAATGATGAACTTCTTGATACAAATAACCTGACTCCCCATCCTTGGACCTTTATATTTGCCACAACAAATTGATTGCACAAGTCATGACCTCTTGTCGAAAGGGTTCAAACCATGTACTTCAGCTGAGGTAGATTATCAGGACAGTTATCTCTATTGGACAGTATACCTTTCAACCTCAGTGGAAAATGAACAGCTCTTGTTCTGGCAAGTAGAATGTTTTCCTTCTATGCAAAATGGTGATAATCTGGTGCATGTGTGTTCTGGCAACTCAACCTACAGGGTGAGCTTTGATCTGGAGACAGGAGCTGTTGGCCAGACTACTGATTTCAAAGAAGCCAACAAAGTTCTGGAATGGTGTTGCCGGAAGGTGTGTCCCTATCTTGGTTCTTGAAATTGCACCAGCCAGGAAATCAGTACGTAGGGTTGACTCTTTGTCCTTGGACTGAAATCCATAGTGAAGCACTCTTATCACCCCACCCCATGCTGTTAAGATGTTGTTTACATGGATGAGCTACATTTTCTTTTTAGAGTTGCTTGTTGCTGTTACATGAAGGCCCCTAGTGCTCAATTCCTATAGGAATTCTTTATTCTCATTTCCAATGCAAACCCACACCACAGGAAACACCTCTTGGGAGGAAACTATCTTTGATCAATCCTTGATCCCATGAAGTTCCTCATGAATTTGTCCTTGAGGTGGGTTGCAGATTGTTGGAGGTTCTGAGCACACATTAAGAGCAAAGCTGACACTCTCTCAGGAAAGAACTGGTAGGCATTCTTACACCTTAGCATGCAGGCTTTTAGATTTGGTTCTGGGTTGCAATTGTTTATTGATATGGCTTGGAGAGACATTCCAACCTGAGAAAGAGCAGCAGAGCTCAACAAACCTTCAACTATGTTTCATCCCCCAATTCTACCCTCCAAAAGGATGCTCTTGGAACTTCTAATAGTATCCATTTTACCTCCTAACTAGTCTTTTATTGGCATGAAACAGTTAGAATTCAATCCTGACAAATGACTGTTTTTGGCAGTTAACATCAAGAAAGAGGCGGGCCCAATAAGTATGACATTTACCATCCCTATGTACAATGCTTCTAGACTTCAGGTATACTCTTCATGGCCTTATCTATTCTGTTTAGAGAGGAGCTTTCTCACCAGGGTAACTTGACCTACAACCTATGTGTCAAACTTACAACCTTATTGTTTGTTTGCATGGCCCCTCAATGTCTGTATGATTTTAATGTGTTGTAATGCTGATGTTCAAACCAGTGAACTGTTGTTTTTTGTTTTCTCTGTTATCATATCTGAAATCTCTATAACCTTATTGTTGGATCATCTGTCGATTCTATTTAGTTAGAGTTCAATCATAATTGTTTAGAAGTTCTTGGTACTTGAAGATATTTCACTTTGTGTCAGAGAAGTTGACTCTTTTTCTAGACATATCTCAAATCGTTTTTTGGCAACTGTCCAGAATAGACCATACTGCACAGTGGAACGTCTGATCAGGTCCAAGGGTTTAACTAGATCAGGCTGAATTGTCAGGCAGAGAAATGTTCCATTTCTGTTGCATTTCTAAGTAGATTACACAGTAAATGTCACATCATCTGATTGGTCATGAAGTGGTTTAACTCTGTATTACTGGGGTATGTGTTCTGCAAGGCATACAACACCTTAGGTTGAGCAGTCATGTGCTCCTAACCTAATGACAAGCTGGTGGGTGGTTGACAGGTGAAGTTTTTGCAGCTAGTGAAGAAGTCGAAATCATATAATCCTCATCGCTGGGTTCGATATGTCACTCTGTCCAACTCTTATGTTATCCGGACATAAGTGTGCCCCCTTCTCACTTGCTTACATTCCTTGAGATGCTGAGACTTTCCAAGACAAAAGGTAATGCTGCATTGGAGTTGACCTTCCTCAAATAAATAATGTTGCCAATGGTCAACTAATTGAGATGGTGAAAATCTCCTACACAGACAGGTTGGAGGTGTTATAACAATATGAATTTGGATGGTTGCACCTCTCTTTCCATTACTGTACACTGTTATTGTGTCTACCTTTCACCAGACTGATGTTGCCATTGTAGTTGTATAACAATAGTGTTTTTACCAATTCCTAATCCTGAGATTTGAATGACTGACCAATGACTCTGTACACAGCACTGGCCAGAAAGCCACTGGCTGCTTCATGGGCTCCTTGAGTGAAAATGAATTTGGTATGTTTGTGGCATGACACCTACTAGATACTAAAGCAAAACTGAAATCTCAATTTTGTACTGATCCAAAGCATTATTTTTTTTTACATCTTGTTGATTACTTGCCTGCACAAACCTACAAGGAATTAAAGAGAAAAGATGCTTGAAAGTATATGCAATTGAAGTAACACTAGATATCAAACTCATATATGGCTTTGGAAGTCTCGCACTATTGTTGCTTGTCAAACCAGTAATCATGGTGGTAAACAAGAGTGGTCAATTGTGTGGATGTGAACAGTCCATTATTGTTCCTCTTCCAGGCTTTACTGTTTTGGAGTTTTCATGAAGTTGAGAGGGTGGTGGCAGAACAGTGTACAAGGTGACACAGATGATTGTGATCATAAGAATTACATCAGCCAACAAACAGCACCACAACTGCCACTGTTCTTTGCATCCTTCAAAAGGTCAGAATTTAAAATTCGAGATACACCCTCTTCCCAGTAATTGGTCCAGTTTTACTAGAAAATTTCCAACATTACAGAAGTTTAGCAAATGTAAGGGACTGAAAAAAAAGTATAGTCAGTTTTTGTTCAGAGCAATGCACATTCAATAGAAACCCTCCTGTGCTCCCTACCCTCATCAATGTTCCTCTTGTACACACCTCAACAAGATACTGACTACTAGACACATCAACATCTTGTAGGCATGATGCATCTCAGTAACAATCCTCCATCCTATCAATATCTCCGGCCAACAAATGCTTTCTGTTTTCAGCTACAATTTTACAGCATACAAACACTTCACCCAATCTCACTAGATGTAGATACGAAGAGTGGAAGAGCTCCACTAGATCTCACTAGATGTAGAAACAAAGAGTGGAAGCACTTATCTCACTAGAGATCTCACTAGATGTAAAACAGAGAGTGGAAGTACTTCTGCACAAGTATCTCATTAGATGCAAAAACAGAGAGTAATCACTGCTCAATTGATTCAGCCTAGAAACCTCATTTCTTTGAAGCCTTTGGGTAATGAAATAGAACCTCAGAGTTGGTAGGCACACCAGCACTTGGATACAGGAACATCATTCACAATTGTGTCAATAACCCTCTTTAGTTATTCATGGAAAATGGCTCATAATTATTTTAAAACTGTCAAGCACATTGAAGGCGAGGTCTGACCAGGAAGTTGGCATATACCAAGCTCTTGTCAAAGAAAAGATGATTTGACTCTCTGATTGATCCCTTCATCTCTTTCTGGGCACACAAAGAATGGTTTCTTGGAATTTTTACAAATCTCCTCAGTGCATCTGAGCAGAAATTGTGTGATCAAAGGGTGGCATATATACCAAGCTCTTTGTGTCTCTGGATAGATGGTTTTCACAAAGCCTTAGCAGCACTTGTAGTGTGACAAAAATTTATTTCATCACAGATTAGCTTCGGTTTGCAGCAAACCCACAACAACAAAATTCTGTGTGCCAAGGAGAGCCCTTGACTACTTCTCAACCACTTTCAGTGGGTGCAACAAACCGATCAAGACCTGACACAAGCTTTGCTGATTTGATGATATCACCTGTTTTGAGTTGTGATAGCAGCTCTTTTCCTTTCGTCACATACCTGCATTTCATCAATTGTTTATGCATGTAAAAATTGAAGGAACTGAACTGATCTTAGGCATCTGGAATATATCTTTTTCAAAGTTCCAACTAGGCTTTGTGTGAATACAGATTGAAGATGATACAGCCAAGTACAGTTCTCATCAACACAGTGCATGAAAGCCAATAGAGTGAGAAAACATTACCCAAAGACAGAAAATTGGCCTTCCTCAAATGAGAGCCCACCCAAACCAGACTGCAGCAACACATTGCAATCCAAACAAAACTTTAGGTACTGTTAGGCTCAAATTATCTACTTTACAGTCCTTTTACTTCTGGTATCCCAAAAAATAAATTGGATTTCTGCATTTTTTTCCCTCATTGTCCTGCCCAAACATGAGAAGTGCAGATAGACACCCTTCATAAAAACTTTAGATGAGCTAGATATCTTCATGAATAGGTCAGTAGCAAGCAGCATGTGTAATGAGCCATGACCTTATGAAGGATTGTAAGCAGGTTTCAGTCAAGGGAGGACTTACCATGCCTAGAAACTGTACAAATCTAAGCAAGTTTGTTCTCAGCAGAGAAATCACCCACAAGTACATTAGCTGAGAACAGTTTCAGACAATCTGCTATTTACATGTGAATTTAGATTGCTGTACTACTATGCAGCAGAATTTTGAGATTTAAGACTGTACACTTCGTCTGTCATAGAGGTAGAAGAAGAATTGTGAAGGAGCTGAGAAGTCCTCAGAAGTTGGGTTGTGTGCCATGGCCACTGCTCCATATACTGACAGTGGCAATATTGGCAGTTCACCATCCTTGAACAATAAAAACAGGAGCAGGCAGCAACTGTCAGATATGCAATGAGAGTTGCACCAAAAGGATAGCCCAAAAGTAACCAAACCAAGAGCAGAGAGATTGAAAGAGGTCTCACCTGCACATTAAGTGTAGTTCTATATAATGGCTGAAACTCTCCAGAAGGTAAAATTTCAATGGGCAAAGCACGCCCGACAGAATCTAGTGTCTCAGTATCAGACAAAATTGCTTGCTCTGTGCTCCTTAACTTGATCCCATCATAAGCACCTTTCAATACCTGGCATGGAACACCGGCACACCACACATGACTAAGACTTTCTTGCTCTCCATCCCATGCCATTCAACTTTTCAAAGCATGCAAAAGTGCAGACATACATTACCAAATCTGCAAAATTGCCAGCTGTGAGTGGTGCAGAGTAGCCATCCAGCACCACCTGAGCACAAAAAAAAAGCGCCTGTTTCAGGACCTCAAAAAGCTTTTTGACAAACCAGATGTGGGAGACATTAAAGGTACTTTTGAGCAGTGAAAAACCAGTTGAATTGAAAAAACATGGGTTGTTAGAAATTACCTCAAGGATGCCAAGCTTTTGGGGCCCTCCACCTGTAGCCACAGTAAATGAGGAACCATCACCTTTTTCCACTGTGAACTCTGCTGTTGCTCTTCCTGTCAGCCTGGATGAGAATGGGTGAGTGAGCTAGTCTCAGAAGCTATACTTCTCTACTCTTCAATTGCAAACTGTAAGGTCAAGACTAAGAAATCAGATGCACATACTAATCTAACTTCCTGACTACATCTTAGAATGACCGACATGCTTAAGATCATTTAAGAAGCAGGGAAGAGGTAGCAAACAGGTTGAAGAAACAAGATTGATCTTTGCAAACACATGTGAAGCATTAGCTACACCTTTCAATGGTTGACAAGGAAGCAGTCAATTGCAATTCAGAGAGATCACCTGGGGTATTGCTGGTATGGGGTGGGTACAAGAAAGGCCAACCCTGTAGCCTGCAGATATCAACATCAAGTTCCAATTAGATATTCTTCTACAAGAGCACACCTAAGCTGTACATCTTTTCCTTGTCCTATCGTCTCTCTCATCAAGACCTCTTCCTCTGTTTGTTCTGTATCAAAACTGGGTGGAGGTCAATAACCAGAAGGTGATGGAAGGACAGTACAAGAATGCACTCTTCAGACTCTCTTTCAAGAAAATGAAAGCAGTAGGATTGCCACCGAAATGATGATCAACCCTATGCTTCCATAGCTCGGATTGTTGTTGACTCTGCCTAAGCACCCTGGAGTGGCTCTGAACACAGTCAACTCCTGGATACCTGTTGCTTAATGTCACCTTCAAGGGTAGTTGACTAAAGCTTTCAGAGGAATGCTAGCCTGTTGGGTACTATTAGGCTTACTTGAAAAGGGTTTAGCACCTTGATTCAGAATTTGACAATTGCTTTCTATGTCTGTTGACCTGAAATAAGAGGAAGACAGGAGAACAAATCTACCTGTGCTAATTCAAGCTGAGAAAGTGTGTCAAGTGATGATGCAAGCCGAATAGAGACCTTATCAGCATCCTTGGCTGCAATTGCCTCCAGCACAGACTCTAACCCACCCTTTACCCCACCATCATGATTTATATGACACCAGCCAAAGCTAGCACAAATGAGAGCTTCTTCTCAGGCCAGAGGCTTGCAGCCCCATCTGTTCCTACTGCCCCCTGTCAGAAGTGAATTCTAGTGCCATCATCAGCTTCTACCAGTGTGTAAATCAACATGCTACAGTACATTCCTAGGGAGAACCAGTGCAAGGCCATAGATATGGCAAAAGAACAGGAATAATAAACTTCCTTGGCAATTTGCAAAGAACAGCATTGAACTCAGAGCAAGGACATATTTTCAGTGGCCTGACATTTCAACAGCGCAACATAGATACTTGAATTGGCAGTTTCTTGAACCAGAGACTTGACAACCAATACTCTAGAGGTTGAGGATGCTGTCATCATACCTTGCCACTAATGAGCTTGTTGAAGAGCTCTGTGCCCTTTTCAATTTGATCAGGTGGCAATGCTGCTAAAATTGCAGCTTTATCATCAGTTGCAAGCTGCAATACTACACACAATTAGCCTGTTGTGCCATGTTTAAATTCACAGAACACACAACATCTTACCTGAGGTCAAACAGGAGGCCTTTTACACACAAACCAGAAACCATGCAGCAACTGCTTCTACCACATAATTAAGCACCCAGCAATGCACCCAACATGCAAAGAGTTTGAATGTAATTATGACTACAGGAAAGAGAAAGTCCATAATCATCACCTTTATAGCCTTCTTGACATCATTCTCCATTGAGCCATAGGGTTTGCGCTGTGGTATGCGCAGCAGATAAAATATATCCTCCAACGATTCCTGTTGGATCAGACCAATTCCAGAAGAAGAAACAACAGTACTTGAGTGAGTAATTCCACCTAGCTTATCCCCTGAATAATGATCTCATTAGATTGAGAGAGGGCAAGAAAAAAGGGTTTAGTTGCTGCACATGACAGTGCTGAAACAAGTCTACTATGGGAAAATTGCTTTGCTAGTAGCAAACTCAAGGAACCAGGAAAGAGTGACATGAAGAAAAGCACAACCCTAATCTGCATTTTTCTTCATGAATGGTTTCATGGCAGGAATTGCCTGTTGAAGTGCAACTTCTGCAAATAACCTTTTGTATTCTAACTTTGCTACTAGGAAACTCAAGGAAATGGGAAAGAGAGACATGAAGAAAAGCACAAACCCTAACCTGCATTTTCTTCATTGATGGGTTCACAGCTGGAATTGCCCCTTGAAGTGCAACTTCTGCAAATAGAGGTATCTACTATTGGAAAATTGGTTTGCTACTAGGAAACTCAAGGAACTGGGAAAGACAGACCCAAAGAAAAACAATAACCCTAACCTGAATTTTTTTCAGGGATGGGTAATTACTGTCGAAGTGTGACTTCTGCAAATAGAGATATCTTTGTATTCCACTATTGGAAAATTGCTTTGCTGCTAGAAATTCAAGGAACTGGGACAGGCAGACACCGAGAAAAGCACAACCCTAACCTGCATTTTCTTCATGGATGGATTCACGGCTGGAATTGCCCGTCGAAGTGCAACTTCCGCAGATCGAGGTACCTTTGTATCAGGTGAGTAGAGTACTGCTTCTGCTGGTTCCAAACTCCACTCCCCCAGTATTGTTCCATCCAATGGAATGGGCGCAGCAACAGCTTGAACTAGAGCCAAAAGGATGGCCGCCATCCTGCCCTCTACCCAGCAGCACCTGTTTTCCCAACCTCGTTGTGGCACAACCCTAGAATCCTTCTCATTCTGTCAACAGCAACAACAACAAAAATGCCCCCGAACTTACATTCAAAAAAATAACAACAATAACAACAACAGATTCAATAACAAAAGGAAAGAAAGACGACTTGAAAACATAAAAACCAACAACAACAAACATTACCTTAAATTCACCACAAACATTGTTACTTTCATACTTGGCATTGCAAGAGCTCCAAAATCTGACAATCCCAAGTTTCCTTGTGCTATATGTTGTTGTCGTTGTTCCCACTGCAACATTCAAGCTCGGATGTTGTTGTTGTTGTTGTTGCAATTGAAAAGCCAATAGTGATGACTTCTTCTGCTTCCCAACAACACATGGTGGTACAACAAATGCTGAGAGTAGTGTAGCCATCCAACAAACAACCAAATTACAACAACAATAATAATAACACTTTTTGTGTAATTGAATTTGGAGGTAGCAGATTGTTCAAAGATTGAAACTGGAAAAAAAAGGACTAAATTTTGCACTTGGGTTGTACATATGTCTAATGGGCTATGGACTGCCACATATTATAAATTTAGGTGCATAGAAATGATAGGCAAAGAGGGAGGTTGTTGGATAAGGACCCAACCCTTTTCACTTGTTGTTTCTTCTTCTTTTTCGGTCTTTGTTGGCTCTGCCTTCAAGGGAGAGTCTGGGGAACTACAGTACACTAGTAGGTAAAACACCTTGGATAACTTTCGAGACTAAATAGATCTTATTTGTAGAGATGTTCAAATCTTTAAGCCTGTCTCTGTACAGAGAAGGGTTACAGTATTAGAGCATCTCCAGTGGTGCTCAGTATGTGTGATACTCCACAGCAAAATTGGATGAAGAAAAATCAAAATTTGCCGGTTGGGCTCAGGAAAATGGTTCATTTGAGCACTTTGCAGTGGCTGGTAAAAGGTGCATCACCTCTGGAAAAGAGTGTCATGAATATGATCTAACTGCTGCTCAGTGTTTCTGATTGGCCTATCATAATGATTGGTCTACGTTGTTTGCTATTAGTAGTATCCCACCTATTTGCTATCCCAGTTTTTGCCAAAAAGTAAATAATTAAACTTGGATGTGAAAGACAACCTGAGTCCTCCATCAACGCTCAGTATGTGACCCTGCAAAACTATTTCTCACATCCAAGTTTTAGTTACTAACTCGTTTCCAACATCCACCCATTACACTGAAATTGGGACTGCAAGTAGGTGGGAGACTAGTAATAGAAACCCACCCGGAACAAGCAAAGTATCTAGCCAATCAGAAACAGGGAACAGTCAATAAATATGATTTTACTGTGTTTGGTAGGCTGTTCCAGGGCTCCTACAGCTCTGAAAAGCTGTGCATTTTTTCAGTTCTTCCACTGGATTCAACTATTGAACCTCATCCAAGATTTCCCAGTGCAGGGTCACATACTGAGTGTTGGTGGAGATGCTCATGGAGTACTAGTATAGAGAAGATGTTGAATAGGCTTGTGTGTAGGTGTGTAGAAAAAATTGTTATGGCCAATGAAATTGCTGGATTTGGTGATCTGAATATTTTTATTTCCTTAGATTTTTTGAGTAAACTACTTTAGTGCCTTGGTCACTTTCAACACATATTTGTTGATTGATTAATTAATTAATTAATTTTGAGGATTTCATTTCAGCAAATGATGTATTATCAAATAGGATCAGAAAAAATTATATATATATTTTAAAACTTTAAAACATTACTCAAAATAATATAATTAGTGTTGAAGTGGCCCAGGTATTATAGTGATAGTAAAATGTGTAATAGGGTTTGGTAGGTTTGTGAGAGAATTTTAGGAGACCAATGGAAATGGTAGAAAAGGATTATTATTTTCAATGTTTAGTGAAATAGGGGGTGTGTGTGTGTGTAGGCTGGAAGATTATTTTTTTTAGGCCAACGGCATTGCTAGATTTGGCGATTTAATTTGTTTTCTTGGTTATCTTGAGTTTTCTAACAGTTCAATGTGTGATAGCTATTTACAGACATGGTTTTAGCACATTAAATTCTGCACTTTGTTTTAAATGTTTTTCTGTCAATAAATAAATAAATTATTTTCAAATATTCAGATTGTTTTTTTTTCCTACATGAAATCTTCAAATTTAATTTTAATTATTGGACAAATATGTGTTGATGCTGCCCCTCCGCTGGATGCCTATAATAACTCATTTGTGGATGAACCTCAACTGAGTTAATATTTGGTTTCACCTTGGTAACCAATTCTGTAAGAAATGGGTCTCATATATAGGTAAATAGGTAGGAAAATAGGTAAACTATTAAGTAAGTACATGGTTTATACATAGGTAAGGAGTGTTTTTACTACCTACCTACTAACAACCCACTTGTGGGTTGTTAGTTAGTAGGTGGGTAGCCAAAAAAAAGCCACTGAACTAACCACCATGGTTAGCTAGGGAACTGGAACCAAACAGAAAATTGTTTCCTGACCACTTACCATCCATCCTTCATGGCACACTGGTGGGTGAGTGCTGGTTCACCGTTGCCCGTTGGTTTATGATCTTACACCAAGGTAAGTGTGTAGGCCTCTAGTGAACCTGTACCCGAGAGGTTACCCTAGTTTTGAAACTAGGGTCAACTTTGACACATGTCTCAGGAACAATTAGAGTGGATGACACCGATTTTTAGAGTAGTATTTAAACCCTAATTTTGAAGAAGTTTTGATGGGATCTTTTCTCTTGTTTTTTTTTTTTTTTTTTTCTTAAGCATTCTAAGGAAGATTAACACTTGAAGTGTTTGATTAAATTTTGGTAAATTTTTTTGTTTCAACTATGTTCAAAGATTTTTTTGTTTCCGTATTTTAACTTGCTTCACATCTAATAGTCACTTGGACTTAATCATGGAAAAAAATTGTGTATGGTAAAGCCCTAGGATGAGGGCATTACCGAAATAAGGGGCCCACTTGAGGCAATAGCGGAAACCCTATAACCTTTTGGCTTAAGTTTTCTTTGCATCTCATTCTAACTTTTCATCTTCTTTCTACTTTCTTTCCTTACCCTAAAAGAGTAGGCACAAAGTGGATCTCCTAAGGCACAAGAACAACAACACAAAGACAATCACTCACTGCAAGTAAAGAAAATGAAATAATTAAGAATTAATAAAGAAAAAAATAGATATTAAAAAATGAAAATGAGAATTGTATCTTCTGAAATCTAGAAGGCATAGTTGACAAGCTCTATTGTACATTCTAAATTTCAAAAGGTTCACTGAAAAACTTGGGCAAGGGAAGGTCCAAAAATAATACTAAGAAAAAACTAATGGGACTTTATAGTAGCCTTGTGAACCTAAAACAGTTATTGGGTTCTCACCCCAAGGTTGTGAAGAAAGAAAATTTCATTGAGATTTCAATTAGCCACTTCTAGGGTTAAATAAAAATTGAATACCATAATACTTTTACCATTTTGGTCATATTTAAAATAATGACAATAAAATTCAAATTTAAATTTAAAGTTTAAAAAAATTAAAAATTAAAAACCTAGCCACCTTGCCAAAAGTTTCAAAATCTCCTAGGATTGTAGCAATAGCAAAAGGTTCATATTGGAAGGCATAGTGGAGAGGACAAGCTCCATGGGAGGTGGAATCGTTGATGTGGTCAACAATATTAGGAGTTTCAGAGTTGGTGAAAGAACTCCTTGTTGTCATCTTGGGAGATGGACGAGATGATGAACTTGAAGAAGAAAAAAAAAGTGTCAAGCTCCTCCACCACCAACACATTACTACTATTATGCATTACTCCACAATTGAAGGAATGCCCTAAAAATTTCGTGTACCCAATTTCTAAGTGCTTAATGACTAATCCTATCATCTTTGCCACTAGCCAAAGTTATGAGGGCATGTGCATTCAGATATGGTTTTAGTGAAGGTGTTGTCATTGTTACAAGTTTGGTATGGCAATCCAACCTCCTATCGTCCTCACCCCTAATTTGTAGCTCTGTTCTATCATCATGGTTTGGTGTGATTAACAACAAGTTCCTAGACCATGGGTTCCCTTTTTGGAGCTCGTTGTAGAGCTATTGGACCATATCTCTAAATAGTAACAACAACATTTGTCATTATGTGGGGCAACATCCCAAATACTCATTTAACAATGTTTTGTGTCAAGATGTGTGCACTAGAGTGCAAGTAAAGGCATTATACAAAAGTAGGAAGATTTGTAGATTATCAAAGGTTATTTTCTCCATATGTTAAATACAAACCTCCTTTGGAAATCTTTTCACCTCAACATCCACCTGATTTATTCTCCATATGAACTAGATTTGTCCATTTCCATATATGTGCTCCCTATTCCAGACACCCAGTTGGGTTTGTAGCTAGTGGTGCAAAGGGAACTTTTTTTGAGAGGAGTTGATACTAATGTTATTGTTGGCCCATCAAGAAATAGAGACATGGGTTTCGGCAACATTGAGGATCTTTCTATGAAAGGTTGAGCTTTTTCTTCATACCCAATATAGTTTGTTTGAGTGGGCAGATGGGTTTAGGAATGTTGGGTCTATGCAGATCATGCTTAATAATATTGGAATTCCCAAGAAAAAGTTCTATGTGTATATATTACTAAGTTCATTGATTGTGTGTCATGTATGTGTTTTTGGACATTTCAACATAGGTGGGGAAGATACAACCATAACCTTGGAGGATAAAATGCAAAATGGAATTGGGGTTGATAAGGATGAAAAATAAGTTTACATTCAAAAAAGGATGGTAGACTTCATAAGTAAACGGGTTCAACTACTTGAAAAGGTTATAAATGCATACCACAAAGTGTTTTTAGTGAGTTGGCTAGTTTTGAATATGTTTACTTTCGTTTTGCAAGGCAATGCGATGTTTCATAAATTGAGTGAAAGATGAAGTTCAAAATTATGAGTTCATCATGATGGGAAGAAGTTTATCCTATGTTGTAAAATGGTAATTAAGAAAAATTATCAAGGAATTTAGTAACAACATCTATTTTAAGTACTTTAGCACATCCAATTTCCAAAAAAGATGAAGATTTCAACATGAAGACACTAATAACTCTTGCCTCATGTGAATCCTAAATGGAAACCAAGGAACTGTTGAATTTTTTTTCAAATAGATGAATCAATTAAGCAAGCCCATAAATGTTTCTTGAAACCTTTGAGTTGAACTAGTAGTTGTGGCATCTTCAAGCTTATAATGTTACTCAAGGTTAATATTGATCATGATATGAACCTCTTTGTTGTGCTTTACTCCTATTCGTTCTACTATAATTCAATTAGTTTTTTTATTCCAATGTTTGTAACATTATTTGGGTAAACATTTAGATTTTTGGAATTTTTATGAACAACATTTTATTTTTCCATTAGCTTACATTAGAAGTGATGAAGTGGTTACAATAATTGCACAAGTTGGTGATGGTGTAACAATTGTTTTTGGAATAGTAACAAAAATTGTAGAAGTTGGTAGTAGCATGGAAGTGCTCTTCTTCCATGTAGTAGTAGTTGTTGTAGAAGTTGGCAACAACTTTGACAATGACTTTGTATCACAAGCTTTTTTTGGACAACAACAACAATAGTTGCACAAGCTAATAGCAACTTATTAGTGTTCTTCATCCTTCTAGGAGTAGGAATCTTTTTCTTCCTAGCTTTGTGCATGCATCCTTTGTCTTGTTTTCGATGGCCTTACACATGTGGTTAGTGGTTTAGGCTAGAGGTAGTTCTCAACAATTGTGACAGTGGCATCAATGTCATAATTGACCTTTTCAACCACCTCCACATTTGTCAGTCCCTTGAAGAGGGGTGTTGTAGTGTTAGCTTCCATTGCCACAAGTTGAAATGCAGGTAAAAAAGCTTTAATGATACCTGTTTTGTCCTATCCCTTAATGATTGTGTTTCTTATGACTTTGACCTCAATCCATGTTGAATGAAACTGGCTACCAATCTTAGGCTTTAAGTTGCTCATTTTGAAGTCTACCTCTAGTTCTTGCCCATCATCCATTTGGTCCTTAATTGTTTAAGAAGTCCATGAATTAAAATGAACCTTGAACACATGTTTTAATGGCTTTTGCAAGGTCGCATTTGCTATTTGCAATTCATTTATGCAATTGACAGGAACAAAAATTAGCAATATGTTTGTATGCTCCTTTTATATCTAATTCCATAACTCTTCATTGATATGAACACTCTAGCAATCTATAATCCACACTATCTTTCCTTCTTTTACAAACCTTAACATTAGTTGGCATTTCTTGTATCTTCATTACAACTAATATTTGGGGCCAAAGATGAGGTTGAAACCAATTTTAATATGCCCCTCATTTCTTCATATGTTTTGAGAGTCTCTTGCTCTCATTATCCTCTTTCTTAATCTCATGTTCACTCAAAATTCTCACGTTATGTTGGATTTTAAGCCTACCAATTGGGCACTTCTCTTTTTGCACACTACATGATGTTGCATCTTTATTACTCTCTCTCTCTCATTTGTGTAAGTTCCCTCCTAACAATTTGCATCCTTTCTTCCCTTGAAATTATTTGAAACAAACTAATAATGCACATTTGACATCCATCATTCTTAACCATTTTGCACAAAGTTGAAACTAAGCTAAATTCAAAGAATATAACATTCTATAAAAGGGAAGAAAGTTAGTGTGGAGCAATAGGAATAAGCCCAAAAAATGCAAGAAATGCCAACTAAATTCTAGTAACAAGTACCTACCCTTAATCATCACAATTGGCTAACTCATGTTGTTAGGGTCTAATTTAATAGCATTTAAACTAGGTGCCTATTTATGAATACCTATGTAACTACCATAGGTACCTATTTGCAATAATAGGTCGAATTATTATTATTTCACTTTTATTACATCTGAATTTTTAAGGAGATTTATGATTGGAAGGCTGAATTGAAAAAATGAAAAATAAATAAATATTTGCTTGGTATATTTCAAAATGGTACTATGGCAGTCAATTGAAATCACCAGCCCAAAACAAATGCACCATCCAAGCATTTCACCCAATTTATTTAGAAAAAAACCCTGAATTTGAAAGTCTAACAATCATGCAACAAATCAATCTTTCTCCATCCACGTATACATTCATGTTCAATCACAATATCTATAATAGTCCATGTATTCATATACATTTATCCAGATTAATCCATTGCACACTACAATGTTCATTGTCATTTGTCCATACCCATCCACATTCCTCTAATCACGTCCACTTTCATCCACACTCATCCAGGTTCATCAAATTTCTATTTAAATTCATCAACATAACACATTTCATCCATGAATTTAATGATGTTCACCAACATCCATTCACATGCCTCTGCCCATAGCCACAAATTTGTATATTTTCATCAACATTCATCCATGTCAATGTACTTCTGCCTTTGCATTCATCACACCAATTCACTTGCAATCTGCGATACATACATGAGCTCTATGCTTGTTCTGTACATATGTACTCTTGAATGGATGTTTGAGTCAATCTTGAGATTTTCATTCATGACAGCATCAAATGCTGGCATAATCCCTATGTACAGTCGTACACTTCTGAGTGTCACTCAAATAATATCCAACCCATCACCTTCATCATGAATGGCAGTAAATATCATACTGACTTCATCCGCTCCTGCCATTGGGTGTAGATAAGTGTAAAATCAGCCCAAAATTCCAACAAACAAATGTTTTCAAGTTCCTGATGCATTTCTGGAAGTGATGTGAAGACTCGGTCAGCACTTAAGAGGCATAGCTGATAGAAAAAACATCCACAGTATCCTCCTTCAAGCTGCAACAAGCTTGTCAGGGTAAGCTCTCAATTTGCTTCTGCTTGGTCCTGTTCAAGAATGAATCTAAGTCCTGTAAATGCAAAGAGCATATCACATTATTTCCTCAAGATGCAAATCAATCATCATTGCAGGATAGCTGGATGGAGATGACTAAGAACCAATTCATTGAGAACCGAGCCAACTGGAAGCAAAGGACCAATGTGAAGTCAGAATTTGTGGTTGACAAGAGTACTCACATGTCAATGCTTATGTTTCTTTCCTTGACTTCATGATGCAATCATCATCAGTCAGGAGTTATTGTAAAAACCTTTGGCGACATCTCAAGGTACCATCTTCTTCATACTCTGCTTTAGTGACAGACCACCCTTGAAAATCAGGGCTTGCGGCCATCAGAGATGCGCCCTTCCATGCTGCAACGATTGGACTGTCAACAAGGTCAACATGAAGATCAAATTCATCAGGGACAAGGGGGCGCAGCTCAAGCTCTAAACGCTCTTTGAAGCCTGGAAGCAGAGTATTTCCACCTGTAAGCACAACACTGGAGTACAGAAGTGGTTGCAGATAAGAATCACAGGCAGTGACTGCCCGAACAATACACTCTGCCAATCCTGCCTCATTCATTCCAAGGTCAACAGGATGGAAGAGCATTTCTGGGACCAGAAAGCGTTCATTTGTCAACGTAAGCTCCTGTTCTTCTTGTTTTTCAGGCATGGTTCTTCTTGGCCTTGGATTTGATCCCCCCATAATTTCAACATCATCATCTTCAGAATCGTCTGCCTTGAGAGCTGCAGAACTAGTGTCTTTCACAAAGCCCCGCATGTACTTGATTCCATCCGGCAAGACATACTTGCACTGTAAGGAATTCTCCTTGCCTTTTTTCCTGCCAACCAAAAAAGAACTTCCAGAACTCAATCCCTTGCAAAAACCATACACTGAATACTGAATCAAACTGGTGATCACAAACCCAAAAGCTCTGGAACAGCAAGAATCGAACGAAAAGCGTTCAATCCCTTTACAATACAAGGAGATCAGAAGAGACCAGGAGAGTACAAAAAACAGTAAACAGACCGTGCAATTGTCAGGTCTCTAACAATATCCAGGGAGCAAAAGCACAGCTTCTCCTTCACATCCTCCATGATGTATGTTTCGTCCATGACATTCCAAGCTCGATAAGACACCAACTCCTTCAAGTAGTTTGTCAGTGCCTTGCCCCCCAGGTTGATACGCTTCACTGCACCACTCACCACCCTGTTCTGAAAAACAGGGGCAGCATGTGTGAAGGAAAAACCTGAGTCCACAACTAAGCTGCACTTGGAACGGGCAAGAAGGCTTGTGGGTTTCTTGTGAGCTTGATAAGCATGTGTGAAAACAGGTGCATTACCGACACACAGAGACTGGAACCCAAAGTCTTCAAACACAAGCTCATCTGTCGCTCGTTGTGTTGATGGCAAATGGAAAAGAGGATCAACAAGCATCAACCCACAGTCAGAAGGATTGATCTTGAGATGAGTCTTGAAAATTCGCTCCCAGATTTCTCTCTCTGTTTCTGGACTGATGAGGTAGCCTCGGTCCACTGGCCGACGCAGAGCTATTGCCTGGATCTCATCACACTCTTGAAGTTGGTCACCAACCAGCCATTTCTTTGAGCTCCGTGGGCGTGCCAGGCAATTGGGCACCACTGCTGTAGGCTCCAACTGCCCTGCCATTCCTGATTTGCAAAACCCACCTCCATTGTCCAATACTACCACTGATGATGTCCCTCCAATTCCTGCAGTCCTTACCATTTATCTCAACTCTCTAACCCTCCTAGAAAAACAAATCTCTCTCGTCAAATTATTTATATGAAAATAAGGCACTGAACTTAGAACCAAAAGGATAACTATGATGTTCAGAGGATCTGCATTGCTCTAATCTTTCCCTTGTCAGCTGCCGCTCTCCACATGCTGTGCCTAGAAACTTCACCAGAAACCCGCAAAACTTTTCTCTAAGCTCCAACCCACTGCAATTCAACAAACCACATACTGGAATTGGTGAGCTACTATTAACACATGGAACTTGAAGGCAGCAAAATGGACCAAGAAATAGGTTGGGGTTCAGGAACAAGAGATGCTGTGACCAAGATGTGCACAATACTCATAAAAGGACATACATTTGGCAGAAAATTCTGGCCAATAGGTAATATTTCACAATGAAAATATCCAGGCAAGAAGACGCCTCACCATGTTGAAAACTCAAACACCCCAACGGGAAACAGGAAATCTAGGTGTTCCTTGCAATTGGTTTTCTACAAGTCCTTGGTCCCATCCTGGTCCATGCTAGACTGCTGCAGAAGAGCTGGGGATGTCTGCAGCACTTGAAGGCGACAAGGGAGTCCTTTAAATTGTGTCATGAACCCAGCCGCTGCACATATTCTCTGTTGGTCACTGCCATAGACAAGAATTAACAAGCTGTTAGTAGATGGAACCCTAAAACTTTATGAATTTTCAACAACTACTGAAGGCATTGGCAGTGACCTCTATCAAGCTCTTATTCACATGTCCTGCAAATCAATGCATCCAAATCAAAGCAAAGTGCTAAAACATGGACCAAAGAGGGTGTAGAGTTTAGGGTTTAGGGCTCACGCTTGATAACAACGGACAATGGCTGTCTGCTTGTCTTTCTGGAAGTCAATCAATTCCCAGACAAGAGCTCCACCGATTATGCCATACAGCCCCGTAAGTGCTGCATCCAAAACTTCTTGGAAAACATCCTGTGTAGCTTTGATTGATGAAGCACCCAGCACCCTGTTCCACAACTGATCCGAACTGAGAAGAAGGCACATAGCATTTGTATTCCGGCACAAAGATAAATACTAAGTAAAATAGTCATGATTGGACTTGAAGAGCTGCGCAATGATGAAAAGCTTACAGGTTAAGACAAATTGAGGTGAGAGAAGGCTTCCGGCGTCTTCGGAGCTTGTTGGATGGCATCTCTTACACAATCCCTTTCTCACCGCATGCCAGTCGGCATGATTGCAACTGATCCCACCTGGACAAACCGCCAAACCTGCAGCAGCCAAACTTGCTCTGAAATCTTCACAGAGAATCGCTTGTTTTCCCGTCCGTTCCTGGCTCGGTTTTCTGTAGCGCGAAGCAAGCGGTCCTGTCGCTCTGCTCTGCTCTGCTCTGCTCGGAGGGCGATGGCGGGAGAAGAGTTAGGGTTAGGGCACAAATTCCGTGCGCGGAGAAGGGGAGCAGATCCTGGCATTTCTGAGAGTTTCATCCACACGTATCGGTCACCTGCATGTTTCATCTATTCCTTCCATCCACATTCATCTGGGGGTGCCAATTTCCAGTGTTGGCCGGTTCTTAGTTCTTCCTGTTCAAGAGAACATCCGGTCTAGGTCCTAACCTTTTTCCCCAGTCTGAAAGAACCACCGGTTCCAATTCAATGCTTTTAAAAAAAGGTTTATAGACCCTCCGGTCCAGTTCCAGACCCGGTTCTTCACATTTTCAGGACCCCCTGGTTCCAGGTTCTTTAAAATAAATTCATAGGCGGGTCCAGTTCCCAACCGGTTCCGGTTCCCCATTCTACCTAGCCCAAAACTGATTTAATTTAATTTAATTTAATTTTATTGCCTTTTAAATTGCATACTTTAGACATATTCCAAAGGTAAGAACTACATGCCTAGTGCCAACCCCACCCCACCTCCAAATTATTATTCCAAAAAATGTCAATGCTATTATTATTCAAAAAAATAAAAAAATCTCAAACTAAAATGATGTCTAACCCTAGTCCCCAAATTTTATTTATTTTTGAAAAACTTTTCTTATTTTAATTTTAAAATTTAAAAGAATTCAGAACCGCAAACTGGATATACTAGGTTTTGGGGGCCAGTTCCACTTCTGGGTCTGGTTCTAGCCAGAGGCCGGTTAGCAGTTCCAGTTCTGGTTTCCGTTTTTGGGCCAGTTACTGGTTCCAGTTCCGGTTCTGAAATATATATATATATATATTTCCACATTTTGAAGAACGGTCCAATCCAAGTACCCCGTAACTGGACCAGAACTGGCCGAAAACCAAAACCGGCCAACACTGCTAATTTCATCCATTTTGAGTGTGAAATGGCTACCTACCGCTGTTTTTTTAAGGAATTTTTTGTTTGTGGCCAAAGTGGCTATTATCCCTAGGAAACCAGAAATAAAATATAAAATTTTAATCAGCCTTTTGTATTTTTGGCTACATAATTAATTTCAAATATTTAAATCTAGCGATTTTTACTGTTTTTTTTTTTTTCTCACTTATAGCAACCAAAAACTTTCAACAATACTTCTTTCTCAAATTTTTAATTTCTAATTTCGCATTTTGGGTCAATTTTGCCAATTAAAAGAAATGCTGCTAATTACCAATCACTCAATTATAGGGTAAGGCCACTGGATGAGATGTTAAGGGCCCAAGGGTGGGAAGGGAAGGGCTAAGGTCCTTAACACCATCAAATTTTGAAATGGCTTCTTCAATCAACTTACATCTCCTATGAAGGAGAAAATAAGTTTGGGAATGAGGAGGAGGACAAGGAGGGGGTTCCAGTGTAGGGCAAAGCCCTACTAGGGTTGAGGCATTCCCAAAACAAGGGGCCTAAGACAATGCGTAACCAAGTTTGGGCCCACATTTTGGGAATATCCTCCCATTTGTGGCCTTTACCCAGCATAAAACCCAAGGCAAAGATGAGCCTTTACGCCTACTCCTAAAGAGTGTGAAAATGACCTTATGCCTACTCATAGGCACATTTAAGGAGTAACTCCAATAGAGTTATCCGTAAAGTAAGGAAAACATAGCACCAGAAACCATACAGAGGGTGAGATTTTAAAAAAACCTGCACAAGAGTGTACATTAGCATTCAAGAGCCAAGGGGGGGGGGAAGGTGAAACTCAGAAAAACCATCAATTTTGATAGTAAACTAAGTTTCATCCTGTCTTTCCTTTTTCCTAAGCGCCTCCACTGCTGTTCCATATATTTTCATTGCTCCTACCTGTACAACCACTATAGTTACCCTCGAACCTCGTGCATTGAATGCTGAGTTTTTCATACTGCACAGACTTAATAAAATTTCCTTACTTTGCTGAGACCACTGAAAGAGGGGATAGGGGGTGAAAGGAGGCCGAAAGACAGGGTGAAGACAGGGTTACTTCATGGATAACTCAAATCAATCAATCAATCAATCAAATTGTTCAGTTCATTTTTGTGACAATTCCTCCTCTCAAATGCTTCCAACATTCAACCTAATGATTTTCATAGCTTCAACACTTCCATTGAATGCAAGGAAGAAGTATCCTGTTTTAGCCTAATAGCAATTCTGAGGAATGCATTTCTCTGACCCATCTTCTCATTTGTGTCTACAACCATTGCCATCTTCTAAGGATCCCATATGCGTTAATAGCTTTGGAGTCAAGCTTGATGCTTGCTAAAATATGCAATCCTTTTGGTAGAAAGGAAACAGAGTTGGAGACACGAGCAGGGGGGAATGATTGACATCAACAGGTGCAGCTCAGTATTCATGCAATAATATTATTACATTCCCGCACTTCTTTGCAACTACTGCATTTCACCCATTGCATAAACTCTAAGTAGTGAAATGATATGAATCTGGAAACCCATCTGGGTATATGTATTTCAGTACACAGTTCTCCTAACCTAAACTGAAAGCTGAAAGACAATGTTTGGTGCTGATGCTGCGTGTTACCATGTAATAGGAAAACACTGCTGAAGGATATCTACCTTCAAGAAGGCTCTAACAATTAGTGTTGGATTGTCTCTTTGATGGAGCTGCCATCAGAGGCTGCAGCAAAAGCAGGCTCACAGAGGAAGCCAGGTGCTATTTCTTGTCCCCAGAGAACTGGAATGACAGGCTTGCAGAAGCATGGTATCATTAGCAAGGCTTGTTGGGGCTTGACATTCTGCCATGTAATGCCCCACTGCCATGTAATACACCCTAGCTCCAAGCACACTGACACAATCACACCACCTAGACAATTGCTGTTGTTCCCCCACCATCCTTCTTGGTCAGATGTTCGCCATTTAGCTCCTTGGCTAGGCTCTTTCTATTCCTAAAAACTTCAGTCTCTTGCATGACAGAATCTTTGCAGCAGGCATACCCTTAGCCAAGTTTGAGTATGACGACATTATAATATCACTAGATATGCTACAAACAAAATTAACCTACTCCAGTAATTGACAAGACACGACTACTGGCATCACCAGTAGCCCATGCAAGAACAAAATACCATTCTCAATGTGATGAAAGTGGTTGCATCCCTCACCATAATTGCTCTCCCAACTATCTTTGAAATGAACTTTGCAGAAGTTTGGCAATCACGACAAACCCTCAGATTCAGTTTCTTGACTATGAAGAGTGGAGTACCAGGTACTGTGTTGATGAGCTCAAATGCAATAGCCAGTTTCTCACTATGGTGACACAAATGAGACACCTTTTCTTCTTCCTGCAGCACAAAATTAGTATTTGCCACATAGCCTGCATCATGCATCAGCCCTGACAATCTCTTCAGTTCTGCATGGATTTCAACAATCTGATGATGGTCTTTTGTCGTCCAATACAAAGGTATGCACCTCATTATTCACTTCAATCCAGGTGTGACCTGGCTGTTTCTTCACACCTCTTTCCTTTCTCTGCCGTTCAACATTTAGTTGCCAGCAGCAGCACACACATTTGATAGCAGCACATAACCCTCTGCATTCTCAGGCTCCAGTTCAAGAACTTGTTTAGCCACACATTCTCCCATCTCCACATTACCATGAATTCTGCAAGCACCCAGCAAAGCCTTCCAAACAGCCACATTCGGTTTATTAGGCATGGCCTTGATCATATTTGCTGCCTCTTGTAGATGGCCAGCACAACCAAGAAGGTCAACCATGCTCAACCATGCACACATAGTGTTCCAATTTTGCAGAAATCATGTAAACTGTGCTCATTGAAGAATAACAACGCAGGCCTTCATCCACCAAACCTGCATGGCTGCAAAGCTCAAAGAAGACACATAAAAATGGTATCATCTGGCTGTACACCTTCTTCACACATCCGCTCAAAATGTTGAAGAGCTTCCTTACCATGCCCAGGCAACCACCTCTCAAGATGGCATCTTGTTAAACACCCTCTGCATCCTCCATGCTCCCACATTTGGCATACATGTCAACCAGGCTACTCACCACAAAGGCATTTGAATCCCACCCACTTTCAATAATCTGCTCATGAACATGCCTGCCCTCATCAAGCGCAATTACACTGGCAAATGCATTCAGCACCCCCACAAAAGAAGGCAGCTGGTTGCATACCTTCCTGTTGCATCTGTCAAAACAGTCCTGGTACCTTGTGCCCCTCCCACATTTCACAAGTCCAAATATCACAACATTGCAAGTGACCACATCACATGACCGACTCTTATTGAACACTCTGCAGGCATCCTCAATGCTCCCACATTTGGCATACATGTCAACCAGGCAACTGCTCACAAAGGAATGAGACTCACAACCAGTTGAATGATCTGTGCATGAGCAGGCCTGCCCACATCAATTGTATAGGTACTGACAAATCAAGGCAACTTCTTGTACAAATATACAGATTACAACTCTGCTTCTTCTTCATCAGTACTTATAGGATCTACAGGCGGTCAGTTTTTGACATGGGGAGATTTTGACATCTAGCTTGATCTAACTTGACGTCCTGTGAATTCTCCCTTTTCCTTTTTCTTATTCCTTTGTACATTTTCCAAATCTGTGGTGTGTTTATCAATAAAGTTTTGCAGGGTTGCATCATGTGATATTCCATTTGATTTCCTGCTGCAAGATCCTCAAGTCTAGGCTTGTGTTTTTTGTGCCAAACTTACTCCATCCTGAAAAGAAAACCAAACAACTTTACCATCATCTCCCAAATGTGACAAAGACTTTTGATCACTAAAACTGCTTTAATATTATTAGTAGTACCTATTGTTAGTTATGTTGATTGGTTCCTAAACATTGTTTGCTGACTCCCTTGTCTTATTGGCTGACAGGATTTCTTTTTCCTCCTGACTGTGTTCTTCCCCGAATATTCTTCTCCTACACTAAGAAACTTTTTTTTGTCTCATGGGACCCATCTTACACGTGAAGAAGATCACAGGGTTTTTGTTGTTGTACATGGGATTTGGACATCTGGCGTAGTTATGAGGAGGGTTTGTTTGTGTTGTGGATGCATTTGGAGCTGTTGAGCTGAGTTTTGCTTTGTGGGAGGTCCAGAGGAAGGAAGCTCAAGCTCAAGCTCTTGCCCATGGGGAACCTCAAGTGTGAGCATCATTCTGTCCTCAAAACTTCTTCTAGTCCTCTTGTCTGGCAATGACAATTTTCCTGAAGACTTATTATGCTCACACCTACCTCTGAGTGGTTCTGAGAATTTACTCAAAAGAAATGGATTCATCCTTGGTGAATTGAAAGACAAGAGCTGCTTTTAGCTTTGATTCAACGAAGTCAAGCTTTCATGTTTGCATATCCCTACTAGATGGTTTTTAGTTCTTCATTTTGCCACTGACGAGACTTAGGGTTTTATAACTATGAATATCTAAACTTTATTCTTCTCTGTATGGGAAGATTTTTGCAACAGGAGAGAGAGAGAGAGATTCCAGAAATCATTTCCAACTCGTTTCAAAATTCTTTCAGAGTTTGCATTTAGGTTTTGAACTTAGATTGCTATAACCCATTTCAAACTCATTTCAAAACTCTTTAGAGTTCGCAGTTAGGTTTTGATCTGAGATTGCCAGCACCCATTTCAAACTCATTTCAAAAACTCTTCAGATTTTGCAGTTAAGTTTTTGAGCTGAGATTGCAAGAACCCATTTCAAATCCATTTCAAAACTCTTCAGGGTTTGCAAGGAAGGTTTTAACCTTATGACATTGCAAGGCATAGAAGATGGACTGACAGAAGCTGAAATCAAGGACAAGGGGAGGCGAAAATTAGGGTTTGATCCATTTTGGCACACTAGTTTCTGCCTGCCACACAGCTTCTTCCATTTTGTCATACTTTGTTTCCTACGTGTGTAGCAATGCTGAGCATGTTGAGGTTGATTGTGGTTGTATGTGGTGGATGTGAGGCTGCAAAGGAACAGAAGAATTTGTAAGTGTTGAGGTTCATGTGTGGTTGTGTGTGGTGGTGGTGGATGTGAGGCAGCAAAGGAACAGAAGAATCCGCAAGTGAAGAAGATTGTTGATCGAGTCTGGGACCGCTTTACAAGTATCAGCGATTCTCAGAAACTTGGATTGCAGGACCTTTACTGTGCCATCTTGCTGGTGTACAAGTAATACATTCTCTTCTCTTGTTTCTTTGCCAGCTTTAGCAGAAGTATAATGAAGAAATCTGTGATTGTTCTCCTAATCTGTAATTGTTGTTCTGGAGATTTCTCTGCAAATTTTCACACATATTGTTTCCTCTGCAGTCATAATGTGAGATGAATTCACAAGTCTTATCATATTTCCATACATCTTCCCCTTCTAGCTTCAGGAAATAGAGCAATTCCAATACATTCTTCAAACTGAGAAGAAGACCTAACATATGTGAATGGGTCATGTGCGATCCAAGCTGGTTACAGCAAGAGATTTCATCAGTGGTTCATGAAACCTTGCATCTCTGACATGTGTACAGTGATATTAACAAGACGCTGCCAGGCCCATTCAATGACCCACCAACAAGAGAAGAGGTGGAGGAGTATTTGGAGGTGTGGTGCATCTCTTCTTCTTTTCATCACCTCTTTTTTTGTTCTAATAACACACATTGCTGTGTTTTTTTGCTTTTGGTGCCTATGGTTGCAACTCCTTGGACTACATCTGAAATAGCAAATTGCAGAAATCTAGTTACTTTAGCAATGGAGTGACATGTGCTGATTATGAATTGGGAACATTTGGTGGGTCTGTCACAGACTTTTGACAGGAATGAGGACGGGATGCTGGACCGCACTGAATTTGCAGCATTTCTGGAAAAGTTCACCAAAAATGTATCAGCTCGTGTGAGCGCCAACATACTGATATTCTCAATTGTGATCCCCACCATAGTTGTGTGGAGCAGGCCTGGTGCCGAATCACTTCCACTTGTGGGTCCAATTGTGCGCCGTGCACCCAACCCCATCTATTCTGCTGTAATGACCACCTTGATTGTCTTTGCAGGCAGTCAATTCCGCAAAGTTTGACAACAATCATGACACCCTTTTCCATGTTTGTAGGTCACCAGCTTTGATTTGCAGATTTCCATGAAGGAATATGCTTGACTTTTCAACACCCTCCTGTTGTTGTTTCTCCTCCTCTAAAGCTTGGGGGAGTATTTTATGCAATCAATCTGCTCATGGTTTTTTACTGAGGGAGATTCCCAACTCTGTGCTCATTATGCTCAACACTTACTCTTGTGTTGATAATTCAAGCTGATTCAGGCACATACTTGGGTTCCCACTTGTATGTATGTCTTTCTCGCCTCATGTGACAAATGTGTAAATATCACATGCATTGGCTGTACTGGACTGCAAACAGGAGCTTGATTGTGGAAGAGGATGGCAACACCGAAAAGAGATTTTGCAAGCCCCATATGATTGGGGGTTGCACAATGTGAAGGAAGGAGCAAGTGATTTGCCACTCTTCTTCGATCACAAAGTTCTTCCTTTTTGTATTCCTTGATGTATTTTTGAAAAGCAAAATGATCACAGTCCCACAGCACCTTTTCAGGTTCAACAGAAATTAAATAATTTTTGAAAATGTTGAATTTTCTAGAAATTATTTGTTTGAATTGTCGAAGTTTAAGGAAATTACAAAGTAGGGTAAAATACAAAAATTGGTGGAAATCGAGGAGATTGCTTTAGACCAGTCCACCATTGCAAAGTAGGTATGTAACTAGTTTATTAAACTAGTTGCTCAATGTACTCAACATTTTCAAGACTAACAACTAGACTTGTTGGGATTCACCAGGGAGGCATTAACTCTTCCCCCTAAAAACTTAGGAATGTGGAGTTTTGAACTTGTTAGGGCAAATTAATCGATTGAAATTTGCAAGTAAACTAAGTTTCCACAAGCCTAATCCCTGGGTGGAAAAACATGCATTCTCAGCAATGATTTACAAATATCAACCATCATTAGTTTCCTTGTAGGTGATGTTTATACACTTCTATGACTTTTCAACTATTGAAAACTCTACAACAACACTTTGAAAATAGCGCAACAACAAGTGAAAAACATTTGTCACCTTTCTAGAAGTAACATGAAGTCTTAGTCATGATGTTGACAAGCACTCAAAAAACATAGTTGCTGGAAACTTAAGTGGGATACTATGTCCAAACAACAAAAGAGCCCAAGAGCAACTGACTGATCCAAAATGAGGAACTCTCAAGTTAAACAAGGGGTGTGTCACACTATGGCCTTGCCAAATTTACATTGAAAAGTATCTTAAGCCAAAAGAAGAATTATGAAAATTCAATTTTTTTACCATGCCAAAATATAATCTTCAAAAAAATCCTCTAAAAGAAACCAATATCCTTCAAGATATTATAACTCTATAACTAACCTCCAGTTTCAACACAAGCCAAAATATCATATTTCAAAAATCCTCACATAAGAAATAGACCTATTACCTAGGGGCCAAAATCCCTTAAGCTACTATACTCTATAATGAATCCAAACACAATATCCTTGCCTTAGTAGGCAAGGCCAACAAAGATGTCTATCATTTTGGTGTACAAGGAAATCTTTCTAACTCCTCCATTTGCATGTTGTCATTGAAATGTTTTTTACAAATATGTTCAATTCTCTTGTTTTTCTCCCTTGCATGTCCTTGTAGACTACCCTTTATAACTTGATTTCTTAAAAATGACTATATCCTTCAAAAACTCCACAAATCAATCATCTAGAAATTGCAATGCAATTATAATGGCAAATGCATGATATGTCACAAGTTCTTCAAGAATAACAATGGCCCACTCCTTGGTGGGTCTTTTCCAACACCTTCACTAAACATAAAGATAACATTTTTGTATTCCAAATTAGGATTTGGAACGATATCCCCTAGCCCAATTGCAATGCGTGCCCCCATTTTGACAACTAGAGAAACCCATTTCAATCCTTAGATCACCAACTCATGAATCTTTTTCTAATTTTCGTTTTTGAAAATCACTTGACAACCAAGTTGGCCTTTTAACTATGTGTTCCCATCCCTTGTATTCACAAAGTAGATGAAATTGAAGAACCTTCATTTGTGGAACCAACTTTGTGATTAGTGTTTGCTTGAAACCAACATCTTCCATTATGAAAATTACAATGTGTGGAACTAGCTATTGTGAGATGAACTCAATGATGCATTTCCTTTCGAAATTCTTTCCTAATCACTTTGATAAGTGGAGTACAACTCCAAACAAAAGTCTACACTCTTGGAAGAACCCAATGATACCCATTCTCTTGAGTTCATAGCAACTTGATCTTGATGAGCACCATCAACCTCAACTATTTGTCCCTCTTGTAATCCTATTTGCGCCATATCGTTTTTCTATGTCCTTCCCATATAAGCTCCTTGGCAAATTCACAAGCTACACTAAGAATGACATTTCCTCCTTTCTCAACTAATTTTATGGGTGTTGGTATCCATTCCAAGCAATGAGAATTGATTGTTTTTTCAAATCTTCCAATAACATTACTTGGTCCCATCACTTTTCAAAAGAAATGCATTGTTTGACACATCCTATATAAATGAATCCTTTCACTAGTGTGCTAGGCTTGTTATAGACTAAAAGTTCACTCAAATTATCAAAGTATTTTGGACCTAAAAGACACCTCAAAACTTGTAAAATAGCCAAAGTATTAAACAAAGGTCTAAGAATGTGAAAAAGAAGGTAAATAACAAAACAAATATGGTGGGTGCTACATAAAACTATGATTTGATAAGACAAAGGCCATCTAAACACTCCATAACCTAGGAAACATATATGCATGTTAATAAACATCGTTTACCCAAAAATATTCAATAAAAAATGACATAAATGAATGAAAACTCAATGGAACTCCTAATAGTCTAATATTGTTTTAATTGATGTTAAATAAGGGTTAGGTGACAAAGTCTACATGTAGACCAAAAGGAAAGCATCTAACACATTTGTGAGCTTGAGCAAATAGACCTATTGCAAGAAGTTGGGTCTTTTAAGTATTCAAATTCTAAGAGATTATAGAAAGAATGAACTCAAAATTTGAGTGTGATTTACAATGGTGGGGGATAGCATATGGGAAAATGATTTGCTTTATAGACCATAATGCCCTAAGATCTACTAAGGTGAACAATGGTTTATTTAAGAGTTGCCTTGATGGGTACTAATGACTATTGAGATGATACTAATATCACCGTCACAATTATAATGACCATATGTAACATGGATTTGAATACATAAAATGTGCCAACAAATGGATGAGTTGGACGATGTCATCTCTTATAGTGCAATTTTTTTGAATCATTACTTTAGGCTATGACACTTGTTACAACAATGGTTTACATGTTACATGTGTTATAAGAATATAATCCTAGTTGCTATATCACATATAGTGTAAACAATTTTTTATGCAGTAAATTTGCAACCCAAAAAAAAACTAATGTAACATACTATAACACATTAAATCCTATTATACATTGCTGCATATTAATCGGGGCACATGTAATGAATGTTGTCAATTGGTAGATAGGTATACATGATACATTGTGGTTCAAGTAACATGCAACATGTTTTAAGAATTTAGTTCCAATTGTTAACACGTCGATTTTTTTACCCAAAAAATTGTGCATTTTCAAACCCTCTTGTTGTGTGTTTTTCATGATCTACTAGAGTGAACATGTTTTTTGGTTCGGAAGGGGACGTGGAGCTTTGACCAAAAAAATTATTTGCACTACATGATCACATTAGTAATGGCAATGATGACAATGATGATCCACCTTCTCACAAAAATGCAAATTGCAACTTCCATCAATTTCATAATTCATAATTGGAGAACATGTTCGTTTAATTTTTACTTGGAATTTTTGAGCTTTTGTCCATCATAATTGTTGCATTGAACATTAAGGCTTTGGATTTTGAGCATTTAGTTTAGTTTTCTTGTCTTTTTTTGACTATATTGAGCCCAATTATAAGATTATTTAAGTGATAAATCCAATGTACTACACAGATTATCGATATCTTTCCCCTAAAATTACATTGTAAACAACATATGTACCAAGATAGATTTATCATTCACATAATTTAGTGCCAGGAAAGAAATTTGTCAAGATGAGTTACCAAACTGTAGTTTGCTTCCCAACGAGATATTGATTTGAAACTGGCTGCCCACAAAAGATGAGATGAAATGCACACTGCCATCAACTACTTATTGCTCAGGTGCATTCCAGCTTTCAATACCTATGCTCCCCTGGAAGTTGTTTGATGATGACTATTTATAACCTGTAATGTCTGCTGTGCAATATGCAGCTCCTCATCTGTTGGAATGACCAGAATTTTGACTTTAGAACTTTCCTTGTGAATCTGCATCGGCTTCTTGCTCTTGCCCTCTGTATTCTTTCCTGCATCAATTTCAATTCCAAACCCTTCAAGCCCTTCACAAATGCATGTCCTTGTTCGGGCTGATGCCTCTCCTATTCCTGCACTAAAAACTAACGCATCAACCTGCCCTTGCAAGTGCACCAAATATGCACCCAAATATGTCCTTATGCGGTGTATGAAAACATCAAGGGCTAATTTATGTTGCTTGCTTCCTTCTTCAATTGCATCCCACACAGCTCGCATGTCTTTTTCTCCACAAAGCCCAAACATGCCACTCTCCTTATTTAACATAGTGCTTATTTCTTCATTACTTAGCCCCTTCTCTGTTGCTAGCATTTGCCAAATAGCTGGATCAATATCACCAGACCGGGTGGCCATTACCAAGCCTGGTAGTGGAGTTAACCCCATAGTGGTGTCTATGCATTTCCCCTGCTTGATTGCTGCCATGCTTGCCCCTGCCCCAAGATGGAAAATGATCAAGTTTAAGTCATCCTTGGGCTTATTGAGAACATTTTCTGTCTGTCCCAGAAGGTATTCATAACTTGTTCCATGGAATCCATAGCGCCGAACACCCAGCTCTTTGTAGAATTGGAATGGGATTGCATACAGGTATGCTTTGGGGGGCATCGTTCCATGGAATGCTGTGTCAAATACAGCCACGTGTGGACAATCAAAAATCTCCTCAGCATCCCTTATTCCCTGGGATGCACATGACTTTTCTTAGCATAGACACAAATGTGTGTTTCTGAGTTTCAATTTTTGTGAAAGTCATCCTGATTGAATACTTGAGAAGACAACAAGAGCCCACCTTCCTCAATGGACCCTCAAATGTGTGCTGATGTCTTTTAATACATATGCCACCTCTCTATCAATCTTGCTATACAACACAATAAAGGTTTCATCTCTAGTTGTTTTGGACATTCCACCATTCACGCTGTCAACTGTGCTTGTTGGCTACTAGACCCTACATTCTCATCTCAAATCTACATTCCACACAAGGATACAACTGTACTATCAGTTCAAAGTCTAACAGGAAGAGTATATGATTGTTAAATCTGTTTTGGGCCTGCAGAGAAACTGAAGGTTTGATTGCTACTGCCGCATATCTCCTGTGCAACGCTTATTAAGTTAGAAAATGAATGAAGCAAGCTCATTTATCAATCACCAGCTTTCATACCTGAAGGTTTGGAGGGTTATGAAGGGGTGCAAGTGGGATGGCTTTCTCAATAGCCCGTTTCACACTATCTGTGATAATAGTGGGCTCTGTAAGAGTCTCCCCTCCATGCACAACTCGGTGCCCAACAGCTGCAATTCCACTGTAGCCTTTGCCAAAATTAAGTAGCTCCAGCACCTTCTTCAGCCCTTGTTTATGGTCTCTACAGTCCGCTGCCTGTAAAAAATGTTCATGATTTGTTTGGATGGGTCAAGAATAAAAACACTCCACCAGTTTTTCTCTTCCAAATAACAGTAGAAGAGATTGGAACATAAAAAAATGTTTACACAAATGATTCCTTACATTATGTTCCTCATGATGAGCTGAAAATTGAGCCTTTGAGGTTTCACCTCACCATACAAGGTCCCAGAAGACAAGCAGTTGCAATGGGAAGTTTTTGTGAGCAAATGGCAATAGAGAGACCATGTATGTAAAAGTTCATTCCTAATTTTATTGCAAAATCAAAGGCTGGCGATGCAATGCCCACCTGCAATTTGATGTCATAGAAAGCTTGGACATTCCTGTGTGAAATGAAGCTTTTGGAGGTACCAATTCCATCAACCAAGCCTTGAAAAATGCATGTTGCTGTCTTGCCAAGGTCAAACAATGCATACCTGAAAATCAAAAGTTTGAAAACCAAAGTTTGACATTAATTGCTCCCATTCTTATTTTGCTTCGGATATTATCATAAACAAGCATCCAGCCTTCAACATCTTCACATGCACAGGAGCTGACTGACACTTAGAAATTGCATTTAACTCTAGATGTGATTATGGCACTAAACCCCCAGCCTATAGCATATGATTCTTGACAGAACTGAAGAAAACTGAATTCAATCCAAGCGTCACAGGACAGACATTTTAATAGGACTGCTTGAGCACACACAACCCTACAAAGATTCACCAACACTTGAAAAGATAAGATTAAAAATTTGCAAACAACAATGCAAACGGACGATAGGGAACTATTTTCACACTGACAGAGAAGACAGACTGCAGGTATGAAAAGAAATTGTAGAGGGCAAGATATGCATGAGACACGCATTCCAAAATTGCGTCCCAAAAACCCTGACATAGAAAGAGAGGGTTCCAAGTAAGAAAAGAATAGAAAGTTGGAACAAACGACTCTGAACGGAATTGAACTGAGACAAGCTTCCGAAATCCGCTCTTCGAGCAAATCAAAGAAGCTCGGGAGAGAGTCGAAAAAGAGACCAAACAAAAAAATGATGTGCTCGCTAAGGAGTGGAATGAGAGCAGGAGTCGAAAGCAATCATCAGTTCAAGCAGTCGAGCGGAGCAAGAGAAAGGAATCCCAAAAGAAAGAAGAAAAAATCCAAAGACATGTGCATGACTCTGAACTTTTAATTGCTATTATGATAGAAACAGCCCCCTGGAAATTGAGAAACGGAGACAGAGAAACAGCAGAAAAGGAGAGCAAATCAAAGAAAGTTCGGGAGAAAGTTGCAAAAGAGATTCCCAAACAAACAGAAAAAAATTTGAAAAAAAAAAAGATATGCACAATAAAGAGGGAATGGAGAGTACTTGAGAGATGAGCTGCCAGAGTTGATCACCAAAACCGATTTCGATGGTGCCATCGCCTGCCTATGCACTCTAGCACTCGGGTGTTCGTTCTGTCCTCTTCCGGCCGACGTCTTCATCTCACAGCAGGCAAGCAAGCCCAGACTCGATCAGGTCGAAGAGAGTGTGGATGGATGGATGAATGGATGGATGAAAACATCAACCAGATGACAGCAGCAAGAACACTGGGGGATCGATCGATCAGGTGGTAGAGAGAGCTTGGATGGATGGAATCACATCACACATCCGATGTTGAGATGCGGGTCACGCCAACATTGTGTAAAGTGCTCATACTTTATGCCACGCACAAGAGATGTCTAGTCATAAAAACACACGAAGTGACACATAGCGATCTGTCCGCTTTCACACTTGGCCTCACACAGTTGCTGCTTGGGTCCATTTTGTTTCCCAACTCAATCCTTATTATGTCTTAAAAATAATGCTTATTTTGTAATTTTGGTTATCCTTTAGGGTAGAGTTTTGAATTTTGTAATTTTGGTTGCCCTTTTGGGTAGAGTTTTGAATTTTATAATTTTGGTTATCCTTTTGGGTAGAGTTTTTAATTTTATTAATTTTGGTTTATCTTTTTGGGTAGAGTTTTGAATTTTGTAATTTTGGTTTACTTTTTTGGGTAGAGTTTTGAATTTTGTAATTTTAGTTATCCTTTCGGGTAGAGTTTTGAATTTTGTAATTTTGGTTATCCTTTTGGGTAGAGTTTTGAATTTTGTAATTTTGGTTATCCTTTTGGGTAGAATTTTGAATTTTTAAAAAATATTATGGTGTGTGTGTGTGTGTTTTTTTTCAACTTATGTTGGTTATATCAGGTATAGGATTTGGAGTTTTGGAAGTGAATATGATTTTGGATATGGTTAAACATTAGGGTTATGATTTCAAAAGTTCTCATTTGATTCAAATTGATTGATTCTATCATTCAATTTTCCAATGCATCATAGACTGTCACAAAATTTTACACAAATAACTCAAAAAAAAAAACATTGAAATACATATCACATATATGCATAATGAAAATATGTTTGTAACCAAAAAAATGATATGGAAGCTATGATTTATGTTCTAAATTTTACCATCTTATGATCACTCATGAAAATGATTTTTTAATCAAAGTGATAGGAGAAACCCTAAACCTTAATAGTCCCTATCTAAAACACCAAAACCTAAGGAGGTCCCCAACAGTTTCCTCCAATAAAAATAAGCAAATAACAAAATCATCAACAACATGAAGGGCGAAGTCACAATCATCCACCTCACACATCTTTCAACTAACTTGAATTAAAAACAAGCACATGCACAAGTAAACAAACTTGTTATTCAATCCCTCAAGAGTTTTCAATGAATAATGATCGAAAGCAAGCATTATAGCTTTTTTACTAGGTGAGCTTTTGGGTTAGTAGATATTTTAGACTCTTTGGGGGATTGTGAGAAACAAGAAAAAAAATTGGTTCTTGTGAAAAGCAAAAGGTGATTTGAAGATTTTTAAAAAAAACCCTTTTTACTTTTGAGAAGTAAGAAATTGTGAATGAAAATGGTGCAATGTCAACAAAGTACATTTGCAGTTGGGTGTTTTTGGATCATAGAATTGCCATTCCATTGAATTCTTAGTGTTACATTTGTCATTTTTTTTCCCTCTTTTTGTCTTTTTGTTTTTAAGAGTCTAAACATTTGTTCTTCATTTTTGAACACCAAGCTCACGTAATTCTGGGTTCCTACCCTACCTTACCTAGGCAATATAACAAGTGGGTATAATCAACTTTTATGCATAACAAATGATTATTATCAAAAAAACAAAATCAAATAAATTGGTAAGCAAGGGTATTAATTTGCCAATGAAAGTGATATTAAGTAACGGGTATGTGTTTTTGGGAAATTTCGATATTGATCGTAGTATGGGCCGATCATTGTTTTTTGTTCCTAAATGACCATATAAGTTATTTATATATTTTTGAACGACACATGGTATCAATATCCCAAAAAAATGAAACCCACCAATTATCAATTTCATTGTTAGAGGTAATCCATACCAAAACATCAACTCGTTGCCAGTTAACGTCTCGTTGGCTAGTCTTTTTTTCCAATTTGTGTTTCATGAATATTAATTATAATCCAATTGTGGTTCCATAAGTAAATAAAACTAGGAACTCGATTTTAGGTGTAATTAGGTTTTGGTTTTGATTCTACGTTCACAACTAGTTCTTACCAATTAGAATTGGAACCAATAGTTTTTACTTGCTTTAACAAGTATATGGTAAGGACCTAAAGGGGGTTTTTTGGGAATGAGTGACATGTGCGAGGTAGGAACCAAACACAATGTTCAAATTTGGAAAATGGCCCTAATCAAGGTCCTTACCAAGTGTAGAATTTTACTTTCATAAATGGATAATTGTTATTCATTTGAGAGAAGGATGGAACCTTACACATAAAGTGCCATCCTTTATAGAAGTAGAAAATTTTATTTTTGAGATAAAGCACATCCCCACCATACACCAAAAAAAATTCTACAACTTTTTGATGTGTAGGGTAAGGCCTTAAGGTGGGATCAATCCTAAAATAAGGAGCCTAGGATGGGGAAGTAGGCAAATATGCCCCCACATTTTGGGAATGTCACCCACCCTTCGGCTTTATACATCATAAAGGACAAGGTAAAACACATATAGTTAACAATGCCTAAGATGCCAAAGGTTCTTATGCCCATTGTGAAAGGGAAAGATCTTATGCATGTTTTTAGGCATAAGATCCATCCCATTCTTATGGAGTAGGTGTAAAGATCCTAAGAGGGATATTCACATGGATATAATGTGCCCTCCATATACACTTAGGAAATTTCAACGTGTTCTTCACAATGTGGATCAATGCATAACTAAGAGTAAAATGAACTAATTGCCAACATGGGTTCCTTAGTAGGTTCAATGTGGTTTGTGCATAGGAGAAAGCCCTAGTAGCAAGGCATTACACTTGTATTTTATAATCAAGGTCAAAAGCTTGAGTGCCCGTGATTACCTTTAACGAAGCCCCACTTCACATATGGTAACTTACCTAGATGAAAATTTAAGTACATCAATTAAAAAATATCTAACTAAATATTTATAAACTAATGAGGGATGACAATTCTAAGCATCATTTGTAGGATGAAAAAGGGTGGATGTATCTTTTTCAATGAAAACTTAATGGATGAAAAAATGACCTTCATAATCAAAAGAAGATAGTGACAAAAAGTCGGGTAGTTGATGTGTCTATGTATGTGGGTGTTTGTTTGTTGCAATGCCATTGATGAATTATCGTCATGACGAGATCAATGGGATGCTCTTTTGGTGATTTATGAAGGGAACATGTGAAATGGAAAGGATAAATTGCAGATTGCAGAAAGCTAAGAACCCATGCTTCATTGTATTTTGTGTGTAGTGATGCATTTTTAGTAGATTAATGTTGTTTAATTTTCTTTTTTGTCGAGTTGTTTGGAAGGAATGCCTAACAATTTCTTTTTGGGATTCTTCCTGACTTGTGTTTTTTTTCACTTCGCACTAAAGTCAGGAAGGTAAACATTGGTAAGAAAACATTCATGGATAAAATAGGTGAAAACTAGTGAAAATGATGAAGATCATTAGGGGACATCATGTTAGTTGGAAGAAAACATCAACGTGTGGTTTGGCGAATTTTGGGTCAATGGGTTGATATTTGGGGAAAGCACATTTGGGAAAGAGACCTAGGTTTGTTGGGAACTTCAAGATTGTGGGTTGATGAGCAATGTCATAAAGCTTAAAGGAAAAAGAAATATGTCAATGACAATATTGTCATATATAATCTTGTCAAATTCACTAGTGTGATGTTAGAGATGGGGAATATATAATGTTGGTCATATTGATGCCAAGTGAAACCCTAATAGCCTAAAGAGAGAGTCTAGGGCGATTTGATTCACTGGTTTTACAATTTTACTCACACAAGGTTCTGCAATTTTACTCATGTGTGACGTAGAATTAATGTCAAAAATTCTGTGTGGATGGATGGAAGGAAGCAACCCTAATTGGTGATGGATGAATGACAAAAAATGACAAATTAAGAGACGATTGAACATCATGAGCACTTGTGAACACCGAATGTCCAATTTTTATTAATGTTTTTTTTTTTGCATTTGGTTGTTTTTGTTTACTTGCAAGTTAAGTGTGTTTGATGTTTGCAATTCAATGGAACGATTTGATAAAAAGTTAAAAAGGAATTCATAAACATTGTGGATTTTCATACATTTTGTGTTATAAGTTCACACTTTATATTTAGTAACAATCAATATTTGTATGTAGCCTCCTTTTTTGTTACACACTATCATTAACTCTCAGCTCTCACCTTGATTCTCTTTGCTGAAGTTGCTTGAGATTTTCAAGTTCAAACTAGTGTTGGTCAATTCTTACTTTTTTTTTTTTTTTTTTCAATGTCAAGTGGGGAGGATATTTAATGTAATCCAATTGTCCAGTTCTACTTCGGTCTATTCCCACCCCCAAAAATGTTAAATTGGCCTAAGACTGTAAGTGCAGTCTTAACCCCCCCTCCCCCCAAAGGTTTAGGGTTTTAGGATTTAGGTTAAAATTGCTTTCGTGTTAGTGGAAAATGTTGGCCTACTACTCTGTCTACTTCTCTTTTGCAGATTTTGTCTACACGTGGAACTTGTTTTGGAGCCGTGCGTCTGTATTTAATACATGTTCGAGGTTTGCTGAACTTTGAAGAGGTTCCACGTATCTTGTTTGTGGGTTGTTGTAGGAAAAATGGTCCATATTTAAGCAGCTTCGATGCTGTACTGTTCAGAGTTCACATTAGTAGCATCTGATTCTTTCTGTCGTTTCTCGAAGTTTGGATCATCCAAGGGAAATCCCACATGGTATGTTGTTGTAAGGTAGACGGTTTTCCGTATCCCGATGAGAACTATGTATCCTTCTCCAGCCTCGATCGATAGATCCCAGCTATTCGGTGCGAGAGGCTGCGGTCGTGTACTTAATAATGCGACTGTTTTGCACGGAAAACTGGTTTGTTGAGCTGTGATTTCTACCAGTTGGCTGAAACTGTCTTAGTTGTGATGCCTTCTATATATCACCGGGGCAGCGGCGAATTCAAAGTCCTTCAAATCTGGTGCATCTTCGATTCTTGATGGGAATGAGATTGCGCCATACTCTCGACCTTAAGTCGTGCTGCTTAGGAACGTTGACCTCTTATCGGGGTAGAGAGGTTGAACCGCCGGCGGCAGGCCAGAAAGAAAATCTTTGGACGGAGTTTTTTTCGGATCCTTCGCAGTGGCTGGATAGTAGGCCAGAGAAGGTGAATGTGCGGTACCCGGATTTCAAGCATAAGAAGACAGGAGACGCACTCTGGGTTGTCGACAACCAGAACCCCCCATGGGTGGAAGCAAAGTTGGCTGCAATGGCACCAGGGGCTGTACAATTGGACAGGTTTTCGTGGAACAGAAGACTTGCAAGATATGTCAAGGCTGGGCAACATGAGAAGGCAATGGAGCTTTTGCATCAAATGCAGCTTGAAGGAACAAATTCTGACAGCTTCACTTTTGTTTTGGTGCTCAATTCATGTGCTAGTGTAAGATCATTGGAAGAGGGGAAGCATGCTCATGAGCGGATAATTGCCACTGGTACCGAGTTTAATGTCTTTGTGGGGAGTAGTCTGGTTGACATATATGCAAAATGTGGAAGCGTGGATGATGCTTGGAGAGCTTTCAATGAGATGCCATCTCGAAACGTGGTCACTTGGAATGCGATGATATTTGGACACGTGAAATGTGGGTAAGGTTGGAAAGCATTGGAATTATTTGGCAAATGCAACAGGAATGTGTGCAGCTAGATCCTGTCACTTTTGTTGGGGTGCTGAACGCATGTGCCAGTGTACCGGTTCTTGGAGAGGCCAGGCTTGCTCATTTACACATCATTCACAACAGTTGTGAATCAGATGTTTTTGTGGGGAGTAGCCTGGTTGACATGTATGCAAAATGTGGGAGCATGAATGATGCCTGGAGAGTGTTCAACAATATGCCCTCACTAAATGTGGTATCTTGGAATGCCATGATATTGGGACATGTGAAATGTGGGCAAGGCCAAAAAGCACTGGAACTATTTTGACAAATGTAACAGGAAGGTGTAGAGCCGAATCCTGTCACTTTAGTGGGGGTGCTGAATGCATGTGCTAGTGCAGTTGCGCTTGATGAGGGGAGGCATGCTCATGAGCTAATCATGCAATGTGGATGGGATTCAGATGTCTTTGTGGGTAGTAGCCTGGTTGACATTTATGCAAAATGTGGGAGCATTGAGAATGCTTGCAGAGTGTTCAATAAGTTGCATACATGGGATCTTGTCACTTGGAATGCTATGATATTTGGACATGTGAAATGTGGACAGGGGCAGAAGGCATTGCAACTATTTCAAAAAATGCAGCAGGAAGGTGTGCAGCCAGGCCCTGTGACTTTTGTGGGTGTGCTGAATGCTTGTGCTAGTGTAGTTGCTCTTGGAAAGGGTAGGCAGGTTCATGAGCAGATAATTGAAAGTGGTTGTGAGTCTGATGTCTTCGTGGGGAATAACCTGATTGACATGTATGCAACATGTGGGAGCATGGAGAATGCTTGCAGAGTGTTCAATAAGATGCATACATGGGATCTCATCACTTGGAATGCTATGATTTTTGGACGTGTGAAATGTGGACAAGGGCAGAAGGCATTGGAACTATTTCAGGTAATGAAGCAGGAAGGTGTGCAGCCAGACCCTGTGACTTTTGTGGGTGTGCTGAATGCTTGTGCCAGTGTAGTTGCTCTTGGAAACGGTAGGTCGGCTCATGAGCAGATCATTGAAAATGGTTGTGAGTCTGATGTCTTTGTGGGGAATAGCCTGGTTGACATGTATGCAAACTGTGGCAGCATGGAGGATGCTTGCAAAGTTCAACAAGATGTCATCACGAGATGTGATCTCTTGGAATGCCATACTTTCAGGATTTGCCATGCATTCGCATGGCAACAAAGCTCTTGAACACTTCAAACAGATCTGTGAAGAAGGTGTAGAGCCAAATGATGTCACTTTTGTTTGTAGACTATCAGCCAGTAGCCATGCAGGTCTGGTTGATGAAGGAATACAGTTCTATCATTTCATGACTCAAAATTGCATGATTTCTGCAAAATTGAAGCACTATGCCTGCATGGTTGACCTTCTTGGCTGTGCTGGCCATCTACAGGAGGCAGAAAATGTGATCAAGACGATGCCCTGTAAACCAAATGCAGATGTGTGGAGGTCTTTGCTTGGTGCTTGCAGAATTCATGGTAATGCAGAGATGGGAGAATGTGCTGCTCAACAGGTGCTTGAACGCGATCCTGAAAATGTTGCGGGTTATGTGCTGCTATTAGACATATATACTGCCACTGGCAACTAGGATCTCAGTGCAAATGTTCAACAACAGAGAAAGGAAAGAGGTCTGAAGAAACAGCCAGGTTGCACCTGGATTGAAGTGAATAATGAAGTGCATACATTTGTAATAAATGATCAAAAACACCCTCAGATCATTGAGATCTGTGCAGAATTGAAGAGACTGTTAAGGTTGATGCATGATGCAGGATATGTGCCAGATATGAAATTTGTACTGCATGATATGGAGGAAGAAGAGAAGATGTTCCATTTGTGTCACCATAGTGAGAAACGGGCTATTGCATATGGACTCATTAGCCCAGATCCTGGTACACCACTCCGCATAACAAAAAATCTATGGGTGTGTGGCCACTGCCACACTTCGATGAAGTTCATATCAAAATTAGTTGGAAGAGCAATCATTGTGTGGGATGCCAATCGTTTTCATCACTTTGAAAATGATATTTGCTCTTGCATGGACTATTGGTGATGACAGCAATTTGGCTTTTCAGTGACTAGAATATGCTAATTTTGGTTATAGTGATGTACAGTTGCATGAGACAACCATATTTTTGAAGGTGCTAGGCAAAATGAAAACTCTCCTTGAGGTATGATGGATGTAGGCCAAAGCATAGCTGAATTGTGTTGGTTTGACTGTTATGGTATCATACTTGCTGTGGTCAATGTTCAGTCTGCCAAATTTAGAATAAAATTGTATAGCACTATAATTTCAGGGATCACCAAAAAACATTGATGATATGCAGAACTCACAACCTGTGAAACTACTGCAACGTTGGTATGTTGTGTTACAAGTATCTGACTGTCAACATTGTTGATGTTTCAGATTGACTACTCAAAGTTTCGATTTAGATGTGATGTTCTACTTTGAGAGGGTTTCAAAATTGTATCTTGCTGGCAGTTTAGCAAAGTTGAAAGTTCAAATTTGACCATATGAAGTGGAACTATCATCATGGCATCATACTTGATATGGTCAATGTTCAGTCTGCTGTAGTCTTGGAATTATTAGCAGCAATCTGTCTTTAGTTTTGAATATAACTCATTGTTGCTCTTAGAAGAATCAATGAAGTGATGACTGAAGTGGATAGATGTACAGAGCTCTTATATATGTGTTATTCCTTTATTGGCTGTTCTGGAAAAAATTGTTCAGGTATGGCTTGAAGGCATGGTCGACCTTAGTTAATTTGTCCTGGATGGAATCTATACGTCTGTGTGCCCTTGTCATTTATTACAGGAATAGCTGCTTAGGTACTGCCATTTGTTTGAATAACTGCACCTTATAAGAAATTGAGTTTTCATTTCTTGTGCTCAAATTCATTTGCCTTCGGGTTGGAATTGTGAGTCTAGAATACTGTGTTGTGGTGTGTGATGGAAACTACTGTGTGGAATTTTACATGTTTGTGTAGCACATGGTCTAGCATCCTTATTATCACCTGAATCCAACATTGCAGAGAGTTCAGATGTCATGGGTGCTACTGATTTGGGTTCATGTCCTCTGATACTTACTGCATCATGACTCGTGTGGATATGATTCACTGTTAATCTTAGGATCTCTCTGTAATATTCACAATGTGCAATACTGATTATCATAGCTATCAATACTTTTGAGTTCCTTCCCTCATGTGCATTGGACCACTCTCTCATTGTAACTTGTTTCAGCTATGGCCACCTTCAGAATTCAAGCTAATGGACGTGGTCTTCGTCCATGGGCTGCCATTAGTTGGAGCCGGTGCTACCCACACAGGGAGGAGTACATGGGCACACTGAGATTTTGATGATGTACATTGGTCTTAAAATTCGCCTAGGAAAACATATGTTGAATTCAGAGGTATGGTGAAATGTGCATCTAATGACCTCCACTCATGATGATTTATCGGACATTGCCAATAGCCTGTTCCAGGCACTCACCAGTGCAGTTCACTTCTCCATGCCAGAGCAGATATATGGAATACCAGATGCTTGGATATTTTGTCAAGTTGGCTTTTCTCACTTTGCTATTTTTCCCAGTGGACATTCCTGTTTGCTAAGTCCACATTGCTTAAGTGCTAAAACACCTAGTTGACTTTGCTAGGTTATGAACTTCACATTGCCAAATCATCAACTCCACATGGCCAATGTTAAATTGCTAAATTTCCAAGTCAACTTCATTTTGTGGGCTGCCCAAATGCTCTTCAAACTGCCCAAGTTTTAAAGAAAAGATTGGCTGCTCAATGCCTAAAGTTTATTCCTTGTTCACCTAAAAAATTTCTTTCTTTTTGGTTCTTTTCTCTTTGGGGTGGGGAGTGTGAGAGGGGACTGCAATTAGCAACCTACCCTCTTACCTAGTGTATCAACATACTACCTACTTGCATAGGCTATCTATGTACCTACCTACTTACTTAGGTTACCAACCTACTAACTTACTTACTTGCCTAGGCAATCTAACCATCTATCTAAGTTACCAACCTACCCCAATACTTAGTGTACCAACCCACCTACCTACCTATGCTACCCACCTACCTACCTATGCTACCCACCCACCTACCTTGGTTACCAACCTACCTATCTCCTTACCTACCCATTAAACCTACCTACCTACTTAAAATATCTATGTATTTACCTACCACCTACTTTGGTTACCAACCTATACACCTACCTTGGTTACCAACCTACCTACCTAACACCTTAATAAAGAAGGTAGGTAGATATATATGTAGATATCCTAAATATGTAGGTAGTTTTAATGGGTAGATATGTTGATAACCGAGGTAAGTGGGTGGTCAGCCTATGTAGGTAGGTGCCTAGGTACATAAGTAGCTAGGTAGGTGTAGGTAGACATGTAAATAGATAGATACACTAGGTAGGTAAGTGGGTAGCCTAAATAATTAGGTAGCCTTCATGGGTAAGTAGGTGGGCAGGTAACCTAGGTAGGCATGTAAACATCTAGATAGATACACTAGGTAGGTGGGTAGGTAACCTATGTTGATAGCTAGTTTGGTCAATACACTAGGTAGGAGGGTAGGTTGCTAATTGGAGGAGCCCCCTTCAATTGGATTAGCTGAAGAGAAAAGAACAAAAGGAAAAGTTTATCAAAGCCAACTATGTGTTTCAACATTTTTGCAATGTGGACTTGGCACCCAGGAAATGTCCACTGGGCAAAATAACTAAGCAATTGGTATTCCATTCAGATATCATAGTAATTCTAGTGAACAGTAGAGGCAGGTGATTTGTCTTGTCTTAAACATATGTGACCTCTTAATGACCTTCCTTTCCCTCTTCACTGGGTGCTTTGTTTAATGAAGTTTACCATGGTTTCTTCATCCAGGTTCTTAACTGTAAGAATGGAGAAGTTCCCAGTGTTTATGGAGATATGTTTCACTCACAAGGAAGTGAAATTTGAAACATGTATGGGCTTTTAGAAATATTCTGAGACATCCTATGGCAAAAGAGGTACAGGCATGAATGGCATCATCCTTTCTGTGGCAATAGGCCATTGTTTTGAAGGTTTGTTGTTTCAGAGTGTGATGTAAAGGTGAAGTGGATTCAACACTCAAACCTTTTGAAGTTCAAAAAATGCCATGAAAAAATTCGCAAGCAATAAAGTTATTTGTAAAGCCCACCTGTTAGGGTACAAGAATATCCAGTTTTGGCATGTTAGGTATTTAATGCAAGATACTAATTTTATGTAATTTGTTATGTGTTGTTAGAACTTAATTTAGAGTGAACAAATTTTTAACTTTTTCAAGTTTGGGGGGTTTATTCTTTTGGCATGCCTTTGGAGTCTCATCTTTTTGTGTTTTAAGATTATAGAGCACACAAAGAGAATCATGATTGTGTTTTGTTGTGCTTTGAACTTGGATTCTTGACTGGCAATTGGGCCCTATCCTTGTCATGATCAGCTTCATATGGAACAACAACAAATGCAATAGCAACAAGAGCTATAATACTAAGGGGTGTTATGTCGAGCTTAAATGCCATTGTCAATTGCTAACTAGTGAGACTATAGCCATAATGTTGTATGCAACTAGGAGTTTGATGATGGTGGCAAGTGTTTCTGCCATCACTTTGAGCATGCAAAGCTTCCCTTCCAAACCTTAGAATTTGGAGGTTTGCAAAGTTCAACTCTTGGGTTCATGCATGAACAATAAGCTTGGGTTTGAGGGGTTCTTTTGGTTTTTTTTTCTGTTTTTATTCATGAGGATGATATTTCATCCATAATCTAAACAATATCACATTTTCATTCTCAATCAACACACATTTGAAAGGTGTGATTGGGCATTGTGAACTAAGCAACTTGGGTACCATGAAAAAATAAACATTTCCCCTCAAAGTATAAAGGATTTTTTTTGAAAAGTAAGCATATAAAGTGAATTCAAATAAAGAATTTATTTTGACATAACTGAGTCATATGGGGTTTCCAAGCTATTTACATCGTTGGAGTCTAGAAGAGGAGGACAATGTGTGTGTGAAATTTCAACTCGTTTATACACAAATTTATAAGGTTTTTTTCCTTTTGTCATGGTTCATAAAGTGGTGCACAAGTTGACAAGTTGTTAACAACCAAGTTCAAATGTGTAGGTAAGCATTACTTACTTAACGCATAGGTAGTGGAATGTTGTGGAATTAACAAAAGTGGAAATCCACACTATCAACTTTACATTTTCACAATAGTTTGTCGTAGTAAATCAAATAGTTTAGGACTATAGAACAAAGGGTAGTGATGCATGTCAATTTCTTCTTTATGTAATGCTTCCATTGGTCTTGTTGAATTATGTGCATGTTTCCTATCATTCTTTTAATTGGGGCTATTAATTATTTTTAGGAGATAGGTGGGTTTATCAAGTTGTGTGTTATTAGCCTATAACCTAAAAAGCAACACACTTTTTTAGGTTGATGTTTTGAAAATCTATGCATATTTTAAAACACATGAAACCCAAGGTGAAAGGTTAAGAATCATCCCATGCATGTTAATTGTCATAGTGAACCTTGGGGTTGTAATTGGTGTCAATAATGGTTAGGCATGAAACAAAACTACACATGATTATGACCGTTATTTAGGTGCTACTTGATTATTAAGTTGCTTGAACATAATGATTAGATTTTAGCAAGGTTTAGGTTGAAACCTGAATATACACTATTGCAAACATTTCTTAGATTAATCATCGAAATTGTTCCATCGATTATTGTATGAAAATGAAATCAATGGAGATTAATAGTTTTTTTTTTTTTTTTTTTTTTGGTATTTACAATGAGTCACCACATGTGTTTGGCCATGCGTAACTTGGTAGGTGAATGCAAGTTACTTTTAAATATGGTTTTGAGTTATAGCCACATAAAGTTCAACAATATTGATTGCCCAAATTAGCAATATGATTAGGGCTCAAGGGCATAATGTATGTAGACTCAAAAATGATATTATAGGTCACCTTCCTTAGAGGGACATGTTCAAGGTTTTGAAGAAGACAACTTGGACCAAGAAGTTATTAAAATAGTTTTTACAAGTTTCAAATGTTATGTGATTTTTTTGGGGGAAATGGAAAATGATATGGGGGCCTTGGGTATGTTAAATATTAGCTTTTTGGATCAATGAACATCATTTCAATCGAAGAATGAAAGCTACAATTCAAGACTTAGATGTTGGTCAAAAGGCAAACGAACTTGACTTTTAATCTTTAGTGGGCATTTGAGTCACTATTTCAACAACATGAAGCATTGGAAACCTATGAACGTTGCATGAACATAACCCATTTAGTTAGACTAAACATGTTGATCTCATGTGTTTTTACATTTCACAAAATATTATTCCCCTTTTCTTTCATAAAATTTGCAAGCTTAAAAAACTCAAGGTGCATTTTTGAGCTATAACAAAAAAAAAAACAAAAAAACAAAATGATTGAAGAAAATCCTCAATATGTTTCACAATAGGGAATTGAAATAAAGTTTGCATTTTAAGTTGGTGTGATGTGCCATGCAATGAATGTATTCCAAGTGGGGAGCTCAAGTTTATCTTGTATCTGTAACACCATTTTCCACCTACCCTGGAAAACATTACATTGTCAACACCAAATGACATAATTTTTACAACATCTGCATTAAAAACATTTGCATGGTTTTTCAAAATATCCATAATAACCTTGGTTAGATTATCAAAAACCTCTCCCTAATTGACATGCCCTAAAAAATAAAATACATCCAAACAACACCAATGTTGAATGAAATAACAATGGATTGAAACCCACAATTGGTTATCATTCATGGTGACTTCATCAAATGAAAGTGGAAGGTACTTTGAGCATATAACTATCCTTCGCATTTATTTAAACATTTTCTTTATGTAAGCATTTAATCATTACTTAGCTAGTAGAATCATTCCAATGATTTTTAAGGTTTAGGGGAACATTGGAAAAAGAAAATAGTGATTTTGTGACCTCAAATTCTAGCATAGGTTGACCATGTTGTAATATATGAAAAAATGTGGCAAATTGTTGTTTCTCCCTTCATCTTTCCCCCTTCAAGCTTCCATGAATCACATGTTTAATATTGGAAACATGACTTCGTTGAGAATATGCTACCTCGTTTTTGGCATGGTTGCATTTCTTGTTCACATAAAATTCCACATATGTCTTGCCCAAATGTGGCATGTTTCAAACAACTTTCATTTTTCTTGCATGTTTTTCAATGTTAAATTCCAAATTGGAAATCACATCCTTCTCCTTCATAGCCAAACACACAATGCACTTCACACAATTAATTTCTACATAATCACCTTTGAACATTTTTGCCCGAAATTTCTACACTTGCAAAAAACATTGTAACTATTTTTAGGATTTTTTGACAATTGTTTGTCTCCTTCAACTTGTAAAACATGGATCTCACACACATTGGGTGTAGTAGGAGGAATGAAAATGGGCAAACTACTTGAACACACCAATTGCATCGTCCGATTGTCGTGTTTTGATTGTGAGTTTGAATCAACTTTGCCTCCATTCAATTTCACCTTAGAAGATGGCATGAATCAAAAATTAAGCACTCTCACCAGAGAAAATGAGTCGTCATGATTTCAACTAAACTTAAAGAAAAAAAACAAGGCACTATCCATTTTACACTTCCCAATTGAAGCCATGGCATTTGCACAACATACAATAAAAAGCTTCAAAACAAACTCACAAGTGATAAAACACAAGACCAAAAAAACACTATTAAAAAAATTAAAAACTAAAACACAACAAAAAAAAGTTGAAACCATACCTACATTTCGAAGTTCATTGCATTCACAAAGCAATTCAATTTGGTGATGAAAAATGCACACCCACCACTCCAAATCATAATTTCACAATTCTTTTGTTATTCTTCAACTTCTAGCACTCATTGCTAGAAATGGCAATGGTTGCTCCATAATTATTCTAGGAAGTGGTGATGGTTGCTCCATAATCAATGCATGAAGTGATGATGGCTACTCCCTAATCACCATAAGTAATGGCCACAAAAGATTGTAATGAATCACGGTTTGTTGGCAAAGGCTCCATTATTCATGGAGTTAGTTGATGATCAACCTAGATCTAATGGTGCAAGTTGGTGATGGGCTCTTCATCGCAACCAATTACATTAGGTCATCTAGGGTTAGGGTTTATATTGCACTGTGGCAATCTAGCTCAGTGAACCCAACAAGATATGGCGATTTGTTCATTTTTTTTACCCTTTTTTCCTTTAATAGATTTCCCAAGACACTTTCTTCCTTTTCTTTTTGACAATTATTCGCCAATAAAGAAAAGGCTGATCACGAGGCATGTGAGGGGGAAGGTTCTATATTTGTACACCTACAAGATCTAAAGGCTAAACCCTACCCCCCACCACCTCTCAAGGAGTAGAAGTAAAATCCCTCCTCTCTTCTGAGAGGGCTATTTATGGATAGAAGGTCCTGTCCAAATACTTTGGGAAATTTGTCTGGGGGCTTTTTGTAAACTATGAACTCTGAACAATGAAAGCTTAAGCTGTTGTTTTTCACCTATTAGGAAAGAGCTGCAACAAATTTAGTTTTTGCATAAGTTTTCTATGAAGCAGCTCATGTGAAGTCGCAGTTTATCTGGAGTGATAATTAGGAAAAGGTTGCAATAAGTTTTGAAAGACTGGCAATCTTACAGTTTAAGCAGTCCAGTCCAGTGTTTCTTTTAAAAACTCTTTTGATATTGAAATTTTGGCAAAACTTAACAAAGAATTAACAAAAATAGTTGAATTTACATTAGAATTTTTTTCCTCCAAATTTCTTTGTTGAAAAATGAGGAAACTTTGCCATGGGAAAAAACCCACTATACATCCACTGTTCCTTATGCATTTGATCTGTTGGTCATCTAATGTTATGGGGTAATGAGGAAATTGAATGCACAAGCACCAGCTGGTCATTTGTCAATTCATGCTTTCATTACATGCAACATTTTGCCAAATTCAGGTGCGTACCAAAAACCCACTTGTCATTCACAACTGTTTTATCATGATGTATTTTTGTGGTGAAGTTTTACAAAGGTACCCACTCAGAGGCAAGCGTCTTTGCATGTTCCATGAAAGGCTCCATAAGCACAAGTGTCATAAGCAAAAGCTTCATGTGGTACTCTCCCATGTGTGTGTGTGTGTACTAAGTAAGGCCCTGACTATAATCTCTACCCTTATCTCTTCATCCTAATACACTAGTAATCTGGCAGACGTTGAATCAGCAAAGGGTCCTTCTTGAAGGCAGTACAAAAGTACTGCCTGTTTCTATTTTCCCTTGTCTGCCCTTGGCTTGATCCATCTTTTTCTCCAAAAAGATAGATCCTGCTCAGACACACTTAGGGCCCATACTATGCACATTTTAGGCCTTGATGGACACTAAGTACATGTGATGAGCACAAGGAGGCCTCTACTTAGAGTTCAGCACAGGCCCAAAATGTGCATAGCACAGGCCGTACATGTCTGGGCAGCACCAAATATGTGTCTGGGTGCAAATGGGCAGTTTTTGCCCAGCAAAGCAGCACTGGTGTGTACTTACTGTGAAAATAGAAAGCGCATGCAATCTGGCTGCCTGTTTGTTGTAAGGGTGAACAACCAAGGCAATACTTTTTTGACCCCATAAAGCCCTTGACCAGTTTTTTAAACTCTAGGAGGATCAGGTAGTACAAAATGGAATTTCCCTTCCCTCTCCTTGGAGGGAGTTCCAGTGCTTCATCGGGAATTCCACACCTTCGTTGGGGATTAGGTCTCAAGGATTACACTTCTTTGTTGGGGTTTCATTGAGCATTTCTCAGGTTTTCTTCGAGCAAGCATCATGCCGAGCACACATTATGCCATGCAACAGCCTCAGGCCAAGGCATTCCCAAGATAATGAGCCCTCAGTCTCCAGCCTCAGGAGCTCATTATTCAGGAACACCCCTGCCCTCAGGCATACCCTACACTAGAACTGTTGCCACATTCAGCATCAAAAAATTGACCTACATATATGCCACATACCTCAATAGCAATTTCTAAATGTACCTACACACATGTACATTCTACCACTCCTTCAGCTACTGATACATTTAGAATCCAAAACCCACCCTGTACAACACCCCTCAGCAGAAAGAAGCCGTTCCTGCATTCCCAACACTGCAAAACACCTTGCGTCTGCTTTGCTTCTAGATTAGAATATGACCCACCATGCACACAGCTTCAATGGCAGTTCCAACTTTCAACCCTAACATGCTACAGAGGAACAAAATAGACACCCCCCTGTCAGATAACCTTCAGGAAGCCAAGGAAACCATCATGACACTGTGTATTTGCACCTCCACGTTGGTGCTCCACTCCAAATCCATGTACAATCTGAAAATACCGTAGGGGGCAGGGCAGCAGCAGTTCCATCCTTCAAATGCACATATACAAAATGCTACTCCAATTAGTAACCAAACCCATGCAACACACATCTCAATAGCAATTGCAATACTAAAAGGTCCAAAACAAAAATACGAGGAACACCCAAAGACAGTAACTTAGTAGCACCCACATAATATGCAAAACCCATCAGCCAGAACATGTCTCTAAATAAAGCAAGTTGCAACACAGTTTGAATACAAGACAGCAAGATGAACCTCAAATGCCCATTGAAACCTGAAGAATACAATTGAAGAAGACAATCTTTTCACAGGTTAGATCCCAGAAGCTCCCCTTCAACTCAACTGGCCATTCAGACTCTTTAATAGGGCTTCACATGATATGACACACACAATGCCGTTTCCTGTTCATGACCTTGTGCATGTATGTAGCAGGGAACCAAACACATGAGCTAATTGCAATCCCATACCTTCCAATGCAGTGACACCTACAAATCTTCAGCCCAATTGAGGAATGGCTGACATATCAGGAGCAGCACAAACCTTCCAGTTCAAGCACCCCAAAACTGGAAATTTGCAATTCAGACCCTCTACAGTTAGGCAATTATTCTAAGCAGGTTGAAACCAACAGTGAGTAATATTATCTATCTTGCAATCTTTTGACAGGGCACTGCCCATTCAAACCCTCGTAACAAGTTCCATATCCAAAGCAACTGCCAAAAGGTCACAAAGTTCACAAGCACATGTCAAATTCATTCCATACCAAAAATATTTAAAAAACACAAAATAAAATACATTATTAGTTCTCACACTACAACAAAGAAAACCCAGATCCAATACAAGATTTTTTGAAATGAAAGACGGCTGCAAGAAGTATCATAACAATAAAAAAGGCCATCATGATATATAAAAAATGTACAAATTCATCCTAGGCACTAGATTTAACACGATTTCAAAATAAATGTTTCCTTGGTTGGCCTTGACAACACCTTTGGTAGTGTCGTCTGCTTTCTGGTGAGACCCTTGGTCTCACTCAGAATGTCATTGCCTGTGCCACATACACATCTACATGTGCACATGTACAAGTCCTACATGTGCCACTATTCATCATCCTGCTCCTAATGCTACTTTCCTTTTGGCAAATCAAACAAAAGCCTGTCTTCACAAACGGTGAATAATTACAAGTTTGTAATGGCCATTACATATGCCAAAAAAATAATCTTCAGATTCTCTCCTGCACACTGCAACATGCAGCTTCCTTTCAAGGGAGTATGAGACTAGTACCACCAATTGGCTTTCTTTTTATAATTACCCAACAATTCAAATCTCACAAATTTCCACCATCTAACCCACTCTTGTACATAAATCCTCTTCAAAAAACAAAACTTGAATAATTCAACCCTAGCAATATCCAAAGAACAAAGCCAGAAAAATCCCTTCCCCTCCTCTGCCCCGCAAAAACACACAGAAACAAAAATCACCCAGCACTGATGATGAGAACCAGCAGACTGACTGTTCTCCATTAGGTTCCTTCACCAGGTGTAGTCTGCTGTTGCTCAGGTTCTTCTTTCACAAGTTCATTGATCCATCCCAGATCTGGAACATCTGCATTACCAGCTTCTATTGGAAGCTCTTTACCCAGACGGCCATAGATCTTGGCCCGAAGACCACGACCGGACTCCACCCGCTGCACAGTAGGTTCTCCTTCCTCATTCTCATCGACCTCCCACGGTTCCTTCTGTTCCCACTGGACATGGTTTGGTGGTGTCCCCACTACCCCAAGGGAGGAGCGGCGCAATGGTGAAGGCTCTGAAGAGTAGTGCTGCTGTTGCTGTTGCAGCCACTCCTTGGAACCATTAGGGGAAGCAGAACCTCCTCGAAGCTCCAGCTGCTGCAGGGTTGCAATTAGTTCCATCATAGAGTTTCTCTGCTGGCCAACAACGGCAGGTGAAACAGGGGCCGATCCAGGTAACCCGACCGCCTGGTGCTGCATGCTTCGATGGTCGCCAGAAGGAATGGACAGTGTAGGCATGGAGTTCAGACGGTCCAAATGTCGCCGATGACCTGGAACAGGTGGGGAGTGAGGATGAGCTCCGATCCCCATGCCCTGGCTACTCTGAGAGCGAGCTAGGGCTGCCTGCGTGTATGCCTGAGACATGGCGGCTTGACCAGCGGACAAACCAGATAAGCTAGAAGCCATGGAGTTTGGCCAGCCATGAGTAGTTGAAGAAGGAGAATGTGGAGGAGACCCAGAAGGAGAGGGAGGTGGAGACAAGGATGGTGGAGAGTGGGCATGTCCGACAAGAGTGGATGTAGGAGAGGAGATCTGCGATGGGAAACAGACATGACCAGAAAGCGCTGCAGACGTCATCAAACCGTTGAAATGGCTTAAGGGAGAACAAGCCGCATGTGTTGCTGCAGGGGAGGAGGAGCCATCAAAGGCATTCCCCTCATAAACAGGGGCTCCATCGTAAACACCACCCCCACCACGTGGGGATGCTCCCGCTTCCGATGCCACCAGTCCTCCCCCACCAGCGGCACTCCTGGCAGCGACTGTAGCAGCCTGTGCAGCGGCAGGCAGCAAGCGCAACTGTTCAGGAGTGTGCGCAAAGAAACAAACACGGCGACGGCAGTTACGACCGTCTTTACACGGCTGTGTGCGATAACGAGCAGGATGCAACCAGCACTCGAAAACCCCATGCGCGTACTCGCAAGCATCCCCACGTCTGCAACTCCCCTTCCTGAAATCAGGGCAAGCGGTACCGGAGTAATGGAACCGACGAGGATCACGACGCCTGGCTTTCTCGCCCGGATGCGCAAAGGGGCACTCAGTCCAGTCGTGACTTCTCCCTCGCATGCACCGACGCACCTTAAACTCGAACATACGGAACTGATCACACCCGTACGTGTCAACCACCGTCCAAGCCTCCTCGTCTTCGTTGTTCGACGGCAAGAACTTGTTGAAGCTGTGCAGAGAGTCACAGAACGTAGGCGAGCCAACAAGAGGAGAACATCCGCTGTTCATCATCATCATCGCCGATCCACCACCACCGAACGAAAGAGGAGAAGATCGCAAGTCCGAAGAAGAAGAAGAACCAGAGGAACCACCACAACGCCCCATCTTCGTTGTTCCATCAAGTCCAGTTTCCAAAACCCATTTTGCAGATCCGTCACCGAACGAACAAGAAGAGTCGTCTACCAGTCCTCCGCCGCCGTCAAGAAGCGACAGCCCACCACCACCCAAGTCCGGTTTGGTCACAGAGGAAGCCGCAGAATTACTAGAACTACCCATCAAGTGGAATGCCTGCTGCAAGCTTCCTGTGTTACCAAAGCTGTGACTACGCTGGTACGCATGGGGTGCCAACTGTGCCGCCTCCGAGTCTGGTAAACCCACTGACGAGAAGGTATTCAAGCGGCGCATTGCGTGTTGTTGTGTAGCAGACTGGGTGTTGTGCAAGAAAGATGTGGAAGAGAAGTAGCCTCCCACATCATAAGTGGAACCAGAAGAACCACCACTAGCACCACCACTAATACCGTTGTAGTTCAAGTAATCCAAACCAAAAGGATGATGCTCATCAATCAGCACTCCTGGCATTTTTGAAACCGCCTCGAAAAACACAACCTTCTTTCACTCTCACTCTCTCTCTTTCTCTCTGCTACTCGAACAAAATCTATCGAACTGAATTATTGTTTCTCCTCATCTCTTTTTGCTTCCTTCTGCTTCACCCACAAATCAAGGCCCCCAACAAAAAAGCTTCCGAGTGCAAACAACCCAAGACAAGCAGCAGCAGCAGCCTAGCAGCCTTCATAAGAACCCCCCACCCAAACCAAAAAATAACAAAACCAAAACTTCCTTTCCTAGACCCACTTGAACCTTCCCAAAAGCTCAGCCTTCCTTCGCTCATGAACAAAAAAAAACTCCAAAAACACCAAAAAGGAGAAAACTTGGGGAAGGGGGTAAGTTTCACAACAAATCAAAGAACCAAAGCAAACAAAATGCTTCAAAACAAAATTTTAAAAAACAACAACAACACACCTTCCCCCAAGCGGAGTTCTTCAAATCAATCAGAAACTCTTCCTAGAAAGGAAACACACTTGCACCCTCTCTACGTGTGTAGATGTACTTGGTAAGAGAAAGGAAGCAACAACACCTTATTCTATACCATCTTCTAGTCTGCAACCAAACAAGGGAAGGGTAAGGAAGAATTGAACACGAGTTAAGGAGCAAGGACTCTAACCCCCCGCCCCCCCCCCCTACTCGCCTACTCGCCTACCCCACCCTCCACCGTCGACCTAGGTTACTGTTCACAAACCCGGGTTAAACTAGAGACCTAACTGGTACCACCACCTTTTAAGTTACTACTTAGTAGGTGTACTTTTACTACATACACCCCACCCCACCCCACCTTTAACAAGGGGTGTGTCACATTGCAGCCTTGCCATTTACATTAAAAAGTATCTGAAGGCAAAAGAAGAACTATGGAAACTCAAATGTTTCATTTCACCATGCAAAAATATAATCTTCAAAAAAAAAAACTCCTCTTAAAGAAACCAAAATCCTTCAAGTTATCATAACTTTAAAACCTAATCTCAAATTTAAATACAACCCAAAATAATCACCTTTCAAAAACCCTCGTATAAAAAAATAGACCTACTACCAAGGGACCAAATTCCATTAAGCTACTATATATATATATATATATATATATACTCTATAATGAATCTAAGCACAGTAGTATCCTTGCCTTGGTAGGCAAGGCCAACCAACAGACAAGGGTTTCTTCTCTGATATTTTTTTTAACCCTCTAACTCTTCAACTCCGGTTAGAACTAACCGGGGTGCCACGTTACCTAACTTACCACCTACTTAGGACTTTTACACCCACCACGGCCCTCTTTGAAACAAACTAGGGTTTCTTTTTCTTTTAACCTTTAACCCTACAATGCCGATTAAAATAAAGGACTTACTTATTACTGTACTAGTTAGTACTTATACCCCAGGTTACTTAACTATGGTTAGGGTTTCTTCTCTCTCTCTCTCTTCTTTTGCCTTCTTTAACCAGGGATGGACCCCCCCCCCCCACCAATCCACCTACCATCGTCTATAACCTGGGCCTAGGCTACTGTTCAAAAAGCCGGTTAAAATTGATAGCTAATTACTGGTGCCGCCTTTAGCTTGTCACGTTTGGAAAACCCTACTTCTAGACTTACACACACGGCCGTGTTAGGAACAAACTAGGGTTTCTTTTCTTTTCTTTCCTTTTTTTTTCTCTTTTTTTTGAGGGGGGGGCTCTATTTTTCTCCTTTTGTCTTCTTTGTGATTTTTATTTTTATTTTATATTATTAAAATAATAATAATAATTAGGTACACTTGGTTGCTTTTGCTTTGACGGCTGAGTCTGGTCAACAACGCGGCATGCCGTAGGTGTGGTTCCATTTTAACTTTACCCTAGTTTGAAGGCTTTGTCCTGGCAGCCTTTTATCTGCTTTGCCTTATCATGTGTTATCCAAAATGTCTTTAAATATGATTGGAACTTGAGGTCTATTGTTGGCTCCCCTGCTAAGTTAGGGTAGAAGAAGGTCTTATGGAACATGCCAGCCTCAAAGGAACTAGTAGTGTTCTCTGTCCATTGTGAAGGGTAAAGGTGACTCCGAGGAATTGGGGCAAGCCAAAAATTTCACAACACATTACAATGACCTATATACCTAGCACATTCCATTACATAATGGTTTTCACAATTTGCATAATGAGCATGTGGATTTTGAACAATGGTTAGATTAGGTACCTAGAGCCCAGAAGACCCATCCATTATGCCTTTCTAAGGGACTAAAATAGAAGCAGAAAAGACCATATGAGAACCATTCCGTAGAAGAGAAGGGTCTACATTTAGACCCTATATGGGCCTTGTGATTGCCACCTTAAATTCACAAGGGTCTAAAGATTCATTAGGTGCATTTTGTGCCTCCTCTATGCCCATTTACCCCTTTCTTTGGGCACCCCTCTTGTCCTTCAGTTCTAATTGCACTTGCACCTTTCTTCCACCTTTCTCTTAAGCTTCAATTTATGAACTGGTCAAACTTTATAACCATATAAAATAAACAAGGGGTCTGTCACATGGTGACCTTGCCACTTACATTAACACAAGAATCTTAAGGCAAAAGAAGAATTATGGAAACTTAAATATTTCACCATGCCAAAATATAATCTTCTAAAAGAAACCTAAATCCTTCAAGATATTATAACTCTATAACTAATCTCAAGTTTCAACACAAGCCAAAATATCATCTTTCAAACATCCTCATATAAAAATATATACCTTTTACTTAGGGGCCACACAATCCCTTAAGCTACTATACTCTATAATGAATCTAAACACAATATCCTTGCCTACCAAGGTAAGGCCAACAAAGAAGGAAGAAAAGTAAACACAAGATAACTGAAGGCTTAAATAACCCTAACTTAATAACCAAAAGAAGTTAAAGTTGGAGCAAGTTAAGTAATCAAGTTTAAGGCATTGGGTTTTGGCAAGGGACAAAGGGGTGAGAGAAAACTCACCTAACAAAGAGACAAAGGATAGGGCTCAAAAAATAACATTCCTAAGATTTTTCAAAAAAAAAAAAAAAAAATCATTTCAAATTGAACAAGTCCAAAACACATAGGACTTTATTTTTTCAAAGGGCAAATGTGTATAAATTCAGTGACCTAATTGTTGTTGACAAAGGGAAGTTGTAAGATAGGGTTGACGATTCTTTTACAAAATGTTTTTCTTAATAATTATTTACATGCACAATGGCTGGTACCTGGCACATTCCATAATGTAATGATGTTCATGATTGGCACAATGGGCATGTGGATTTTGAACCATGGTTAGGTTAGGTTAGGTTAGCCAAGCATACCTGTCCATTGTGCCTTGTAAGAAGGGAACTTTGGGGAAAAAAAAAAGGGCAAGAAAGGTCACATGAAAACCATTACATCTTTTTAAGTATTTCAACATCAAATGTGTCGATTCCAAAGGATTTTTTTCAAAATTCTAGGAATCAGTCATTGGGTTGTGATCATCATGGAGAATTTTTTAATTGTATATTTGAAAGTATCTATAATACCTTAATAGCTTTGAATCTTTTTTTTCAAAAAAATTAATTAGATTTCAAATTTTTATTTTGACAAATAAAATAGTCTTAAAGATTCGACAATTTCCTTCATAATCTTTTGTTATTTGACCATTTTTGGGGGAAATCTTCAACATTTTTAAAAATAATATAATTAGCATCAAAGTTGCAAAGGTAGCAAGGTATAATTGCTCTTACAAAGGTCATGTTTGTCATGGATTTGTAAGTTCTGTTTTGAATTTTGCATTTTGCTTACTATTAGGGCTTAAGAAAGGAACGGGTCAAACCAACAAATTCACTTGAGGCTTTGCCTTCACCAAAATGGATGGAACATGAAATGTTCCAAAAGAAATAATATCAACAAGGGCATTATCCATTTACAATGATAAATATTGTTGTGACCCTAACCTCGAGCTCACGTTCAAAGCTATGGCGACCTAAATTCATAATTTGAATTATGTCCAAAACCCAAGCCATGTCAAAGCCATGTTAAGGATAGGGATATTCTTTTAGAAACTAACCCCCAAAAAAGAATAAAGTGTGAAAAAACAAAGGGAGTCATTAAAGATGCTCAACATGCATTCCGTCACTTTGAAAAATTAAAGTCTCATGTACTCAATATTTTAGAGCAAGATTTGAAAAAAGGCAAATCACATCGATATGGGATCATCTTTTAGATCATTGAAAAAAAAGTTCAAAACCAATTATTAAATCTATTGGGCTTGCATGCCCAACTTGGATGCAATTCTGAACATGTACAATCATTTGAACTTTGAAGACACAAAATGTCACTAAGAGTTGTCACCAACATTCAAACTTCAAACTACTAATGGTTTGGATGAGTGAATAAGGTCCAAATTAACAAATCTTAATGGCATTGAGAAGCTTCTAAAGAGGGTTGGGAAGCTAATTGGGACATGCAAGGTTTTATTCACACATATTACAATTTTTGCTAAAAACTCCACAATGCTCCCAAAAATAAATATAGGTTTTTAAAAAAAACTCTTGAGTATGGGTTCTTGAATACTCCCTATAATTAATAGTCATTTTAAACCAAAAAACAATTCTACAAAACTAGTGTCTTCCAGTGATTTTTAAAATCTATTTTGTGGTGAAAATTCTCCATTTTGCTATTTAAAAAAAAAACAGTCCCAAGCAAAATAGTCAAAGGAACTTTATGTAAAATTTCCCAAAAAACTCACCACATTTCCAAGAAAAAAGTTTTGAAATCACCATATTTATTTAGCTAATCGGTTCTAATGGTTCACCAACATGTAATGATATTCTTAGATTTTCTACTTTTCTATTTGTCTTGTAGCCGGATTTGGCTAAATCCTCATGTAGCCATTCCACTTTTAGAGCAACATTAGAAAATTGAGGAAAAAAGAAAAAAACACTGCTCTCTTCTCGAAAATTCAATATTTGTGGTCCTTCAGTGTAACCCACAAGGCCATGGGCACTACTGGAATAAGGGTGCTTGTGAGGCAGGCCTGATTCTGGACATGCCCGTGGCCAAGGGCATTACCCAACATAAAAATTGGTGTTTCTTTTCCCTTTGTATCCTCATGATACCCGGAGGGTATCCATCAGGTACCCATTGGGCATCGTGAACAAAAATGACACAAGGCATTTCAGAGAACAGAATGCCCCCAAGTGCTAGTGTTTCAAATGCCCTGAAGGTTCTTTCACTATGTAAGTAAGTGTGCAATGCACATACACTAAACTCGAGAGGCAAAGGTTTCTATACAACTGCAAACCTTGTTTTGGAAAGTTTGTATTGCAAATTTGCTATGAGTCTGAAACCAATATAACCACCGTCGTCATTGGAGACAAAGGATTGCATGCACTGTGGTAAACTTCCCTAAAGAGCAAGCACCCCATGAAAGTCATCAAGACCCTGCAAAACTTTATTTATAAAACTCGTCACATATTCGAAAAATGTACAAAGGCATTAAAAACAAGGCATCATTTAAAAGATGACAAACTAATGTCAAAAACTCTCCATCTCAACAACCAATCACTTGTAATAGGTCAGCCATGGTGATGGGTTTGTGTCATGGAAGTGGACTGTATGTGTTGTGCAAAAAAGTTGCTTTCGCAGTTGTGATTTTCAGGAAACCTCTGATGATCTTTACTAAATAGATGTTAGCAGTTTCTGGAGAATATAAAAGCAAATATAAAACACTAGAAGAGACAAAATTTCCACAACTGCTTTGCTACAGAGAGAGACACACACAAAGGCACAAAGCAGCTAATTTTATTTTATTTTTAATTTTTTTTGTGGCAAAAATCCATCAAAAAGTCCCCCATGAAAACATACATGGTGAAGCGAGCATTTTGGAAAATTTCCAAAAAGAAAATTAAATCGCCACATTTCCAAGAGGGGAAAAAAAAAGAGTTTTGAAATCGTCACATATTGAGGAGGAAAAAAAAAAGGATAAGGGTGTGCTAACCCTAACCCTCAAGGAGGACGACGAGACAGACAGACACCTAAAATATTATATATGTAGATAAGCTGAAAGAGAACAAGTAATAGGTGTAAACCAAATCATGGAACATAAGAAGTGACTGCTGGAGGGATGTTGGAGCAAGAGTGCTTCCAAAAGCCTTTTGGAACTCCCATCTTGCTTTCTTTTCCCCAAAGCATCACTCAAATCAAAATCAAAGTTTGTTAGTTTGAAAGCTTTTTGGAGAAAACATTGACAAAATCCATTGCACAAATTAAAACAATCAAAGCAACAAAGTTGAACAACCCACCAGTTGCACCATCAATTGGAAACCCCTTCATGATTCACTAGTGGATGAGCCATAATTGATATATCCTGATAACTTTTCTTATTTCACTCTCTCACTTTCACCTCACACTACCTGGGTACAGTAGTCATTCGATTAAGTCCGCATTTTTTTAAGTCCACATCGCGGATAAGTCCGCATTCTGTAAGGCTAAAAATGCGGATCAACATATACGGAAGTGTTTATTGTGATCGTGTAAATCCAAAATCAAAAATCGTCATCTGCCTACTTCCATCAATTTTTTCTCGCGAAATCTTTGAAACTGCTTGCTGAATGGTATTTTTCACTGAAAACATGCTGTTAAGCATTTCATCAATCGATTCTTGAGCTAGAAACTGCGATCCAGGAAGAGATGAGCAGTATAGGGCTAAGTCCACAACATTCGGATAAGTCCGCATTAGGACGCCCAGATCAAGGTGCGGACTTAACCGAATGACTACTGTAACTAACTGTGTAAGTGGGGAAGTATCATACCTTATAGGATGGATGGTATATGGGCAACGGAAACATTATTTTCCTTGCGGGGCAAGGTGTTGTTGTTCACATTGTGTTTTCATTGTGCTCCCCATCAAGGTCCCAATGGGTTTCCTATATGTTCCCAATAGCACTTTGCCTCTTTATACAAGTTAGTGAATATTGGTAGTAATATGTTTCTATGTTTGGAGAGAATATTTCTTGGGGGGAGTCTCCAACATTTCAGAACTTGTTTTGTAATTATCAAAGAGGCTAGTTGCAAAAGAAAAATCTGAACTTGGAAGGCACTCCCAAGTAATTAATATGGATCATATTAGAGTTATCGTAAAGTCACACAATTAGGAGGCAAGAACGGCCAGTTTTGGCATACCTAATAGAAATCAAACCTGTAACTGGGACTAAATTTTTTTTAAACGAAACTGGGACCTAAACCAATTTTTACATAAATTTTGGTGGTAAACTGAGTTTCATCCTGTCTTTCCAATTTTGCCTGAGTGTCTCAACTGTTATTATATATATTTTCACTGCTCCTACTTGTAAAACTACGAAAATTAATCTCCAACGTTGTCCATTAAATGCTGAGTTTCAGCATTTCATACTGAGATCTAATAGAATTTCCTTACTTCGCAGATACCACTGAAAGAAGGGATAGGGGGTGAAAGCAAGCCCAAACGCAGGGTGAAGACAGGGAGACTTTACAGATAACTCTAATATACATCACAAGCATGGATCCTTCTAGTCATGCTCCTTCTAATCATGGTTAAGCCTTGGATCTGCTTATTCATGGTCACAGTGGCAGGAACAGCGAGGTCTGGTACTGGCATTAAAGCAAGTTTATTATTCCTAACCAGGCCTTGATGGGTCCCTCCCTGACTAGTGACTTCCGACCCAGAGACTAGCTCTTATCACTTTGGATCATTTGTACAAGGGACTTAGTCAACTCCAGTCTGCTGGTACCTAGTACCTACCCTAGTGCGCCAGAACTGCACACCAGATCCTTGGCATCCAAGGGCTAGTAGGCTACATTCAATCATAGGGTGAGACAAACCTCATGTGTGATAAGTTATCAGTTATAACTCAAATTTGTCTTAGCAAAACAAAGGTTTCTACACTTGCCTTCATTTTTGACACTCCTTATCCTTATCCCTCTATTGTTGAGGGTACTTATTCATCTTTCACTTAATTAGATGGATGGGGGGGAGTGCCTCCCAAGTTCAACTTTTTCTTTATGTAATGAGTAATTTTGATTTGGCCATCACCAAAAAAAAAAAAAAAAAAAACCCTAAACCTACTGAAACTTTGGAGGCTCCTTAAAATAAAAGTCATGCTCACAATATAAAAATATAAAGTTCCTCACCTTTGACCCATCTATGGAGATCAAAAGAGGACAAGTTTGGGCAAAACATATGAGATAAAAGTGCAGTGCTATTGGAAGATCTTGAAAACACATTAGGAACTTTATGAACTCTTTGAGACCTTGATGGGAATTTTTTGAGAACGTAGAGAGGACAAAGGAAAATCCTTCCCCTCTTGCCCCCCAAACCAAAAAGAAATAAACTAGGCTTTCTTGAGTGCATGTCAAACTTTTTAATTGGTTGCATGAAAATTATGCCCTTTAAAATGTTTGTCACCCTTGCTTAACAGTGTGGGTACCTATTTGGATGCACATTGGTGTGTCTTTCTCTCATAAATGCTTTGTATCATCCCCCAAAAAATTTAAGCAAAGAAGGGGAGATAGGAACAAGAGTTTTATTTATGTTCAATAAGAATGACTTGAACACTCATATTAGGAATTGTTTCATGTTATTATGGGAATAGTGTTATTGTGTTCAAGCAACTACAAAAACTTGTTCTTGTTTTCCTAGTGGATTTTTGAGTAGTTCCATTCATACTTGGCATTTGGCCATGCAACATTATTTATTTCTTATTTTCCAAGTTCCACTTGTAAACATGAAACTAATATTCTTAAAGGTCAAAACATATTTTTGTAAATAACAAATGTAGTTTACCCTATTCATATATTTTGAATCCACATGTCAATTTTTACGATATGTTCATGATAATGTCATTATTTTGAAAGTTCAATATGGCCTATTTGGATTTTATATTTTTAAGTTCATACGCAATTCATAAACATTAAAATTGTGACACTCTCAATAAGGCACCAACAACTCTTATTAACATGGTTTGACCCTATTGCATCTTGTTTGGAAAACAAGGTTTAATGAAACACCAAGGATGCAATCAACTAGCTAGTTTAGTTAGATGCACTGTTGTGGTTTCCAAGCAAGCTTAATGGAGTTGAAAGGAGAATTGCATAACTAGAAGATTATCCTAATTGTAAAGTTCCAAGGGTGGAGGTCATGACTTTCAAGTTTTACTTGATGGTTTTAGCACCTTATTCTTGCATATGTTCATACTTGGAGCATATATGGAAATGACAAAGGTAACAACTTAAAACATTCACAAGTTTCCATTCACATTACCTTAAAAGCATGAAACCAAATCTCTTTACCGTACCCACACCAAACCAACTTGTCATTCTTAGTTCAATTGCCATCACCAAAAATAATTAGTAAGTTGGGATCCAAATATCCCAAGATATTGAAATGCATGACAAGGATGATGAGTTGAAGGACATCTATAATGCATCACAATCCTAGTTGTTAATTGTATCATTAAATAGATCTATTACAAGATAACTTTTAAGTTTTAACTAGGATGCCCAATCAATTGAAGCCAAGTTCTTTAAAATTTCAATGGCAAGATAACTTGGTGCTTAAAATTGAAAAAGTAGTGGGTGAAATGTTTTCAATGAAAGGGGACATGTTGAATGTGCTAAAAAATAACAACTTGCACAAAACCAAAACATCAACCATGGGTCTAATGACACCCTCCCCTTCAAATGGAAAACCTAACATACATCAAGCATTGTTTGATGTTTGGGGCTTCAAGAAGCACACTACTATGTGGCATCTCACCATGTGAAGACTTTGAGACGATGGTCTCCTTAGCAAAATGTGGAGCCACGAAATTGCACCTACTTTCATATTTGATGTGTGAAAATAAGACCATGTTGATGAAGTACACAAATTTAATATTTACATCCAAGGGCTAATGCCTTGAGTGGATATTGTTTTGTTGCAATAACATAAAGTTAGAGGTAGTAAAGTTATTGACTTAAACAAGTTGGTTTGGAAATAGGTTCACATTTGAATTATTTAAATGTCTCCTCGACATGGGAACCACCAAATGATCAAGGTGTTGGACAAGGTGATACTTGCATTTTCATGGCCAACAAGTGAATTACGATCATAGTGTAGTCATGTGCAAGCCCTTAACATTGGAACACAATGGTAACAATTGAAGGGCCTCCCTAAAGCGGATAAGCATCTTGGATTCATGTTTAGGAAGCGAATGACTCCTTAGACATTGTAGGCTATGAAATTGTTTATCTAAAGTGCTCCTAAAAGATTATAGATGGCTTATGTGTGGTAATTTCAATACAAGTGGTGGACAAATTGACGCACTCCCAAGTTCCTTTTAGATTCACTTGAGGGTCCAAGTATGCGGCAATGTAGAAGGAGTTGGAACTTGGAGCCGCTCCCTAGCTCACAACACTTTGAGGGGTAGAGGGGCGTGTTGGAGCTCCAAGATGGGACTAGGAAGAATTGACAAACTTATTCACTCACATGGGCCTGCACACAACCCAGACAAAGTGGTTAGTGCATAGTTGGAGCACCTTTGGTGCTAGGACGAGCCACGGGCAACACAAACACATAAGACTCACCACGGCCCGGACTTGGGGGAGGCCACCACCTTACCCCTTATATTATACTCTGCAGCTCGCGGCGGAGACTACATCCAAATGGCTATTTTTCCCGGGACTCCCGAGTGGGAGTCCCGAAACTGTCCCGGGTTAGAGTCCCGGAACTTTGGACGCCCATATCTCCTGACTTCAGAGTCCGATCACAACGTGGTCTGAAGCAAAGTTGTAGCCCTCGTTGAGAGCTTTCCAACGCCGTGTTGCACTCTCAAATCGGATGTCGAGAAGAGGCCGATTCTCAACTTTTAGTGGTCGGGAGTCAAATTGGCAATTTGACTCCCGGCCCTTCTTTTGGCCATAACTTGCATTTCAGATGTCCAAATGAGCAATACAAGCCCATTTTAGACATCTACGTTCCAAGATCTTTCCAACAATATAAAGAGTTCAACAATCCATTGAGATTTGACTCTTCAACTCGCCCTCTGAAGTTTCGGAAGTCCACCGGGACTCCCTCTCCCAAAATGGGAGTTGCCTTGGGAGTGTGAGTGCTCACTCCCTCACACTCCCTCGCAATTCCTTAGACTCCCGGGAGTATGTGATGACTCCCGGGCTTCCTCTTGGCTCGCACCCTTCCAATACCTTTGCCTTTGCTTTGACTCCCGGGCTTCCTTCCTCTTGGCCCGCAACCTTGCAACCCCTTGCCTTGGTCGCGAGCCCAAAGTTAGGGTTGCGACACAAATGGAATCCATGTGCAAATAATTTCCTCTTATTGCAAGATGGGACAAATGTTATTGGATGGCATTGTGGCTTATGGCAAACTAGGTTGCACTACTAGGAAAGTGGGGTGTAGTTCACTAGACTATTTAACTATGAAACCATAAAAGTGAATTAGTTCACTATAATTTTAGTGCTTTTACCTTCATTGGTGAAAAAGGTTCACTATATGGTGTACATGTTTACTAAAGGTGAAGTTTGTTTACTAGGTTTGTTTCTTTAACATTGTTAAAATAATTATTAAAAAATCTCTAGTTAATTCGGTTCAGGGCATTAGTAAATTAATTAGTTAAATGTGACATATTATATCTATATATTCCCACTTCAAGCATTAATCGTGCGTTTGATGATTATTTCCACCTACATTTTTACTCTTGCTTTTGGGGGAGGAAAAAATTATGGATGTGGTGGAAAATAATGGCTTGACTTTCTTGTGCACAATAATAAGTTTTTTGATTCCCTTCCCTATTCCATGGGAAAGATACACACTCCATCTCTCCTCCACCTATACTCTTGTACTTTGTCATTCATTTGTTTCAATTGTGTGCAACAGGAAATGATAAAAAAAAAGGAATTAATTTGTCAAAATTTTAACCATTTTGGTAAGAAACAAAATTGAAGAAATTTTTGAAATGAGGTGGAATTTATTTATCAACAATCACATAATACAAATGGAAAAAGCTTTTTGAATCAAAATGGAAAAGATTAATTACCTTCATAATTAAACGCAAATCTTCCATATATGTAAAATATGGTATTCAAATTCAATCAATAAGTTTAACAATTCTCAATTATGAATTGTAATCTAATTGATTGAAGGTGGTAGATTCTCAAATTTGTTATCAATTTTTTTAATCGTTATTGATTTCCTTTTTACAAAATTGTTATATATATTTATTGTGAAGGTGTTAAACTATCTTTTAATGTTCCAATTCGTTCTACTCCCCACTATGAAGAACTGTAGCCTCCTTGATTTTGATCTTTGGTTGCTCAAGTCACTCTAGGTTACTTGCATGCCCTATTTCAACACTTTCTTGCAAAACCTCCTCCATTTTTTTCTTCATAATACTTCTTGTCAACATTGTTGGCATATTGTCAAAAACTAAAAAAAGTTGTAATCTATTAGTTATTTTGGTTTTATTATTTTTATTTTTCAAACAACAATAAACAATTTGTGAGTTGTTTTTCCATAATCAAATAACTATAACCAATAGTCATTAATAAAATAGCCACCAATAGCCATTAATAGAATAGCCACCAATAGCCATTCATAAAATAACCACCAATAGCCATTCATAAAATAACCACCAATAGCCATTTATAAAATAACCACCAATAGTCATTAATATATTAATCACGAATAGCCATTAATAGAATAGCCACCAATAGCCATTAATAGAATAGCCACCAATAGCCATTAATAGAATAGCCACCAATAGCCATTAATAGAATAGCCACCAATAGCCATTAATAGAATAGCCACCAATAGCCATTAATAGAATAGCCACCAATAGCCACTAATAAAATAGCCACTAGTAGCCATTAATATAATAGCCACCAATAGTCATTAATAGAATAATCACCAATAGTCATTAATATAATAGCCACCAATAGTCATTAATATAATAGCCACCAATAGCCATTAATAGAATAACCACAAATAGCCACCAATAGAATAACCACTAATAACCACCAATAAAATAACTACTAATGGCCATTAATAAAATAACCACTAATAACTTTAATAAAATAACCACTAAAAACATTAATAGTCACAAATAGAATAGGTACCAATAGCCATTAATAACCGCCAATAACACTAATAAAAAGAACAACCAATAACCATATATTCTAATTGTTTAGGATTGCCAAAAATAATCTAAGGTGAAATAATTTATAATAAACAAAAATAACTTAAGGTGAAATAACTTTCAATAGCCAAAATTAATTTGTAATAGCTACAAGTAGTCTAAATTATAATAATTTACAATAGCCAAAAATAACATAAAATAGACAAAAAAATATTACAATAGCTGAAAATAGCCTAAGGTGAAATAAGTTTAAATAGCCAAAAATAATTTATAATAACTACAAGTAGTTTAAATTAAAATAATCTATAATAGCCAAAAATAACATAGAATAGCCAACAGAACTTACAATAACTGAAAATAGCCTAAGGTGAAATAAGTTAAAATAGCCAAAAATAATTTATAATAACTACAAGTAGTCTAAATTGAAATAATCTACAATAGCCAAAAATAACATAAAATAGCCCAAAAAACTTACAAAGCTGAAAATAGCCTAAGTTGAAACAAGTTAAAATAACCAAAAATAACTTAGAATAAGCAAAAGTAATTGAGAATAGCCATAAATAGCCGTAAATAATGTAGGGTGAAATAATTTCAATTAATGAAAAATAGTCATATAATAATTGAAAATAGTTTAACATAGGTAGTATTATTATATTAACAAAAAAATCCATTTATTAAAAAAAAAATTTCAAAAGAATGATCATTGAAATGTTATAGAATAATGATATTCAACTTTTTTTTTATTCAAATGATTTTAAACTTTCAAAAGGAAATAAATGTAATTATGTACATTATTGAATTAAAAAAAAAAGTAAACTCAAATCATTTTATTTGAACAAAATTTCAATAAGATATGAATTTTCAAAGTTTATGTTTTTGTAATGTTTAAAATGAAGTATTTGATAAATAAAATGTAATGTAACGTATTGTCCCAACAAGTGGGGTGGCTTGATGGTAAAGATGTTTGCCCCTATTCCAAAGGTCGAGGGATCAAACCTCATAGGTGGTGTTGTGTGTGGTCAACAATGGTATGTTGACTGAATATTCTCCTATCGATTTCCTAGGCTAGGTGCCTAGGTTGATTATGTGGCCTACTTACATAGGTTAGGTTTTTAACCTAGCGTAGGTAGTGACACGTGTCAATAGATAATAGGTTTTTAAAGTCATGAAATTATCAATAATATTCTATATTAAATAATTAAAATTGAATTAATTTCCATATTGGTTAGTTAATTAACTAGCAAGTGAATGGTTTGGTAAATTTGTATTTCACTAGAGAATAACCTTGTTTCACTAGGTACTAGTGAAATAAGTCATTGTCCGTAGCAACTGGTCCCTGTTCACTAGAGGGTTAAACAATTTCACTAAGTAAAATTGTCCAAATTCACTCAAAAATCTAGTGAAACCCAGAGTGAACTAGGACGCATTTCCTAGTAGTGTTGGGATGACATTTTTACAAGTGGTCAATTAAGGTGCCAATCACCAAACAAGTGTACTTTAAAAAGTTTGATAAAATGTGGTGCTCCCATTTCACCTTTTGTGCTAGAAATAATCTTAGATTTATATGAAACTTCCAATTACCCATGTCTATTAGTTTAATTGGCTTTAGAATGTTTCATTTTCTTTTATTTGGTCCTAGGGGGATGTTCTACTCAACCCACAATGTACTAGACCTTGTTTTAACAACGAATTTTGTCCATTTTTTTTTTTGTTAAAAGCAAAGTTAAAATCTACCAGTAACAAACCACCTTGACCAATCATATATGGCCAATTGAAAACGAGTGTTAGATTATGAATGACTTTTATTAGGCTTAGTAGATTAAACAAAAATGTTAAGCCAAAGCCATTTTATTGAACATGTTAAACATGTTTTTATTAATCTTCATCCAGAACATAACATGTAATGTATTATTCATGATGTTTTCAAAGCAATTGTGGGGTGTAATACTTGTAAGGCCCTTGTTTGAGACTATTAATTCACACTAATAAGGCCCCTTGATAACTATATTTTATTATTGTTTACTAGTTTTTACATTTTTTTACAAAGGATAAGGCTCTCCATTTTGGGTATTATGAATGTTGGTTTTATACAACTAGATGTTATTGTCCAAATGTAAAGAGCTTATGATCATAATGTTTTTGATGGGGAACATCTCCACTCACATCTTTTTTGGGCCTAGATGGTTGTATTGGCCACATCCAACATATATACATCATTTATTTCCTCACCCCCACCGACGAGCATGAAACATTTGATAATATAAATCTAAAAAATAATTAAATGTTAATCACATAGGTTAATTACTATGGTAGACCAATAAAATTTGATGAATTTCTTTTTCTACTCGCCCTTTTAGAAAATATTATATATTGGACAAATTTATACCCCCCAAGTTGAATTCCACATTATTTAAAGGTTGTAATTCATCCAAAAGGATTTGATCATAATCAAGCAAGCCAAAAACCATGTTGGATGACTTCAAAAAATCATTTTTTTCAAATATATTTATGTAATGCCACTTTAATGTCATGTTAATCAAGGAAATTTGTGTTAAATAATTTATACGAGTGTTGAAGTTTTTTTAAAACAATTTAATTTAATAAATTGAGCTTGGTTCTAATAAAAGATTTTTGAACTTTAACACCATACTCGGTTTAATGTATATGGAAGACACCTTATATTGTGCAAGAATTTTGACTAGGCAATTCATAACCTTATGTCATATGTTTAATAAGGTCATTACAAGTTGTCGTCAAAAGATGATCAAATTTTAACCTTGAAAAGCTTGAGCCTTTGGGAAATCATTTTCATTACCAAAATAATCCCAAACATATTTCTTCATGGATCCTTGCACATATTAAGAAACAAGGGAAATACATCATTAGATTTGACAAAATGGATATAAAATACCAATTCATAAAAATTTCAAAATGTTTGATAAACATATGAGCAAGATTATGCATTGAAAATGCACCAATCTAAAGAAAGGGAACTTTTGCTTGAAGTTATGGCAAAACATTGAAAGCCCCCAAAAAACCAATGAAGCGCTACCCATGCAATCGAACCTCACAACAAAGGTTACATCTTAATTATCCTATGTTTATAATTCAATTCATGTGGGGATTATATCAAATCAAATATGACACTTCCAATGAATGAACATTCATGTAATTTGGTGCTTGTAAAAAACCCTCCCATGTTGGGCAAGAACTACCCAATTACCAACACTTGGCCCATTTCTATCCAACAAACAAAACTGGCATAAAACCCCCATACTACTACAAGGGGCTAAGCTCATAAAATTACTGCATCATGGGTTCTAGATTTCAAACACCCCTCATCACTTGTGTGAAAAATGGTTGCATGGGATTTTTTTGATGACAAAATACCATTCAATTTACATGGATGTGTTTAGTCACACAATTGGAATGTTTTTCTTGTGCAACCAACCCATTAAAACATTAAAAATGTTTTGAATGTGTGTTTAAACAAGTGTATGCAATGTTTAGTGGTTCATTTTAGGTACACACAACATTCACAAGAGTCACAAGCAAGTTTTTATAAATGATCCATATGGACGTGGTTTTAAATTCTAAGATTAAAATTGTGATCTTTGACTATTAAAATTTTAGTCCCTTATTAAAGCTTTTAAAATTAAGTCAAAACCCACATCAAAAAATGTTATGTTAAATGGTATGGTGAAATCACTTAGAAAATCTAAAAAGAAAACCCACAAAGCCCATAAGAATAAAATCTTATTTAGATCTTTCAATTATGTACCCATTGGGCACAAAAAATTTGACAAACAAAAATAAATAAATTCAAAAGGACTTTTGAAAACAAGTTCCAATTTTGACCTTTCAAAAGTTCATAACTACCATTTGGTTAAAGTTTCACCAAAAATGATTTCACATTTACCTTTTATGATTTCATTTTTCAACCCATGTTTAGCCACTATAAACAATTTGGAGTGGAGTTCAATATGAATTCTTGAATTTTTTAACAATCCAATCAATTGATAAATCCATTTTTTTTAATTTCAAAAGTCTATTACTCATAATGAATGCATCACTTTCAAAAAATAATTGTTCAAACGTCTTCATAATCAAGTTGTTAGTATAAAATGAGTCATCATTTAATATAATTAAAATTAAATTATTCACCGTGGCCATTAAAACACAAAGGACCTTGCAAAAAAAAAAACATTTATTCCAAAAGTGAGGCATCATACCTTGCATTGATCACCCAAACCCATTTAAATTTCTAGCGTATATGACCTTATAAGCATTTAAAGAGGAATTTAAAGTTATTATTTTCTCCACTCAGCTTATTAGCCTCAAAATAAACCCTTCAAATCCTAGTAGGGGAAGTTCCTTGCAATGATCCGTGAAGATTTCAAGATTAATAGAATTCAAGGGGTACAACTTCATAAATTGACGAAGCAACAAGTGATAACACAATATGTTGATGATACCAACTTTACCATAAAAGCTTCCCAAGTGGGTGTGGTGACTAAACATGTATTAAAGTTCTTCAACTACACCTTGGGTCTTAAAATTAATCAATCTTAATAAAATGCATTCTAGTCAAGGGGTAAACATAAAAACTAACTTGCATGGATTATGACATTTGGTTGGATGTGGACTGACTAATTGGAAGCCATTTTTAAGCTCTCATGACACCTTTTGGTCTTTCCCTAGATTTCGCAGAGGTGCACAAATTCTTGTTGGAAAAGGTCCAACAAAAATTAACCTATTGGTTAATGGTAAAATTATCAACTAGTACAAAGGAAAGCAATGTTCAATAATAGCCTCCTTTCTACTTTTAACACTTTGTCAATGTGTGGGGAAGAAATAACAAAAAGATCTCAAGAATAATTTTGACTTTTGAAGAACTATCTTTGGGTTGGTTCAACACCTAATTGTAAGTTGAATAGCCTAAAATTAGTGTCATGAAAAAATGAGTGTGGATGGTGGTATATGTTTAGTGGACTTAGTAGAGGTCATAAATGTTCTTCTCTCCAAATGGGTTATACATGCATTTGAGCCAATAGACCCTAACTTGTAAAAGCTTATAAGGTTCAAACTACTTGGAGCTTCCAACTTCATATATGAGGAAAATAGGCCTTTGGCCTTGAATGGTGTATATAAGCAAACCACAAAAGAGCCTTTGGATCAATCATATGGAACTAAACAAGGAGGGCATGGGCTAGGACGGTGAAACAACTAAGGCTTAACTATCCAAAAATGATAGAAAAAGCACCAACTATCAACTTTTGGTTGAACAAGGTGGTCCAACCTTGGACAAAGGGTTTTGCAAAAGGGAAAGTTATCAAATTACATTCCTTGGGGTAGATTGTCATTGCAAATGTTAGGGAGGCTATTGAATGTAGGTTTGCTATTAGATTTAAAACAAGTTTGTGTTGTCTTTGGAAAAAGAAATAGGGTATCAAAAGGATTGTATGTAAGACACAACATAGTTGGGAGAGCCTACTAAGGGCATAGGATGGCCACTTATTGGTAAGGGAACATGTAGGGGCTTATAGAAAAGGGGTCATATTTTGAGTTTCAGTCAATTTTCAATTCATTTAAAATATACTTATGGCATTAATAAACCAATACATGATTGCCACATGCAAAATGAATTCCTTGAAAGAACTTTGGCATCTATGGCTCCTTATTTCATGAATGCACCATTTACAACAATTGTAAATATTTCATGCATTTCATTGGATATCCAAATAATGAATTTTTTTTTGTTGACATAATATGTAGTGAGAGCATGTCCTACATAAACCCAGAGTATTTGTATTAACCCAAGCCATGCATTTGAAATTCTTTCCCTTAAAATGGTTAAATAAGTTTATGATGTTGTAACAAAAATTGGGGTTAGAGACATTCACTAATCTATTTTATTTCTCTCCCCCATCCATGATACCAAGATTAAGTTTAATCACTACCATGTCTAATCCTCTAATTTCTATAAAACCTTTTTTGAATCTAAATCTCAAAGCAATTCAATGGTACTTCTAGATGGACCTTCAAATTAGACCCTCCCTTTGAATCCTCAAAACTTTCAAGTCCATGCATTTGTTTCTTGGCACATAAAATGCATACCTACAATGAGATAACACATTCCCACCAATTGAAATGTTACAACTTTCAATCATACACCAATTCATTCACAACTTTGTTACACAAAGGTATGCACTACAAAGGTACAAGATGGAATAACATTATAATTATGCAACAAAAAATGTTGAACATATGTTTTTTTTTTCTTTCCTCCACTTTGATGCATGGAACATTCTTGATGGATGATAAACATTCACTTCGTGACACATTTGAATTTATTATCCTTTCTCACACATATAATCGACTTTCATAATCAATTTGACAATGCCATCACCCACTAAAAACATTAGACCCCATGCACACATTACATTCAAAATTTAAAATATGACAAGCATGACTTGGACAAATTTCTCCATGCATGTCAAGGCCCAAAATCATGTCATTTTAATATGAACTTCTAGGAATACATGTAGATAGTATGTTAACTTTTTTTGGTCTATCCACTAACACCCAAATTGAGAAAATATGATCATGTAATAAATGCCTCAAGTAGAATTTTGCACACAAGGTTAAAGACCAACTGCACATCTTGATCAAACGCCCCCCAAAAAATAAAACATCAAATTTTGGCATCACAATGTAACATCAAAGTCAAATCTGTTTACAAACTTGGGCTCTAGCTTGCCACACAATACTAATGACAAAAAAATTATGAAAATGATGAATTCAATGAATTGATGTGCTGTGAAAATTAACTTCCATTTGAATGGAAATATTAAATGATGTTGCACAAAAATGTAATTGAATTCAAATTCAATTTGATTTAGATTGAATTCAAATAAATTTGAATTCCATTGATAAATTCAAACAAATTGGAGTTAAATTGCATTGAATTCAAATTTAGTTGAAAATCAAGGAACGTTAATTAATGCACATGATATTGAAAATATGCTTGTCTTTTCCATCATTTGCAATTATAATGTTCTCAAAACAAGTCCAAAAAACAACTTTCCATTCAATTTAGAACAAATTTTATACTAAAAATCTATTTTGGTAGTTGAAATTACCATTGGACTTTAAACCCATCTACCCCATACAATTCTAATGTTGTCATCAAAATTGGAATTTATTTGATGATCCACAATGGATAAAACATTTTGATAAGAAAGACAACACATCTTCCAAAAAACCTTATGTATTTCATGATGCTTTTTGAAAGGATCGATAAAGGAGGCAAAACCCCCACATAGGATCTGGCATGACACATTTTCTTTTTGCAACTTTTTAACCTAATAATAATAGTAATAAATTCCATATTTAAAATACCTTGTTATAGAAAACTATTTGAGATACCTTGTTGGGCTATCATAAGGCAACATGGGATAAATCCATGAGGTCAATCAAATGCTCTCTTGCCAAAGAAAGGAAGATTTTTGAAGATTTTGGCAAGAGTTGGGGAAGAAACTAAGTAATTTGTTCTACCTAGTGGGTACCCATGACCTTTGGTCACTGTGAAGTGCCCATGCATTGTTTTACTAAATTCGTCATATTTTTTATTTTTTAAAATGCTATAGCCTGAGTAGGACCGTCATCATTTAATGCTAATTAATGCTCGGGATCCTCGCCAATGGACCTACTTGAGAAATTTGCCCCAAAAAAAAAAAAAACCCTGGTATTAACCAATGTGGGGAAAAAGGGGGGGGGGTATTACATACCCGCCGGTTCTGTGGATTTGAAAAATTTAGAAACATCAATTCCGAGTATAATTAGCAGAATCAAATATGGGTATGGAAAAACATACCTGCCTACACAGCGAACCCACCGAAAAAAAAAACAAAAAAAAAAAACCAACCTTGGTATTAACCCTGGGCAACGCCATTTGAAATATACAGAGGCCGGTTCTGCCATAAAAAATGCAGAGGCCGGTTCTACCATAGAATGAAAAAATAAAATTGTCGCGTCATAGAAAGAAAGACAACACAATTAATATATTAGATTAGGTTGATATGTTAAATGATGTTATAAGAGACCTCACAAATCATCATTTAACATATCAACCTAATTAAAACAACCCCCCCCCCCCCCCCCCCCCCCAATTTCTTTTCTTAATGAAACAATGCTTCCTATTCCAAACATTTTGTATTTCAATTGGGAATGGAATGTTGATAGCAATGACTCATTATTCTAGGTTATGATGAAAGCAAAAAGTTACCCAAAATCTAATGCTAATCAATTTGTGTTGACATTAAATGGTAAATCTAACATCTAAAATCCAACACATTGCTTAAGCTTGAAATAACATTTCGTCATTTGTAACATTTGGAGGTCATGAACAATGTTTTTTTTTTCTTTTTCTTTTTCTTTTAAAATTAAAAAAAAAATCTCTGATTTTGTGATGTAGGCACACTTGCATTCATCCACAAGAGGAAATAGCCAAATTAGGCTACAAGTTAGAGAGCAGCATATAAGAATTTAAGAATCCTATTATATTTTGATGCTGTACTCAAACCTATTGTCTAAATATGGCAATTACAGAAACTTTTTCTTTGAAATGTAGTGACTTTGGTGATTTTTTTTCACAAAAATCCTTGGTACAATTTGCACTTGATTATCTTTTGTTGGGGTGGTATGAAAATGTGCCAAATAACACTCAGACCTTTCAACACTCTTCACCCTCACTTTCAAATGTCACTTTTGTCATTCAAGGTGATAAAAGAAAACTTATATGAGATTGAAAATTTGAAGAGAAAGGAGTTCAAATAGGCTACATTCATATTAGCTTTGAAAATTAAAGACTTTTTTTCCTCCTTTTCCCCTGACTAAAGGTAAAGAAAATGAAATTACTTTTATTTTTAAATAAAGTAGTTTTGATGGGTCATGTAGGTGTAAGAGCCTTCCCCTTGTACAACTCATGATCCAAGTATGTGTAGGTTCATAATAACCTTAGCTTGATGCTTTACAATGGTAAATTAGTCCATGGGTGAGTGACATTCCCAAAACATGAGGCCAGACTCGCTAAACCCTAAACCTATGCCCCTACCCTGGGACTTTACCCTACACAGACTAGAGTTTTAGGGTTTTGAGCATTAGGGTGAACTAGCACCCACACTGGAAATGTTAATATTGTGCTCTGAGATGTCATTCTAATCTTAGGTTGGGAAGTTTACCATGGTTAGAAGATGGCCCATAAGGCTGGTTACGGACTTGTATTGGGGTCGGGGTTGAGTTAGCACAATGTAAAATCTGAAACATGATTTGTTCCTTTGCCCCTTTGTGACCCACTTTGGGTTTTGTTGTTTGGGCTCCAACTTGGGTCCTCTCTCTCTTTGTTCCTTATTTTTTTTTCCCCCTTTGCTGGGTGCTTTGTGTACTGGTGTTCACCAGGGTTTCATCATCATGTATTGCACTAGGGCTCCATTTCCTTTTGTGAGAAACAGAAATTTCCCTAAAGCCTACTAAATTTTGGGATTTTTTTGATGTTTCCAATCTGTTCGAACCAAGTTGTCAATGTGATCTCACCTTGCTCCCAACATGTTTCCAATAGCACCCCACTTCATCTCATAACCTAAATAGCTGGCCAAATGAAAGCATTTCTATAAATCTATTTGGGGAATGCAAACATCTACATTTGAGAAGTGTGTGGAGTTTCAGAATTTCTTTTTGTGATGGGTGACAAGCCAATCAAAGTGGCTCGTTATACCAACAAAGAAAAATATATTAAAAAAATGAACTTGGGTATGCACCTTACAACTAATTAATAGGTTTAGGGTTTAGGGTTTGAGTCTAGGGAATATTTTCAAAAATTAAAACCCCATTGGTTCTAAGGCCAGATCAAATTTTCTTGATCAACAATTGTGAGTTCAATGGGTCCAACTTTTACAAGGACCTCTGATTTTAGGTTTAGGTCAAGACCGGATCTGGCTTATTCTTGGAGATGTTTCAAAAGTTGATTTCTAAGCGATTTTGATCTGTTTGAATTTTGGTGTTCCTAATCAAGTGTTTCCACCAAGTTCTCAAAAGGTTCCCATGGTGTTTCTTAACCTCCCAAAGTGTTTCCAAACATGTTCCCAAAAGGAAAAAAAAAAAGAGGAACGACATAGAAAATCGTTACTCAACAATGGTCTCCACTCACAATTGGCCCTATTTTGGGCCTCCACACAACATAAGGAACATCCTATGGAACATGACAACATATTTGTGTAAAGGCCATTTTAGTGCTAGCATTGAAGATGCCTATATATATATATATATATATAAAGCCTAAGGCTATGACCTAGGACCCTAGCTCCTATCTAACCCTATGACCCCCAAACCTTTTTTAAAAAACCACTTAAAACGTGTCAGGTTCAATTTTTGATTAGGTTTAAGTCCATGTGGACCCATGGGGTTCAATTCTAAGGTCATGTAAAACCATGGGGTCTGGTTCTTCACCAATTCCAGGTCCATGTATGCCTATATATATATAAATAATCTGGCGAATAATATATATACATATTTATTTATTTATTTATAAATATTTAATTATATATATATATATTTCCAAATTGCTATAATTTTATGATAAGTTCCAGCAGGGTAGCTAAGGATAATAGAAAGATAATTTTTTTCCAAAAAATACTTTCATATCTGATTGATAGCCAAATATGGCTCAATTTTCTTCTAGATGATTGCCACTTTGGCTCCATAATAATTAATTAATTCAATTCAATTCAATTCAATTCAATTCAAAAAAAGACTTGCTGACATATGTGTGTGCAATGCAGCTGACTTAATAAGACAAAGATGATTAGCATCCAAATTCTGAACCCAGAAGCTATGAGTGCAATACTAGGGCTAGTCATCCAAACCCTTTCATAGGGTGCTCTTCAAAGGGTTGTTGAATGTGAAGATTTGCACAATCCCATTGTACACACACAAACAAGTCTATCTTTGTTTTTAAGTCTCCGCCCCCCCCCCCTCTCTTATAAGACTCAGTTGTGGAACCCTCAACCTGAGTTAATGTTTCACCCTTGTTTTTAACTCATTTTGTAAGAAGTAGGTCCTATATATACGTACCTATTTAGGTAGGTAAATAGGTAGGAAAATAAGTAATTAGTAGGTAAGTAGATGTTTATAGTTTTATATATTAATAATAAATGTAATGGCTGCTTTTACTACCTACCTACTTTTCTGGGTTATACCTACTAACTACTCACAAGCAAGTGGGTTGTTAGCCTAGAAGGTAGGTAGGTAGGTAGGTAGGTAGTAAACAAAAAGCAAAGCACACTGAGGGTAACAACCACCTGGCAACAAAAGGGTGGCAATGACGACAAAAAAGGAGGAACCCTCGTCTCCTCCCCTCCCCTCGCCTACTCTCCCCTCCCCTCCCTCAAGTGGCAGTCTCTTCTGGCCGGGTGTCACCATGGCTCACAATGCTGGGTAAGTTGGGGTCTGATATTAGTAGCTCTGTACATCCATAGTTTGAATGCCACTTGGGAGAACATCACACCATGACACTTGCCATTCTGGACTGAACGGGACTGGACTGGACTGGACTGAAGCTGAGGCGTCACTTGGGGGGGGGGGGGGGAGTTACTTATTAGAGGGCAGTCCAGTTCCATGTTACCCAGCATACAGACCTATTTTGACAGGTTATCAATATCAATCCAATTGAATGCCAGGTAGGTTATCAAAACAACTTTGAGTCCTAATTGTTCGTAATGCATCATCAGGGTAGGTTGCCAAATAACCGGTTAATAACCATCGGTTGTTAACTTGCTGGTTATAGGGTTATACTTTTTTTTTTCTTTTACTATTTAAAGATTGATAATCTACATCAGTTCATCCAAGTAGGTTATTAGATTTTGAATATTCAATATCAAGTGATTATCAATTTAATCAATTAATTATATATTTAAAAAATCAAGAATTGATGGGTATATTATTAATAATCAGCTTGATAATTGGGTCAGAACTCAATAACCAGTCGACACTAATAAAGACCTTCTTTGATTATTTTTGGGTCTGGCTAACGCAACACACCTCGATGATAGAAAAACACACCTCTTAACCCGATTTGCCTAGGTAGGCAGTACCATGGATTCCCACATCCACGAATTTGCCTTACCTTCTTCCACAACTTGCTGTCAATCATCTGCCACCACAAGGTTAAGATTGGATCTTCAACGTTCACCACCCCTATTACCACCACCATCGCCACGATGGATCCCAGCACTTCTACAGCTTCGCCTGCCATGCCTTCTTTCTCTCCAATTACACCTTTAGGATCGCCCCAAATGTCATCACATACGTAGCAGGCACATGCACAGCAGGCACATGCACAGGTAAAGCCGATATAACAGCAACAATAGGATGACGACTTGTTTGTTCTCGGTAAAGGCGAGCCTAACGACCTGCTTAAGCGGATTGAACCCCCTTCAGAGGCTCCAATATGGCCTTCTCTTGCAACAACTATGGCAGATCTAGCGATGGTTTCCCTGTCAAATTTCTCTTATCGTGGCCTCTTTAGCAGAGCGTACACACCAATACGAGCTGTTGCTGCTGTTCAACAATGAGCATCGCGACGTGCGACGTAAGTTGAGACTGGCGCCGGACCGTGAGGCAGCAATTCGAGCCTACTTAATCGATCCAGCAACATCTAACGTAGATGTGTTACCAAGGGACTGCCACCGGAAGAAAGAGTCGCTAGATTGGCAGATGATTGACAGCAAGTTGTGGAAGAAGGTAAGGCAGATTCATGGATGTGGGAATCCATGGTACTGCCTACCTAGGTAGATTGGGCTAAGAGGTGTGTTTTTCTATCATCGAGGTGTGTTGCGTTAGCTAGACCCTTATTCTTTCCTAACATGCCTCATGGCTAAGCACCAGTGTGGGCTTGTTTTCCCATTTTAGTAAAACCTCTTTCTCAGTTTTTGACATTTGTTTTTCCTTTTGCAAGGTTCTCATGGTGTGGGTTTGAGCTCGGTTATTCATAGTTATAAACCATTTCATTTTGGTTTTGGTATTACTTTTCCAAATTCAAGAACCTTGATGAGGCTTGATTTGAAAACCAAAGTCCAATTCCATGTACACATTACACACTACTCAAGATTGCATGTTATACAAATAGGAAGACTTTGTAAAACAAATTAAAATTAGGGATTGCATAGGTACAAACTTGGACAAGTAATTAAAATAAGTAAAATACTTAGAAAGTTCAATCTACTCAATAACCTTTCTAAGAAGTTCAATCTATTTGTTTGAAGAACCTCAACTTGCATTGAAGGTTTTTTTTGAAAGATTTATGGTTATAACCAAAGGCTAGCTTCAAAGCCTAATTCTTGTGTTGGTTTCAACAAAAGGATGTCAATTTGATGTCACAATAACCTGAACTGAAAACCGTATGTTTGAAATTCAAACCAAAGAATCTATCAACATTGATAATCAGTAGATATAATTTTTTTAAAACAAGTGTTCCACAAACAACTAAGGAAAAATGCCCTCCAATTACACTAAAAGAGTAGGTTTTAATGTGAATCTAGGAGCTTCTACTGTAAAGCCAAATATATCATTAGGTGGCCTTACTACAATGACCAATTTTTATTTTTATGGTTTTAAATCATGTATGCATAAAAACAAGGCTTATAACATTGGTGTAAGAATATACACAAATTATATATGAGGGAAAACAAGTGTTCACAAACAACTAAGGAAAAATGCCCTCCAATTACACTAAAAGAGTAGGTTTTTATGTGAATCTAGGAGCTTCTATTGTAAAGCCAAAAATATTATTAGTTGCCCTATTAGAATGACCATTTTATTTTTTTTATGGTTTTAAATCATGTATGTATAAAAACAAGGCCTATAACATTGGTGTAAAAAATATACACAAATTATATATGAGGTTTGTGGAAATTCACCATCAAGAAAAAATTTGTGGCAAATCCAAAAATTCCATTTGAGATTTTCTTTTTTTTGGATTGCAAATGCCAATCATCATGTTCATCCATTGCTTTGTTTTAAGGCCTAAGCAAATTTATGACACCCACAAGTTCTAGGGGTTTTTGTTTGCTCCAATTTTGTGGTTTTGAAAGTTTTGTGAAAGTTTTCAAAATGTTAACAATTTTTTTTTGAATTTACATTCAAACACAAAAATTTCAAAACTAAATTGTCAGTATATTACGAAAATTCGCCCAAAAACATGCGATGCACAAACAAAAACTAGGGTAACCTACCATGGAGATTTCTTTGTTTCAATTATTGTTTTTTTTGTGAAACGATTTTTCATGAATCCACAATTTTTTTTCTTTTACAAACGTTATGATGCAAATGAAGGGGTGTTATGAAAAATCTTTGTTTCATTGGCTTCATCGTTATGATGTTTAATTCCAATGTGAGGAGCATGGTGCTATAATTAAGAGATAAGTGGAGGAGTAGAAAACAATGGTGAACAAATTGGAACAATGAAGAATTTGCATACATTTAATAGTTTTTTTTGCTTGTTGGATGGCAACATTTCGGTAGTCTTGGGAATTGTTAATGCAAGTTGTAAGATTGGAGGACCTATATTGCTATTGTTGGAAAATTGTTCTACTACACCTAGTAGATGATTTTTAGGTCAACATATTGTACTTTAACAATAAAACAAAGTTATTTCGCTTAGAAATGAAGAGAATGTGAAGGTTTGAACCTCAGAAAGGTGCATTTTCATATCTCATATTACATGTCTATAAATGAAACTTGTTATTTGATCATTAGGAGGGTGTAAAACATGAACATTTAATCCAAAATCAATGTTGTTAGAAACTTCTTGGATATCCTTGTTTGTGAAGTGGGGTTTGTAGTAAAGTAGGAAAATAAATAAATTCATGGGTTGCATATTTCCCAAGCTTGCAAACTAGGTGGTGTAAACATGACAACAATTTGAGTTTGGGTACGGGGAATTGTTAGCTCTCATATTGGTAGTAGATGGGCATTGAACATAGATTGGGATCTATAATCTAGGCTATAAGTGCATATGGGAAGACGGGTTAGAGGCTCAAAAAACAAATGAACATTGAGAAATCTAATACAAAGGCATGATATTAAAAATACATAATATAAATGTTGGATGGGAAGATGCTAAAATATATTAGTTGGTAGGTGGCATTATAATTGTTGTGCTGATGTTGCAGTATTTAGTGAATATAAATCCATGTTTGTGCATTTTCATTTTGCTTGATGTGTTGAATGACCAACATATTATTGTAAATGTTATGCATAGTATATGATCAAAATTAAGTTTTTTTAAAAAGCTACACAATTGGTTAGTTAAATGGATTAAGGTTATGTATTAGGACTTTAATAAACATGTTAGTGGTAATAGACAAATACATCCTATAGGGACCATGTTAAGTTTTAATGTTGAAGAGATTACTATTGATATAATTACTCAAATGACTTATGACCAACAAATTCGATGTGGGTTTGATTATCCAAAAAGTTTGAATCCACCAAGTTTTAAAATGTTAGTATTACAATTGACGGGATTTAGGGTGTCAATATTATTAAATTTGATCTAATTAAAGCACAAGTTGGGGAGATTGTTTTTAAAATAACATAATGGGTTCATCACAAAAGTTCAAGTTTGGGTGAAGATGTGTCATGGACCAAAGGGATGGAGAACCAAGGTTGAATTTTAAAGGTGATTTTATTTCACTTCCTACCTTGCGTAATGTCACTACTTCAAGATTTGAAAAACCAAGATGAACACCTAAAGTTGGAGATATTTGGGTTCCCAAGGCTATTATATTGCCCAACCATTTTGTTCATTTTTTCATTCCTAAGATTGAAAACTTGCTATAAGTGGGTGACAAAATTTTGAAGGTGGAAACATTTGGATAATCATCACAATTAATGAGCTAAAGGTTCTACCAAGATTATGATGAAAAACTATGTTGGCAATTGGACAATTCAAATGGTCAAAACATTTCTCTTGTATCTTTTGACTTTGTGATTTTGAAACCCATAATGGAAGGAATATAACAAGATTTTGATACATGATGTTGTTTCAAGAAATAAACAATATGTATGATTTTGATTTGTGATTAAAGGCCAAAATGATAGTTACTAGTTTGAATGGATGATGATGACAAGAAAATGAAAACCATGAATCACATGATTCAATTTGGAGTTTTTGGACTTGATGAAATCATGTTTTAAGAAAAATCCAATTTAAGTTTTGTCATTTTGAAAATTATGGGGCTTGTTGCAATGAGTGAAAGCACACTAAATGTGAACCACTTTTGTTAAAAAATGAAATGTATAACATGTATTATAGTATGTAGTAAAGATAAAATCTTGATGGCATCCTTTGGTTATTATAAACACAATTTAAAAACTTTAGAATTTGCATAACAACACTTTTGAACTCAAAGTTCATTTTTAAGTTAAAATTCATTTTGATCCAATGGTTAGATGAGGAGGATTGGACAAAATCACTGTTCATAGACTATATAATTTACAAATTTTTAGTAGCCATAAGGCCTCATGTTTATAATTCATGAAACATTACCAAAAAAACAATTTGAAAAAATAATGCAATGCCCATCTATAAAATCTCCTCCTCTTTGATATGGCAATGGTTTTTCCACTAAAAATATGACATTATTATTGCATGTTAAACAAATGCAAAAAAAACACATTTTTTGAATGAAATTTCATCCAAAAACTTTAAATTTCTAAATTGTTCTTGATTTAATCGATGTATATCAATATCATACACCATTAAAATTTTCACCCAAGAATTCCATCCACAACCCTAGTTTTGAAGTATATATTCAAAATTTCAAACTTTGTGACGCATATTATTTTGTCATGAATGTACTCCATACGTTCAAATTCTTCAAAGTTTGTTGAATTTTTCAACATAGTTGATTAGATGAAGTCTAAAGCTAATCAAATATACTTAAAACAAGCAAAAATAATCCAAGATATGATATCCATACATACCAAAAAATTAATTGTAGAAAGATTATACATGTGACTACAATTTTAGGGGGGCCAAGTGTGTCCCAATATAAATTGTTGGATTTGGTCTATTCATTGCAAAGTTAGGAGACACTGTAGTTGGTGTGATTCATTTGGAATTATCCACAAAGTAACAATTTGGCTGAAAATTAAATTGATGGATGACAACGGGCCCTCCCTTAATTCAATGAATTTAGGTTTTTTTTCATAAGTTCATGACCTTTTGATCAATCAACTTGAATATCAAAGGACAATGAGAGAAAACCTTATATTAATGTTAGTGGGCAAGTTAACCTAGGACTAGTTAATCTATATGGTATTTTAATAATCTTTAATTATTGGCAGTAGGTGAAGGTATTTTTCTATTTAATTACCCACATAATGGAACCATTATATTTAATTAATTATAGATGGTGGAAGTGGCAAACCTTGTCACATTAATTGAATTAACTTAGGAAAAGATTAAAAGGGTGATTAGAAAGTAGGAAGAGATATGGTTGGGGTGGTGGGTGGAAATCCTTATAAGAATTTTACTCCCTCATCATTCTTATATGTGTGTGAAAAAGGGAAGGAGCTTTAAAGGTGTTAAAGCAAGTTTGGGAAAAAGGAAAAAAACCTTTTCGTATTCTGGTTTTTTGGGAGTAAAAAAGTGTGGAAATTTGTGGAAATTTTTGCCCTACACTTTTGTGCTTGTTTTTTTGTGTTTCCTTAGCCTAGGTGTTTGTGCAATACGTGTTTTATGTTTTTTGGAAATCAAATTAAATGAGGGTAAATGACCTTCTAGCCAATTGGAAAAAAGGATGCAACATGTTTATAGTTCTAACAATAGTTTGTAGACAATACATAGGGCCACAATAGTGATGACAATGTTTACATCATCCATTTTGAGTTTTTTCATGTGTTTTTTGAGCATCTCCAATTTACAATATTCCTTATTCGAAAATTCCAAAAAAGTAATGATTTTTTTGTTTTACATGGTTATTGTGTCAAGACTTCTAGTCCTATAATTTTTGTTTGTTGTTTTTCTATTTTTGACAACTAAATCTTTTAGATGTAGATACTTACTAGGACCTAACTAGAAAGTAGATTAACCTTTGGCAACCATACCACATATTATTTCTCCAATTCTTTGGTTGGGATTCTTAGATTTCATGTGAAGCAATACTATCATGAAGAAATAATGATTGTGGTTGTATTGTAGTGAAAAGAAAAGTGGTTGTGGAAGGTATTTTACAAAATGAAAGAACTAGTTTTTGGATTTTTTGAGGTATACTAGTAATGGCAGACATCAATGTTGGGCAAATATCTTTTTATAAAATTCATTAATTTCATTTTAAATTCTTTCAATTGTAATATTTGTCAAGGATAATGAAATAAAATAAAATCTTGGACCTTGCATTTCTAGACATCCTTAAAAATAACATTCATCAAATTTCAAGGTGGTTTTCACAACTTAGATAATGAAATTCAAGAAATTTATTACCAAGTTATAAATTACAAATCATAGGTCCACAAGTTAATTTCATTAAAACTCACACTCATATTATTCTAATTTTTCTTCTAAAAATACATTAAAATCAATTCTATCAAATTTGAAGGCAAAACAACCCACCCTAAGATCATTTGGCTAGTTATTACTTATAAATATTAAATTATTTAAATTATTTTTCTATAGTCTAAATCCCTTCAAATTCATCAATATCCTAGCCAAGGAAAAAATCCTTTTAGTTTCAATTGGGATCCCACAATCCCAAGGATCTATGGGCAAGGAAAATAATTGTTGAAAACAAGGATTCATGTTTTCCCCATCACTTTAAAAGACACTTGTGTCCTTTGCATCAACTTGGTACCTCTAGAACATCTATAGTTCCCTATTCACCAACTCATTAGTCATCTTAAAAATGTCGACAAGATTTTTCATCAGTCAATTGATATGCCATAGTTTCAAATTCTAACATAAGGCAAAGTACATGGTGGCATTTTTCAATATTGTTTGGCAATTATAACATAATATAATTGTTGCATTGAATTGCAATGCTTATTGGAACAATATGATCTTACTTGCAAACTTGCAGGAACAAATCAAATATCAACACAACAATCTACATTTTTTCTAATGAGGTTAAGAGGATGGTAAACTTGTTATGTCCCTCATTTCTAAGTTTTTTTTTAGAAACCAAAGTTGTTGAGAAAACACATGAAAAGATTGAAGGGATAACATGCAATATGGAAAAAAGAGAGTAACATTAATGTTGTTATAAAAATGGCCATAAAAATTGCAAAGGAGGCAATAAGGGTGATGGAGGAATTTGGAAGGGGCTATAGGCCAATAAAATGAAAGGGAAGAAATAAAACAAAATATATACATATAAATAAAGGAAAGGAAGAACAATGTGGAAAGTCTAATGATGGTTGATGGAGAAGGATCACTAGTGGGGCAATGGTGATCATAGGCATTGAAGGACTATACCAATTAGATTGGGGGGACATTTAAGTAAACCTTGTTGCTAATTTTTTGCATGGGTTGAAAGCAATAACTACTTCTAGTAATAAGGCGGTTGTGAGGGACAAGAGAGTGGAAATCACTAGAAGCTGGTTTGACAGACCATGAAGGTGCTTGCAAAGGGTAAAGATACTCCTTACCTAGACCCAAAGGAAACAACTCTGATTTAGTGAAACATGTGGTGCCTACAACATTATTGCCAAATCAAGAAGGATGGCTAATAAAAAAAATGCTTAACCACTACCCAAAGTGCATTGGAATCATGTTGCAAGCAATCCAACTTAAAAACCACCATACCTACTACAACCAAAAAATAATGTTCCTAATGCTAGTCATAGACTCAAAGGGAGTGGTGAACTAGGCATGAATAAATGTATGAGGGGTTGAAACAAGATGTGGTGAAGTTTCTATCATATGATATTTAATTGTGCAAGTACAAAATTACCAAGGTACTTGACATGATCATGTGCAAGTGATTTTCATTAAATAATAATCCTCCTATAGGTTGGAAATTAGGTATTTTAAAGATGCATCTTGTGGTCATTTATCAATCCTAACAATTTTTTTTCATATCTCCATGACCCATTTCAACAATCTCCTTTTCAAAATACAAATGTTTAGCAATTGGACAATTATTTTTTCACTATGGAAATTAATACCACCAAAATACCATTTGACTTTAATTCCATGAAAACCTACTTACATGATTTTCTTGTGTTTGCCTTGGAATACAAGAGTTTTGTATTTATTTTGAATTTATGTGTTGTTGCAAATCTTCAACAAACATTTTACAATCGAAAACACAAATGGAACACTATTTGGACAATATTTTTGGGCCAATCAAGCTTGCTTACACCAGCTTAGATATCCCAACCCATACAACCATACAATTTTATCTTGATAATTATTTTGTGGGTAATAGAAAAAATATGCAAAGAATAGTATTGTTCTTCATTCTATATTCATGCATTTTAATTCCAACTTTAAACATAATTATTAACCTCTAATAATCTTATTCAAACAAATTTAATGGAAGTGAAAATTTAGGTTAAACTTTGTATAATTCATTCAAATGTAAGTAATTTTATTGTTTTGTTTAAACATGTTGTTTCCACAATCAACCTCTTTTTTATTGTGCTTTTATTTTAAATAAAATCTCAAATTATTTATTGAAATGAAGTGATTATAACATTATATGTAAAAAAAAAGAATTAAAAAATAAATTTATTTTTGCATATGCATTTGGCCTTTAATCCCCAAAATAAAGATATTATATGATGCTTATTTTGAATATATATATGGTATAATACAAAGTTAGGTGTGGAATTGAAAGTGCAATACATGGTCACAACTTGATGCATTGACAAAATTGAAAGGTGATGCTTTCACAACTATTCATTCAAATTATCTCATAGAACCAAATTTATAGAACTTTTCACCAAGTATTGAACAACAATTGCCCTTAAATGACACAACCAATCATTTTGGATGATTTGTTCTTTAACCATTTAACTCTCATGTATTGGATGGTTTTTCCACCTTAGGTTTTCATCATAAGTGTGACATCAAAACACCTTCATGAACTTGGTGAAGGCCATTAATAAGATTTAATTTGTTCACTTTGTTTGTTCTTAACTTGAAGTTGAAACTTGTTTAGAAGCATATCAAGGACATGTCTTTTGTTGAATAAAAACAAGTTAAAACCTTGGCCAAAAGCTTGGTTTGAACACAAGTTGAAAACAAGGGAAAAGATAAGGAGAATTGATTTTCACCAACAAAATACAAATAAACTAGAAGTCAAAGGATAACTCTCCTCCAACTCCCAACATGAATCTTCATTTTGAAATGTTCAAAATAAAGTTTGAGGGATCAAGACTTGAATGCAAGCATGGTAAAGTGAATTGTTTGTGGTCCATATAAATTTTCAATGTTAAATGCTTCAAAACCCAAGCATAAAACAAGTGAAAATTATTTTTTCTTTAATAAAACAATGAAATATGTGACATTCCATGACTTCCTTATGATAATTCAATAGAATTACATGTTCACATGCATTCATGATTGTTCCAAAAGATGTATGTAGCTTGAAAAAATAGACAACTTTTTTAATTTGATACTTTCAAAACAAGTGTAAAAAAACATCAACACAAATATTAATTTTACTTTCTATTTTATGTTGTCTTCAAATGTATTGTTCAATTGTCATATTTATTTAAAGTGTAGATGTTTTATTCAAGAATTGCAAAGGAAGTAGCATTTAACATAGAATCAACATGTATTTTCAAATCTATTTTTTGCATATTTTTATGTTACAATTGTTTTTCAACACTTTGACTTTGCATTTTTGACAATTCAATAAAAGCCCTAGAAGGCTTGGCTATTATATCTAAAAGATTTGAATGGTTTTTTTAATACTTTTCAATGTGATTATTTCAAAGTAAATAAATAAACTTTCTTGGTATATTTTATAATGTTTTCACCCTTTTATTCAAATTGAATGATCTCAATGTTGGTGGAAACATTTCAATCATTGGTGTAAGAAAATGGGCCTTTATTCCAAAATAAGATTTGTATCCTAATAGTTATGAAGGTTTGCAAGACTAAAACACAAATTGACAAATTCTTTTGGTTATTTGAAATTTGATTTGAAAAGACTAATTGAAGGAGTTTGACGTGGGGTTGGAAAGCTTCTAGCAAGGGCTATAAGACAAATTGTCTTGCACAACTTGGTTATGTATTCCAAGAAATACATCAACTCCAAAATCATGAATCACAAAAAAATTTAATTTTAAGAATGGGACTTGGGAATCCTCTTCAAGAGCTCTAGAATATACTTTAAGGAAAATAGTGTTAAGGAACATGCCCTAGATGCAAAATCAAAAATTACCAATCACTCGACAAGCATGGGGTGCACCATACTTGATGTTCTAAGTTTTTCATTGCACATAAGCTCATAGATCAATAAACCATTGACAAAATAGATTCACATGATAAAATTGAGTTTTGATAACTTTGCACTTTTCTTTTGGCTACATTCGACACTATTGTTCGTTGAATAGTTGAACAAAAAACACACCAACTTTTATGGGTCAATCAATAGTGATTATGTTTACCAAATTCCCAACAACATTTTCTAAGAACATGATGTTCATGGACATATGGGTCAAGGAAACAAAAACATCTTCAACAATGGCGCATGTCACATAATACATTGTGTTTATATCGCTACCAAGAAAATTAAAGGGGTGAATTCCCATGGGAATACCATATTTGATTGCAAACGGAATCAATCAAGCTTGGAACTCAATGGTGGGCGATATCTAGGAGTAGTGATATGAAGCATTTTGGGAACCATACAAACAAAGGAATAGTTGGTTTCATCATAACCAAGTCATGCAATTTACAGCAAAAGATTTGAGTGTACTTTTGTGGAATCAGCTACGGAGGCAATTTGACACAATTACAGAGTTCAAAAATTGTCCTTAAAAGCCATCCTTGCTTTAAGGTGATATAAATTGGCATTCTGATGATAGAATTGGCTGCATGGGTGTGAGATTTGGCCCCCAAAAAAGGCTAGACTTTTGCATAGTAGTTAACTATGACACTTTATGATGCAGAATGATCAAGTGTTTCCATACATGCATTCAAATGCAAACCATTTGCTTGCATTTGAAAAAAGAGTTGTTGTGGGGAGGGTAACATGTTACCAGTACCAAGGGCCACATAACATGCCAAGTAGCATGTGCCAAGGGTCATCATGTAACATGTTGCATACCCCCTAGCACCCATAACATGCTCCAATGGTGATATAGTATGTTACATCCCCCCCACTAGCACTCATAACTTGCTCAAAACATATACCACATGAACCCAAAACATGTCAAGAAATGAGGTGAAAAAGAATGGGGGGCAAAGAGCAGGCTAAGGGAAAAATTCTTGTGCTGACTGCATGAACAGCTATGGGCAAATGTAATGTTACTGGGACTTGACAACCACTTCAAGTTCATAATTCATACCATCCTTCTGTGGGGGGGGGGGGGGGGGGGGATTCAACCACCACTACAAGTACATAGTTCATACCATCCATCCATCCCTCGGTAGAGGACGGTCAGTGAATATTTATAAGAGCCCATGTTAGTTTCCAACCCCATAACTGCTCAGTTTTTTTGTTCACATATAAATGCACACATGAGTCTTTTGCATGAGTGGTGTGCAAAATTGATGAAGGATGTAAGCAATACAACCTTCAAAAGTGCACTTGGATCCGCCCTCTTGAAATGATGGGCCCTGTAAATGTTAAGGTTTTTCAACACAGCAGACCTATATATTTAAGAAAGGGCTATATTTAACCTACCCCAAAACTCCACAAAAGGGGTTGGGTTGTGTGTGGGGGGGGGGGGGGAACCTAATTACTCTAGTCCACCTAGGTGTTCACAATATACCTACCTACCTACCCATGCACACAAAGCCAGGCCTGCCTTTCATTCATCCAGGGCTAGTACCAGTGTAGGTGTTGGGTCAAGGCATTTTAGTCTCAGGATGGGGGATGGGATATTTTTAGGGTTTGTGGCCTATTTTTGGCACTTTCTTGTTTCTTTTAAGGAGAACCAGAACCAATTTGGTTTGAAGTGGGTCAAAGCAGACATGGCTTTGTTATTATACCCTTAGCTGTCTGCTATGCAAAGGACACAAATCTTCCTCAATTTCTTTGTCCCAAGTACACTAGTATTAGCCATGTGGTCAAATAGTTGACAGCCTAGTATGTAGTACTCTCAAGTTCAAAAAACTAAGGGAAATTGGATCCTGAATCACCTTCTCCTGAATATCTAAAGCTATGTATTTCCAATGCCATTTTTTTGCCACTCAAAAACCAAGCTGAATTTTTTTTGCCACTAAGTTGCTTGCATATCCTACTTACCAAACATGCCTACTTGCCCCTTTGCTTACCTTGCATACATAGCCTTTCCCATCTTAAAATGGCACACACTAGATCACATTCAAGGCAGTTCCACATTCATTATGTCATTTGTAGAAATGATGAACATTTTCAAAAATTACATTTTTCAAACAATCAATTTTTGTGAAGGAAAATATAAAATCTTTTTGGAATATTCAAGAATATATATATATATTTTTGACACAAAATCTTCTAAATTAATCAAATTTTCAATAGACAGGTGTTGAAGTTGCTCCTGTACTACTGTAATACATTCGGCTGTTTAGTTACGGTGTTTGAATCAAATGAAACAATTTCAAGTATGGACCTATGATGAAGGGGGTTGCCATTACAAGTGGTTGTTGAAGATTGTAGTACCCAAATTGCAAAGACATCCATGCTTAACAATATATTTCCATGTCTAAACCCACTAAAAAATTTCGTTGAGACTTTAGCTCCAAATCTACATGATTGGAAATCCATATACAATCATATTTAAATTTATGGCTATATTCACCTATCTCTATATTACTAATTTAAGTCTATTCAACCAATTTCATTCAACCAATATATTTCAATGAGTTGACTAAATCAATTTATCTTCATTAATGGATGATTGACATGGGCCGATTTCATCAATTTAATTGATTTTTCTTTGTCTACTGGAACAAGATCATCTACTTATTTATATCCATTTAAGGGGTTGATTTCAATCCAACTAAATTAAATTCATCTAAATACTTTCATATATGTATATTAAATTCATCCATTTAGGTGACTCATGAATCTTCATTTAGATGGAATTCATTCCAAACTATAACCCCATATTGACAACTTGACCTTGAAGTTGATTATCTAAGAATAACTAGAGAACAAATGAGTGACTTGAACAAGACAATTTAGGAACTAGTTTGTGACTACATGAACCCTATAAACTAGTTTGGGACTACATAATTACGTACATTTTATTGTTTAAGTAACCCATAATTGCCAAAGGAGAAGGACATTAGGCAACTAAAGTTATCAAATAACATTGCATGTCATATTAAAAACGGATGATAGATGTTGAAGTACTATATTATCTTGAGACAAGAGGAGACCAAGCTAGAAGATAATGTCAAACCAAATGAGGGACCATGTTAAATTGACTTACATGCAAAAAATATCAACCACCATATGAGTCAGTAGGTGGGTGAAGGATATGTACCTATTAGGTGGATGCAAGATTAAGTGTCTCATTGTTGGCAAGTTTTGTGGTCTATAAAAATCCAAAAAAAATTAGTTTAGTGACGAATTGGCAATTTGCTCCTATTTTATTGGTTGAGCATATGTCATTGAGTGATAGGAGTCCATATTAATAATTTTCCATGTAGATTTTGTGGAAACATTCTTTTGTGAGGGAATTTTAAAAAAAAAAAAATTTAAATTGCACCTTCAGAAAAATATGGTCCAATTCTAACCATCGAAAAGTTCATAACTATCATTTGGCTAAAGTTTTCATGGGAAGGATATTTTATTTGAATTTCTCGTCTCGTATTATAACCTATGTTCGGTCACTATAACAAATATAGAATGGAAATCTATACAAATTGTTTCATTTTCTAATTTTAAATCCAACTGACTAGTCCCTATTTTTGGATTTTAAAATTCCATTACTCTTAATAGATGATTTTTTTAAAAATTAACTAAATGGATGTGTTCATAATGAAGGTAGTTTAAATTCAATTTTCAATTATTGTGTATATAAATATATTAATTACCATGCACGTTTGAACAAAAAGGGACCAAGAAAAAAATGTCATTATGTCACGAAAGTGAACCAATCAACCTTGCATCTACCCTACTTATTATTTGTACAATACCATTATCAGTTGATGTCCACATCACATGGTTTATGGGTAGGCTTGATGGGGCAATCAAACTAATACCTACCAAATGTTTAGTAATATTTTCCTCTGTCAACACCACATCAATACTTGCATCAAATTCTCCTTCCAATGATTATGGTTAAACCTACAATACCCACATTGGATCTTCATATCCCTCATTGTATATGATTGATTTTGTTATAACTGCATATTACCAAAAACCCACCTTGCATGGTTGAACCCACAATACCCCCATATGTATGTGCAAAATTATAATTTTGTAAGTGATGACCCTAGTAATATTTGCATGTAATCATGCAAACTTTCATTGTTCATGGTTAAACTTGCATTATCTACATATGTGTGTGACAAAATTTTCACTACTAAAAATTGCATCTAAACAATTGTACACTCCACCCATTTTTGTATGGAATACCATGAAGCCACTATAATGGTTTAAGACTTATGCACAATAAAATGCATTAGGAAACAAGTTGTGTGGCCACAGTTCTACACACTTTCCACCCAACCACCTTTGTATAATGATTATTTAATGATTTCGTACACTTTGTATATTAATAGGTAATGTGATCCTTGCATGTATGGTGGTTTAGAGTTGTGTTGTACCAATTTGACAATGATAAACCTAAATTTCAAATCAATGAATCATTGGGCTTATGTTATTCAAATATTTCGATCACTTTCTTTTCCCCACATCCTTGAAGGAGTCAATGGTTTCAAAAGGATTGATGGACATGTATATGACCGTGTGGAGGTCATCAAATATTGTATCTTGTACCCTTATATCATTGATTTTCTCCATTGGCTATAAGCACCATGCTTTCAAGACATGCCATATGTAAAAGCAAAATGAACACATTATCTTGATTGTACACACAATCTTATGCATGCACACATGACTCACATTAAAAAAATGCCAACATTATTATGTAAGCATAAACAACTTGAAAAGTATTCAAAACATGCACACATTAAAACCTATCAATATACACAAGAAGATGGAGATGAAATAGGACTCACTATTTGCTTGTAATTTTTATGGGGCATCATCAACAATGAAAAAAAAAGGTTTCCACTTGGGCATGTTTCATAAATTTTTGCTCCAAAGAAAATTAAACACCACCATACTTTTGGCTTGTGATGATCCAAACCACTAGTTCTTTAGTGTGATGTGCATAAAATGCAATCAATGTGAACAAATGAAATTTCATGTCATTAAACAAATGTGGCATCCATTGAAATAACCTTGAATTATAGTTGCACAAGAACATGGATTGTAGTTACATGAATGTTTAGATTCATATGGTGAATGCCACTTGAATTTCATTTACTTTATTCATATCTTGGAAATAAAATACATCCTTTGGGTGAATGAATGCCCAAATTTGAATTTAGATTTGGCCAAATTTTTGTGACACAAGTGTTGGAACTTTCAATCTTGTATTTTTGGTTCAAATACACATGTTTTGTTCCCTAATAAAATCATTATTGATCATGGCTTCTCTCACATTCACCCATACCCACCAAATTGTTTTGGTTTATCATATATTTGTTTAATAATGTATCCCAATATCAACTAGGTCCAAATATGATACTTTAAAACTTGGAATATTCATGGAACATATTGTGACATGCAAACCATGGATATATGATCATGTTGGCCGCGTGTAGGTTCACCATTTGCTTAGGTGTTTACACAATGGTAAAAGAATATATCCATGACCTTTGACCATATGTATAATTGTTTGATTGATAATGTATTGAACAACCTTGTTTTATAAGTTGATTTAACACAATTTGGGCTCTTCAATGGTAATCTAAACCATCCCACATTCATTTGATTGCAAAACCTAACCTATTTGTGTGAAGTACATTGACATAGAGATAATAAATAGCAAGGGCATGGAATATGACATTTACCAAGTATACCCAAGGTTGTAGTTGTTGAATTTTTGATATTCTTTTGTTATGGCACATTTTTGTGTATGTTCCATTCCACCAAGGTACACAAATCATCTTGTTCACCTTTGAAGAACTTGTGAACATTTGCATGTGGTATATATGCATTTTTAATGGAAATCTTGTTTGCACCTCCATGTCATCCACCCTTCTTTCACACCGTGTCCACATTTGAAAATAGTGATCTCAAAGGGTTTTGGACCTTTATACTTTGAGACTTTGGTGTTTGCCCCATGTTTATGACCTTTCAAGATGTGCCCCTAGTACAAGAAATGAACTAATGTTAAAACCTATAGTTTTATGTTGAAATAGGATTAAAGTTTAAACATGGTTAAACATGCATTTCTTTTACATGTTTGCAAACCCTAATATTTGATACCATTACACAACCTAAACCCTTTAAGTGATATGTGCATTGCGACAATTTATTTAATAAACAAACAATCATGTGCAAATGACAATTTTTTGCTTTTCAAAAAACTCAGAAGGAGATAATTATGGAATTAAAAAAAAACCTCGTGAAATAAAAAACCCTTCATGTGACAAAGAGGAAAAGTCACTATTATTAATTGTATTGAAAATTGTCTTCACTATCCTTGAAAAAAAACCCAACCTTCAATGCACTTCTTCAAATTGCAATTATAATATCTAACTTTTCTTAATGAAGTCCAATCATTACGAATTTAATGTGAAAACCTTTACTTTTATATTAAAGCTTAAACACACATTACCTTCATTATCCCACATACCAATGATAAATGACATGCATTATTCTCACATGTTTCCAAACCCTAATCTTCCATACTAATACACACCTTAGACCTTACAAGTGGTATATGCATTGTCACAATTTAATAAACAAACAATTGTATGCAAATGACAATTTTATTTTTTTATAGGAAGAGTAACTAATTATGGAAAAAAATGAAACCAAATGAAACTAAAACCCCTAAATGAAGCATAGAGGAATTATTACTTGTATTCTTTATATTGATATTTGTTCCCACATTTTCAAAGGACAAATAAATTGACCTTGGTCCATATATGTCTAATTAAAGCAAAGCTCTAAATCCTACCTAAATATTTCATGCCTTAATTTATTTATCATCAAGAGAGTGGTTTGCAAGAAACATGTAGTCTCATAAAAGTTTGGCACATCTCATTAGCCTTTGAAAAACACCTCTATTCAATTTAGCCAAGAAAATTAAATATCCTTAATTGTACATTATGCATTAAATGGGACAAAGTGGAGGGGAAACCCATGTTAAAATCATGCTAATATAACTAACCTCAAGAGCAATACCAACAGCCAGGGTTTGCTTAATATTTTCATTGGGGTCTGTGGATAGTGGTTGATGAAAAGTTCTTTGCAATACCTATGCTTGGTTTTTACATCATCTTTAGCAACTATTGGCTTGGTTGGAGCAACAAATAGGCAAAGTAGATGGGGCTAGGTAAGTGGTGTCAAGTAAGTACCTACGTCAGTCGATAATAGGTAGATAGAAAAGTGGGTAGTAAGTAACTAGGTGGGTAGGTAGATAGTAGGTCATTTAAGGTAGGTAGGTAATGAGCTTGAAGGTCTATTAAGTAGGTAGTTGGGGAGGTCAAGATGTGCCTATGAGTGGTGGGTTCTAAGTTAGTGTAGGGCAAGATGGGGATAGTAGGAAAGGTGAGGTCAAAGTTAAGGGCAAACAATAAGTCCATAATTTTGCCAAAATTAACATAGTTGTGTCAGATAGTTCAAGACAAATTTGAACCAACTTTTTTAGGAATTGCAAATCCAATACATTATTTTTATGTCATTTAATCAATACTAAATATTTTTAAAGTAAATTCTTTGAATATCCTTTGAAATAACAATCCAAACCAATATTATACCAAGGAAGATAGGTTTCCAAGGTGTTCCAAATGTAGAAAATAACACTTCAAAGCCCTCAAAAAACCTATTATTTACCATCTATTTAATTGGTTGTGGTGCATCCAAACTTCTATTTAAGTAGTTATTTTTGTGTGATAAGAGCCTTGTGGATTGGCCCATCACAAAGTGGGAGTTTCAAACCTTTTGACCTAGGGCTTTTGTTTGGCCCACCAACATAGGCTGAAAGAGTATGACTTTGGGCAAGGAATATGGGACAAATGGTGGGCTATTGGAAACTACATGGGGGATCTTTAACATCAAACAAAACATGGGGACTTGGCAATTTGAAACCAAAAAAATACTTGTCCCATATCACTCTAGGAAATTTATACAACATGCATCATCATCCAATGCAAACAACAAACACAATTGTAGATAGTACCTTTCATTTTTGACTTGGAACTACCCTTATTTGTTGGAGGGGTAGGGGAAACAAAGGTCTTATTTTGAAGATCCTGAACTTTGTACATCATTCATGGGAATGTTGAAAGGTGAAGTAATAACCAATATGACATTGGTTACTGATTGTAAATTTAACCATAGTAGGTAGTAACCAATGTATATGACTCAAGTATGAAGTATCATGTCATATGAAGTATAACTTCATAGTAGGTTACAAGTTAGGTCATTCATTCAAATATTTAAAGAAAAAGATGCAATAGTGCTCAAAAATGTTGAACTTGGATGTACTTCATTGGTTGTGGCTAAACCATTGGCTAATCCTGATGATTGGCGAGCACAACCTGAACCCACTAAAGACTACATTATTCGATGTTGTTGATGCATCCAGTTGTAGGAGCCTCGACCTACTTCTCTGGACTCCTGTGTCCATGGGCCATCAGGGCATCATCCACTGGATGCCCCTTATGACTCAGTTGTGGATGAATCTTGAGTGAGTTAATATCTGGTTTCATCTTGGTAACCTGTTCTGTAAGAAGTAGGTCCTATATGTAGGTAGATAGGCCCTTAACTACCAGGTCAAGTAGATGGCTTTTACTTAGGTAAGGGCTATTTGTACCACATAAAGAGCTGACTAGATTTTCATTGTGTTAGTTTGGCTTGATTTTGAGACATAAGCATTACACAGGAACTCACAACCCGTGTATGATCTCAGTCAAATGTGAATAGGACCTTATGAATTTGGTTGCTAGTCGGTAGGCACCCCCAAAAAAAAATGCAACTGAGGTAACTAACCACAGTGGTTAGATAGGGAACTGGAACCCAACAGAAAACTGTTTCATGACTACTTATCATCCATCCTTGAGGCTGCAACTGGACTGGTGGGTTCGGGTTTTGGTCTGGTCAACACAGGGACAGGGCGGTAGGATGAAAGATTTGGAAGCATCTGGGCGGGCTTCATTGATGCACAGATGAAGAGAGGCTAATATAAGCAAAAGGCTGAATCAGCCAAAGATGGGATAAGGTTGTGTGTGAAGGAAGCTGCCTGCCCATCCCTTTGTTGTTGGCCTTGCCTACCAAGGCAAAGACATTGTGTTCATTCAGATTCATTATAGAGTATTATAGTAGCTTAAGGGATTTTCACCCCCTAGGTACTAATAATAGGTCTATTTTTATATGAGGATTTTTGAAAGACGATGTTTTGGCCTGTGTTGAAACTCGAGTTATAGAGTTATAATAATATCTTGGAGGATTTTTGTTCCTTTTAGAGGATTTTTTTAAATATTATATTTTTGCATGGTGAAAATATTTGAGTGTTCATAATTCTTCTTTTTCCTTAAAATACCTTTTTAACGTAAATGGCATAGCCAAAGTGGGACACACCCCTTGTTATTATTACTATTCATGGATGCCCTTAGGGTCTACCCAATTTAGCCTGCTGTGTGTTCCAGTAGGTACGTACTGTGCGTAAACTTGGCATACTTTTCCCATCATCCATCCCCATGTGGGCCATCTGGTGCTCTCGTGAAAAGCTATAGGACACTCAAACACAGGACGCCAAACAAAAGACCTCCCCCCTCTCCCAACTTTGCAAGTGTCAAATGCACAATCCTATTAGTATAGGATTCTTCAATACAAACCTCACTATTTGTAAATTGTTATTGAATGCCAGATATTTTTCTTTCCGCATCCTCTGACTCACTCTATCCCCCACAATTTGCGTCTTTTCTCCCTCACCAAATGATGGTAGAACCGTCCCAAATCACCCCTCCTTACACGTGGAATGGCCTATTGTTTTAAGTGGGCCTGCCTTGTCGCGGGGCGCCCAACCGGACTCAGTCCCTCAATTTAGGGTTTCTACTTTTTGACTCCTGAGGACTAGGCTAGAGAGAAAAGTATGGAGCTAGTAGAGAGGGGTGAATCGTATTGAGTTAAAAATAATTGAAGTCCACTTCCTGCTAGTTTTCAGCCCTCCATGGTAAAAATGTAAACTCGTAGCCAGTTTTGGGGGTCTTTTTTTTTGAATTCGTAACCAGTTTCTAGACCACATTGTCCAACATGTGACTTGCTCATTGGTCGAGCGGAGGGGGTTCTAATAACACATAATTTTCTCCCTTCTCTCCTCGAGAGTTTTTAGTTTTTACCTACCCAGTCCGGAAACCAATTACGCCTTATAACTGGGCGAGAGGGGCCCCATTACCAGAATAGTCTGGGTGCAAAATAGTGTTGCCGGTTATTTAATATGTTTCGGTTGTTCTTAAAGGTGTTTTCCTATGTGAGAATATGGGCCATGGTCTGCCAGTTCCACTTTGACAGGTTCCTGGGTAGGTGGAATGGCAGCAGAGATCAAGGAAGTAGTATATCACGGAATGTGCCAGTTACAATCCGTTGTGCCCAATTAGGTGGGAATGATAAATTTGGATGAGCCTGGTAGGGTGACCCAAATTTTCTGAACGGGCAGAAAAAATGGGCAAATACCCGTGGCACATTCTGTAATGTAATGGTTTTCATGATTTGCAATGGGAACTGTGCATCACCAGAAATGGGCAGGTGGATTTTGCACAGCGGTTAGGTCAGGCGGACCCTAGAAGACCCGTCCATTATTAGCTTTGTTTTGCAACATTAGAGTTATCCGTAAAGCAAGAAAAACACAGCACCACCAGAACCCTGAGTTTGGTCATACACAGGGTGAGATTTTTTTAAATACCTGGAAAAAAGTACATTAGCATTCAACTGGGGATGACACTCAGAAAACCATCAACTTTGGTGGTAAACTGAGTTTCATCATGTCTTTCCTTTTTTTCCTGAGCGCCTCCACTGCTGCTACATATATTTTCACTGCTCCTAAGTGTACAACTACTATAATTAGTTTCGAACCTTGTGCATTAAATGTTGAGTTGCAGCATTTCATTATAAGATTTATTAAAACGTCTTTCCTTTGCGGAAAGAGGGTAAGGGGGTGAAAGGAGGCCCAAAAAGAGGGTGAAGACAGGGTTAGTTTCCAGATAACTCTATTATCACACTTGATTCGGTTGCACTTCCCTGGGAATGTATGTGACTTTGGTCCCCTTCTTCCAGTCGGCTTTCACTTTTGCTCGTGAGAATCTCTTGTTGCGATTCTTGGGAATCTGACTTTGATCACCCTTTCTCCTAACCCATTTTCACTTTCGTTGAGAGAATCTCTTCCACAGCAATAGTCACAAGGTTTCTGGAGACCTTCATCTTCCTCATTGAGCCTTTGTAAAGCTCTTCTAACTTTTTGCGGAACTTGTTCTCCCCTAGTGTTGGCTTTCATTGCAACATATTCTATAAGAGCTGTTTGATTGATGCCAAATTTGCGGATTCTGGAAGGCATTTCGTCTGTTGTTCCAACCATGCCTTTGGACTACTGAAGCCACCAAAGATGCAAGCACCAAATCTCCCTTCAGAAGCTCTTCTTCCCATAAGCATCCGTCAAAAGCACTAACAACACTTCCAAAAAACTCCATGAAGATGTCTTTAGTATAAAATGGAAAGCAATTGCTCCACCCATGCCATGCCACCATTGACAAAACCTTGAGCTCCTCCAAGATGTGGAACTTGACCTTTCAACCCTTCTTCTCCTTCCTCATCAAAGATCACCCTCTTCTATGAATTGCTTAGAACTTTGTAAACCTCAAACATCTACTTGATAGGGCTATAATTCACAAAAAAGAAATAGTTCCTAACATAAAAGAAAATGGGTGTGATAGAGATGAAAGACAAACACATTTTATTTTACAAAAAAGTCCCTATGTTTAGGGCAATTATGCATTAATATGCACCATCGTCATTGAGTGTATTTTTAAGCTAGATATACCCACTGTGAATGGATAAAATATATTATTCATCCTAATTTTTAAAATAAAAAACCAATATACCTAAATGAAGCACATACCCATACTCATACTCATAGCCAAATATGTTTTGAAATCTATGTACAAGAAAAAGGATAAATATGTATTAAAACTTAAAAGTTTGTTAACTATTTAAACTAAATGGGTTGCCTCCCAAGTCTGATGTTTTTTTTTCTCTTGGCAATTAGCTGATTTGACTAGCCCATTACAAGAGAAAAACATTACAAATAAAAACAAGTTGGAAGCTTCCCAAAGCATAAGTTTTTATGGGAGGATGTAGTTTCTTCTATTTGGCTCAACTATATAAGTGAAATGGTGAGAACTTTGAGCAAACCATATGGAATAAAATTGAAGATTGTCAACATGTGATAAAAGTGTAGGTGCTAAGAGTGGAAGGTGTGTTGAGGATATATTTCAAATGGAAAACCCCCTACTTGGGAGGGCCATTATTTTTATGTTATTTAACAAAATTAGATGATTCAAAATTTTATCAAAGCATTCAAATATGAGTTACAAATTATTTAAAACTTTGTCACCAACCAAATGTGAATCATGATGCCATTGTCTTTTAATACACCAAGTGTTCACTCATATACATGTTTATCCTGATCAAGGATGAATTGAACACTTTGATTCTTGCATTTTAACATTGTATTTGACCTTTGAAAATTATTTTTTAAATTTTAGAATGTAAACGAATTTTTCATATTTAATCAAATAAAAAATCCATTTTTTATGCCAAAAGGGGGTATATGATAAAGGGCTACTCCAACCCTACCCATCTACCAAAATTTTAAGATTTCAATACCTAGACCCTATCTTGAAACAAAATTGAAATGTTAATATACATGTATTGATAGGTAAATATTGATGTATATATATACCCTTATTCAAGTGTATATTGAAAAAACCCAAGGCTAATTACAACCTTGCCTTTGTGATTTTACATACAAACCCATTAAATCATGACTATTTCTTACAACATGCTTGCTAAATGAATATAATTTTTTTTCCCATGTCTTTTATGTATGCGAAAGCATGTTCACCCAATAAGGGATTACTTGCCAAAATATTCATTCCCAACTAGCTTGTGGGAGTTGAAAGTCAAGGATTCATAGGAAAATGCGAAAGAACAAATGCAAAATTCACCTTTTGCATAATTGTGCAATCGACATCCCAATTGAACCACCAGGGACCCTAAAAAAAAAAAGGTAGTATTGTGAATTAATTGTGAATTGGTGTAAAATACCATGTTATGGAATAGACCTTAATAAGTCTAGTCACCATCTTATAGAACATCATTCTTCCTTAAGGGGTTTGTTGGGTCTATTCCATAGCCCTTTAGAGGGCCTAGCCAAGCAGTGGTTGATTGCAAGCTAGGTTTGACCAATGGTCATTAGTTAATGTAATTGGCATTTCTAGTGCATAAATAAGAACTTGTTGACTATTTGCGAGACTCCAATCTTGTAATGTTTTGAAAATTTGATGTTTCAAACGAATTATATCTATTGTTGTTACAATGTGGAAGTATTTTTGGCTAGAATGCATACAATAATGCAATTTTAATTTATTACACGTGTTAAAAAACAAAATTAATCTAAATTGGTTTCAGGAGTTTTTTCGTTGTAAGGCATGCTTTAGCTAATGAACATAATTTTAATGTTTATCACAAAGTTGATTATGAAATCTTTATTCCAAGTAGCTTGTCTAGGTAATAAAACTTCAAAACTAATAAAATAAATGTTTTAATATATCCATATGGTTTCAAACTTAACCTTGCAAAAAATTTCTTTCATTAAACATTTTCCCCTGAGTTTCAAATTGAAAATAAAAATTCACAACAAGAAATCTTGTCCTTTTCAATTGTTATCCCACACTAATGTGCAATTTTCCTATGATTTGACCAATTCATAGTGTCTTTCATCAAATAGTAAAACTTTGCATTAGTTGCTATAAAAAATTTAATAATGTCACAATGTTCATTATGTGGTTCATTAACATAAAAATTATAATTCCAATATTTTTTAATATTCAAAAAACTAATTAAAATTTTCATTCCTAGTGCACAAGATTGCATTAGTGCTTTTGTTCACCTCTTGTCCATTATCAATGTTATTATATATGTGTACTTAGTCACACATAACAAGTTTTTCATGTCATCAATATGACACACTTTGCACCCATTGAAATATGTATGTGTTCCAAATACAACTATTTGTCTACCATCAAAGTCATTACATGTGTGCACCCATTCACAAATAACATGCAATTCAAAAATTTGACAAACGACCCTCATTTTAAACCACACAAATTATTTAGTGGTTTTTTTCATTTTCTTGTCCATTACTAGCATCATTACTTGTGTGTATCTGTTCACACATAACAAGTTGTTTTTGTCAATATGACATGTTTTGTATCCATTGAAATGATTTTTTTTTTTTGGGGCTTCATTTTGATGAACTTTAAATGTCATAGTTTGAACTTGTGTCATGACATGAATTTCACACATAACATGAATTTTTATTTTCACCATGACAAGACCTTAAATATCATAGTTTTAATTTTTGTCATGACATGACTCTCATATGTGATGTGAAAATTTTAAAATTTTTAATCAATATTTCAATTTGAAATGAAACCAAATATTTCCTTACTAATTTTTTCTTCAAAGATTAAAGGTTCCAAACATGCATTATTCGTAAAGATAGAACATGAGCAAGACTAGAGAACCATTTTCTTTTGAACTCATATGATTTAAAACAAAACATGTGACCTTAAAAAACATAGCTACCTCTTCAACCATGTGATGCATCACAACTATAACACATCATAACAACATTCACAACTACAACCATCATCTTCCTTTGGATCTTCCACACTTTTGTGCATCATTGCAAATGACATAGTTATTGAATGTCCGCCTTCTTTATACAACCCTTACATTTTCACAAGCACAACAAATTTTTAGAACAATAATTCTTGAAGCATCATGAATCATTACATTGTGTAATAAAAAAATTAAAATCATGAAAATAAGTGTCATGAACTATAGTTTGGCAACAATGTTTTAAAGTTTGGCAATGAAATAATGCAATTTTGTAATCTTGTTGATGGAAAAAAGGGTGAAAATGAGCTTCGTGACTACAATATCATCTAAGATGTGCACTTCGGATGTAGTTGTTGATGATGTCAACCTAATTGTTAATAACAATTGGTGGATAAAACCACCATTTTCAACCATTTTTTCATCTTTTTAGTTAGAATGTTTTTCAAGTTAATGATTAGGCTATGTATATAGCCTATTAAATATTGGACCTCTCCATGTTGTATGTGCTAAATGCATTTGAAAAAATAGTTAAAATTATGAAACTTATGGTGAAGGGTGGAATTTATCATGAATGCCAATTATGATTTGGTTTCCTTGTGGCTACAAAGGTTTCATGTTGTGGAACCAATAGGGAAAAAACTGATTTGTCACTCTCCCCTTCTTTGGAACAAAATTCTGTGATTTTTTTCAAATTAAACTTAAAAGGAAAAGCTTTGTGTTGTCATTGCACTTCGTCTTATATGATAAAACATCATCACATCTCATCAATATGGTATTGGGACTTGCCAAAACCATTGCATGCCTTTCTCCTACTTCCTTATACGTTTTTCATTCCAAATTTCCACCTTTTAAATTCCTTGAAGATCATGGCCACATCTCTTATCTTCTTGTCAATATTCAATATTCCATGGTTTATACATATATTGACATAACATAGCCCTATGGCATATTTGATTTTTTTTCTTCGCCCACCATTTATTACATAAAGATTTTTCATTGATGAATTTGTTTTAGTTGATTTAGTAAAACCCATTATGCCCCTACTTGGCTAATTTTGTGCTCCTATTCCCACTTGCCCTTGATAAAAAGGTAATAACCATTCATTAAAGAGTTATTTATTATTATTATTATTATTAAATGCCAACTAAGGCATTTGTCTTCTTTCACAATGGAAGAATTTCCAAACTTGTTGAAGAGTGTTAGGTGAATTAGTCTTTTACCATGATATACCCATAGGTATATAAAATGATAAATATATATCCTACCAATGTTGGTTATTCTACCTTTACCCATATTGAATTAATAATTTTGCAAAGCCAATATACCCTCACCTAGTTTGGAGTTTTTTTTACACCTATACACCATTACCCAATTGATATATATTTCAAATTTTTATGTACTTGCTCAACACTAGTACTATTGCTTGTTTTGGGCAATATGTTCCCATTCCACAAAGCTTCTTTTTGAGAAATTTCAAAAAATATGTTTTTTCAACTTAATGTTGATTAAATTTTCTTTTCTATGGAAAAAATTGTCACTTTTTGACATCACAAGATTGAAAAAATAAATAAATTGTTTTGTAGTCCATAATCCATACTCACTTTCAACCCTTACTTGATGGTGAGTGAGTAAAATTATCACCTTGGCCCATGAAATCTATAAACTAGGTCAAACATCCAACATAATATCTAAGAATTGACCAACCTCTAAACTTGGTTTCATAGAACCATTGAGAATAAAATTAACAAAATTATTGAAGTAACCATGCCAAAATTTATTAACAAGTGGCTTGTTGCATAATGGTGTTGCGCATTAAATGACATCCATAAAAATGATAAATATTCAACATACGAAATTAGAAATGCATGGTGGTTAACATGTGCAGTGAAATTCAAATGTATCATTTAGTTAAATGCTCAAAATGTTTCTATAATGGAATACACATTACTTTAAACTGTAGGGATATCAAATTTTAATGGTTTAGTCCCAATGTTTCTGCCTTGAAAGGACAAAAGGACATGACCTAAGTTCAACTTGAACCATTAAAAGGATTTGATAGGGTGTAAGCATGGTAAATTGTACATACATTTTACCTTGTCAAGGTTGGATGAAAGTAGACATAAAATATCAATAAAACCCATGAAAATTTTGGTTTACATTGATTTTTTTAATAGTATAGATATATAAACATAGTTATTCATTATTGTGCATTGATTTTCAACTTTCAAATTCTTTCAATTAGTTCTTAGTCTACTTTTGAAATGCAAGTAGGTTCAAACTATATATTATGTAATGAAGGACTTTTGTAAACTATGTGGTAAGTAGGTTTTAATACATAAATTTTCTACTTTCTATTATGGCCACACCTCAAAACTATATTTATATCCCCAAAAGTAATAGAGCAACTAAGTTTTAAAGCAAATTAAAAATATCCCAATTTACAAATTTACCGCATAACAAATGGGGATACTTTTGGTCTACTTAAAAAAATTGTTTGGTCCTAATTTTTTTGGAGTTAATACTTATAATAAGAATAGAAGTGTGGGATGGTTTGTAATTATATTTCCACCCATTTTTATGCTACTTGTTTGGTTTTATATGCATGATACAAGGTAAATGTAAAGACTCATTTTTTAAAATCTACTTTGCCATGTTTTTTAATCGTGGAAAAATGGGGATGGATAGTGGAGATCTTAATTAAACTAGTTCTGGATGTTTGTAACAAGTCATCAATGGGAAATGGGGGTTTTGAGTGGATGTTATGGACTTTAACATTAAAAATTAGCAAAAATCCTTCATATTTGCAACTAGACATTTTGATTGTATTCTCAATTATGTTTGGCAATTTCAATTGAAACTATTATTTGAATTTTTTGAAAAACATCTTGACTTCAAAGTATAAAATTTGACAAGTTGAGAAAAAACACATAGTCAAACACAACAATCAAGTGGCAATGTATGGTCACAACCTTACCAATTTAGTTGAAAATTGCCTCAACTATAAGTTGCCTAGTGGGTGGACCTCATCTACTAAAATGTCACTTCAAGTGTGATTATTATTTAGAAGGACAATTGGAACACAAAGTGCAACAATTATATGTTAAAAAAAATTCATAGTTACAAAATAATTGAAAGTTTAGTTTAAAAAAAGTTAATAAATAGTCAAGAGAATACACATAGTTATCATTTAAAATAACATTCATGCATAAAAAATAGTGTGAACACGTTGTAATGTTTGAACACACAAATAAACATATATGAACTATGGAATTTAGATGCAAGAACAATGTAATCATGGTTTCATAATGTCATGGTCTCCGCAATGTCCTAAAAACACTTTAATTAAAGTGGATCATCCACATCATTTGTCACAAAACCTTAATGACATATGGAGCCTCCTCAACCCCTACTTCAATCATATACCTTTAGATATACTAGTGCATAATGGGAACGATCATCAATAGAAAGTTGACTTATAATGTTCATGATCATAATATAGCTGGAAAAATATCACAATACAATCATAATACAATTGAAAGAATAGTTGAACTCAAGTTGTTATAGAATTGCAACAAAACCAATTCTTAGTTGCCAACAATGGTAGTTTAAGCCACAACTATATAAGTAGACAAAAAGTTAGGTAATAGTTGAAACATATTGCAAAAGTTATGTTTAATGGGATTGGGCCATGTTGAAAACAAAGTTATGTGATTTAAATCCTAGTAATTTTTGCATCGTATAAATTACAATCACAAATAAATGTTGCTTTCATTTTGCTATCACAAAGGTCTTGCATGAATTGTGTCTCCTTGATGATGGAAGGGGATCTTTCCTTTCCCTTTTGCTATGTAGAAATCCCCAAAAGAAAATCAAAATACAAAAAAACCAACAACAACAATATGAATAAAAGCATTAATTATTATTAACTATAATGTGATCACTTACCCAAGCACTATTTATTTTTATTTATTTATAAATGAAGTTGTATTCCAATAGATCAGTATTGTCCACTACATTTTGTTAATATATATAAAATGAATCATCTCCATGGTTTGACACAAATAATAATGGTTTCAAGTTTTCCTCTTGTGTTGATGTCATAACCTCATGAAAAGAAAGAGAAATGAAAACATAAATTAAAAAAATTGCCCGATATTGGAAAAGGAATGAAAAAATAATTATTGATCAATTGAATGGCCCACTTATAACAATGACTTCATGTGTCAAATGTGATGACTTGTTAGATGCATATTTTCTTCATTGTTTTGTTTCACTTGCATAAATTTAAATGCATAATAAGAATGTGGAAAAAAAACAACAATACTTGGAACAATGAAGAAACCATTAGGGAATGGATTTATTATTATAGGAGTTTGCACAAATAGAAAGGAAAAAAGAAGCTCGAGCCATGGGGAGAGGGTGAATGCAAAGAGAATGGATTCATTTTGTAAAAGTTTTATAGTTTTGAGATGGGCTTGCACCATTGTTTGAGGTTAATTACCCTAGTTGAAACATGGACTAATTTTTTATTGTGTTAGTTGGCACAATCATGATTGGTTTCAACTATTAAAATTCAACATTTGAATTTATTGCCAACACATTGTTGTCAATATCATGGATTTCAATCATATGATTTAAAGCAATTTTTTCATCTTTCATCCATTTATAGACAAGGTTCAACAAAATAGCCAAGTACTTGATTTATCCTAAAACCACATCATTGTGTATTCATGGCATGACATGATGTCAACACACAATTGATGTCTCAACTATAGTTCAACTTAATTTATTTTTGGAATTAAAAATATTTAAAATTCAACCCGATTATGTGATCAACATTATACATTTACTAATTCAATAGAAAACTTAACCTATATGGTAGGTATGACCGTATGAGTCCAAGCATAATGAACATATAAAAAAAACATTTCATTAAATATCCATTTATACCTCTTCAATTGGAGTTTTTTTTTAAAATGTAACTTTGATATTAGGACTTTTTAATATATACATATGTTAGTAAGGTACTATTTTATGTAGACCATTTTTAATTTGAAGGTGAAAAGAAACTACTAATAGCCAATGGTGCCCCCTCAGGTGATTGCATAACTTGAAATATTTAAAAAATATTCTAGAAATGTTTTTTAAAAAAAATATTTTAAAATCATTAAAAAATTCTTCATATTATTATGTTAAATTTTATATTTAAAAAATACCAAAATTTTGTCATTTTCATATTTTAAAAATCATATTATATTTTTTACTACTTAAAAAATTGGTAACTATTATTATTTAAAATTTTCTTGCTTGAATATATTTTATTCATTAAACTGATTTCAAATTTATTCACATGTTCCCATGATATATTACAAATGTTATTATATAAGTAAATCCAAATATTTCAACATTATTTTAAATAGTCATTTAAAAATATGAATATTAAATAATGGTTATAATTGCTTTGGTACATATTAGGCCCGCTTTACACTAGGAGACATGGCCAAAAAATCTTGGGGTCAATTTTGAGCATTTTTGGGTTGCAAAATGGCCCCAGGTTATAATAAATGCTAGAACATTGACATCATGATATTAATAAATGTTGGAACATTGGCCCCCATGATTGCAAATTGGCCTCCCAAATTCGATGATATCCTTTTTTCAGTCTTGGGACCAATACAAGGCCATAAAGTTTAGCATTTATTAATACTTGGGGTAGATTGATTTAAAAAATAAATAAATTCAACCTTGACTCCTAGTGTAAAGTGGGCCTTAACATGCTTTCACCTTTGAACAAATTTAAAGATTCTCAATCTAGAAAGTCTTAAAAAAAAATTCAATACTTTGTCTATCTTGGTGAAAAATGGTTCAAAATTCATAAGGAATGTATAGATATATTTTTCCCAAAAAAATATAACAAATGACTTAAGCATTTAATATGTATAAAAAATTAAAATATGTGACAAGAACCAAGTGCCATATTGTAATGTACAAGGTTTCAAAAAGTGAAAATTTTCAGGATTTTTGGCCCACATTGGATACATAATGACCACCTTCATAAATGAAAACAATATATATTTTAGATGCATGTATAAAATTCAAATGAAATTTATTTCATTTGGCATAAAAGAGAAGGGGAAAAGTTTAGGGCACACTTATTAGGTTTTGTGAAGGAAAATATAAGGTTGGGAAGTTCTAAGAATCATTTTTGTGTTTCAAATGGGATACCTCAATCATATTTGGACCCATCCATGTGTTAAGTCTAGCTTTGTATCATGCCTTGTTCCATCAATAACATCTTCTAGTTCATGTTCATTGTCAATTCATTTTTGACAAATACATTAAGTTCTTTTCTTTTATCTTTCTAAATTATCCCGACAACAAAAGGCAAAAAATGGAGAAATGGTTCAATCCATTGCTAATTTGCTATTGGCTCACTTCAAGCTGAAATGTGCTTACATCTTTTGAAATGTGATAATGGAAATTTGTTAGTGGAAAAAGGCAACCAAAACAAAAAAAGGAGGACTATTGGGTCCTTTCACTTAAAATCCACAAGCAATTGGTGATATTTTGATGTTAGTGTCAAAATAACAATATGTTGTGGCCTCAACATGGATATTCTTAGGTTTTGTTTTTGTATGTTTGAATATAGGTATAATGGTCATGTATCCCAACTAATTCATTCCCATAATCAATGTTTTCTTGTAAAGAAATTTTTAACGTAATCAAAATGATGATCACCTAGAAGTAGATGTAAAAAATGTGACAATCAACTCAAATCTATTTATGAACCACATATGAAGTACAAATCCTTAATTAAAAACCAAATATGAGAATATGATTTTAAAAGAAAAAACTTAAGCAATTGAAATCCTAAAAATTAACTTCATTTTTCAAATTTTCATTTTGAATTTCACCTTTTGGCCAAAGGGTTGCCCAAAATATTATACATGACATGTGCCCATTATTAAAAGCATGTCCACCCACACCCATTGTTGGGCCTCTCTACCAATGCTTATTGCATCCAACATAGAATGTCAAGGTTTCCCAACACCTAACACCACCCATAAACATGGAAAATTATAGTGACAAAGGTAACATCAAAGTCAGTATAAAGTAGAGAAGTTTAGGTTCCAATAGTTGTTTCATTTTACCAAAATAGATTTTGGTTTGGAATTTATTTTGAATGGAATGGAAAAATGTCTTTTCATATATGTGTTTTTTTGAAACTTTTTTGGTTCAACATCATGGATAATGGATATCACAAGCATGTTTTCAATACCTTATGTGCCAATTTGCATCCTATTTTTCTTCAATTGAATTTGGCTTCAATTGAATTTGAATTCCATTCAATGTATTTAAATTGAATTTCAATTCAAATTGCATGCAATACCATTAAATACTTTCATTCAAATGGAACTTCATTTCCATAGAATCAACTCATTTTTTTCATCGTTTCATTATCATTGGTAATGTTCAACGATGAAAAGCCCAAGTTGCATAATATAAGTTGAAAGTTTGTTTAAATGACATCATCTAGGCCAATCATTATGGTTGACCAATCAAAAATAACCATTTTACCTATTAGGCCTTATAGAAACCATTGTAGTGTGAAAATCTACATATCTAAACTCATTTTTGCACTATTTGAAAGTTGTAATTCATCCAAAGTAGTGTAAAGGCCATTGTACTACTACTAGTAGACTAGAGTGTTTTTTGTGATAAATTTTCGGATTGTGCTAAATATTTTCAAAATAGTGAAAAACACAAATAATTGATGATTTAAAAATCTTGTTTGGCCATTTTTTAGTGAAATTTGAATTGTTCTTTCCAAAAATATTGTTTTTGCAAAGTATTTATAATTTGGATAATTGTCGCCAATTAATGCTAGATTCTTTTGGGATGTTGCTAATGATGTTACAATTAAAAACTTGTTTTAAAAAATCAAATAGGACATGCTCTACATGAATTATGTCCTATTTCTTGGCATTCCCACCAAGAAATTCAATTTAAAAAGTAAATTAATGCAACATACAATATGTCCATGCTTTACCCTTGCTCATATCAAACCACAAGTTGTGGATGGATGAATTGATTTGAAGCTATTAATACAAAATAGGGGAGGGGTTCAATTTAAGGTAAGGCCCCAAGGTGAGGAAATTCCTGAAATAAAACACATAAGGTCCAAGGCAATAATTGAATTTAGCCCCATAAGGGTCCCCACTTATGTGGCTTTCCATTGTAAAGCACGAGGTGAATGTTATTTTAAGCCAAAACATTTGTATGTTCAGAACCAATAAGAGTGAGAGTCACCTTACACCTTCAAGAGGCCTTTTACACTTGTTAAGGCCCATTAAGGTGGGTGTGAGAGGCTTCTTGAAGGCATAAGGTGACAATTAATTTTGAAAAATCATTATTTAAATGTTTAAAGTGCCCTCCAAATACACTAGGAACTATCTCCAAGTGTTTTATGTCACATAATGGATCAAATGCAAATGTATGTAGTTCTTTAATCACTTTGAATAGCCCCCTAAGTCACAACCACCTTAAAGGTTGGAAGCAGGTTCCATGGTTCATGTGTACCATTTTCTGTTAGGTTTAGTGTTTAAATGCAATTGGGGGAAAGATATGAACCTTAGGGTTGGCTTGCCATCAAGAGAAAATCAATTCAAGCCATTAGGGTAATTGACCTTCTTATTGCATATTTTAAATTAGGCTTTGAAAAATAAAACAAAAATAAAATCATACTAAAGTTTGTTATGCTTAATTACAACACCTATGTTACATTGACCACAAAAATTCAATTTTTAGTATTATATGGATGTGACCTGCAACTAATTGATATAATTTGGGTTCACCATTTTCCATGTACCCCATGGTAGTGCACCTCCTTACCAAAAAAAACCTTTTTATTTTTTTCCTTTGTTGCACACAAAGACCTTACCATTGCACACTTTATGCAAGGTTTTTTTATATAAATTATTAAATGTGTGCAAGTCACAATAGTCAGACCTAAAATGAATAGTAAGGTGAAAAAATGAAAAAGGTCACCAAGATTGCTATAATCCGACACTTGATGTAGTTGAGGATCATTCACCAATATGGTGCTTATGTTTGCTCCAAGTAATTGGTATTTTGTTTGTTTTGTTTTTTGGTTGTAGATGCCTACATTCATGGAAATAAAGGAATTGTGAGCTTTTGGTCTATTTGTTTTGTTGGTAAAGTCACAAGCTTATCATCTTTGTTGTATTCTTTTCATGGCGAATCTAAAAGCTTTGCCACGGGATGACTCAATGGATTTTATGGTGGCGAAAAATTGGAGAGGGTTGGACTATAAGGAGCAAATGTTTGATTGAGCTAGGCAATTTGGTGGTTTTGAAAAAAAACTAATTGTCTTTCTCAAATTCTGTGTTTTTTGGGGAGAATTCATGAGCATTGGATTTGAGTGTATGCAATCAATTTCATGTCTTGTGTGGTTGGGGAAGAATGCTCCATTGCAATCGAACTCACTTTTCAATATAGTTATGTAATTTTGTTGCACTATGAGCTTTAGAAAAGAATAAGTAAGATTATAAGTAGATTGTAGGGGCCGTATGAAAGAAAGTGATGAAGAAAACTAGGGATTTCATGAGTGGTGTTTGTGCTTTGGGAATTGTTGTGGAGAGTAGTTGGAATTCACGGTATTGGAAGAGAGTACTTGCATTGTTGAGGGAGCTCCGAAAGGGAAAATGGGGTCTCATGAACAAATTTGGGTCTAAGGGAGGAATCTTTGAGTCTAATCTTGCTCCAAATTCTATTTTACTTCTCTCTTCAACTTCTAAGGTCCAATGTTGTTACAGGAAGGAATATACATTTCATTGTCTTCTTCTTCCTTGCTGTCAAACTTAGGAATATGTTTTGTAAATCTACCACACCGAGGACCAATGGGCTCTTGAGAGGGAAATCAGAACATTCTAGTTCTTTGAGGTCCATATATTAGAATTGTTATGATGTATAAGTATCTAGAAAATGATGTAGAAGGATTATTCACTTCTGTTATTTCAATTGCATGCTGGAAGTTCCAATAAAGTACTATCTGTCACTTTAGTTGTGTCAAGATATTGATAAATCAAGCAACCCTCTTTTTTTTCCGGCTACCATAGGACTACCCTCTGATATGCTTAATTGTTGCTTATGTAATTTCTATGGAGGAACATGTGGCTTCTTGGTCAATTACTAATTCTGTCTTTGGCAACAACCATGGGTCATTCAAAACATGCCCAAAGTGACTTAAAAAAATATTTTCAGAAGTAAGTTCAACATGAATCACAAATAAAAACCAGTGCAAAATATGTGTTGAGATTAGCTTCCTTGGTACTTAATATTTAGGATGGAAAACTTGCGAAAGGGTGATTTCATCAGCAAGAATTGGTCACCTCAAACAAAGTGCATAAGGAATGTGCTAGAACCTTGTCTGCAAATACCCATTACATATTGAACTGTTAGTTCATTCAAGATAACTAAGAAAACAAATTCAGACAATCAAAACCTGCAATTTCATTCTCCATAGCATTTTTTCTTCACACCTACACACAAGCCTATTCAACACCCTCTGTATATTACTGAAGTACCTGGGTAGCTTTGGCACTAATGTACCAAATAATTGATATAAATTTAAGTTTCTGATTTGGCACTTGAGTTTTTCATTTTGAAATTTTTGACATAAAGGAACAAAATTTACCATAAAATCATTAGTTGTCTCAAAAGTTTCCTGTTGTCCTTCTGTTTAGACTAATCATAGTTTATGTAACTATGTTAGACTGGGCATGAGTTAGTTTGGTTGTCTTATTACATTGATTGAATTTTCAAAATTTTCAACATAAAATATTTTTTTCTTGAAAAAATCAGCAAAATGAAAAATAATATAATTTGTGCGGAGGCTGCCCAGGTACTACTGTATTACAATAATACTGTAACCCTTCTCTGTATATATAGATGGGGTTTAAAAACATTCTAATCTTGACCTTAGAGTCTAGACAGAACTTTAGCTTTGATCATTCTAGACATCCCTACTGGTTCTTTGGTGAGATGCTAAATACCCTTAACAAGCTCTGTCTAATGCACTTTCAGGCTTGTCAGGCTTGTCTTCTTGCACCCTGCATGGTTCTGTGCCAAACTGTGCCATGTGGTTCTTCATGTTCTGCATGTTCTGCAAAAAGAACATGATTTAATTTGTTCTACATGTTCTACTATCCCAAGCTGAATTCAAACCCACAACGTTCCAACTCCTGAAATGGAGTAATCTTTTTTTTATTTACTGTATTCACAGAGTCAAAACAATCAAACCTTGCACCAGAAACCAAGTGACCGAGCACTGTCAGCCACTTTTTGCACCAGACAGTGCTCATTAAGGGTTGTTTGGTCTCTTCTGGTTATCTGTACTAAGAATTCTATAGCAGAACGAAGGCTGATGCTAACATGTGCAAAAGAGTGTTGAGGAATTTAAGATCGGTAATGAGTGAAAGGTTTGAAGATTGCCCTCACTTGACATGGCAGCATAGGTTCAGGGTCCTACTGTTTGGCTGCCACATGCTCACAGTGGAGGAATGGGCAGGGAGGTCGTCTTCTGTTGAGATGGATTCCCCTTCCATACCACAAAAAAATTACTGTGCTCCAGAAAAGCTTTGGATAAAGTGAGATGGTCTTGGTCATCATACGCAACATGTGGGTAGTACCAAAAAACAAACCTCTGGTTGGCCACAGCTGCTGACATTTCTGTGATCTCATTGCACATTGCATTTTCCACCATAGCAGCTAATTGGAATTTCCATGGTCTATGTGCACACAGTGGCTCGAGGAGCTTCTCGCTCTTGTCTCATCTCCTTTTCTAAATTGATATCAATCAGAAGTTGAGAGCACAGTGACAGGTGGTCAGAACAGATTCTAATATGCAGAGAAAAGATGAGAGCTAAGATTAGATTGCACTGAACCTTTAGTGGCAGCTCCCTACAGCTGAGAGATTATGCAATCGTCAACAGGATTCCAGTCAACATTGAGCATAAGCCCCTCATGGCTCACCCATTGCACCTACTTTGCAGATTCATACCAAAACATCCAGGCTTGTTTCCAGAGATTGGAGACACAAAAAGCCATCTCTTTCTTCTTGGTCCAGAATTGAACTCAAAAGAAAGGAATCCTCAACATGAATCAAAAGACCAAGAAATAGATCACATGTTGCATAAAGGACTAGGAAATGTGGACGACTTCACTTGCCTAAATTGGTTTGATTGACAAGTTCCTGGCATTTGAGGAAGATGAGCTGTTCTAAGGTGGGGCCCTGGCAGACCATGACATGTACTGTATGCTTTGGATCCCATGACACATGACCCATGATTCTTGTCAGAGAGCTTGTTCAATTCTTTGAACATGTTAACCATCAGAGTTGCTCAGAGATTGTATGTTTGGATGTCTGAAAAAGCTCCTACAGCTTCTAGAAGTTGCCTGCAGTGGAAGGATGTTGCAAAGCTTGCTGCTTTCAGACTTGCAGTGAATCCTCCTTCATGTCCTTTAGGCACTTGGATGTGTGGGTACAAATAGATGGAAGACCCATTTTGTGTTGAAGTGTTCACCCTATGCATTCTGTTGTGTATGTGCCCAAATGTTTACAACCCGATCTTCATCCCCTGTCATAAGGGTGCCATCCCTGATAATAGGCATATCAAAAAAATACTGTGAGTGCTTTACATCCAAGGACTGCTGCCACCCACATCCACAAAACCACCTGCTATTCTTAAACCATATCTGGAATGGTACACTTGTTTATCCTGTAAGTCCTGATATGATAGGGAGTATCAGTCTCCAGAACTTCTGACAAAGACAATCCACTTGTGTGCATGTAGTACTTCCTCCATGGATGGATCTATACTTTCTCCTTGACAACCCACTTGTGTGCACGTACTACTTTCTCCATGGATCATAAGCTTTGCTTCAAAACTTATACTATAGTTCATGAGGAGGAGACCTTCAAGAAAACATTGCAGTACCAACAGGTAGCGCACACAAGCTTAGTAAGTGTACTGGACCTAAACCTATCCCATGCAGAAAGAAAGCTCTATCAAAAACTGAAGCTTGAAGGGGAGTAGTAAATTATTACCAACAGTGCAACCAGGACCCAAGGTTTCTCTTGAAAAGCTAGAACTAAACGTAAACCCTAAACCCTAAACCTGTTCCCATGCAGGAAAGAAAGCTCTATCAAAAATTGAAGCTTGAAGGGGAGTAGTAAATTATATTACCATCAGTGCTTGCACCGGGTCGCAAGGTTCTCTTGAAAAGCTAGAATTGGACAACATTGGTTGATTCAATAACACGAGTTCCCTCAAATCTCAAGACAATTTACACAATTCACCTCTTCATCATCGTCCGCAATATGGTTCAGAATTTGGCACAGTAGTTAGCAAGCACACCAGGAAAAGAAGTTCTAAAAACCTGAAACGACCTGAAACGAAGACCCAACCCGAATTTCGGTGCGAGGAGGAGGGATTAGGGTACCGGGAACGGACCAGTTTCTTCCAAGTCTGGTGCTTTTGGGATACCTTTGAGGAACATCAATGAGAACATGGTGAGAAAAAAATATAATAAAAACATGCCCACTTCCCACCCAAGGAAAAAGATGAACTCTCATGAATCCCATGTTCAATCGTCTCATTATCTACATGCAAATTCTATTCCTAAAACTAGTTGTCACTGTTTGTGGTTTGAACTAAATTTACCTTTCCCTAAGAGTGTGGGTTACTTATTATACCTCGCCGTGAGTTTTAATCCTAAATTGATGGATAGATATTGATAGTACCTTGGCAACTTTGACACATGTATGTTGAATACTTACTTAATTTTGAAATTTTCATTTCAGCAAATGAAATATTTTACAAGATTTGATATTTTTCTTCACAAAATTTTGCTTTTAGGATTTTTTTTAAAAAATTCAACATTTCTGAAAATTACATAATTAGCATCAAAGTTGCCAAGGTATTATGATAGCATAACAACCTGGGTGGAAATTTCTTAATGTTAAGGCCAATATGCATGTTCCAAAGCAAAACCTACCCTTAGTAAACCATGATCATTTTTGAGGTTTGCTATTTCATTGGATTTTCAATTTTTGGGTGGGTTCTTCCACTAGCTCTGAACCTAAAGGCATATGACTAAGGTTTTTTCCATTTTTATTTGTGTTAATGCATCTTTCATATGTGAACTTCTTAAAATTGTGTCCCATTGATGTGGAAAGAGAATTTTCATTGTTGTCTTTGAATGTTGTGACCCCAGTTTTGGGCCCATGATGTGAGATAAGCTATGCAAATGAAAGCATGTAGAGAGAGTCTTTCAAAACTCAAGCACATTGTCACGAGAGTGAGAGAATGCAAAGAAGGGAGTCCAAAACAACCCCAAATGATAAACATTTTGAAAGTTATAATCCAACGGGAATCTTGAAACTTTGAGATAAAAATGCATGTAGTAAGGTAGTCCAAATTGAGCTCCCAATATGTCATTGGAAAGGTCTTGAAAAGTGGATTTACATTCTCTAGTTGGAGTTGTGAGTTAAAAGTTACGACCAAAATAATGATAGTTTCTTTCGTGCAAGTTGATATCATCTTGAACTTTTGCTTCTAAATTTGTTGATCTCATTTTAAAGTTCTCACCCTTATCTATTTATTGAAAGCTTGGGAATGCATTTTGGGTTTTCATTTTGTTGCAAACTTGGGATTCAATAAGATTATTTACCCATATTATTTGACAAACCTAAATATGCATCATCAAACAAGGGTATTAGTGGAATTGGGCCAATGATCATATATCAATTTGTATAAGCATTCCTTCCAATGCCTTCATTTTTTTAAACACTAAAACATGTGAAATTTATAGAACATAGTTTCCCTTCCAACTCATGGGAAGAAAAATTTGTTTTTCATCGAATGTTTTCCATTTGATTAGAAATTATGGAATTTGTAACTTTTCTTCCTTTCACATTTCCCACATTAAAAACCTATGAATGCAAATGTCCAACATTTTTTCCCCTAAAAAAATGGGTATTATGGGGAGATGTGGGTTTCCCTTTTCCATGTTTTTTTTCTTTTTCATGCCATCTATGCGGGGTGCAAATATAATAAAATGACCAAGTGTTAATTCTTTTGTCTCATACTTAAAATCAATAGGTTAAACATTCAAGATGATGTGATAGAACTTGGTCGATTGGTTGTTCACATAATATTCTTATAATCACAATTTACATGGTGACATAAAACATTTATGACTCAAAAAGTTAGTGCACTATACTATTATGTAATTGTGTAAATTACAATTATTCATCATTATGTCATTTTCAAAGCATTTTGAGTCATTTGAAAAATAAATAAAGTAGCAAAAAATTAGTTATATTATCTTAGGAATGCATTTGAATATTCTATATTCATTAAATTTATTTCAAACATCCAAATGTTCCCATAATATGTTATGAACATTGTTATATCAATGCAATAAACAAATTCAACATTAATTTTATTTACCACTTAAACCATGTAAATTAACCACTAGTTACCCTTGGAGTGTGTTGTTTAACTACCCTATGTCACCCCTCCATCAAAGTACCATCAATATAGAAATCAACTTGATCTTTACATGGACATATGCAAGAGTTTGAAATTTTGGAAGACCTTCAAAACCCCTTTGACAGACCTTGAAAGATTTGTAATTTGCACCTAAAACATAAAACAAGTCTAAAAATAACCCAATTGAAAACAATGTCTAGGAGTTGAGATGGTTTGAAAAGTTATTGTGCAACTTGTGAAGCTTTGCAACAAACAACAAAGGAGGCATGCCAAAGACGACTGAAGTTTTGTGAAGTTGCCTACGAAAGTGTTTGTAAAGTTTTTTAAAAATTGAAATTTTGTTTAAGAGGCAAAGAATGTTGATGAAGCATTGTTGCTTTCAAACATGTAATGATTAAATGAACTCAAAAGGTTTAGAGATCCAAACATTCAAAAGAGGAAACATGATATAAAATTTCCTCCACTTCTAGTTTTGAGGAAGTCCCATGAAAAGTTTGTTGCTTCTTGAAATTTGACTTTTTCTTTTTCTTTTGTGTGCCAATGTGGACTTTGAAATGATAAGACAAACACAAGTGCCTTTTCAATGTGATTGCAAATAAACACAAATCAAGCAAAATAAACAATAAATGAAAAAAAACAAATGAAATGACCAAGTAAACTTTGTCATGAAAGCTCCACCGTTGTCAAAACCTAAGGATTGAAGAAAGTTATACACCAAAACCAAACATCCATGAATAAAGCATTTTGCAACTATGTCTCATCATGTTGAGTCATGTAGTCACATGTGCCATCTAATTGTGCATAGTTAGCATCCCCTAGTCATTACACATGACTAAGGTTATTCAACCCTAGTCACCATTGCAACCACACAACAAAAGTAATTTGAGAGATTATGATATTGACCCCATTTGATTCATATAAATTAGGATTAAAAAATGAAAGTGTAGATTCTTAAACTATGCAAAAATGATTATAGACTCCAAATGCATTCACATGTAAAACATAATTTTTTAAAAATAATAATTTAAGAGTCAATATGTGTCATATTCACCCAATGTTATCAATTATTAAATTAAACATAAAATTAAATGACTATTGAAAAATTATGAAACTACATAATTTTATTTGTAATTATAGAGATTATGTTAATTTTTTGAAATAAATATATATAACTAATGTAATGTTGTTACATTTTGACATTTTAGAATATAACAAAGTTTTGACTTGATTAGAACTATTTCATTTGAGTTTTTTAGCTAAATATTAAACAAATGTAATTACATACATTATTGAGTTATGTGAATAAACATACTAAATTGATTACATTATGTAATTAAATAATAATAATAATAATAATGTGTTGCATTTGAATGATACGTAGGTTTATATTTATGTGACAACATTATTCATCACAAGTTAAAATGATGGTTAGATGGTCAAGGAGGTGGGAGTTTCAATTTCCAATGACATTGACCAACATGATTATAATCAAATCGGACACTTGTGACCTATGTGACTATAGTGGATTCAAACTAATCACTTTGAACATGGCATACATGACATACAATTTTTTTTGGCATATACAATATATTCTTGCCATGTCAATTATATATGCCATGCTCAAAGTGACAAGTTTGATTTGATTATGAAGTCATGTAATTATACGTGTCACATATGATTATAAATATTGTCATAGATGTCATAGATCCACATTTTTAATGTAATGAACACATAAGTCACTTAAAGGGCAATGAAAGAAAAACAAACAATAAAATTAAGTTTGCCTTCCTAAAGCATTAATGGGAACAAAACTTGAACAAAAGCCATTGTTGCCCTAATAGTAGCTCAAAAAGCTTCATTAATATGCGTAACTTTTTTTTCTCATTAATACATCACATCATGAATTTTTTTTTTGTGAGCCTGACAATTGAAGTGTTCAAGAAATCATAGTTCATGGTGAGTGTTGTGAATGGCCCACATTTAACATGTGCATGTTTTAATTCCATGTTTTGTACATGCAATGCGGACCACGTCCCCCATGACACATGCCACGTGAATGAAATGGCACATACATAAAAAGATACATAATCAAGCCATGTGATGTGGCCATGTTGCCATGATGTTACCATTAGGTGATATTTTGATAAGTGCCATCATGTTTCCCATGTACCTTTTTGTGTGTCCAAAATTTAAATTGGAATTTCAAATAGTTTTGAATGTAACAAATTTTAACTTACTTTTCACACATTGATTTTTGTTTGTTCCTTATAACATACATGTTCTTATTATGTTTGTTGATTATAGATGAACTTGTTCAATTACTATTCATCATTGATTTGTTAAATGGATTTTTATTGTTTGTTGTCATGAATACAAAAACTATGACAACAACCAAAGAATGAAGTAGATGACACTATGCCAAAACCATGGATTATGACTATATCCATGATTGATTTTGCTATCATACACAACACGTGTGACTAGATGACTATGTAGTTGAATGAAATTCCTCACATTGAAACATGGAATTTATGAGTGTGGACATGACATTTGCAATTACATCCACATGGATGGTGGAAATTTAAAATATTTTCATTTTCATTTATTCATTTATATGTAAGTTTGCATGGATCTAGTTTCAAGTTTTTGTTTATTTTATACACATTATCTTCAAATATGAAAATTTGAATTTTGCAATTCACATGTAATTTTTGAATTCTTGATTCAAACAATATGTTCAAATGCAATTTATTAAAAAAATAGTTTCATATTGAGATTAAATTTAGATCTGAACATAATTAATCACAAACTAACTATATAATTTCACATTTGTTTACTTTCATGCTTGCATTCATTTTGTTAATGCTTTGATGTCAAATATAAAGACTTTAAGTAAATTTTAAATATATCTATTTAAAATTTCAAATGCATTTATGAAATTAAAGACATGTCAAATTACTTAATTATGTAGTTAATATTTGAAATGAAATAAAATATTTATATAGTTTTCACAATCAATAAAGGTTTTAAACTCTAGATTTTAAATTATGGGTTGATAACAAATAATGAAAATTTTAATCTTCGAACTATCTTGTACATATTATTTCGAAATGTCATATTTGTATGCACATTCAAACTACAAGAGACAAGTTACAACCATTAAACAAGAGAAGGATCATAAATGTGTACATACATGACTTAAACAATATCTCATTCCATCATTAAATAACAAATATATTATATTTCCATGTCTTCATGGTTAAATGTTTTTGACATCTTGAATGAATTATTTGCACAATAGCTCTAACACCTTGCAATTGTAAATTTTGTGTATGTATGGATGTGAATATTCAATATTTATTTTTTTGATCTTTGAATTTGACAAAAATAACATTAACATAAATATGAAATTTGGAAGTGGCAACATCCTTCATCTACTATATTAATTGTCTTGTCTGTGCGTCTGTGCGTCCAGGTCCCGAAACCGAGGTCCTGAAACCGAGGTCCCCGATCTGGGTTTCGGGACCTCGATGGACAGACGGACAGGATTTTTTATTTTTTTCGTCTGTCCAGGTCCTGAAAGTTTTTTTTTTTTTTCCGTCTGTCCAGGTCCTGAAAGTCGAGGTCCTGAAAGCCAGATCGGGACCAGGGTTTTTTTTTTTTCCGCCCTTTTCCGGCGGGCTGCCCAGGGTTAATACCAGGGTTTTTTTTTTTTTTTTTTTGGTCCCGTCTGTCCAGGTCCTGAAAGTCGAGGTCCTGAAACCCAGATCGGGACCAGGGTTTTTTTTTTTTTTTTTTTTTTTTTTTTTTTTTTTTTTTTTTTTTTTTTTTTTTTCGCCCTTTTCCGCCGGGCTGCCCAGGGTTAAAACAATGCAGGGGCGCCTCACAGTGACCGAAGGTCGCGGGTACCCACTAGTTGCTACATAATTTCCATAGCAAGATTTAAGGACTCCCATTTTTTCATGTTCTAAAAAAACAATGGTTTTCAAAGTTTTGGCATGTTTACTCCAAAGTGAATATTGTCTATACTCAATCCAATAATTTGTGGCACTAGATTTTAACATTTTATTTTATTCATATTCTTTACAAAACAGAGAATCTATTTTTCCTTCTTTTTGCATTTCAATCCATTGATGATACTAATTACTTGAAATTTGAAACTTATATTGAAGGACAAGTTTGAAAATAGATTTTAAACATCTTACACAATCCCAAATAAATGATGATTTGAAATCCAATATATTGGAACATCCACGCCTAAATGAAAAAAGGTTGCACATTGGTGATGTTCCTTACATGCATAAGTCAAGATCAACTTTCAATTCTTGTGCATAACAATCTTAAGACAAAAATAAAATAAAAAGTTGGCACCACATCAAAAATTTGTCCACATGTTTTCCATTCATATTCTCCATTTTCCTCCCCAAAATATAGATATACACTTGTTCAAAGCTTAGTTCCAACAATGTGCAACAAAAAACACAATTCCAAAGCATGCAACAACATGATCCCACATCCCAATGTGCTCTTGCAGCCTATAAATGACTAGGTGAAAGAACAACAATCATCAACTACAACATTTAAGTTCATTTAACGACAACATGCAAGAATTGGCCATATTAAAAAAATTCCAACTTTTTCACTTTAAACAAGATCAACTTGAGTTCATTTTGGTACACGCTCCAAATCCGTATTACCTTTGCTTGTATGCTTGCTCCACTTAACTTGCTTCCATCAATGAAACAACAAAATAGAAAACAACATGAAAACAAAACACGAAACACAAAACCTAATGCAAGGTCACATGACATCACATGAATTCCTTTTTCCTCGTATATATATATATATATATATATATATAAGGGTTACTCTTTTTAGGTCATAGGCCAAAGGCAAGAAATTTTGAAATAGGTGTGATGAATGTAATGACACCACTAGTTACGACATCCTAATGATGTCACACATTCCATGGATGCATGTCAATGAAACACATGGATGATGGGATATGGGCAAATAACATTTCCCAGTATTAGACCAGTGTTTTTCGGGACCTGAAAAATATGATTTGGCGTAGCCAAATCTGGCTAAATCGTCTTATGAACGATCGCCACTTCAGCTACATCACAAAATTGAATCAGACCTGTGGTCTGTTCTAGTTAAATGTCCTCTACCCTAAAACCCTAAACCCTGTCTGTAAATGCCATTAATGATGAAACATTGGCCCCCAAGGGTTGCAAATTGGCTTCCCATATTCAATGGTACCCCTTTTTTCAGCCTTGGGGCCAATACAAGGCCATAAAGTTATAGCATTTATATTAGTAACTTGGGGCAGATTGAAAAGATTTTTTCTATTTCAACCTTGACTCCTAGTGTAAAGCCCTTGGGGCTGATTTCAACTTTTGCACCAATAAGAATGCTTGATTTGAGTTGAACATTGGCCTTGACTCCTAGTGTAAAGTGGGCCTAAAGATAACTAAGAATACAAATTCAGACCAGACAATTGATTAATCTCATTTGCCTGAAAAATATATTCAGGCTTACACATAAACCTGTTATGCTAAACATTGAAAATAATATTTCATTTCTAACATTTCCATTGATACTTTAAAATTCTCACAACCCTAGCAAACCTTATCAAACATTTAACTGTTAGCTTGATCACTAACAACACCCATGCAATGTTGATGTTTTGACCAGTGAAAATATTGCATTCAATTGGCTAACATTCAATTAGACATATTCAAGACCCCACATGTAGGTAGTGCACTTGCAGGTTGTTCATGCTGTCAATACCCACCTTGAGTTTTCCACTTTGCACCATTTATTGCATGTTGTACACAATTAATTAAATAATTTAATGCCTTGAGTTGAGAGAAAAGAAGGATTTTATTTTCTAACCTAAAATGGATGAATTGAGGATTTAGGGTTAGATAAACGAACAAAACATTTATGACTTTTGCAAAAACATCCATTTTGATATTAATTAAATTCAAGGTTAGGTTAATTTAAGAGAAGAATCATGAACACATACTTTGAACAAGTGAAACTCAATTATCTTCTTTTGAAGGGGAGTGAAGATATTTTTCAATTTGGAGAGACTCAAATTAGAAAGTAAGAGGAGCAGGTAAGAAATAAATATTTTCTTTCATTCATTTGATTTATTTTTTATTTTTTATTTTTATTTTAAATTAAATATATCATGTCCAAAAAAAAATTTGTATAGTTATCAAGGTTATGTGTAAGGTTTTTTAGTTAAGGCTTGGTTTATCACTATAATTGTTTAGGGTTTTTAATTTTATTTGTTAAAATTTTGTGTGGATTTATTTGGAGTTTTGGTTTGACTCAATGTTGGAAAGCTTTGCAAGGAGATTGCCATCACCTTTATTCCCTCGAATTTTAAGTTGGCATGCAAGCATTGCAAGGTTGAGTCCTAGGTCGAATGAATGTTTTAAATTCATTTGCCAATATTGCATGGTTGGGTCCCAACTTCAATGTGTGTTGAAGGTTCATTTGTGGGTATTGCAAGGTTAGGTCCCATGTATAGTGTGAATTTTAAGTAAGCATGTAAGTATTGCAAAGTTGGGTCCCCAATCCAATGTGTGTTTAAGGTTCACTTGTGAATATTATAGGGTTGGGTCCCATGTTTAAGATGAAATTTAAGTTGGCATGTAGGTAATTGCAAGGTTGGGTCCTAGGTCCAATGTGTGTTTTAGTTTGGCATGTAGGTATTGCAAAGGTTGGGTCCCTAATCTAATGTGTTTTTAGGATTTGTTACCAAATGTTGCAAGGTTCAGTCCCATACATGTCTAATGTGAATTTTAGGTAGGCATGTAAGTAATGCAAGGTTGGGTCATATAGTTAATGTGTGTTTTAATTTAGCATGCATGTATTGCAAGGTTGGGTCCCATTGTTAAATGCAAAATTTATGCATCTTCAACACCTTGACTTGGGTCACTCCCCCTTACCCCCTTGGAGATCATCAAAGGGGGAAGTCACAACTTATTACCAAACTTCCATTCCCCTACTCCTTGTTTTCTTTGTTATATCCTTTTCCCCTGTCAATTGCAAACAATTATCCTACCTTTCCTTCTAACAATTTTCTTTCCTTGTTTTTTTAGTTATATCTTTTTCCCCTATTTGTTGCAAACATCTATCCTAGGTTTTTCCTTTTAACAACTTTCTTTCCTTGCTTTCTTGGTTATATCCTTTTCCCATGTTTACTACAAACAATAATCCTACCCTTCTCTACTAGTCCCTTCTTTTTGCACTTTATTAACTACAACCCTAAACCAGGGTAACCTCATACAAGCATCATCATATCAAAATTACAACAAGTATTTACAAAAAAATAAGTGTCACACCTCCAAGTTGAAGTGGCTACAATGCAATTTTGTTTCAATCCCAAGTCTCCCATTCCTCCTCATTAAATCCTAACATTGTTTCTATACTACTTTCAAAAATGGCTTGTGCATCAGTGTAATGCCTAAGCTTGAAGCTTTGAGCTTGGAACTTAAAACTTAATGTGATTTAATCCACCTACATGGATGAATATGTCCATAAATGAATGATTTCATATGGATGAATTTCATTTATGATTTGGATTAAATAAATAAATCATTAGATGAAATTCATCCATGATTGGAAGATAAATAAATTCCAAAAAAAATAATATCCATCTTCATTTGTTGTCCAAATATTAATATCTCAAACTTGAATGTCATTTAATAATGATGTATAATAAAATTATGATAGTAGGGAAAAATATGATGATGGGACCAAAATAATTTTAAAATTTTTGTTTAAAAAATCATTAACAATGTTAAGAAATTCAAGAAATATTATCATGGTATGAGTGTCACCCTCCTCCCCCCCCCCCAAATGTTGTCAACAACATTATATATTTACTTCGTGGAAAATTGGGGTGCCTTGAAAATAAATAATTATTAAGAAAACCCCATTGTCATCTATGATAACATGTTGTTTGATGAAAGTTGATTAAGGTGCCCAAAATTAAATTTTTGTTTATTTCAAAAACCCACTATCACCAATGACATTACATAGTTTAAAGATGTTTAAAACATTTAAAATCCATTGTTGTCAACAACATTGGTTAGATTTTAAAACAATCATGACACCATTGACAAATAATGAAAAACAATTCTATTGTCATCTATGATAGTATGTTGTTTGAAGAAAGCTAATCAAAGTGCCCAAAACTGAATTTTTGTTTATTTCAGAAACCCATTATCACTAATGACATCATGTAATTCAAAGGTATATAAAATATTCAAAACACATTGTTGTCAACAACTTTGGTTAAATTTGAAGAAAATCATGGCACCCTCGACAAATGATGGAAAAAAAACCCCAATGTTGTCAACAACACTTCTAAACAGGTTTGAAAGAAGTTGTGGCACCTTTACATGAAAGGGAAGAAAAAACCCACTATTGTCAATGACATTAGGTCAATTTGCCTGGAATTTCTTTTTAGAAATTCTAAAAAAACAATAATGACCATGGGGTGGATCTTAACCTAATAATAGTAACAGAGTTAAAACACTTTGAAAATATTGGCATTTTAAACCATAGCCATAAAATACATCTATAATGGAATTTACATTATATATTCAACAAATGTTATATCATATAGAATTAGATTGTGTTTCATGAAGCTTTAATTAATTAAAATTATGGAAAAATAATAATCCATAAAATTTGTATGATAAAATTAAACATTCATCCATAATACTAATGGAGGTTTTATTTATTAAAAATATGGAAATGCAATTGTTTTCATCCATGCATTAGATGAATGAACAAAATCATTCGTCCATAATGAGGAGGATGAATGTTTACATTCATCCCCATATTTGATTATAAGTTTATTGGTACAACATTCATTTTGTGATTAAATTCTTGGGTTTTACTTGCATGTGTATAAGGAAAAAACATTTTACCATCCCAAGTTCCAACTTTAGGCTCGAGGTTCAAGCTTTAAGCCCATTCAATATATTGCCTCTAATACTTTCCTCCACTACAATCCTACTTCCCAACTACCTATACCTCCAAAACTTTCTACCATGCCCCAAAAACAGTTTCCTTTCCACTTTTATTTGACAACCTTCCTTTCAACTCGTTGGTTCTCTTGTTGTCACAAGAGGGCAGATCATTACTTTTTTGTTCCTAGGTCTCACAACCAACATTCCTAGCTCTCTCCTTTTTTATATTCCTTTCTTTTTGCATTAGTCATGTTAAGGTGCCTCCTCTTGACTTTTCCCCATTCGCCTCCAGTAACCATGCTCATGAAGCGCCTCCATTTGAATAGCCACCAACCCACCATTTGATGATCTTGCTTCCATTCTCTAGGGTGATTGTTGACTTGATTGCCTTTGAGAAATTGGCTCCTTCATGATGTTGTAGCCTCCTCACCCCTTCATCTACACAACATCAAAACATGGCATTTACAACTACATTTACGACTACAAAATTAGTTGAATGCCATTTAGAACTTATTGTAACTACATGACTTTGTAGTCCAAATGACCATGTTGTAAATGCCACTAGTCGTTAAGATGGTCATAGTCGTAACCACCATTGCGACTGCACCTATGACTACAAAATATACAAATACTTAGATCAATTCATGAAGATATTTTGAAAATACCATAAAGGCACATTTCTTCACGAATTGATCTAAGTATTCTCTAAAGGTTTTGCTAATTGTTTTTTAAAAAGTTGGTGGCCCATTTTTGATACCAAATGGCATCACCATCCAAACAAAAGTTCCTTAATATGTTACAACAGTTATTTTATATCTACCTTCAAAGGTTATAAAAATTTGATGGTATCCTTAATATCCATCTAGAAATGAGTAGGCTTCATACCCTACTATAATGTTCAGTACCTCATTAGAAAATGGCAAAGGATAAGGATTTTTTTTGGTTGCCTTATTGAACTTTCAAAAATCCACACAAATTCTCAATTTGCCATTCTTCTTAAGCACTACCACTATGGGTGATAACCATGTAACCTCTTCTACTAGTTGATTAAATCTAGATGCTAACGGTTTATTAATGTCCTGTTTGACCGTTGCAACATAATTAAAATTCAATCTATACCTTGTTTGATGTGCTGGTGGAATTGAGGTATCTAATTCAATTCTATGTTGAGCTAATTCTAGAGGTATACCTTTTTGAGATATTTTGTAAGTCCAGGCAAACACATCTTTGAACTCCTTAACATCTGAAGTTTTTTAGTCTTTTCCTTTGTAAATTGAATTAACCTTGATGTATTGTGGATTTGCTTATGTCAGAATTCAGCTTAACAAAGTTGTTGTTCTTCAGTCAAAGTCCAGCCTATTATTTGAAGATTCTATACCTGTATTTTTGCTATGTTTCATCCACTTAAATGTCATCCTAGCTATGATGGTAATAGGTTTTTGGATAAACCTTGTATTCCAATGAAACCTCTAGTCTGACACAAAAGTCTTTTGATTTCACTATTGAAGGCAACAATTCTATAATTGTTTGACTTGGTGTCCCTAGCTTTGGATCAGATTCCTTAGTGCTTTTGATTTTTGAAATCCAACACTCAGTAACGAAATCATTTATTTTGAAAGAATAATTGTGCCAATTGAAAACAATTTTGGTTTTGTTTCGAAGATCAAATCTTCCTCTTCATCTATTAACCTTTCCATAAAGTATTAACAAACAAATATTTGGGGCTTTCTGGTTTCTACTCCCAATTTCCTATTAACTAATATTATTATGATTGTTCCATTACATTGCATAGTAATGACATTATTATTTTAATCATGTGTAACCTTTTGCATCTTTGAGCCAAGGTCTTCTTAGTAACATAAAATATCTAGAATCATCATATTATTTTTCAGAATAGTAAATGTTGCAACCTTAGCCTTGGGCTCACAACTAAGGCAAAGGCTTGCAAAGGTGCGGGCCAAAAGTGAAGTCTGAGAATAACGTTTCTTGTTCCCGATAGTGTAGGAGAGTGTGAGGGAATGAACCTCCACATTCCCAAGTGAGCTCCCATTTTGAGAGTTGGATTCTCAATGGACTCCCAATTTTCCAGAGAGCAATTGCAGGGGTAAAAATTCATTGGATTGATATGTTCCTTATACCATTAGAAAGTTCTTGAAACATAGATATCTAAAACGGGCTTGCATGACCCATTTGGATACTTAAAACATGAATTATGGCCAAAAAAGAGTCAAAAGTCAAATTGCCAATTTGACTCCCAAGCACTAAAAATTAATAATCGCCCCAATTTACTTATGTTCAGGTGGTGTGCCATATACCCTTGGAAAGCTCTCGACGAGGGCTATAACTTTGCTTCAAACCTCACCTTAATTAAAGGCCTAAAAAGAAAATTATGGCCCTCCAAAGTTGCAAAAGTCCCAATCTCGGGAATTTGGGTGTAGGGCATGTGGCCAAGCACAAAGAATACTATAAAAGGGAAGGTGGTGGCTTCCCCCAAGTCCGGGCCGTGGTGAGTCTTGTGAGTCTATGTCTACCCATGGTTTGTACATGCACCAAAAATGTTTCAGCTACGCATTAACCAGTTTGTTATTTGGTTTACATAGGTCCATGTGAATAATTGACCGTTTGTCATTCATCCTAGTCCTCACCCAGAGCTCCAACATGCCCCTCTACCCCTCAAGCGCCATGAGCCAGGGAGTGTGTCCCAATTCCTTGTCCTTTCGCTGTTTTCACCTTTGGATTCACGATTGAATCTATCTAGGAATTTGGGTGTGCATTAGTAAATGTGGTTATATGTGAAATACCATGTTGGTGAATCTTCATATTTAGATGATTCTTAGAAGTCTAGTCATACTTTGATTTACCATTCTGAGGTGGTATGGAGCTAGTTTTGATTTGGGTAAAGCAAATTTTATTCTAAGGTTTTCTGTTATAATGTTCACATTTATTCCTCCATCTATAAAAACATCTTCAACAATGTTCTTCCCAACTTGTATCTGGATAATTGCGATTTGGTTATCTACGTCTATGTTGTTGTGTCTAATTAAGAATGTGTTTCAACCATTATAGCTACACTAGGCTTTGATATATGTCTACTAGTTACATTAGGTTTTTCAGGCTTCAATTTTTGCCACATATATTTTTGAAGATCTAGTGTTATCTTTAGCAATTGACCTAACCTCAAAGTACAAGTAATCTTTAACATTTGTCTTTTTATATCTTGGAATACTTGTTCCATAGACATAATTTTATTGATAGGATTATCAAACAAACTTTGTGATATAATTGTTTTTGTGGACACCTTAGATTTTGGTAGTCATGCCCAACTTGTATTCCACTATGTTTCTCCTTTAGAATCAGATTTTGTGGTGGGTCTTTTGTTTGCATTTCATGTATAGTCTTGACAAAAGATTATTGTAGTATATGCTCTTATTTTTAGTCAACAACAAACTTTTTCTTGATTGGCTTTGTCCTTAAACTCGTGTTCTTCGATAACCTTGCTCCTAGTGATGGCCATATTCACGTCCAGCATATAAACTTAAGGATTTGAAACCTTGGGTTTTATCACAACTTGTTTTTCTATTGACTACACTCCTTTGTTCTTAAACATATTTTGCATATCATTGTATTTAGGATAATCTATGATCTTATGTCAAGTGTCACCACAAATTGATAGGAATATTTCACATGTTTTTATACCTTAATATGTTGAATAATAACCCCAAAGACTATAAGAACAAGGTTTTCCTTTCTTTTGATTTTACAAGTTTCAACATTATGATTTGTCTCGTGATAATTTATATAGTACATTCTTGTATTTTTTGGGGTTGTTTGACATTTCTAAACTAATATTGTCTTATTACTCTTATCATTTGTTTCACTATTTGCTCTATTGGAAACTGTAAATACTCTAACATGAGCATTTAGGTCAAAATCCTTGACATATTCAAGATAGTTAAATAGCCAACAATAAATTTTGGTGGTAATGGTGGCATGCCTGGATTCACCATTGGCAATCCAAAATATCTTGGAGATCCTAGAGTTCATGGTGGTCTTGGTGGATCTAAGCCGCCTCCTCCAGATCTAATGGATGATTAACAAAAACTTTATTCACCTCTTTGGGTATATTTTCATGCAAACTCACAAATTTTGTTTCCCTTGGAGTTTGTGGTCTGGATTTGACACCATCACCAATATGGATTAATGTTGATATCAATGAAACTTCAATAACTGTAATTATAGATTAGGGCATTGCCACATAATATAATGGCATAAATCTCATTAGTTCCATTCTAAATTTTGAAGTTCCTATATAAGTAATTCCAATATTGTTTTGATGTAACAAACTTGGTACAAGAGCTATAGAAATTAGTACTACATTTGCCGCAATTTGAGCTTTTATTTCCACTCTATTTTCTTTCTAGATCTATTTTTTGAATTTATTTGGAATTCTAACCCTCTCATGGTACAGATCCTTTAGCTCAATATATCCATGATTCCCTACTCTTATAGGTTCCAAATTCAAATTCTAAAAGTGCTTAGCAAATCCTTGCCTCCCATTATCTTCAATAAATGGACATTCATTGATTTGATGTCCAATTTGATGGCAGTATGTGCAATGCGGAGAATTTGGTCTTGGAACTTTATTCACACTATGAATCCTTCTTTTCCAATCCCTTGGAACTCCTTTAACTATCCTTCCATTCTGTTGATTAAATCAAGGTTCATTGTATTTCATTTTTATAACCATAAAAACAAGTTCTACCATTGTTGGTTATGCTTTTGGTAAGGTTATAGCTTCTTGTTTAGTTACAAGTAATGGCTTAACTCCTTTGGACATTTTGATACCTTGAATTGCGATTTTTTACTCAATGACATAATGAATCAAAGGTTCAAAATTATGAGCTTTTTGTTCAAACTTTTCATTCTCTTGATCGTCTTAATAATAAAGAGGTGAAACAGATTTGTACCTTGCTACTACTTCCTCGCTTTGTGGCCTATTGAGTTTTTGTTCTTATTTTTGAATTAAAGCATTAGAACTTTTGTCAAGGTTCAAATTTCCAACCTCTTCATCAAAATTCAACATGTGAATCTATGTTTTCAATTTGACGTTCGTCCTTCCTGAACTTTTGCAATAGATTTCTAGTGCACCTTTGTGCTTCACTAGTTTGCACTTCATGAAGAATAATTGAACTTTTGCAATAGATTTCTAGTGCACCTTTGTGCTTCACTAGTTTGCACTTCATGAAGAATAATTGCTGCTTCCTGAGGCATTACGTGGCTTGCAAGTCTCTCTTCTATCCACGAATCTCTTTGTTTTGTTTGAGAAACTCTTTTAAGTGTTTCAAATTGTTAATCTACTTGATTTGCATTCAAATTGTTGTTAATGGCAGCACAATTTTCCACTTGTTCATGTAATACAACCTAATCTAGTTATCTCTTTAGACTTTTATTTATAACTTTATTTTCCATCTCTCCACATCTTAATTAAAATTTGAACCAATCTTTGTATTTATAACAAAATCCTCACAAATAAACATGATTACAAGAAAAGAACTTCATCGATAAAAGGTCGAGAAGAACAAGGAGCAAATAGTCATTGAGGTGAATGCATTAAAGTACTCAAGATGGTCAAAACCAAGTCAAAGTTGGATGATTTGGTGGAGAAGAACAAGGATTTGGATCTAGCATATGCCAACAATAAATTGGAAGAATATAATCACTTGGTACAATATTATTCAATATTGCATATCAAACAACAAATGGATGATGTTAATGCTGAGTTTGATGAGTGGTGGGAGTTGATAGAAGTTTAATTATAGGAGGAGATGTAGAAAAAATTAGTTGCACATAGAAGGGATGAGGCCACCTATAGAAGACATCTATTTGCATTCAAAAAAACCTTTCCAAATTTTATTTATAATAGTTTAGGTAGTTCAAAATCGTATGTATAGGAAGTGGAGGAAGTTGAATGCATTAGAGTAGTCAAGGAGAAACATTTAGAAGAACCAAAAAAATTGAGGGGAGGAGGACATGATACTCTAATTGTGGTAATGGAGGAACAAACACAAACAACTTCACAACAAGAGACATAAATGATAACTAATGATATTGGGACACAAAGGGAGCCAATTGAAGGTGTGGAATAGGTGGTGGAACATACATAGAAGCAAAACCAAGAAGGTATAACAACATCACACTATCTGAAAATTCAGTTCTTCAAGTAAATACAAAAACTAAGGGCCATACATGACCATAGATTAAAATACAAGTAGTATTATATTAGTAATTCAAGTGGAACAGACTAAACCATAGATGATTGACACAATGATATGAAGAACAAGATTTTTTTTTATTGAAATAGGAATTTCGAGGATGAAATCTAAAGTGGAAGGAAGGTAATGTTATTTAGTGTGTGGCAATGATCAACCAAGGTAGAATAGATCATGAGAACGGTAGGGATTAAACAAAGTAGTGAATGAGTTGGATAGGATTGAAACTAATGGACATTTGATTTTGAATTACTTTTGGAGGGAAGTAATTTAGGATGTAGTTTTGGAAATTGTGGGAGTTTGGGAATTTTTTTTTACACATAGAGCAAGATTTAGAGAATTTTTAGAACTAAACAAGGAGACACAATGTGATTTCAGATTTTTATTAATACTTGAAACCACAAAATTTTCAGGTTTTTAGTTCTGATTTCTACCTTTAAAACTATAGATTTGTGATATGATTCAATTCTAAGCAAAAAGAGAAGTGTGGATTTGATGAAGAAACATAGATTTTATTATGTATATGTTGTGTTTTGGCTTTTTGATAATGTACTTGAATTTTGACCACTAATTAAAAAAAAAAAAGGAAATAAAGTTTGTGTAGAAGGAACAATAGTTGTAAGGAGGAAATTGGGTGAAACAATCTACTAAAATTGTTTTGAACAACTGAATCACAAATTTTAAATGTTGAAATGACTAATTAAAGTGAACTTTGTATTGTTTTAAGTAGGCATAAAACAATTCAAAGATAAAATCTACTCCTACCACCCACCATTGTGTGACATGTCCCCCATTAAGTTTACAAACCTAATGAATTAAAACGATAGGATTTTTTGGTGGCGAATCCAATGCCCATGATTGTGCAAAAATCTAATGACCTAATGGGCTTGTATATTGAAATTTGGGCAAACTACATTTCATGTGGAACTTTCAATGACCTCATTTTTTATGTTCATAGTTGTTGGGTGATGTGACCTTTTAGGGTTTTCTACATTTTGCAACACTTATATGTATGTGAATGAACTAACTAAATACAATGTTTTTTCAAAAATCTCATTCTGGAAAAATAAACATTTTTAATATTAAAAATGCCTTTGGCAAGGTTGATGGATTTTTTTTGGTTTGTAACTAGAGAAAATTGGCTCCAAAACAAAAAATAATCCATAGTTTCTTTTTTAGACATTTCAAAACATGTATAAAAAACAACATGGTCTACATCCTTCCCTTACATGTGGGCTTGTGAGGGAGATTGTGGTGTAAGTATTTGAGATTATTTTAGTATCCATATGTCAAGCAAATTTTAAAATGGGCATTGAATATCATGAACATGATGAGTGTGAAAACTCTTGTTAACAAACCTTGGGGATGATTCACATGAATAGTATGCGATCGATAGAACTTTTGCAAATGCGTTCAAAGACTTTAAGACAACATAGATGTGTTTTATGGGAGTCATGGTGTCGCAACCCCACTTTGAAGAAGTGTGAGGGTGACACTCATTCCCGAAATGGGGACTTGGGAGTCCTCCGGGACTTCCAAAAGCTTAGAGTTCGATTGCAGGATTCAAAACACCTCGCCTTGAGGTGTTCTTTATATCGTTGGAAATGTCTCAAAGTGTAGATGTTGAAAATGGCTTCGCATGAGCCATTCGGACATCTGCAACATAAGTTATGCACAAAAGAAAGGCCGAGAGTCAAACTGGCAGTTTGACTCCCAACCATTAAAAGTCGGGAATCGACCCGACCCCGGTGCGTGTAGGTGGAGTGCAACACATTGTTAAAAAGCTCTCAAGGAGAGATACAAGTTTGCTTTAGACCTCATCCCAATCAAAGGTTTGAGCGAAGAGTTATGAACTCCCAAAGTCCCGGGAGTCCAAACCGGGACAGTTTTGAGACTCTTCTTTGGGAGTCCCGAGAAAAAGTGCCATTCGGATGTAGGTGCCGTAGGCAAACGCAGATAATACCATATGGGGGAAGGTGCTGGCTTCCCCGAGTTCGGGCCGTGGTTAGTCATGTGAATCCAGGGTCGCCCGTGGCTTGTCCTAACACTGAAAGTGCTCCCGAATGTGATTTAACCAACTTGTTGGTTGGTTTGATGCAGGTCCGAGTAACTAAGTAAAGCTTGTCCCTTTTCCTAGTTTAATCCCGAACCTTCAGCACGCCCCTCAACCCCTTTTAGTGCTGGAAACAGGGAGCATGCCCCGAGTCCCAAACATTTTCGTTGTTTTTTGGAAGTTGTGAGACATTTTAGCAAAAAAAAAATTGATTTGGATAAACATTTTGGATTATGTGACATTACCTTGACAACCCATGCTTCAAAATCTTAATTTAAAGTCTTTTTTTGTTCATGAGTAGTTTTTACAAGATTTTGACAAGCAATGGAATGTTCGTTTTGCCCTTCATCATGGTTTCAAATTAAATTGTGCTATCACTTGCCTAAGATTAATTTCATTAATTGTTAGGTTTTTCTTTCCAAAATGGTCATGGAAATTGGGTTGCCATTGCCATCTTAAGTTCATTGTCATGTTTTATTTCTATACTGAAGTTTTTTTTCATTTGTTCCAAATTAATTTTTTTTGAAAACATAATTTTTTTTTAAAAGTACCAAAATTATTTGGTTTGTGAGAAGATTTACAAAATACAAATGTTTGGGGGGGGGGGGGGGGGTAGTATTGTATTTGGTTTGATTAAATATTTCAAAACAAAAAAAAACACTAGTTCTTGGAAACAAAAATGACATCAAATAATTGTTGGTTCCAATTATTAAAAAAACCACAAAAATTTCCATGAAGGAATTAATGAAAATTAAAAATACTTTGATTTTTGCAAACTTTTGAGAGTTGTGATTATAAATAAAATTGGGTATTTGAACTTTTGAGGATCACAATTATGAACCTTAAATGCCACCTTGGTATTTGGAAAGGGGTTTAGGGTTTAGGGTTTAGGGATTCCCTTGGGTGCTTCACAAGTTCTCATCCCTTTCACTCCCATAAGAGATCAAACTTGTGAAGCTCCTAAAGACAAGGCCTTACCCTACACCTATACACTCTCTGTAACATTGGGAAGTGTGTAACGTGTACATAAAATCAGACTTGAATTTTTGAACCAGGCCTCAAAAGGTTCTTGAATATAAGAAAATGTGCCATAACTAAAACCAACATTACAACTGGGATTGGAGGTTCTCTTAAAAAGAGAAGAACTGCACAACCCTGGTTTGGTGCAGTTTCTAATACCCAGCAACACTGGAAATAACATCAAATTTGATTTCATCCAACAAAGGTCTACTATTCCCCAGTGTGAACAGAGAAAATGCTATGACATAGCATGATTCTGGTAGATCTGCATGGGCATCAATTTTTGGTAAAATTAACCTTGAATTTACAACATTAAAATTTATTTTATTTGAAAAATAACATTTAGTGACAGGCTTCTCAAGCAAACTGGTGCTTATTTACTGGGAGATTGAAGCCATGTTGATTCAATTTTTGAGCTTGTTGTTTTCTTGCAATGAGGTTTAATACACAGAAAATTCTCCTCTCCTCTAAAACTTGGTAGCACTGGTTTCCTGCATGAACTTTGTGAGTCAGAAGTTTTCATGGCAGGGAGTAACAACAACAACAGGCCACACAGACAAATCTTCATTGGACAAAGAAACAAACTGGAGTGAGTGAGTACATTACTTACAGGGCCAAAAAAAATTAAACACAAAAAAAACAACCCTGCAAAAAACCAGTGCACCCAGAATAGAAAAAGAATAAAAGAAAATTGTCATCACCCTCATTCTTCTTCTTCCCCGTCAATTCCGGGATTTCCTTTCTCCTGCATTGGTCTGGAAGAAGGAGGAGGAGGACGCATCCGTCAGTCAGTGTTGTCTTACTTTGTATCCTATAGCAACTTCCGGGTGGCTGTTCTTTCTAGAGGAATAATTTCTAAGTTAACCCAGTTTTGCCCACAAGTGTGTGTGTGTATGAAGAGATTTTGACCCACTCTGAATCAGGTGGATGAAATGTATTCATTTCTTCCCCACCCACAGATGATGATGTAAACTTTGCTGATACTTTGTCAGTAAAATCATCATGCTCTCCCTGCTGCTTGCTGCCCTTGGGGGCCAGTTCAGATCAACGGGCATATAGATGATGTAAAGGGGGGCGGGAGGGAAACAATAGGCAATAGAAGGACATGTGGTCATTGTAAGTAGATACTTTATGTGTGACCATTTCTGCATCAATTGCTCTCCACTTCATCTAAGTATTACCTAAGCATAGTTAATGATCCATGTCTCCTCATGTGGGGGGCTATTTGGCTATTTCCATTGCAAATAAGCCCACCACCCTTTAAAAAATAATTAAAGAAGAAGAAAAGTGCAATCCTTAGGCAAAAAAAGAAATGAAAGAATGATAAGGTGGCCCTTTTCAGTCTCCCAAGAAAAAATGAATAGGTTAGGCCCTAGGGAGGGTGTTACCAGAATTAGGGGCCTATGCAAGGTGGAACCAAGCATGGCCCCAGTTTTGGTAATGCACTCCCCTAGGGCCATATATATATTGTCAAGAATTTATTTTTTTAAATGAAAAATTCCCTTGCTTTGCAGAGAAAGTATTATGCTTTGTGAGGTGCCATGTTCCAACATTTAAAATATAGTCACAGGGCTTTACATGGTAAGTAATGGCCAATGCCATAGGCTTTACTGAAATAAGGATTGTGTGAGGCCAAGTCAAGTACAAGCGTCATCCAGTAAAGCCCATGGCCAAGGGCTTTATAATGTGCATAAAGATTGAAATTGTCCAGTGATCTGGCTGTGATAAGACCCAGAAGTGAGCTTTAAGATTTTCATTAAACACATGGAGAGGTAGATAAGTTTTTTAAAAATTGTAACGCCCATGCAAGATATGGACAAAAAAATTCACCATATAACATTGGATTAGAATACACTTTTAAAAAAAAAAGTTAGGTCTTTATGCATGGGGAAATGACTTGCTCCCAAGGGCCGCCCCTAATTTGAAGGCTGTAGCCCAAGGGGTGTAGGTCCAAAAATTTGCATATGCCCCTAGGAGGAGAGGCCTTTCCCAATGTAACATATGAACGGTTCCTAAAGGGTAGAAGGTTTGCATGTGAATGGTGGGAGGTCCCTTCAATTATCCCAACGATCAAGCCATATCCAGTTGATCAATTAAGCCAGCAACTACAGCACAGGATCATTGGTGTTTTTTTTCTTCAATTTTGTGATCTACCCAACCTGACAATCATCAACAAGAAGATTTAGCCAAATTTGGCTATGGACCAGCTATGAAAGTAAAACATTTAAGAATCCTGAATATTTTTGCTACCTACCGGAACCTTTTGGAGAAATCTGGTAATTTAAATATATTTTTTGAAATCTGACTAATTAATTTTCACCATTTTTATAAAAAATGCATCAAAATCATAATTTTCAGGAACAAAATTGACGTTATTGCCCACCATGTGAGAAGGTTGTTTTCAAAATACCAAATTCAAAGAGAATTCGAAGAGAAAAAAAGGAAAAGAAAAATTGAAGTTTAGACCGTGTGTGGCAATGGTAAAAACCAGTGTTGGCTGGTTTCAGTTACCATGTATGTATCCACACCACCAGCTTTAAATCGGTATACAATTTTTGAACAATTATTTGGGGGTAGAGTGGGGGGATATCATTAGGCACACAATTGTTACTTTTGGACCATGTCTCCAGTGAGCACATTTAATTTTTAGTTTGATGAACTCCAGGCCTAAACCCCAAACAAATGGAATAAAACTATTTTGCCTACAACTTTTGTTTTGAAGAACCAGGAATTTGGAGTCTTGAAATGTGAAGAACCGGGTCAGGAACCAGATTGAAAGTTCTATCAATTTCAAAAACAATCACTGAAAAAGCAGAACTGGGGATTCTTTCAAATTTCTAAACAAATTCCAACCAGAATTGGATTTGCTCTTGAAGCGTAAGATCCAGCCAACAGTGGTTTAAAAAAAAACCCCAAAATTCATCTAAATTTATTTCTAAAGATTATAAATAAGACTAATTCTTGGTCTCTCCAAGTCCAAATCTAACATTTATTGGGTTTAATTTGGCCACTAATAAGAGGCCTTACTCGAGAGACTGAGGGGTAACCAGTGTGGGTGCAGGTTCACCCTGGCCAAAAGTTTTGTACACACTTGTGCAGATGGAAGAGCATCTGATAATTATCATTTAAGCCCCACTTTTGCCAGGGGGAGGGGTATAAAACTCCAAAACCAAACAAACAAAAAATTTGCATGAATGCCGACATATGAATAAATTACAAACACCTCTACTTGAACAGACCCTGCAGCCTTAACAGGGAACCTGGTCATGAGTCTTGATGTGGGTTGTGTAAGTACAAAAATAGCTTTACTTCTTTATCATCAATTAAAGGACAAATAGAATAAAAATAATACTAATAATAATAATAACAATAACTAATTTCTTCTGGAATGAGAAAAATTAAAGTTGGGGTTCCATTGGACACAAATAATTGATGGCAAGTTAGTTGGGGACTCCCCAAAAAAAAAAGGATCTGCACAACAGAATTGGATTACAATAATACCTACAAAAAATGGGTTGGCCACTGGGTACTAACTACTAGCCAGTAGTGCATTGGAAGAATCTTAAGTTCCCATTTTTTTTTTCACCTCCTAATTCAAATCAGCAACTCGTGCTGCATTGGGATGAGCAAATTCTGACATCAATTGGTAAGATGTGTATCTCATTACTCCAGAGAATTTGCTTTCTCTGCAAAAGCTGGGTTTATTTTGTCACTTTCGCGAGTTACCGTAGGAGGAGGAGCATGCCAAACATGTCACAATGTGCTCAAACCATGGGCAGTTCTCATGTGTAGTAGGGTAACAGCCAAGGAGTGGGCGGTGTTCCTGAAATACCTGCTACAATGTGCTCAACTATGCGCAGTTTTCATATGTATAGGGTTTAGGTTTTAGGAGTGGGGGTGTTCCTGAAATAAGTGCCCTGCCAAGGCCTAGACGAGAGGGGTTGCTTGTTTTGGGAATTCCCCGCTCTGAGGCCTTTACCCAACTTAGATCACCAGCTGAAATTGTTTATTATTATATTTTCTTGTGATACCAGGATCGTATTATGGGGAAAAAGAGGTGAGGCATTTTGAAAAATGAAATGCCTGTCCCATGGACAGAGGAAAAATTCCATTTGATAGCGTGCCCTCCGGAGTCTGTATTGGATAGAAAATTTCTGCTAGCACTTTTCTGTTTGAGGTAAATTCCAAGGATGTGAGCATTCCTGGAATAAGGGGCCTAGGACCACCGAGGTTTGAGTACAGCCCCACCTCTTGGGACTGTTCCCGGCCCCAGGATTTGCTTATTATAAAGCATGAGACAAACATATCATGAATCTTAATGTATGTACATAATGAGGCATAAGAGGGGGAGGATTCTTATGCCTACTAGTGCGACGGGTTCCTTGCATCTGCTTAAAATTCCTCTTCCTTTTGAGGAGTCCCCTCCAAACACATTAAGAAGGTTGATTGTATTTTTTGGAAAAGAAAGCAGTGTTGGTCGATTTTCTCTTTTTAAGAGATCAACTCAAAGAGAAAAGGAAATAAACTCAATGGTGAGGAAGAAAGGCATTTTGGTTTTCGAAATGCCCCATGAGCATTTACACTCTGTACATGTACCAAATACACGAGAAAACATTTCAGAGGACTTCACAAGAAAAGAGAAAAGATGGATGGTCATTGATGAGGAAGGAAGGTGAAACCAGCTATTAACTTAGTTGAGCTTTATCCACATCCGAGTCATACCATGCATCCAGTTGAAGGTGTACTGGTGGGTGCCTGTTCACTCTGGTTGATATTTCTTACCCACCTAATTCATACCGATCATCCTATGATAGTTCACAACCTACTCGTGGATCCACTACAGAAGATGCCCTAGAAGTGAATGGCATGCGCCCAGGCTGAAAGTAGACCCCTTTAACTTAGTAAATTGCATGATACAACTGAGAGCTGGGAAAGTCCGCAGAGAAGTGTTCCCCTTTCCTCTGAGAATGCCCTGATGAAGAGCAGGTAGTGGAGGGCTAAAATCCTCCCTACCCTTCAAAGCGACCGATTTAAAAAAGACTTGCCCTTCACCAAAAAAAACTCAATGCCAAATTTTGCTTTCAAATTCATATAGGATTGAGAAAGTTTTGAAAGAAATTTACATGAAAAGCCTTTCTGATTGAAGGATTGATTGGATCATTGGCCTTTTGGATTGAAGGACTAATAATTCTTTTTGCCAATGAGTTAGAAATTATCACAACCCTCTGAAGGACAACAAGGCATCAATTATAAGCCATGTTATACTTAATCCCAGCACCCAATATATGCCATACCCTCCAGTGTCATTCAAATAGAACAACAGTCTGAACCAGGCAAGCCTAATAGATTATATGTCCTACATTTGTAGTCCCATCCAGGGCTCATTAATGGAGTCTTGTCAGTGCATGATTATCCAGCATGTTGGGCTCTGGGGAGATTATGTATCCTTTAATATGTTGGATTAAGGTACCAGAAGTGAAGTTAGGAGGTAAATGTGTAAATACCCAAAGTTAAGAGTAAGTATGTGAGAAGTGTTAATTCTAGAAATCAAGTACTTGCACCAACTTTGCTGAAGGTCTCTCTCCCAACAAAAATAAAGTTGGAGAGCCAAAATCCCTATAACCTTTCAATCATCACTCCAAAGGGCCACATTTTGATGATCTCATTCTTTTCATGTAATTTGGTGGTAATACAGGGGCAGCTTCAACATATGTCCCTCAAATATTGAATTAATTTAAAAGCTTTCATGCTGAAACTGGGGTCACCGGTAACTCTAACCCCAACCCATTCTCTTTTTTTTCTTTAGAAAGAGAATTTCTTTGGAAAAATACATTAGTGTGGAAAGCTGCCAAAGTACCATGGTACTAAATTCCTCACAACACAAAGTTGTGACAAGCAGGGTTCAAGATTACAAAAATGTTTGGGAAATTAGCTCTTTCGTTTCAAATGTGGTATGAGATGACGTGAATAATCATCAAAATCACACACGGTCAGGGTTGCTACAGTTCTAGTGGGGGGGGGGGAGGGGAGGAACTGCGGTATTCTTGATTCAACATGGAAATCATGTAATGAGTGGTTCTCTGGTACTTGAGACTGCAGCCAAGGAAATTCTGCTTGTGGTCCTGTTTTTGCTGTGCAATTGTAATTGCCAATCTTCATCATGTTCCCCAAAATGTGGGTCAATCAAAGTTGATTTGAATCAATTCCCATCTCCAATCTCCTTAAGTAAAGAGCAATGTCTCTCCTTGGCATTCATGTCAATAGGAATGATAGGGAAGATGCCAATTCCAGATATAGAAAGCTTGGGAATTTATTAGGGTCAGGTGACCCAGGGACCTCAAACCATTCATTGTTTGTTTGTTCGCTTGTTCATTTGTTTTTCTCAATTTTGTGATGTAAACATGGGCGTCAAGTGGTGACCATCAATTACACAGATGTAGCCAAAATTGGCTATAGGCAAAATATAAGTTTGCCAACTCCCAAGGAGCGAGCCCATACCCCCCCCATAAAGCTTTTGTAGAGTTTTTTCTTTTTCTTTTTTTCTTGTGATACTTGGTGAGTATCAAGGCGATTTTGTTTTTAAAAAACAGAGGCAAGATGTTCTGAAAAAACAAAACACCTATCCACCGCCCCTTTTTGCAGAGGAAAATGTTTACTTGGTAACGGGCCCTCCAGAGACACATTTCTGCTGGTGCTTTACAAAGGTAAAACCATTTAAGCATCATTCTATAGAATATGGCCTTTAAAATATTTTCAGAAAATGTTGAATCTTCCTTTAACGAATATATCGTTTGTCGAAATGAAAATTTCAAAATTAATTAGGTTATTAATTTATACAAGTGTGTTAAAGAAATTGACGATCGTCTCCTTGTTCTGGTGTCCGTTGTTTTTCATTTCTTTTCTGCAATGTCATTTTGTTATTTGGCCCCCAATATAATAAATATAAACAAATTGACGATCTCGTTTTGTTTCGGGACGTTCGACGACGGCGCAGTGGACAAAACCCAAAACCGCAGCAACAGCAGCCTCCCCTCGCGCGGTTGGCCGGCTGGCCGGCCGGCCAACCCGGGAGCGCCGGTCACGCATGCATGGGCGACCGGCGGATAGAGAGAGACAGAGAGAGAGAAAAAAAAGCGACAGACACAGAAAGAGAATCCGAGAAGGAGGAAGAGGAGGAGGAAGCAGGGTTACTGGCAATGCTAGAACGGATTTGTGGCGGTGCCTGCCATTCACCCGCGCGGACAGCCAGCAAGACACCCACCCCCACTGCAAGCAAGCAAGCAAACCATTCCACACACACACAAAGACAGAGCTCGCTTTTGTGTGATGTGCTCGGGGGGTTTTGTTTCTGGTGTTGTTCTTCTTTTGGGGTTGCTGAGGAGTTGCTGATGCTGTCGCTGTCGATGAGATTTCTGCTACTGCTGCTGCCGCCTTCTTCTTCTTCTGCTTGCTCCAGCCGGTATCATCATCGGTTTCTATCGTCGACTCCTCCGAGCAAGCTCCGTTACCAGTAGACTACTGTTTTAGTCTTTTCACATTGCAGCCGTGGGTTTGGTTCCACCAGTAGGTGTAGCAGCCTGCAAGCTTGTAAGCGTGCTTACTTTTTGATGAAAACATCAAACAAGCTTTCTATGACCATTATGAATTTGAACAGCTGTTGCTCCTGCAACTACTCCAGGACTCTGCTTTTGCTGTTGCTGCTGGTATCAAGTCATATATGAAGAGTGCGCGGGATATTATGTTTTGGTAGGTTTCTTTTTCCTTCTTTTTATTCGGTTGCGGTTTCTTGAATGCGAGAGCAATCTGCCTTGCAGCCGTTTCGATTAACCTAAGATGATGAGCTTCTTCCAGTGGCTGGCTCTTGTCTTAGTATATTGGTTACATGATCCGTTGTATGATGCGACAATGATCCCTTGTCTGGACTCTGCGTAGGAACTTCTTTCTTTGTCGAAGCTTCTTCTCCTGGTTCTTGTGGAACGGATTTGATGGAGGAAACTTCATGCAGTGAATGTTGTTACGTCTACTTTTTTTTGTTTCTGACATGCAGAATCAATCTGCAAATGTGAAGAGTTAGACTTGCAACCTGATCGTGTGTACAGAGCTGCTCTGTTGTAATTCATTCTTCTTCTTCCTGGCCTTTGGTGTTTTTCTTTCAGACTGTTCTTTCTCAGTGCCGCAGCTCCGGGCTGGAGCATTGATGCTCCTGATGACGATTTCAGTGAGGAGCCTCAGTACAGCACACTTGCTTTAAACCCTTGACGAAGAAGAAGAAGAAGCAGCCTTGTTAGGACTACCTATAAAATCTTCTTCCACTGCTGCAGCAAGCAAGCAAGGAAGTACGTAACTACAGCAAAATTATTAACGAGCTCGCTAAGATGTTCGAAGGTGAGAGCCGCTGGCGAGAAGCAGTTGAGATTGATCGAGTGCAACATCAGGCATGATCACCATGTCCCCCCCTCCTTTACCTATCTTTCTTGTATCATCTTTTCTTTGGTAACGCATTTGCAGTTTTGTTTTTACGTCCAGCTCTGAAGAACGGGATGAAGATGGGTGCTGTTTTCATAGACACGATAGAGAGAGAGAGTATTGTAAAGACCCATGGCTTGAGAGATTTGTTTTACAAAGAGAGAGAAAGAATGGAGGAGATGGACATGTAGTGACAAAATATATATTTATTATTGTGGCACCACCTCCCACAGCTTCCTTCTTCTGCCTCCCAGCAGCAGCAGCAGCTGGCAACTGCTGCACATCAGGTGCTTCTTGTCCCAGCGCCAGACGCAACTAGTGAGGATCATGATCAGATCAAGGCTCCCAAAAAGAGGGCGGAAACATGGGTGCAGGACGAGATCAAGGCATTGATTGCATACCGCAAGGAGATGGACAGTATGTTCAACACATCCAAGAGTAACAAGCATCTGTGGGAGCAAATTTCCCAAAAGATGAAGGAGCGAGGCTATGACCGCACCCCTACCATGTGCACTGATAAGTGGCGCAATCTGCTGAAAGAGTACAAGAAGGCCAAGGTTCAAGACAAAGGCACATCCAAAGTTGCATGCTTCAAAGACCTGGAGGAGCTTCTGAGTGAGCGCACCAAGTCCCTCCCATACCGCAACCCTGCCAAACTGGATGCATTGCAACAAGGTACAGATGTTGAAAAGTTTTGAAAGTTGTGTGCACCCCATACATGTCTGAGGTTGATCTCTAGACCTTGGAAGTCTGCTGGTGGTGGGAAGTTTTGAGAAGTGATCAGGATCAACCATTGTGCCAGACTGCTGAACAGGATGTTGACTGCCATGACATAGATCTGTGGAAGTGAGCACAGATCATATTACAAACAAATCTCATGCAATCATGCATCTATGAAGTCCTTTGGAAGCAAAAACATGCAAGGCACATGGAATGCACCATAAGACAGTGAACTTGTGGCAAGCATCATGGAATGCGAATTGGCAAAAGGCTGCCTAGAATGTTATGATCTGCTCCTCTGTGGTTTCTAGTTCAGCTTAATTTTAGACATTGATGCTGGCCAGGTGCAGTATGTCATGCTTTCTGCAAGTCTTTTGTCTTCAGTTCCCATACAAGATCATCACCTAAAGAATGTGGTTGTGTCACACTGTGAGAAAAAAGAAAAGAGATACTGTAGCTGACACCTCCTGTAGGCATGTCTGTAAGTTATAATATTTGTTGAGTCTTCATGTGCAATTGGGTTTAAGTTACAAATTGGGTTGGTTGCTGCTAGAGAATTTGCTTTACTTCACTGCTGCCTGATGTAGTAGGAACTTCTTGCATTACCGCCTTCTGATGGTTGTTATGTGCTAACAACCACTTTCTCTGCTATGGAGCCCCACTTACCCATTTATCAACTTCCTGGATGATGCTACAGATTTCATGAGAAAACTCACTGCCAAACTCATAATCATGAGTAAAAGATGAATATCATATGTGACAACTGCCAGAGGGCAGTTAAATGTCAATCAATCAGCCAAGCATTGATTGATTCAAGCCTTGATCTGGCTTGCTGCCTGATCACCTTTTGGTGTTTGCTTCATTGATATGGTCTGGGTTCCCATGGTACTATTTCCAGTCTAGGAGGCTGGTCTAGAGTTGTTGGCCAATCTTACTGTGAACCATAGCACCATTTGTTCAAGAGAAACTATGATGCTGGGTAGAACCATTTGGTAAAAAAGACCTGAACTGCTTGCTTGTTAAACCATGCAAAGAATATCCTTTGCCTTTCTAACCACTTTTGGAGGAGCATAGCCATGGTGGTGTGAGCTTATAAGTTCTGTTCTTTACAAGTGTTCCTATATTCCCAGTTACTTGTGGATTCCTTTTGTTAAGACAAGAGGTGTCCAGTGCATTGGCAAAGGAGTATTTCAGTTGACTGAAATCCTTGGCACTGCAACAGGGACATTCATGTGATAGTACCAGTTACTCAAATGATTAAAGACTGTTCACAACTACAAGAGCCATCCTACAAATGTTGTTTTATTCTATATTGCTTGTTTGGCATTGATGGTCCTGTGATTGAACTTGTTGTTTGGTCTTGAACTCTGGAGCATTTCCATGAGTTGAAATTATTTTCTCATGAGTACGTGGTGTTCTTCATAGGGTCATATGATCACTGAAGAACAGACTCCATGATAGCTTGTAACTTTCACTGTTGTCCAAAGATCAGTATGGTTGGTGTGAAGATGCGGCATGGCTTGAGTTGGTACCTTTTCAGTCATAAAACTGTAAATGAACAGATGTCTTGAATCTTACGTTGTGAATCTCACTGCCACTGTGCACTGCTGTGTCTGTTGCCACGACTTAGTGTTAGAGAAATGAGATTGTATGGATGATCAGTCTAGGGCTATTATATGGTGGCAGGATCTGCTAGAATGCTGAATGTGGAGCGCCAGTTGGACCGTAATGGTCATCCAACAGCAGCATTACCATCAGCTGATGCTGTTGGTGGTCCCCCCACAACCTTCATAACAAACGGTGGTGTTCCACAAACTTGGAGTTGGAGAGATACAAATGCTAATGGTGAGATCATGGTCTCTCTTTCTGGGGTTTACTATTGACAACATTACAAAAGCTTCCATCATCAGAAAATTCTTCTGTGATCCATCTTGTCGCTTTCACAATCCACTAGGGTGAGTGTCCCAGTGAGTCTCTCAAATACTTAGTCAAGTTTGGTTAGAATTGAAAGATCACAACCTGCTGATATCAACCAGGAGAGGCCAGGTCATGAGTATATATCTGGAGCCATGGCTGGTAAGAGATATTATTTGTGATCTTGCAACTTGGTAGGAGCTTTCTCTCAAAAATGTGGACCACCCAAGGTTGGCAACAGATTCCGGTTCAATTGTGCAAGCTTACTGATGCCTAACCTTCATTCTAACAATCAAGGTGGGTCAGTTTTGAGAGGAGTACCTCTGAAAGTTTGGTTTAAGAAGCAGTAAGCATGTGGTCTGGAGGCAAACATGCAGTCTTGCTCTTACACACATGCTTATGCTTCCTGATGAGAAGGAGTTGACCACAAGGAGCTGAATTCGACCTTAAGTTCCAAGCATGCTCTGTCTGGAAGATTTATTTTCAGTTTTTTGCATGGAACAAAGTGAAATATTGGTAAAAGTCTCAGGCCCAGTTGTGGTCTTTCTGCCAGTAGTTTTTCTACATGTGTGCCAATGTGTGTGTGTGTAGCCTGTATTGGGAATACTGATGTTCTATTTCTTTTGTTCATGGGTTCCAGCTTTCTATATTATTATTAACTTCCATCTAGATACTCTCTAGTGTCACTAACATCAAATGCAATGCACTCACTGATCATTGTCAGTAACAATGTTTGAGCTGCTATGAAACTTTACAGTAAACAATGCAAAATGTGTTGATGGATCTGTTCATCAAGCAGTTTGAAGTGAGGAAGTATTCCAAAGAAAATAAAGAGAGCAGCTGCTTTCAACTAACCACCATTTATGAAAGGCAGTAGTAAAGGGTGCTGCTTTCTTTCTTAGTTGAAATGGTTGTGGAGTAATGCAGGTGGAGATTGCCAATTATCTGGAGGAAAAGTTGTTGCAGTGAAGTTCGGGGACATGACACGACGGATTAGAGTAGATGGGCCATTTAAATCAATCAATGAGTCTGTCAAGACATCTTTTGGGCTCCGAACACGACGGCCATTTTGGTTGGAAGATGATGAGGGGGTAATCCAACCGCTGAGCCGGGACATGCCACCTGGCCAATATTCGCTCAATCTGGACCCAGGCATGTCCCTGAACATTCTTCATTCTGATTTAGACTTATCAACTTCATTGTTATTATCATCAATAGTAAACTTAAAACAAATACCTGTAAGTTTTCATATAGTGAAATGAGCTTCTCAGACAAGTTCTGCATCCAGTCTTCCAAAAGGCTGCTGAACAAAACTGAGTGTCATTCATTTAGTATTGGTCAGTATCAGTCCCTGTTCAAGAGGCTCCAGTCTACCTGAAACATGTATATATTCTGGCTTCCCTGTTAGATGCACCACCGTTCTTTTCCCACTATTTTGAGAAACTCAGCTTGTCCAATTGAGCAAGCACAAATTCTGACATAAGCCCATGGGTCATTGTTGTGTTTCTTTTTTCTGTTCACATCTGTTCTCACCTTTTTTCTGTTCACCCCAATTGTTTTGTTTGTCTGCTAATGCCTCTGAATTCTTTCATCAGAAGGGTTTTTTTTCCCCCTTTTTGTGAAGTGTTCTCTGCAATCACTGGGTCACACAGGTTTTTGAATTGGGAATCATTATGTAACCCTGTAAACCAGACCAGGCTAGCATTGCTCTGCAGATTCTGGGCGCTGCTTACAGAGTTCCTGAATCAATCCATGTCGTCCTCCTTAGATTAGGTAGCACAGTAAGTCAGAGCAACCACAAAAGTGCAAGTTGCAGACTCAATGAGTCATGGGCATGTCTCAAGTATAAACTTTGTATATCTCGGTACAGTGATTTCTCGGTGACTTTAAGGACCTAAACATCATTTGGTTGAAGTTTCTGTGTACAACCTGAGAGGATGTTGATAATCAATTTTCAACAGGGGTAAAGAAGATATGTAGTTCTATCTGGAGGATATGAGTTTTAATGACTGATGACTACCCTAAACCCTAAACCTTGTCACTTTGTCACCATATACTGGAATATCAGTAGTGTGGACTGAAAAGAGACATGTAGAAGAGGTATATTGTATGTGCAGAGGAAACTGATGTTCTTTCTTGCAAAATGATTATTGTTGAGCTCAGGGTTTACAGTGAAGGTGTGCTTGTACGATGATGATGGGCGTATGACAGGCAGCACCGAGAATAGAACACTCTACACAGATGAGGATTTGCATGAGTTTCTCTCACGAAGGGGCTGGTCAGGCCTGCGGGAGGTGGGGAGTTTCAGGGATTTTAATTCATTAGAAGACCTTCGGCCAGGGGCAGTATACCAGCGTCCACCCTGAGGTAGGGGGAGGGTTGTCTACTTGGAGTCCCACAAATTTTGTGTTCCATGAAAGTAAGAGTGCAAGTTGAAAGTTGAAACAAGTTTACTTACTAAACCTTGGTCTGTGACTAGTGAAACAGAGGAGTGAGTACATACACATTTGTACACTAGTGGTGCAGAGTAGTGGTTGGGACTCACATTCTACATTGCAAGCAAAGTAAAACCATGATCATCAAATTTACAATTTCAGTCACAACCTCGACAGGGGTTTGGGAGGTTCTTAGTCACACAAGTTATCGTCTAAACCTCAGCTCACCACATCCATGATCACAGTAAGATTTGACCAAGCACTTTGTTTTCACCAAATTTTAATTAGTGATCTGTTTTAGTTTCATATGGGTTCTAGGATTCTGCTGTTCTAGAGATGCCTTTTCATATGGTTCTTTAATTTTCGTATTGTACTACTGTGTATTTGTCCCGTTTTGAAAATCTTGAATCAGACTATTGTTTGAACTTCTTGTGTTTCTGTGTGTAGATGGATTTAATTTGCCCATTAGATTCAGTTTGCAAGGAGAACTATCCCTGTATGAATTTGGAATGACTCATTTGTTTCCGGTTATCTGGGTTGATTTGTGTTTAGATATATATCTGCTGTTTAACCCTGTCTATTTACAGATAAACCATATAGTATTATTAGTGTAGGAAATATACACAAATGTACTGCTGCGAAATAGGGCTGTGTCTTGGGGTGAAAAAAATCCTATACAGTCAATGAGATTGTTAGAATGGGAGCCTTGAATTGTTTTGCAAAGTTCTGATCTTTAGTAAACTGACACTGAAAATATTTGGATAGTCTCATATGCTTGTGTGTCTAGATATGAAGAGTTGCCTTGGTGAATAGTAATTAATGTTTTAATCTCGTAGGCTTGTGTCTAGGTGAAGAATTTTTTTGTTACCAATGAGATTGTTCAAATGGAAGCCTTGAATTCTTTTTATTAAGAGTTGCCTTGGTGAACTAGTACTTGAAATGTTGCATGTCCTTTTGCATGTGGGTTTTGCCCATGCAAAAACACAGGCAAATTGCATGGAGCCTTAAAAAGAATTTGTAGCTGTTTTTTTTACCCAACTTCTTTGGTTTTACTGAGGGGGTGCATAAAGAGAATTGATTGTTCCGAAACAATCAATTTGCGCCATCTTCCCTGGATCAGGTACATACCTCCTGACAGATCTGAAGTGCGCAGTTTTCTTTGGCAATCAAAGGTCGCCCTCAACGGGTGTGCCTTTACATTTAATTGCATTAAATTCAATTTTGTCAGTCCCCTTGTGCCTAATAAGCTGAAAGGGGTGCACTGCCCCCACCAAGGCTCCGTCAGCTCTCATGATGGCTCATGATTAGATACCTCCAACAAATCTGTACTTTTCTGTGAGTTTAATCAAAATCTCTGGAGCTACTACAGCTTCTGTTGATGTCTAGCCATAAATGACGTTTGCAGAGTACAGTGATCCTGGTTTTGTTTTGCGTGGCCGCCCCCATCAATGGGCTCTGATCTCCAGAATGTGCTTACTGACACTCTCGCATTGGTTTTGAAATTGGTACGTGATCGTAGCAGTTGGTTACTAGGCAGTGACCTAGTGTGCCTACAATAAGGCCTGTGCCTACAAAAGCGCTTTTTTAATTAATTAAATAAATAATTTACACTAGAAATATAGCAGGCTTCTTCTACTTTCCGCTCTGACATGTACCCAAATTTAGCTAATGCCTCTTTGTGGATGATTTGGCTAGATCACAAAATATATTTAATTTAAAAATTAAAAAAAACTCATTATTTTATTTTATTTTGAAAAGTGCCCACAGAATGAGGGCATTACCAAAATAAGGGCCGGCAATTAAGGGTCAAACTGCATGGAGTACGGCCCATGTGATGAAGGCAGCACCAGAATAAGAGCCTGTGCATGGCAGCAGTCAAGGGCCGGACAACATTCTAGTTTGGTACTTGTCTGAGGGCCTTGCTCAACATAAAGAGACTGAACAGGTAAGAATGACCAATAAACCTTTTGAAAATGGACGGTAGACATATGATGACATAAAGAGGTGAGGACCATTACACACGGAATGTCCCCCATGAAACAAAACCATTTGCCTGTTTTTGTAGGGGTGATATTATGTGTAGGGGGTAAGGACCGAGAATGGGGCTGTTCTGGGAATGAGAGTCCCATGCAAGGTGGGAGTTGAGCATTGGACCAAATCTTGGAGCAGCCCCATTTGAAGTGATTACTAGGCGTAAAGAATCAGTAGAATTTTGCTTTTACAGACAGATGGCTATGAGGATAGGAGGCACCTTGTGTATAAGGTTCCTCATTTTGGCGAACCTTTCATGTAAGGTGCCATCCTCTGTTGATGCAAAAATTTTATTGATGGTGCCATGTGCTTTACATACAATAGAAAACAATTACTGTTAAACTTCTGTAGAGCTTTATTGAAAAAACACACCATAGCTTAGGAAAATGTACAAAGGAATAAATTAAGAAAAAGGGAGAAGTGATAGGACGTCAATTTGGCTCAAAGTAGGTGTGAAAATCTCTCTGTGTCTAGAACTGACTGCCTATGATAGGTTTGGCTATATTTATATGGCAAAAATTTACAGCTTGCAAAAGATTGACTGTGGTGATGAGAGGTGTGTTTTGAAAGGTTGAAAGTTGAGAAATAGCTAAGCCTACAACTATCGCTGGACTTAAGATGGAGAATGTTTGCATCCTTTCTAATGTGATCAAAACCTTTTGACCAAAAAAATTGTTGATGCTTTATGTTTTCAAAAAGCACACAAAGAAAATTTCTAATGTATTTAGAGGGCACCTTTTATCCATGAATTCCTTCCTAGAGGATGAGAGATTCACACCTATAAATAGGCATAAGATCCCTCTCTCTTAAAGCATAGGTGTAAGAACCCTCCCCTCTTACACCTTGTGTGATGTATGGATGGGTAGGTTCATGATAGAGTTCAACATAAAATTTATGAGGGGTAAAGGCTGGAGGTTGACATTGCCAAAATGCCTAGGCCCCTTATTTTGGGAATGCCCTCACCCTGGGCTTTACCTTACACTAGCATGCCTTCCCGATGCCAAATTTTGTTGATGGCCTTAACAATGAAATAAGGAGCCCACAACAATGCAGGGTTAAACTTAAACAAAATATGGATGTAGGTATATGTATGTTTTATGCATTCCAACATATAGTGACATTAGATGTAGGCAAACACCCCAAGTCTAGGGCATTATGGAAGGAGGGCTAGCATGAGGCAAGCATTGGCCCAATTCCAGTAGTGTCTTCATTCGAACACATTTCAAAGAACAAAATAACCCAATCCCTTAAAGATCCAACAAAAAATCTTTTTCTTTCTTCGGCCAAGATGGAAGAAACCACTCAAAATAAGGAAGATCTCACCATGGAACCCAAGAACCCACTTCAAGAATAAAATAACCCAATCCCTTAGCAGATGGGAAATTACAGATTAGAACATGGCCTCCCAATACACTAAGAAATTTTCTTCAGGTCTTTTGGGGGTTGTGTAAAAGCCTGGGCACAAGATCATCCTGTTTTTCCACGAAGTACTGGGCAACCCCAACAGTCTATGAAGCTGGGGGTCGAGAAATACACAGAATTCTCAAGGGTTAGGAATTCCTCTCCCTCAGAATGTCATGAAAACGTACCCCATTTTCCAACAGGGGGATTTATGGGGCAGAATTTAGGGGACGTTGGTCATTTGTTGCCAGGCCTTAAATGTAACTTTCCCTTCAAAGGAGATCTATCTACGAAGGAAGGTAGTTTGTTTTGTAATTATGAAATCCACCTAACCTGGATGCTTCCGATCGTGTTCTTGGTGTCTTTGGAAAGCTCTTGATGAGGAGGGGTGCATGGTCTTGGTTCCATGACATTTGGACTTGTGGTGCAAAAGTTCACTGAAAATTAAGTTAAATCGTAGATGAAAATTTTGGAGGAATTGGAATGTGCCTTTGATGTTGTTGGAAAGATCTTGATGAACAGGATTTAATCAAATTTATTTGGTAAGATTTGGATTTGCAATGTGGGAGATATTGATTTTAAAGTGTTTTTTTGCCACTGAAAATTCAAATAAATTCCAAAAAACCAGGTTTTGTAAGGAAAATTCAGTAGAGGATGTGGTAACACTTGGGCCAACGGCACAAGCCACACTAGTCGTAAGTAAATTCAGAGGGAAATTTGGTGGTTTTTTAATATATATATCATTTCTTATGTGCCTAGAATCTAAATTAGTTTTAAATCCCCTATTCCATAATGAGATTCTAGGAACATTTATTTAGTTAATTTAGGACTAAATTGTTAATTTAAAAATTTACCCAACCTGATGGATGGTATAAACTTCATTTGGTGGCCACTACATTTAACAAATGTAATTTCATATTCAAGTAAAAACAACAATCATTCAAAAATATAACACCCCATGTATCTTTTTTTGTTTCAATTTTATTTTTGTCTTGTGCCCAACAAGTGAAAATTATATGTTATTCATTATTAAAGTTGGAAGTCAATGCTCCTATCCATGATAAACAAATTTTCTATTTACTAAATTACAAAGAACTAAGCACGACATGAAGCAATTCATCAACCACAATAATGCTTATGGATCCAAAGTTGTTTTTCATATAATAACAAAAGTCATTAATAATTCCGAGCGACTCAATGGCATGAAAGAACAAAGCAAACATTTGGTGGCCATTAGGGATTAGGGTTCAGGTCAAAAATATAAGAATATTGATAACAAATATCCAATTTTTTGCGATAAAAAAATTCCTCAATATTTTTTAGACTTTATGCCATGAAAGCAAAAAATAGATAATTAGTGGCCACTAAGAATGAAGGTTAAAGTAAAATGAAAGAGACTATCAACCATTCACAATACATTTTAACTAAATGTCATGAAAGTTAACAATACACTAGTGGTGGTGACTAAGGAATAAAGGTAAGGTGCAACAACAAAAATCATTGATTATGACTGTCAAAGAATGTACACAAAATGTTTTACGATGATAAAAATGATTAAACAATACACTTCATCAAACATAAAAACGTAACACAATCAGTAAAAAATTCCAAGTTCTATGCCAAAGAATGAGAAAAGAGGACACATGGTGGCCACCTAGAATCAGGGTTTAAATGCAACAAAAAAAAATATTGATCAATAGTGTCCAAAAATATACACAAATAATTTGTACCATGAATAAATTGATTAAACACCATTGATATCAATTTAATCATATTAAAAGTTCTAAGAAATCAAAAACACAATTTCTTCCATGTTCAGAACATCTTTCACACATTGCTAGATGCATTAACAACATCAAGATTTACTTTAACCCTACTAACACAAGCAGGGGGAATAGAAATTTGACTCTTGTTTGAATTTCTTTTTGAGCTGGAAATGATAAAATAACAAATGAAAGATCAAGCCATTATTCTAGATCTACAAAATTACATTTCCATTTACCATTCCAACAATCTTCATATAGATGTCGTTCATCCAAATTTCTACCCTTCTTCACACGAACCCACCATTGAACCCTCACCATTTTGAAAAATGCATTTTCCTCATCTTTCACCACATATCACCTTATGTTTTTCCCATCCAAACAAGAAAAAGGCTAGGATCATGTGGCTTGACAAAAACAAAATCCCCATCATTAAGATTTTTAAACAAGGTGTATGCAATTGAAGGCTTCATGTTGTCTGGCCCACAATAAATGATCGCTCCTAAGAGACCATGAACGCCCTCATAAAATTAGCCAAAATGTAATTATTTTGTTTTCTTAATTTCTTTGGTAGACAGCCAAAACATCCATCAATATTTTCATGTGTATGGCCATCAACAAGAAATCCTAGTTTCATTTCTTCAAACACATCCCTCGCAATCAACAATGAAAGAAATGCCAACAAATGCCAATTTTTGTTGTCTTTTAAGCATTTATCCATTTGGAGCAACAATTTTTTTGGTAAAGGCTTGGCGCCAACAATTTTATCTAACGTGTGTAATTCACATATGCAATGCAATTTCCCTTGCAAAAGATGAGCAAAGAATGAATTATGTGGGGGTTCGTCAAACAATAGTTTTGACTTTACAACAAAGGCTACTTCCAAAATGCGAAAGAGTCGCAACAAAGATCGGATTGTGGGATCATTTGGCCACAACTCATTCGAACATTGAGCACATCTCTCATCCCCATGTCCATGGGCTAACATACTTATTAAAGTAATAGGTAATTGTCCAAGCCCAAATATCATTTTCTTACACACTTGCAACCTTGGAAGATAGTTTTCGCATGATCCATTTTGTCATGGATAACGCATAGGAATTCCTCCTTTTATCAAACAAACTTTATCCTCCATGTATGATACAAATTTCTACATGGAGGACATGTCATATATACAATTGTTTTTTACCCTTGTTTGCACGCATCAACATTAAGATGGTGTCTTTTTTCAATCTATTCATAGCAAACTGGGAAATTCCTCCAATGTTTAACTCCTTGCTTATCTATAATAATATAAACACTAACATAAATAAAACTAGGCTTCAAGAAAAAATAGGCCAAACAACCGAACATCTTTAAATATATGGTCATTTTTAATTCACTGCCAATCCAAATGATAATCCATCAATCCAATTACCTAATTTTTTAGCTCTTGAAGATTTTTCCAATATTCAAGCAATAAATGTTGCACATATTGTCAACCATTTCCAATGCCTTTCATTTTGTGCAGCATTGTATATGCCGTCAAGTCGATCAGTGATTGAACAATTAATTTCGCTTGTTTTGGTGAACATTCATAATTTATGTGTACCTTTATTACCATGTGGTAGAAATTGATAACATGTTTTGCTATCATATTTGTACAACATATATGTTGACTTAGACACATCGATGATCTTGTACCAAATAGTTTCACAAATATCCACAACCTACATAATAAAAAACTTCTATCACTTGATGTCTACTCCTATATGTAGCCTTCTTGGAATATCTAATCTGTAGGCTCTTCGATCTTTAAATGACAAGCTCTAGTTTTCATGCCTCAATAACAACAACTTTTCTTAAAGGAAATGATGACAACAATTCATCCCACAACATGTCAACGCATTCACATTTCGCACATAATCCTTCAACAAAACCTTTTATATATTGGAACTTGCACCTTTAAAGTCACATGAGCTTCATTTCCTCTTATGAAAAGTATATTGCTTTTTCCTCACACCAATTACTCCCAATTCATCAATATCTAGAACAACATCTTCATTATATTTCACAAGATGTTCTTGTAAAAAATAACCATTAATAATAGTTTGAAACAATGGCCACTTCGAAATCATCATGACCGTTGACACAATACCGAGACAATACAGAATACATAGCCCAACATGATCCTCACCAAGCTAGTCATTAGTAACTACCTCCATAAGGTCATAGGCTATCACTTGACCTTTCACAATGAAAACGCCATCATCATCTAACAAATCACATTCAATTCCTCTCCACTGAAACCTACATCTTCTTGCAAAATTTGGATTACCCACACCCCTAAACTCCGCATATCCTTCATCGTGTTCATCCTCATTTTGTTGTTTAATCGCTTGTTCTTATTATTCTGAATTTCTCTCCAAAATTTCCTTGTCTTTTCTCTTGTCATATTTTGTCTCAGTTTCTTTCTCATTTCCTTCTTGTTTGTCAAAATCAAATCTAAACCCTTCAATAGAACTTTTTGCATGATCGTTTGACATATAACACATTGCCAAATTAATCTCCCTATCATGAAGACCATCTCGCACATCTCTCAAATCTTCAACTTCATCAACATTCTCTGAAAAAACTTTGCATAATTTTCTCATGGCATAAAACTTGTTTGTTCCCCAAATTATTACACATGTTTGCAGTAGCACAACATTGTTCTAATTCTGCAGTAATCACATTATCCACTGATTCAAGGGCCATAATACTTCCATTCCAGTAATTGACCCGAAATACCTAGTAGCTAAGGTTGGGATAAAAAGCTTACGCTCTTCAAAGGCATCACACACACCTTCAATTAAAACCACTAAGTAGGTTTCTTCCCCTTAAGCAACATATATCAGAATAGGAGATGGATCTTTGCAAGTTCCAAATCCTATCTTCACCTTTCCACTTTCTCCCAAATCCCAAATGCTAATGTTTTTCCTAAATATGATTATGTTAGCCATATCTTGGGAGAACATCAAGCAACATGTAATCAAAATCAATCTCACCAGTATATGCCGAACACCTAATTAATGCATAAACCATTTCAACAATTCTAAAAGGAAAGCATGAAGATTGTCCCTCAAGTCTAGTTCCCCATTCCAAATGGCATCCAACAAGTCGATTCACCCAAAATATATGTCATCCTTGTGGCTTTCGATCTATTTTTCACATGATTCATACATTTGGCAGCCGCCAGGAGTTTTTTCAACATTTTATATAATCGTTATGGGAAAATGCCTATCATTCTAACATTCTTCAAATTCTAAAATGAAGCTTAGTGACCACAAAGCGTTATAATTCTATTCAAAATTGAAAAAACACACCTCATAACCACTGGACATTTGACAACATGAAAAATTGAGGAAACGCATGTTAACCACCAATCATCTTTTAAATCATTCTAAAATTTAAAAACACATAATGTTGGTAGGATTTTTTTATGGTTGTAAATTGGAAGAACACATGGTGGTTGCCATACATTTTTTCATGTTTATAAATCAAACAAACTCCTAGCAACTGCAAGTTGCTTTTCATCCTTCAAAATTGAAAAAATGTTAAACAACCACCAAGCATTTTTCCATCCTTCCTAATTGAAAAATACCTAATGTCCACCCTTCAAAATCAGAAAAAATTTCTGGTGCCTACTAGGCATTTTTCCACCCTTCAAATTGGAAAAATAGTTAGCGCATGTTAGGCATTTTTCCATCTTTCAAAATCAAAAAAATGCCAAGCACCTATTAGGCGTTTTTCCATAGTTCAAAATCAAGAAAATGCCTGGTGGCTGCCAAGTGTTTTTCCATTTCTCTACATGATGTGTAATTCATTGGAAAATATTTTCAAAACAATGGTTTTTGAAAATAATAATAATAATCTGAGAAAATATCACTTTTCAACTCTAGGACATGCTTTAATTATGTGAGAATGCATGCTAAATCAAAGATGTTATCAAACTAACCTTGTAAAATCATATGTGGAGTATGTACTATAGACATAATCATGTTATTTATGTTAACAAAAATTTATCAATTGTAAATTTCCATATATTTGATGATACGTGGAATATTTATAGAAGTTATAATTGTGTTTGTTGTTAATGGAAAGTTATCAATTGTGAATTTTTCTTTTATCTTTGATGAATCATGTTTCGTGATATTATATACAACCTTGTAAAACTCGTAGTTGAATCCAAAAAAAAATCAAGAATACAATGTCTCCAATAACTCGGAAAGTATAAGAGCAATCAAGTTATGGCGATGAATAACAAAAGCCCATACCCCAATGTAAGCATTCTAACATTTTTATATGCAAGATGAAAAGCTTGTTTGAAGTTGTTCACAATTTTGAAGATTGTGAAGCATGTACTGTTCATGGGACCTTCAAGAAATAGGCTTTTAGAATTTGTATCTTGTGGATATGAATTGTAGCTTCATGGAGTTAGAGTTGTCCAATCTAATCCTTTGGGTTGTTGGACGACATCTTAATTCCATAAACCAATTAGTCATTTAGCTTTACGAAATCCAATGTAATTACAAATTGGCAATATTTATGCCACACCTAGTTATCATAAATGATGATTGTATGTAAAGTTTACATACTATAGTAGGATGAAATTGTACATAAGACAAACACAATAACCTGGAACCTTCAACTTTAAACCCTAATCCCTTACAATATATGACACAAAATTAAACATAATGACAATATGTTTGTATCACTTACTAATATCATTGATTTGAACATGAGATTGTTGCAAAATCCAAAAAAAGAAAACAAATAGATGTTTTTGGAAGATTGTTAATGTTCTGCGAATTCCTTGCAATTGTGTGTAAGCGGGTTAAATTGTCTGATTCATGCCTACAATGGTTTTTTGTCCCTTACCTATCAAAGATCTTTGTTAAGGAAACTGGTGAGATGAATTCAATGTTCAATGACTAATGGAAGGTGCATCGTCATTGATAGAAAACACATACGACATTGAAGAGAAAAAGACAGGAATCTTAGGTTTGCAAATTATAAATATGACAAAATGTAGGGAGGGAGAACAAGGTGAGATGTGGAACTTGAAACCTAAACATGTGAATGCTCAATGTTGTTGTGCATAATTGCCGAAATGCTTTTAATACCACTTGGTCGGGTTGAAGGAAGAAATTGTTATTTTGTTTTTTGTGTAACATATTTTGGGAGAAGAAATGGTCGTTGAATGGCAAAAGAATTGAGGTGCTACTGTGGCAACAACGTTGTTGTAATCTTTCATTTCTGTTTTGGTACTCCACATTCAAACGCACCTTGAGCTTTTGGATGAATGATTTTAGTCATTGCAATAAAACATTATGGAACCTTGTTTTTGTTTGGTTCTCGCCCCTATTGTAACTAGTTGATAATTGCGAGTGGAGTCTCCACTCTGAAAATAATGATGGAGCAATTGTATGTTTGAATGCCATCTAAAAAATGTTTGGATCAACCAAACGTAAGGTAGACCTTCCACATGGGTTAGAAACAAATTCATACTAGCATGATCGGGTGAACTTCTTTCATCCAAAAGTGGCCAATGTAACAATTCCAATCAACTAGTCGTTAGTTATGGATGTGGGGAGATGAGCAGCCTTGTGCTTGTTGTCACGCACACTGGTGTAGAGGTCGTTGAGTGCCTTTGTGATGAAGGCATTTGACGAATTGAATGCTACCCCTTGAAGTCAAACACTCATTGCTCAACATTATAGAAAGACATTAAGCACTACTACAAAGCCAAAATCATTTCAAAACAAACAGATTGTGGTATTCTTACTTCATGTTATAATGATTAGTTTGCAACCAAAGGTGCATCAACTGAGCTACATATGTTTTGGTTTTGTCATGATGACCTTAATTGTTGTGTGGGAAGGAAAAGCAGGAAATATGCACTTGATAAGCTAGCCTTGCCTTCATTAAATGGCTTGTGCAAGCAAGGATACATATCATTCAAATTGAGGTGGTAACATTAAAGGAGGTTGGTTTCTTGCTTTTGAAGAAGCTAAGATATCCCTTCATCAATTATGTTGGGGACAACAAATTTGCACCCCTAAACTAGCCTTCAACATGTGCCCCTCGGAATATGTTTGGCAATGCTTCTTATGCCCATGTCTATAAGCCATTGAATTTACATGATTGGCCCTTGAAACAAGGAATGGGAAGAAGATATGTTGTCCCAACATTTTCAAACTATTTGTTGTCCAAGAAAACAACTGGGAGGTGGGATGAGCTCTTGAAGCCCATTATTAATTCCCTTAGTCATTCCTCCTAGGCCTCGGCAAGGTAAGGTAGACAACCGGTTGTTACTCGGTAAAACGGTAAAAGTTAGTGGTAAAGGGTGAAGGGAAGGCAACAGGTAAGGTAGCGGGTAGAGTAAAGGTAAAGCTGAATGAATTACCCGATTACCCGGTAAATTGTAATTACAGGTAACTGGATAAATTATTTATTATGGCCCCATTGCCTTAACGGAGTCCGTCGTCAGTCCGCATGGAGTCCACCATCAGCATTGGTGTTTTGCTGTAATATATCTTGTATTTTCGGTGAAAATGCTGGTAGACAAGAATAAAAGCTATGATTTAAACTAAATTTCGTGAGTTTTGGTTGGGAATCGCATCAGCCGCTCTGTTTTTGTGCATCGTAGCTCCTCCACGCAATACACTTTTTGGCGCTTCTTGAGCAAGCTTTGGCAGCATCACACATAAATAGGTGGTTCCAAGAGTGGAACTTAGCTATGAGATCCTTGATCTTTCTCTGGTTTGTTTGCACTACGTACCTCTTTTGACTTTTTCCTCAGTACAAATTTGAAATGCAAGCGTTCTTGAAGTTTTGTGACGCTGTTGGAAGTAAGTTTCGATCAATAGCAAAGAGGTTGCATCTGGGAGTGATTGAGAGGTGAGTCATGAAGCTCATGAGAATGTATCATCTATACACAAGCAATTCAAGTGCATCTCCTTCTGCATTTAGGTTGCTATTTGTTCTTGCGACTCAGGCCTGAGTCCGCCACAAAGTCCACCCCGCCACGGTCTTCCACTGTGGCGCTGAGGGAGCTACAAAATAGAATGTCGAGCAACGATGATCCTGTTGTGAGGGTGGTCGTCGCCGAGGACGCTATTGTCATCGTTGCGTCCGGCGACAACGACGACGACGACATGTAGGCGGCCGTGCATTCTATCGTTGAATCAAAGCGGAACCGCCAAAAACACCAGTTTTTGTGGGAGTATGTCAAGGATTGGCAGGACAGTGATTCCACCAAACATTGCGGAAAGCGCCAGTGGACGGTGCGTCGCAAGTGGTACTCCGGATCGACCAATGCATCGGGTTGGAAAACCCACATGAAGAGCGTGCATGGCATCACCGACAGCAACACCATGTCGTCCACCCCGTTTGGCAAGGTCATGTTCGAGTCGACGTTCAACAGCAAGCCCATGTTTCCGGAGCCCGTTCTGCGCATGTACAAGAATGCCGTCGTGGAAGGTAGCATCACCCTACGCGCGGTTGGCAACATTCGTTTCAAGAAGTTCGTTGTCTCGTTGACGAACAGATACGAGCCGCCGTCGACTCGAACGATCCTACGACGGATCGTCAAGTTGTACCGCATCTTGGAGCCATTACTGGCGGCATTTCTGTGCAACTCGAACATTGCCATCTCCTTGACGCTAGACGGCTGGTCGAATTACAACCTGAAGGGTTTCTATGTTGTCACCGCGCACTGGGTCGACGTTGCTTCTTTCACCAATAAAAGCATTCTCATGACGATCCTTGACATCAAATGCGGGACTGGCATCAGCAAGCGCATTGAGGCTACCCTGTTCAAATACCTGAAGCGCTTGGGCCAGGATGTCGTGACGCGCCTCCTCAATGTCGTCAACGACAATGGGTCAAACGCGACAACTGTTGTCACGCGACTCTTCCAGCTTAACAATACCTTCATTGGCTATGAGCAGATGCGCAAGGTCAACCACGTCCGGTGCTCCGACCACTCTGTTCAACTCGTTGTTTTCAAGGTGTTAACGTTCATTAAGGAGCCCACCGAGCAGCTACGAGATGCGCTAATCAAAATCCGCCGCAGCAAAGTCATGCGACAACAATATCGCATCAAAGCCACAGTAGTTGGGCTTGCCAGGAAGGAGCCGACGCACTAGGACTCGCCCACGCGCTAAAATTCGACTCACGAGATCTGTGGCGACGCTTCTGGCAAGCGCGTTGTTTTGGACAGCATCATGGACCAGTACGCAGTCGACATTGACCACTGTGCTCTCCCTGACCTAGAATGGCATGCCATCGACGGTGTGTTGACGTTCTTTCACACGCCACGCCAGGTCATGGAGACCTTGCGGCCGATCACAAGCCGACACTCGACCTGGTGCCAATGTCCGTCTCTCTGCTCCTGAAGAAGTACGACGACAACGAGCAATAGCTGCAGGAGATCGACGGCAAACTGACGACGGTCGGAATGAAGGTGAAGTTCGAGAAGTACAAGAGCAAGTTGGTGCAGGAACCGACGATCATTGCGGCGTACTTGAACCCACAAATCCCCAAGCCGACCAACTCGACGGAGTTAAAGCTCGTCGTCGATCTCGTCCGCAATTCGCTGCAGTGCCGCTACTCGGCCGAGGTGAGCTTTTGCCAAAGCATCGAGAAGGAAGCGGCCGGCAACTCATTTTTTGCCGCGATGTTTTAGCCGTTGCGCGGCATCAGTGGCAACGACGACGAGGTCAACTAGTATTTGTCGATCGATGTCGTCTAGTGATCGGGGTTCATCGACGTCTTGTCGTGGTGGTCGGCCTAGAAGGAATCGCTACCGGGCCACTACCAGATGGCCATGGACTACCATGGAACGTTGGCGACGTCGACGCCATCAGAGCGGGTCAACAACGCCACCGATCGTGAATTTGCTTGCACCCGATAATCGTTGTCATCGTCGGTGTTCGTCATGACAATGTGCCTGTGTTCATGGATGAATGTCGGTATCCTCAAAGTGCCGACGAATCGAGTGCAGGTGGCGGCTACCCTTGGACAAGATGGCGCCAACAACATGGAGTCGGTCATTTAGGAGCTTGAGGAGGAGCAAGAGGACTGGGACGAGGAGATCATTGATGATGGTGTCGTTCAGATGCCCCATAACCAATTCGCCAACCTGGTCTTTGAGGTTAGCCTTGATCTTTGAGTAAAATGTCCCACGAAATACGATTCGAACATTTTACCGGGTAATTACCTAGTTGAAGGGGTAGGGAAAGGTAAAGGTAAAGGTAGGCATGGGCGAATCGGGTAAGGGTAATGGTAAGGTAAAGGTAGGAGACAATGTATTACTTGTTAACCTTTTACCCTACCTTGTCGAGCCTTAATTCCTCCTTCGGGATATGGATGGATTTACTACCTCCTCTCAAGACCGCTAAAAAATCATAAGCAAAATGAGGTAATAATTAATGATACCTGGCTTACAATTGCATGGATTTTTCTTCCATGATGTTTATGTCCTTTGGTGGGCAAGGGCCATGGGTGCAATGTAAGCACATGTATTACATTTTGCAATATGCCATGTTTTCTAAGGTTAGAGAACCATTCAATCATCCATCTTCAAGTTCGAATGAGGTTCATAGATTATTAGGTGATGGCAAAGTCTTGGAATTGAAGTAGGTTGCAATGTCATTTGACAAGGGGTTAAATAGGATTATTATGGGTTCTATTGTTTCATAATGCATTTTGCTACATAAATAAAAATATTTTATGCAAGTTGTGTGGAATGCACTATTCATTGATTTTCCAAGTATTTTTCCATTTCACTATTATGTGAACTTCGTACCCTTGACTTATTGTGTGATTTAACTTAACTTACACAAGTTATTGTTTAATCTTCTTACATTGTAAAGTATTTTCTTAGAGTTTCCACCTTTGACACCATTTTTCACAAATGAAGTTTGACATCAAAATTATGTGAGTATGGTAATTTCCATTCATCTTAATTGTTTTGGAATTAATTTCATCCATACATTCAACTAGTCCAAAAAATTCATTGATGTTCAACTTTCATCCAAATATTTCATCCATTTTGTAACTTGTACATGTGATTTCCATTTAGCATAATTGTTTTGGAATTAGTTCCATCCATACATTTCAACTAGTGAAATTTTTCATCCATTTTTTTTTGTTTGCTTGCATTTACCATCCAAAAAGTTCATTGATGTGCACCTTCATCCAAACTTTTCATCCATTTTGTGACTTTCATCCATGTACATGTGACAAAATATTCAAAAAATAAAAAGAAAATTGATATTAGTCTAAATTGTTGAGGCTAGAAAACCAGTGGGTTACTATTACAATTTACAAATGTACAACACAAGATATATTGAAAATTAAATTTGAAACTGCCAAACCTCATTTTCTAAAATAAATAAATACAAAGCAGGGCCGAACATCAGCCTTAGGTAGGTACGGTAACTTTAATATCTGCCACCCCAGACAATAATGGATGAAATACTGTCCCCAGGAAAGCTGGTTGAAATAAGTCATCCAAAACCATAAAGCCCTCAAATTCCGCCGTTTTGAATTCATCCCAACGGCTACTACCTGCAACACACCCGGTAGTGCACCGGGTGGCCTTTGAAAAGACGAGATCCTTTGCTGCCCGCTATTTCCTCGGGTCTTCTCTCTCTCTCGCTCTCGCACGCACGTCCGCGCTGGCTGGTTGGCTGGCTGGATGTTTGTTCTTCATCTGCTATCCATAACTCTTGCAAGGAATTTTGTTGCTTCTTCTTCGATTGCACTTGGAGAGAATCTGCTGCTAAATATTGGGTATTGAGCAAAGGTGTGGAGCATTGTAGCAAAAGGCAGCAAATAGTTTCAGGGAGTGAAGTTTGTTAGTTGTAGTTATCATATCGCTTTGGTTGTTTGTTTTCTGTCTTTCGTTTGTGATCTGCTCTTCTTCTTCTTCTTCTTTGCTTGATCTTTGTTTTGGAGCTTCTGGGGAGAGAACTTTGGAGAACAAACAACAGCTTTGAGCAGCAGCAACATATAAGATGGGCACAGCACGGGATGTTATCACGCTCAAGGGTTCAGCTGCCATCGTCAGTGAATTCCTCTGTACTACGCTGAACCTCTCTCCTTCCTCCACTTTTTCTTGCATACCTTCTGCAGCAGCTGCTGCTGCTACTGCGTTTTTGAGTAGTCTTAGCTGCTGATGCTACTGCTGCCGCTGCAGCGGTAGTTGGGTTTCAAGCATATTCACGGATCGAGATTTGTCAAGTTTTTGTCGTGGTGCAGAGCGCTGATGTTAAGCTGTTGGTGCTGCATGTGCAGGCTATGCGGTGAATAGGTGAGGATTCAAATCTCTTTGTTGGAATTTAGGGTTTAGGGTTTAATCATCTAGGATTTGGTGATCTCCTCCTAGCTCTACAGATCAACGGAATGCAATTGATTTTCTTGAGACAGAGAGAGAGAGTTGATTGAGTTGAAAAGCCCTTGGAAAGAGTTGGGTGTGAACGAGTTTTTTTGTTCTTTCTGTTTTTGTAGCATCTTGTTTCAGCGTGGGATATACCCGACAGAGGAGTTTACAAGGGTGAAGAAGTATGGGATGACATTGCTTATATGCCAGCAAGAGAAAGTGAAAAACTTCATTGACACAATCACTGCCCAACTGTCGAGTAAGGAGGATTCCTAGTCACTCTGTTCTTCAGCATGAAATTCTGTTATCATCTTCTCCCTCACATATAATATATTCTTTCTGCCAGCTCTTGTTTCTTTGGATTTATGATTTTATCTTCTCCTCCTCCTCCTCATTTGGCCAGTTGAAGAGCATTTCCTTCAACTCCACCAGGAACAGAAAGTTACTGAGGTGAAGAAGTGGACTCTTCTGCACAGATTGGTTGGAGACTGGAAACTTGCAGAGAGCAGTGATGGTGATTGCAAGTATTTCCACAAAGGAAGTTCTGGAGAGATGGAACTTCAGCATTGAGACAGATGCAGATGCCTTTGATAAAGGGTAAGTGCTGTTCTATCTAGGCTTCAAGATTTATCATACATGTCAGTGGTATGAGGATGGATGGATTGTGAAGTGCTATAAGTTTCCAGGTGGGGCAGGGGATTCAACCCCCAGGTTGGGAAAAGGATGTTGAAGAATACTACAGCAATTATAGCAGCAGCATTGAATGCTTGAACTTGTTGCTTGCAGGGTAACTCAAGAGAAGAGTGACAAGGAAATCATGAATGATATTCAAGCCATCATGCGGCAGATTGCTTCAAGTGTGACATTTCTCCCAAATCTTGAAGAACCTTGCACTTTTGATCTCCTTGCATACACTTCTGCTGATTCCAAAGTGCCTCCAACATGGGCGGATAGTGATGCTCGTCTGATCCATAACCCACAAGTTGTCAAGCTGAGGTCAATTGACACTAAGGTACGTATGGCTCATCTTCTTCTGTTTGCCAATTATTCAAGGTTGGTAGTACTGGAAAACCTTGTCACATCTTGAAGCAGTGTCCCATTTCCAATTTGATTAAAGCTGCCTTTTATAAGATTTCTTCTTCCGAGTACAATGCAAGAGGATTTCTTCTTCTGCTTGCGCAAATGACAACCTGCCAGTTTTCCTCTGTAGGATATATGGAACCTGAAATCCTGAATGCTTGGCACACATGTTACAGTCAGATAAGAGTATGTATGTTTTCCATGCAAACCTTCTTCACAAATGGGTACAGTGTTTGTTTCTGTGTGTCTGTTAATGTGGAAATTTTGCAATTTGCAATGCAGGTGCATCAAGTGGAGGCTCTTGTTGCTTACAAGTTCAATGAAGAAGCTTGAGTAGTACTTCAAACTTATTACTGTTGCCGAACAAATGGATTTTGAACCATCATCATTAATGCAGCAGCAAAGCAAACAAGTGTGGCACTTTTAGAAGACTGATTTACTACTTTCTGCATGGGTTAGGAGGGATATCATGAGCTGCAATTCTCTCATGCACCTCATGCACTCATCATCATTACCCAGGCACTTTTTTTTTATAAATTGCTACTAATGATTCTGTGAACAGCTCTCATCTGGTGTTTCATCACTCCAGGTCAGGCAAATCAAGTCAATGCTCATGGCTTTGAGTTTGCACTACATTTTTGTGCTGAATTCCTCTGCAATAGTTCAGGAGTTAGGAATTCCAGGAATTTGTTTTTCAAGCCCACCCTGAGCACCTTGCAAAATACTATGTATGCCACAAAATTAGGTAGCTCTTCTGGAGCTGATTGAGCCCTTTCTCTTTATTGAATCTAAGTTGGAAATTCTCTCTCCTTGCCCATTTCATCAAATTGGTGTTTGAGCAACCATGTTATAGATGTATCTTTGCTTCTTATGGGGATCATATATAGTTGTTCATAGGAAGAGATTATTGTTCCAGAGTTACCAATGTCCCCACCAGGCAGGTACTGGTACAAGGCTGATATTGCCCTAGGTCACACCAGTCTAGTTGGTATTTATCAGGACCAATATCAGTCTATATACCAGGGTTTCAGCCTGTTACCTGCCCAACACAGATTTAAACCAGTTTTGTGTGGTTCTCTGTTTTGAAGAGAACCTCTGGTCCTAGGTTTTGTATTTTTTTAAATTGTTAAAACCTCTGGGTAAAGTTCCAAAGAAAATTCAAAATCTGCCAAAACCTCCACACATGGTTCATATTGCTTTACCCAAACATTGCAATTCTTGGGTATAAGGGTTTTAAGGGATTTAACTGCGAACCAATTCCTGATGTGGTTTTAGGGTTATCATTTTAGATGACAAAATTAAGAAAAAATGCAAATGCTATTAAAAGTGATATAACATTTAGCCATTAATCTAGATTCTAATACATGGGTCAAGCCTAATCATGATAGTAAAGATGAAAAGCATAGAAATCATGTGGGCCTTTGATGAAAAAGAATCATTGATTAGGAAATAAATGTGTTGTGACATAGAAGTGGAATATTCATTTTTGGTTCAACCCTGAATTTTGGTTCGACACATTTTCAAAGTTTGAATGTGCATTCTTGTCAATTGTGCAAATAGAAGGCTCATAAGTAATGGCACAGATACTTATTATAAACTGCCTACCCCCATAACAAAATTTATTGATAGCTTGAAGTAGCAGCATATGTCTTCAAAAACAGAAGGTAACAAAACTTGGATCAAACATGTGGTTCGTTCAAAGTGACATCATTGTGGTCCTAAATATGACAAAATGTAACTAATGATTAAAAGTGCACCGTTCCACAAAACGTGCTGCCTATAGTTCAAAATGTATTAAGCTGTGATGTTAAAATAGTTGGTAACTACTGTAATATAACTAGCATTTAACCCTATAATAACTTAAGTAGCAAGATTATTGTGACATTAGTCTGTTAGCTTTTTGCAAGCAATGTGGGCTTTTTAACAGCTTTAACAACCTATAAGCTTAAGTAATTTAGTTCACAAAGTGTTGAATTGGGAATGCTTCTATGCACCCATGTTGACTCAATCAAATGTATGCATGAAGCATCTTGTCCTTCTCATTGTGCATTTTGTCTCACAATTGTTGTGCATCATATTATATTTGTAAACTCCAAGAATAATCCCAAATAATGGGGTTTGATAGGCATTGGCAAGTAGAGGTAGATTAGTGTGGATCGCAATGCGTAGCACCTCATCTTGCTCAGCACAACACTTGACAAACTTTGCTTCATCAAAGGTTTTCCTCTAGGCCCTTTCATTTGATTTATTGTGTTTGGTAAGTTTTTTTTTTGGTTTTCTTCACAACTCTTATTCTTTTGACACAACTAGCTCCTCCTTTCAATGTTCCCTCTCTCTAGTTGTTATTCGCTTATATGCTAGTTCCTATTCAAGCACACAAATGTAATGATCAAAAGTTATCATTATATATTTTGAATAATCTATGAGTGGCTCCTACATGATTTGACGAATAACATTAGGTAGAAGTTTAAGCAAAGTCAAGAAACGACTTATGGCATTATTAGGACCCATTGTTGTGTCACTATTAAAACCCATTGTCACAACAGTCGTTGCAAGGTGACTACTACTAAATCCATTGTTGCAATAGTTACTGCCATATGCCTACTACTAGAACCCAACCCCCTAACAATCATTGCATGTGAATTGCTACTAAAACCCACCATTGCCACACTCATTGCCATGTGACGACTACTAAAACCCATCATGACAATAATCAGTGTCATGTGATTACATTTAGAACCCATCATTGCGCAACTAATATTAAAATGTACCCATTGTTGTCTAACTACCAAGACTCATCATTATATAAGTACCAAAACCCATTGCAACTAAGTTGTTAAGACCAAAATACATCAAAAACATCATATCATGCCCCAAGGTTTGTGAGCTTGTAAGATCGTTATCGAAACCCATTGTTTGGGGTCTTCCCATATCACTGCAGTAACCCACATCAACGGTACCTTTTGCAATTCATGCCCTTGGGTTTGCAAGTTTGTACAATCATTATGAAAACTCACATTTGGGAATTTCTTGGGTTGTTGCATTGACCCACATTAGTGTTGTTTTCTTATTTAGGTGTAACACATTATCCATCAATTAAAGGTTAGATCCTAGTAGTCTTGAAACTTTTTCATATGTTTGATATTGTCAATGTCTTCTTAAGAATTAAAGACACCCATGACTAAGTTAGGTTTTTCTTTCCATCCCTTTTACCTTAATTAACCAAAATCCAAACATCCCTATAAGCCCTAAAGATAATTTTGAAAGGTTTGAAACAAGCAACATTAGGCTACTATAAGGCATGGCTCATGTGAGATAGTAAAATAATCAAATCCAAGCCCACATTCCTCTTATGTAATAGGAAAGTTGTGGCCATCTAATTTTTTTTAAATGGCAATTAATTTAGAAAGATTTCTTTTGCAAACTTTAACAATTAGAAATTTGATATCCACTTATCAAATAGAATGGCACATATATGAGTTGGTGCATAGTTGTGTTGGTCACATGTTTCATTAGAACAAAAAGTGGTCCTTATATGTCAAGTGATTTCACTGGATTTTGAGTGGATTCATTGATTTAGTGAACAAGGACCAGTGAATTGCACCCACATTTGGTAGTAGTGTTTGTTTTAAGTTTGTGTAGAATAACTTGACATTTACAAGGCATAAACCTTTTACATTGATAACCTCGAAACCATGTGCAATTAAAAATGATAAATTAAAATTACAATTTTTGAACCACCTAAACCACCCCCACCCAAAAATCCCATTTTAGAAAAGCATATGCCTTTCTTGTGTAACTTCAACAAAATTTAACCATAGTTAATTGAGCATAATTGGATGCCCAATTGTTTGCATCATCTTCATAGACTACACAAAACTTTTTTTTTTTTTTCCCACAATAGTCTCGCCTTGCTTCCTTTTTAAAATTACATAATGTTATTGGCACAAAAAAATTAAACGAACAATATTTTCAAACCACATAAACAAAGGCATACTTAGTTCAAAATCTAGGTCATGGAATAAAAAAATCAAAAGCAAAAACACAATTTGTGCATGATGTGAATGCAAAATGATTTTATTATAAAAACATGACAAAAATAGAACAAGATCATAACAAAGATACATACCCAAAATTAGTGTTGAACAAACTAAAGGTAATATGGGATTTGATCTCTTTTTATACCCATTAGGCATCTAGCTCAAGGGGTTTTTCAAGAAATTTTTAACCTATATGTGGCCCATGTCCATCCATGTGGGAACTATTAATAAACTAGGAATTAATTAGGAGTGAACTAGAAATGAATTGAAATTTAATTATGAGTTAATTAAGAGTTAACTAAAAACTAAGTAAGAGCTAACAAAAAGTGAATTGAAATTAAACTATGAATTAGGTGTAAGTTATGAATGAATTCCATAGAGTTGGCATTGGTGACACATAATTTTATACATGTGATTCCTAAATGTTGTGATAGGCATGACAAACATTTGGAAAACAATTTGGTTTTTATAGTTCGACTCAATGGCCTCCATTACCAAATTCAAATTTATGTTAGCCTAGTTGCCATTCTTCTTCAAATGCATCCTTTGCATGCATAATAAACATGCAGGATCTTTAGCATTTTATACACAAGTTGAACATGTTTCCTTCAATCCACTAGGTGCTTGCTAAAGAACATCAACATATATTTATGTGTTTGGTGAACAAACTTTTAGACCAACATTTTCATTATGTCTATGGTTAGTAACGCTCTGGTGTTGGAATAATTTCAATTAATTGTAATTGAGAGAAATTGAACTTGCTTGAAGATTGTCATGTCACATTAATGACCTAATTACATTGGATGTAGTTGGTTTAGCCCTTTATGAAAATAAAACCCTTAGGGCACTAGTAATGAATACACCAATGGGCTAAAATGCCTTTGTGCATAGATTAAAAAAATTGAATCTTCACCTTGAGCACACCCAAACTATTCATCTTTGTAACCCAACAACTTTTCACTTTCATTATCTTTGTCATTCTAATCAGTGCCTTCTTTTAATTTTGTGTTTGGCAACAATTATAACAACTATGATTCTCTCATATTCTCACCCATGATATTACACATCCTTGTAGTAACTTGCAGTAGACACCTAATTAACAAGCTTCCTTGCAAATTAATGTGAATTGACTTGAAAATGATCACTTAGTTCTGTAGTATATGTTATATTTGATTTTTTTTTAATCAAATTTTACCACCACCCATTTTTTTGTGGTATGTTCATGGCTAAGGGGATAAATGCATGGTATTTGATATTGTGTCATTTTGTAGACATTTGATAACCTTTGATCCATCCCAAACATCCATCCCAAAGATGCTACCCATATGCTTGAAAACAACTTCCATTGAAACATAATATTTTGTTAATGAGCTTGATTAATTCATTAATAGGCCCCAAACATAACAAGATGTGGCTATGATTTACCCTTATTTGGTTACTTTAGTTAATTGCCCATGAAAGGTTCAATGAATGACCATATAGGCACAAAATTAGGTGTCTAAGAAAGGGCAATGTCCAATTAAGGTCTAATTACCTTATTGCACAAGGCTATGAATTTAACACAAGCATCCTTATTTCAAGGATGCAAAAAAATGAACAAAGAAGATGGAGATTTTTTTTTTTCATTTTTTTTTTCCAAATGGAAAAGATGGAGAAATGGAAAATATAAAACCTAGATGTCATATTGGAAAAATTAACTCCACATTATCCACATAAACTTAATATTTTTCAACAAATTTTTAGTCCAACATTACTTTTTTAATATAAACAAAGAATCCTACCATAAGAATTCTATTTTAAGTGGGTAGCACTAAAGCAATTTACAAACATTGTAAAATGTGTCAATGTCCCATGTCAAAGCTTGTATGACGCGCTCCCAAGTTCCTTGTAGACCCACTTGAGGGTCAAAGTATGCGGTAATGCGGAAGGAGTTGGAACTTGGAGCCGCTCCCTAGCTCACAACACTTGGAGGGGTAGAGGGGCGTGTTGGAGCTCCGGGATGGGACTAGGAAGATGTGACAAGCTTATTCACTCACACGGGCCTGCACACAACCCACACAAAGTGGTTAGTGCATAGTTAGAGCACCTTTGGTGCTAGGACGAGCCATGGGCAACACGGACACACAAGACTCACCACGGCCCGGACTTGGGGGAAGCCATCACCTTCCCCCTTATAGTATACTCTGCAGCTCGCGGCGGAGGTGGCATCCAAATGGCCATTTTTCCCGGGACTCCCGCGTGGGAGTCCCGAAATTGTCCCGGGTTGGAGTCCCGGGACTTTGGACGCCGATATCTCCCGATTTCAGAGTCCGATCGCGATGCGGTCTGAAGCAAAGTTATAGCCCTCGTCGAGAGCTTTCCAACGCCATGTCGCACTCTCAAATCGGATGTCAGGAAGATGTCGATTCCCGACTTTTAGTGGTCGGGAGTCAAATTGCCAGTTTGACTCCCCGCCCTTCTTTTGCCCATAACTTGCGTTTCAGATGTCCAAATGAGCAATGCGAGCCCATTTTAGACATTTACGTTTCAAGAGCTTTCCAACGGTATCAAGAACGCAACAATCCATTGAGATTTGACCCTTCAACTCGCACTCTGAAGTTTCGGGAGTCCGCCGGGACTCCCTCTCCCAAAATGGGAGTTGCCTTGGGAGTGTGAGTGCTCACTCCCTCACACTCCCTCGCACTTCCTTAGACTCCCGGGAGTATGTGATGACTCCCGGGCTTCCTCTTGGCCCGCACCCTTCCAAAGCCTTTGCCTTTGCTTTTGACTCCTGGGCTTCCTTCCTTTTGACTCCCGAGCTTCTTTCCTCTTGACTCTCGCAACCTTGCAACCCCTAGCCTTGGTCGCGAGCCCAAAGCTAGGGTTGCGACATTGTAGCCCCTACTTTTGTAGATCATAACTATTTAACACAAAAGTGAGGTAAAGGTTGCACTAAATACATGGGTCCAAATACTTTACAATGTACCAAAATCTTGTCACAATGTCACCCTTTTATATCTTTTTACCTAGTCATTTTTTACCATGTAAAAACACATTTATGGATGATCATGGAATCTAGAATTGTAATGGTTTTAAATAAAGTCTTTCTGAAAATTTTGACAAGTTTTGACTTTTTTTTTAATGGGGATCAAAATATAAGGTAGAAAAAAATTGTAGTAAGGACTAGGCCCTTTTCATCCTATGTGGTACACCTTAAAAGATTTTCACCCACATCAACATTTTTTAGCTTTCGATCTATAATTCTTTTATTAACTTCATTCACAACACATAATAGAGCCCTTTCACCCACCTTTTTCCAACCCCAAGGCAACCAACACAAATAATAGTTTTTAAAAATAATAAAAGCAAGCTACATGCATGTACCATCTATTCAAATATGCCAAAATTGCATACACCAATTCAAAAAAAACACAAAATGAAAACCTATCAAAAATCAAGTGGCCTCATATTCTTCTTCAAAAAGCTTTGTAGCCTCCTTTAGTTTCTTGTCCTTTTCAATCATGATGGCCTCACATAAAAAACCATTGATACTCTTAGGCTTGGTGATTCCATCACACTCAATTCAGACATCATTAGTCCAGTTCTTGATTATTACATTAAAGTGATCCAAGTTTTCAATCGCCCACCAAATTTGTTGAAAATTTGTGATAACATATATAAACTAAAAGTTCATTATATGTCAATTTGTGAGCCCACAACACCAAGCACTTGATGAACCAAGAAGGAAACATGTGGAAATTACACTATGTTTTTTTCCCACCATTGCAAAGGGTTTTCAATTTCAATTAGTTGCACAAATAGTTGTTAAAATAAATCTAATTCATTTTTCAAAGTTGACATGATTACACTAGCCTTTGATACAATCTTATATATAAAAGCAAACACGGTGTGTGTTCGTCTATGTGTCACACACGACATTCTGCGTTTTAACACTATGGCGGACACACACGACGTTCTGTGTTTTAACACTATGGTGGAACCGGCGGCAGTTAGGAATCCCATAACAAAAAAAAAATCCTAGCAGGGGGGGGGGGGGGCAGCAAGGTGGGGGCGGGCCAATAAGGGGGGGGGCATGAGCGGGGAAGGACCGGGTGGGCGGGGGACAGGCGGGGGGAGCTCGACGGGTGCATTATGCACCGAGTTCACACTAATATCCCTAAAGGATGTATCGTCATCTATTTTTATTATGGGCTCCACTTGAACCTTAACAAGGTTCAAATATAAACACATTTATAACAAAAGAGGGCACACAATTTTAATGTCATGTTCCACCAAAATTTAAATGGCTAGTTCATTGCCCATAAAATATTATATGATCTTATTCTTAAATTGTGAATCAAGCACGATCACCAACATATTGTGTGTTTTGTCTTTACACTTCCAAATTTTTCCATTTGCATATTTGCAATTAAAGATTGGTTTTCACCATATTTCATAAGGGGAGTTGTTGGGAATGCATATCACATTCTTGTTATGTTATATATTGGGATTGTAATAACCACATGAAGAAAAGATAAACAAAAATTTACTCAAACCATAGTAGCTCTAAATTTGGGGTTGTAGTATAGTCCTTGAGGTTTTGAGTAGTGAACATTGTAATATTCTAAGCGAAACTTCCACAAATTGATAGCAAAGAATTAATCTTAGTATAAATCATGGATGTTGTTTGTATAATGTTTCTTGTTGTATTTGACATGTGAGTAAATGTGTCATGCCAACCACATCACAATTATCAACTATAACTAGATAAATTTGAGTAAACAAGATCCAATCAAGTTATAGGGATGGAATGGTAGAAATATTACACCTTCTTAATAAAAGCAAGTATGTTGTTTTGGATTAGCTCCAATATTTTTTAATGAATAGGGCAAATAGGGACAATGCATTTTCAAGTAGGCTTGATTGTGTGCCAAACTCCTTCAATATGCCTAGATTAGCAAGTGTTTAAAACCATAGAAATACAATTCCATATATTTATTCAAAAGATTCAATCTCAACTTGTTCTTTCAACCCATAGGTCCTTTTGGCTTGTTGTTCATACAATAGCTTTTTATTCTTTTTTTTTTATGCTTTTTCTTGCTCCCGATATCATCTCCTCTTATTTTTCCTTCTATCTCCATGGCAGAAAACATACCAACATCCAAAACTAGGACTTTGTCACTATCCATCAAACAAAAAATTTGGTGTGCAATGTTTTATGATCGCATAATTGTGTTGCGGACAACAACTCACACAAAAACTGAAAATAACACTTGAAGCTTCAGAACTAGAATTAATAACACTCAAAGAAAGAAAGCTGAAAATTGTATTGATATTGGAAGAGCACATGGTTTAAACAAAATAGATGCCATTCACCCTTACTCCAATTGTCCCCATTGTTTACCAGTATTCACTCAACACAACTTATGATGAAGTCAAAGCAAGAATGCTAACCATCCCTTTGTCTCTTGAATCATAAAACAAACATTAATTTTCTTTTGAAAGGTCATGCAATATATACCTAAAACATACAACTTTTTAGAAAAAAATCTAATTATGGTTGTAGGAAGTTAGCATTTTTCCAATGCTTGCATGTGCACAAATCATTCTTCAATTTTCAAATTAAACAATTTGATTTTGGAATCGAAACAATTAGAATACAAAATTTTGAGTTTCCAATGGGCTTAATGATAGATGTGTATGCCCAAAATGTGATTTTGTAATTTAATTGTGAAGAAGATATGGAGGTTCTTCCATCATTAACGTAGGAACATTGTAGCTCAATTAATGAGACAAGTATAGACCAAAAGTGATATGGAACACAAAATGCACATAGTTTGTTGCAAATAACTTTTAGTTTTTAGCATAAGCATAAATGAACTAGATGTCTAATACCTCCCATATTGTACACCCCCCATGGGTTAATGTTGAATTTTATAATACCATCGAAGAAGGTGGGCTTTTGAAGAATGATGTTGAATCCGGGGCACAAATCATTCAAACTAATTGATGTGATGTCAATGCCATTGATGAAAATATTTCCCTTGCCAAATGGTTGTTCTTCGAATGAGTATATGAAGAAAAATCATATTCTCATGGTTGTCATGTTTCAATCAACTAAAAATTACATGCTTTGGTATGTTTTGCCTTGTGGTTGCGACAATCACTTTCTTTTCTTTCACATTCTATTGGTGGTTGCATACGCCTTACATCAATTTGTAGGTTAGTTGTACATGAAAGAGAATGGTTACCTCATGTATCCATGGATTTTCATATGTTTCAACTTTAGCTTAGTTTTGTTGTTCATAATAAATGTTTGAACTAGACAAAACTATTGTTGCCATTTGGATTGGGTGCTTGTTGAATTTGGGAAAAAAAAATTTCAAATATTTAACATATCATTTGCTCATTTATTTGTTGAAGCATACAAGACATTGAATTTTCAAATTTTAGTGAAATACCGCATTTCAATTTGGTTTATTCAACATTGGATGCAATTGTGCACATAGTGATATAGGTGGTCTCAAGCTTTGATATAAATTGAAACTTTTTAGATATATTATAACCCAATTCATTTGTGTTTCAAATTGCTTAACCATATCAAGTGGTTTCATCATATTAATTAATTTTTAATGAACCCTCCAACAAAGGTTGGAGGCATTATGGGGTGAATTGCTTGCTTGATGCTCCTCCTTGGAATTCAAAGATTTCAATACATGTCAAAATTTTGCACCTTCCATTGTTAAAACATGTATTGTTGAAAACCAACAATAATTCTTGGTCATTAACATTTATTACCTAATAACACTCATTAGACACCATCTAATTATAATTCATAATTTGCATCATTCAAACATAAAAATTGGGTTTTAGTTGGCACAACTTTTCTTGGTGAAATTCACCATATTATGGGCTTGGTGACCATTATACACAATATTTGAAGAGTCATAAAAGTCCCACGCTTTGAGGAAAGGTTGCATTCATAGCCATGTTGCCTTCTAGGTAGGCCATATATTGTAACATTGTTTTGTGTGTATGGCCAACTATATAGGTGTCCTAGAATGTGATGTTTAGAAATCAAGGTGAGCCAACACCTACATTGGTGCCTGCACCTTCTTGATTGAAGTCTCTTAGTGTCTATATTTAACCCATAAAATGTTAAATTTGTATTGTGATACCCTGATTTATAATTCCCATAATATGTTTATAATGCAACAAAAAAATTGGGGTTTTTATTGGACCCAACTCTAGGTGCAGGTGCTCGTTATGGAAGGTTGTTTTTTACCCACTTGATTTGCTAGCTAAGGCACACAATAGCCATCAACTAATCCCATATTTTGTAAAGAAACCATGGTTTTAATTCAAAACAAAAAAGTGTAGAAAATTGGTCTCCAATTTTCATAGTTTCAACATCCACTTAATTTCCAAAATAACCCCATAAATACAGAAAAAGATTAGAGAAACACCAGACCTAAGTGTTACAAATGGCAAAAACATGAAACCAAAACTCCAAGGAGGCTCCATGGTCACCTTTTCATTGGTATCACATTTGATAATGCTTATGAACATTGACTTTATTACAGTACTAGACATGCTACATACAAACTAAACTTGATATAATGATTGACAAGACATGCTATTGCCACCATCGATAGTCCATGCAAGAACAAACATCATCTTCAAAGTGATGAAAATGTTTGGCATCGTTCACCATGGTTGTTTTCCCAATATTTTTGAAATGAATCGCATGGAAGTGTGGCAATCTTCACAAACTTGAAAACTTTTTATTATTCGAAGAGGAGTACTAGGAGCTATGTTGATGAGCCCAAATGCAATAGTCAATTTCTTGCTATGGTGATCAAATGGAACACCTTTTCTTCTTTTTCCACATCCTACAAAACAAAATTGAAACAAGACACAAACCTAACATCCTACATGAACCTTGCCAATCTTTGCACTTTTGCATGAATTTCAATCAACTGAGGGTGGTCTACTATTGATAATTGCGGGGAATAGCTTGGTTTTGAGATATGCAAAATGCGGGAGCATTGAGGATGCTTGCAAAATGTTCAACAAAATACCATCTCGAGATGTGGTTACTTGGACCACCATGATATTGGGACATATGCAATGCAACCAAGGGCAAAAAACACTCAAATTATTTTGAAAAATGCAACAATAAGGTGTGTAATCAAACTTTGTTACTTTTGTGGGGGTGTTGAATGCATGTGCTAGTGTAATTGCCCTTGAAGAAGGTAGGATTTTTCATGATAAGATCATTGAAATAGGTTGTGAATTTGATGTTTTTGTGGGGAATAGCTTGGTTGACATGTATGCAAAGCTTGGGAACACAAAGGACATTTAGAGAATGTTCAACAAGATGCATTTCAAAATGTGATCACTTGGATGGGACATGTGAAATGTGGGCAAGGGAAAAAGGCCTTGGAACTATTTAAACATTTGCAATAGGAACATGTGCAACCAAACTCTATTACTTTTGTGAGGGTGTTGAATGTGTGTGTCAACACAGTTGCACTTGAAAAGGCAGGTGGGCTCATGAACTGATCATTCAAAGTGGTTTGGAGTCAAATGTCTTTGTGGGGAGTAATTTGGTTGACATGTATGCAAAGTGTGGGATCATGGAAGATGTTTGAAATGTGTTCAACAAGATGATGTCTTGAGATGTGGTAACTTGGACTATCATATTTGGAGGATGCGTGATGCATGGGCATGGTAAGGAAATCATGAAAAGGTGTAAAGCTAGATGATATCACTTTTGTTTGTGTTTTTTCTTAGCTTGTAGCCATGCATGTATTGTTATGTTTCAATGGGCACAAATTATATGATTTCTATTAAATAAAAACAAATACACTTGTATGGTTGACTTCCTTGGCCATGCTAGGCATCTATAGGAGGTAAAGAATATGGTAATGGCAATGCCCTACCAACCACATGTGGGTGCTTGGATGACCTTGTGCAATGCTTGCAAAATTCATGGTTATGTGGAGATGGCAAAATGAGTTGCAAAACACATTGTTGAATTGGAGCTTGACAATGCTACCAATTATGTGTTGTTGTTCAGCATCTATGTTATTGTTGGCAATAAACATTTTTGTGAGAATGTTGAATGACAAAAAACAAGGAAAAAGGTGTGAAAAAAATAGTTGGGTTTCATCTAGATTGGAGTAAATAATGAGGTACATATGTTTGTCATAAATGATCAAGACCACCCCAAGATGATTGAAATTCATGCATAATTACAAAGATTGTTAAGAATCGTGCATGATGCAAGCATGTGCCTTGTATGAAACAAAATTGCATGATGTAGAAGAACAAAAAAATGTGTTCCATTTCTATCACCATAGTGAAAAACTAGTTATTGCATTATCAACATAACTCACATTATTCCTCTTTGAATATCAAAAAAATCTACGATTTTGTGAAGATTTCCACATTTCCACAAAGTTCATTTCAAAATAGTTGGGAGAATAATCATGGTGAAGGATGTTAATCATTTTCATCACTTTGAAAATGGTGTTTGTTCTTGCATGGACTATTGGTGATTTCAATAGTTTGTCTTCTTAATCATTGTCTCCTTTTGTTTGTAGCACATGATATTAGGCTTCAAGTTTAGGGTTTAAGATTTACAACATATGATCAAGTGCACTAGGAGTCATAAAAAAAAATGACATTTGGAACAAACCTAAAAGAAGGTTTGGCTTTAAAGGTTAAACCCAAATAAAATATAATAATCCCAAATGACTGACCCAACCTAAGCCTACCTATCTACCTAGGCATAACTATTACCTACCTATTGACCTAAAAGTGCCACATATTAACATCTTATTGCCCTAAGTTGAATGATATAAATTAATTTAATAGAAATATTAAACATCAAAATAAATTCAAAATCCCCACATGTCTATTGATGATTTATCAGCAAATCATTGTCACATCAACACATTATTGCTTGTATAGTTGCATAGTAGTTGCAACATGTTGACATAATAGTTGCAATATAATGGCACAATAGTAACAACATAATTACATAGTAGTTGCAACACAATGGCAAAATAATTGCAATGATCTAGTTGCAACATAGTTCCACAAGTTATATATGTATACAATTTCATATACTGTTAGTTGTGCCACTACAACTTCTGCAACTCATGCAAGTGGTCATTGGGATTCAAAATTGCAACTAAAAACTAATTGCAAGCCTAAATACGAAACAACTATTTTCTCATAGTGTTGGATATTGGGTTGCCTCATTGCTTTACTAATAAATGACTTTAAGCTTCCATAATTGTTGCAGACGACATCCTATATCTTATAGGCTGCTCCTCTATCTTGGGTATCATTTGCATTATATTGTACTATTTTTGGAGTGTGAAAATGTGTTGCATCATTTTACTAACTATGGATCCACATTTATTACATCATTTGTTGCATTTTGCTGAATTAAAACCTAGTTTAATTGTCTGTACAAACTTTAGGTCATGATGCGATTCATGCTCATCTTTGTTCCATGGTTCTTCTTGATGAATAAATTGTTGTAGATCAAATCTTCACAACAATTATTTTGCTCAGATTTGAATCCTAGCAACCCTTTGACCAATTGTGAATATATAGAAACCAAAAAACAATTCTTTATAACAACCTCTCTATTCTTCAACAAAACAACAAGAAATAAAAACAAACAATCTGTAAAATTTTGATTTCCTACTCCAAATTCATCCTAGGGATGGTTGCCAAATGGTAAATGCTAATTTTATTCTGCTCTTCTAATTGAATTTATTGTACTATCATATTGTAATTCAAAATAGAATTTGCAAACAAACATAAAAACTACAGAAAAAACTGAGAATCAAATCTGATAAAATATTCAAAACTCCAAATCCGCTCTAGAAACCATTTCTACAGTTGATTGAAAACATAATTCAATCAGTATGGATCCATGGCAATGCTAGCACAACACCATGCATATTGTGCACTTTGCCTAGTACTGAAGGGAGATGCCAAACACTTCAAATTCTTAAGAGAAATGAACAAATTTTTAAGAGGAATGAACTGGGAGATGTGCAATGTGGGTGGCATTTGCAGCCAGCCAGTGAAAATCAACAATAATAATGAACTGTTTTGTTGGCTCTCCCCTTCAGGATAGAGAGTAGAGACATTGGGATGCACCCAGAAAGAAAGGGGCCAAAGTTTGGTATCCCTACATTCTAGCTGGGTCATGTGGAGTCCACTGTAGAAACATTTCAAGCATAACTGACATATCCACTAAGGCTTCACCATGCTAACCACCATGTGTTTTCAATTTATTGTGTTGTATACCTATCATCCTTACGAATGCCATTTGAAGGGCAGAGCGACTATGCAACAAGTGCCTTGTTTATTTATTGGTTGTTGCTTTAAGTATTGTTGTTGAATTCAAGCATTTGAAGCTCTGGTGCCTTCTCTCTCTCTTTTGGAAGTATTTTCCTTTCCCAAGTGCTTTCTTGCTAGCACTGTAGTATTTTCTCCACGTTTTCAGGGATTCTGTAAATATTTTGCCACTCTGCCCGGTTTTCAGTGATTCTCTAGTTGGGATGGTGCATGCATCAAAGGGATTTTTAGGGATCTAGTTGACACTAAGTGATTTATATTGCCAACGTCTTCACTTTCCTCTTTTGTTCTGAATATGTACAAGAATTTGTCAATATTATTATTATGCTCATGTACTAGTTGAACATGCAAAGTGAAAACAGATAATTATGAAAAATCATCACAGGTCAAATCAAAACAGATCTCATTGCTTCTTGGGACTACAGAAAACACTGAAGTAATGAAGATGAGAAATTCCATGTGTTCTCCCTTTGCACAGCTCATGCGAGTTGAGACAAATTCACATGTGTAAATCCTTTTGATTGTGCATAAGTTTGTGTTGGGACAGTTCATATATATATATGGCAAAACTGGAGGTGGCTGCACCCATAGCTGCAGAAGTCCAAAGGCTTCATGGATTGGACATACCAGGATCCACAAGTTTGGCATGACATATTCAAATTTATCAATAAGGGTTTAAAGACTACATTCTGTGTCCGCAGTGTTGTTACCTTCTCCAGGAGATTAGTGACACCATTGGTGCACCTGTTTGTTGTGTTTGTGCACTATGATCTTCTTTCTGGGAACCTGATGTTCAATGAAGAGGAAGGTTAGCGCTCAAAATTTGGATTGGAACTTTGGGTAAGGCAAAAATCAGTGTTAATTTTGCACATTACATTATATTAATGCTTGGTTAGGCAATTGGCATACTTCTTTTGAGCTCTATTGCAGTTTCCTTGCTCCAGGATGTTCCACATAACAGAGTCTTGCATCCCCTTGCCCTTGGATTACATTAACTTTTTCATTTGTGTCTTCTTTGAACCAATATTCTTTTTCTATAGATTCATAAACAAATTTTCTCAAAAGATAAATTTACCTTAGCTTTTTTGCTTGCATGATATTAATGATGGGTTTATAAACTCTTAACAAAATCATAACAAAACGATATGCACTTTTTATACCAGGTTTACAAAGTGGTCATTTTTCTAAGTAGTAGGCAGTGGGCTTTGAAGACTTATTTCTCAAAGGGCACTACTGTATTGCATGTGAAGAGTTCGCTTTTTTGAAGTCGAATCATTATTTCTGTAAGAGCTGCAAAGCTTATTTCGCATTCGGGAATTATGGTCATTATTTAAGTAGCAAACCCTAGAGCATACCCAACAGCAATCCTCTATCAGTATTTCCCACATGTTCAATGTGCACTAATTAGTTCCAACCCTGTCTGCACACATAAACCTGAAATATAGTGTTCAAAGTGATGTTATTTAACTTGAACTCCACAGACCAATCGGTCGTCGTATTTACTAGGAAAAAAACATTTTCTTCTACTGGCACGCTAGGGGAGCCCTGGACATATGTCCTTTTTTCCAGGGTCATGAAGTATCATCTTGCTAAGTTTTTAGTCATCTCTTGTACAATCTGTTCAGCGCTATTTGAGAATACATTCTGAACAGTGCTGTTCCAAATTTTTAGTACTATTTGAGGGTATATTACATTGCGTATTCTTCTCTAACTCTGTACCATGGTTTTCATCCTCCGCTGTGGTACGTGGTTGTCTTCGGGTAAACAGGTATTTCATAGGAAGTGAACATAAAGTATTTCAATTTTGTCCACTTACGCCACAGAACTTCAGCGTACACGGGACGCGAAAGTTTATTTCCCTTTTTCCTCGGAAAGTTGAGGGAGTGTGGGAACCTGCTGTTTAACGAAGAGGAAGGTCTCCTCGGAAACATAAGTTCATTTTCCTTTTGCTGATTTCCATTAATGCCAGAATAGCTTCATTTCATTTTGGAGGTACAGTCCGCTGCAGCGTCATATTGATTATTAAATATGATTTTGCAACTTTTCCAACAGTTTGTAAATTAGGATATATTGTCCTCATCTTGGAGAATTTAGAGTTTTCTGGGTTTTTAAATCAATAAAGTTCGTTTGTATACAAAACAGCACTAGATGAAGTTCCCAACATACCAACTCCGAGTCACATTAACTGCTGGTGAACAATCTTCACATGCGGGATGAAATAAAAATCACATGGTAAAGTAGGACCAAATGAGAATGTCTTACTTTAGAACAAACAAACAAACCATGTGAATTCACCATGCGACCCTTAAATTGCAACAAACAGAATGTCATTTTAAAGTCCAAATGCTACGCCGATGAAACTCCTGTCCCAACTTAAGAAGTCACTCCGGCACGCATAACCTGAAGCCTCAATACTCCTCGCCATCATCCTCACCACCATCCTCCGCAGACTCTGCACCCACTTCCTCGTAGTCTTTCTCCAAGGCAGCCAAATCTTCACGAGCCTCGGAGAACTCTCCCTCCTCCATACCTTCACCCACGTACCAATGCACAAAGGCGCGCTTGGCATACATGAGGTCGAACTTGTGATCGATTCTGGAGAACACTTCTGCAACGCTTGTGCTGTTGGAGATCATGCACACAGCCCGCTGCACCTTGGCAAGATCACCACCCGGCACAACGGTGGGAGGCTGATAGTTGATGCCGCACTTGAAGCCAGTTGGACACCAGTCAACGAACTGGATTGTCCTTTTGGTCTTGATGGTAGCTACGGCAGCGTTAACATCCTTGGGCACCACATCACCTCGGTACATCAGGCAACAGGCCATGTATTTTCCATGTCGAGGGTCACATTTCGCCATCATGGAAGACGGCTCAAATGCTGAGTTGGTGATTTCCGCAACTGACAGCTGTTCATGATACGCCTTCTCGGCCGATATGACAGGTGCATAAGATGACAGCATGAAGTGGATTCTTGGGTATGGCACCAAGTTCGTCTGGAACTCGGTGACATCGACGTTAAGAGCTCCATCGAAGCGCAGGGAAGCGGTTAGCGACGAGATAACCTGCAACAGCACGTGTACACAATCATCAAATGCCCCAAACTCTTGTATGTCAGATCAAAATAAAACCTAGCAGAATGCAAGAAAGGTTGGCACATAGAAACATGTAGGAAAACTCCTTGGAAATGAACGAGGAAACACACAGTGGAATGCACAATACTGCATAAACCAGGCTTAAAGCATCGAACACCGAATACATTTAGACATCAATAAGCACCGCCGAAAGAGGCACACCTGGGAAACAAGCCTGTTCAAGTTTGTGTAAGTAGGACGCTCTATATCCAACGAGCGACGGCAGATATCGTATATTGCCTCGTTATCCAACAGGATGGAAACATCGGTATGCTCCAACAATGAGTGAGTTGAGAGCACACTGTTGTAGGGCTCTACAACAGAAGTTGACACCTGAGGAGAAGGGTAAACGGTAAAACCAAGCTTGGACTTCTTTCCGTAGTCTACAGAGAGGCGCTCGAGGAGCAGACTGCCAAGACCAGATCCAGTACCACCTCCGACAGCATTGAATACGAGGAAACCCTGCAGGCCGGTGCAGTTGTCTGCAAGCTTCCGGATACGGTCTAGACACAGATCGACAATCTCCTTGCCAACTGCAGCCAAAAAACCAAAAAAGTAAGAACCACACACAAGACCTAGAATAGCGTAAGGAACATCAGTAGACATTAAGTTAAAAGAGTTAGTGAAGCGTGGAAAAGGAAACTCACTGGTGTAATGGCCACGGGCAAAGTTGTTAGCCGCATCCTCCTTTCCGGAGATAAGCTGCTCCGGATGAAATAGCTGACGGTACATACCAGTACGCACCTCATCTATCACAGTCGGCTCCAGATCCAGGAACACGGCACGGGGAACATGCTTCCCTGCTCCAGTCTCGGAGAAAAACGTGTTGAATGCGTCATCCCCGCCGCCAGTAGACTTGTCACTAGGCATCTGCCCATCAGGCTGCAGCGAGAATGGCAAGTATTTCCAAGTCAGAAGCCCGACCCAAAAACAAAGCTACAGAACAAGAACCAGATAGAAGTTTTAACGAAAGCCCCTTAAAGAAAAAACAATGCTGCAGCTTTCAACATACCTGAATACCGTGCTCGAGGCAGTACAGCTCCCAGCATGCATTTCCGACCTGGATACCGGCCTGACCGATGTGGATCGAGATGCACTCTCTCATGGTCGCTCCTTTCCGAGAGCTTCGCAAACTGTGCTAGAGGTGGGGAGGGGGAAAAAACGAGAAGAGAACTGAGCAAAACGAACGAAGGACACCTGACCAAAAGCTTCAGATCTAAAACCAAAATGGTCTGCGAGTAGTATCACAAAAGAGAGCGACAACTACAGCGGAAGAAACTTCGAGAAAGGCGTGTGCAAAGACGCCTTCACGAACGGAAAGAACAGAATGAAGAAATACAGGAAAGAGAACTGGCGATGCACGAGTTTCTTTGCTCTGTTTATCCCCTCTCTCTCTCTCCCCCTGGGTCTTCCCCACCGCCGCTCCCGGTCAGTGTTTGTTGAGGAATTTTTTTTGTTCGTAGCCCAAGCACTCATTTCTTTTGTGGAGAATTTTCGCCATTTTTCTAAGAAAATTGGAAAAAAAAAGAACCCTGTCTCAAATTCACTGTTTAAATTTTTTAAATCGCCAGAAATGATTATTTCTATTTCGAAAATCGGAAAAGAAAATCACCACAACTGCTAAGGATTTTCCAATTTCATGTTTTGCATATCGCCAAATTTGGATAAATATAGTTATGGGGATAATCACCACCTGAGCAACATCACAAAATGGAAATAACAAACTGAACCATAGCGGCGGTCATCCTTGGGAAGATTTAGCCAATTCTGGCTATAAGCCAAAAATGAGGTACTAATCTTTAATCATCCTTCTAAATTTTAGGTTACACACCGAAAACCAAATTACTTCTTTTTCGTATGTGACGATTTTTACTTTTTTCTTCACTTTTGGCGACTGAAAACCTCCAAAATCACTTCTTTTTCGAATTTCGAGTTTTTAAAATTTTCTCCTTTTGGCGAAATTTCACCAGTTGAAAGAAGGGCTGAGACTCCCGGTCGGCCAGCGCGCCTTTCGCCTTCAGTGACCGGTTGGAACCAGTCTCGAATTAGCGGCTACTGCTTGCGAAGATGGACGCAATCGCGATCGTTGCGGCCAGAAAGCGGGAAACGGAAGCGGTGGACGAGAGGCCGTTGGATTAAGAAACTGTTTGAAGGTGGCTGTCAGGTACAACAACGTGAAACAGCTACCTATGCTTACTGACAGAAAGTTATGCCACATGCTTCGACTGACATCTGCGCCAGGCTCAGTGTTTGAAACTTTGAACCCTAATGTCAGGCCCACTGCAAATGGGTTCCTTCACGATCCAAATTTGTAGGAACCAGTTTGGACACTCATTTGAAGCAATTTGAAACCTTGAGTTGGATTTAGGGTTTAGGGTTCAAACTTTTAAACCCTAAAGCCGTGCCTCAAACCCTAGCCTGCATCTTAGTTCTTCAAATCATGACCTCTCCTTTTCTTTTCGTTTGTTTATTGGGGAGGGGGGGAGGGGTTCGAACCAATTGATTTTCCCTCCCAAATGGTGCCTTGTAAATTTAGCCTCGGTTCGCCACTTTTTGTTCTCGGTCCCTCATCTAAATGTCATGGGTCCAATTTATGGCTCTCATCCAATAAGATTGATGTATCTCATTGGACCTTAGACCTTGGATCCTCATCTAAAGTGACCCTTAGTGTACCTAAGTTTGTTGGTTGTACCTGCCATTTGGGTAAGGTTTTTATCATGTATGTTTAATTAGCAGGATCAGCATTTCCCTACTCATGTCATTATGCTATTTCAAGACCTATAAGTGGTCCTTTACATGTAGGGTAAAGCCCCAGGGGGGCAAGATTTACCCGAATAAGGGCCTTCATGTGGAGCTGAAGGTGATACGGTAAGCCCCAAGGATGTCAGACGGCATAACATAAAAATGGTAGCAGCTTTTTTCATTAAAAAATTTCCTTAGATACCCAGAACGTACCCACCAGATATAATGGGAGAAAAATTTGGCGACAGGCTTTACAAAAAAGTGTTAAGCCTGTGGAAGTGGGCATAAAGCTGTCACGTTATTACAGTCAGTAAGGTGCTGTCCTAATACACTAACAAAAACTTGGCATGTTTTTACACCAAGGGGATATGCCCCTACTTAAGGGCTGGCCACATCTGGTGGTAGTGATGGTGTTAAAGGACAATGTTTATGGTGATAAAAAAAGTATGGCAGTCCACACTTGTAATGTTAGCTGACAATGAATCCTATGTGGCAGGTGACATGGCATTAGTGTTAACTTACTGTTAGCATCCTATGTTTACTAACAATTAATTTTTAAAATATGTACATTTTAGGAATCATTTTTGGTGTTAGGAAGAGTTTTTTAAAAAGGAGGGTTTAACTCAATTTCAGCACTTTACTTTTTCTCTCGTTTTTCCATCCCACTCTTCTTTTTCTTTCTTTTCATTCATTTTTGCCTCTTTCCTTGTGTACAAGTATCTTTGCTTATTCTTTTTTTTTTTTATTACAATTATAATAATGTAAGATTAAAAAAAAATCCAAAGTTGTCATTTGTAATCTTTTTTCAATTAGACACTCATTTTTGGTACCCCAATCGTCAATGGACCCTATAATTAATTTCTATTAAATAGAAACATACATAACACACTATAATTTGATACAAACTAGACAACTTACACTTGCACATGATGGTTTTTTTAACCATCGTAATTGAAATATTAAAATTAAATTACATTACATTATGTTATTGTTTTATTAAGTTGTTTTTGCATTTATGTTGCATGTCTTCAATTGGTTTACTACACAACAAACAACAATTCATTTTGCAGAATAATTATTAACAAACTAATAAAATTGTATAATATCATAAGAATTTTTTCTAAATAATACCATTTTTTCAAACACAACCACCATTTTATTTTTGAAAAACCTTATGTTGTATGTATAATTTTGATTTTGATGAATTTATAAATAAAGACTCAACATGACATTAATTCTAAAATAATGACATTTGGAAGAGTCGTCAACAATATCAACATGGGGACACTCACCATCTTCGTGGATGGCAATACCATTATCCTTTCAATAGTTTTTTGAGGAGGTAAATGACTTTTTCTGGTGAACATTTAACAAGGTTTAGGTGGTTATTTAAAAAGAGAATGACCTTTTTTATCATTTTGAGATTTGGGCATATACTATATAGGATTAATTTTTTTGCATGTTTTCTTTTCGGTAGTATCATGGGTTGTCTATAGAAAAGAAAAATTAATAATTTTTTTTTTCTACAATCATTGTTGTTTTATTCCTAGGACATAATCCTCTTTTATATGTGGAGATTTGTGGGAAAATATGTACCAAAAACATTCTTTAATTGGAGTTGTGAATATTTTTCATTGCCCAATAATCTAAATTGGTAAAGGCTAGTTCACATATTAATATTAATATTTGAACTTTTTTTACTTATAGATTGTTAGTTTTCACTTTTTCTTATGTATAACCTTTGCATATATTTGTTTTTTGAATTCTTTAAATTCAAATTGAATTCACCTTCTATAGATTTGATTTAGTCATCTCTTTGAATGGTTTTACATTTTATAGTGCACGAAAAATGAAAGTTGTTGTAAATGCACAAAATAACACGTGTTTAAACCAATTAATTTTATTTCAATTCCACTTTTCACCCCAAAATGAAAATGTTCAAACACACGAATAAAAATCACAACATGTTGTCATCACCAATTTCTTCATCATTCCCAAATCTTTCATTAATATGCATAAATTTTTTAAAAATGATTTGAAACAAAATTGATGTTTTTTAATGTTTTTATTTTATAGAAAAAACATTCGTGGACCTCTAAGCCTCCATGTTTTAAAAATGAACAATAAGACTTCCAATAACCTCTCATCTTTAATTCTAAATTGAAATCCAAAGATGTATAAATAATTTTAATTGCATGACGCATATGATAATTTCATCATGAAAAACCAAGAAATGCACAAAATGTTTAAAAAGAAATCTCATTTCATGTTTTAGTGCATCTTGAATTTCTTGAGAACAAGCATAAGCACATGAATGTCCTTAATGCAAAGGGGAAGATTTACTAACTTACTATTGTGTTTCATTTACTTTTGCATATCACACCCAATTTCAAATTCAAAGTTGAAATTGAGTTGCATATTAATTGTTGGTGCACATATAACTATATTTGAAATCCTATTGTTAAAAAAATGTTTGTAATGACCTCATTGAAGACATGGTAATGAGCATCCAAATTAATTTATATTTGTCCCAATGGCAATGTGCAAATGTGACATGGACCTATAGTTCAGGGTCATACACCTATTGTTCCATAGTTGCTTGTAGTTACACCATATTTGCACCACTTTCATGCAACTTGCAAATGAAGTCAAAATACATTGATCAAAATCATATATATGGTGCATATGCTAATTTTATAAGGGTACCACATGCAACTATAATACAATGACAATGGACCTTCATGAATTTTAAATGTGAATGTTTATTTATAAATGCATAATATTTTGATAAAAAAGATGTAACATAGTTGCACACCAATTCCCAAAAATGTGTAGAACTTCATGACAAAAAGGTTTCATGAACATGGTTTCTTATAAGGGAAGTGGCAAAACTTTCAAAACTTTTGAACCTCATTTTCAAAATTAGGATAAAAATTGTGTAAACCATTCAAAAAGGTCATACTTCCTTGGTAATGCACCCAAATGGAAATGAAACCCCATTTTATTATAAGCAATCACACAATTTGGACACAATTTGGCCCCCAAATCACACTTTGAATGTGCAAAACATTAGTGCACACTTGCAAACATTTGAAACATTTTTGTTTCAAGTTTGCAAATGGTTATAATTTTTTTAAATTATGTTCATTTGATAGCATGACTTCATTATATAATAATATTTGTTAAGAAGCCTTTGAAATGGGTTTTAAAAAGACCCAAATTTATTAAGCTTTAATCCTCAAACATTTTGATTCATCGATGTAACTTTCAAAATGGAAGTTCCATTCCATTTTAGAATTAGGGAGAACTACATTATCATACATTCACTCAAATATTAACCATTTGTTTCACTTGATCCTAGTTTGGAGATCTTCAACCTCCTTTTCCTCTCGGGAAATATACATTGTTATTAATCTCAAAAATTGTTATGCATTCAAGTTAAGGTTGCAACATATTTGATAAGTAGGTTAAGAAAGCTTATGAAAATCATTGCTCAATTTATTTTTTAAGAATAATCTTATATATACATCATTGAAAATAAATGGAAAATGAATACTTGAAAAACAAAAAACCTTGTTTTTGTTTCTTGTATATCAAATTCAATAACTACAACTATTCGGGGATTTATTTTTTTCTTGCTAGGCTATTATTAGTGTTGGGTGGGTTTCTAGTTTTTATGAGAACTGTCAAGTCCAGGTATGAGGCTATTTTGAAAGACTTGATTTGGTTATTTTATTTTATTTTATTTTCATATTTTCAAGACCTAGGCATGGTTTTAAAAATTTGCAAAAAATAATTTTATTCGGGTTTCAAAGCACTGGTTCTCCAACATGTGATATTAGTTAGTTTTCAAAGCCAATTTTCCCATATCAATTATTAGATATTTTATTATTTGAAAAAAAAAATTCAATGTAAAAAAACATTGCACAAAAAATGGAAATTCTAAAAAATAATCAATATTTTTATATATCCATTATTTCATCTCGTTCAAATGAACCTTCGAATTTTTCTAACTCCTTTTCAAAATATAAATATGTTTGAATTAACTTTATTAAATTGGAAAGTGGTTTATATCCATCTGTAGGATCATTTGGCTAATTTTTGCTCACAAAAATTAAAGTTTTAAAGTTATCTTATTGTAAACAACATCTCTTAAGATTTGTAAGTATGCCCGCTAAAAAAAATAAAAATTATGTTTCAATTTGTGACCCTACAATGCCTGAAATTTGACAAGCCAAAAAACCAATTGTAGGAAACATGGTTTCATGCTTTTCCCACCATTGAAAAGGTCACTTGATGTCTTTTGGGATCCACTTGGTACATTTGAACATCAATAGTTCCTTAGTGACAAGTTCATTTAATGGCTCGTTTGTGGATGCAATATGTTGAAAAATATCCAAACAAAAATCTTCATCACTATTTGATCTACACATCCAACATATTCTATCATTGAATGCAAATGATGATAACACTTCAAAAACCTGGGATATAAAATCCTCCTATCATATTCATCCATAATATTTACACCTTCCTCTTGGCCAACAAAAGAGGATACTAGACGAAGGTTTTTGAATCTAGGGTCTAGCATAACAAACACCATGTTGTGAGCTTTTCTTTTTTCAAATTTTATTAAAGAATAAAGAAAATAATCCAAAATGCCACAAACTTATTTTCTGATGTTGGAAATAAACAAAGATAACTTTCAAGTTATCCCATAATCATCATCAATCAAACTAACTGGGGTAAATGGGTCTATAATTTCTTCCCTTAATTTTAAACACAAAGTAATGGAAAATTTTATTGCATTAGAAAGTAACAAGTGGCTCTTAAATTGGTTCAAAACACAAGGAATCACAATAGGAAATAAAAAGTCCACGATTATTTTAGAAATGTGCCAAGTAAAAAGAGGAGGAATTTTTCCACTTATTTTGATAGCATTCTACCCACTATAACAAAAAAAATAACATCTTTGAATTGCAAATCTTCTTGAAACATAATGATTTTGTTGGCAAATTTACAAATAAATTAAAATTTCCAATGTTAGAAGATCTGACTATAACAAATTAATAAGAAAAAAAAGACAATAATTTTGAATTTTTTTTGCAATAGATTAAGTAACCACCATGTCTTCATTGGACTATTTATTTTCTTGGAAGCAAGTTAGAATATGAACAAGCCTTGTTCCATTTTTGTCTACCTTTTCCAAAAAAATTAAGCCAAGTTATACATTTTTGTAAATTTGATTGGGCATATTTAATTGAAACAAACTTGAAATTCTTGCAAAAAGATTCATTAGTAGTAGCATATTGACATGTTTTGGAAAAAACATTGCCAAAAAAAACACCCTGAAAACTTTCATCTAAACCAAGGACTTCACATTTTACAACAAATTTAAAAGTATTTGTCATAATATTTAAATTTGAGCCTTCATCCTTAACATGTTTCTTTGCCCATATTGATCAAACAATTTTGTCAAATTGTTAGTTAATGCTTGCCTAATAATTCTATTGCTTCAAACAAACCAACATTTACTTATTTGGGTTGCCGATCAGATCCCAAAAAGTTTATAACAAAAGCAAATATATCATGCGCACCCTTTGACATTCATAAGTCAAAACTTGCTATGGCAAAAATACAATCTATTAATTTTGGCAAAACACACACACACACACACACACACATATATATAATTTTTTTCTCCACCAAGTTAGGTAATATTTCTTGATAAAATAGTTTTAAAGAGGGGAACACAACTTTAGGAGACAAATGTAATATTAAACGCTTAAACCATACACTTTCAACAAACTATAATAGATTATTATTTTTCATAATCAAAAGGCCAAGGTCCTACAAAAAATCTATTTGCTACACATCATCCTTTTTGAAAGGTTATTTTACAAGAAAAAAAAAAGATATTGCACTTTGTTGGAACATTTGGCCTTTTCTTTGCAATTTGCCTTTCAATAGTTTTTATTGTTTCATTGTTAATTCTTCTTCAATTTTTTTTACAATTATAAAATGACATGCATCTACATGTTTTGTAAGAGCAATTATCCCTTAAGTTTTATAATAAGTAATTAATCATTTTATTTCTTTATTTCTTGCATTAAAAATATTTACTGGATTATCACAACATAAAATACATTTCATGACTTGATGGGATGCAACTTCAACTTCTTTCCCATCATTCACACAATAAACTGCCCAACATAAAGAATTTTTAGTATGCCTTCTCCAAAATTTTCTTTGAACATGTAATTTTTGTAAATTTTTCTTCATTATTTGTTTCCTTTATTTCAATTCTATTATTTTCACTTTCTCCATTTTCCACATCTTCTTCAATGTCCATTTCATTTCATTTGTTTGATTTTCTTCAATCAAAATTAAATTTCCATTTTGATTTGACTCCCCCATTTCTACCGAAATATTATCTTCCCTAAAGGATAAATTAAAAATAAGTTTGTTTTTTGCAAAAATAATATTATGCCAACTATATGAAAATCAACCTAAACATTTACAAGCAATTGAAAGGAAAAAAAAACAATGCGTTCAAAAATACACAAGCAATTGTGCAAATGAAATGCAATGTGTAAAAGTGAGATGCAATGTGTATAATTAAATGTACAATGTCCAAATATTTCTTGCATAAAAAAACAAACACATTATTAACCACCATTTCCCAAAAAATGGATAGTTAAAAAAGTTCATCAACAAACAAAGATTAAACAAAATGTTTTTTCACCTTTTGGAGAGCCTCCACACTCCACACCTGCAAAAAATAAAGGGGGAGTACCAATCTGAAACAAAAGAAGTAGAGAGAAGTATATAACATCTACTCATTTGGATGAATAGTCGACTGCATTTCTTTACGTGGATATCATTGTCTAGAACTGTGTCTTCTCTGAAGACCCCCAAATCCATATGTCTCATCCTACCATTTTTTGTGGTAGAAACGACATGTGCCATGTAGGCCTTTCGTCTGTTTTCAAAATTCATCTGTCCAACATTAGATTTTAATATGGGTTTTTTATAAGCCTTGCATACTCCTCAAAATTATCTTCTATTTGACTTTCAAAAATTTGCCAAGTTGCCTCCAAGTCCAATTGTCGTTGTAAACTTTGGGTCACCATTTGATTCATCTTGTTTCACAATTCTTCCTTTTCAAAGTCTGTAGATCACTTTGCAATCCTTACGATGTCAACCAAATAGACCTCTGATACTTTCTAACATACCTCTGAAAATTCCAAATTGAAAAAATATATATTTCTAAACACTCTGAGATCTCCAATATACACAAAATTTGTAAAAAACCTTCCCAATATTGAAAAAACAAAAACAAAAAAAAAGACCCCACAAGATGGTCACCAAATGGTATAAATGAAATTCAAGTTCTTGTAGAATATTTCATGTTACTATAACAACATATTTGCATTTCACATGCATATGTTCACTATTCATGTCTGAAGCCTCAACAAACTTAATACTACCATTCATTCGAACATCATAGTTATGACGAAATGAATTGTAATCTTATTTCTGGAGTTTTTTACAATGTATTTCGAAGTGCAGATTTTGGACAACCCTGACCCTAATTTTTTTAATACCTTGCCAAGGGTTTCAATAAAATTAAAATACATATTTGATTAGGGTTTTCAAAGGCATGGTTCTCATTTTGTATGAGGCTTTGTAGTCGAGTTTCAGAAATGGCATCACTCAACGTGATACTTTAAAAAGATTCAAACTGAGAATCAGCTTGAAACCCTATCCGGTTCTCACATTTTTTCCCATACCTGCTCAACACTGGTTATTATGTGGGATAGCCGCTTCAAATAAGGGCATTCGAAGTGCAGTTCCCTCCCTCTACTACTACCTTGGAGGGTCAGGTAAGGGGAGGGGCATTACTTTGGGAATGCCTTGGTCCTAGGGCATGATCCTACATATAAAATGTAAGTGAGCTTTCCATATTTAAATTACAAGTTTATATTTAAACCCAATAGGTACAAGCCCAACATTGATATGTAACCTTTTTAAAAAAAAATTAAATTTGTATAACCCATTTGTATAACGATGTACCTCTTGGTGTAGACTATAGACCAATTTAACCACTGGTATAACTTTATGTGTCGTGACCGTATATCTCAAAATATACGTATTCCATTTGTATACATGGGATACGGTTTCCTCTTAAACAAGAGTACCCGGGATCTGAGGTTAGTAATTAACTCAGGTGTAATCCGGTTAGGGTTTGAGTCCCCCACGGCGGCCTTTTTCCGCCTTCGTCTTCCGTCTTTTTCTTCAAGATCGCTGTGGCCTCTCCCCGGTGTTTGCCGCTCCCTGCCTTGTCTGATTTGTTCTCTTCATCGTGTCGATACTGTCGTGAGCAGGAACTTTCTAGTGTTCTTTAGGAGTATCCTCCGAGACTTTGACTTTTTTTTCCTTTTTCCTGGGGGGTTTTAATTTTTGTTTTCGTCTTGAGGGCCATCCTGTTCTCGCTGGTCTGTGTTTTAGTGTGTTTGTTTTGATTTCGGTTCTTCTGTCTCCGTCTCCGTTCTGCAGAGATGTCTCTGCGACCGAATGCACGCGTGGAGGTCCGTAAGAAGGGGTATAAGTTGACGGTCGATGCGGAGGAAGCTCGCAGAAAAAGGGAGGACAACATGGTGGAGATACGCAAGAACAAGAGGGATGAAAGCCTGCTGAAGAAGAGGAGAGAGGGCTTACAGCCTCAGCAGTTCTCTTCCACTCAAGCTGCTGCTGATATGGAGAAGAAGGTAAAATTGTTCTGCCCTATTTATGTGACGTATGGTCTGGATTTAGGGTTCAAGGAAATAGAGGACTAGGTACCGCAGACAACCTCTCCATCCACCTCGTACAGTGGTTTTTCTGTAGCACTTTGTATCTGCATGTGTGCCTCTTCTGTGAAGAGAACGCATTCTGGATATGCATGCTATTTGGTTCCAGGGTTTCCATCTGCAATGGTGCTCCAAGGCCTATTCAAGATTTTCCCCTTAATTTCTCATGAAACGTTTTGCTGCTGATTGTTTATTTCTTTATCATGAACTAGTGAGTTTAGGGTACAGGTGTCGTTGGTTCCCGTGCATCTGCATGAAGAAAGTACGCTCTTTATTTTGGAAATGAGGGGAATTTTGCCAGTCTGTCATGGTTTGCATTTCTGGATCTGTCATAGCAGCAGTTGGAAAGCCTTCCAGCCATGGTAGCAGGGGTGTACTCCGAAGATGCAGGCACGCAGTTGGAAGCCATTACTCAATTTCGAAAGCTTCTCTCCATAGGTAGGCTTAATTCCTTTGCACTTTCCCCTGGTATCTGACCTGTTGTCTATAGGATTTTTTGGGGTATTTCCCTGTTGTTAATCACATCACCTTGTGAATCCTTCATGCAGAAAGAAGCCCCCCCATTGAGGAGGTTATAGCAGCAGGTGTAGTGCCCCGCTTTGTGGAGTTTCTCATGCGTGGGGATTTTCCACAGCTACAGGTATGCTTCAGTGGAGATTGCTTCACCTGTGCAATATCTGCTCTTCACCCGATCTGAGGATGTATCTTTGTTAATTTATACACATAGTAACTGAAATCCTTTTTGGTCTTTGATGCAGTTTGAGGCAGCATGGGCATTAACGAATATTGCATCAGGCACATCTGAACACACACGTGTTGTTATTGATCATGGCGCTGTACCAATCTTTGTCCAACTGCTCAGTTCACCTAGTGATGATGTCCGTGAGCAGGTATTGTATGACCTGGATAATGAGCTGGTTTTTAAACTGGTTTGGCTATCCTGTGCATGTCCACTGGTCAGGCTAATTTGGGCTGAATGTTTTCTGAAACACTTGATTGACTAGGGTTTGATCTGATGGTTCTCTGCAGCGTCTGATGGAGTCTTTTTTCTTTTTTGGGGGGGGTAAAGGAGTGGGTTTCCACTTAAAGTTGTTTAACTTTGTCTCTGCAGGCTGTTTGGGCTTTGGGGAATGTGGCTGGTGATTCCCCAAAATGCAGGGACCTTGTGCTCAGTAATGGTGCACTGATGCCTCTGTTGGCACAGCTTACGGATACTGCCAAACTGTCCATGTTGAGGAATGCAACCTGGACTCTGTCCAACTTCTGCCGTGGCAAACCTCAACCTCCATTTGAGCAGGTGCTTTCCTTTGTGCCTGCTCTATGTATACTGTTTTTGTCTGTATACTGCAATTGACGATTCAAGGGTTGGTAGTTTTCTCATTTCCAGTTCATACTTTGTGTTCTCTAATACTTGCTTGAAAATTACTTGAGATTTCTCAATTCTTGTGATAGTTATTTCTAATATTTTTGTTGTACAGTCAAAACCTGCACTGCCAGCATTGGAGCGCCTCATCCATTCAAATGATGAGGAAGTTCTGACCGATGCTTGCTGGGCTCTCTCATACCTCTCTGATGGGACCAATGACAAGATCCAGGCAGTAATTGAGGCTGGTGTCTGTCGCCGTCTTGTGGACCTGTTGCTGTAAGTTACCAAGTAGCTCTTATAGATTTAGAGTCAGTGGCACATTTCTTGAAACTGTTTGCATATAATATGTGTTCGTTTTCTCTCAACTATACTTGAATTGTGGTGGGTTATTATAGATGGCTTCTTGAGAAGCACTTTCCTTTTAGCTGGTGTCTTATGGTTACCTTGAAGCTCTTAGCTATCATGCTAGCTTGAAGTTGGCTGTTTTAATTGATTTGGTAGTTTTGAGGGTGTAGCAGCCATCCATCACCATCTGTTCTCATTCCTGCTCTACGCACAGTTGGCAACATTGTGACTGGAGATGATCTCCAGACGCAGGTAATTTCCCTATCTCTATGTTGTGATCTACAGAATTTGGTTCTGTAGAGAGGATTATTTATGACTTCCCACCAGGAGATGGTCTCTTTTCTATTTTCAGGAGACATAACCTGTGCCTTTTACTGACTTTTCAGTTCATTATCAACAATCAAGCACTTCCATGCCTCCTTGCACTCCTTACTCACAACCACAAAAAGAGCATTAAGAAGGAAGCCTGTTGGACCATCTCCAATATTACTGCTGGAAACAAGGATCAAATTCAGGTAGATGTGCCCCTGCTTTTGAACAAGTGTTGTTTTGTTTGTGCAATTCTGTGTTTTTTTTAGGGAACTGGGATGCACACCACTAAACAGGGAAGAGCTTTGTATTCACCTTGGCCTGGTTCCTCTTATTGTTGCATTGCAGCTTCTTTCCTCTAATCATACTGCGATTCTTGTTTTGTTCCAGGCGATTATTGATGCCAACATCATTCCGCCCCTGGTTTCTTTACTGGCGACTGCTGAGTTTGACATCAAGAAAGAAGCAGCATGGGCTATATCCAATGCTACATCTGGTGGAACACATGAACAGATCAAGTAGGTTGTGCACTGATTGGAGGAATCTGTAGAATGCTTCAGAGTGAACCATGGAAGCAAATGGAGAGATAACAGCTCAATTTGATGTCTATTGTCACACAGCTCTAGCACAGAACGCAAGTGGACATTCATCCTTTTTAAGTTTGCTTGTAGTCGATTTAAGCAATGTCACTAATGTTCTGTCATCATTTCTGTAGGTACCTGGTGAATCAGGGCTGCATCAAGCCACTCTGTGATCTGCTCACATGTCCTGATCCCAGAATTGTGACAGTTTCACTTGAAGGCTTGGAAAATATTTTGAAGGTAGGGGAGTCAGAGAAGGACCTTGGCAACAGCAGTGGTATCAACCTGTATGCTCGGTACATAGATGAAGCTGAGGGCTTGGAGAAGATTGAGACCCTGCAAACTCATGACAACAATGAAATCTATGAGAAAGCTGTTAAGATTTTGGAGACATACTGGCTGGAGGAGGATGAGGATGAAAATCTGGCCCCTGTAGGTGATGAATTGCAGAGCAATTTTGCATTTGGGGGAAATCAGCCTGCTGTTCCTTCTGGTGGCTTCAACTTTGGTTGAGATGGTAATTCAATTTGTGCTTTTTCTGTGTTGTTGCTGAATAATCTTTGTGAAAACAATGAAGAATGGCCAACTTTTGAGATTGGTTGTCTAATCATCGATCAGCATGGAGATACTTATGTGAATTTTTGCAATGCAGGAGAGAAGCAGATTTATCATGCCTTGCAGGTATGGGAAAAGTGCTGCTTTCTGAAGATCAGGGCAAGTCTACAGTGGCCAACTGCTGAAACTGCTCACTGTGACTGATTTTTTGGTCAGTACTAGCAGGAAGTCTACTGGTCCCTAACACGTGTCTGTTAGAGTTGGATGCCAAAAGACTTTTAAGTCAAGGCAACATTGCTGTTCAACAAAGACTTTGTGCAGCACAACAGGATCTCTGGATTACAAGTAGTCCAGACACTGAGTATGTTCTAGGGATTTTGGTTTCTGGGTTCACAATGATGAGTGCAGTACAAAGTTCATCCCCTCTGTAAGCTCCGATCTGTAGTCCATGGGCAAGGAATCCTGCTCCTGAGGCAGGTTTATACCCCCCCACCCTCCCCCTCCTTCCCCCAATAAGTAGCCCTGGTCATTATCATCTCCCTTGGCAGTGACAGTGTGACCTGTTTGTGCATTCTTTACTGTTGATTTGTCTGCTGTGGTGAGAAATTAGTTTTGTGACCACTTCAGGTTTACATCCAGCTTTCCTGTCTCCATTACTGCTGTTTCCAACACCGCCACCTACTTGGGTGTGTCCTGGATCCCAATCTTGACTTTTAGGAGTTCCGGTTAGTCTCCTTTACCATGCAGGTTAAATTTCTGCTGGTAAATGACTGCCATGTCTTCCTTCATGCACAAAAAACTGTGGCATGAGACTGACTGGCTGAGTGCATGTCATGCCATTTGAGCTGGCTCTGCAGTTTTGACTATTGTATAGTTAACAAGCTTCGCCCAAGTTAACTAACATGTAGTTTTTGCTGAGGACAAAAATTGATCTCTTGTGATGATCTTGACAGTTACGGTCATTTCATTCATTCACTGCACAGCCTTTAGTGCAGTGAGGACTGTTATATCCACACACTAGTAAAGTTTTGTGTCTTAAAGACACCTGTCCTGTTGGCTTTCACTGCTTGTCTCCATAAAGATTTGTGTCTCAGAGTGGAGTGGTCAGTAATCAGGATACATGTAATTTGTAAGAAAGCTGCTACTAGTGTGAGAAGTCTGAAAATCACCTGAGACTCTGGTTTGCTGTGTTTTGTATGATATGTTTGAAGGTTTTCTGTGAAGTCCTGAAACCTTATGGATCCACCTCGGTAATGTAGTTGAATCCTTGTTGCCAGGTTGTCTAATTCAATAGATTTGTTTGCTTTTTACTGCAATTTTTTTGTTGTACAACTGGTTCATTATGTCTCAGAGGTTCTGAAGGTAATTGAAAGTAGATGGGTTCTGCAAAGGATTTAAAGTATTACTGTTGTCTATTGAAAGTTTGTGCAAGTGATTGTATTGTTAATTTTCTTTAAAATGTCACTAATAACATGATTGATAAAAAAAAATCCATGTGAAAGTTTGGATTTCGAATGTTGAATGTGAAATGAATTCTTACTGATTAAAATGCGAAAAAATCAAAATTAAGTCGTTTTTGTATTAAAAGAGTTTAAATACACCATTTTAAATACCCCGTTTGTGGTGGATCTTTTTTTAAATTTTTGTTTTGACATCATTCTTTTGTACTTTTTGATTGTATATGTAAAACTTTATATGCATAATAAAAATAATGTTTCTTTGAGAATTCATTATGATTCCTTTTTAAAATAAATTCATTAGAGTTCATTGTAATATGAAATATTATAAAACATACTATGTTATCGTTAAATATGAATTTACGTGATATATTGATCTATATAATACCCAGAAGCCATAAGAGTGTCAGTCCAAACTCCAACTAATTGTGCTTTTAACATCTCACTGGCCTGAAACCATTTATGTATCCATTAGGGAAAATCTGGATTGTGGATTTGTTTGCGATGACAAATATAAACATGCAAGCATCAATGTGTGATGTATTGACATCAATGACAAGCTTGGCTCAAGCCCTACCCTTTCTGCCATAATTTATGAATATAGAAAACAACGCAGATTGAAGCACCTTTTCTGTCCAACTGTGGTTGTAGTTTGAGTTGATGAAGATCTCGCATTCCTCATCATGTGTACTTTAGCCTCAATGATGATGCTACTCCATGTCTAAGGTCTGCAGTTTCCAAGAACCTTGAAGTTTAGGCTGAAGATCTCCCCATATCTCACACGAAGATCCTAACAATTTGCATCAAATAAAATCTTGAAGCTCCAGTGAAAAAAATCATGTCCTCATGGGAAGATCCCAACAATTTGGATCAATCAAATCTTTTGAAGCTCCAACAAACAAACAAATAACCTATTCCTCACAGCAAGCTCCCAACAATTTGCATCCATAGAAGATGAAAGATGGTTTCATGTTTTCTTGCGAGAGTTGGAAAATAGAAAAATGTCTGACCTCAAAAATCAACTGCAGTAGGGGGCTCCCACATTGAGCCTTTTGTGAAAATCAAAGGGTGTGTCTGTTGGTGTTGAAGAGTTCATGAGGAGTCAACTGCAGACCTTAGTGCCAATTGGAGCATTCTTCTCCTCAGAGAAGCCCTCCAGAAGGATCACCTGTTTGCTGCATTAGAGTCTGTTTTTCTGTGAATAACTCCTTATAATGTTGAAGCCATTATAAGATATGAGGAGGTAATGGATCTGTATTGAAGGAAAAGAGCAAAATGATTAGAGGTCTGGCAAACCAGGGTAGAAAAGGCTCAATTGCCGTAATGCATCGCATAAGTGGAGATGTCCTCCTGCTGGCAGGCACACAAGTGCATTGGCTGACAAAGTTTCTAGGAGAAAGGATGGGCAACAATGCTTACCAGTACTCTCGCTGCTGCAGCTCCTATTCCTCCACTGCCTCTGGGTAAGATCAATAATCTGTCCTTTGAAAGAACATCAGTAAGAAGAACCTTGGAACGCAAAGTAATCCATTAAAACACTGGAAGTCATGAAGATCAAAGACTTCAAATTTGCAGATATCCTCAAGTTTAGAAAAGGAATAACTCTAGCAATGAATCTCCAGACTTCATACCTGTTAACTCAGGTCAATGCTCTTGATTCACAAACTGCTAAAACTGCAATCAACAAGTGTGAACTTGAAAGACGTATTACTAAGTGTAGAGGTAAGTACAGTAGAGGTGAGCTTTGAGACTCACTGCTTTGTTCTCTCCCCTTGATACCCTGTGCAGTGATGGAAGCACAGGAGATACGCGCACTAACAGTAAAAAGGGGGTTGGCAGATATCAAGGTGGAGGGAAAGACACAAAACGAGGAAATGACTCAATGCGAGAGGTTTTCCGTGAAAAGCAATCAAATTACAGGGCTGACTTTGCACGGGTGAAGGAAGCACCTCCACCTACCAAGCAGCAATGGTGGATGCCTGACCCTGCTACAGGGGTATATGTTCCTGAAGACTACCATGGCAAAGTTACAACATGTACAACAAAATCAAGAGAGGTGAGTAAACCAATCATTCGTAGGGAAGAAACCACAGCTCGGATCGATCGTAGTTGGTGGACCTCCATGGAGGAGCTTCCAGACATGGATCGCAAACCCTTGTAACACAAAAATGATCTAGGTTAAACAAAAGGATAAAGACCTTGCAAGTAGTTTTACAGTTGCTTGAACTTTTTGTACTGGGAGTCCTGCTGCATGCAGGTAATATAAAAAACATGCTGGACAGACCAAAAAAAAAGGCAAAACCCTAAGGACTTTTGTCCTGCCTCAGGTGTAGGGTAATTACTCCAATCTAGGAGACATATGTCTGTGAAAGGAGTGCTTGTTGACCAACAGACGTAGTTTTCATCGTGTTCCAGACCTTCCCCAATTTTGTCCTGTCTCAGGTGTAGGGTAATTGCTGCAATCTAGGAGACATATGTTTTTGAAAGGAGTTCTTGTTGACCAACAGACGTAGTTTTCAAAGTGTTCCAGACCTTCCCCACTCTTGGTCACCTACAGTATAGATCAATGTCTGTGATAGCAGAGGACAACAGAAGCATTAGTAAAATAAGGTTGAGAACCAAGTGAGGTGAACAGAATTGAAACAGACATCAGAGTGACTTTGGATTTCTTGGTATAGAAAAAGAAAAATCGTTGTCAACAACACTTGGATACCAAACTGCATTGGGGACAAAAGAAGGCTCAAATAGGTACAACAGAAAATGACAGTAAGAGGACAGGGCTTCTCCCTAACAATGACAGTTGAACAGTGAAGGCTAATTCCTGAGGATAACAAGGAACACAACTGGAAAGCATCAGCAATAATACCATGCTGATCATGACAAAATAGTACAAGCATTAAAGCTTTCTCCTGTGAGGGAGTGCTGTCTAAAAACACACAACAGGAAAAGTCTGGATCTGAAAAAAGACAGGTCAAACTGTGCCTGCGTACCTGTAAAGCAATTGTTGTATGACTCTGTACATGAATGAAACACTGTATACAAGGTCTGCCCCTCTGATTAGAAACAGCTCATTACAAGGAGGTTCAGAGTCATCAAATGAAACATCACCATTGTTCTTATTCCCCAGCATCTCCTTAAGGTATGAAAAAGTATTTTTTCCACAAACAGCAGATCATCCCAAGAATGAAAACAATTCTATAGTAGCTATGTTGTACAGATTCAATTGAATTTGCTCCTGATGTCCAGTTTGTCCAAATCTATGGTCTGAACCAGACCTGAGGGGACCTGGTGCAAAAAATGAATAAAGAAGATGCATGAAGTACAGTTGAAGAACATAACAGCTCTCACGTGCAACAATAGACAGGTGCTTGTCTAGAAAGCTTGAAAATTTTAAAAATTTGCACCTCCTTGACTCTGTCACAGCTTCTGAAAACTCAAACTGCCAAGGAGTACAGAATCTGGATGCCAAAGAAAGACTCAGCCAAGGTGTACACAACCTGGATGGCAAAGAAAGTCTCAGCCAATATTTAGTGCAACGGACATTCTTTTATCTCTTATGGATCTAACAACAATACAGAAGCAAGCATCGACAATGAGAACGGAAATTTCAGAAGGTACTGCAATTTATGAAAGTTAAAAGAACCCTCTTCTGAAGGTCCTTGCAGTGGCTTGGTATGTGCGGACCATCAAGCCCACACCAATACCAACACCAAGACACATGCCCAAGCCTATTCCCACACCTACCCTAACACCCGCATTGAACCATGTCATCTCCCCATCAGACTCGCCATATCCACTGCCTTCCAGGCCATAACCAAAGGCTGTCGTAGCTTTGTCAGTGAGATCCATGAAAGGGTTGGATCCCACAACCTGAAAAACCCATGTCAATGGAAGACTACACTTAGGGAAAAAGAAGAGGAGGATACCAGAAAATTACTCATCCAGTGATCTGTGCTTACAAATCCCCACTGCAATCTACAAGATTCAACTAGCTAGGAGGAGAGTTCACTGTGTCAAGCATTCTTCCAGAGTATACAAATCTGATGGCTTCCAAATGGATGGAATTTTGAGCAATTCTCTTTGCAGAATTACTTGAAGTTTTTGTAGACGAGATCACATAGAGAAAGATTGGGGGGGAGTGAGCTTCAGGGAGGATCCTACTCACCAGTTGAGGCTGATGATCCATTGCTATGAGACTGCTGGTTGACGTTCTTCCAACTGCTTCGGATTCCGGAATGGCATCGAGGGTGATCTGGCGGTTCAGCCTTCTGCGTGCAATCATCTGCACAGTCCGCGTGAGGATGACTGGCGTTCCCGAGAATCGGCCTACCACGCACACTTCTACGACTGGCGCAGGAGCGAGAGACATGCTAGGGTAATCATTTCGGCCTTTGAGGAAAACGCATCCGGACTGTCCAACCACGCAGTTGCACTCCATTTTCCATTCCTGATGCGTGCTGTTTGCCGCGTCAGCAGGAGGAGGATGAGGTTCAGACTGTTGTTCTATAGTCCCGCTGAGGAGCGCCTCGTCCCTGTTGAAGACTTCGTAAGACACGGAGGCGCCACTGGCACGAAGATTGTCCGTGCTTACGTACGTTGCCTCTGCCGACTCCGTGTCTATTCTATCCCTCCTGAGAACAAGAAGAGCTTCCTCGGAAGGCGAGATCCTTCCTCCATTGACTTCTAAAGCTGTACCGATGCTCCGTGCAGGAAAGCGTACAGTCAGGGACTCCGGAGCGTCGTCGTCCAAGGGACAGCCGCTCACTCTCACATATATAACCCTTACATCCAACCACGCATTCGCTTGGACGTTACTACTACTCACCTTGCTGTTGTAGCCGAGAAGAGCTGCTCTGCCATGTGTCCGCCCCGAAGAAGAAATCTCCCCCAAAATTTCCGGGTATTCCTCCATCTCTCTCGTACTCCCTGCACCTTCTTCCCTTCTCCAAACCACACAAGAAACAAAGGCGACTGAGCTAGAAACCACTGAGGTTGATCACACAACCGCCTCTTAACTGCGATTCTAATGGCTCCATCATCATCTTCTTCTTCTCCTAGGAACCTCTCACCACGACGACGACACATGAGAAGATGTAACCCCGCCGAGCTTCAAGAACAGCCTCAAAAAAAAAAAAAACATAACAGTATCCAACCGAACAAGCGTCTTCTTCAATTTCTGTTTCTTGTCCCCACAAGGGATTCTCCACAACCACAATCCATCTCCGCCATCAATTCTTCCGCAAATCCGAACCAAACAAACTAAAATAAATTCCAATACATAAAAATATCCCCAAACCTCCAAAAAATCCACATCCTAAACGATGAGAAACAAGAAATCCGGCAGCACAGCAGAGATCACAATCTGCAAACAAAAGACACAGGGAAGACGATCACGAGCGACGATCGCGAGCAAGGTCGTTGCACCATCGCCTTCTCTCTGGAAGAGACGACCCGATGCATCCATCCATCTAGCCAGCCACCTATCCATCCGTACCTCCAACATTCATCCAAAACGCACGTGTACCTTATCCTCCAGAGGGTTGTGACGAATCTCCGTTCACACTAGTTTTGTGCTTTGGACGAACTCCATTCACACTGCAACTTGTGAAACTTTTCTTTGTAGTTCTTAAAGGTTATGTGTACAACAAGATAGGCAAGGATTTATACCACTTTCTTCGACCTTAAATCTCAAGAATGGTATATTTTACCTTTGACTAAAGTTCGGGCATGAATTAATTTGTGAAAGGCGAGACAAATTATTATTATTTTTTAAAAAATTAATTAAAAAAATTATATATATAGTTTTTGGTCCCAACCATTAGGATATCATTACAAATACCAAATGTAAGGTGTATTTTTTGTAATTATTCTTTAATTGTTGATATTTTGAAATATTATTGGGATCATTGAACCTAATTTTCTCAAATTCAAGTGACGAGTGATTCATCAAATTTGGTTTAGGTAGGACAATTTTAAGTTTCATGGATCATCCTTTGGGCCATCTTAATAAGTTGTCTTTTGAAAAATCTCTTTTAATCAATTCCTGGGTAAAAAGAAATGGAAAGATGCATTTTCAAATGTGTGCCATTTCAAAGTTTTTTTTTTTTTTCCAAACAAAATTTCAATATTTTTGCAGCAATTTGCATCCTGTTTCTCTTTAATTGAATTAAAATTCAATTCAATTCAGCTTGCTTGCAATATTATTTAACATTTTCATTTGAATCGAACTTAATTTTCACAAAATCAATTCATTTTTTCCTATCAATTTATTGTCATTAGTAGAGCATAACACATAACACAAATAAATAATATTTGGACAAGAGTTGTTAGTTATGACAATATTGAACTTTTGTTTATGGTCATTGCCATCAAGCTTGTAATTAACATATCATTAAGTAAATTCAAATGCAAATTTCCATGCACATTATCACAACACTAACCAACAACACAAAAAATAGTGATATGGTGGTCCAAGCAAAATAATTGTTGATTGGAAATGTGTTGATGAAAACTTTGCTCACCTTCTTTTTCATTTGACCATAAATTTTTATTTTTGAAAAAAGATTCACCAAAACCCAAATATAACAAAGTTACTTCTTTGGATTTTGAATCTCAATTATTCACCCACCCAACACTATTGTACATGAATTTCTTTGCTACCATATGATGTTACAATTTAAAGTTGAACAAAATTCTATTTTTGGTCTAAGGTGGTTGGTTTGTTCATGCACCCACATTTATATAAGAGAAACATTGTTGATATTATTTATGTTCTATGGATGAAATCCATAATTTTAGGTGGATATGGGAACCAACGGCTTTGGGGGCTTGGGAGGTGGATGCAAAATGGTGCAATTGAATTGATTATTGAATTTCTCATCTATTCAATTTGTCTAGGCTACGGCCATCTTGATGTGATCTTGATCTAGAAATTTAGTTTAAAGTATTAAAATATAATACTTTTATCATAATAAATATATTGTCGATATAAAGAATTAATTGATTTTGATCTAATTTCAAACTAATTTTGACTCAATTTCATCTACTTTGAATTTCATGTTATCTATTTCATTTGTTTAGGGCGCATCTATCTTAGACATTATCCTAGTTGATTCTTGGTCCATATATCAAATCTCGACCAAATTCTAAATCCAAATGGATTATAGGGAAGTTAAATCTTAAGGTTAAGTCAATCCCATATTCATTTTTTAATGTAATTTCATCCATAGCCCTCCCCAAATATATAAGTTTAAATTGAACTCATACCTACCTCTTCCAAGCTTAACTACCTCATTCCTTTTTTCTACCCACTTACATGGAGATAAATAACATGGAGTTTATATTTAACCTTGGGCTATGCTATTACATTACTAGTTACAATCAATTAATCAAAAATAATAATTAATGTTTTGAAAATTAAAATTGATTTAATGACATTGTATCAACAAAAAAATCTGTGTGACATTTTGCATTATTACAAAATCTAAAAATGAGTTGTGTTTCTCTCAAAGGATTTTTTGAGACAAATTTCAAAACTTTTGCCTTAAAAGTAGGGGAAAAAAGATGAGTTCACCACATTTAGTCTCTAGGATGTTACATGTAACAAAAAAATAGCAAGATTCTAAAATACTTTTATCTTCCTATGTAACTTGTAACCAAACTTTGCTAAATCTTCTTGTGGATGGTTGCCAATGTGGCTACATCACAAAATTGAAAAAAATTCACTACATTGCATGTAACTTGAATTGAATTGAGTTCAAATTCTGAAAATTGATTTGAATACATTAATGTGAATTTCATTGAATTGAATTGGATTCAATTTGAATCCAATCAAGTTTAAATTCCAATACAAGAGGTATTGAAAATATGCTTGTAATAATTTTGTTAAAAAAAAAACCTTCAAAAAGACACCTTTCCATCCCTCTTAAGGATCAATTAAATGGATTCCAATTTACAATTGTCCAAAGCACAATTCATCCAAAAGGATGACTTATGGAACCTAAAGTTGTCCTACCTAAACCAATTATAATGAATCATTGCCACTGCAATAATTTAATATACTATCTCTTTCAAGCCTATTTATTTAACCCATTTACTCTATGCATCTACATGGCCATGAAAGATTTGACATAAATAATGATGAACTATTGGGAATCATATGGGAACATAGAAATTTTAAAAAAGGCAAGGGGGGAATTTTTCTTAGTTTGGAAGGGTATTATACTTGTAGAGTTAATAATAATTTGCACATTGGATCAAATAAGCACAAATCTTTTTTTTTTTTTTAATTGGTATTACTTACCTTTTGCTAAACAAGTAAATTCCAATGACATGAATAGTGAGGCACTAATATGTGGATTTTTTTGCAAAATCTATTGTATGGTCCTTTCCTATTGATTCCAAATCTAGATTCCAAATATATTTGTCGAAACATTCCAAATTATAAATGTAAGGTAATTGAGTAAGTTTCGAAAATTGTTTTTTGTTGCATTCATTTTTTACATGTATTACATCTTGCTCCTTGCTCTTCTTATCTAAATCTCTTGTTGCTTTATCATCACTATTTGTCATGGGACTTATTATTTAGACATAATTGTTATTGTTGTTATTGCGCTTGTGTTTGAATTTTATTTTATAGTAAATAGGATTATTTGACATAGGTAGCATTAATAAGCTTTTAAACCTTAAACACAAGATCAAAGCTATAGTTGTTGATCTTGATTCATAGGGTTGCAAGGTTGTGCTTTCTGTAGATGGGGAGGAATTTCTATTTGTTTTCACAAACTTCAATGTTTTTCTTTTCCTAATTGACAATCCTACACTAAAACCATACCAAATATACATATGGAGAAGGATTAGTTCATGTCTATGTTAGGAATGCACAACAAAAAAATAAAATGTCACATTTGTAGAAACCCATATGCATTATACAAAAAGGGCCAAAACAATTACACTCTTGGTTCTTCTTGTTGAGTTTCTAAGTTGATTTGTATCATTGAAACCTTCCCATCATCTTATGGAAATGAGTGTTAGTTAGTGAACTTGACAATTCTAGCGTTGAAGGTGTTGTAGATCCAATTGAATGTGTAGTCCTTGCCTAAACACATGGCCCAACAAACGAAAGAAAAGCTGAATGAAAGACCAAGTGGGATTTGCACAACTCCTTCTTTACAAGGCTCTATTCAAAATCATTTGGAAAGCTCTCCAAACACAAAAATTCCAAGAAAAAGGCTCAAAGGCATTATTTCAGAAAATATACAAGATTAACATTTTTTGGATATGTTTAACACAAATACGTGGGCATAATAAGCGTAGACTATATGTAAATCCTTGGAATGCTTGGGGATTATTTTCTGTGTCGAAGATTTATGTTTGTTGGCAAAGGTATTATTTGATTATGTCATTTTAGGTTTTGCTTACCAGAAGCTATTGCTTTGTTTGCCCTAATGATGTCATTTTAAATATTATTTGTTTTTTAATTTTTTGGTGTTGGTATTCAACTCTTTTCGCTTGTGTTAGCAATTTTCCTTTATAAAGTAGTTTTATCGTTTAGTACATGTAGCCCACCCACTCTAATATGTATGTACGCTTTACATAATGACGCATTTTAAGAACCATCTGAACCAAAAGAAACAAAAAAAAGGGGGATGCACACAAAAAATTTGGTTTTCTTGGGAATAGTTATTTATGCAATGCCCTTCCAGGGCATGTGCCATCAACACCTAGAGGCTGTAGGGCAGCAAGCACATACAATTGCTTAGACAATTTAGGCTATAAGAAATTCCTCTTTATTGAGCAAAACTCTAACCCTTTTATACAAATCCTTCAGATTCTTTAGAAGGACAATAAGACATCATCTGAGAGACAATGAAAACTATAGAACTATAAATCCTCCAGAACCTGTAAAAACTGACTACTCATATATCCAGTGATAGAGATATTTCAATTAACATGAGCCATACTGGTCCTTCAATACCTGCATACTCTGGTTGAGTTCATTTATCAAAGATATCACAGGAAATACCTTGAGGACTTCGGTTTCCAGCTAAATCTAAGTTACAAGAGAAGCAATAAGAAGCACAATTTAACTCACAAGACATTTTAGTGAATATGGCTCACTTCAAAAGAGTCTTTGTCCCAAGTGTCAAAAAAAAAATACAACAAATGTGCAGAAGCTTTGAATATAACCTTCGACCAGTTTGGCAGTGACAAGAAACTAAGAAGCTGCTGCAGAGTGCAAGGAGTTTGCAATACAAAATACAAAATACAGACAGCAGAACAGCTTTGTTAGAAAGCATCAACCTATACTGATGTAGATGCTTTTCAAAGTTGGACCTCAAGATCCACTGCAAAGATGAATCCATCAACTATGCAGGTACCATGTGTTTAGGGTTGGACCTCACACCAGGCACATTTCCTGAAATAAATTTAAAAGCAAAGAGAAGTTAATGTGACAATTCAGATCTTGAAATTTATATACCCTAGAGTCCCAAACATCGTGCTGATGCTGATCAATATGGATAAACCCTGACCAATAAGAAACATCAAGGCCCCAGAAAAAGAAAGAATTTGTGTACCTAATGGCTTTGCACTCTTTCAGACCCTCAATTTCCTGTGCTAAAAAAAGCTCCATTTTCTTTACCAACAATGGTAGGAGTTGGTGGCTTGCCTCTTGTACTATGAATAAGCATGAGGTGAACAAATGCATATAATGGACAATCCTGTGATTATAATGAGGATCTTGAGGCTTAAAAATGCCCAATCCACATTGAGGACAAAGTTCCAAAAATGAAATGCACTAAAATACGACAAGAAGTGAGAATGCCACATAGATCAAACCACATGGGTATGCCACTAACACTTTATGCTCATCAGCATGAGGAACCAAAACAGCCATCAAGCTTGTGCATGACCGTGTGCACCAGAGCACTGTTACCGCAGCCATAATTAGTTTCACAAGCCCCCTGCACATCCCCACAACTACACTTAGTACAGTGTAACCGTGAACAATAATGGCTGTATTCATGCCAGTGAATTATCCATTTCCAACGTCAAACATGACAATTAGGGGTGGGTTCAGCTTTAAGCTAACTAGCTAATCTCCATATGCGAAGACTGCAGGGGTGGAAAGAAGCAATTTAAATGGAATTATCTTCTGGCATCTCTGTGTAAAGAAGCATAATTAAGTAAGAGAAAATGGGGGAGGAAATTTTTTCTGCACCTGCCAGGTACAAATATTGATAGTGCAGAAAACAGCACCATGGGAATGAGACAGTAGCCTACTAGGCTAACACACCGATACAAGTCGAGGCTGCCATTCTTCCCTGCCAACAAATTGAAAACCATGTACAAGAACAAAGAAGCCAGTGTTGTCCACCCTAAGATCACTCCGAAATGTAGTTTACCAGCAAGAAGCTGGCATACACCAAATAGGACACAGAATATGATGGGCCCTGACAAATCAGCATCCTCATGAAGATCTGGATTTATGCGGAAGGGGTTCAAAACTGTAATAGTTCTTCGCATGATTTGTGGAATGTTGATCCCAAGCTCTGCCACATCAAGGACTAAAGGTATCAGTCTCTGCCTTTCCAACTATGAAGAACCTCACCCATGCAGGTAGAAAAGAAGGGGATTCCTTGCGTGGTCAGTGATAGCTGTTATGACAGGCAACTGCTACTACTTGAGCTCTATTCCACACCCCAGGCATCAAGTTCCAGGACTCAGGGGTTCAGGAGAGAGAGAGAGAGAGAGTGAGAGAGGGAGAAACAAGAAGGAGAACTTTCAAAGCTATTTTGATCCCTTCAGGACAAAAAAATTGGCTTTGGAAGCTCCCTACTTAGGACTGCGAAGTTCTCGATTAATTATTTGAAGATTCTAAGGACCAAAAAAACAAAAACCAAAATTGCTTGTTAAGAAAATTTCTACTCCAAACTAGTAGAAACTTTGAAGCATAACCTTTACTCTTAAGCAGACCAACTACACTTGCCATTTCAGTTAACAAAGAAACTCTTTGGAGCTACTAAAAACAGAGCCTGAAAAACCTATAGAACTGCCAATTCACTAGTAATTTCCTATTGGAATCCACACAAAGCATATGACTCATGTTTAAACCAGTGTTGGGCAGGTATCAACTTTTGAACATACCAGCTGGTACTAGTATTGCACCTGTTTTTTCAAAGTTCAGGTATCTCTTTTTAAAACTTCATACCGGCCTAGTACTGGATCTCTTTTTAAAACTTCATACTGGCCTAGTACTGGATCTCTTTTCAAACTTTCATACCAGCCTGGTCCTATTAGGGTCCCAGGTGGTACGAATGAGGCAGGTACATACCTGGTATTGAGACTAATGCAGGTATTACCTCACCCCTACCAGGTAGACACTAGTACAAGAGGCAGGTATTTACCTTATGTCCTTACCAGGCAGGTACTGGTCTGAGGCTGCTATTGCCTCACACCATATACTAGTCTGGTGGTCAGTCCTTTGATACCAGTACCAGTATCAACCTATATACTAGGGTTCCAGCCTGGTACCTGCCCAACACTGGTCAAAAATTTGGATACTCTGGGTTGAGAGAGCTTACTAAAAACCATTGAAGCTTAAGCTATTGTACTCCTAGGATATTCCTGAGTCTCCAAAGATCACAGCAGAAAAGCATTAGGCGTACACAATTAAGCTCTCAAAAGGGTCTATGATATATGCTGTGGCTGGAGAATCTTTTGACTAGCTAGATAGCAAAAAGCTGGAGAAAGCAGAGATATCAGAAACTAACAGGTCACCTACAAACTTCTTACTGAGGATGATGAGGGACTTGAGCATCGTATCAAAACTTTTATTCTCTATATTGCAAATCTGATAGGCTTGATCTTTGTATAAAAGAGTTGAGAAATCCAAGGACTGGAACCAAGAAAGGGAAGAAGATTTTGCCAGCCAATCTTTGTTTGTTCTTGAGCAATTCTAGAGCTCCTTCATGATAATGATTACTTCAACCTCTGTCTCTCTCTCTCAAAGGATGCCTTTCTGAACTTAACGATTTTTTCAGAGTGGACAATCAATCAGCTTCTTGTATTGTGAGGAGATAACATAGTCTCAAACACACAAAAGCTATGCACCCCCATGGTACAAAAGGACAGAAAAGAAAAGAAAGCACTACTGGACGCTCTTACCTGATTCTGAATTCAGTTGTAACTATGAACCTCGACTGTGTTGGAGAATGCAGATGCTTGTGTTGCTGACATCTGCATTGAAAAAAAATTCTCGGATATAGGTATACTCAGCTTCTTCCCCGTGTGCATTTAGGGTACTGATAATAAGAATGCCGTGTACAGAATTTGTAGGAAAAGAGGGAGAGCCAGACAGACACACACACACACACACACACAACTCGAGAAGCGGCTAGGCTTATGAACAAGAGTTGATTACACGCACACACCTTCAAGAAGCGGAAGCTCGTCTTCAAACGCGCCGAATCCATTTCCGCTTCCTCCGCCGTAGGAAAGACGGCCTGACGGTGGAGCTACATTTCCTGATGAAGGAGCTCCAAGGTCGAAAGGCATGAAAGGGAGAACCGACGCTCCGTTCCTCCCCATCGGCCCCTGCCCTCCTGCCATCTGCCCAACAGGAGCCCTTGGCCTCTGCCCTCTGAACGGCTCCGCTCCATCGAACGACAACGCCACATCGTCCCTCATCGCTCCCCCTTGTTCCTCTCTGAGATCGATCGATCGATCGAGCTTACTTCCTTCGCTTCAGCGCTCTCCCCTCTAAGGAACTTCCCGCAAACAAAACAACAAACCCTAGATTTGCCGTGCACCCAAAGCTTGACATGCCCAAAAGGGGAGGGGGGTGCGGGCAGAGTGAAGACGGGTATCATCCTATTTACATTGGGGGGGGAGTTGAGAACCGGAAAAGACCCGGATTTCCATGGGTCTCTTCTTTTCCATACCAGGGAAGTTGCTTGGAATTTTTTCAGTGTTGGTCTGGTAACGACTTTTGTTCGTAGATACCTACCACCCTGGTCCTGGTACCTACCTACTGGCTACTTTTTGACCCTGTCTGTATACAGAGAAGGGTAATAATATTAGTATATTATTAGTGTATTAATATACAGAAGGTGTTGAACAGGCTTGTGTGTAGTGTGCAGGAACAGTTGTTATGCCTAATGAGATTGCTAAATTTGGTGGTTTGAACCAGTGTTGTGTGTGTGTGTGTAAATGGTTTGGGACTTACTCCATATAAGTGTAGATCCCATAATGAAATTTATTTACATTTTGTGTAAGTGTCTAATAACTATTTACATCCAGTAAGTGTAAAATTGTGTAATTTTATTTTATGTCATGTAAAATATTGTAAGTGTATAAATATTGCAAATTTTTTTGGGAAAGGAGGCCCAAAAACAAGATGACGTTATGAATAACCTTAGTATATACACTTACACATTCCAAAACATTTACACAATGTTGTGTAAGTGTAAAAAGTTTAGACATGTAAGTGTAAATCACTTACACAATATTTACATGCCATATATACGAACAATTGACACTTACACACACAACATTGGTTTGAATTTGTTTTTTTTCATTCATCTTGAGTGAACTAAGAATGAATGATGTGTAATAGCTATTTACAAATAACGATCGGCCAAGGCGAATTGACCCCACATTGGGATCATGGTTGAAAAAGGAATTTTGGTTTATTTTGGTTTGGTTTGGACTGGTATGGTTCGAACTTTGAACATACTTACCACCTTGGTCCTAGTACCTATTGGGTACTTTTGAAGTTTTTGTAACAGCTTGGTGCTAGTATTGGGTACTTTTCAAAATGTTCATATTAGGAGTCTTGGTATTGGATCTTTTAAAAACTTTCACTCCACCAAACCTAGTCCAAGGGTGATTTTTGCCTGATTAGGCAAGTATATATTTATCTACGAAGCAAGGTAGGGTCGAACAACCCATAACCAAACACTTAAAGGTTTAGAGAGTTTGGGCGTTCAGGGAGTACCTCGATTGACCATGGAGTCTGAAGATGAATTGTAAAGCACCTCTTGGCGCTCCCAACACCATTTATTGCTTGTCATTTGAGTGAAAAATGAACAAGATATCACATCCCAAAGTCAAACACACTTAATTGTTGGGAAAAATAGCCAACAAACAAAGGATTCCCTATGATTAACACCTTTGATCCTATTTTCATAATAGGGTTGATGAAAAGTAAACACCACATGATTTACATTCAAAATTGAATGAAGGGAGAAACAGACAAAATTTTATGTAGAATTGTAAATCAATCATCAACAATTAGGATCAAAATTTTCAAATAGGGCTTCACATCCATGGTGATGGGTGTTCCTTTGTTCTCTAAATCTTAATTCCCACAACGCTAACCCTAATTCCCCCAACACTTGGAAGTGTCATGGGATTTCCCACTACAATCTCTCTCATTTCCTCTAATAAACTCCTTTTGGTTTGGTCCTCAATACTTGGAGGTGTTGCTAGGTTTCCCGTTACGATCTTTAACGTTTCCTTTTGGTCTTAGTAACTTTGCAATGATAATGTTTACACTTAAAGCTCGAGATGTGCACTTGGAGCTAAGCTTCTTGAATTCGTTCATGTGGTTGTTTCTCCTTGCAAGGTTTGACCATGTTTGACTTGTTGATGTTTAGGATTTGTTCCATTGTCCATGCTCATGCCTACCTTGTGTGTGATGTAGGTATGGGGCATGACACTTGAACTAGCCAAAGGAGAACGAAAGTTGTTGTGTTACAAGTTTAGTCCTTTTGTCGCAACCCCACTTTGGGATAAGTGTGAGGATGAAATTCACACTCCCAAAAGTGAGAAGTTGGAGTCCTTAGGGACTCCTAAAAATTCAGAGCTCGATTACAAGGGTCAAAACACCTCGCATTGGGGTGTTCTTGATGTCATTGGAAAGGTCTTGAAGTGTAAATGTCCAAAATGGCCTCGCATGAGCCATTTGGATATCAGCAGCCCAAGTTATGGGCAAAAGAAGGGGCAGGAATCAAATTGGCAATTTGACTCCCGACCACTAAAAGTCAGGAATCGACCTCTTCCCAACGTCTACAGAAGGAGTGCGACATGGCGTTGGAAAGCTCTCAAAGAGAAAGCTACAACATTGCCTTAAACCTCATCCCAATTGAAGGTCTGAATAAAAAGTTATGGATGCCCAAAGTCCTAAGAGTGTAAACCAGGACAGTTTCGGGACTCCATTTTGAGAGTCCCGGGAAAAAGTGTCATTTGGATGTAACCTCGGCGGAGAGCTGCAGAAAATATTATATGGGGGAAGGTGGTGGCTTCCTCCGAGTCCGAGCCATGGTGAGTCAAGTGAGTCCAAGTGCCCATGGCTTGTCCCAACACCCAAAGGTGTTCCCGAATGTGAACTAACCCTCTTGTGGTTAGTTTTGGATGTAGATTCGTGTGAGATTATAATTGTACATCGTCCTAGTCTAATCCTGAGACTTCTAGCACGCCCCTCTCACCCCCTTTAGTGCTGGAAGTCGGGAGCGGCCCCCAAGTTCCAACTTTCCGCAATTCAACATACTTAGACCCTCAAGTGGGTCTAACAAGGAACTTAGGAGCGCGTCACCTTTTCTCTCCTCTTTGAACAAGAGCTTGAACTCTTTTTGTTCCTGTCTTGGTCCTTTTCTCTTTCAAGTTCAAGTTCAAATTATTGTTGCACTAGTCCTTTTCTCTCCTCTCCTTAAATTCGTGTTTGAGTTGTTACTACCTTGGTCTTACTTTCCTTCCTTTCTTCGAGCTTGAGTTCGATTACTACCTACCTTGGTCCTTTTCTTTTTCTTCTCTCTTTTCCTCAAATTGTTGTTACTTTGGTTCTTCTATCTCTTCTCTTATCCTCTCCTTGAGCTGTTATTGCCTTGGTCCTTCTTTTTCTTGTCTCGTCTCTTCTCCTTGAATAGTTGATGTTTTGGTCATTTTTTTCCCTTTCCTTTCCTTTCTTCGATTACTAATGCCTTGCTTTTTTTTTTCCTTTCATGTCCTTGAGTTATTGTTGCCCTTGTCTTTTTATATTTCTTCTCTTTTCTTCTCTTTAAGTTGCTACTACCTTGGTCCTTCTCTCTTTCTCCTTTCCTTGAGCTCAAGGTGGAGCTATTACTGCCTTGGTCCTTCTTTCTTTCTCCTCTCCTCTCCTCAAGCTCAAGATAATGTTGCTTTAATTTATTTTTCTTTCTCCTCTCCTCAAACTCAAGTTCAAAATGTTGTTGCCCTAGTCATTTTTTCTCTTTCTCCTTTCCTTTCCTTAAGTTATTGTTGCCTTGGTCTTTTTTTTCTCCCCTCTCCTCTCTACAAGTTACCATTGTTTTGGTCCTTCTTTCTCATCTCCTCTCCTCTCTTCGAACTACTATTGCCTTGGTCTTTCTTTCTTTTTCCTCTCCTCAAACTTTAACTAAATTGTTGTTTTCCTTGGGGTTTTTTTTTTACTCCTTTCCTTTCTTCTTTTCGAACTATTGCTGCCATGGTCCTTCTGTTTTTCTCCTTTCCTTGAACTCAAACTATTGTTGCCCTAACTCCCTTTCTATTTCTCCTTTATTTGAGTTCGAGTTATTGCTACTTTGGTCCTTCTCATTTTCTTCTCCTTAAGCTTGAGGTTGAGCTCTTGTTGCCATGGTCCTTTTCACTCTCCTTTCCTTGAGTTCAAACTATTATTGCCTTGGTCCTTTTCTCTCTCTTCAAGCTCGAGCTATTACTACCATGGTCCTTCTCTCTTTGCTCAAACTCAAGTTGATGTTGCCTTGGTCCTTTTTCCTTTACTCAAACTCAAGCTATTATTATCTTGGTCCTCTCTATCTTTTCCTTGAGCTCGAGCTTGAGCTGTTACCTGCCCTATTCCTTCTTTTTCTCTTCTCAAGCTCAAGCTGCTTTTTGTTTTGGTCCTCTTTCTCTTTTTCTCTTTTTCTCTCTCTCTCCTCAAGTTCAAGTTCAAATTATTACTTATTCTAGTCCTTCTTTCTTTCTCCTTCAACTATTGCTTGCCGTAGTCCTTTTCTTTCTTTCTTTTTGAACTCGAATTGTTGCTTGTTCTGGTCAAGGTTGTCACAACATATGCGCATCTGTCATGATGTGATTTTGATGCATCTAGACCTAGACGCACCTTTATGTCACATTAGTATAGGTTCAACGTAAGTCAACCTAGGGTCAACTTATGTCAAAGGCACTTTTAAGTTGCGTAGGTCAAGCTTATGGGTAATCGAAATTGGATCCATTTCGATCACCGTAAACCTTGAGGCAACTAATTTTTTTTGGTTATTAATCATTTGACAATTGAAAAATTTTCAATTGCCACATGATTGGCAATGAAATGTTTTCGATTGCCAAACTTATGGTGATCAAAAACATTATGTTGTTAATCATGTGGCAATTGAATTTTTTTCGATTATCTCACATTTCTAGATCTTGGTTGTCTAATTGAGGGTGGGTTGATTTCCACCATTGATTTGGTGACATAATTTGGTCTTGCTTGGTAATAAAATGTAGACCTTGCATGTCAATACTCATTTTTTCTTTCAATGAAGTGTGTGGGCCTTGTGTTATCTAAGGTTAACCATTGCCATATACCTTGAGAGGGATGGATGAAACTTTTATGGGTGTTTGAATTTCAAATTGTCATATTGCATTTGCAAATTGGTGTTGAATTTCAATTGTAGCCTTTGAGGTGGAGTTCGATTTTATTGTTGAATACCTTAATTATATTAATCAAGCCTATTTTTTTTTGTACGATGTTTTATCGATGAAGGGAAGGCTGAACATGTGGAATCCATGGTATTTGATGTCAAAGGACAAGTTAGGGAAGGTGGAATGCAAGTTTTGTGACAATGTTATTTCATACTACAAGGATAAAATGTTCTTCCATCTGGGCTATCAATATGATAGCAATGGGTGAATTGGAGTTATAATGTGTTCAAAACCACATTCAAGGGTGATGGCCCAATGTGGTGGACTTGTCCTTCCACCACTAAATGACGTGGAAGCACTAGCCCATATCCTGAATGGGCGAATAGAGGATGTGGCCATTGAAACACCGAATCCTTTAGTGGAAAAAAAATTTGCTTTGACATCTCAAGTGGAAGGGGGTCAGAATTTCACCGCTTCACAAAAAACACATAAAGTCTTAATAGATCCACAAATAACAACACTTGAACCTGTTGACAAGTTTCATTCCCCAAGGGATTGAATTCAACCAAAAAACAAAATTTGGACAAGAAGTGGGCAATTTTCTTTTATGAATCAAACATCCCCTTCAATGTTGTGCAACATTCGATGTTCATAAAGGTTATGAAAGCAACCTTTGAATCTTGAACCTACTATAAACACCCATCATACCATGGATTGCACATAGATTTGTTAAAACAATCCAAGGTGGATGTGTCCAAACAAGTAATTAAGAGGACATGGAATTCAATTCATAAATATGGAGCAAACTTTTGTTCTAGTGGTTGGGACAATGTTGCACAACGTCCATTATTGAACATAATGTTTGTTTGTCCAAGTGGTATTGTATTCATAGGTTCCATTGACACGACTAGGGAATATAAGGATGCCCGTTACATATGTAATGTAGTGGCTGAAAACATCAAAACCATTGGAGTCAACAACATTGTACAAATTTGTACAAACAATGTTTCGAGCATGAAAAGTGCCCCTAACCTTCTAATCTGTCATTTTTCAAGTTTTTATTTTCAAGTTTGTGTTAGTCATTGTTTGAACTTGCTATTAGAAGATTGGGTGAAAACAACATGGGTAAAATAAATTATGAAATTAAAAAAAACTATTGTTTTCTTTCAACTATGCACCACCAACAATCTTTTGTCGTTATGAGACCAACCTAATGTTAAACCCCATTGAAACATGGTTTGCAACCAATTTCTTAATAGTTGAAAGGTTGTCTAAGCTTAGGCTTGCCATTGAGCAAACTATTGCCAATCCTAATTGGAATTTTTTTGTCAACTCATTGCATGGCAACCATTGTCATAAGTCGCTCACCAAGGCAAGATTTGTTCGAACTAACATAAAGAGGGAGGAGTTTTGAGATATTTGTGCCAATTTTGTGCACATGGTGGAACTAGTTTTAGTATCATTGAAGACATTTGATGGCAAATATCCTTGCATGGGGAGGGCGTGGCTTATCATAAAAACATTATAACAACATGTCTTATCATTATAAAATCCACCACTTGAATTGCCATCAAACCTTGTAGATGTGATTGAAGATCAATTTTATTAAAGGTGGAAGATGTTGACGATTGACCTACATTGTGCACTTGGGCCCTTCTCAATCCATACTTATTGAATGAAGCTTACCATGATGACACAGGTGTGAAGGAAACCTTAAACAAAATTTTGCAAAAAACAACTAGTACCTTAACTGCTTGTGTGTTAATATTAAAAGATTTTGCAAATTTTATTAAAAGTTGAGGTCCATTTTCTGAACCCCCCAGTGAAGGACCTAAAACTTGTTCCCATACGAATGGTGGGATTTGATTGGAGCTAGTAGATTCACATTTGCACCCTTTGCCCATCACATTTTGGCACAAGTGTGTTCCACATCATCTTGCAAATAAAATTGGAATTCATATTCATTTGTCTAACAAAGTGTGAAATCAATTGATCAATGCAAGCCCATCAAATTGGGTAAAGGACTTGGTTTACATATACACTAATAACAAGCTTTTGCAAAAACGACTTGGCGCCAACCCCATGGCATGGTACGAGAAAAATATGTTGTCTGAAGATTTGACGTCCGATGTTGATGAAAGTGCAGATGAAAGTGACTCATTAAGTGAGGACCCCATAGCTCTAGATGAACCATATGAGGATTATTAAATTGAACATGAACTTTTTGAATTTTCTAATGATGACGAGATTTTGTTTTCAAGATTGTTGTCTGATTTAACGGTTTGGCAAGTTTGAAAGTTTGATAATGGTAATGCAAATCCAAGCATGCCATTATTAAACAATTTCATTAAAATGTCTAATGCACCCCCTATGCTATAAATGCTCCAACGACCCCAAGTCAACACATGCCCATTCAATCAATGGGTTCCATGGAAGTGTTTCCTCCATTTAGTTCAAACACACCATTAGCTCGAATCATCATTCTAGAATCAAACGCACAACAAACACTAATGAATACCTCAAACATATAAATGGACCCACTCATCAATCCTCCCAATATTATAGATGTTGACATTGGGGATATTGCATTGGAGCCACCCGTGGGCTTGCATACCGTCACTAACACAAATGTACCCCAAGTTACGAATCTAAATCCTTCAATTACTAAAGCTACAAGACTTGAGAAGTCAATAGAAGGTGCTTTAGATTTTGACCACACACCAATCAATGGGTATTTATGGCATCCAAAACCCCCGATGCTTGAAATTGATGTGGGGTCAAAACTAGTCGTTGTGGCAACTTCCATGAATTGGTTTCGGTCACCTATTGAAGATTAGTCCACACATTGATTTATTTGAGGGAAGAAGCCCACTAATCAAATAATAATTTTTTTTGTAAATGAACATAATTATGAATGACCACACACCAATGATGGCATTTTGGATTTTGAAGGATGGTGCCTCACCAAACAAATTGTGATGAGACATTCAGGGCAAAATATCATCACAACATTGTGTGGCACAAACATTTCAGAGGTGGAGGAGGGGTGCAACAATGATGATGATAACAATGACACTAACATTCTTGATGAGACAATGGAGGCCCCAAACGATAATGACTACCATGAACCTTGACCCCAACATCCAAAACTTGCCATTACTCATCCTCCTAGGTCACAAATCACAAGGGCTTCACAATTACAGAGTGGATGCATGAGTGGGTGAACCAATTTGGGTGTCATGTCGCCAATTCGACATTATGGTTGCCATTGCAATGCCCATGTTGCTTTATAGGTCTTAAAATTATTAAAATGGACTTGTTTTAAAGATTTTAACTTGAATATCTACATGATGCACAAAATCATTTTATAAAATTAAAAAAGTTGTAAAAGCCATGGACTTTTGAACTCAAAACACATGGATTGCACTTCTAACTACCATTTTTATATGGACTATGCTATGGTCCATTGATTCATGGGGTATGTGTTAAGGACCTAAAATTAGTAAGATATCATATCAAAGAAGTGTAGGAACAAAATAAATAATGAGTTGAATTTTAAAACTATATTTATGGATTTTTGAATGGGCTAATCATGAGCATTTTTTCATAAGTCCATATCATATTGGAAAAGGAAATATTTTATATATTTTTTGCATCGATGCTTAAAGAAATAAAAAATCTAGATGTGTCATTAATGACATGAAAAAAAGTAGGAAATCAATGTAAACTAGTAGAAAGTAGTTGTAATTTCCAAAATTGACCAAAATTTTGAATAAATAAGGATTTTGCTTGTGTGGCGAATTGGTCCACCCATTCATGCATGAACTCCATAGGCATTTGGCATTTTGCAATACTTACACATAGGTTTAACTTTATATGCAAATCCACATGGTTTCCTAAACATATTTTCTTTCAACTATATATGTTTTGGTAATAAAATTGTAATCATCTATTTCGGACCTTATTTGGAAATTGGTGTATTTCATATAAGACAATTTCATTTCCATAATTCAAATTCCAAACTTTCAATTTCAAGGGCACTGAATGAAGTGCCATATAGTTGCAATTATATGTTTTCCAATCATTCCAATAACATTGTTATCAATGAAGTTCAATTTTCAAAAATTATGGGCCATATCTAATCATCGAATTCATTTTTCAATTGTAAAACTTTACATATGATTATAGTTAACTAGGTTTACATTAATTGTGCCAAACTTTTAGGGGAAGCAACTTATTTGCTCATTGCCCTGTAAATACCAATTTTGTGCAATATTGAAGTTATTATACAATGTACATATGTTGCATTTAATGGAAAATTCCACCTTACCTTACTACTACAATCTATTATCTTTTCTACTTTTACTTTCCCAATATTATTACCACGTTGTTGATTAGCGTGATTTTTTAACCCAATGGGTTTCCCATTCAAAATTTCATCCAACCTAGGAAAAAATTATCTATTTCGTGGAGCATTGCAACCATGTGAGGAAATATTGCAGTTAATAATGCAAAAGTAGCATCATCTTTCAAACATGGCCCTTCATTAATCTCTTCCAATGTCAAGTTGGTTTGGTCTTCATGTTGAAAATTGCTTATGGTGAACCCTTACTCAATCTCCTCCCCCATTATGTTATATTAATCACACTTCAAATTCAAACTATATTCAATCTTGTTGGTTCTTGGGTTATATCACCTTCGAGACATTTGATAAAACCTATGGTGTCATGTATTAATCAATATTGAGTACAACAATTCATAGACCTTTTGAATCATGGATTCGTCATATTGCCATTCGTTGTATTAACTCCCCCATGTGATAACAAACATGCCAACATTCCAAATTTATTTCATGTTTGCGCCCCATGCTTGTGGCCTATTGGGCCTGTTAAACATGTTGTACTCCCAATGTTGTGGCATGGTCGTTTGAAGATTGAATTGTTCATATAGGTGTCGATGAAATGGGCCCCTACATTGTGGACATCTCCTTTTTGCCACCATTAAAGTGATTAGGCATTGTGGATGGTACATGTGTTTGGGTTTAAGGTTTAAGGTTTGGCATGTAACCAATTTTTCACGCAATGCATCACGCTCCAATGTCACCTCCCGAAGTTGCATCTACATTAAACCCATTTCCCTTCACAATGCCTCTAGAACATGTTCAATAATGTTAGCTTGTTTTGTGAAGGACAATACACTTACACCCTATGCCAATTCCCTTTGATGGTTTGTTGTGTCAAATGGCATATAACATTAGTAAAAATACTATCACATGCGATTGTGGTTTACAACTAATTTTTAGTTGCAAACAACATTTGTGACTAAATTGGTAGTAGTAGCAAATGACAAGTTGCATGTGAAAACTAGTTGCATGCGACAAATGAAGTATTTTTTCATCAAACACGTATATTGGCCACCATATAGTGTATATTTGCAAATAAAAATTACAAATATATTGGTGACCAGTTGCATTTTGCCACATGGTACCCATTTGACTTACACCACATGGCACCTATATAACTTACATGGCACATAGGTTTAGACATAGGTCATGTGGCATATGCTTAAACCTAGGTTAGGCCTAGACTTAAACCATGTGGCACGTTGGCTAGGTCTAGAGCTATGCCATTTAAGCAAAGCCTAGATTTAAGCCACATGGCATTTACTAAAAATACCATATTTATATTTGGGTTTAATTAAGGTTTAGCCTTTTTGATTAAGTAATCCCAAATGCAATTGCATTTTAATTTGTACATTGTGCTCTTAGGGCACTTGCTTATGTAGTTGACAAAACTAAAATGGGAAGGAAACATATGGGACTAATTTTGTAATTGCAACCTAATTATGTTGCAACTAGTCGTGCAACTACTTGGGTTACTAATGACTACCTAACCTAACCTACTACTTCTAACCTAACTTGCATGTCGTTTCATTCCTTTTTCATCTTTTTTGGCCTTTTAAATATATTTTGTAGTTTTTTTTTCCTACAATGTTTTGTCGCATAATCTCCAAGCATTCAATTACAGTCGCAACATGTGACTTATTATAATCAACTAACAATTTTGTCCTTCTTATTCTCCTTGTAGGTAAGCTCGATAATGACAACAAACGGGCAAGATGAAAATGAAATGGAGTAGTAGAGCTTTGAGAATATGGGACTTCAGATTTAGGAACTTGAGTAAAATTAGTTAGATTTATAACTCTTCCATTACCTTGATTTCATGTTCCTATTATTGAAAGTTGAACTTCATTTCAAGGCTATTAGACATAAAACCTTAGTCCTTGTTCTTTAATTCCATTTGGGATATAGTTTCCTGCATTTGTAACATTTTTGTTTCCTGTTCATTAATTCACTAGCAACTACATCCTCTCCCCATTGTGGGTTATCATTTCCTGCATCATTTAATTTCCCAATGTTTTTATCTAAATGATTACTGTCTTTTCTTATTGTATACAAACTATTAAGTTTAGTTTGATCATCCATAACCCTAGGATTTAATGGCCAAATCCTTGTTGCCTGAACCCATTCAATGTGTTTTGTTTAGACAAGGATGGTCAAATGTTTGTCAACCCAGCTAACTAGTGTTACCTTGTTTGTATTTAAATGGTTGTATTTAATCATATTATTATTATTTTATTTCCTAAAGGTCAATTTGAATGGTTTGAAACAATTCACATTTAGAGGCTATAATGCATGATAGGTGTGGATAGGCAAAACGATTGTCAAAGACATAAAAAATCATAAGAACAAAAGCTAAAACAAATTTTTAAGTCTAACTTCCTAACAAGGAACAAAATAAGATTATGTGATTTAAAAACAAGAACATAAGAACTAAGAATAGGAACATGAGATGTACAAAACAAACATGAAAACATATATTTATTATGTTAACATGTGCAAATATGAACATGAAAAAACATGACAAGGCTATGATGCAAGATCATGCCTAAGATTGGTGTTGAATAGATTGAAGGAAATGAGGGGTCCTACTCATATTTATAGCCCTTTGGGGACCTAGCTCAGGGAAGCTTTAGAGGAGGCTTTTATGTGTGCATCAAGTAAAAACGTTTCTCGGGAACCTTCATAAGTTGGAGTCAACTATGAATTAATTGAAAGTTGATTAAAAGTTAACTTGGATTTAACTAGGATTTAACTAAAAGTTAATTAAAAATTAATTCGGAGTTAACTAAGAATTAATTAAGAGTTAACTGGAACTTAACTAATAGTTAACTTGAACTTAATTGAAAATTAATTTGAATGTAATTGGAAGTTAACTAAGACTTAGCTAGGAGTTATGGATTAACATTGTGGATGAATTCCATCTATTGGAAGATGGTGTTTAATGTTTGCATCCATCACAATGACCATATCCAAGCCAAACTATGATGCCTACTTTATAGCTTCTAGAATGACATGTGAACCATGCCTGTTTAGGATAAATAAATGGCAATTAGAGTAGGACATGCCACCAAGGACTAATTTGACAAAAAATGAGTGGAATTCCTTGAATAAAAAACAAGTCATCCATGCATTTTTTGCACAATCATACATGTTCCAGGTTTACAATGTCTAATGTAATTGTTTTTTATTCTTTCACCTCTGAAAATGTAAAAACCTCTTGCAACATTGACAACAACATATGTAGTTAACCATTCTTGGGATTTAAGAATAATGTTGTATACCTATTATGAACTTGTCCTAGCCATCATTCTAGTTCTTGATTATCGCCTGACTTAGATACCTATGTCATTTGAGTTCCAAATGTGAGATGTGGAGTATTTCTATTGATCATTAATGCTTGGAGGGTTTTGTAAAGTGAACTGCAAGATTCACTGTGAGTCCTTGAGCTTCATAGACCTCTAGTCTCCTTGCAAGTTGAATTGTTAATTTTGGATGCTTATGTTTGGACTATCACCACCATGAGTATCGAGGAATCCCATCCTTGAATGGTGTAGGGCGGGTATGTGTGAGTTTTGATTGGGTTCACACTTTGCCCCCAACAAAAGTATACCAAGGGTTTTTTCTGAAAATCAAACCAAGACCAAATAAATTTTGTAGTTTTGGATATGTGTCAAAATCATGTTCTAAAATGTTGAAATTTTTAGAGATTAAATCATAAAAAATTGAGAAATTTGCCTAGACTAAATTCTCATTTGTTGTTATTGTGCAAGTTGTTGGTGTGAATTTGAAGCCACAATTCAAGCAAGCTTGGGGAAACTTGCAAGATCCTAATCTTCTAAAGTTTTTGGTATGTTTGTAGATAGCCAATGTTAGCATAAAAACATCTTTTACCTTTCACTATAAAGCTTGTCTATAATAGTAATCTTGCACTCATCATTTGTCTCCTTTACCTTAACCTTTATGTTTTGCACACATTTTTTCCTTTGTTTATTTATTTACATGATTTTACACAATTTTATATGACTTGTAAATGTATGTTTTAAACACTTACACTTCAACAATTTACACAACATTAGGTCAAGTTGCATGATTGTACATTAAAACTTACACATCAATCAACATTATCCACTAACACTACATGTGGATGAAATTTATACTCTTACATGATTGTGCATATGATAAACCGTGGTCACAAACAACAACCATTTAGACTTTAGACTCTTGTTGGAATGTGATACAGATCTGGATCCCACACTTTGCTTCCTGCTTAAAACAAAAGTCAAAAGCATATAATTGTTTCATTAATTGTCTTTCTTGATATGTAAAGTCTGATTTTCTTAGTAGTCAACAAATATTGTTCTGAAAATGTTATTGGAGGTCATTTGATAGTTCTTATTTGGTTGTACGATAGTAGCAAAAAACAAATTATGTTCTTGAGCCAGGATGGTTCTAAAAGTATGGTCACACTTAAAGGGTTCATTTCAACGTTAGGTTAATGATAAAGATGGTGTTGGTAATCATTGTTAGCAAATATCAATTTTTTGGAAAAAAGTACATTTCAAAGCCAAAGATTGTTGTTAAAAGTTTCAATAAATGAAAAATAAAGTCAATGTTTAGCATGCATTTTTATTTATCCTTATTTTTTTCTCCCACAAAAAGAAAAAAATCTATTATCTTCGTAGGTGTGGACTAGATTACAAACTTCAAAATGATATTTTAATATTGATTATTAATCAACATGTTGAAAAAATAATGTTTAGAAGGTCAATTGGAACTTGCAATGTTATAAGCTGTGGTACTGTGATTTGTGGCTCTTTGGGTGCAATGTGGTGTAATATTTGCAATACACATACTCTTCCTACAGAAAACATCAATGTATACTACAATTAGTCAGAAGTATCTAGTAAATTCCCTTCAAAATTCCATGACTTGCAGCATGGGATCATGGATGGCTGCATTGACAATCTTCCAATTTAGGAAAACTTCAGTAGAAAATGTAACTTCAACCAAACCTGCGAACTCGCTTAAGTACAAACAAAACAACCCAATCTCTAAAGATTGCAAAATAATAATATGATTTCCAATCAATTTCCTAAAGCTAAGAAACCTGAGACCAAAAACCAGATTGCTATAGTTGATAGTATGACAATGGAACAAGAGAATTTTATTTCAAGAGAATTAGAATAACATCAAACAGAAAGGGAAAACAAAAAAAAAAAATCAACACAAAGGAGGCCTAGGCACAACAATTGCGTGCCACTTGATGTTGGAATGAATGCCTTGTCTAGAGTCTTGACCAAACAACCTTCCCACAAAAAAATTTCCCATTTGATTTGGCTCTTCAAAACCCTAAAACCCAAACCAGCTATTAAAGAAGAAGATGCAAACTAACCCATCAATTGCAAAATAAACATTCTTTGCCTTTTAAAGTTTGAACAACTATCAAGGCATCACTTTTATCTATGGGTTACAATCTTATCGAGGAACATTAGCTTGATTGGTTGGCTATATCAGACTCAATTCATCAAAATAGCATTACCTAACAGCTCATGATATGTAATCCAATATTCTCTCTTTTGAAGACATGCACCACAGTACTCATTGTACATCTCACAAACAAAAACAACTCATCAGAATTTGGTTATCACCTTTGGGGAGAAGTTTTATGTATATTTTGGCTTCTTAATGTAACTTGTCAACCAGCTTTTGCCATTGATAAAATTTACAGATAAGAAGGGCTTGGCCTGCATGGGAGTTAGGTTCAGCGCCCATGGTACTCTTTGACTTGTGTTTGCACCCGGTCCATAACATTTGTACTGTCCAAAAAACACTTGACTGTTCCACAAACCCAACAATGAAAAAACACAAAATGTCAAAAGATGTGTAAGGAGTTAGGGATGCACAATGAAAGTGCAGGTTTAAGGACCCAAGTAAGGGGGTTCACAGGTCTGAGCTCTATGAATAAAGGCAGTAAGTAGCCCCAGTGAACAAGGGTGAGAACCTGTGAGTCCCCTCCTGCATGGGTCCCTTACCTTTCATTAAAGAAAAACAAAGTGGTTTAACCAGGGATGTAACTACTTTTTTGATAAGCACAAGAAAAAAAAAACTTACTGATCACGTTGGGGGAAACCGAAGTCACTCCAGCCTCCAGGGTAAATAATGTCATTCAAGTAAGTGTAGGAGTACACAGTGCGAGAAAAGTTTCCCCATGCCCGGCCCAAGTAAATTTGAAGCCCTTTCCCATCAACCTGGCAATCCAAAAATGAGAATCCTGTGTGCATGCGGGATTCATTTCTCTTCTGGGCAGAGAGTGAACCAAAGGAATCTGCAACCTCCAGAAGATGGCAACCCTGCCCGAGCCCCCCGCAACAAACCCCATTTTCATCAATGTCCTACTCTTAACTAACCTTGGACCATATCATAGTAAAATCAGACTAATGATGTACTAGAGAGCCAAGCTTCCTAAGATGGAGTGTGAATGGCTTGCCCACCATATGCAAGCCAGGCATTACCTACCTACCAACAGTTCTCTCTAGTACATACCTTCCAAAATCATGATAATTATCGCTAAGAAATGTTTGCTAATTTGATGTTTAGCTTTGCTGAATAATCTAAGAAATATTGATTAAAGAGAACACTCAAAATGGGGAACCAAAAAAATAAAATGGACCAGCCATTTTTATAGGCCTAAGCAATTGGGTCTTCTAGATATCATCTGTAGAGTAAGCCATCTTCCATCCACTATTCCAAGAGTGAGGGGGATGGAGGGTTATGTTTCAACATACCCTGTAAAGAGAGCGCCCATTTCCGAAAATGAAGTCTATTGAACCCACAATCAAACTGCTCTCAAAGTAGTGCCGCCCATTGTGGTCATAGAGTGTGTCCTGATATACATATATATAAACAAAACAAAACAAAACAAATTTCAATAATACTCTAAAATTGTCGGTGAAGAAACAAACTTTCTGAAATGCCAAAGTAAAGTCCAAACAGAACATTCACATGATGCACATCAAGACCTCTATTAGAGGAAACAAAATCACATGATAGCTCTGCCCCTTCAAGCAAGTTCAGCAACTGTTAGTAAGGAAATGCTCCATGAAGTTCACTGAATTATGAATTTAAATATGGACACAGTAAAATTTCATGTTGGGTTTGAAGCATGCAAGAAAGCACAAACTAATTTAAGCACCTGGCTGGTATGGTACTACCTTGTACAAGTAGAAAATTGTTTGCCAGTCAAGTTTTTACCTGGTATCCATAGAAGGAGCAGTTGTAGAAAGCAGCTCTGTCTGCAGAGATGCGCATTGCAACAGCTTGCTTCAATACTGCACCAGGTGCTGGCTGCGGTGCTGAGTTCTGAGCTCATACCAACAATACACATCAAGAGAGAGATTACAGATGAGAAAGAACGAGATGTAGCTTGTGGCCAAATTTGGCTAAATCTTCTGGCGGATCATCACCATTTTGGTTACATCACAAAAATTGACAAAAAGAAACACTGGTGGAGAGCAGCTGGGAGGGAGGGAGGGATCAGTAGGCAGGCTGATTAGAGTGTACATATACACATACCCTGAACTGAACTCCTTTGGCAATGAACCACTCGGAGCTGATCCCGACTGTGGCGCTGCGGTACGTTTTCAACAGAACGTCAGCGTCGTCGAAGTCGCCAGCCGTGTCGTTCCATGTGATGATGGTCTCGTTCATGCCTTCTCCCAGAAATGTGATGTATGGTTGCGTCGAGTTGATGGTGACCTTTTCCCTGAAAAACATTATTGCAATATGGTCGTCAATGCAGGCACCCACCCCGGCCGGAGCCAAAGAAAAGAAAGCAAGCAACCAAAATCCTTTGATCAGTAAAGTTCTTAGAGAACATCTCCACCGGCGCTCAATATGTACGGACCGGACAACCCTACACTAGAAATCTTGGTTGAGGTACAACAACCAAATCCAGTGGACTCACAGGAAGACGGCTGTGACCCTGAAAGAATCCACAGCTTTCGGAGCCCTCTGATAAACACACGTCAAATCATATTGATTGACTACTCTCTGTTTCTAATTGGCTAAATAGTTTGATTGGTCCAGATGAGTTGCTATTAGTAGTCTCTCACCTATTTGGAGTCCCAGTTTCAGTTTTATGGGTGGGGTTGGAGAAAGGCAAGTAACTAAAACTTGGATGTGAGAAATATTTTTCTTCATGGTCACATACTGAGCAACGCTGGAGATGCTCTCGTGCAAAGAAGCTAAGCTAGCTGCAAGCTCAAACTAGACTGCAAGCTAGCCGATTCCTCAAGAGACCTACCCAGTTTACAGATCCCTAGACATATATTGCAGCTGACTCATGGGTGGAGGAGGATCAAAGCATCAAAAGCTGGCAAGCTTGACAAACATCCAGAGGAAAAAGAAGTTCATGCAAGCATTGCATATTCAGCTTGAAGCGAATTTTCTTAGCTTTGAATGTCTTACTCGTAAACGCCAGCTTTGATCTTGATGATTGTCCTGTAGGTGGCGCCGGGTTTAATGGAGTTGAGAGCTTCAGTGATGGTCTTGAAGTCGCCCTTGCCGTCTTTGCCAACTGTAATCTTCTTGGGTTTCCCTGTCGGAGGTGGCTTCACGCCTATGCTGTCGTAATTCTCCTTGGGCTTCTTGCTGCTGCTGCCGCTGCTACCTTTTCCACTGCTACTACTGCTGCTGTGGTGTTTGTCCTTCTTGTCGTCGTCTTTCCCGCGTTTTCCTGCTCCTTCTCCTGCAGAAAGATTGGGTATGTCGTCACTGCCAGTATCTGCAGCGCTGGGCGTCGTCTCGTCGTCGTCAGAGTCGGAGGTCTCTGCCATGTCTTGTAACCATGAGGCGTAATCGTCTTGCGGTACATTGTCTGACACGCCGACGTCCGTCGTCGTCGGCACTTGATGAGAGAGCTTGACACCCGCCACCAATGCAACAAGAAGCAGGGCGACATACCAGCTGCTGCGTATCACCACGTACTGTGGAAGAACCACCCTACCACGTCTAGTCCCTGTCATTTTCAAGCCTGCAGCACAACAATTGCGAACGCAAATCAGCAGCTCGTGCTTGCATGAGAGCAGCAGCATTGCGTGTAATGTTGTACCAGCTCCTCGGCTATCTCTACTAGCTAGTCAGTCTCTCGCCAGACAATCGACCTCACAAGAGCCTCTTCCAAAAGAAATGCAGTTTGCAGGCCATGACTTCACATATGAGCAAACCGAAAACAAAACAGCCGATCCGAGACGGAAGCGGCATCCTCTGGGAAAACCAACCTGCAAAAACAACAGTAATTCCGTAGCGGGAAGCTCAATCGTGAGAATAGAAGTTCGAAAATTGCAAACCTGAGCTGCAGCTAGGTCACCAAGCCGAACAACCAGCTTGCTTGCTATAAGGTTGGAGCTTAACCAGTAGTCAACGTAGCTAAAATGTGCAAACTTCTACAGCAAAACTGCAAAACAGCGTGAGCTGCTTCTCATTTGCAGCTCTCTCGCTCTCTAGCTCGCTCATGCGCATGAAGAAGAATCTAAAGAGGAAGAGAGGAGGGGGGGAACAGGGGGGAAAAAAACCAGAAAGAGTTCCAACTCTACTCGTGAGTGTGAAGCTGTGAGACACGAAGTGAGCTTCTCCCTTTTAGACAGCGAAGAGAGATGGCCCGGGGGGGGGGGGGGGGGGAGTGTACGAGGGGGGAGACGAGAGAGCTCCAGCGCGACAGTAGTGGAGCCAGAAAATAAATTTTGCCGACGTTTGTGCGATCTCTGCTGCCACCACCACTTCGTCATCACTATCATCCCGGCCCGCGCTTTGCAATCACGGTCACGATCATCACGCCCACCATACCCATTCTCCCTCCCCTCCCCCCTCCCCCCCCCCCCACCGTCATCAACGGAACGGCAGTACCGCACTGGTCTGCCAACTACGACGGCCTTCTCCTTCCCCCTCCTCGACTGTCAGAAAGCGTCAGAGAGCGTCAGTCAGCGAGCTTCGACAACGGAGTCCCTTCTCTCCTTGCCTTCCTCGACTGTCAGGGAGTGTTGTCAGAGAGCTTCGGCCAGCTTCGGACACCGAACGTACGTACTTTGGCTGGGTTCGAGCTCACGATCCTTGTGCTGTGGTGACAAGGACTTTGCCAGTAGACCAGTCAACACAGTATGACTCAAAACTCACACCTAATTAAGACCAAAGACAGGGGGGGCGGGGGAAGGGTGGACTAGGGAGCAGGGATTTTGGTTGTGTTTTTCTCAAATTTTGTCATATCGAAAATTGGGGAAGTTTTTTCAAAAAAATAGCAAAATTACTGGAATTTACACCAACGCTTCTTTCCCCCCAAAATTTCCACTTTTCAAAGTGGAGAAAACCACAATTTGTCAGAGGAAAAAACACTGGTGGGAACTCAGCAGTGTCTGGTTTTTTGGGCAAATTCAATCATATTGAAAATTTGTTGAAAATTTCCAAAATTTTAGCTTAAATTAATAGTAGAAATTTTTCATTTTAGAAAATATTTTCCAAAAAATTCCGGTTTTGTCCTCTTGTCTTTCTTTCCTTAGAGGAAAGAAAGTTGATTGTTTTAGTGTCTATGATGTTTGTGGGTAAATATTTCAGTGACGTAGGAATTGGTTTATATGGGGTGGGTTCTTTGCAAAAAGTTTTGCTTACGAGACAATTCAAAAATAACTGTCTCATTTGCAAGCTTAATTATTCATAACTAATTATTTTATAATTAATTTTCATAATACCTATCTCCCACCTTTCCTAAATAACTACCTCCATTTTATAACTACCTCACTCCTTTCTTCTATCCAACAACAACATGGATAAAAACAACAAATTAATTAACATGGGCCTCTTATGTCCATGAAATGTATATTATTTAAATTAATTTAACATTGACATAAATATATGAAAACATAAGAAAAAATTAAAATAATTGATTATCACTGGTAGTGCACAACAAGGTGAAGCTCAAATTTTTTAGCTCAAACTTGGAACCAATGTGTGGGTGATATAGCTGGAGACTTAGCTTCAAACCTGTCTTTAACCATGTTATTAGTTATTGCATGGTTCCATCATTTCTCATGATATATGCGATGACCTATTTGCTTGCTCGTATCATGGAATGGATGTGTTGATTGAGGACCCTAAATTGTCCACTAACAAGCTCTTAATGGGCTTGTTATTTTGTGCCCTTTCTTTTTTGTTTTTCTTTTATTGTTTCACACCAATTTTGAACCTACCAACCTCTCCAGAGGCTGCCAAGATATCTACCATTAACTCTAAGATTAAGGGGTAGAGTTCTAATGAGTGGCGCTCACTAGGGGATATTTAACATCTTGCTCGTGTGATTGGATGGATCTAGCATTTGTTTTTTGGGCAAAATTTGGCCTTTTGTGAGAAAGAGGCTCAACAACATGTACAAAGGATTTTTTATTTGGCCAAATTTCGAACTAACAAAAAACTATTACCATATTTCTATCATAGGCTCCAACATGGAGCCAAAATATAGAAGGATTTCTAAGAATTTTTACAAGCAGATTTGAATTGTTGCCAAATTTGACTAAATCTTGTAATTAATGCTTGCTAATCTAACAACATCCCAAAATTTTATTAATTTTTTTCTGGTTGAATCTTTCATGTTTTGCCTTCATATAAAGAAATGATGGAGTTTAGGTTGTTGACTTGTTTATTTTAAAGTTATAAATAAGTTTTGGGTTTCAATTGACCAAAGAGGGGTGTCTATTCTAATGTTAGGCAAATACATGGTATATTGTATATTAGTATGGTAAGTAGAACCCTCCAAATATAAAAATAAACATCACAATGGTGTGGGTATTAAACAAATCAATGAATCCTTTTGCCATTGGCCCAAGTATATTGAATCTCTTGTAAGGTCATTCATTTTCAATATTGTTTTGGTTGAAGTGAGCTTAATTTTAGAATTCTTATGGAACCTTATTACTTTATCGAATTTAGTGTAATTTTCAATTTTTCTTAAAATAGAGTTTAATTTAATAACTTTTGCTCCATCGCTCCAAAAATTGCAAAATGACAAAAATGCACATCACCTCATCAAGGCCTTTTAGATGGTACCAAATGGACAATAAGGGTTTGGGAGGGTTATGGCATGGTCACATCCAAACAAAATGAATGTCTAATTTACTAGATATATTGTCAACTTCAAGTATCCCTATGATAAAATTTGTTGATTTTTGTTTTGAAATCTTGAGATATTTTGAAGTGACAATCATCCATGAGATTATTTAACCAAATTTGGCTATGAATTAAATATGCTAGTCAAATAATTGAGGCAGACTTGTATTTTTGGCTACATGCTAAAAAATATTAATGAAATATGGTGAACCTTTTTAAAAGAAATTTGTTGAATTTGGGCATTTTTCCCCCTTAGTATAGGTTGAAATAAGATTTTTCAAGTCACAAAATTTCAATACATCATCAAAAATTCATTATCGTACTTATGATTGATAATCAACAAACATTTCTAGAGAATATATGTATACATTCCACAATTTGGGCATGACAACCTCAATTATTTCAAGATATTCAACAATAAAAAAAAGTAAAAAAGGTTTCCCATATATTGAATTTACTATGAAAGGTTTAATTCTTGGTTAAATATTGTTATTATTTCATTGTTCTTTGAAACCTACAGTATCAAAACAAATTTCATAAAATTTGAAGAAATCATTTTCAATTCCACTAATTATATAACATAAAATTCATTTTTCACCTATTGAAAACATTTAAAATTTTGTATATTGATTACATCATGAAACCATATCAATTTCAAGTATATATGTAAAATGCTAGCCTATTATTCAATGTGATGTGGCCTAAATTGAATTCAAATATGTGTTGGCACCCCTTGGGGAGACAATTTCCACATGTAACAATTTAACAAGGCAAACATGAAAAGGATTTGCAAAGGAATGGTTAAAGTGGAATTCTCATCCAAAACATGGAATCTAAAGTTGCTCCCTTAAAACCCAAATATCATCATCATTGAAATTTTGTTGTTTTCAAAACCCAATTATGAGTAAATGAGGAATTAGTACAACAAAGCTTATGGTTGTCCTTGGACAATTCCAAAGATAATTCTAAAAGCAATTTCAAAAGTTCATTTATAAATGGAATTTGACAATTGAAGCAAAATTTTCTTGTTATGTTTTAGGATGTACAACAACAAAGTTCTTTGATGACCATTACACTATGAGGAGGTGGGATCCAATCCCTTCCAAAATCATGTCTTCCAATAAGAGATTCTAAATACAATGTGATTACTTTGCATTACTTAGTGATTTCTAAGGGTGGATGCATAGATGTTCATTCAAAACAAATGTCATCTATGATATTCATATTGCACTATTTGGCATTAGGGCTTGTGAATACTCACTATGGTTGCTTCCTTAAATAAGAAAATGATTGTTTTTAAGTATGGGCATCTTTTAGGCCCTCTTTCTCAATCTTATTTTGTGTACGTTATTCAATCATCTTGAAAATATCTTAATTTAAGTTTATGTATTTCATGAATCTTGTCAACCCTTCCATTGATATCTACAAATTATTTTGTGCCATGAAATGTCCTTATTTTTATTCAAATCTTATTGTAACAAATCTTGTTTTGGAAGATTATCATGTAGTTGTTTAAATTTTACATATTGCAATATCAATCTTCAAGAATATCTAATGTTTATCTAACTTTTACTTGAAAACATGATTGATTATCATAATATTTTTGTTGTCAAATTGTGAGAACAAGTGAATAATATGACATTTTGGGTTGAATTGAGCAAAACAACATTTTTTTGCTTATGTTCATTTTATCATTGTGTGAAGGTATTAGGAAACATGATTCCCAACAAAATTGGATGAAAAACATAATCAAGAAGAGATTTTGAAAATACATACATATTTTCAAGAGTTTCTCAAATGCTTAACAAACATTGAATTATATGGAAGTTGATATAAAAATGATTACCATCAAAAATTTGAGACCATCCTTGGTTGATTCCAAGAACAATAGTTATATTCTTGAAGTTTTGCTAATTATAAAATAAGAAGACACTTAAAGGTTCACTCATTTAATATATGTTGGCCACTTTGAGAAATTGTGTCCACTTGCATTTTGTTTGCATTTTGTTAATGACCTTGAATGATTCCACCTAGATTTGGTGACCTAGTTCATCTAAACATTTAGTACACCCAATGCCCATACATTCATGTGTAGATTCACAACCAAATGAATACAATAACAATACAAATGGAATTTACTTAACATTGAGTGCGATGATTACAACCTCTCCATGATGTGAAAGTAAAGGAGAAATATGTGTTAATGAAACTAATGCCTTTCATAATGGTAAATGAAAAAATGTTTATGCTAAAGGAAATAATTGCACCTTTGTCATGTGCATGTGATTTCCGTTCATGTGGTGAAATCATAATCTTTGTCATCCCTAACTATAAATCTTTTGTATTACACCATTCCTAAAGGAGTTTTAAAAAACTATCACACAACCAACAACCCCTTGCAAACCTAGTTGTCTTTAATGACCTAAATAGGATGAATGAGTTAAATTAATTGGGATAAATATGTTGGAAATATTATAAATGTTATGTTTGGATCCCTCCATTGCTATACATACCTTTTGAAAATGCTATTATATGAATTTTCGTAATTTTTTTTTTTGAAGGTTGAATAGATTTGAATGTTCAAATAGTCCCTTCTTTGAGCCCCTTTAGGTATTTAAAGTTCATCCATGGATTGCATAAAGTTGGACCTAGCTATGTATATTTTACAACATCTTTTTATAACCGATTAAAAGGGCATCACATAATTAATGTTTTGGACAATATGAGGCCCAAGAAAGTTGGCAATGTATATTAAGAATATAGGGAAGAAAAATTGGGCTTAGAATATTTGTGGCATTGGAAGTAATGTTATAGGGAGGATAATGGGTTGCATCTAGAAAATGATATTGATGAGCAATTATTCCTTTACATTTTCTTTAGTGAAGTGGTTAAGTTACATTCCTTGAACATTAATGGTCTAGTACATGGAGGTTTACATCTTGAAGAACTCTTTCTTTTGTTATAAAACCTTACATTTTTCATGCTAACTAAAGTTCTAGTCCTTAAATATATGTATATTCAAATTCTTTCAAATTTAACATGGCACCAAGATGGGATTATCAACAATGTTGTCCAAACTTTTGAAGGTTAAGTATCCAAACCCAACCACAAAATGTTCTTTTAATGTTAAGCAAGTTGGATTATGTTTGTATGGATATCTTGGCATGGAATGTCTTGTGAATGGATCATGTTTAGTAATATATATATTTTTGAAAAAATTAGTCACTATTCTTATATTGGGATTGTTATAAATCAAATTTCCACTGAACTTGAAACAATATATTTATAATATCCACAAATACAATTACATTTGCACAACAACATAAACAATAACATTACATTTTCATTCCCCAAACACCCACCACAATATCCCATCTTTCTTCTTATCAATCTAACACACTTTTAATGATTTTTTTCAAATATATGCCCAAAATTAATTAATTAAACATAAATAATTGATTGTCGTTGGTATTGAAAAATAACATAAAACACAAGTAATTTTATGAATGTAATTTGTTGAAGGCAAGAGGTTGTGTATTTGGTTTATATTTGTATTTATATTTGTAAATGATTTTGAACATGTTATTGTTAGTTTGAGATATATCACAAGTTGGTTTCAATTGAATTTTTTCATAATTTGGTCAAGTTCAGTTCAACCGAATTATGAAATTTTAACTATAAATAACCACATGCTAATTTTCCTCTTCATATCCATGTAGTTGGGTTGGTGAAAAAAGTGAATTAATTAAGTGATTATGGAATGTTTTCATAATTGTCACATGGAGTTGGTGAAAGGAGTGAGTTAGTTAGGTAATTATGCAATGTGTTCATAATTTTCAAATGGAAAACATTTAGAATTGTTATGGTGATGGTCTAATGAACCCTATACATGTGTTTCTCTTAAACCAATGATGATAATACTATGAGAACTCAAAGAGATAAGGCAAGTTGTTAATAATTATGTGAAGACTCGTTCCAATTTTTATAATGTAATTGGAGGGTATGTTAACAATAGTATTTTTGCCTTTGTTGCTTGTGGATTTTGCGAGCATTTTGTTTTTTGAAATGCCCCCCATTTTTTTTCCCTTTGTTTTTTATGATACCAAGCAAGAAAAAAAACTGGAAAAGGTCTTTAAAAGCTCCCAACCTTGGGATTTATTTAACATTTTTTTCTTTTTATGTGGGGTAAGTGATAAAATGAACATCCTTGTTTTTTTGGAAAATCATTTGCCTCCTTGTTACCTCCTTGACTAACTATGAGAAGTAAATGAAAATATAAAAATGCAATATTGAATTCTCATATATGTGTAGACCTCTGAAAATCAGAGTTACAAGCAATATCCCATTCAAGGAGGGAAATTATGTGCACCTTTCTTGGGTGTCTATTCTAGTGTTCATGTGCAAGTTTATTGTTTTTGATATATTGTTGGGAAAGAGTATATAATTTTTTTTTCCAATTATATACCCATCAAATAAAAATACATTAGTGGTCAAAATTTTCCATTGGAATAAGGTTTGAGTACACAATTTTTGTTTTTTGATAGATGAGTAGGGTACAAGAACCCCACTCCACCTCCCCCCCCCCCCCCCCCCAAAATAATCATACACTTGTGTTTTCAGGTAAAAAATGGGTAAGGAAATTTTTTAGTTTAATTATAAAAATCATGTGCACATTTTAGAATTTTAAAAAAAGATTTGGAAGTCAAATACAATGTCAAAATGCAAGAATCTAAGTGTTTGATTCATCTTTCACTAGGATAAACATGTCTACAAGTGAATACTTAGTGTATTAGAAGACGTTGGTGTCATGATTGAAATTTGGTTGATGATGGGATCTTCTAGTAATTTGTAGCTCATCTTTGGGCATTCAAGTAAGTAATATGAAAGTTGTGAAAGTTATGGCCCTCCAAAATAAGTGTCGAATCCCTTCTCGCCATACTAGGTAGTCATTAACAGATTTAAAGATGGAACAAATTTAGAAATTGAACCTCTACTTATTAGGATCTCTATTGTACCTATTGAGGTTACCAAGACTTAAACTTACTTATCATGAAGATTTTATATTAAACTAACATTCACTTAACATTAAGCTATCACCCAATTTAACATTGGGTGCCACCTAGGATGCCACCTAGATTGACATTTAACATTGATTTAACATCAAGTGTGAATGCACAATAAGAGGGAAAGAAAATACCTGCAAAAGTACTGAAATTAGATCACAGTACCGTATGTGTAAGTGAACACACTGCAAAGATTTTGTGTAGGGGAAAGCAAGCCCAAGGCTGCAGGAGGCTTTCACCAGAGCAAGGGCCCACATGAGGTGAAGCCAGGTAAAGCCCACAGCAGAGGGCTTTACCAAGTGTACCAAGTGTAAAATACCTGTATTGAATTACTTTTCTGTAATACCCAGTGGATATTTTGAGGAAGAACAGGTTCCGCATAAATTAAATTATTTTTTGTTTTGTTGAAAATTTGAAAATTTATTTATTACTTGTGTTGAAATTTTTATAATAATTATTATAAAATTAAGAATCTGCAAGTTTTCTGAACATTGGGTTGAAACTGTAGATCTCGAAGTTCAAGAACTTAAGAGTGAGAGACAACTATAAACATAGCAAGAATATGTTGTCAAATCTGATCAGGGAGTATGGTATGTGGAAAAGATAGACTCTCTAAGGTGCTTTCCAATTACACTAGAAAAATCAGCACAGGTGTTTTAGTCCTTAAGAGCTCTTGCCATTGCCACATACATGGACAACCACAATGGCGAGTCCTTCCTTCACCCATAAACTTCGAATTCCATTCAAGTGGACTCTCTGGCCTGCTGCTCTTTGTGTACTTCAGCAGCATTGTGTTCGTTCAGAATAAATCCCATTGACCCAAGTAAAAAACCAGATTACACCTGACCCAAAAATAAAACCATTAACCAGAGGGAGGATCCTATGCAAGGAAGGACATGCACCTCTTGAGCACACTCTACTCGTAGCAAACAAAAAAACATTTATGCTTATCAAGTAAAACACCTCCAAATGACAAAACATACTTGTTAGCCCCTTTTCTTTTCACATTCCATGCTCTCTGTACTTTCAGTAAGCATCAAACAAAGCACTTTCAACTCAATCCAACATGTGGGGCTTCTTAGTAGGCTAGCATTACATTAAGAGTTTAAAGATTGCTAGCTTATTATTACTTGCAATGATGAATAACAATGAGTTACTATACTCTATAAATGAATCTAAACACAATATCCTTGCACTTGGTAGACAAGGCCAATACAAGTGTGCCAAACTTAGTTGTCAATATAAACCTGCTGAGGAGACTTTTATTGCAAGAAGGCAAGACAATGAGGAAAAGAGTGAATATGAAGAACCAAAGGATATATGTTCTATTTTTAATTACTATGTGTCAAATGTGTAATAGGCAAGACCCACCACATACATCATAACTCCATGCAAAAAAACAGCTTGTGAGATTTAGGGCTGGTTCTCAGAAGAGAGCTGTTGAGCAGTAACATGACAAAACCAATGTGAAAAAAAAGAAGCCGTAGGAAGAAAACAAAAGTTCCAAATATAGTTCATAATGTGATTCATATTAATATTATAGTTCATGGGTGCGCTCACCCCTTTGTCTCTTATTTCGTTTTGAAGGAGCCACATTGATTGGCCCATTAGGCAATGTTTTTGGAACATTGGGCACTCCCCAGTAGAAGCACCTCTTTGGACCCCAGTCACAAAATAGAAACAATTGTACTCTCCCATAATCCACCTTTTCAGTTTATATACATGAAATTTGAACATTGGGCAAACCATATGGGATAAATCCAAATGCAAAGTATTGGGGAATAACTTGAGAAGATGATGGGAACATGATGGGAACACATTGGGAACATGGGAAAAATAATAATGTCCCCTTTCCTCCCCCTCCAAAAGAAGGAAATTGCATCTCTCATGAATGCATGTTGAACCTTCACCTCGGCTGCATGAAACTTTTATTTTCAAAAATGTTTGTTACCGTTTTTCACCTGGACTATTAGCATGGGCACAATTTGTGGGACATAACAGAGTTATCCATAAAGTTGAACAAACACAACACCAGAAGCCCATGTTTGCATGACTCACGAAACGAGATTGCAAAGACAACATCAACAAAATTAACATGGGGCCAATGAGGCTGGAAACACAAAAAATCATTCTTGACTCGGGATGAATTTGAGTTCATCCCCAGTTGAGGTTGAAAATTGATTTTTCCACAGAAATATGCACAAAATGTCAGAATAGATTTAAAGCCCCACTTCCCCATCACATCAACCAAGTTTAAAGGCTCTCCTTGTCTCTGCCATCTGATCATCTTGTCAACAAAGTTCTGAAAAAATATTGCATACCCAATTTGGTGCTTGCGCCTGTGTCTTATGATATGAAAAAAAAACATAACTGAGTTGCTGCTAGCAAGATGTGTGTTCTGATTTGCAGCCTACAGATATGAGTTATGATTTGCAGATGTGAGTTATGATGGGCTTATGATGCAAAAGTGTTGCACGTACTATCTCCAGTTATACATGTTGTACACTCTTAGAGCATCCCCACAGGTGCTCAATATGTTACCCTGTAAAGATATTTCTCACATCCAAGCTTAGTTATTTACATTTTTGCAACCCCACCCATAAAACTGAAATGGGGACTGCAAATAGGTGGGAAACTACTAATAGCAAGCAATCGAAAATAGGGAGCAGGAATCGGATCATATTTATTACACTTGTCTCTAGCAGAGCAGATGCACACCTCTGCTGCGCAAGTTATCAGTCTCAGGAAACTCAGCACATATGCAGGAGAAAAACCATTTTCTTAAGCCAAACCTGCATATGTTGACTTTTCTTCATCCCATTTTAATGTGCAGTGTCACATACTGAGCATCGGTGGGGATGCTCTTAGTGTCTGGCTGTAATTCATGTTAGTTAGATCCTGGATGCGCTCACAACTTTTTCTTTTTATTTAAATGAGCCATATTGATTTAAAGGAGCCCATCAGCAAAACACATTTTGGAACATTGGGCATGCCCCCAATAGAAGCACCTCTTTGGACCCTCAGTTGCAAAATAGAAACAAATGTGCTCCCCTAGATTTCACCTCTTCAGTTTATCTACATGGAGTTGGACTTCACCTCTTCAGTTTATCTACATGGGGTTGGACTTCATGCAAACCATATAGGATAAAGCACAGGTGCTATTGGGAACATTTTGAGGAACACTTTGGTAACCCTTTGGGAACATGATGGGAACACATTGGGAACAAGAAGAAAAACAAAAAAACCCTCATACTAGCTACAGTATTAGATTGGGTGCTATGATTTTCTTTGTTTAGGGGAAAAAAATTTGTCACATTTTGACACAGTTTTCAATTTGGGGCAGCTTTTCCACCAGTTCTTTACAAACATGTCGCCAATTTATGCTAAATGTTTTTCTGGGGATATTAGAGTTATTGGTAAAGTCACCCTGTCTTTCACCCCCTTAGCGCCTCTGCTTTCACCCCCTATCCCTTCTTTCAGTGGTGTCCGCAAAGTAATGAATTTTTTTATTCAATCTTATTATGAAACCCAGCATTTCATGCACAAGGTTCGAGAGTCATTATAGTTGTTGTACAGGTAGAAGCAGTGAAAATATATTGTAGTAGCAGTGGAGGCAAGACATGATGAAACTCAGTTTACCACCTAAATTGGTGGAAAAACTAGTTTGGGTCCCACTAATTTTGTTTGGTAACATTTTCATTCCCAGTTACACGTTGGATGCCCTATTATCTTAGTACGAGTTGGCCAATTTGACACTAATTAAATTATTTTCAGACATGTTAAAAATTTCAAAAAATTAATTTTCCCAAATCAAAAAGTATTGTGAAAGAAAATAGTGAATACTTAAGAATATTCCATTTGTTGAAATGAATGTTTCAAAATTAATTAATTATTCTACGAACAAGTGTTGAAATGGCCAAGGTACTATGCCGAAACTGGCCATTCTTGCCCCTTAATTGTGTGACTTTACAGGATCTCTAATTAATAGTGAATTGTGATGCTACATAAAAAAACTAGGGAGAAAAAACCATTGATTGGGTGGGTTTGAAATTTTGAAACTTCAATTTCCCCAACTTTGTAGGCATGTTTGAATTGGCAAATTGGTCTATTGGATTTTGGTCTATTGGTTTTTTGGGGGTAAGCCTGTCACAAGAGTCATCAATACCATAAATAAATGAATTAAAAAAAATTGGAACCACCCCCAAAATCATGTACTCTTGTTTATCATCGGGAAGGTGGGTAGGCATAAAGAAAATTTAAAACTTTGGAAAAATGTTATGTACTGCAATAGCATCCATCATGAAGTTATCATGAATTTAAGCACACGTAAATCACAAAGCATGGGAAGGGGAGGGGCGTCTCCTTAAGAGTGGGAGTGAAATTAAGAGTTGTAGGTGTAAGACCATTCCCACTCTCGAGGAGTATGAGGGCTAATAAGGCCATATGAGCCCGTATTAAAGATTCTAAAATTTAAACACAAAAAAAAAAACAGGATGAACTGATTCTATGCAATGTGGGTGTTTTTAGGTATTTTTTTAATGTAGCCTAAGTTGCGATCATGCATACAAAGATGTAGGAAAAAAAGGCAATCATCCTCATGACACTTTAGCCAGATCTGGCTATAAATAAAATAAGAAGCACACATTTTTCAAATCAAAATTTCGTATTTATAGTTACACACTGAAAACCAACTTTAGGATTCTAGTGATTATTACTTTCAATTTTTTTCACTTTTGACAATGGAAACCCTCCAAATCATTTGGTTTGTGAATTTTTCATTTTTTATTTCACTTATGTAATCAAATTTGGCTAAATCAACATCATCACAAAATTGAAAACAAATTCCTGATATTTATTATGTCAAAACATAATTTTCATATCTACTCTCATAAGATTACACAATCAAATAGAACCCATAATTTATGTCATTTTAACATATAAGTGTTACAAAAATGACATAAACAATAGGTTCAATTCGACTATCTAGTCATTTTTTTTTGTAGTCATGAAAGTCACATTTTAACATAGCATATTGGCATCAAATTATCATATTACCTAACTATAGCTAGTAGCATAGGTTTTTATTTTTTTTAGTTTTCTTTGGCTTGAAGATCCATCTTATAGAAGGTTTTTTTAATTTGAAAGTAGGTTGAAGATCCCAGTTTAAATTCTCTCTTACTCTTAAGGAGTAGGTGCAAGATCACTCCTCAATTTTCTAGGAGGGATGGATATTCAGGGACTCTCCAATTTTCAAATACACAAAATTTTCTCTTGTACTTTATGAGGTAGCATCAACATAAGAGTCAAACTGCAAGTAGGTGCAAGATCCAGTTGTAAAACATTATGCCGCAAAATGCTAAAAAATACTCATATGTGAACAACATAGTGAAAACAGTTTTGGAAAGCAGTTTGTTAGCCACCATTGTTTGTTTGCAACAACAAAATGAAAGCAGTTTTGTAGCTACCATTTCTTTGCCTTCCAAGTGTGGTGTAGCCTATGTCACTCAGTTCAAGCTTTATGAACTCAAACTTTATTGAGGGACATCAGTTGGAAGGTGGATAGAGATGGGACACCCTTTCATGACTGCTCCACTGACAATACAATTTTGCTCGTTGGCTTGCTTGCTGGCTTAATTCTATTTCATGAATTTGAGGCTGCATTACAAGTTACAACAGATCCAGGTTGGTGTTATTTTTTTTTTTGGCCTTTCCTTTTGGTAGTAGGCCTTTGGCTCATGAACACAAGTGTGAGGTTAAACTAAGTGATTTGATCATCAATTTCAAATGTAACACATTTCTATTGTTGGATCGTGATATATACCAATGTTGGATGGTTATGTGGTTTGTTTGGTGGTTATCTGGTTTGTTATAACAACATCAAACAATCGACCCAAAAACTGGTATATATCATGTATATTTTACATTCAAAATGGATCAAACCTATTTTGTTTGGCTCACACATGTAAGGTGTTATTGCCATAGGAAAAATCATATTTTGTTGTAATGTGAGCAAACAAGCTTGGGTGGTGTTTTTGTCAAGTGAGGATGGCAGCTGCCATTCCATCTTTGTAATCTAAGCACATTCGTCTGCCAATATGACAATTGTCACAGCTGAGTACGTGCTACAGAATGGGCTGCTGTCTACAGCAGATTCCAGGTCTCTGCAGGCATGGCGTGAGTGGAGCAGCACCACCAGTGTTTTTTAAAAAAAGTATTTTGTCAAGGGTGGCAATCATCTTTAAAATAATTTAGCCAAATTTGGCTACATACGAGATATGGAAGTAGGGGGGAAAAAAAAACAGACTCCTTCTATACTCTTGGCTACCGATTGGAATTTATCATAAAAATTAGATGATTTGGAATTTCTTTTGCTGAAATCTGATGATTTTGGGCCATTTTTTTTTCCATGAAAAATCCTTTGAGTACGTCAAAAAAATCATATTTTTCAGGTCAAAATTTGGCAAAAATGTGCCAATAAAAAAAACACTGGCCAACACCCACCATCACATCATGCAGGATGGATGGTACGAGGACAGGAAACAATTCTTCATTGTATTCCTATCCGGTTAATCATGGTGGTTAACTATGTACTAACCATCCACATGAATCTACTCCTTTTAACATTGCATCTAATTTCATGGTACATTTGTTCAGTAAACACTTTCAATGTCATCGGTTCCTTTTTTTTTTGTCTTGGATGCCTTCATTGTTGATGAAATTCTCTAGACTTTGTGCAATGGCCTGATTTTAAAACCTAACATATTAAGCTCTTGGATACTCTTCTATAGCAAGTTTAGAGGAAGAAGGTTAGGTTTAGGCTCTAAATGAACTGACAACACAACCCACTTATGCACTTGTCTAACTTTGGATGCTTCTTGATGGTTTTTATGTACTTGACAAGTTGTGCATGTGGAGATCGGATGATATCAATCGTAGGCTCAGTGCACCAAACAGCTCTCGGGGTGAGGGATAATTGTGGATTCTTTTGAAATATGAGCCTACTGAAGACTAGGTACTTCTCTAGAGCTCAATTAGTTGTTCTTTTGTTTTGGGATAATTGGATTGGGGAAGCAAACTTGGTGTGATTAGTAATCACTTGGCGATGAGGGATGAATGTGACCCAACACCCACCAATGCCCCATTGATGAATAATTCTCAATAAATCGCAACCGAGTTACCTCAAGGTTCCTCCTTGGTAACCTATCTGGTTAACCCTCTTACATCTCCCTTCCATTACCTGGGTAACTACTTATAATGTGTAGGGTAAGGACTGTGAATGGGGGGCTGTTCTGCTGGGAATAAGGGCCAGCATGAGGTGAGAATTGAGCACTTGACCCTATTTGAGTTCCTTACCTGGGCATAGAGAACTCATCAGCATACCATCCACTGGATGCCTATTATGACTAGGTATGAGGTCTGGAAAGAGATACCTGTCAAGTATTTGACAAGGCATATCTACTTATATAAAAAAATTGGTGTCTGTCCGTCCGTCCGGTATCCTATTGGCTAGAAGAACTCAGGGTAATAATGGGTATCACTCAGTGTCAGGGGTATCCCTCAGTGTCATGGGTATCACTCAGTGTCTGGTTTGTTTGTGAGGAAAACAGGGTCCCTCGGTGTAATGGGTAAACTCTTGGGTGGCTTGTGAGAACTGTCGGTGAGAGGAAAAATTGCTCAGGGTGCCGGTATCACTCAGTGTCAGGGTATCACTCAATGTAATGGGTATCCTCTTGGGTGTGTCCGTAATGGGTATCACTCAGTGTAATGGGTATCCCTCAATGTCAGGGTATCACTCAGTGTAATGGGTATCCTCTTGGGTGTGTCCGGGTTTAGGGTTTAGGGTTTCTGCACTAAATCGTGTGTGTCCATCTGTCCGTCCATTCGGTATCCTATTGGCTAGAACTCAGGGTAATGGGTATCCTCTTGGGTGTGTCCGGGTCCATCCGTCCGTCCAATATCCTATTGGCTAGAAGATTGTTCGATGTGTGATTGGACGGAAGGGCGGAAGGGAGGTGAGTTCTCTCTCTCACTCATAAACACAAATGAGGAGGTGAGTTCTCTCTCACTCTCACCCTTGGGGAACGTATTGGGAACTTAGGAACCCATTGGGCACTTGAAGGGAACATAGAGGGAACAAAGGAAAAATGAAAAAAATCCTCCCCCCACCCCCTCCACCCAAAACTTAAAAGAAACAAAATCCTTAAACACACACAGAGGCTCAACTGTCTGTCTGTCCGTCCGTCCGATATCCTATTGGCTAGAAGATTTGTCCGACGTGTGATTGGACGAAAGGGCGGAAGTGAGGTGAGTTCTCTCTCACTCTCACCCTTGGGGAACACATTGATAACTTAGGAACCCATTGGGCACTTGAAGGGAACATAGAGGGCACAAAGGAAAAATGAAAAAAATCCTCCCCCCACCCCCTCCACCTGTGGAAGGGAGGAATTTGGGGAAGGGGGGTCGTGTGGGGATGAGGAATGGAGGATGTGGAAACTCCAGGATTTTAAAGACCCCAATTAAAATTGGTCACTTACTAGGTGTGTAAGGAAGCTCAAATATTTGAGAGGTTGAGCATAAAGATAAATTACTATCTATTAAATGGGATTCATTCTAGAAACATGCTGACCAAAAAAAAGCTAATGAAAGGAGTGAAAAAAGTGATTACTATATTAGTAAGGATTATAAGCATAACAAGAATGAAGTTGCTTATGCTTCCAAAGGCAAAGAAACCTGATCATTTTGCTTGCAAAATGGGTTTACAGACTAGTTTATACATATATAAATTCACTTAGTCCGTCCGTGGTTGGGTGATTGGACGTTCCGCCTGCATTTTCTACGGCAGAACCGGGCCGGACAGTGGGACGGATGGGTGTAAAATAAAGACCTCGGATTCTCTCGCTACTGTTTTAGGTTTAGGATTTAGAGTGTGGATTCTCCTGGATTTTGTGTTGAGTTGTGCTTTCCAAGAGAGTGGTGAGAGCACGGGGACGCAGAAGAAGGAGAAGGAGGATGCCAGAGCTTCTAGAGGTAGAGGCGGCCAGGAGGTTAGTAGAGAGACACTGCATTGGAGCTGTTATATCCAGAGCCAAAGTGGCTGATGATTCTACAGTCATAAGCGATGTTTCTCCCTCAAAGCTCCAGGAAGCTCTGACGGGCAGGCGTATCCTCGGGGCTCATCGCAAGGGAAAACATCTCTGGCTGCAACTTGATGCACAGCCATGGCCTTCATTCCAATTTGGTCCTCCCTTCCCTCCCTCCCTCCCGTCGCCTCCTTCTGTGACGCTCTGTTGAGTTGGGCTACAAAGAAAAGGAGATGGGTGGTAGTTTTGTCAAGTTAAACGAGACTGTAGCTAACGGACGGACGGACAGACGGCCCGGACAGTCGGACCGTCGGACGGACGGACGGACAGTCGGACCGTCGGACGGACGGACAGTCAGACCGTCGGACGGACGGACAGTCGGACCGTCGGACGGACGGACAGTCGGACCGTCGGACGGACGGACAGTCGGACCGTCGGACGGACGGACAGACGGCCCGGACAGTCGGACAGTCGGACCGTCGGACGGACGGACAGACGGCCCGGACAGTCGGACAGTCGGACCGTCGGACGGACGGACAGACGGCCCGGACAGTCGGACAGTCGGACCGTCGGACGGACGGACAGACGGCCCGGACAGTCGGACCGTCGGACAGACGCACGGACGGAGAAAATGTTTTCAGTCCGTCCGTCTGTCCGTCCGGTGTATTTGGTTCTTTTTTTATCTTTTTTTTTTTTGGATTTGTTTTTTCGGATTTTTCTCCCTTCTCTTAAATTAACAAAAATGAAGGGAAAAAAATTTTAAAAATAAAAAAATCGGCAGAAAAATCTAAGGCTATGTATTTGATTCTTTTTTTAAAAAATAATAATATCATGAAAGATTTTTGTTTCTTTGAGAGGATTTTTTGGAAGATTTTTTAAATTTTTTTGCATGCTGAAATATTTGAGTTTCCATAATTTTTCTTTTGCCAGAGGAAGAACATGGGGATTGAAAGATGGAAGGATCTCACACACAGATCATCTTCATGTTTTCTTCCTTCCTAAAATCATGAGCTGATTTTGTATACCCAAAAAAAAAACTCAAAATTTCTGGGAAATTTTAGGAATTAAAATAAGATTAGGGAAAAAAAGCTAAATTTTTGAAACACAAACAAAAGGGGTCTTTTTCCTTTAGACTAGGAGCCGCACCAACAACGGGCTCGCCACTGTGAGCAGTAAGCCGAGGCCCGTGCCCGGCTGACAGACCAAGAGCAGCGGTAGGAGTGGCGCCGCAAGCGTGAGCACCAGGCGAAGGCTCGTGCTCGGTTGACAAATGAGGAGCGGCAGCACGAGGGGCGCCGTAATCATGAGCAGCACGCGGAGGCCCGTGCTCGGTTGACAGATCAGGAGCGGCAGCAAGAGCGGCGCTACAATGACGAATAGCATCGACAAGCGCGGGGTCAGCAAGATTTACACACAATAGCCTACGTCCCCCTTTCAGAATTTGATGAGGCCAGTGTTCCAGTGCTTGACATAGGGGGTAGGACAACTGAGTGCCAACAATGCCGAGCTATGATTTGGCCTGATGAAGCTTCCCGGGGACACGCAGACCTTTGCTGTGCTAAAGGCAGATCTTGTAACTGTGAAGCCCTCTTCCCCATTCCTCCTCCTCAACCATTGCGGGACCTACTCATTTTTGAGCCTGCCCCTGGTGCACACGTCCCCCCTGGCACCGTATCTTTTCTCAAGCACATCCAGAAATATAATTCCTCCTTGCAGATGGCCTCCTCTGGCATTAACATCAAGTCACCCACTGATGGGGTCAATATGATTGCCATAAGGGGTGATGTGCATCATTTGCTGGGGCCGTTGGCACCTCTTCAAGGGAGCCCCCATTAGTTTGCCCAGCTATATATCATAGACAATGCGAATGCTCAGGCTACTGCTAGTTTTGTTACTTTCGGTCAAGGCAACGTAGACTTGGACCGTCGCACTTTACAGGAGCTGCAGCAGATGCTTTTGGGGAGCTATGTCTATGTTTAGCGCTTTGTGCAGGCCATGGATTTGCCCCCTCAAGACCTGGCTAACTATGAGATTGTCATCCATGTTGATGGCAACGTTGACCGTCGCCGCTACAACGCCCCCACATCCAGCGAGGTGGTCAGCCTAATGCCTAGTAAGTGAATGGGGTGGCTGCATGGCTTACTTTTTGGTGCCCCATTTTGTGTTATCTTTGATGGTGCTTGTCGTCCTAATTGTTACATTCCTTCACAGCACGTTCTTTCCATCATCCAAGCAACTGTCCCGGCTGTGCTTGATTTGTCTTGCCTTTTGTGCCTGCTCACAGGCGATGGTGACCCAGACGGTGACCCTGAAGGTAGCAATCCACGAGACATCAGGGTGCGGGCTAGGGGCGGGGGGTTATGGAGGATCAATGATGCGCACTGTGCTTATGACCCTCTGCATTTTGTCCTGTTCCACCCACACGGAGAGCCCGGCTAGCACCCAAATATTATTGGTGCTACCCTTGCGGTTGTGGATGGGTTAAGCTCTGAGGATGAGCAACAACAGCCATTTGAAGATGAGCGGCAGGCTGATGTGGAGCTGGTAATGGACCCTGGGCTTGGTGGAGGCAGGGGCACGGGTAGGGGCACGGGTCGTGGTAGGGGCCGAGGCAGAAGAGTTGCCGCAGGGCGCATCGTTCACAAGGTTACTGCTAGGGAATACGCGGCTTACTTCATGCATGACCGCAACCCTCCCACAAACAACACGTTCATTTATGGCAAGAGGCTATATCAAAAGTGGGTGGTTGACCAGTACTCTAAGGTTGAGGGGCAGCAGTTGCGGTGGGTGTGCCTCAACCAAACCACCCTGCGTGCTGACCAATATAAAGGAATGGTAGATGCCATGCAGCAAGACGAGGCTAATAGCACCAACTTTGGGCGCATGGTGGTGCTTCCAGCCAATTTTGCTGGTAGCCCTCGTTACATGAACCAGCTCTACCAGGATTCCATGGCCTTGGTTAGAAAGTTTGGGAAACCTGACCTATTCATAACCATGACGTGCAACCCAAATTGGCCAGAGATTCTACATGAGCTGAGGCCTGGGGAGGAAGCCAACGACCGCCCTAACTTGACCTCCAGGGTGTTCAACATGAAAATCAATGCCCTCTTCAAAGAGCTTTTGCAGAATGGTGTTTTGGGCACTACGGTGGCGGACATCCATGTGGTAGAATGGCAAAAGCGAGGCTTGCCGCACGGTCACATTTTGATCATTCTACGCAGCCAAGACAAGCCGCGTGATGGTAGGGATTGTGACCGGATCGTGTGTGCCGAGCTTCCAGACAAATCCACCCACCCCGAGCTTTACAACATTGTGACATCTCGCATGTTGCATGGGCCTTGTGGGGCCTTACATCCGTCATGTCCTTGCATGGTGAATGGGGCTTGCAACAAGGGTTATCCCAAGACTTTCTAGCCCCAAACAGAGGATTCCACTAGCAGCTACCCAACTTACCGGCGACGGGACGACAGCAAGACCTTCACCCACCCCACGTAAGTGCAGCTGTTGGAAATTTGGCAAGTGAGTTGTTGTCGTGTGCACCTGACCATAAGTGTCTGTGCCTAAGTCTATCCTAGAAACTCATTTCCTCCAGATCTTTAAGTGTCCCAAACGCCAACATGACTAACAAATTCTTGTTGTTGCCCCCTCCCGCTTGCAGCTCGGGCTTTGTCTTTGACAACTGTTGGGTCGTCCCGTACAACCCTTACCTGACCATGCGATATAAGTGCCACATCAATGTTGAAGTCTGCAGCTCCATCACGGTTATGAAATACCTTTACAAGTATGTTTATAAGGGTCAAGACCGTGCTTTGGCGGTGGTGCAGCCGAAAGCTAGGGTTCTGCCGGCTGTAGCGTTTCAGGCAACTTCAGGTGGGGCTGATGGGAACAATGCGCCTGCCGCCCGGGATGAAGTCCAAAATTACTTCGATGGGCGGTACGTCAGTGCCAATGAAGCTTGCCATCGGCTTTTTGCCTTCGACTTGCATGACATGCACCCTAATGTTTACTACTTGGCTGTTCATTTGCCTAATGAGCAAACCACTTACTTTCTTGAGGGGACCACGGTTGGGGAAGCCATGATGCGCAACAACTCTACCACTTTGACTAGGTGGTGTGACTTCAACTGAAAGGCCAAATGTGAATACGCGGCTCCAACCAGTTTGGCTCGCAACAGCAACGACCCTGCACCGTCACTACCTGCTACGCTGACCACACTATACCCAGATTATCCCAAAATCGCTGTGTGGAGTAAATTGAAAAAGGCGTGGCACCTTCGGAAAAGGGCGGCGGGGCGGCGGGGTGCAAGCCGAAACAATCATGTCACATTGGGAACTATGGGGCGCATGTACTTTATTCAACCCTCAGAGGGCGAGCGTTATTATTTGCGAGTTTTGCTTACCCATGTTGCAGGGGCCACATGCTTTGAGGACCTCAAAACTACCTACTGGCCCCACACGCCTACCATAATTGTGCAGTCCACTTTTAAAGCTGCCTGCCTTGCACGTGGCTTGCTGCAAGATGATACTGAATGGGACCAGTGCCTTTCAGAAGCTGGTGGCATGCAACTCCCCAGAAGCTAGTGGCGTGCAACTCCCCATAAGCTTGCGGCAGCTTTTTGCCAGCCTATTAATTTTCAACAACATCACCAATCCTGGGCGGTTGTGGGATAGGCATAAGGGAGCCCTTACGGAGGATTTCTTACACCAAGTACGCCAGGTGAGTGGCCAAAAGGCCTCCACCAAGGAAGTGTATATTGCAAGCCTCCCTTTCGTTGGGTTGTGATGGATTATAACCCCCCCCCCCAGGCTCCGATTGCATTGTGCAAATAACACCCAACCAGGCCATCCTTGACTAGGGCTTGCGGGAAGTGGAGCAACTGCTACAGGCGCAAGGGGGGAAAACCCTAGAGGATTTTGAGATGCTTATCCCTGCACAGCTAGTTGCCCTAGGGGACGCCGCTGTATCCGAGGAGCGGGCCAGGTACAATGTGACGCGGCAAACTCAACAACTTGCTCGGGATGTGCCTTTGCTAAATCAGCACCAGCGCTCCATTTACAATGTCATTGACGCAGTCCATGACCCTAGGCCGGTGGACAAAACCTTTTTTGTTGATGGGCTGGGAGGGGCTAGCAAGACTTTCCTCTATGGGTGTCTACTCAGCAAGGTGCGCTCTACTGGTGACATAACGTTGTCGGTGGCATCTTTTGGCATTGCAGCCCTACTTTTGGAGGGTGGTTGCACAGCTCACTCACGTTTCAAAATTCCCGTAGCAGGACTTTGTGGCTCCTCTACTTGCTATGTTCCCTTGAACAGTCCACAAGCGGCCTTGATTCGAGCTGCACACCTCATTGTGTGGGATGAGGCGCCCATGGCCCACAAGCATGTGTTTCAGGTTGTGAACCGCACGTTCCAGCATGTTATGGGTGTTGTTGACCATGCCTTAAAGGACATGCTTTTTGGGGGCAAGGTTATTGTGATGGGAGGTGATTTTAGGCAGCTATTGCCTGTGGTTCCCCGAGGCACGAGAGGCCAGATTGTGGGTGCCAGTCTCAAGAGGTCCGCAATCCTTTGGCATCATGTTAAAGTGCATCACTTGCATGAAAACATGCGTGTTCAGAGGCTTTTGGCACAGGGCGGAGCCAACGTCGCAATCGATGCCCAACAACATCAAGCCCATATATTACATATTGGAGCTGAAATCCGAAAAGAATTGGGGCCCCACTTCATACCCAAGTACTTCAATATTTGTAAACCCACCTGCCTCTTCACCCAACATTCACATATTATAAATTATTGTAACCAGAATTGACCCAAGATTGAATAGGTGTCGTGTATTTGAACAACAATTGGTTTAATCCTCAAGTTCATACTTGATAAGGGTACGCTTCTAATTTAGGTTTAGGGTTTAGGAAAAGTAGCACTTGAGAGTTTTGTGAGAACTTTAGATAGCATGAGCATGGAGTTTTTTTCTTTTGAATGATTTGGAAATGAGTGTTGAACGTCATTGTGTTATCGCATCAATGCAAGAAAGTGGTGGCATTCAATATCATTGGTGTTAATAGAAGATTGTTGGAGTCCATGAATACGATGAGCACATGAAAATAAGTTTGTTTTATGCAGTTTAGAAAGTTTGCTTTGTCCTTTATGCTTGAATTGTGTGTTTTGTTTTTTCTCCCTTCATTCAAGCTTTCAAGGTTGTCAAAAGATTTTATGTGTGTGTGCTATTTTTAAGATTGCTGAAAAGATTTGTGTGTGTGAGTTTTATGTTTCGAGAGTGTGCATTCAAGTGTGCTTGTGATTTCTCCCCATCAAATTACTAATTTTTTACACAATATTTTCGAGGTGCTTCATAAACTACCCATCTTGTTTCAACACATTCATAAAAATTTCTCTCATTACTACAGATCATGACTTTTCAAATCATCCAAACCTTGTTTGTTTTGACCAAAACATTGGTCAACTTGACTACAAGCCCTAGATGCTAAAATGACATGTCTCCTTTGACAAGTTCAATTGATTTAAATGTTTTTTTGACAACTTGATTAAATGTGACATTTTGTCAAATAAAAATGAACACCTCTAGTTTAAAAGAACAAGGGTCCAATAAAATAGGAGATTCAATTTTGTTTAAACCATATCTATAATTAAATATATGTATTTATAATTATTTATGGTCATTTTGACCAGTTAATTAGACTAACAACAATTGATTATTAATCCAAATTAATATTATAGTGATAGTAGATAAGGCCTCTAGGCTAGGTGGCTAGGTAGAAAGCTAGGTAGGTTAGGTAGGTGAAGTAGGTTAATTAACATATTGTAATTTAACTAGGCTTCCTAGGTAGGTTAGAAAAAAATGTTCATAAGAATAAAATGACAAAATTCATTGTTTGTTGAAGATATGGTGCAATGGTTGAAAATTGATCCCACAACATGGAGGTGAGGGGTTCAAATTCTCACACTTACACCTTATTTAACTAGGCTAGGTGGTTAGGTTGGACTACCTATCCTAGTTAGGTTCTTAACCTCTAGGCTAGATAACCTAATTAGGTTCCTAGGTTAAGCTTGGTATTTAGGCTAAGTAGTTTCACTAAGTTTTTAGCCTAGGTTATGTGTTTAACTTAAGGTAAATTTAAAAGCTTAGGTGTTCAACTCAAGCTAGGTTTACCTACCTACTTAAACTTTACTTACATATTAAATCAAATGTTTGTTCATTTTGATTATTATTTTGAGTAATAGTCAAAATTAAAGTTGGTCAAGTTGACTAATTGGTAGGAATAGGTAAAAAATCAATAATTAAACACACCATCAATAAAAAAGACAATCAAGTGAAAAATGTTGATTTAATGAATAGCCAACTTGGACATGTTGAAATCAACTTGTCTAATGTGATTGATTGGATAAGTCAACAAATGTCACAAATTTTGTCTTTTTTGACCAATTATGCCAACGAAGAAAACCCTAATTTGTAATATTGTTTCAAGCTTCCAAACCTACCTTGGATGTTGTTTTTTCACCTCATTTATTTCCCTTAGGTTGCATGGAGTCTCCAAATGAACTGGTTGATTTGCAAGTTTTTAATGTGCATGATCGTAGCCCTCGTGAATTCTTGTAAGCTTTGCCATTGACAATATTGAGGATGAAGTTAAAGAGATTGAAGAACATGCAATTGTTGATGAGTGTTGTGTTTATGAGATGTAGTTGACGAATTTGAAGAAACAAGGTGTTTCATGCAAACCTCATAACCATAATTTGGCCATTTGAGTGTTTTATCAAATGAACAATACCAATCTATTGATTGTCATATTCAAATAGAAGGTCAAAAAATCTTTTGCTTATGCCTAAATTATGAAAGGATTCATTGTTTACCTCAAATCCAATGGCATAACTACCATGAAAAAACATGTAGAAGGGGAGGACATTCCCTACATGAAGAGGTTTGTATAAAAGGTTAGTAATTGCCTTAGGATTGGACTTGAAGTGTGAGCTAGCCACCAAGCATCCACATGTTACCCCAAGTGTAATCTTTAGGGAGTTTTCCTCTACTAACCAATTTAGAGAAAATAATGAAACACAATTTTTTTTATTATTGAAGATGTCATGTTGTATACCATTATAAGACTAAACCACATCTTAATTTTTGGTGTGAATTGGAAGTAGGAGGGTTTATAAAATAGGTAAACAAAATGGAACCTTCAATAATTCCATTGGGGTTCATCCACATCTAAATCACGACAGCTTTCCAATGGATGGTGCATTTTGGTGGGTGTCTGGTGATAATCCCTAAGGGTGACCTTTATTTAAGTGGCAATATTTCGGTGAAAGCATATTTGGGTTTCATATTTATGACTTTCATAAAGCTAATGTTATTTAATATTATTTGAAATTGTTTAGTCATTTAAACTCGAGGATTCATGCATATATTTATAATATATACAAGTACAATAGAACTTGTCTTTCATTTTAGATTACATCAATATTTGGGATCTTTAATTATTTAAATAAAAAGTTAAAATGGATTTTATATATTGGCCCAACTCACAATGCTTGTCAGCTTTGATTTCAAAATGATTTTTATTTCAAATTTTCAAAATCATATACTTATGGTCAACACCATGAAAATTTTCTTTGTTAGAAGAAAAATATTAAATTCTCACACGGTTCATAAATATGGTTCAAATTATGTGAGATCACATAAGAAATCTAATTTAATAAATAAATAAATTCATTTCAATCATTTTTTCAATGTATATTGACTAATTATTTTTCATAAAATATACTCTAATCCACCATAATAAAAATAAAAATAATAAAAATTCTTCCTATTCTCTTTCTAGATTATCCTCTATTATAATACGCAAAAACATTATGAAACTCCTTTTTAATTTGACATGATTTAGACTATAAAAATGCACCACCCAGAAAAAAAACAACACAATGTGAGTCCAAGAATGGGATCATCTTAGTATGCTTCACCCATTTAAGGTGATGAATGTAAAATCTGGGCTGGAGACCCCAACCCCTGATTTAGTCTTAGGATGGGATATTTATAACATTTAAAATCAACCCAAACAATTAGGGTTTCTAGTTTGCACCATGGTAGTAGGTCCCAGTGTAGGGGCTGGTGTACCCAGGACATGCAAAAGCATCAAGTTTTTGAAGCTTTCAAGAGGCAAGCTGGTAGGGTTTAGGGTTACTATGAGTGAAACACACACACACACACACACACACACAAATGATGTTGATGAGCCACATTCTTTTAAAGTAACTAGATTCTATTTGAGAGAACTGCCTCAATCAAGGGAGACCTATGAAATTATGAATGCTTTCATATAGTTTTCATATGAGGTTGTCATCTTTCTTATGGATAAATTCCAAATTATTTAAAAAAAAATTTTTTTTGGAGAAAGAGAAGGGTTGGATCTTTCTTATGGTTAAATTCCCCAAAAAATTAATTCATGTTTTTTTTGGTTTGGAGAAAGAAAAGGGTTGGATGAAGAGAAGGGATCCACCAAACTTGAGCTGTGTTTGGCAAGCTCATGATGCCAACCTGATTTGTAGATAGGCTACCATGACCATCCTTAGAAAATCCAACTTAAAGTAGCATATTGTGTCCATGTGTTGTACTGGCAAACAAGATTGAAGTCAAAACTTGCATGTCTATTAGTACTAGTGACATCCCCATTCCCAACCCCCCTTATCTAGGTTTAAAAAAAAAAAAAAAAAAACTAGGATATTAAAAAAAAATTGGTGAAAATTTCCAAAAATAGAAAAATTTAATTTACACTAGAAAAAACAAGAAGTTGTCAGTATTTTGGGTCAAAAAGTCAGAAAATTTGTCCCAAAAATTCATCCATTCATTTGGTCCCCTCTTTGCCTTAAAAAAATCTTTCATTCATTTGGTCCCCTCTCTGCTTCTGCCTTGTTGGTTCTGCCCAGAGCTCAGAGGGACATGGCATCTGTGTAAGATCAGCAGGGCATACAATTTTGGCATGAACCTCTTCTTTCTGTACCTATAATACTTTGACATGACATGCTCTTTGAAGGGGGTATTATTGGGTTTGAGTTTGGTCAGAGGGTTCACAGGTTTTGGCAGGCTGCTAGCTCATTGTGAAGAGTGGTCATCAAGTCTGTAAAAAAAGTATGGCCAATGCCCAACACACCAGAGGATCTCTCTTTGGTCATGCAGGTCTCATACAACCAAAAACAATTTCATAAGCTCTGGCTGTCAGGTTTTCTGTCGCCTGGAACTTTGAAAAGCCCTAAAATTTGGTTTAAAAAATAATTGCATGCACAAGAGTTCAATGTAAAGAACTTTGTTCAATGCCATCTATTTGAAGAGACCCCAACTTTAAACCTGAAACCCTAAACTCAAGTTCTTAAAATCTCCTTAGCATGTTCTCAATCCTCACAATTTTTTTACAGATGAAGTATTCATTAGAGCACATGATTGTGCCTATCCTCCTCATCCACCCAAGTCTTCCATACCACAAAAGTACCCTTTACCATGAATCAATAGGCCTCTAGAAAACCCAAGATTTAATTTTACATCTATAGATACTAGAATGTTTTATATTTGTCATCTTCAAGTAATTGATATTTGTTTGACCTAATTCTTTCGTATGAATGATGGGTTCATACGAGGAAACATTTCGAACCAGAAGATGGTAAGTATAAAGGTGCATTCACACTTGGTGCTAGGGACTCTAAGGTTGAGTCCCTTAGCACCATGCTAGCCATTTAGGACTTAAACCTAATCCTAAATGTGTCCATGAATTTTTTTATTTTAAGCTAACATTCACTTACCATTGAGCTATGGCCCATTTAACATTGGGTGCAACCTAGGATGGCACCTAGATTTTCATTTAATGCTGATTTTAACATCAAGTGTGAATGCACCATAAGTAAGCTATTCTAGTAACAATTTGTAAGTTGTTCAATTATTTGACACCCACCCATACCTAGGGAATGAGACCATGAATCCCATACCACAGAAGTGAATCATGTACTTGGCTTAGTTAATTCCTAAAGGACAAAAACAAATAAGTATATGCATAAAGCTGTAGAAGTGGCTAATTAACAACATCCCCACAAGTGTAATCTCTGACCCTATTTCTCCTTAGGCCCACCCACAAATCTGCCACATATATTTTTAAGTACTATGATTGAAGATTTTCTCTTGAAAGAAGAAATGGGTTAGCAACTTAGCATCACTTTGGTCAGCATGCATGGTTTGATAACCATGGTTTCCATAGATCATCACCCAAAGCACTCAAAATGTAAACTGTCCCTAATATGAATCCATACAACACTGAAAGTAAAATTCATGCTCATGCAATGGTGCTGAAGCCTACTTGCACATGCAAATGGGGAGAAACTTTCTCAAGATGGAGTGATTTGAAACAAAATGGTTCCATATGCAATATCATCTACTTATATAATATCCTTGGTTTTGTCCGGTGGTGGTCGTCCTTTCCATCCATCCGTCCTGTCATCCGCCTCGTCATCCATCCATCCAAGTTCCTCATCTCGGAAGAAGAAGATGATGGAAGAGGAGGACGAAGGAGGAGGATGAATGGCAAAAAATGACAAACAAAAGAAGAAATCTTTTTAAAACAACACAAGAAATTTCAAATTAAAAAAGAAGAAAAGAATTTATTAATAAATAAATAAAATGAAACAAAGTTGTAACAAAAAGAAAAAAGAACAAATTTTTTTTTAAAGGGAAAATTTTAGAAAAAAAATAAAAGCAGAAAAACACTTTAACAATTAGAAACTTTTTAAAAACACTTAAAAATAGAAACAAATGAAAACATATAAAATAAATATATTTAAACATGAAACAAAAAAGGGAAATACAGTAAAATAATCTTAAAGGAAAATTGAAAACTAGATGACGAAAAATAAGAAACAAAACAGAGAGCAAAAGAAAGAGAAAAAAAACCATACTTGAAAAAAAAAAGAGGTTTGTCTTCTTTTTCCAAACTTCAAACTTGTATCTAATCAAACAAAAATATAAAATTTTTAAAAATATATTTTCATTATAAAACATATTAGAAAAGTTAGAATCTTTTTGAAAAAGAAAATAGAAAAAATAAAATAAATAAATGCATAAAAATAGGGAAAAAATGAAGATAGACAAACTAAGAATAGAAAAAATTAAAACATGAAACAAACATAAGCAAAAAAAAGTAAAAACTATAATACTACAAAAAAGGAATGGAAACAAATGAAACAAGGAAAGGGAAATACAGGAAATTTTTTTTTAAAGAAATTGTTTTTCCAAAAATGAAGAAACCAAATAAAGAGTAAAAAAATTACAAATAAAAAATATATAAAAGTGAAAAAGAAACACTTTAATTTTATTATACAAAATAATAATAAAAACAGAAAACAAATAAAAATAAAAAATAAAAAAGATAAAAGTTTCTAAAAAAAAACTAAAACATGAACCAAGTTTAAAAAAACCAGGGGACTTCAGAGTGTTCGAAGGTCGCGGGTACCCACTAGGTGTCTGTCTGTCCGGCTGCGGTGCGTGGGGGTAAGGGGGGTTAGCACGCCTTTTGTAATGAATATTTTTGGGCTTATGATATAGTTTACCTTATGTTTTACAATTTGGGGGGGTGGGGGAGTAAGGCCCATGGGTGGGGTGGGTTTCAAAAATAAGGGGTCTAGGAAGAGGGGCCTTACCCTATATTTAAGTAATTTTTAGTTTTTACAGCATGTAAAGACTTGCGATAAAACAAAATTTTGCCAAGTTGGGGAATTGGGATTCAGTTTTCTTTGTTATAAATATTTTGAAATTTTAAGAATTTGATTTTTAAAATAAATTTGTTTATAAATTTGTGATATCGAAAATTTGGTGAAATTTTCAAAAATACTAGGAAAATTAGTCGACTTTACACTATGGAAACAAAAAAAATTCCCGATTTACACTAGAACTTGGGATCCCTTTTGTTTCCTTGGTTACCTTTCCCATGGAACGTACCTCTTCACCTATCTCCCCCCCTTTCAACACAACAAACCCTCATTAAACCAATGAACGAAGAGTAAGAGGAGGCCCCTTTGGAGGACCTGCGCATCCGCCGGAACCATTTTGGGTGGGAGAAGCACACTCCCAGTTTAAAGAAAATAAATACGGTTTAAAAAAACCGGGGGACTTCAAAGTGTCTGAAGGTCACGGGTACCCACTAGTATATATAAAGTCATTTGTCTGTGCGTGCGTGCGTTCGACGACGTTATGGGAGCATTTTCTATGGCAAAACCGATCACAGAGATAACTGACCACCCGCTACCAGCGACCATGACTCCAACACATGTTTCTCCAAGAGAAAGCGAAGCAACTTGCCTCATTTTTCGTCGCTCCGTTAGTCGGACGTGTATTATTACCACACAACAGTAAACTTGGCTTCAAGTGCTGGAATATGTCAGAAAACTTGGTGCCTTACAGGCACGGGTCTTGAAACCCAGGTCCTGAGAGCCAAATATCGAGGTCCTGAAACCCAGGTCCTGAGAGCCAAATATCGAGGTTCTGAAACCCAGGTCTTGAGAGTGAAACCCAGTGTCCATTTATCGAGGTCCTGAAACACAAGTCCTGAGAGCCAAATACAGCAACGTGGGCTTGCAGGCACGGGCGGATTGTGTCCGACTGTCACGAGTACCCACTAGTAGTTGATGAAGTCAAGTAAGCTTGTGACTAGTGTAATAAAGCAAGTAAGAGCATATCTACATTGCAATAGTTTAAATGCAACCCTACCTCAACAAGCTGAGAAAAGAAGTGGTGTTGCGCTCCCCACCGCAATGCTTGCATCATCAATATAGTGTAGCCTATGCAATTGGCCCAAGTGTGAACACCTTTTTGTTTTTTTTCACATTGTCAGAGTTGAAAATTTGTAAATTTGGCAATCAACTGATTTTTCCTTCCAAACCCATTTTTGGCATTTTTCTTGAATTTCCAGCAACAAAATCCACTTTGGTCTAAACACCTTAGCTCTAAAAATTGTGAAATTAACTTTGTTAAATCTGACTCACCCAGGGCTTTCCAACAACACCAAGAAAGCCTCCAAATTCTAATATAATTTTCAGTTTTGATTTCATTTAGTTTTCATTGAAAAAATGGTTCAATAATCAATAGCTTCCACACCATAGCTCCAAACAGTCTCAAACCAAGTCAAGGATCCTTACTCATTGAGCGCTTTCCAAAGATATCAAGAGTGCAGCATGAAGTGTTGTGGTTTGGGAGATCTTAGCATGACAAACAAAACAAATTACCTTGCTTCATAGATAGATTTGCTTGGCCTTGGATTTTTTTTCTCCTCGCTCCAACATTGGTGTTCATTGTATTGTTGTCACCAAATGTTTTGTCATCATGAGGTGTGTGTGCGCTTTTGTTTTTCTTTGCCCATTTTATGCGTGAACAAAAAGCACTACACATGTATGCATGCTTTCGTAATGCAACCTTGTTTTTTTTCTAAAATTGATTTGTAAGTTGTGCGTGAGCAAACAAGGCATGTGTTTTGTTTGTAGTCTTGTCACCAACAATTTTCCATGATTTGAAGTGTTAGGGAGGCATCAAGAACTTGATCATACCATCATCATTACAAGATTTCAAAGCTTCAAGCAATCCATGAATACTTAACGATGTTGAAAAGTTGTGGGTATTGTGATTAGAAAAATGGGTCCTTTTAAATCCAATAAACCATTGTCGTCATCTTTGCTTCATTGTTGCTTCATTCAACAAGTTTGGAAATCTTTTTTATGACTTGGGGGCTATATTACATCCACTTTTTTGGTTCCTTTCCTACACTTTTACTTATCTTTTGTTGTTATTTGATCTTGCTTTTCTTTGCATTTTGGAAGATAATCCTCTAAGTTACTTTCCTTTATTTGTTGTAAACTCATAGTCATCAACCTATTGTTTACAAGCCCATTAGCCAAATCTCCTCCTTTACTCAAAATGGTTTTTTTAATTTTTATGATTGATATTTTTTCATCACCTTAGTTTCAAGATCCGGTTCGTTGTTGATACCCATCTCCTTGTTGGTCTCCAAATGCATCATTCCACCTTTTCTTTGTCATCGCCTTGTGGAGAGAGATAAAAATATCTTTAATATTTAAATATCCAAATCTAGATTTTTTGAAATTTGATCTATGGTTCCTTTGAATATGTTTAATGGGCTTTGTGACATGGGGTCACGATGGGGCATTGTGGTTTTAAACTATTGTAAGTCCATCAAATCCCACACTGCTTTTGATTTTGCAAGGGGAATTTGATATTGTGTTATGGAGATTTTCTTAACCTTGAAACCACAACCACCATATTAAACAATTAAACATTTGTCTTTTATTGAAGGAAATGGGTTTGAATGAATACAAAACATTGCCGAAAATAAGTGGATAGTTAAATTGATGTGCTTGTTTATTTATTTTTTAGTGGATTTATGTACAATATTAAACATGCAATTGCCAAATTTCCATTAATATTTTATATTTAAATATGATTTTATTAGTGTGACACAACTTGATCAATGTGTGTTTATGATGGGGTCATATGAAATGCAAACAACTATTCATTATATAGATTAAACATAAAGTGTCATAAGGTTACATATATTTGTATTACCCTAAAAAAATAAAATCTTTGTATGTTAGATGTTTTTGATTTCAAATTATTTGTCTTGAGAAATGTTTTCATGATGTGTGCTAAATGTGGAATTATAGCATAACTTGAGATTTTACATAAATTGTTACGCATGAAGAGAAAATGTATAACCCCACATTTTCATGCATAAGTTTCTATTTGTTTCAATTGTCTTAATTCATGTTTAAATATGAGAAATAATTTCCTAGTAATTGGAAATGTTAAATTTTATTAAAGTGAAATCATTTGATATTCAAATCCATGTGGAATCCACAACGTGTAATTATATCGAAATAAAACCAATATAGAATGTTGAGAAAGCAAATCAAATGTGCAGGAATATCAATGTTTGCAAAATGAAATATTAAACATAAATAAAATAATATCTTCAATTGAAATCAAAATAGTGAGGAGTATGTTCACACAATGCATCATTTTCAACTTAGCCAATACATGTTATTCTCTATTTTGAAACACTTTTAACATTAATATACAAGTATTTTAAAAATTATTTTATCTAATATGTTCATACACACACAATGCATCAATTGTTTCATCATTGTGTAACCAACATCATTACTTGGAACACATGATGTGAGAAATGGAACCATCTAAGCTCCGATCATTAATCAAACTTCATATGTAAGTTTATGTTAAACATTGCATCATTAGCCCAATTAGTCACACATTCAACACATGCCTTGTGCAACATTAATGAAGTTAGACATAGTAATGAAATGACATTTCCATAACTTTTATTGTAAATTAAGTGTTTGTTGTTCCAATATGAATGTTCATGGAGCTTTCAAAAGAACTCCAAACATATTAGCAAATTTGAGAGCAACCTTATAAGATGTTTGATAATCTCCCATTTGTCTTTTGCAATTCACATAATATTCTTATTAAGGAAAAAAAATGGCAAAACATTCAAATCATTAGAACATGTCAATAGTAGGAATGCAACCTTATGGAACCCTTTTCCAATATGAAGGATCCACTCAAAACACTTTGGCTAATGTTGGGATGAAAAAATATTTGCACAATTCATATATCAAATGATTATATGTGGGCATGTTTCAATCACATAACAACCATTTTACAATAAGCATAAAACCTTTCCTTGGTGAATCAAAATGAACCATGAGAGAAAGGATTTTCATAACACCATTATATAAGCTTTAAAAAAAAAAGAATAAATCAAGTTACCACAAAATAACACACTGTCTTGAAGTGCATTAAAGTTGTTTTAAACATTTAAGTACTTTGCAAAAATATTGATGTGGCAAATTGGGATTGATCATTCTTTTTTTAAATTGGTATAATAATGGTTAAATTGTGCTTAAGAGTAATCCTTAAAACATGATACCACACACCATTGGATTCATTCCAAATTTATTGAAAATACTATATTGATGAATTATAAACATTTTTACAAACAATTCAACACTATCTTAGTTTACCACTAAAAACCATGTCAAGTAAAGAATTGTTACAATTCATGTGCTGCACTAGATTGTGGATGTACCCACATGTATTCTTATCATCATACATATGCATGAACTTGCTAAAGTTTGATCTCCAAAATGATCTCACTCAAATATGAGTGTCAAAGATTAATTGTTCAATTTGCTATGAAATCTTGTTAGAATCTAAATTATATGGAAATTATAGAAGTCAAATTGAGACTTGAGTATAAAAAATCAACTTTTTGACCTCTAGAAAAAGTTTATTGAAATTTGAAACATGCCGAGATTATAACACATGAATTGAATGTAAAAGAGTAATTGTTCAATTTATAAAGTAATCATACTCAAATTTGAAGTGTGGTTGTTGTAAAACTCAAATGTAATGTAGAAGATCAAATATTCAATCTCCAAAGATATCATGATAGGATTTGTGTGGCAATAATAGATTTGAAACAAATTTAGAAAAAAATTAAGACCAAGTCTCTTCAAATAACACCATGAAAACACATATTATTAGAAACATTGTAAGCTCAAATGTTGATACAAGATACATAATTGAAATGTAACACATAGGACCATCCTCCACACACATAAATACATTCTAAGTTCTAACATCTTATCATTTCTCATATGTTGCAAAATGGGGTTGTTGTAATTGACAAAGGTATTTAGATTTTACATCTTCTAAGAATTTTTTGATGGTCTTCTAAGAATTTGTTTATTGAAAGGTCAAGTTTAGTTTTAATTTGCAAAAACGGATAGTTTGATCTTAGGGCTGAAAAGAACACCAACACAAATTTGCAGAAGTGGTCACAACTTTGATGTAGGTGTGATGAAAGGATAACAAGCAATAGGACGACAAGAGGGGAATGGATGATGTATAAAGGTTTGATGAAATGTGGCATCATTTGTCAAAAGATCATTGAAGCTTTGTATTGTTGCACCTTAATCAAAATCAAGTCTAATTCTATTATACCATGGTGTTGCTTGCATGCATCAAGCTGCCACAAACATGATCTTGGCATTAACTTGAATTCTTAATGGATAATATCCGCAATTGGTATAGAATTTGTTGATTGCATGGAATTTTCCCCATTTGTAACACCATTGACCAAAACCAACCTTGTCAAACAACTCCATGAGCTCCCCTTACAATGACCCATCCACAAAACAAAATGGACACTTATAGTTGCAATGATAAAACTCCACCACAATTGATAAGAAATTTGAAGTGGCAAGTTGAAAGATTTTAATATAATTTTGATAATGATTAATTAAGGCCACAATGATGATGATTGTCATCATGGCTTCTTGCAATCACAAGGATGCCACTTACATTTCTTTGAAATTGGTGTTAATTAAAGTGTTTGTTTATTTACAAGTTGGAGGTAAATCTGAATTGACATTTAGAAAATAAAGTAAGCCCATGACAAAGTTTGATCCTTTCTTTTTAGAAGGCATTTGAATATATGTAACCAAAATTTGGCATATTTATCAATAAGCGGCCTTTTGCAATAGGAGTTGGTCATGATATAAATAGATTAAGATATGCAAGACAACTAGAAATAGACAATTCAGATATTATATAGTGAAGGAAATAGAGTAATGAAACATATTTTTGGGGGAAATTTGATATTTTTGGGTTTTTTTAGTGTAAATTTGACTAAATTTGGAATTTTATGGAAATTTTTGTCAATTTCTCAATATTAAAAAAATGAAATATAAAGTTCCCTATTTGGGGATGATTGATAGCTATATATTTACGAATTTTCTAAATATCATTTTTGTCAACAAAAAAAGGATAAATATTGATGTTCATCCCATTCATAGTTGTGCACCAAACTAATATCCTTTGAAGGCCAAGGGAGCCCAGTAAATACAAAAAAAAAAAAACATCGCTCCCTATGGTGAGGTGTACATGATGTTAGGAGATCAAGAGAGGGTAATGATCTTAGAAGGCAGGGATTAATACTAAAAAATATTGATAGATTGGATATGCAAGACTAGATATGAATGATTCAAACTTCATAGAGTAAAGGAAATGATTAAAAATGTCATTGGGGGTTTTAAACAATGTTGGGTGGTTACGTGATTTTTTTTTAATAACTTCCAGTTTTGGTCTTTAAATTTGGAAAACAAAGAATTATAACTAAAAAATGCACTAGAAAAGGTATATCGGCATGCCCTAATTTGGTGTGTCAATGTTGGGTTGATCATTGTTAACATGGTTAATGGAAATGGGGAAAACGCTTTGTTCTCCAAAATAAGTGTAGTTTGTTTGTTTTGCCTTATAGTTGTAGGTTTAGATGTCCATGAATGTTGGAGGAATGTGGGCGCCTTGTTTGTTGTTTTGTGTGCTGCATGTTAATGTGCTTCTTAACTTTGTTTGCTTATTCTTCATGATGAATTTGGTAACATCGAAAATGATTGGTGTTGAAGATTTTGTGTTAATGCGTTTATTAACTTTGTTTGCTTATTCTTCATGATGAATTTGGTAACATGGAATATGATTGGTGTTGAGGATTTTGTGTTAATGTGCTTATTAATTTCGTTTATTTACTCTTTGTGATGAATTTAGTGGCATGGAAAATGGTTGGTGTTAAGGATTTTGTTGATCATAGGAAAGGAGTTCAAAAAATTGAATTGAAGAAGCAAAAGTGTGTTTGGAAGGCATTAGTGAAGTCAAAAAGTCAAGCGTTCAGTAACTTTATGTTTGGATTTGGAAGAGAGAATTGGAGATACTTTGGATATGACTTTTTGTTCAAGATATAGATGTGCTAATTGTTGGGGAAAATGCTGATAGTCATTGTCTTAATTGTTGTAGTCCTTGAGGTTCTCATTTTTTCTGAATTCTTTCTTCAAGCGAAGATCGAGAATGTATTTCGATCCTTTTTTTTTCATGCAACAAAGATTGAACAGATGTTGTTAGTAGTCTTTATTTACCTGCGATCGTGATGTTGAAGCCGCGTCCATCGATCGTGGTTGAATTGCGGATTCAGAGCATGTCGTGGAGAGAGATGATCATATCAGAGAGAAGGTGATCCAAGCGCCTGCAGCTCCTGTAGAAGATATTCCACTACCTAGGTTAGAGCCGCCCAAGCTAACACAACAGCGCGCAGAGATCCTCGCGACGGATTGAGAGTATTGTCGTCGTCGCACGTCACCACATATTTCTTGTCATAATTACTTCGCCTGTCACTTCAGATGCATAATCTACCGCACAGGAAGCAAGTCCCGTGCCTCTGCCACAACTCGAATATTGGCACGTTGTTCCGTCCACGACGCTGCAGCCTCTTCCATCGCTACTGTGACCATCCTGCGCTGCACAATATTCACGGCTCAGTTTGACAAGATTGTTCGCACAATCCGTCTCAGTCTGTGATTGATCGAGCCTCAAGGACTTTGCATTTGCTTTTGAAGGAGAAGAAATGCTTCTGAGGGAAGAGATCTAAATGCCGCTAACACTGATCATGAGAGTCTAACAAGAGTTCGAATTGTCGGAGTAGCATAACGTCGCATATGCACTTTGGTAATTTGCAAGCCGATACTGCAAATAGTCGCTTGCTGCTTGGATTTGGAGCACGGCACTTTCGAGATCTGCGGCAGCGACTTTTCTGTTGTTGGAATGAAGCTGTGCAACAAAACCACGACACAAACTGTTCAAGTAGCTTTGCAAATCCTGAATTTCTTCTCCTAGTTTGAAGTGTGACAATGAAGATCATGAGCAGCTACAAAGAATCCCAATCATGCTTCCGGCCTAACATATCTCCTGGCAGTAGAGACGTCGAGAGGTCGCGGATCCTTGGGAAAGGTGATCAGAAAAACAAAACAAAAACAAAAGGCTGCAGGCATCTTGTTGCTTACATCACGGGGGTCGTGAGAGACAATTAGAGCTGAGTGGCAGTCAGACACGGATTGCTGTACAGAGTTCACAAGCTTAAGAGCTGCAGCCGTCTCGTTAGCCCGCGTTGGTAGAAAAAGAAAAAGATTAGGACCTTCTTCAAGCTTGCCGACTGCAGAGAACGCGGCATGTCGGCAGCGATTCATCTTCAAGTCTATATCGACCGGCGTCTGTATCACTTTTCTCAGACCTGCAGTAAACTGGAGCTTCTAAAGTGTCCGCTGCTTCGATGAATCTAGATGCTCATGAGCAGCTGAAGGAACTGATGATGTCAGGCGTCCTCTGTTGAGAACCAGAAACAGTAGCATCGCCATCGACAGTAGAGCCGCGACGCCAGGCTGCCTTGCAAATACAATGGACATCTTTGTCGTTCCTATTTTTACTAACCTCGTCAACAACACATGCGGCAAGCTTGTTCAAGAGATCTTGCCAGCCGGCTGAAACATGTGAGATCTGGAACATGTGAATCCTCCACTTCTCTAGTCTGGAAAATCATAGAATGTTCTCTAGTTTTGCACATTCTGATCCCTTCTTCTTGGCAGGTGAAACAAGTATGAGACAAACAAAAACCCTTTGACAATCTGTCTTAGGCAGTCACAGGACTCAGGTTCCCAAGCTTCTTCTCTCACAGGTTTCTCACAGCACACTTTGCAGTCTTCTCATTACAAAAGCAAGATCATAGAGCAGGCATGCTTGGAAATTGTGCACAATCAAGGACCATCTTTGGTCACAACTTCTATCCACATCAACACTGCAGCCAGAAAAGTCAGAATCAAAATTGGGGAGGACAATCTTTGCAGAGCTCTAGAAACAACAAAACACCAATGCAGCAGCCAGAAACGCAGAATCAAAATGCCTAGGACAATCTTAGGGAAGCTCTAGAAACAACACCAGCAACACAGCAGCCAGAAAGGCAAAATTGATTCACCCAATGCCCAATCTTGTGAAAGCAGGAAGCAGTTGAAACAGCACCAACAAAGCCAGAAGGCAGGATCAAGACAATACTAAGGCCAACCTTGGGAAGCTATAGACAAACACCCACACAGGCAGAAGAGGCGGAAATGAAATCAATAGAACCTCCATGCATAGTACCAGTACACATTGCCATTTGCTCCTTGGGGACTTACAATATGGCTACCAGTACAGACAGAATCCTAAAGTAGCCCATCTTTGTCTTCCTACAACAGAAGTGTATCCATTACAGTGTGCTTACAGAATCAAGGAACCTTGTATTCCCATCAAGGCTTGGGATCTGAATGGCTAAAGATGCGGGGTTTTTCAGATGGTATAACAAGGTTCAATTGCTTTGACAAACATACAAAGAGCTTCTCACCTATCTCTTCATGTGATTTAAACCCTAAAAGTCTACTCTATAAACTATGTGACAAAACTCCTCGTCCTTTGGCTCCAATTTCATCCTCTCTAGGTTGGATAAGCTCTTGAATACAAAAAAGGAAGAAGCACTTGGACCTCAAGCCCACTTCCATTCCCTCATGAATATGCATTAAGGTGATGAAGACAACAGTTAAGAAAACAAAATGATTGAGCTAGAAGAACTACAATGCTTCCTTCAACTGGAAAAGTTTGCTCAAGCGTCGGGCTCGATCATACTCATTAACCTCCACAAGCAAACGCTTTACTCGCCGGGCTAGTGCTGTGGTGTCATCACCGCTTGCCCCACCTTCTCGTCTCTTCTCAATGGCTCTAGTGAGGCTAAGCAGGTACTCAATGAATGGTGCCAACTTTGGGCTGCACAGTCCACAGACAAAGGAACAATGAGATGAGAATCTTTTCCACATAGTTTTTGGAGTGAATGTGAATGTGAGAAACATCATGCATTTCCCTCAAAAAACTTGACATGCATTGTACTTGAAAATGAATGTGTATAGCATACTGATCAGATCATAAGCAAAAGGAAATGAAAAACTAGTGGTCCTGGAAATATATAGAGATGAAACGTCTGGACAAGGCATCTTACCATAAGAGAACAACTTGCATAGATTGACTTAACGCACTGTTGAATTCTGGGCTTACCTAAGTTCAGCAGAGCTTCCTCCAACCCAGACATCAGAGAGGGCTGCCAGCACACGTTCAGTACGGATGACAGCATCATGCACTGTTGGCAACAAGGTCCGCAGATGGACCAAAATTTTTGCTGACAGCAGCTGATCTAGTGCTAAATGTTCTAGAACAGGCAGAGCCAAAATGTCCTTCCATAACCCAAGGTTTCTCAGCAAGCGTACTGAGGTTCCAAATTGCTGGGCTGCAAATCGCCCTGCTCGAGGAACTGCAGCTGTCACTTGAAGACTCCAAGATGGCAACTTTTCCATGGTTATGCCAGCACACACACAACAAAACAATTAGGTGGATATTTCAGGCCACACAAAACTAATCAATTCCAGCTTCTCCTAACCTTCATATGCGCTTGAATGATGTAAATCCAGCCATCAAAGTAAAAGCTATACCCAGAAAAACTAGGGATTTGAAGACAACCTGGTAATGTGCAAAGGAGGCAAACTTCACTGTAGCTAAGTCCCTAATGCTTGCAAAAACAGACACTGCATCCAAACATGAAGACTGTTTGCTTCACAGTTATCTCCTCTAAAACCACACTGACACTGAGTGGTGTCCACAAGCTGGACTTTTTGGAAGAACTGAAGCATCTCCCTCAAGTCTGTACACAATCCTCCACAAGTTCCCCAACATCCTACCGCAGATCAGTGAGGAAGAGGACTTTCAAACCTAGAGGGTATCCATTACCTCTAGTGCTGCAACTGCTTCAGCCATACGTGAACGGGCTGCAGCAAGCAGCTCCTGCAAGGGCTCGCTCGAGACATCAACATAAATGAGCATCTCCTGAAAAGCAGCAACTGCATGCTTGCTCCCTTCCGTGCTCAAGGCATCCCAGCAATGTGCTACCTCATGGTGGAGGACAGGGAGAGCCACTTTTTCTACTAGCTTTGGGATCAGATTCACATCTGCATCATCCTCCTCCACTTTCCTGCCATTGACTTGCATCCCGTAGTCAAAAAGAAGAGCATACCTGTTTCAAATTGGCACAAACTGTCATGACATCTCAACCAGATCTAGTCACACAATTGCTGTAACCATGAGTTGTGGGGAATGAGATGACAGAAATCACATTATACAGAGTGATGACAACTGATTTAAGAACTTTGTGCCCCCTCTTCCCTCTACTCTTGAAATGCCTTTGCACAGGTCTGGTCAGCCCAAGGGCAATTCACAACATTCATGGCATGCTCCTGTGGTAGAGACAGAAAAATTGCATTATCTTCCATCATATACCAGCACAAGGCCTGGGATAGAATGCATGTTGTCCACAAGGATTCTTCAATCCTTCGCTAGTTTCAAGTTAAGCTCACAGGTCACAGCATAATCATGGATGTCTAAAACAAAGATGCTTACCATTGCATGGTGTCAAGTCCAGCACTGCCATACAGAGGATCCCAATGCAACAGCTCAAGGCGGACATAGGGTGCAAAGATGGCAGGAGCACTGAGGGACATATAGGCATCATGGTAAGCTGCACCATAATCTCGTTTCCAGGTCTCCAGTCTTTGCTTTACATTTCTTAATTGTGAATACTCTTCAGAAGCATCTCCAAACACTCTCTCTGCTGTCTGCAAAATTTCTTGTCGTCCAGACTTGTATGCTCTTTCCTCACTCTCACTTTCCTCACTACTAGATTCTCCTTCTATTCTCTGCAAGGAATACACAGAAGTCAGTACAGATCAACTCAAAGCTTCACACTACTGCAAATAAATAAACTGTGCCACACTTGCCAAACAGAAACTATAACATAATGAAATTGAGGCGGATTATTAACTCTAGACTCCAGAAGGCTCCATGGAACCTGATCACATCTCAGCCACCCATAACACTTCTAGGGACATATGCTCAATAACAACTTCATAACCTGCAAGATAATTAAGTGCAATGCAGCACAAAGAACAGACAAATTACTGTCTTACCCCTGCACTAGCAGCATCCATATTTGGTGTCATTCTTCGCTCTGCTGCTCTTTTCAGCCGACGCTCACGGGCCTGTGCTCGTCGCTTGCTTTCCAGACGTTTTTGGAGGTTTACATCACGTCCAAACTCATCAAGCTTTGGAGCACTGCTGGTTCCATCTTGGACTGCAGCTATAGCTGCAGCTGCTGCAGCTGTTGCAGTAGCAGTGCCTGCCCCCCTGGCCAACACTGCTTTGGCAGCACTTACAGCAGCTTCTACTTCAATCAGTTCATCAGCATTATCAGCAGCACGTCTCTCCAAGAGAGCATTGGCGCGCTCTTCATGAAGCCTTTGCATTGCCTCCTCCAGTTCCTCAATAATTGGTCCTTTATCCTGTCAGTCACATACAGTTCAGTTAAGTCTTCATTCTTTGTGATTGTCTTATTGACATTGGCACCCACCCATAATACTGTCCCTCCTTCCTGGGATACATGATTCTCTACAAGTTTGATTCCAGCCAGTCTTCTTGATCTAAATGGAAAGAGAAAATTCAAATGCCTCCATCCCTCACTCCCCCTGAAATTGAATCTCTTCCTTTGATGGATTGTGAGTGGAGTGTGCCAAACACTTCCATCACACCCCCAATCAGAGAACCTTGGAGGATGCCGGAGAGGGCAATATGTCTCACCTGCAGGAATTCACATAAAACAGAAACGTAATCACGAAGTTCCTGCATGTAAAGATACTTCTCATTTGCACCTGCCAGTGATCTTTCAAGAGACGCCACTGCTGTGAGTGATGAAGACAGCGATTCATTGGTCCTGAAGAGATTATTCTTCGTCGTCTCATGGCCTTCCTGACAATTCTCCCAGCCAAAACCTCATTAGATATGAACAAATCAATGGAGCCACACATTCTGCTTGGAGTCCTATGAGATTTCCAAATGGCTGCTGCACAGAAGAGTAGATCAATGTGCTCCTGAGCTGAGTACAGAAATGCCAAAGGACTGATGAGACACCCACAGAGAGTGACAGAGACAGAAAGTTTGTGTGGTGTGTGTGTGTCCATGGATATTCAAATATACCCTTAATCTGTGTGCGTTCTCTTGCAGAATTCTCATTGCTGCTGCAGCCTGCTGTGCAACTGAAAGAGCCTCCATGCTACTCCTGCCAAAGCCCCAACCTGCACTGCCAGCAGGCACGGATGGCAGTGCACTGCCAATAAACCCAGTCTTGAAATCTCCTTGTACAGAAGGAGCCTCAGGCACTACTAGCCTCCCTCTGTGTGCAGCATCCTCTACCCTCTTCCCAAACCCTTTTCTCAGCTGCTCCTCCTCCCACCGTCTATCCTCATCTTCCTCTTCCTCATCTCGGTGCTCTGATTGACTGCCAAGATTGGCATTTGCCTCATTGACAGATTGAAACACACCACCCTTTTGTTTCTGCCTGCCAGAAACACTGTCCCCCAAAAATGCAACCCTTGTTTGGAATTCTGCTTCATCCTCACTTGACTCTACCTCTTCTCTGTCTCTGGCTTTCCCTATCTCATCATCCTGCTCCCTCACTAGACCTGATTCCCGATTCTTACCCCTCCCTTCTGGACCATCTACGGGAATGTAATCTGGTGCTGCCTGAGCCTGCCGCAGACGGTTCCTTCTTGCTTTGGCTGCAGCAATCACAGCTGCATCAGGGATGTGAGTAATTCCTCCACTATCTGCCCCTGTTCCAATTCCCATCAACCCTAACCTGCTTTCGGCATCATCCTTAGCTTTCACATCACTGAAGCCTCTCTCTTGCACATGTTCTTCTTCTGCAACCACAACGCTGGCACTCATAGCATCGCCATTTCTCCCCTCCTCTAACGCAGAACCGTTCTTAGATATGGATGGTTTCACTAGACCTTTCAAAACCAGAACCGGCTCCAAGGGCTTGCTATCCACGGGCGCCTTGGGGGGCGCTCCAAGGGACTTGGTGTTCCGCTGAAGCTCCAACAATTTCTCTTTCGTGTACTCACCTGCTTGCGGCTGAACATTGGAAAGAGTGGTAACCGTTACCTCCTTCGTCAAACCCGCTCTAGGACCAACACCAGCAGCACCTCCTTGCCCTAGACCAAACCCCGCCTTCTTCTTCACAGTCTTCTCCAATGATACTCCATCGCTGATTCCATCACTTTCTGCACCGAAACTGAGAGCGATTCCACCACCCCCAGATTTGGCCACAGAAACCCTAGTACCAACCGACTTCGACCTCTGCTGCTGTTTCCCGATCCCCTCCGCTGCTTCCTCATCTTCTACCGCAAAGCTCAGCAACTTCGAACCGGAGGCTTTCTCCTGAATCTTCAAAAGCGAAGCTTTCTCCTTCTTCTTATTGCTATTGTTATGCGCCCCAGACTTACCCGTTTTCTCTCCCTTCACTGCAGGCTTCTCTGCCTCATCCCCATCCGCGTCGTCATCTTCCACTCGTCGCCGCCAATTCTTGGTTTTCATCATCATTTCCTCACTCTCACACGGCCTCCGGAAAAAAATTTCCCTCCCACACCAATCACAAAACTCACGCAAACGAAAAAAACCACATCCTCAGCAATTGTGGTATCATACTACCACTGCATCATAAGCTCTACTTGACTCCAAGAAACAAAGACTCTCCCAAGTTAGTTCCTCTTCCTCTACTACTTCTTCTACTTAGGCCAACAAATACCTCCTTGAGCAGCAGCATCATTCCGACACCACAGCAACTGCAAATCACATACCACGCGTGCCTTCACGATTGCGGGAGATGATGATGCATCGAGGGCAACCAGCTCGCTCGCTCACGAAACTGTTTTAGGGTTTTGTCAAGCTTCTTCCGAAAATGCCCAAATTTTGAAACCCTAAAAAAAGAGAACATGAAAAGTGGCGGAATGCTAGGCAAAAAAGAAAGCTCCCTCCGTAAATGTTAGCCTTACGCTCCAAGAGTTCAAACAAAACCCCTCGTTTAAATCAGTGCTGGACGGGTACCAGGCTGGAACCCTGGTATACAGAATCACAACTCCCCATACTGGTATGGCCTGAGCCAATACCAGCCTTGTACAAATATCCGCATTATATTCCTAAAATTGGCTGCCACTATTTTTGGCTTGGACTAATAGCCCTTCCTAAGAACACCCTACCTATTGAGTACCTGCCTTGTAGGGACTTGAGGTAATAACAGCTATTTTGGTCTCAATATCAGGTATAGGCCAGTGTTGTGCGTGTAAGTGTCAATAGCCATATATATGGCATGTACATCTTGTGTAAGTGTAAATCATTTACACTGACACATCCAATTTTTGTACACTTATGCTAATCCTGTTGCAGTGTATATATATATTTTTTTACACTTACATGAGGCCAGTGTAAATATTTGTCAAATACACTTACACAACGTCTTGTAAATGTTTTGGGGTGTGTAAATGTAAAATACTAAAATTATTTGTAAAGTCACCCTGTCTTTGGGGCCTCCTTTCCACACCCAAACCCTTCTTTCAGGGGGTGTATCCATAAAGTGTGAAAATTTTATTCAATATGGGAATGAAATGTTGATTTTCAGCATTTAATGAAAAGGTTCGAGACTAATTATAGTAGCTTTACGAGTAGGAGCAGTGAAAATATATGCAGCAACACTGGAGGCGCTAAAGGAAAAGGAACAGCGCGGTGAAACTCCATTCATCACAAAAATTTAGGTCCTCCCATCCCACCCTTGAATGCTAATGTTTTTGTTTTTTTTTTCTTCTTGTAGGATTTTTTTTTTGAATTTCACCCTTTTTATGATCAAACTCAGGGTTCTAGGGTTGTTTTCCTTACTTTATAGATAATTTTATTTTAGATATTTAATGACCATACCTTCTTGCAAAGTTAGGTCCTCCCATCCCACCCTTTATGAATTAGTCGTGGGTGTATATTTTGATAGTTTTCTTTTTTCCAATTGACCATTTAGCTGGCTTATCATTGAAAACATTATGAAAATCTCCCCTCCTCAAGTAAAAATCACATTTTTTACATTGTTTTATATTTTCATCGTTTGACAAAGCATAAAATAAATTTACAAAGTTTTACATTTACACTTACATGAATGGAAATGAATATTATACACTTGCACAGAATGTAAATAAATTTCATTATTGGATTTACGCTTACACTGAGTGTAAGTCCCAAACCATTTACATGCATAACACTGGTATAGACCAGTGGTGTGAGGGTATCCAGTTTGCACTGTTAAAATGGGGGGGGGGGGGGGGTTCAAGGTTGTGAACTGGACTCGAGCTCACAGCATTTTATTGGAACTGGCAAAAGAACTGGACATTGAAACTAGTCTTTTGATAATCCCGGACTTGAAATCAAAATCATGAAAAAACACTTTTAAAAAGAGGGGTAAATTTTTTTAAATAATTCAAATTGAATTTCTTTTTGAAAAGTTGACAAATAGGCTCCACTTCAGAGTTAAATATTATTTTTAATTAGGTGTTGAACTCCATACCTATATAGACCTCAATATTAAATTTGACATTAATTTTTTTTATTTATATGATATCTAGCATAGGGGAGTGTGTAATGTCTCCATGGAATTGGACCCAATTTTAAACCAAGCCCAAAGATACTTGAAATTGAAAAAATGTGTCAAAATCAAAACTATATCTAAGGTATTAAAGTAGGAAGAACCTGGCTCAAATCCATGCTTGAAAATCATTCAATAGTTTTAAAGAATCAAAACCAAGACCCCAAGGTTACCATTGAAAAGAAGAACCTGGCAACACTGGTGTACACTTGTGAAATGTCAACCAAAAATCAGCTTTGAACTTTTTAATACAAGGGCTAGGTCAAAATGAAAGTTAGAAAAAAGGTCCACTATTGCCATTAGGAAGTTTTTTGTTTTCAAATTGATACTAGGTAAATATGACCTACTAGTATGTTGAAAAGTTGCTATATTGATGGGTGATTATTATAAATATGAGCAAACCCCCAACAATTATCAAAGCGATTCTTAAGGTTTGTAACCATGGTTTTGTAAAGATCAAAAGAACTAGGTCTGATATATAACCAAGGTTTATTCACATAATTTTTGAAAAGAAAGCAAATAACCATTTTTAGAACCATGGGTTCTTCATCCATACATTTCATGAAAACCAATGCTCTTTCAAGGTTTTTGAAATAGTTGTAACAAGTTGTTCTTTGATTTTGAAACATTAAAAATATTGAGATGAGCAACTATTAACAAATCAAATACTCGCCCAACATTGGTTTAAACATTTTTTTATCAATATAATGACTTTGGGATGATGTAGAATTTTATTTTAATCATTATGAATGTATCTTCCTTTTTAATGAAAATATATGGATTAGAACTTTCAAATGCAAATTAACTCAGATTTTTCACTCATTAATTAGGGTAATTACATTGTGAGGTTTCATCTTTTTCATAAATGTTAACATTGTACTTCAAGATTATACATAGTTCAAAAAAAAGTCAATGGAAACATCCATATGTTTGGATGAAATTGGTTCTTTTAGCATGAACATCATAATGTCATTATGATAGAATATATCATCATTTTGCAAAAAAAAAAGACATGTTGAAGTTTTAGATGAAGCTTACATCAAATATTTTTATAATAGAATTTGTATTCTTGTTAGAAGTCCCATTTTGGCAACTAGAGTGACCCCACAAATGCACCACTTTGTTTTCCCATTGCAAGCACATCTAATCAAATGAACCCCAATTCCAAAAACCACAATCCCAATTGGGTCCTAGGTTTTTTTTCATTTTCACTTTCTTTTGTTGCCCCTTTAACTTATGTATTTTCCCCATCCTATACCCCTTAAACCTAAATTGGGATGCTCGATTTCCCTCCAACAACACCTTCAATTTTGAGCTTCAAAACAAGCACCACCTTCTACTCCATCCCTTGTAACATCACCTTGTACAAGTTCGTTTCCTCTTGTGCTCTAGCTCCATTGGTACACTCAAGCTCTAATTCAAAAGCAACAACAAGGGTTTTTTTTAACATTCCAAATGTATTTTTTTAGGGTTGTTATTGTTTTGACTTGCAACAAATAGTCCACCTTAACCCCATGTTACCTAATTCCTATGAATGACCAAAAAATTGCCATGCATCACATTGAATTGCAATGCACATAAATTCATTGTGTGCTTTTGATGTACGTATCAAAAGAAGAATCCTAAACTACAAGCGCATGAAAAAGAGTTGACCAAGAAGGGAACAAAGAGGGAAATTTTTAAAAAACTTCTTGCAACCTTCTACAAAACTTGCAAAACATTCAAAAACTTGCTCGACACAAAAACCTACAAAAACTCATACCCACATTCCCATAAATATTTGCAATGGTTTTGTTGGGTTCATTGAGCTTTTTAGTTAGAATATTCTAAACATTTGTTGACACAATAGTTTTTAAAGTAATAAGCTTAGCATCAAGCATCAAGCTTTCATGGTTGAGGTTGTAACATTAATTTTATAATGACAAATTTTTAGTTTAGAATGCATTTGACACCCAACCCCCCTTTCTCACTTTCTTTTCATGTTCTTTTTAATGTAGAATTCAAAGCAAGATGAACAATCATTCCCCCCCCCCTCTCCCCTAATGGCTCTTGTTTCTCAAAAAAAACATGAAAGGTGTGGCAATGACCACTGCAACTTCTTTGTGATTCAAAATGTGCAACACCATGAACATTGTGTGAACCTCTTAGTGATGGTGCCTTTTACCCCATTGTTTTCTTTTTTGGAAAAAGAAGCTTGAGCACCTCGACCAACCCTTCAATGAAACTTGCAACATAATTATGTTTTTGTTATGTGATTAATGACCAAAGTGAACAAAAACCCATTAATGCACTAATTGTGGATGAGGTTATTCTAGTCATTTTGGGATGAACCCAAACCATTTTACACACTTGACTTGAGTTTCAAGTTTTGTTTTTTTTTTCTGCCCACCTTCCATGCAACTATCAAAATTCAAAATTCTACTTACCTCCTTATTTCCTACCTACCTTGTCTTGTGTTGATGTTGCTAAAGACAACGATAATGAGCCATGTTCATTGTCATCATCTTCCTCCTCCTTGTCCTCTGTTGATGTTGTTATAAATAGGAAGATGATCATAAAGAATCACGTGTTCATCTTCATTGTTATCCTCCTCTTGGTCTTGTGGTCATGTTATTGAAAACAATGATAATGAATTGTGCATTTGTCATTGTCATCCTAATCTTGTGTTGATGTTGTTAAAGACAATTATAATGAGCACATAGTTCATTACCATTGTTTTTTTCCTCTTGGTCTTGCCACATATTCATGACAACGATGAGCCACATATTCATCGTCGTTATCTTCCTCCTCTCGGTCTTGTATTGATGATGTTAAACACAATGGTAATGAGTTGCACATTCATCATTGTTGTCTTCCTTTTCTTGGTTTTGTGTTGATGTTATTGAAAAAAATGATGATGAATTGCAAGTTCATCGTCGTCGTCATCATCTTCTCCCTCTAATCCTCTATCAATGTTGTTATAGATACAAAGACAATGACATTGAACTACACTAATCATCATCATCATCTTCCTCTTTTTAGTTTTGTGTTGATGATGTTAAAAACAGCAATGATGAATTGCATTCACTATCATCATCTTTGTCCTTTTGATCCTATGTTGATGTTGTTATAGACAAAAACAACAACGATAAATGCCTCCTATGTTTTTGCAAGTTGCCATTGTTGTTTATTTCCATCTCTCCTTGCTACTATCACCTACAAATGTGCACCCCTTCTTTTATCCTTTATTTGAATTCTCTTTCGTTGTGTTTTTGAAAAAAACGAAGCAAGATTAAAAAAGATAGGACTAAAAGGAGAAAAACCAAAAATAAAATAATAAGAAAAAATACAAATAGAATAAAAAACAAGAATAGAAAAAGAAAATCAAAACTAGAAAATGAAGAAAAAACACAAGTAAAATAAAAATATATATAAGAAATTAGAAGGGAAAAAATGAAAAAGAAGAATTTGAAAAACCCAATGCATTGAATCTTCTTGTGGTTTTTTATGTATGAGTGTTTAAATATCATGTACCCTCATAAATGATTGGGTCAATGCCAAATGGCAACAACCATTGACATTGAGCAACATTTCGTTCAACATATGTTTTAACACATGGAAAACATGCTCCTATAATAGAGGTTATAGCAAGTGAGCAACATCTTGTTCCATCAAATGTGAATGGTTAGTTGCAACCAATAGCTTCAACAAATGTAGAAGTTGAAAGACTTGAGGGTTTTGTTTGCACAATTAAACAATTGTTTGATTTGTCTATGGGTTTTTAATCTTTCTTTTTAACACACAATAATTCACTTGAACAAGGAAAATGAAAGATGGGGTGTACAAATAAGACATGGTAGGTTTTTTTTTACATCATTATATTATTTTTTCATTTGATGAAATGCATTACCATCTTTGTGATCATGTTGTCATGAGGAAACTACATTAATGTTTGATTATCATTCAATGATCATACAATTTATGTTTTCATGTGGAAATTGTAACAATCTTTTCATAAGCTTTGTTCCACCCTCTCTTTCCACATGAAATGGGGGGTTGGGTTTTTTTTATATCAAATTTTATTTGCAATACCTAAATATAATTAATGCTTCTTAGGTTTAAGTACAACAATACGTGTAATATATATACAATCTTGGTCATGTTTTCCATGTAATACCTTCATGTGGTATTTAATTGAATTTTAAAATTAAGGTTTGTGTGGTTATAAATATTAATCATTGTTGTTTTTTTATCTTAATTGATACAATTAAAAGCTAGAGGAAAGGTGTGCCAGAGGTTGATCAAACACCAAATCCTAATTGCCCACCTTAGATAACAAGGAAGGGTATGGTATGGACCAATGTAGGCTCCAAGTGGTTTTTGTAAGGTTGAGACCTATTTAGTTTTTTACATTGTAAAAAGGTTGTTAATGGTGTGCCTCCAAAAAGGAACACAACTTGATCACAAAAAAACCAAACTTGGACACCCCTCCATTCATGAAAGGGGTTCATGTCAACAAAATCATAATGCAATGAATATGCATGTCCTTAGTGATGCCCATTTAATTCAATGACAAATTGACCAAAATGCAACTATTTGAGCTTAAACAAAAATTATAGCTAAGTTTGATTGTTTCCATTCCATTACACAATCAAAATTTGAGGTACAAAAATTTATTTTAATACAACTTGTTTATGAAATGGGTTTTAAAATGAAATTTACCAATTTCAAATGCTTTTGCTTTTATAATCATCAATGTTAAAACCCTCTTCAATTTTGAGAAGGAATGGTGCACATTTGATAAGGAAAAAAGATGTTTGAAAAAAAACCAAGTTGTGACAATTGTTTTAAATATGTAAAAGGACTTTTGAAACATCATCAATTTGCATCAAGTTTTGAACAATGGAACTTTATAAATGATGGAATTTTAAAAGGAGAAGAAAATGAAAATAAAATTTAATATGCTTCTCTTGTGATTTTTCAAAGATATAAAATTATAACTTTAAATAGTTGTGACACACCTTATGAAAATTTTCCTCGCGAGAGGTCGTGTGACAGCATCTGATCCAATGGAAGCAATTCTGGATGACATTCTTAGACATGATCACGTTGTCTTTACCATTCTTTATTATCTTAGAGACATATTAATGGTAATGACTATTTGGAAATGGTCATTAGCTCATATAGCTATGGAGGGATTTTCACTGAAAGAGCTTTTGTTTACATACAATGAAAGCTACGTACTTGAAGTGGATGTGAGAGGAATGATTAGTGTGAAGGAAAAAAAAAATGGCTTCTATAAAAGAAAATGAAAGGAGACCGTCTTTATAAATTCTATTTTGAGGATAAAAAAGGTGTTGAACAAGGAATCTTGTTGTGGAATAAGGGCGGCGATGTGTTGTTCATTAAATTATTGTCAACATTTCCTTCGCCAAATGATAGGAATTCTTAGGCATGAATTTTGGAACAAGTTGTTTGAAGAGATATTTGCCCACACATTGGATATTCCAAGAAGGTTGTATCGAATAGGAGATTGCAATTGTGCAAAATTTGTGATGTTTCAAAAAAGGGATGTTTACAAAATTGTTTGGTACAAAATCATGGGGATTTCTAGGTCAACTTACATGAGTTATAAGTAGGAAAGCAAAAGAGGGTGTAGATTCTACCACATTGAAATAAGGGGAATCAAAAGCAACGAACCCCAATAATAGAAGTCGATTCAAACATTTAGTCCTTGATTGAGCAGTGTGTTAATGTAATGCCGCATCAAATTAAAAGAATTGGAAAAGGGAGACAAGATGTCCGTCTCCTTTTTCTAGATACTTGGTGGACAATGTGGGAGTGTAATGATCAAGTAAGCATGGAATGATTCATTTTCATTGTGTTGTATGAAGCTTTGTTACACTTCTTAATTAAAGCTTCATCTAATGGTCACCATATAAGGTAATGATGCGGTTAGTATTGTCTCGTTCAAGCATTTTTTACAAGTTGGTTTTTCATGGAGTCTTATGATCATGTAATGTCTTGACAATTTTTCGACTTGGTGGCCACCAAGTCTACAAAATAACAATGGCTTTAATTGAAGTTGTAATAGATATTTATTGTTTTTATTTTTCATTTTGATATTTGATTTTCCTTCATGTTTGTAGATTAGCAAAGAGTTGCAAGTTGGAAGTATCTTGTAGCTTGCTATGAGCCAATTGAGAAAAAAAATTTAAACATGGATGTGCAACAAAAAAGACCTATTTTTGCCAAGTGTACAAATTGTGAATCCTTGAAGAATTTGATATCCAAAGTAGGAAAAAACAACTGTCGTGTGAAAGAGCATGAGATTAATTTGAAGAAACATAACATTCACCAAAAATCTTGTTAACATCTATATCACACTTGGAGAACTGAATTTGTGAAACCTAAAGAAGATTTTTATGTGTAATTCATGATAAGATGGACCATTTTAAAATAACTTTACCTCGACTTCAAATGAAGAACAAAATGGTGTACGAGCTAGGGTAATTGCTAGTGACATTAATTGGAATGATTGTTCATGGCCTAGTTATGACATTCGTCATTTTGCATTTTAAAATTCGCGAATTTACGTGGCAAAGCACCTTGTCAAAACATTCGGCATACATTCGTGAAACATTCGCACGCGGCAACAGCCTGTGCTGAACGGTAATGGTACTCTGGCCGAGTCTCTCACGAAGTGGTCACACACTGACGGCGAGCAGCGATGGAGTTCCTCTAAGGGTTTTGGAGGGAAGTGGCGGACTCTGAGCGTTGCAGCTCTGACAGTGCAGCTCTGAGGAGAACTGTAATAGAGCAGACATGGAGCATGCGCAAGGGAGCCAGAAAAGGTCTGAGAGAGAGAGAGAGAGATGAAGTGGACCAGCGGGCAAAGACTTTGAGCGTTGTAGCTCTGACAGTGCAGCTCTGAGGAGGAGGAGGAGGAGGACTGTCTGTGTCTGGTCCGAGCGGTCGTCTCTGAGTGGTGACTCCTGCCGGGATGGTCTAAGAGCTGGAGGAGGAGAAGGAGGAGGAGGAGGGCATCTAGATTTGGACGTCGGAGTTTTATGACGAGTTGCAGAACCAGATCGGAAGCAGCAAACCGAAAATGCGCTGGTACATTTGCTTCCATCTTTTCCATTCTTCTTCTTTCTCCACTTCTCAGTGAAAATGTCACATGGTTTGGAATGTGTCCGTCATTGGAGCCTCTGTTGCACACTGAGTCAGAGCTGCAATTTCCGAGTCACTTGCTAAGTCTGCTCTACGCCTTCACCTGCACGCAAGCTTGTGTGGACGTTGTCTTGCCGGCTTTGTGTTCCTCCTTGTCCTACTCTTGACGCAATCTTCCCTTCCGATTTTAGTTTTGCGCGGACTATTTCAGATGCACTCACACCGTCATCACTGCCCAACTTTGTTTTTGAGTTTGCAGTTGTTGCAAAAAGACATGGAATGTGATATTGGTCAATGATAATTCTCCTCTTGTTCGCTTCCCTGAACTGCAATCTGATGTTGTCCCAAAATATCAAAATGGTGTAGATGCCGATACATTAGCCAACACAATCACTTTCTTTGGAATTCACCCTCTACCAAGTGAGCTGCTACACTTTTAAACGAGTTGTGCAGTTGAAGGCAATCACCAGCAGACAGGTGTTGTAAGAGCTTAATGAATTGTACCTTGCAGGTACTTCAACAAGAATGGATGGCCAACTTCCACCATCTCTTCCAAGCCACCAGTGGGTGAGCAGGATCAAGCAACTGTGATTGACACAATTCAGGTGCAAAAACTTCTGAATTCCTCTTTGTGCCAGGGGAACTTTTGCATTTTTTTCTGTGTCTTTCAGGGGGAGGAAAGGATAATTACTCCCCATGGGAGTAAAACCCAGGGGCCTCAAACCAGTATCTGCTTGATATGGTGTACATAGCTCAAAGTGCAATATGAAGGAAAGTAGTGAAATGGGTGCTACTTGCATATGAAGGAAGATTTTCAAGTACCAAGTAGCTCTGAAATATGCTAACTTGATTAGCAACATCTTGCATTTGGGAAGAACAGGGTAATTGCTATTTATCCACCCACATGAAGAATGCTCCTTAAAGACCAGAGAGTGAAACAACAAGCTGCATCCATTTCAAACCAGTACAAAACATTCATGCTGGTTATTCAACTTCAGAACTCTATGCTGAAGAAATGCTTGAAGAAATGTTGAGTTATCATGAAGCTGGTCATCATGATGAGGGGTATGCTTGCCTCAGACATGTGATAAATTCATTCCCCTATTTTGACATGGTGCAATTTATGTGTGCAGGATTGGAAAACTGACAAATACAAGGACATTATACGCTCTGGGGCTGTGAGCAGCTCCTTTCTTGTTCCTCACGTGCATCCAACTCTGTAGCTTTAACAAGGTCCCAAGTTAACCAGGGCTTGCATCTTGTGGATGAAATCTATGAACAAATCATTCTGCAGGAGTTGACAGCAATGCAATTTTTTGTCTAGTCACAAGGAAGATGCATTCATTCTTTCTTCAAGTTCTGAAGGAGTGAAACTAGTAACACTTGTTTGTGGAATCCAGATGAAGGAATAAAGCTTGTAATCAATAATTTTCTGTTTACCCTACACCTAATAATGTAAGCCTAACATGCCCGCGAATGTTTACCGAATGTTCACCTGTTGATTTATAAAATTCTTGCTTCTTCGGGCTTCCATAACATTCCCGCACCAAGAATGTCATAACTATGGTTCATGGACATGGGGATGAAACCTTTGCTCAATATTTTAATGAAATTTTGTCCAATGATCCTACTTTCATGATTGGATCACTTCTGTGCTTATTTCTTAACCTTGAAAAGGAGCAAGTTAGGGAGTCAGGGGTTTTGTTTGAGTTTAAACCCCAAAATGCATTCTTCCAACAAATTATGCAAAGAAATTCCAATTGTTTGAATGCATTGAAACTTGTGAAAAAAATCATGGGTGTGAAGCCATTACCAAGGAAATTGCTTCTTCAAATGGACAATTGTGTGAAAGATAACATGAATCATCCCTTGCTGGCATTTCTTTCCTTGTTGATTGCCCATAAAGTTTTTGAAGAAGTTGAATTGGGGTTTTTTGTAGTTGGGCACACACATGAAGATATTGACGAAAGTTTTGGATATTTGTTGAAAATTTTGAGAAAGCCGAATAATTATGTCATTACAGATTTTATGAAAACATTCATGTTTTCCCAAGATCGTCTATTCATTCTGCAACTCATTAAGGAAATCCTTGATTTCAAATCTTGGGTCAATGGATATTTGAACAATGGTGTGGACGTCCTTATCGGTCATACAAAGATGCATTTGTTTCGGTTTTTTGTGGACAAGGTAGGGTGGCCAGTGATGTTATATAATGTATCTCCTATTGATGTTTTGTGGAACTCGACCATATGATTGTGGAAGGAAGATGGTGTTGGATAGTCAAAATTGCTAGTGGGGGTTCTGAATTTTGTTCCATTTTGCTCGATATGGGAAAATGATGAATTGAAAGTTGGTGAAAAAGAAAGGTTCATTAATAGCAAAATTGAAGTATATTAAAATTTGGAAGCTTGGTGTCGTAACCCTAGCCTTGGGCTTGCGACCAAAACATGGGGTTACAAGGTTGTGGGCCAAGTGGGAGACCTAGGAGTCACATCACATGCTCCCGGGAGTTCAAAGAGTGTGAGGGAATCAACCTTCACACTCCCAAGTGAACTCCCATGGTGGGAGTTGGAGTCCCAAATGGACTCCCGAAACTTCAGAGAGCGATTTCAGGGGTCAAAACTCAATGGCTTGTGGCATTCTTTATATCATTGGAAAGCTCTTGGAACTTAGATATCTAAAATGGTTTGCATTGGTCATTTGGACATCTGAAACACAAGTTATGGCCAAAAGAAGGGCTAAGAGTCAAACTGGCAGTTTGATTCTTGACCACAAAAAGTCGAGAATCGACCCAATTTACTTGTCTTTAAAGGGCGTGTGACATATGTTGGAAAGCTTTCGAGAAGAACTACAACTTTGCTTTACACCGCATCTCGATTGGAGGTCTGTTCACAAAGTTATGGGGCTCCAAAGTCGTGGGACTCTCGAGACAAAAAACTATTTGGATGTGGGCTCTGTGGCTAGCCACATAGTATATTATCAGGGGGAAGGTGGTGGCTTACCCCAAGTCTAGGCCGTGGTGAGTCTTGTGTGTTTGTGTTGCTCGTGGTTCATCCTAACACCAAAAGTGTTCCAATTATGCACTAACCACCTTGTGTGGGTTTTGTGCAGGCCCGTGTGAGTGAGTGAAGCTTGTCAACTCTTCCTAGTCCCATCCTGGAGCTCCAGCACGCCCTTCTACCCCTCAAAATGTTGTGAGCAAGGGAGCATGTCCTGACTGCTCCCTCTTCTATTGTTTTCTGCTTGGACTCACATTTGAGTCCCTCAAGGAGTTAGGAGTGCGTCACTTGGGATGTTGAAGGATGATTCGTATTCTAAAGTTATGGGTCCTTATGTGAGATACTGGGAGAGCATTTTGGAGCTGTTATTAAAACATATCCCATGGCAAAGTTCTATTTTGTTGAAAGACTTTTGGCCTTCTAACAATTGGAGAATTAATTATGAACGTGCATCCATTCCTACTGTTGTAGATTTTGACCTTGAAGATCTTTTCATCCTTCCATACTTTGGCACTAGAAGTAGGCACCCTTCTTTGAACATTATTACATACACGCCTTTACGTGATTTGTTTGTTGGTAATTTTGTTCTTCTGTGGTTTGCAAACCTTATAATTTATCCTATGTGGATGGGTAGGGCTGAAAGTGATGTTGTAAAGGATCAAGAGAATGAGAATTACATGAAGGTTTATGTTCAATGGTGGTTCTTGTGAGAAAGGGAGCCAAGAATGATGAGGAATTGTATCATAATTATTGGTTGAGCAAGTGGAAGAGTAATCATGCAAACCTAAAACAATGGGTCAAAATTTTTTATGTCGCGTTTCTTTTTTCGATTAGAAACAATATAATAGTTCATTCCATGATAAATATTAATGTGACCCATGCATCCAAGGCAGAAACTAATCTTGATGCAATTAACAATAACTCCTATGCATTGTAATTATAGGTCGAATTTTTTATGAACATTAAGTAGAAATGTTGGTGTTATTTTATGGTCGTTCAGTAGGTTTAGTCTTTTTTTCAAATGGGATTTTAATGGATTATATTCAATTTTCATGCATGTGTTCATTGAGAAAAATATTAATTTTTATCCTCTTTATAAACATTCCAAAGTTTGTAAAGACCTTTTGTCAATATGGAAATTGCTTGTTTTAAATTGTCATTTTAAATGTGCATGAAAAATTACTATAAAGGTGATGTGTGGAAATTTTCTTTTTAATGTCATGGGTGCATGAAATTTTTGTCAACGTTTGGTAGTGCTAGTGATAAATATGAAAAAAAAGTTGCATTCATGTACTTAAGGTTATGATTTCTTGTTGGTAAGGTTTAACCTTCAACCAATCAGTTTAGTTTATATTGAATTCAACGAATTTTAATTTGAAGATATTGGTTGCAATTAACGATAGGAGGACGGAAATAATTATTTGAAATTTGGTGAACATCACATTAGTGAATTTACAAGTTTGAGTTGATTTAAAACTTGTTTGAGTTTACATGCTTTTATGTAGATTTTATGAAAATTAATTAAAATATGCTTGATATTTCAATAATTTGGAAGCCATTAAACAATCATATTGAATTTGAATGGAAATTCAAGTTTTGAATGAAAATTATGAGTGTGTGTTGTGTTGGCATGGTGGCAACTCCTCCGATGTGGTGGCCATTAGATCGATTTCAACATTTGCACCATGTTGAATTTGATGTCAATTTCATTTTTCTCTGGAAAATTAATGAAGTTACATGAAAATTTGGTTGAAATGCGACCTATTTGGTAGCCACTAAATTGGTTTTATTTCCCCAACTTGTTGAATTTTGGTGTCAATTTGGGTTCTTGTTGAAAATTTATGCAATTACATGAAAAGATGGTTGAAATACATCCTATTTGGTGGCCACTATTGGGTTTGTTCCTTAGCTTTTTGAGTTTGGTGTTAAATTTCAGGTTCTCGTTGAAAATTTATGCAAATTATATGAAAAGATGGTTGAAATATGGTTATTTGGTGGCCACCAAATGTGTTTTGGCCTCCCCTCATGTATTGAATTAAGTCTAGAATTAAAGTTAAAGTCCGGAATTAATTAAATATGTGTCATATGCTTAAAACTATCTATTATGGCTATAGCTCAAAACTATAATGATATTTATATCCCCAAAAGTAATAAAACAATTCAGTTTTAAAAATAGATTAAAAATATCCCCCATTTATGAATCCACTATTCAACAAATAATAATCCTTTTGATTTACTTTTAAAATTAATTTGGTCTTAATTTTTTAAAAGTGAATTCTTATAGTAATAATAAAAGTGTGAGATGATTTACAATTATATTTCCACCCATTTTTATGCTACTTGTTTGATTTTATATGCATGATACATGGTAAATTTACAAACATTCACTTTTTTTATTATATTTTATCATGCTTTTACCCTAGGTCCCTTGTTGATTCAATTTAAGAACTCGATCAAAAGAATTTCAGGGGCGGGGGCGGGGGGCGACATTTTTTCTACCAGCTTTTCAACTTTTTAGACAAGTTGTAGAAACGTATTACCGTGTAATGCAAAATCCCTCTTGGGATGCTTGCATATGACATGACATTAGAAATCAGGAAAAAGCAACACTGATTTGATACTAGTGGAAAAGATGAGACTACAATTTACATTGCATAATATATTTGTGATTGCAATTGAAGAGGTTGATCTTGAAAATACGACTACGGTTCCATATATAGTGTAGGCAGTAGGTACATGTGAAAGTCAATATGGAGAAGGAAATATCCTCAATGCTCATGTTGTTACTGTGGGTTAGTAGATTTCTCAAAGTGTATATTGTTTTGGATGATATTGGAAATTAAACTAGGTGCATAGAATTGGGAGGGGAAAGCAAACATCAAATTTATCATTAATGACCATAAGAGTCAAACCCTATTTAGAAAATAAACTCAAGTAAAGAATTTACTCTTGAATAACTAAGACTTGGGAAATTCTTGTTTGGGAACAAATTTTACTATGTTATAAAAGTTGCAATAGGTAAAAACTTTGTGTTCAACAAATGCTAGTAAGTTTAGAAGGAAAATTTTGGTCTACTCCATATTAGAAAGATAATGTGGAACGTGATTTTTAATTAGTTAATTTTGGAAGGTTGTAGCCTCGATTGTGAAAGTAGCCAAACTCCATTTTTCCTCTTTTGTGCTTTCTTGATTCCGAAGAACATAAAATGATAATATTTTGATAAAAATTATCGATCAGCTAATGAACAAGTAAATGCAATGGCTGGTTTGTTAAGAGGAAGAAAAACAGAAATTACAAAATTTTGAATGATTGATGGTGGTTTATGCACACATTTGTGCTGAAATGCAACATATCATTTGTCCTGCGCAATAAGAAGGCTGAACCACTTTTATGAGCATAAGTTTGTCATATTTCTATAGATCCAGGGACTGGTGCATGGGACATAAATTAAAACCAAAGGAACACTTACCTATGTGTTGCTTCCTGAAAAAAGACCTTATGGTTTTAGTGGATTTGAAAATTGGTAGCTGCTGCCAACTTGGGCCTTCTTTTGGCAAGCTGTTTTGGGAATCCATATCGGGCAAGTATACTAGCAAACTTGTATACTCAAAAAAAGTTAACTACTCAAGGTGAAAGCAATCTGAACAGGCATGATGGGAAACACGTTCATACACTTGTAAAAAGTATTTACCTATGAAATTACAAGACATTTTGAAGGTGGCATGACAATGGGTGTGATCATAACCTTACAAAGAGTCACTCATAAAACACTGGTAAATCATGCACATGTTTGCATCTGACTGAAGTGTTAGGATTGAGATTGAGAATTTTCACAATTAATGTGAAATTTTTTACGGATCACAAACAGACAATATAATTAATGACAATTCAATGTCTCAGAAAAAGAGCTCATGTTGCTAGAAATTGGGGTAATGTCAGAGTTGTTTGTAAGATAAACTTGGGCATGGTCTGTTGCCTATAACATAGGGACATAATCAAAGACTTCAGAGGGGCCAATTACTGCTGACTTCTAGAGCTGTTCAGCTGTGAGAGCCGCAAGCATTCAATCTGTAAGTCTGAACACATCTCTCGAATGATTCTCTCTGAGACACCCCGGACATACATACTGAGTGGCCATGGGGGTACCATAGCAGGTTCCAAAAGCTGATGGAAATTTACCCATGAGCCTACAACCTCTGATTCTGAATCTACTTCTTGTGAGTTCAACTTGCTGGCATACATTGACTCAATCTTCCAGGACCCAGAAAATTTTCGCATCATTCCTTGCTTCACAAGGTTGAATAGCATCTGTAGCAGAATGATGCAAACATAAGAAATCCAACAACAGTGATGCATGTGCTGCATGGTACTGTGACCAATCACATAGGGACATGGTCATAGGATCTGGGACAAATCAAAGCAAACTTACAAACAATATCATGTATCATTTGCATGCACAAGAGAAGCATGTACCTGGTGCTCTTGACGGTTTTGCTCAACCATAACACGGCTAGAGAAAGTGCCAGAGATCATGAGGAAGCGCCACCGCCCTAGCTGCTCCACCTCAACTAACTGTCGATTGCCATCATCCTCCAACACTTTACGGTAGCAGACCTCCTGCATAAAGAGTACAAAAACAGTTATAACTGGAAAACATTTAGGGTTTGTGGCAAACTAGGTAATGAGGTTTGTGCAGAACTTCATATTAGACTCCAGCTGCAAATCCAGTAACATCTAATGCTCCTCTCACTGCCAAGCACTTAAGTAGTGATGGAGAAACAATTGATACAATTTTTCAGTTGGTAAGCAGAAAAGTGTTGGGTCCTAACTGGCATTGGGAAAACTATCTGGTCAAACCTACATAAAAATCTGTGTCATTTGCAAGGATAACTCTCAAAAAGAGGTTAAAGAACTTAGTAATACTGTATTGGTCCAGCTAGTACTAAACCTACAGACATGAGTGCAGTCTTACATTTGCGAATGTTGCTCGCAAAGCATCAAACCTTCACCTTCCTCATCATGTAAGGCAGTACAAAGACACCATCATTCTACACTCACTTCATCAGTTCCTGACAGTTGGACAACAACTGATAAAACACAGTGAATGGGTCTCACAATCATGCTACTATTTGATTCATGTCCAATTTAGTCTGCCATCGATTTCCGTAACATCACAATTCAATTGCCAGAGATGGACAGATTGACAATAGAACTCCCTTTGTTCGTGTACCTATTTTCACTCATTGCAGAAAGATCTTCATGGAGAAGAAGATATGTATGGAATTAGGGTCGCAGGAGGGGCTTCACAGGACACTTTCTGTAACGTTTATGCAGATGTTCCCAATCGCTTTTACCAGACCATATCCCCAACAAAAAAAAAAGTGCAAAGAGAGGAACAAAGCGATTCTTACAAAACATTAAAAATTTCTGTGTTAAAGGCACTGGGAGGCAAAAGGCACTTGATAAAGAAAAAAGATTTCAAGAAAGACTAATCAAATATTTCCAAATAGGGAACGGCAGAGTTGCAGGTCGTAGGGTTTGGGGTCGGGGGGAGTTGCAGGGAGCAGCCTTATAAACTACTGCAAGCTACCTTGATGTTTTTGAAGACGCGCCTATTGTTAGGGTCCGTGATGATATTGTACACTGCGTCTGGCTCCAAGGCAACAGAAAATCGCGTCTGAATCTCACAGAAGGTACCCTTGGGCTGCATCACTTTCAACACTGGAGGCTCGTGCACGAAGCTATCGGAAGGCACCCAGGCATCGTCCAAGATCGCCGTCTTGCCGTCTCCTTCTACACCGTCCAGAGCTCTAGCGTTGGCATCCTCTTGCTCCGCCATCGCCGCATCCACTCGTCACTGCCTTCCTTAGCTCGCGCTCCGTTGAGCAAGCTGTTTTGTAGATGTTTTAGCTCACAACATTTTAGAACATTTCCGACATTTTGGAACATTTACGATATTTTGGGGAACATGCATGGAACTGTGTAACATGGTCATTGGAGTGTTATAAATTAAAGATAGGTGTTTGTTTGTTGGCCTTGCCTAGCACTGCAAGGATACCCTGTGTTTAGATTTTTAATTCTAGAGTATAATAGCTTAAGGGATTTTTATAAGCCCCTAGGTACCCTAGTAGGTCTATTTTTATACAAGGATTTTTGAAAGATGATACCTATTTTGGCTTGTGTTGAAACTTGAGATTAGTTCTAGAGTTATGATATCTTGAAGGATTTTGGTTTCTTTTAGAGGATTTTGGTTTCTTTTTGGACTGTATTTTTGCATGGTAAAATATTTTAATTTTCATAATTCTTCTCTCTCTCGCCTTCAGATACTTTTTTTTATTGTAAATGGCAAGGCCATGCTGTGATGCACCCCTTTGTTTGTTTGCATTTGACAGCACCCTTAACCCTCCCAATTTTCAGACCTTGGCCTCTCATTTTGTTTTCTGTGTCATCAGAGAGCTCTTGATGACACAATGTTTGTTGTTTTGAAATTTTTGAACCAATGGGAACAAAAGTTCTTAAATTTTGAGTGATTTTTGTCATTGGAAAGTAAATTAAAAATTACTTCAGCAAGGTTCCATAAGAACTCTGAATCTAAGTCCACTTTTACTAAAGGATGACTCAGTGAGCTTACAACCACGTTTTTTTTTTTTTCAAATTGTTTAAGTATGTCCACTGGTGAGGTTCCCAGCATTAATTATCATTAAATAACGATTGGACAAAAGTGCTAGTGGCGACCTAGGAAGTGCCTAGGTCTAATGTGATTAATTTAATTATTTTTATTTGAAAAACTGGTGAAAACAATCTCTTAAAATCTCTAAAAAATTCACCCTAAACCCTTGCAAAATTTCAGCACAAAAAATTTAGATTGCTTACAATAGGTTTAATAATGTACTTGGGTCACTAGGAGATCGGGATGCACGAATAGGTGTCCTCCAAAGAAAACAACAAATTGGTGACGGTATTGACACAAGAGGGAAAGGGATTCACATATTATCATTTCCTAGCTTTTATTTCAGAATGCTTAGGGTAGACTAGCTGATGACAAAACATTTAAGCACTCAGGGTAGGCCAGTTCCAAGGGGAGGGCTTTGTTGTTTTTAGCATCCCATCAAAACCTAAACCCCTCCTCTTGGCACATATGACAGAGTAACAATCGTGGAAAACAGATTAAAAATGAGAAAGTTAGGGGCCCTCAAGGTTCACTGCTTTGCTTCCAATTTACAGCATCTCAATTGCAGAAGCCTGAAGTCAAAGAGTTGATTTGTTGCTGTTGAGCTTCTTGCAGACAGCCGCACGGAGAGCCATGATGCATGTTGGGGATTGCTAGTCTCATTGTTTGGATACCTCTTCAGGCAAGGCATGGGTTCTTCATGCCTTGCTTCATCATACTGTGAATATTGCAAGGTCTGGAGTTGTTGAGCAGAAATTCTTCCCTTCAAGTCTGCACCTCCTCAAACAAGAAACATTCAGAAGATATGAGTTAGCCACATTGCTGACACTTTGCTAAGTAGTTAATTAAAAGAACGTTGACAGTGCATGGTGTAAAACAGTGAAACGATGGCCTTTCATTTGGTGGGCACAGGAGTCTTTGTTGAGTTCTTTGAATCTTCCTGCAAACAATCATGCAGAAGAGGCATGTTTGGCATTGGGAAACCTGTAAAGTAGATGTAGAGCCCCTTGACTCTTCCTGCACATAGCCATGACACAAATGCACGTATGGTGGCATCACCCCCATGTCCTCTAGGCAAGATGTTGGACCTATGTCATAAAGAACCTGATCATGCTGTGAACTTGGACAACCTCCAGTGATAATTCCTTAAGCAATATGCAGTCTCAAAACCATGAACAAATTTATAAGTCTCTAAATATAAACCCATAAAATAGTTTCTTTTCAGTCTGTAAAACAGGGAATTATTCAACCTTGCTTTGGTGGGTGCAGTAGTTTGGGTGCGGCTCTTCAAATCTTATTGCAAACAGTCAGAAGGCTGCTGCATGTCTGGTATTGCCAAACCTATGAGCTGATAATTTTTGAGGTAAGAGACTAATCCTCCATCACAACTACTACAATCATTGAATAGTTGGGTGGCATACAAACAAGATGTGTCATTTGGTGTGATACAATATTTAATGAATATACCATGGAAATTATGAGGGTCTTAAAAAGTGGAGTTCAATGGCATGCATGAGGTGCTTACATCTACTAGGGTCTCATGGGCATGAAACATGCACTACCACAAAACAGGGTGAAATGTGCAGGTGTTTGAAACAGGCATTTACTTTCGGACAGAACTGGAGGAGGAGGGAAGTGGAAAGTTGTGAAAAGTTGTGAATAACTGCAATAGTTTGGTGAAGGCGATATTCACCTTGTGAACCCACTTGTGTAAGACCTTATAACACAACTGCTATTAAGACCTAAGTTTGCTAATATAATGTGATAATACAAGTCTGAACCTGAGAAACTCACATGGTTTTGAGGGGAGAGAGGTGAGGCCATAGCTGGGGCGAATGACCACTAATAGTGCAGGTTGGAGGGCTTGAACCAGTGTTGGGCAGTTCTTCAATAAATTTGTTAAGAACTTCCAGTTCTGGGTTTTTTCAATTTTAGAAATCAAAGAACCATTGGTTTTGGTTTTTTGGAATTTTATAGAATCTCAAAAACCTCTGGTTCCAGTTTTTTAATATTTCAGAATCAAAAGAACTCTCATTTTGGGTTTTGAAATTTTTCAAAGTAGTGGTTTTCATGAAAGAACTGGCAAAGAACTGGTGGTTTAGGGTAGGTTCAAAGAACCCCAGTCAAGGATCAAAACTGGTACTATGTTGTTTGAGAACTGCCACTCAAGGCTTAGAACTGGTTCTTTGATTTTTTGAGAACTGTCGATCAAAGGTACTCATATACCCTACCCTTAGCTGCTGGTTCCAGGTTCCAAAAAGTGAGAACCTCCCAACACTGTTTTTGAGAACCTCACTTTACAGAATGATGCTATAACTTCTTTCTTTTATTCCACCTTTCTGAAGGACCTCTTATATCTTTCCCAAACCAAGCTGATGTGCATCTTTCAAAGACAAAAAGAAACAGTTACCTGTTCAAAGAAACAATAGAAACATGGAATCTCCTGAGAACAGGAGATGACCAACCCATCTCCCCAGGGAAGATAGGAAAGTTAATACAGAAAAAAAGTTATAAGATCTCTGTTGGTGAGTATTGACTGCATTCAGGATGACCATCAATTTCCATGTCATGTTATTTCATTAGAAGGGAGGGTGGACAGTCGTGGGTGCGCTTGATCACTGGGTTGCAAATTCTCATAGACTTTTTGGAGATTGAGTTGTTGAATTCTTTTAATTATGATGTTGTTCTCTTAGCCTACTCAAACTTAAGCGGAGATTCATTACACTCATCAATTAACAAGCTTACAACACTAATGTGTAGAGCTGCTGCCTATATTGTTCTAATTAGCAGACATCCCATGTTAATTACAGAATTATGTATCAAGTATCAACCTTTATAGCTTAATTGTATGCTAATTCTATTTATCACAATTAATTGATGTTGAACTAAACTCATACATTGCCAGAAATGTCTGATCTTAGAGACGTTTAATACATGTTTTAATGATTATCCAGCCTTAGAGCATCTCCATCCACAACCCCTAATTGGGCCTTCATGTGATTGTCTATCACATCCAATGTATATAGTGTTTAATTATTCTCCCATCCTCACCTCTAAATTAGCATGTAAAAAAATAGGCATTATGAAGCAAGAATAACTATTTAAATGTCACCACCCACCAAACAGTTGGCCAGTAAAAAGTGGACATTTCCTTTCAGTGGCCCTGGGCAGATGTATTTGGGTCCAAACTGACATTTGAACACTATTTAGCTCCAAAACTTCATCTAAAATACAGTGTGCAGGCTAATTTACTGGTGTCGGTGGCGATACTCTAATTAACCTACAGAATCCATACATGGGATAATACAAGACAGTGCTTAACCCTGCACACAAAAGTTGCTCTTGAAACGAAACATAATGAACAAGTTCCAGCCTTTTTTTTACTGGAAAAATTTGACCAAAAGGAAATGAAACTTCTGAAAATGAAGCTTTTTTAAAAAGAAATTCAAGGGTTTTTCAAACTTTCAATCAGTGTTGGTCTCGTATTGACTTTTGAACATGCCAAAGGTGTTTCTGTTTTGTGCCAGTCTCTTGTACTGGTGTTGGGTACTTTTAAAAACGTTCTTACCAGTCCTGGTATTAGGTCCAACACTGACTTTTGGCTTGTATGAGGCAGGTATATATATACCTGATACTGAGATTGATATAAAACTGGTAGAAAACTGGTATTATCTCAACTACCTTTCAAATTGATATTGGTATAAGGTTGGTATTTGCCTTCACAGCAGACTGGTTAGGGTCCTTGCTACCAAATGTTGATAGTTGAAACCAGTGTTGACAGGTTCTTGGATTTTAAGTTTTAAAATCAGAGGTTTAGGTTGAAGTTCTTGTGACTTGGAGCTGAACAACCTCCTTTCTATAAGGAAACAGCATTAGGATCAGACCTTGGAACTAGCCTTTTGCAATAGCTGAAACCCAATCAGATTCATGAATTTTTTTTTTTCAAAACAGGATCAGGTTGTTTAAGAAGAAAGTTGAACTTTATTGAAAAGTTAGCAAACTATAAGAGGCTGAATTTTGTAGGTAGATAATCTGGTCTAATTGACTATAAAACTTGGTACCTTCAGCAAATCCAAGTTTTAATTTTATTGCAAAATTTCATTCCTATACAATTTTAAACCTTGGATAGTAGTGTATAATGTGTACATGGAACCAGATCCTATTCTTAAAATAGGCTCAGGAGGTTCTTGAATTTGAAAAATAATGCCAAAGCCAAAATCATGGGTTTTGAAAATTGAAGAACCAGGCTCAAACCTGGACTCAAAAGAAGTGAGAAAAACAACTTTAAGTATCAAAACCAGGATCAGCTCTAAGTTCTTTGGAAAGCCAAGAACTGGACAACACGGGCTGATACCAAGCACAGGTTCTTCTTTACCAGGCCAAAACTGGTTTCAATAGCAGGAAAATAAACATAATAACAACCAGCCAAGATTTTTATATTAGCTTCCCATTAAGTCGCCAAAACTATAAAAGGATGATTAAAATGTATGCTCAGTACCAGGTTTTTAGCCAGATTTGGCTAAATTATCTTCCTAGGTTTATGGCCAATTTTTCTACACCTCCCCAAGGATGATCGCCAATCATTCTACATATCAATCTTTCCTATGGAAGATTGCTTGCCACTTAGGTTGCATAAGAAGACTCTTAAAGAAAAGACACTGTAACGGAGCCTCTAAGTCTGGGGGCAGCATTCATCATCCGTTCCTTGCTACCCATTTGATAAATTTGTGCCAAGTTTTGAACACTAGGAATATTATAGCCTCATGATTCGTGCAGGCTTTACACACAAAGAGCGTAAGAATTTAAAACTCTGCAGAACTCCTGCAAGTGAACCACAAAAAAGCCCACAAGCTAAGGTCAAGAAATTACACTTGATTGACTGATTCATGGGTGAATGCATAGGAATGTGGATCCAAATGAGACAAAGAAAAACATCCTCACAACTCCATCTCCTTTGTATTTTTTCAACTAGTCAGCTAACTAGCTAGCTGGTTGTATAGACGTTCAATACACTGATTCTAGGGACCTAAACTAATTCTTTCTTGTTATGTAAAATTTTTTCTATGTACAAGCTGCCCTGGCTCAAGGCTTCATCAAGAGCCAGCTAATTTTGCAGCAGCTTGGGAGAGGAGAATATTCCGATGAGAGATTTTCTTAATGCTTCTAATTGCTCCTTGGAGGATGGTTTTGTGGGTCCTTATAGTCGCCAAAGAAATCATTGGAATGAGTATGAGGAAATGCATCTGCTGGTGCGGAATAAAATTTGGATTGATCAGCTCCTGCAGGTATAAGCTTTCGCCTTGCAATCCACCTCTGTTGTTGTCGTCGGCGAAGTCTCAATTGAAGCTGATGGGTTGCAACAGCAGCAGCAGCAGCATCTGGAGACATGACCAAAGTTCTGATTTCATGATCTGTTGATCTAGCTGTCAGTAGTTGCATTTGGTTCCACCACCTGATCTCCCAAAGGAACCGCAAAACTCGATGCATTGACGCTGCAGCAGCAGCTGTAATAGTCTCCTGCAATGTCATTCCCTTTTCGTTGCCACCAGCTGCTGCTGCAACAGGATGGTGCAGAACCTCCTCCTGCTGCTGCTGGGAGCGATGATGCTGCAGCAGTAGTAGCAGCTCATTCACATATTGCCGCAACCTGCTCCTCCACGTTCGATGTCGGTTGGAGCTGGGCTGATCATCATGTATTACTGCTGCTTTCCTGACACTAATATTTGTGTGCAGCAGGCGTCGGCCTCCTGAGCCTCCTGAGCGTTGTTGTTGCGAATCATGATCTACTATAACTACTGGTGACCCATGATCTTCAGCTTCCAGCAGCTGCGCCTGCACTGCTAGTTTCATGGAATTCTTTTCAGTTGAGTCTTGTTTTCTGTCTATCTGCGGCCAAGACCCACAGAAAAATCCACCGACATTTGGTTAGAGATAATCCAGGTATCTCTTCTGGGTGCTTCCTAGAGGAGCCCAGCCTGCATCGACCCAATTATTGAGAGCTTTCATATCTTGCGGGTGCTAAAATCTCAGTAGATTATGAATCTCAGTAGATCCCTGAGCCTTCGAATCTTTTAGTTCGCATTCCAGTTATATGAAGATTGCACCGTCCATTCATGACCAACAGGTGTGGCTGCAAGACAACATCTTGTGTTACAAGTTCTGGAATCAAAATCCAAGATATATAAAAACTGTGGTTTGAATTCTTTATATATACCTCCGATTTTGTTGTTGGATTTGATGCATCTGGGTGATCTTGCACTGCCACCTTTTGGGTGGTGATGAGTGCTGCAGCCTGCTGAATATACTCCTTTGTAACGTCGATGACGATATTGCTGTCATGCTTTTCTCCTGAAACATCATGAGAACAAAATCAAGACCTTGCAGACATCAGCAGCAGAATATCAAAGCTGCATCTTCCAAAGTTGCTGTAACTAGTTTGGGTCTAATTAGAACGCAAGATCGATCTACACCCGGGTTTCACAACATTCAAGACTGCGATCTTATACAATGATCCTGATGAACACGAATCCATGAGCTTGCAGAAAACAAAGTCCAAACTTATAGCTATGCATTCTTTTCTCAAGCTGGTATATATAATTCACGAACTCGAATGTATGAAGGTGTTCTAGACCACTTCTAGTCTCCATCTATATGCGGAAACAGCTACTAGGAGCAAGCAAAATTGACAATATGTGCACCGGACGACCCGGGATTACCGGGAGGTAGATAGCTGGCGGAAGTGCAACGGAGTTGTTGGAGCAAGACGATCGACACAGATACAGTGATCATGGCGCACCAGTATATTATTGCAGTGCAGGCTGGTGATGGAGCTGTACACCACAAGCTGCTGCTGCTTCCTACTGGAGCTATTCTCTTCCCGATAGAGAGTACCATTCTCACAGCTGCTTTTGCATAGCTGCTACTGCAAGTTTGATTCTCCAGCTGCTGCCTCTTCTTCTCTTCGTCGAGCTCCGTCTCGCTAATTACTTCTGCAGTTCATGGAATCGATATTCTGTAGCACGTTCTGGATCTGGTCATAGACGAGCATGAAAGTGGTATCTAACGCAGATTGATGGATGCACTAGGAAAAGCACTAAATGGGTTCTAGAATATAAATAAACTGGCCAGAGACAGCAGCAAATTCTAATACAACCTCATCACTAGCAACAAGGACCTCTCAGGAATTATTAGAGTAGTTAGAATCGGAGAAAAAAACACTCACAAATTGTTAGACAACACATGAACTTGCAACACTAGAGATCTTCAGTACATGAGTAATTGCGAAATTGGGAATCAGTCTAAACAACTAGACTAGCTGATGATTAAAACTTCAATGGTGCACAAGCAGCTTATAGAAGGATTGACGTTGTGTGATCATCTAGATGTCATGTGTTGTATGATCCTGAGCTGTTGCTTGTTTGAACACTACGTTACTACACTGGCGTCTGGAGGACGTCGAGGAAACGTTGCAGATTGAAAACTGGTGATCAAGACTACTTCATGAGCAAGACTCCAAAGAAATACAAAGGAAGAAGAAAAGATATATAGCAGCTCTAGCTAGCTAGCTAGCACGGTGCTTCTAGCTAGATGAGTAGCGGGCGTACGTGTCATGTACTGGCGCATTCACGAGGTGCAGAATTAGAGAAAGTCATGAGGGACGGGGAGGGGAACAACAAGAGATGCAACAGATGATTTTCTAATCTGCAGCTGCAGTATGCACGCCTGCACACTACTACTACTACAACAGTTTCTGATGATCAGTACTGTTACATAATATGTATGTATGTGTGTATGTATGTATGTATATGCGACAATACTAGAAACCAAGACTGCAACAGCAGCTAGCCGCATCGATCAGGCAGGCAGGCAGGCAGGCACCCAACACTAGTAACTCAATTGATCACGAGCTCTATCTTGATGATCACCTGCTTCTAGCTAGCTGTAGATTATACAAGTTCCTGGAAGCTTATTTATGTCCAGGCTGCGGTTTGGCCTAGTCTCCTCCTCCTCCTCAGGCTGAGCGGAAGCTAGCTGCACTCATACAGTGCTCATGATCGACGATGTTTGCAATCAATGTTTCTTTCTTTTTTCTTCTCTCTCTCTCTCTCTTTGCGAAAATTTTGCTTGCAGCGTAGGTGACAAAAAAGAAAGTCCAGTGCCAAAGATCCAAAGGGGTTTTTTTCTTCTTGGGGAAAAATGGGTCGAAGTCACCAAAATTTGACAATGAGTTCTTGGAGGTTTGCCAAAACAAAGCTAAATTCTTAAATTGTTTTTGACTTTCCTCTATGACCTCTAGCCAAATCCAGTGCTTAGGATATACAAAGGGTATTTTTTGGGAAAAAAAAATGGTGCTAAAGTAACCAAATCTAAACAACGAGTTCCTGGACGTTGCCAAAACAACTTAGGAGGATTCTTAATCCTTTTTACTTTCCTCTCTGCTGACCTGTAGCCAAATTTGGCATTTGGCTCATTCCTCTTGAGGAGGATCGCCCATCCACCTACTTCACAAAATCCAAGGAAAAAAAAAAAACCCTTGGATTGATCTACTACTACCAGCTGGTACTGTAGCTGGAAAAAACTCAACCTTAGTAGCTGCTTCTGCATCATCAGCATCCTCTAGCTAGCTAAGAGGCGGACTTTTTCTTTGTTTCTAAATTAAAATTTTAGCTGTGATCATATGATTCTCTCTCTTTCTTTCTTTCGTTCTTTCTTTCTTTCTTTGGTTGGTTTTTGCCTCCCCCAGCTGGGCATGAGAAAAAACAAGCTAGGCTTCGGGATCTGCACCAAAGTTTGGTGTGAGTGGTGACACTGGGGTCATCTGCAAGCAAGCTGCCATATGTCTTGGGAGCAGCAGCTGCAGCCGCGCCATATCTGCTTCTGACATGCACCATGTTACACCATTTTTATACCAATTTTCTTTAGTACTAAATTCTTCTCCCCCGGTGCACATTCATCCTTAAATTGGGTCTTCTCCCATTTCGAGAGTTGTTGCCTAGTCTCTGCCCTCTTTGGGACAAATTTCTCAATAAAATTTTCAAAAACAAACCGACCCATCACTCACTCAAAAGCGACGACATCAAGACTTGTACTTCCTTCTTCATAATGGACCCCACAAGTTGTACATGAATCTTCAAAAGTCTAGTCTAGAAATCTAGACTGCCCCTTTGATTGCAATTATTCCTGGGAAAATTAGAAATTAACAAGAATTGCTTGCCACAAATGCCTTACAAGCACGGGGTTTTCTTCTTCACAAGAAGAATTAGCTAAATTTGGCTACAGATTGCAGAGAGTCAAGTAAAAACATTTTAAAATCCTGCTATATTTTTTGGGTAGGTGCTGGAGCCAGTGGTTGTTTTTCAAATTTCAGATGTTGCATCATTGACTAGCTCTACCCCAAGAGATATTTAGCATTAAATTGTGACAGCTTTTTTTTCAAAAAAAAATCTGTCTCAACTGTAAAAGAAACTAGTTTAAAAACTGCTACCAAAGTAAAAGTGGAGATCCAAATGTGGTGAATGTTTTTTTTTTAATTTTAAAAATAAATTCTCAAAAATTGACAATTTTTTCAGAAAACACCGGAATATTTCAACAGACTATTTATTTGTTGAACCTATTGTCTAAATATGGTGATTCCAGAGTTTTTTTTCCTTCAAAATCTGGTGACTTTGGTGCATCTTTTTCACAAAATTCCTTTGTATCAATGGCACTTGATCATTTTTTTGGTCATCAATGGCAAAACTTCACCCCAATGAAAAACAATTCCTCTGCTATTTATTAGCATTTAAACAGAGAGTACTCCATAAAAAAAAATCATCACTGCAAGATAAAAAATGAGCCATTTTACTTTGCATCCACCCTATTGTCAAGGATAACAATATAATTTACCTGCCAAACTAAAATTAGTCATGTAATTTGTTGTGTGATGATGATGGCTAATCAAAGAATTTGGGTTGTGCATGAATCTCCAAGAGCCAAGATCTATGTAGATTGCAACCACGGTTTTTTTTAAAGAATTTTGTGATATAGCCAAAGTGGTCACGGTCATCCAGAAAAGAATGTAGCTAAGTGTGGCTACATACTAGATATGAAAGTAGAAAAAAACACAGAATCCTTCTATATTCTTGGCTGCCTACTGAAACTTATCATAACAATGTGGCAATTTGGAATTTTTTTCTTTCAAATCTGGCGAATTTGGGTCATTTTTTTCTCATGAAAAAACCCATTGGATAGGCTGCAATCAAAATTTCTGGTTGCAATTTGATGAATTTTTCCAACAAGAAAGACATTGATTGTAACCGTTATGGAAAGTAATTAACAACAAATCTTTCACATTAAGATAACCAGTACTGAATGTGTTGTTATTGATGTTTATTTTAATACATTTTAATAAACCATAATTTCAATGAAATTAAGGCTCAAAGAGAGTGTGACTTCTTTAAGGAGAACTTGAATAGTGTGTGATGATTAGAATGGCTATATGATCAAAGGATTTGTGCGTGTGATCAATGGGTAATTAAGTTCTAGTTAATAGTATTTATTGTGCCAGCCATAGGTACGCACAAATGGATAGTAGCTCACAAGACTTCAAATATTAGTTCAAATGTATTTTTTGCCCTTGGGAACATTAGCATTCATAATATCAGCAATAGAAACACTATTCATGCATGCCTGTGAAATATGTGGGAATGTTACAACTCTTAAACAGTTGTTTCCCTTTACACAATTGAACTTTTTTTTTTTGGGGTCCGATCACCTCACTCTCTAGTGCACCTAGCAACTCCACAAAAGAAAAAGAGTGACAATTGTGCTTCATCACTTCTTCTGCATCATATACTCTATTCAACAAGGTCAGTCATTTTGGTTGTGGACAATTTCTGTTTCTCATATATATATACATGTACATAACATATACATGTGCCCACTACTTGTTTCTGCACAAGTCTGGAGAGCCAATAGTCAATACCTACTGGTAGCGTAGAGCAGCTTTCCATTATTATGTCATAGTTTTTTGCAAAACAAACATTTTATTCATTTGTTGGATAAAAAGGTATTTTTGCCCATATGTCTGTTCAGTGTGGTTCAGTTCACATCTGTTTGCAAAGGTTAATGGGGACCATGTCAAGATTGTGGACCATTCTAATGGGGAGAGAGATAGGAGGACCCAAAAGAGGAAATTGCAAAATAGTAGATGTCAGTTTTCAAACCCATCTTTTGCAGCACTAGCATGTGCAGTCGCTTACTTGTTTGGAATTGTTACAAAATCCAACTCTTTGCTGCTGGCAATTTTTATTATTATATTTTTACTTTGTTTATTCACAATTTAATTATTGCTGTATTTTGCGGGGACCAAAGCATAGAAAGGCTTTTGACAATTTGTCTCAGGCTTTCTAGGCTCACAACCATGATCTTGAAGGCTTTCTTCCAAGCATGTAGGTGGCCCTTCCTTATATATACGTGCGCATGTTGCTAAAATAGGAAGCAGAAGAAACCCACCACTATTATGTTATGCTTCATTACACTGACATATAACCTAACACTCTGTATGTTGTCCAGAAGAGCCTTCCAAAGGTTGCTATGTTTTTTTGTATGTAATAACTTGCTGTGCTTTGGGAAGGTGAGGTGATGGGTGGGGGAGCACTTGTTATTCTACAATACTTGCTAAAACTGTGCAGTCCTATTTCTTCTTCTTCTTCTTTTCCCATTAGGTCAGGGAATCAAGCAACTTGAGTCTGTCTGGTAGTTCAGTGAGCTCCCTTAGCCTGGATAAGTTACTTAGGGCAGGCACAGCAATTGAATTTTGGAGTCACTTGGTGCAAAGGAATCATCAGCATGTGTATGGGCATTGGGGCCTGTGATGCGGTTGACTGACTCATTGCTCCAGTGATCGAGACAAATGTCAAAGTATTACAAAAGTCTACCACACAAAAAGATTCATGAGTAGACTACTTTCACATCTCTCCCCTGCTACATCAAAAGGTGTCTTGCTACATCAACTGATTTCACTATATTTTAAGTGAATTCACTCATCTCAATAAACAGGAGCAAATTGAAAATAGCGAATTCACTACTCTAATTAACAGGGACAAATGAACTGCACCCACATTTTGTAGTACCCCCAACAAACAAACAAACCGATATTTATTTGAGAGGATTTTCAGTGTAGCCAAAGTGGCAATCTGCCATATGAAGGTGTAGAAAAAGTGATGCTCATTTCTAGGAAGATTTAGCCAAATTTTTAATCATCCTTCTATATTTTTTGCTACAAACTGTAGAAATCTGGTTTTTCTTTTTTCTCCCACTTGGAGATTGAGACTTTAAAACATACTCACTTCATATTTGAATTTTTGAGTTTTTCTTTTCTTTTGGCAATTTTTTGCCAGTTAAAGGAAGGTTCTACAATAAATTAACCTTCGATTTGTATTGTTTGAGTAGTGCAATCTAGGTGCAAAAAAACTAATCAAAATGTTACAAAATTTTGGGTCTCAAGGTCGCATCACAAACTTGCCCCCTCCATGTTGTTGTGCTTTTACAACACTTCAACAATGTATTTAAATGAACACATTGTTTAAATATTGTAAAAGCACAATTACATGGAGGGGGCGAGTTTGAGATGCAGAGTGAACCGACAGCCACAAGCTCACCCTTAAGGTCCAGGGTGACACATTACCATGGTACCTTGGCAGCTTTGACACTAATTATATTATTTTCAGAAATGTTAAAATTTTCACCAAAAAAATTCAAAGTACAAAATCTTGCAAAGGAAACAATTGGATTTCAGGTATAATCTATTTGTTGAAATGAAAATTTCAAAGTAAATTAATTATTCAACAAACATATGTCAAAGTTGCCAAGGCACTACAGTATATCATTTTCTTGACCACAATATATGACATAATCTTGAAGTGACAACCATACACTTCTACTAGTGACCAAAATATCTATTGAACATGAATTTTTCTTTAAATGGTTGAATCTGCTTCTTGAGCCTTTAATGTCCTCATCCCTGATGTTGGGTGCATCTCCTAGATCGTCCTAACAAGCTCACCTGATGCCTAACCCAACAGAATGGGGGTAGGAACCCCCAAACATTATTTGTGCATATAGTGGGCATTGCAACTAGCCTCTTATTTCCCTTGTCTGCCTTGGGCCGATGGCTGATGCCCAGACACACTTTGGAGCCATGTTATGCATGTATTAAGCTTGTAATGGCCTAGTGTCCATTATCAGCACAAAACATGGATAACATGACCTAAAGCATGTATGGGCAGGCCCCAAGATGTGTCTGGGCACCACCAGACACATCTTGGACAGGCGCAAGGGCACTCAGAGGGAAAAAAGAAGCAAGCAATACTTTTGTACTGGCTCCACTGACTACTACTGCCTGCAATAATAACTGTGTGCACATATAACGTTGGGGGGCAGGGGCTTGACCGTTCCATAATACATTAGGTTGGCTCTTACAAACACTGGCATTGTGCACACTTTTTAGTCAGGGGTGAAGTCATTTTAAAAGGAGCCCATTTGCTCTTTGTATGTGACATTTTGATTGTAATTTCTGCCTGGAGCTGGCTCAGTGCCAGCACCCTTTGAATCATCTTGCCACCCTCTGATACACCTACCACCTCTCTCATTGACTTTTGAATTGCAGAATGACCATATTTATCTCCATATGAATTGTGTATACTTATGTATAAATATGTGTATATAACACTCTTTGCAAGGCACAAAACTGTTTTTAGGTTTTTCAATTTCCAGGCTAGTAGCTGTCTTTATTTATCCATGTCCCACACAATCAAAACTAACAAGGGGTATGTCACACTGTGGCCTTGCCATTTACATTAAAAAAATCTTAACGCAAAAGAACAATTATGGAAATTTCAATATTTCACCATGCAAAAGTATAATCTTCAAAAAAATCCTCTAAAAGAAACCAAAATCCTTCAAGATACCATAACTCTACAACTTATCTCAAGTTTCAACACAACCCAAAATACCACCTTTCAAAAAATCCTTGTATAAAAATAGATGTACTACCTAGGGGCCAAAATCCATTAAGCTACTATACTCTATAAGTAATCTAAACACAATATCGTTGCCTTGGTAGGCAAGTCCAACAAAGTCACATAGACAAACATAAAAACACTGTTTTGGGGGCTTTTTGTGTTTTTATGCCCAGGGTATGTCTTTGAAAATCTGATCTTTGGTATTTTGAGATTCAACAACATGCACAGCTGAAATCATCATGTTGACACTAAATTGAGTTTGAACAACAATTAAATCCTCCAGAAAACTAATGTTCTACAATATGTTTGGTGGAGCCCAACAACTCAATTTCCGAAGAATTAAAAATTGAAATATGCAACATTCAAAACATGAGATATTTTATAGGGATCAAAGGATTATCTGACGAGAACCATGAGTCAATGGCGTGGTCCTTAGTTGCTTACTTCGATAACAAAATACTATGAATGCTGAATGAACTCCAATTTTGTTTTCACAAAGCTGCCACTCATATGCCACCGGCTAGTACTGTGAGCATGAACAACCATGACACAACAGTGGGAAAGATGTTTCCCATCAATGGTTTTGATCAAAGGGATTAATTAATTTGTGACTATCGTACAGTAAAAGGACATGTTAAGAAAGCATGGAATATTATGATTGTGTCTACACTAACAGGTGTTGCTCCACATTCTTCAAGACCCAGTTCCCCTAACACCAAGTTTGCACTTTGAGGTCCTTCAATATGTAGCGTAAAGCACACCCTATATCAATTGTAAGCTTCAGGCACTGTGAATTCACATCAAGCTCAGCCTACAATCTTTGGATTCCAGCAATCTGACATTGGGTTGAAACCAGTTGTTGTGTGGGTATACCTTTTACTTAGATATATCTATTGAGTATAGACATGGTATAATCTTTTATTTTACCTTATTTTGTTGTAATCAATATATCTTAATGCATTATAGAATAGTCTAGCTCATGCCCCCAACCCATAATCTACTTTGTAGGTTGTGACATTTGCTTGAATTTTGATGAATATACACAAATCTATTTTAAACATGTGATATTTCAAATATAATTGAAACAAAGTCAAAAACATTTACATAACTAATCATTAAAGAAAATAATATTTTTAAATTCAATATACTAAGGCCTACTTGATGATCATTTTTCATTTATGTTGCAAGGTAATTTTTTGGTCTATTTTATCGTGCTTTCATCCAATTGAAATTTTTCAATCAAACTTTTTAAATACAAAGTTTTATTGTTCATGAAAGACTAAATCCCAAGTGATGGTATGTCTTAAAAGGTCGAATCCTTGAATGTTGTATTTCAAGTCATTTGAGAAGTAACACAAGACATTGAAATAAAGATATACAAACAATGGGCATCTTTGTTGCATAAAATGTGAAGGGTGAAATGCTTGACCTAGCTCCCTTTTTATTTTGATTAACAAAGAATATTAAGACCACTTAAAGACAAGTATGAGTGGAATTTAGAATTTTTTTGAAACTTTTATCTAAATAAATCTATATTATTATTATTTTTAATTGTAAAAGCTAGGAGACGTAGAAGTTAGAATTCTAGAGTTTTAAAACTTCAAATAAAAGTTTTATAATGCAAAAGGTTTTACTAGCCTCTACTAAACAATTTCAACCATTAGCAATGAGAAATACTAACAATTCCAAAATTATACAAAATTCACAACCCTTTTTTACTACAAAAGCAAAAATATAAATTTTTAATATTTTTAATGCAAAAGAAACAACATTTGTGATGAAAAAAATCAATTGTAGAAGAAAAGTAGATTTTATAACAAAAACTAATATTGCAAAATGCATCAAGAGCAACGAAAGAAACATTTCATCATTTTTGGAATAGATAAAGGTTTTTTTTTTTTCAATTTAGTCATCCATAATCCAATGGCTACCAAGTTAAAACAAAAAAGTTCAAAATTTTAAATGTTTTCTTGCCTTTTATTAAAGAAGAGGTTGTATAACAATGAAACCTACCAAACCCCAATCAAATTGAATATATAGACTTCTAAAATCAAAAGTAAAAAGCCCCAGTTGATTTTGTCAAAAGCCTTCTCAAAGTTGAATAGGAAGAGGGCTAGGTCCTAGCCACTCTCTTCCAACCACGCCATCAAATCATATGCAAGGTTAATGTTGTTTATGATGTTGTGCCCTTCAATGAACCTAATTTAGTTGAAGTTGACGATTGGGGGTGGAATTCTTTGGAGTTGTTAAGCGAAAATTTTAGTTGGAATTTTGTATGCATTGCTAAGTAATGTTATCAATCTCTAGTTTTTTATTTTGGATCAATAACTGATTTTGGGAATTAGAATTATGTTTCCTTTAGAAAGAGCTACCAACATGGAACCTTGCATCTTATTTCTTTCCATGCTTCCATCTTGTTTGGTGTAGTTTAGGTTGTGATCTCCCAAGAAACATGGTTGCAATTCATGTTCTTTAAAGACCTTGCCTTTGGAGAATCAACTATGCTTTTGTTGAGTTCATTGAAGGTCATGTCTTTCATGAGTTTTCAATTCATGGCATCACCAACTTCCTTTGGCATGCTTACACAACATTGTGAACACATGTCTCTAAGTACTTTTCTTGAAGTTGGATCCACTTAGTATAGTTGTCAATAAAATTGGTTGATATAAGTCAATAATATGTGTTTTAGGATGTGAGCTTGTGATTGTCAATAACAAGCCCTTAGATCATGGAGCTTTTTATGTTCCACCATGTCGATGTGAAAAAAGGTTTGGAAACAAGTGTCCTCAAATCTTTGCCATGTAGCTTCATTAAGCATGGATTGAGAGTTTAGGTTGGCTTACATGTTGTTTATGAAAGATGCATGAACCATGGAGAAGTTAGTTTAGATCCTAATGTTTTGGGATTAATTGAAGGCGCAATTTGACCAACATGATTATGTTAGTTCAATTTTGATATCTTTTTTGGGCCTTTGCCATGCACGTATTGCATTTGCAAACTTATATGAGGACAACTTTTAATTTGCCCTTATGATCAACAAAGTGGGATTGTTGAATGTATCTTTTTAAACTTGTATCAATTTATTTTTTTTGTAATTTAAATCAAGGGGTAGCACTTTGTCAATGGACCTTCGCAATAGGTCAAATAAGTAGTTCAAGTTAGATGCAAAGGACCAATGATGAGGATTTAAGATGTACCATATAATTGTGATTTGAATGCGGTTGTCAAACTTGTCTAAACTTTCTAACAAATAGAATTGTTCTATCAAAGAAATTGTGGATTACATTTCAAAATGGCCATTGTTGAAAGAATTTTTTTATGTCGTAGGTGGGTGTAATCACAATAAAATGTGCCAAAATGTATCTCAAATGACACCTTAAATAATCAAAATTGGAGAAATATTTATGTTTTACCATTTAAAACCATGGCAACTATGACAACTTATTATTTTTTCATTTATATAAATGTTAAGGAATTCAAATCAAAAATCCATTTGATAAAATTTTAAGTTTAAGTTTCAATTTTGGACCTTTGAAAGTGAATGCCTATTGAGTTAGAGGGAATCAATGTAACAAAGGACTATCAAAAGGACTCATATAATAAAACAAAATTGATGGGAAAAAAATTAAAAAGATAAAGACCTATTAATCACATTCAAAAAACATTCACACCCTAAAATATGTGGAAATCTAAAACTTCAAAAGTTTTAAGAACTTTCCAAGATTGATTCAGAATTTAGAATTTCAAATTTGTTTTACCATATATAAATGGGGTGTAATGTATATGATGTGTTAAGAAAAGTTGAAGCATACTATACAAAAATAATAATTTAATTGAATCAATTTCTGCTTATGATTTGAAATTGTTATCATTTTTAAATACAAAACACTAAATTTTCAAGGAATTAACACACTTTCAAAATTATAAAAATCAAAAAAACATTTCATGTACTTGGATAATTATATGTATTTATTATAATAATTTCCAAAAAAATTGTTCAAAATTTCATTTATATGAATAACTTATTTGGGCAAAAGGACATGCAATTCTTTTCTAAAGTAACATCATTGGCTCATTTTCTCTCATTTGCACTCAAATGCCCATTTTGAAGGTGAATTGGAACCAAATATCCATTTCTTCTTGCATCATGTTGTGGTTAGTGATTTTGACTCAAAATTTCAGGAATTCAAATTGAAAATAATTACACAAGTCTAATGTATAGATATTCATGTCATTCACAACAAGAAATTTTTTGTTTTTTCATTGTTATCTCATGTGATTAATGTTTCATAAATTTAAAACAATCTGACCAATTTATAATGTTTTCATCATATAATAAAACTTTGCATTAATTGTTAAAGACAAATTAGTAATGTTGTAATGTTCACAATGTGGTTTGAATTAGTATGAAATTATAGTCCCAATGTTTTCTGATAATTCAAAAAGTTAATCAAAGTCCTCATTTTCAAACCAAAAACATTTTAAATATTTTTCTCCATATTTTTTCCATTATTAACTGATCATTACATATGTGTATCCATTCATGTATAACAAGTTTTTTGTTACCAATACGACACATTTTGCACCCATTGAAATGAATATTTTTTTTGGTGAGCTTCATTGTGATGAAACTTCAAATGTTATAGTTTGAGCTTTCATTATGACATGAATTTCACATGTGACATGAGATTTTTTTCATCATGACAAGCTAACCTTAAACATCATGGTTTTGATTTGTGTCATAACAAAAGTTGTGAGATTTTTTCAACCCATTGACACAAGGATTTTTTTTGGGGACTTCATTGTGATAAAACCTTAAATGCCATAGTTTTAACTTGTATCACAACATGAGTTTCACACATGTCATGAGATTAATTTTTGGCCATGATAAGACCTTAAATGTTATAATTTTAGTTTACATCAGGACACAAATTTCACACACAACAAAAGTGTTTGTACCCATTGAAATGTAGATATTTGGGTGATTTCATTATGATAAAACCTTAAATGTCATAGTTTTAAATTGCATCACAACATGAAATTCACATGCGCAGTGAATTTTTTCTTTGATGTGATGTGACTTTATACATCACAATTTTAATTTGTGTCATGACACAAGTTTCACATGTGACACTAGATTTTAAAATTCAATTCATTATTCATTTATCAATATTGATCAATATTTCAATTTTAAATGAAATTGAATGGCACTTTACTAATTTTGGATTCAAAAGCCAAAGATTCAAAACACACATTATTCATAAAGCTAAAACACGAGTTAGAATCCATACACAGAATAACAAGCATATTTTTCAAGCCCATATTAATTTCATCCATAATGTATTAGTTGAGGTTAGTTTAAGTTTAACCTTGGTTAACTTAGATTTACCCTAGGTTTGTCACCTTAAATTTAACCTAGGCTTAAATAGAGGTTAACCTATGTTTAATCAAGTTGGCAACTTCAATTATTTTAGGTTAAATTTTGTTAGTCTTAATTTAGCCTAAATTTAGTCAAGATTAACTTAGGTTTAATCAAAGTTTACCTAGGTTAGTTTAGGTTAAATTAAGGTTGATTTCAAATGATTAACTTTGGTTTAACTTTGGTTAGGTTATGTTTAACCAAGGTTTAACCAAAATTTATGCCTAATATAAACACGGTTTAATTTGTTTTAACCTAGGTTTAACCTAAATTTAACCTAAATTTAACAAATTTTTAACCTAGGTTTAACACATTTTAACCAAGGTATAACATAAATTTAAGTTCCAAGGTTTAGCCAAACTTTAATCAAGGTTTAACTTAGGTGTAACCAAGATTTAGCCAAAATTAGGTTTAACCAAGGTTAGCTTAAGGTTAACATAGGTTTAGTTGAGGTTAATTTATGTTTACCCAAGATTAACCTAGGTTTCACCTTAATTAGGCTAGGTTTAGCTTAATTGAGCTTTAGTTTGTTTAGGCTCAACTTTGGTTAAACCTTGGTTAACTTAATTTTAACTTTTTACTTAGCCATGGTTTAACCTTGGTTAGGTTAGGTTTAATTTGGGTTTAGCCTTGGTGAGCTAAAGTTTAACATTTTGGTTAATTTAAATTTAACCAAAATTAACTTTAGTGAACTTACAATAGCCTCTTGGTCAACCTAGGTTAACCTTTGTTAGTCTATAATATATTAAATCAATTGAGCTTAGCCTAAATTAATCTAAATTTGGCTAAATTACCTTAGTTAACCTATATTGGATGAATGCATAGTCGAGTGGCTCAAAAATGGTAGAAATTATAGTCCCTATGAATCTAAACAAGATTTTTAAAAATGATTTAAATGGTCGTGATTGTTACTTTAAAAAATATTATTATTTTAATCTTTGAATCATACATGATTAATCACCTACAAACCTTCCCAAATCTATGTGAAATTATATGTTTAATGTAATTAATCTAATTTTTTAACTTGGAAGGCCTAAAAGGAAAATCCATGAAGTCCATATGATTAATAACCCATTTAAAGCTGTCAAAAAATATGCTTTTGGGACAAAAAAATTGAAAAACAAACAAAAATTGTAATTTGTATGGACTTGTGAAAATATGGTCAAATTTGAACCATTCAAAAGTCCCTAACTATTAAATGGTTAAGGTTTTCAAAGAAAAAATTCATTATATGAGTTTATCATTTTGTATTTCATCATATATTGAATCCCAATAAAAAAATTAAAATGTGAATTAATATATATTTTTTCATTTTGTGATGTTCCAGTCAAGTGACTAGTCCATATTTTTCAACTTCAAAAGTCCATTACTATTAGTAAATGATTTTTTAAATCTATAAATAACCACACAATTCATTTCATATTGAAGTTGTTAGTTTAGATTCAAGTCCCAATTAGTAGATCTAAGGATATAGTAATCACCATATGCATTTGAATAAAAGGTACCCAAGAAAAATAAATTGTTTTGTCACAAAAATGACCCACTTGATTGTGCATCTACCCAATACTTTAACTTATCCTAGATTATTTTAGGTAGCTTATGTTAGCCTTGGTTATCCTAGCTAACTTAAATTAACCTATGTACGTCTAACTTAACTTAGATAAGTTCAAGATAGATTGGGTAGATCTAGTCTACCTAGGTAAGCTAAATTTAATTTAATCAAGGTACCTAAGTTTTTTTACTAGGTTGTATTAAACTCTTGTTTATAGTCTTGTGGTAGGTAGTTTTGTTATTAAAAAAAAATCATGGTGCAATGGTTAAAAACTTGAACCTTCAAAATTTTGGTGAAAGGTTCTAATTCTCACACTTGCAACCTATGCAAATGACTTGGATTACCTAGGTTTGCATTTAATGTAAGCCATTTTGGGGCAAGCCTCTTAAGGTTCTTAAGTTAGGCTAGGTGGCGAACTTCCTAAGCTAACCACCTAGGTTAAGCTTTTTAAGTTACATCACTTAACTTTATTTGACTAGGCTTTGATTGCCATGTGGCATCATACAATTGGCCCAAAAAATTATAATTCTTAAATTTTAGGTTGACACACAGCAATTCATAAGCGGGTGATAAGTTATTTAATTTGGCTTAGGTTACCATATGGAAATTTCCTATGTTAGTGAAAAGCTTCATTAAGTTTAAGTGGAAAGCCACATTAGCATTTCAATAACATTTTTCACTACTACATATTTTATTTAGGGATTTCAAATTTTCCATTTAAAAAAATTACTTACTGAAATATTTTACTATTTGAAATGACCAAACATGATTCCACTAAAAAAAATAATCAACTAATGTTTTTAAAACTAATTAGGTCCAAAATTAGTGAAAAAATCCATTTTCACTATTATTTTTACCAAATTTTGACAGTGGAAAGAACATCATTGCTTATTGTGATTCTTTACAATTTCTTTGACTTTACAATGAAATAAAGGCACACAACATGTTAGCAATCATGTTTTAAAAGTTATTCAAAGGACTTTGTGGGCAATGCATAGGTTGTTCAAATTGTTGTTAAATATGATATTAGTATTGTCTGCCCTTTTTTGTTATAAGTAATCTTGTAACGACATTATTAAAGGTAGTATTAGTTGAAGATGATGATTGATTCTTTGGGTAGATTGTGTTTAATGATGATGCAATCATGTTTACCTTGAGGAATGAATTACAATTGTTTTAATGGCTTCCTATGGGGTCAACAAAAATTGAAAATGCCTTGGTTTGGTGGTCACAACATGTGGTGCAATTTTCACACTTGTATATTTTTTGGCTTGTTGAATTTTTGGCATTATTAATGTATATTAAGATTGAAAGAAATGTTAATGTGGTTGGAATCATTACAATCTATGGTCATTTAGGTTGAGGATTGAGAATTTGGATTGCCTCATCATGGTTGTCAAAAATTAGCCCAATGATGCTTGTTTAGGTGTGTTGGAATTTTAAACCCTAAGTGGATGGAAAAACCTTTTGTCATTTGAAGCTACTATGATTGACAAGAACAACAAGCTCATGGAGGATAAAGGCCTTTTGAAGAAGACTTTAAATTATCTTGAAAGTTTGTTGGTTTTTTTGTTTTGACTTTGTGTTGTTTTCATTCTTTGTTGATTATTTGTTGTGTTTAAAACTATTTTTATGTTGATTGTTATTTGTGGGTGTATAATATATAGGGCAAACACATATGGGGTACTAGAAGTACAAATGTTTGAAAATTTCTCCATGCAATTTTGCTTGTTGCAACATTCCAAGGATGAAATGGGCATTTTCATTAGTCTTCAAACATGAACATGTTATTAGTTTATTTTATTACGTTTTGTTTTGTTTTCACCACATTGTGTTCAATAAATTAAAATTCAATATATTGTCCATTTGAGGGTTGTTATTTGAGGGTCTAGGGTGTCCAATTTACAAGCTTTAGACCTACCATGTCCAATTGCGGGGATTTTATCAATGTTTGTCAATTTTAATCATGTGTCAATTCAATCAATCCTAAGTTCTAAATCTTTAACGTCTTTAAATACTATCTTTTAAAAGTTGTGTTGTGCCCAAAACCTCCTCCCTCTTTGAGGAAACACGTGTTGTCAAATTCAGTATGAAATCAACAATTCAATTACATCTCCAAGGGTGGTCATACAAGTCAAACTTTAGAATTAGAGATACTATAACTTTTTCTGGCTTTTGTTGGTTAGAAACTACAAATGCTTCAACTCATAACACAGTAGAGCAAAATTGTGGCATAACAAATATGTGATCTGTTTCAAAATATGTTTGTTTTTCACATAATTCTTCTCTTTCTGAGCACACTGTGTGTTGAATAGAAAATCTAGAGATCGCGACAATTTGAATTAACATTAACCTTTTAAAAATTATAACCCTCAATCCAAACGACATCCTCTTCAGAAAACCCTAAACCCAACACTATAAATCTAACCCAGCCCCCCGCCCAATGACAAGATCAATCAGACTAGAACCCAAGTAACCCTACTTGAATACCAGGTTTCAAGCTAATCATCAATACACAACCCACTTAGGTCCTAGGTTTCGTGTTTCCTCCTCTTAGGGCTCCTCCCCATTGTGGGTTCTGCACTTTTGGGTGTGGTCTTTTGTTTGGACTTCTGTCATCTCCTTTTTTTCTTCTCTTGTTCCCTTGTCAAGTGTCTTTTCCTTTATTTTTTTAATTATTTATTTTTTACCCACAATTTTCAAGAACTCTAAAGAGAATCTGTTACTTTCTTACTGGAGGAAATTGGGGGGAAAAAACACTGCTAGGGGCAACCCTACAAACTAGGGTTTTTACCAAAAAAAACAATGATTTATAAACTTGGGATGTAACCGAACTGGTCATAATTGATTTAGCCAAATTCGGCTATAGACCCAATATGAAAGTAAAATAACTTAAGAATATCCTTTTATATTTTGGCTACTTGCTGGAACCTGGTTGTAGAGATTTGACGATTTCCTTTTCTTTGTTTTTTTGGGAAATCTGGTGAATGCTGGTCATTTTCTTTGCAAAAATCCTCTATATATGTCCAAAGCATATTTTTGAGGTTGGAAAATGAAAAAATTCACCCTCAATTCTTTAATTTGACCTACAAGTGTCTGTAAAAGTTTAACCAAAGGCACCAAAATAATAATTTCAAAAGTCTGCGCATCCACAAAAATATATATAATATATTAGAGTTATCAGTAAAGTAACCCTGTCTTCACCCTGTCTTTGGGCCTCCTTTCACCCCCTGTCCCCTCTTTCAGTGGTATCCGCAAAATAAAGGCATTTTATTAAATCACAGTATGAAATGCTGCAACTCAGTATGAAACGCTGAAACTCAGCATTAATTGCACAAGGTTCGAGAGTAATTATAGTAGTTGTACAGGTAGGAGCAGAGAAAATATATGTAACAGCAGTAGTAGAGGCGCTCAGGAAAAAGGAAAGACAGGATAAAACTCAGTTTTCCACCAAAATTGATGGGTTTCTGAGTTTCTTCACCACCTCCTTGCATACTAATGTGTTTTTTTGTTGGTTTGTTTTGTGTCTCACCTTGTGTATGACCAAACTCAGGGTTCTGGTGCTGTGTTTGTCTTACTTTACGGATAACTCTGTTAGTTCATAGAAGATCCCTAAAGATAACTCAAAACCACCCCCAACCCAATTCTAGAAGAGTTTTCCAGAACGTGTTTTTAGAGATTGTGGTAATAGTGACGATGGTTTGGCACAAACAGTCGCAAGAGATCATCAGATTTAGTAATGTTTCAACACGACCTGGGGATTTCCAATGGCATTTACAGAGGACTTTGGATGAAGTACATCCTTTAAAGAGTGTTCAATCCAGTTTGGACTTGGGACCAGTACATATCCAACCTACGTCGTAATTCTTAAATCTGGGCCAGTTGACAAAATATTTGTTTTGATTGGTTGATCATAATGATTGGCCGAGGTAGTGCGGTGGTTTTTTTTTTTCAATCATACTAAGTGATCACTAGTAGGAGTAAACTAGCCCACACAAAATATTTTGGAGTACAACTTTTTGATAAGAAAGAGAGCCAATAAAGTTAGTAAATATGCATAAGGTAGAGCCAAAGGATATTTCAGATCTTTTGATATAAATGTGACTTGACAAGATGAAAACATAATGTTAAGTTTCCAAAAATTAGTATCTTGAAATAACACAAAAGCTTCAAGCCACAACACAACTTACCATTAATCTTCAGCAACTTTCTTTAAATCTTGGTCTTCAACTCCCTCCTTTGACATGACATGGTCATCAACAACAACAACAAAATAAAAAGAATATTTTGGATCCATCCCTTGCACAAGTTGTTAAAATATTAAGATCTAACTTGTGCCCAAAATTATTAGAAAAGTTGAACTTGAGATGCTGCTGAAAGCTCCCTTGTTCTAAAATTAATTCAACTCTACACTTGACTGTTGAATCTGACGACAAGGTAAAATGCTCTTGATTGGCTGCTTATAATGATTGACCAAGCCGATTGCATTAAATAAGTTTAGTCTCACTCATTTCATAGTATCTCATTTTTCATGTATGCAGGGTAACAATTGGGAAACAATAAACACATTGTGTTGAATGTGATAAGTAGTGCCAGAGGGTCAACAATGCCGGAGTATGGGTAGAACTGCTCTAATAACGTCAGAGTCTGATTTTGCACTCTTCAACTACATGCAGTATACATGTGTGTTCATTTGCTCGGTGTTTAATTTTGAGCTCTGATTTGGGTACCTCTGCAGGCTTGTCTCGTGTTGACACTGGGTATGGCATTTCAAAAGATTTAACTTAGCAGTTCCCAAGATAGGAAGAGCAAAGTTAGGCTTTTTAGTCTTTGGGGGTGTCACATTGCATTTGTAAACAACCTTTGTATCATATGGGGATTCACTTTCTTCACTACGTGCATGGTTGGGAAGAGTACGCGTATGGTGGGGAGTGGATGGCTTTGTATAATGTTGTGTGAAATGCTTTCAGAAGCATTGTGAAAAATGCAAGGTTTTCATTTGTCACAAGAGCAGACCTATGTCCTTCCACCCCCACCTTGTAGTTTTTGTGACATTGAGTTGACATTTTGCTATTAGTCGATGGTGTACCATGTTGGCAACATCGTCATCATCAATCCACTCAAGTTGATTTAGTTTCATAGAATATTTTTTCTCATGGGGTTACCATAACAATCGCAGCTCAAATGAAAGATGTGTTTTATTGTGATTGGTTCCTAGTGGACATGTTTTTTCTTCTAGCTGTAAACGTTTTTGAATGTTTGCACCAACATGCAAACAAGTTTTTCCATCAATGTACCAACATGGCATAAAGAATGAAAGGGCACTGGAGGCCCTCCTCTCTCAATTTTGTGTGCATTTTATAGGCAAAAGGTGTCAATGGCACTACAACAAGTGCAAACAATCTCTATTTTGTGACGGGTTGTTGAAATAGGTGAGGGTTCTTCTAGGCTAGGCATCTTTTCACCAAGTCCTCCCCTTTCCTCATTTGATATGCTTCTTGCGATTGGAAGGGTTCGAGAACTTGATGTTCCCCTTTGTGATTCACCCTCGTAGGTGGTTCTTTTGTCTTCGTGGACGTGGGTCCTTCCATTTTGCTCCTTGTATTCCCCCTTTTTGGGTTGCTTTGGTTTGTATTTCATTGGCATGGTTTATCATCATCATCATCATTTCAAAACCCTGGCTTACTTACTTCGCTTACAATCAATTGGATATTTTTGTTTGGGTTACTCCTTTTGATGACTCCTGGGTCACGGTTTGTCTCCTTAGCACCATATGTGCCGACTTTGCCTGCTGGTTTCCAGCAGGTGTGCAGCTGGGTTTCACTATGTTTGTGAAATTGTTGGTTGCTAAAGATTCCTACTACTGGCACTGCATTCTGCAGTCCTGACATGGATTCTACAAGCACAATGTATTAGCAGCAGAAGTTTTGACTTCTGGTCGGTAATTGCTGCCTGCCAAGGTTCTACTCTTTTTTTTAATCAAGAAATCCAGTTGCTTCAAGCCTCAACAAGGAGGGACACCTAGCTACTTGCCCCTGGTCTCTTAAGTCTGATTAGAGAATAAAAGGGGTTGAAGTTGGCAGAGACCAGGTCTAGGATAACTAGCTGCCAGTTTGGGTCCCCAAAACACTTGAAGCTAACTTTAAGTCTGAAAATCAAACTAAAAAGTGGAGCTGATGCACTCTCTGAGTTCCGACCAATCTGTCCAATTAATAGTTGTGTAAAAGCCCAGGCAGTGACCAAGAAGACAATGTATGCAGCAATGCACAAGCAGCAGCATTGTGTAATGTAAACCACCTATGAACCTCAGGCATCACAGAGGTGGCTGGCTGCAGTCACCCACTTTGACAAATTATTTTCATGTAGGGTTTAGGGTACAAGCTGAGTTTTGTTGGCCTTGCCTACCAAAAAAGGCAAGGATATTGTGTTTAGATTCATTATAGAGAATAGTAGCTTAAGGGATTTTGGCCCCTAGGTAATAAATAGCTCTATTTTTATATGAGGATGTTTGAAAGATGATATTTTGGCTTGTGTTGAAACTTGAGATTACTTATAATAGAGTTATAATATCTCGAAGGATTTTGGTTTCTTTTAGAGGATTTTTTGAAGATTATATTTTTTCATGGTGAAATATTTTAGTTTCAAAAATTCTTCTTTTGCCAAGGGACTAACCAAGGGCTTTAGCACCAGCATTTGCTAAGTCTTGACATTCTTGGTCCCATTTGCTTTTTTGAGGAGGAGAAGGCTATGAGCACTTTCCAAAAATACTGGACGCTGGTGACATCATGTCACTCATTCGTATTTTGAGATATTTGATGAGATCTTGAAACATCTTCTGTAGTAATGTTGCTTTTTTTCAATTTTGTGATGTTCTCGCACTAGCAATCATCCATAAGGAGATCTATCCATGTTTTGCTACCGTAAACGAGCTACAAAAGCAGAAATTTATTAAAATCATTTTGTACCCTGACTACTTGCTTGAACAATGTATAACATGATGATTTTTAAAATGTGTGTTTTGATTGATTTGGGAATATGCAACAAAAACATTTTTCGCAAAATAATGATTTTTTTCCACCATGCCCTTCCCCTCACTCCCAGTGGGCACAAAATAGTCAATCTTGTGATAGTGGAGATGAATTGACAATGGCTGAGTACTCTTTCACATGTCCACTTGTAGTTTTATATTGTTGTAATTGTGTGATCATACATACATTGTATCTGTTGGCCTTTGCCTACCAAAAGGCAAAAGGCAACGATATTGTGTTTAGATTCATTAAAGGATTTTGGACCCAAACAAGTCTATTTTTATATGACAATTTTTGAAAGATGATATTTTGGCTTGTGTTGAAACTTTAGATTAGTTATATATGATTATAAATATCTTGTCATTTTAGTGAAAAAAACTATTTAGAAAACTGCTACCATGCTAAAAGCATAATCCAAATGTGTCCCCCAAAAAAAAGATCTCAAAATTTTGCAAATTTTTTTTCAGAAAAAATGGAAATATAGTGAAAGAATATTGCTTTTCATCTTTTATTCTTCTCATTTTGGCAAAAAAAAATCACCAAATAAAACGCTGAAGCAAAAGGAACAAACAAGGGTTGTGTCACAATGTGGCCTTGCCATTTACATTAAAAAAGTATCTTAGGGCAAAAAAAGAATTGTGGAAACTCAAATATTTCACCATGCAAATAACCATGTATTAACCTCCACCAATTCAACAAATGTGTTTACATGCAACAAACAATAAAAATATGTTCATTTATTTTTTAATGGCTAAAACATATCAATTTGTAACTAGCTGTATGTAACATACTATTAAAAACCAAGCCCCATTGTTTAATCAGTATTAGAAATTGCAATGCCTCCAAATATTATGGTGGTTCCTAAGGTTCATAATCATGATTCTCAAATAAATTAAACAACTAGTTTTGATATTCAATACTCACTTCTGAAATTGCCAATTAATTATTAATTGTCTCATGGAAACCATTAATTCTTTTATTCTATTAAAATAACTAAAACCGATGGTTATTAACAAAATTAAAATACCTACCAAGCATTGTCAAAAATCTTATCCAATGTGGTAGTTTCCCTACTTGCACAATTTCACTATCTTGTTCAATTAATGAAATCCACCAAGGACCTCTCTTCTTAAAAGATCACAATTTCTTTTACTTTGGCAAATACATATTAGACCAAATTGTTGATGCATTCACTTCTTGTTCACAAATTGAGTTTTGACTTAAACTTATGTATGTGGAATGTGTTCAATAAGGTGATTCACATGATGTGACCTCTTGGACATGCATAATGTTGAAACATGTCAAATGTTGGCAAAAAGAAAAAACAATGGATTTCAACAATTACAATGGGAAAGTGTGCATTCAATTCAATTTTCTCCATGAGAATCCCAAATGCATTTGTTGATGTAATGATAATTGAAGGCATACATGATCATGAACAAATTGTTTATAGTGGTTTCATATTGAACTTAACTATGGCGGTATGTATGTTGGCATAAATGCAAGAGCATTGAAGCCTCTTTATGCCTACAATGTGGGCTTTGGGAAAGCAATGGTACTAGGAAATGTGCAAGGCATTGGAACTATTAAGGTAAGTACAATGGGAAGGTGTCCAACTAGGCCCCATCACTTTTGTGGGTATAACTCAAATTGGTTGCAAATGTGTATGGGCCATCCTTGTTGACAATGCATGGGTTTGGAAAATGTTTCAAAAGTGATCAAGATCCGTCTTCACATGGTCATGTGGTCTTTGGATTGCCCTAGTTCTTGAACATTTGAAATGTGGCCAAAAAGTGGATAAGAATTGGAAGTAGTACTTCCAAAAATGGAATGAGTGTGTGGAATATCAACCAAAATCAATGACTTCTATGTGGTTTATATTTGCACATGCAAGTGTATATATCCTTTACAACTCTTCCAAATGGTAGGCAAAATGTATTGTTCACTCAAGAAGCTCAATCACCAAAGTCCACTCCAATTAGATTGAGGGATGACCAATATTGGAAAATATATATATATATATATTCATATTTAACGAGATTGGTTATTATGCCTCTATCCATGATCAAATCATTGCATTTCTAACAAATTTGAATGAAACTTTTGATCTCAAAAGAGCAGTCATTCTATTGTTTATCATTCAAGTTGGTCATCAACATGCACTTAATAGGTCTTATCTGCTTAAGATGCATGGTGGGATGAAGTTTCAAACACCTTATTGTGTTAAAGATGATGACTTATGTATGAATGTAAAGCATGAGCTTGGAGCTTTGAGCTTGTAGCTTAAAGCTAATGTGATTTTAATCCACCTACATGAATGATTTCATATGGATGAATGTCATTCTTGCATGGATGAATTTCATTTATGATTTGGATTAAATAAATAATTGGATTAAATTCATCCATAATTGGAAGATAAATGGATATAAATCATTTAAAATTTATCCATTTGTTGTCCTAATATTAATATCCCAAACTTGAACATCATTTAATAATAATGGATAATGTGATTATAAAGGAAAATATGATGATGGCACCAAAAGATTTTTTTTATTATTTGTTTAAAAACTCATTTTCGTCAACAATGAAACGATTAAAAATTTATTATCATGGGATCAATGTTAAACCCCCACACCCCCTTGTTGTCAACAACATTATATATGCACTTTGTGAAAAATTAGGGCACCTTGACAATAATTATTAAAAGCAACCTCATCATCATCTATGATAGTAGGTTGTTTGAAGAAAGTTAATTAAGGTGTTTAAAATTGAATTTTCATTTATTTCAAAAACTCATTGTCATCAATAATAATAAGCAATTTAAAGATATCTAAAGGATTCAAAACACATCATTTTCAACAACAATAGTTAGATTTGATGAAAGTTATGGCACCTTCAAAGAAAATTTTTAAAAATTTCCCCATTGTCATCCACAACATTTATAAATAGGTTTGAAGGACGTTGTGGCACCTTTGGAAACGAAAAGAACCTAATGTCGTCAATGACATTGGGTCAATTTGCCCTAAAACCACAAAATAAACAAATAAAATTCATGGTAAAAACATTTGTTAGAAAAACAACCGTGGGGTGGATGTTAGCATGCTAATAATAATATAGTTAAGACATATTGAAAATAACGGCACTTTAAACGATAGCCACCAAATACATTTATAATGGAATTTATATTATAATTTGAACAAATGTTATATCATATATAATTAAATTTTGTTTCATAAAACTCTAGTTAAATTAAATAAAAGGAGAAAAAAAATTGTTGATAAAAACTTAATGATAAATAAAACATTCGTGCATAATTTTGATGGAAGTTTTATAAATTAAAAACATGTAAATTCAATTTTTTTTCAATCCATATATTAGATGAATGAAAAAAATCATTCATCCATAATGAAGATGAATGTTTACATTCATACCCATGTTTGCTTTTAAGTTTATTTATATAACATTTATTTTGTGACTAAATTCTTGGGCTTTATTTGTGTGTGTGTATAGGGGAAAAAACATTTTACCATCCCAAGTTCCAACTTTAGGCTCTAGGTTCAAGCTCTAAGCTCATGCAACAACTTGTCTCTTGTTTTAAACTAATTAAATTCCAATAAATCCTAATCAAAATTTGTAAATTGTTTGATTAGAAAATTTTGTGGAATGCTCAATTTTCATGAACTACCAAAAACATTCTTTAAAAAATTAATGTTATCTTGGATAATGAGTTAAATGAACATTTGATCTCACATCTATCATTCACATTAATCAAAGTGATGACGTAAAACTACCCAAATACTCACTTTCACCTTTCAAACAAATACCCATTTACATTGCATACTCATGGAATGGGAATTTTACATGAGCTCATTTAAGACCCAACAAGTGGTCATTGAATATTATGCCTCCTATCATAGAAGGGTTTAAGCTCCTTCTTTGAACATTTTTTCAAAACTCCCAAGATAGACGAAAGGGAAGCTCCTTTTAACATTTTCCTCAAGGTCCCAAAGTAAGATAATAGGGAATAATGTTGTGCAATTACTTGAATTTTTAAAGAACCACTGGTTCTAGTTTTTTAATATTCCAAAATCAAAGAACTACAATTCTAGTTTTCTGAAAAATAAAAGTAAAAACAAAAGCCAAAAACTATTGATCCTAGTTATTTCAAAAATCTTAAAAAACATGTGGTTTGTTAGCATTTTACATTAGATAGTTTATACATTCATCTAGTACATTCACTCATTGATGGAACATTAAGGCTTTTCCCCTCCCATGTTTCTTGACTCCTTCTTTAGTATCCTTTTACCCTAATTACTATAGAGGCAACAATGTAAAATTTTGGTTCTCCTCTTTCACTCAAAGTTGTTTTTCCAATCTTGGCTTTGCTTTATTCAACATGGTACTAAAGTAAATACCAAATAAATTTCTTGTAATATCAAGATAATTCAAATTTTAATTGGAATTTAAATAAATCAATAAATCAATGGCTTTTGTACATCCATCTTTAAAAGAAAAAGAAATTTACACCTTCAATCAATACACACATCAAACATGCCTTGTAGGCTTTGTATATTATTGCCACAAGTTATCCATAAAATTGTCGAACTATTTATGTTAGGTGAAACTTTTCAAATCACAAAACAATTTTTTTAAAAAAACAATGGTATAAGAAAATGGGATCTTGCCATAATGTTTGATAACATGACATAAGAATCTTTCAATGTTAACAAATAAAGTGTGTATATATATGTCTCAATTCAAGGTTTTTGATTTATGTAACATCACAAGATTTGATGGAACTTATTTTCATGTTTGAAAATATAACATAAAACTAGTTTTAAAATCTGAAAATTTATTAAAAATTGATGAGGGATTGAAAATTGAACTTGTTTCTCCTCCTACCACTCTTGGTGGCATAATTCATCATTTACCTCCCACCAAACTAGGGAGTAAAAACAAATTTCTACAAAACAATACACATCCATGGACAATTACGAGTTCAAAACATGAAAAAACCAAGCAAGAATGGTACGTGTTATTGTGATTACACCTTTGGACAATAATGTTGAAGCAATGACAAGTGGTTCATTAACCCTTGCATTCAAAAAAAGGCCTTGGTCTAAAATCAACGAGCCCCTTTTAATTCACATGTTTAAAGCCAAAACTTTTGCAAGCCTACCAATTATCCAAGGGGATACATCTTCAAAACCCTCTTTTTACAATTGGAAAATTTATTCAAATCCACCTCCCAGAAAATGTTTTTTTTATGATAAAGATAACCACATTATAAAGGATTGTCATAAATAGTAAGTAGATGAAGCAAATGGGGTGTTCCATTGCAACAACCCCAATCAAAAACAAATGCTCTCCATAGCAACATTGCAAGCTCAAACCAATTCCACGACCAATGATTGGATTGTTGAATTGGGTGCTACTTGGCATATGGCTCATACTCGAACCACATTTGCCACATATGTGGATTTGCCATAAGGGCAATTTGCTTATACAATCAATGGATCTGCCCATGAAATCAAAGGCATTGGAGAAGAAAATGTCATACTTCAAGATGGCTCAATAAAAACCATTTCACAAGTACTTCATGTATCACAAATGAACTGTATTTTTTTTATATTAAACAATTGGCATTGGCCAAAGGAGAATTTCAATTACATGGTATTCAAACATGTATGTATATTATAAAACATGAATTGATTGCTTGCAACTTGCACCTTTCAACATGACTTATACACCCTTGGTTGATCACAATCTTTCATTGAAAATAATGCAAATCAAAAGGCAATGCCCATTTCATTTGACAACACCATATGTATTTGGCATAGACGTTCGAATCACATAAGTGTTAAAAGACTATAAGACTTGGTTAACACCACATGGCCAAAAGTATTCACTTGAAAAATATACATGTAATTTTTTCTGTGAATCATCTAATTATGGGAAACAAACAAAGTTGTCATTTCCAAACACTGGTAAAAAAGGCCAAAATGTAATTAATTGATTTATAACTACATGTAACTAATTGTCACTTGTAATTAACTTCAATTACTTATGTAATTAAAAACCACGTCACACATTCTTGGATCACATTTATGACTATTTTGTGACTACTAGGTTTTTCATTCTTCCAATGGGATGATTTTTCACACACTTTCATCTTGGAAGGCCGTCATATCGCCCATTAGTTGAAAAAATGATCAAAAAATGGTAATTAGTACTTATGTCTATACATAAGTTATGTATATATTTAATTTTATATAGAGTAGGTTATGTGTTTTGTGTTATGGTAATTGAGTATAGTAGGCCTTATGTATACATTATGTACTCCACATCCACTAGGGTATATACATGTGTTGATTTCATGGATTGGTTAGTCATAGTTTGAAAAATTATGAACTTTTATTAGCTTAATATTAGGATATATGTAAGGATGGGAATACATCAATCATCCATAGGTGCATATATGTATATTTTGATATTATTAAAATTATATTGGAACATAGACATCATATTCTAAATTTATAATTATTATTATTTTTAATCACAAATTCTTAATACTTATACAACAATAAAAAGCAAGTGTAGTAATTATCATAAAATAATTTTAATCAAAGTGATTAATGCAACCAAATTCATTATTTTAAGTAAACTAATTACTAATTAATCCATAATTTCTTAAACCATTTTATGTACAAAATTATACAAAAAATATAAATAAAATCATACATATATTAAAATTTTATGTTTTCTAAAACTTATAATCTATAATTACAATTCATTTTTAATTTCCTACACTAATTATAATGTAATTTGAGTAATTATTTTCATTACTGTAAATTAATATATCTATTATTTATGATTAATAATTTAAAATAAATAATTATTGTTCCAACATAAACTTGTACATTAATTGTTAATTTTTCAATAGTGCTAAAAATTAATTATAGATTTTTAAATTAAACTTTGTAATCATTATTTATTTTAATTTATAATTTATAATTAGAATTAAACTTTAAAAGTCTTATAATAATTATACTAATATTAGGGTAACTAATGTAATATTTATTACTTTAATTACATGCATTATACATAGTTTATAATTGAAATAATATTTATAATTTTACAATAATCTTACTATAATTTGAGTAATTAATGTACTTACTGTAATTAAAGTATTTCAATTATAATAAATTACTATATGTAAGAGGTCATATAATATTTTACTTGTAATAATATTTTTATTACAACGTAAATTAATTATTGTAAAAACAATATGTTTACAGTAATTATACTTTAATTAGAATATTATTATTAAAATTATTATAAATTATTATTCAATAAAAAAATTATTTATACGTTGTAAATTATATTTTGATTAATTTATAGGTTTTTAAACAATAATATATGATGTATAATTGAACTTAGTTATTATCAACCATTAGTTTGAATTAATAATTAAAATTAAGATTTTATAGTAATTTTACTATTATGAAATTGATTCCCATAATTAGTGTAATTAAGTTAATTAAACATGTATTATAATAGTTTCATAATTTAAAATCGAAGGTATAATTCATAATTATAACTTATATTTTCCAAATTGAAACCAATATTTATATTTTTAAATATTTATGTATGAATAAATTATATTGTAGTTTTTTATTAGTTTATTTATGTATTATGTATAGAAAACTTGTAAGTAATTAAATATTTAGTTGCATATTTATAAGTTATTAGTAATTTAAATGAATGATTATGAATGGTTGATATTTGTTATATATAGTTAAATGTTTTATGGATATAATTTGATTATTAATTCCATAATTAATTATTAAATTAGTTAATCATTTAATTAGTTATTTTGGTTAGAAATCAGAAATGATAACAAAAGATATGTGGAAAGGTTTTTAGTTGTAAAGTAGTTTGTAATTAAGTTACAAGTTCAAAACTTATCCCATATTGTTTGTTCTTCATTCCCATTTTTTTAATTACATAAAGAAGGTACCAACCTCTTTAAATTTGACCTACCTACTTACTTTTACCTATTTAAATATTAATTTAAATTTATTTGGTGTAAATTTAAATTAGTCTACCACATGGCATATTTACATTGTGCCACGTGTCACAATCTAAGAAGGTGAAATCCTTTAAGGTGTACCACATGGGATGAAAAGGATCTAGTCTTTACTGTAGTCCTTTTTAACTTTATATTTCGATCCCCATAAAAAATAGTGAATCAAAAGTTGTCAAATATTTCAAAACGATTATATTTTAAACCGTTACAATTATAAATTCCATCATAACCATCCATAAATGTGTCTTTACATGGTAAAAAATCTATCTTGTGTCTTGAATTCTAAGTCCTGAAACAAAATCATGTTTTGATATGTGAAACAATGAAGGGATGCCATGTATGTTTGATCATTCAACAAAAAAGTGTGGCAAAATTTGAAAACAATTAATTAAACAAATTTGGTTGTCCTATTGAAGCATAAACCATAAAGAAATGCAAGACTCCAAGACATTTCTAGAAATATCCTTTTTCTTATATCCACATCTCTTATATTTCCCCTTAAACCTTTGGAACTTAAAATATTTACTAATATAATTAATGTAATTGTCCTTATTAATGTAGCCCTTTTGATGGAAAAAATTCAAGATTCTAGTATCAATTTCAAAAACTCTGGTTTTTTATATTACCAAAATTTTATACCATCATGTAGAACATACTTTATTGTATTTGTGGTTAAAATATGAATCAATTTGAACAAATATTGTTATTCATGTTGATTCATTTTCAATAAAATTGCATAATGGAACAACGTTCCTGAAATGTGTTTCAAGACATTTAAGGACATGTTTAAATCATCCAAATCACAAATAATCACAAAAAATATGAATATGAAATGAAAAAATAAATTCACCAAAATAAATGAATCTGTAAACATTGTGATCATTGAAAGTAATGTCTACGAGTGATTTTGAAGTGAGACATTCTTTTTGTGTACCCCAACCGTGATTGTACCCTAGAAGGAAAACCAAACCCTTGGAAGACATTAGGCCTTCATGCCAAAATTATAAAATATTATGCTCTTTATCTAGATGATCCCACCACTTGTAACCAAGCTTTAAATAGTCCCACATCCACAAAATGGAAGCTTGTTATTGAAAAGGAATTTAATTTCTTAATGAAGAATAATACTTGGACACTTATGCCCTTACTATCCAACTATAATTTAGTTGGTTGTAAATGGGTTTTCAAAACAAAATATGGCAATAATAATGCAATCCTAAATCAAAAAGTTCACCTAGTAATTAAAGGTTTTCCTCAACAAGAAGGGGCTGATTATGATGACAAATATTCCCCTATTCTCAAAACCTTTTCAATGTAGGTCCTCCTTGCTTATACAACACATTTCAACCTTGACATTCATCAAATGGATGTCCAAACTACTTTCTTAAACGGAAATTAAAAGAAAAAGTTTTTATGGAGGTACGCTCAAGGGCTACAAGTGCATGAGAATTCCAATTTTGTGTCAAACTCAATAAACCTTTATATATATGAAAACAATCATCTTGTACTTAGTACCAACATTTGGATTCATTTCTTTCATCCATTGGATTTATGCCAAGTGTTGTTGATATTAATGTTTACATACATAAATAAGGTGACAACTTCATCATTATTGCACTTTATGTTGAAGATGACATATTTCTGATCACTAATGATTGCCCCAATTTGCTCTGAAAAATCAAACATGCTTTGAGCTCAGAATTTGACATTATTGATATGGGGCCTATCACCCCATAATACAATTTTGGGCATCAAAGTGATTGATTTATAATCGTGCTCAAGGTTTTATTCAAATCTTTCAACAAAGATATGTCCAATCCATCCTCCTCAAACTTAAAATGGAGTCTTGTCACCTAGTCTCCACTCCTTTGGAACCCGATATTAAATTAAACAAAGCAAATTGTCCAGCAACTCCACAAGAAAAAGAGAAAATGCAACATGTTCCTTATAAAGCCATTGTTGGGTCCCTCATGTACCTTTCCATATACACTCAGCCTAACATATCTTATCCTGCAAGTATAGTTGCCTAATGCATAGCTCATCCTAATGAAAAACATTTGATTTTTGTTAAACGGATTTTGTGGTACCTCAAACGCATTCTCACACTTGGTCTAATTTATACTCTCTCCCAAGATGATTTCATTCTACAAGGTTTTTTCAACATAGATTGAACTGACTTAGCTTGGATAGTTGGCGGTTGACATCTGGCTATTGTTTTATTTTGGGTCATTGTGTTGTTCATTCGGTTAGCTACAAACAATGTTTTGTTGCCCAATGACACTTTCTTGTGCATTCTACTAAAGCAATTTGGTTACATTGATTACTTGATTCCTTGTATTGCTCACAAAGTACTGCAAACATTTATATTTTCTTATAATCAAAGTGCTGCTCAATTAACCGAAAATCCTAAGTTTCATGAATGGAGGAAACACATTGACATTCAAGTCAATTTCATTTGTGAACAAATGCAAGACATGGAATGTTGTGGCTTTTCCTCTCTTGGCTCCTTCTTTAAGATCCTTCTACTCTAATTATTACAAATTCAACAATGTAAGAGTTTGGTTCTCCTCTTTCACTCAAAGTTGTCTTCTAGATTTTAGTCTTTACTTTACTTAACATGGTTTTCATGAAAGAGCCGGTGGTTTTATAACTGGTTCTTTGATTTTTAAAACCATGAATATGAATCCTAAGAACTGCCGTGGGTATGCTTCTGTTCCAAATCACCCAAAATGTGTACATTGCAATATGAGGTACTATCTCTCCAAGTTGTTTTCACTCAATGACTACCAAAGTTATCAAAATTCAGGTCAATAAAAATTGTCCATCTTTTGTACACCTCTAGTGCCAGGGATCAAGGTGCCAGTAAAGATGAGCACTACATGGAAAAGAGGAACAGTAGACTTACAAATCTCAAGTCAATTCTTTTCAGCTGTTTTCTGGATGGAGCATAAATAAAAAGCTTGACAAGTCCTTGATTCTCCAGCTCATTTTGCAAAACTTTTGCCTCGTATTCAAGGATCAACCCAAGATTGAACCAAATTTCTAAGTGAAAACATCATAATTCACCAGCAATTATATCTTCACCAGCATAATTGCAGATTCGCACAGAGGATATAAAAACAGTACAATTGAGACCTTGACACACATTCGCACTCATGGCAATGCAGGTTGTGTTGATATATATTTGGTTACATGTATTTTGCTGCACCTTTTCTGCTAACAATCTGATCTGCCAAAGTGGAACAATCTGATTGGCACACTTTAGCAGGTTTTTTAGGGTTTTGGTAAACCCTAAATCCCAAACCCTAATTCTTAAAGCCTTTGGCAGCTGGCTTTACCCTACACATAGAAAACAAATGAGGAAGAAGTCAGTGTATCATGGTGAAATTTTTTGCATCCTTTGTTGTGCTCGGCCAATTTCCATCATCAGCCAATTTTCAATTCCACATGAATTCCCAACAACTTAATGCATGAAACTAGATGTTTGCAAACTTTCAAATGTATTCACTGTTTGCCTATGGAGCATGTGTAGCATCAGAAATTCAAGGTGGCGATTGGAGTGGTGATTGTTTTTTCAATTTTCTAGTATTGCATCTTTGGCTTAAGCACCCCAAGAAGGATTTTAGCATTGAACGGCAATAGGACATGTAGAACAGTAAGAAAACAATTTGTAATCCTATTGTTGTTTGGCAACTTGCAAGAGGAAGTGCTCTAAATTTGGCCAACCAATGTAGTCCAAAACCTTTACTCTTTGGGTAAAATTTTGGTGAGAAATGGCCCAACACAGGAGGGTGCAGGAGAAGACAACTACTGCAATCCAAACCACACATGTTTGCGGTGGTGGGTTAACAGCCAGAGTTGCTTCCTTCAGCAAACACCTCAATCTGAGCCACAGTGAACCAGCACCCACCAGTGCACCATCCAATGGATGCCCATTATTACTCAGTTGGTGATGAACCTCCTCAACTGAGTTAATATTTGGTTTCACCTCTGTTTTCAGACCATGTATCATCCATCTTTCATGGTGCACTGGTGGGTGTTGGTTCACTGTGGCCAGGCTCAATCTGTTCTTCTTCCAGGTGCCCATAGATATATGCCTCTGTTCTAGCCGAAGTACAAAGGACATGATGTACAAACTTAACACCAATGATTCATTTTTAGCTAACCAATTGTCCTTATTTTCAGTTCCTTCCCCATTTTCTGACAATTGTTTGTTTTACTACCCATTTCCACCAACTCTGCTCTCTTTTCAAGTGTTTCTCAGCATTTTTTTCATCATGCAAACTTACTTTATTCTCAACATTGCTGAAAATTGGGATACATTCTTTGGCAATCTGGAATTAGATTTTGGAATTTTAATGACATCCAGATTTTGGTTTGCTGAAACATTTTGACCTGATTACAGTGATGATAATTTTTTCAAATCAGATCAAAATGGTTTGGACACAATCTATGCAAAGATGCAATCCCTCAAAAGGAGAAGGAAAATCAAAAAACACAAAATTGCAATCAAAACCCACAAAATAGAATTACAAAACCCAAACCTAGTTAGTTAGAGTGACTGAATTATTTCCCATCCTAAGGTGCTGTGTAAACCAGAGTTAGACGGTTATCTGATTTTTTAAAATAACCTTTCGTTCCAAAATGTCAGGAATCAAAGAACCACCTCTAGGTCCAGTTTTTCAAAAAAATCAGAATCAAAGAACCTCAGGTTCTGTTTTTTTTTAAAATATTAATAGTCAAAAGAACCCCCCAGTTCTAGTTTTTCTTTAAACCTCAAAGAACCAACTTCTTTCATGAAATACCCGGATAAGACCCGGAAATTTTCCAGAAAGCAATTGATTCTTAGATGTTTCGGAACTGCGGTTATATGTCAAAGTGAGTTCTCAGATTTTTGAGGACCATGGTTTTAGACATGCAAGAGTGATGTCAAGCACCATGGGCAAGAGTAAAACAAAAGTTTAAAACTCCACAAGATCACTGTAACACAAAGCCTTCCAATGCACAATATAATCCAAATTTAGGAAGTAATTTGATTCCTAATAATATGTCCAGTATTTCACATTATGCAAATGGCTTAACTGAAATCTCAACTCATCATGCCCTTTAACCTTCAAGAACAAGTTCTCATTATTATGTACCACTCATGTTACACATAAGGATTATTCTCAGCTATCTGTCTTTGTGTTTTTTGCCCCAAAAAAAAAGTTATGTATATAATTTTATGCCTTTGGAATTGTTTGAATTACGTTTCTGACGAAGAAGCAATGGTGTTATCTAAAATGACATTAGATGCAAGTCTAAGAGTGACTTTACTGGAGGGTCCAAGGTCCAGGGACCAATGAATTCAAGCAAATCTTATTGGTCAAAAGCTTTAAATTGGTCCCAAGGCCTTTAAATGAGGGTCCAAGACCAAAAAGTGGCAAATTGAGGCTAAACCTACATGGCACCTGTTTTGGAGAGAACATCAATTGGTTTGGACCAAAAAACAGTGCAAAAAGGAGAGCTTCTGATTTGGAGAACCAAGAATCAGGCTAAGGACCAAGGTAGTGTCGAACTCAAGGATTCAATTCGCTTCAAATCAGTCCAAATTGGTTCCTATGAAATTGGACCCTGGACCCTCGTCTAAAGTGGGCCTAAGATCAGTTATGAGCCTTTCAACAAGATGACCAAACTTCACCTTGTAGTTCCCTGAATTAGCTTTCTTCCAAAACATGTAAGTACTACTACCCACTCAATGCCATTCCCGGCTGCTCACACAGAAGACTGGTTGATTTCCTCATAATCCTCATTGTGAGGCCAAGTTCTTTCCTACTACAACACACACATACAAAATCCAACTCCACCAAATTTGGTCTTATCACTCTCCTCTATCTCAACCCACCCACTATTGACCTCTCAACACACACTAATTTTCCCTCCCTACTCGCCCTGACTTTGGTGCAACCTCTTCACACCTTGTGCTACCATCCTTTTGCTACCCCATGGAAACCAATTTGTTAATTTATGTGACATGAACACAAATAAGGGCGACCCTCAACAAGGACAAAAGCCACAAGGCAAAGGGGCTCTCATTCACTATTGCCATTCTGTCTCCCCTCCCTTTAAGCCTTTTTTTTTGTTACCGGCCAACATGTTGCTGCTAGGTGTGCTCGATCTAGCTTGGTTGGGTAAAACCTTTCATCCTTAGGGAATAGGCCATTCTAGAAAAGGTCATTGAGGTCAATGCAATTAACTACTAAGAAAAAGTCATTTTAATGTTTGTTGGTCAAGCCTTGGGAAAAGGTTGGGCAACCATGTTGTCTTAAATTTGTTAGCTGCGTTATATAAAATTGATAAACATTTTCTAGCTTAAGTAAAGGCGAGCATACCCTAGTAATAAATAGTTCTGCCTCAACAAAAGGTGATAAGGTGTCTCCTCTCCACTGAAATGAATTATAATCATTTACTTATACAAGAAATTTTTTACTAGTGCTTTACACCAGTTGGGTGATTCTCAGCCTGGATGTATGAGAAAACACATGATTGTTTTGTTGTTAAACAACACATGCATTCAATCTTTAAATAAAAATTGCATGTGTTCAAACAATGTTATTCCACAATATTGTTTCTACAAATACCTAGATCATGACAAAGGTTCCAGTTCTAATTCTTCACAAAAATTCAAAGCTGAGTGCTGCTCACATTTGGGTGGTCTCCAGATTGTTGTGCCAATCCCAAATCTGGTTTTGCTATAGAAATTCAAAATGGGTTTCTGTTTGGAACTGGGTTCTTTTATCGTTGGTTTCAGATTGATGGGGTAGTTGCAATTTCTGTTCATTGCACTAGACTTATTTGACCAGGTTTGGTGCTATAGAAATTCTAGTTCTTGTGCACCTCTGCTCAACAAACCAATTCATCTCACAAACACATTGCAATGGAATGTTACATGATATCCACCATCCCACATTACCCAGCTGCCAGGTACCAAGTTCTGGAATGTCACATGATATCCACCATCCCACATTACCCAGCTGCTGGGTACCAAGTTATGGAATGTTACATGATATCCACCATCCCACAATACCCAGCTGCTGTGTACCAAGTTCTGGAATGTCACATGATATCCACCATCGCACATTACCCAGCTGCCGGGTACCCAGCTCCCATCACTAGGTGAAGCAACCAAAATACAGGCTTTCGGTATATTGAGAAAGACTCAGATAACTCAGCTGTCAGCTTTACAAAAGGGTGTTAGAGGAAAGGTCCAATGATGACAGGAGAGTAGTACTAACATAGATCAGGAAGCACGACTACCAAGGAGCCACCACTTGGACACAGCTGCATATATCTAGCTATACATCATGATGAGGCATGTAAAATCTAGAATCACAAAAGGGATTCTTCCATGCTAGCTAGAAGTTGAGCATTTTGGGAGTTGGAAAATTATCTGATACTTAGCATTTTGTGTTGCTTGTGTGGGCCAAAGCTGAACTACTGATGGCAGGACTACAGTGTGTAGGCTGGCGCTCGTGAGTGAGTGAGAGTGGAGAACAATTTACAGTCACCCTGATGAACCCAAAAGCTACAAACATGGGACTTCTAAAATACTCACTCCTTCACTCACCCCACACATTCATTCAGGGCTCAGTAAGAAAAATGGACAACCAGTTTTCAAAATCCGAAGCAATTTTGACACAATTCTTTGAACCAAAAAAAATTTCAGTTTTGTCTGCAGATACAATCTAACATAAGGACCCCAACTCCTGAGCAAATCCTTTTTTGGTGAGAAAACTATTCCCTGCACAAAGGGGATAGGATTGACTTGTGAAACATCTTACCCCAAAAATCCTTCTTCTTCTACTGCCTGATGTACTTGTACTTATCGCAAAGCTGCATTCACCCACCCCCCCAAAAAAATACACATATTTGTGATATCCAGAAATAAACATTAGTTAGTGTCACAACAACTCAACCTGGATAATTAATAGAATCTGTTCCATGCTTCCTAATACCTAGCTTTCCCCTGGGGAGACAGTTTTGACTCACTACTTCACAAGGCATCACTGCACTTGTGATCAATATCACCAAAGCCCGTTGGCTGTGGCAAATAGCATGAAGAAAATGTGGGTAGTAATCTCCAACCCCCACCAGCTCCTCATGAGACACAGCATCCCTGACTGAACTAGCCAAGTAACTCCTTAGTTTTTAACATTTTCTGCATCTTGGGTCCAGGACTTCACCTTTTATAGAAGAGTCCAAAACATGAACAGATAGACAAAAGCTTACAAAAAAATTTATTGCAATTGTGAAAAAGTCAGTGGCTGACCTCCCAACAGTGCGCTGCCAGAAACATACAAAGTTGAGGGGTCAATCAGGGCTGAGGACGATGGCATGCCACCTCGGCTCCCACCAAGCTGCAATTCCCCTAGTGATGGCACAGCAGCTTGGCCATTGTCAACACCTTGATCATATAACACGCCTTTGAAAATATGGCCCCCAATTTTGACAGTTGCCTGATATGCGAACTCGTTCTCACCATCTTCCACACCCATTAATCTCACACACTTGAACAGTGCCTGTGCTCTCACTTCCGGAGGAAGCCCACCTTTTGATGATGCTGGTGTGTAGATGACAAAAAAAGATGGATACTGTTAGATCACCAATGAACCCTAAACCCCTAAACCCCTAATTGACACATGTACCATTCAACAATTTACTTTCACTTCTTGCACAACTCTCCTCATCTGACAGAATCCAATCACAAAAATTGTGGACACATAACACTGCCCTAAATAACAACATAGTGCATGACATCAAGTTTTCATGCAGCCAAGTCCAAAAAGTGTGGTTCAATAAAAGAACACCCACAAGTGACTGGAAGATCAAAGAAATATGACCCATGACAAAGGAACCACCACCACAAAAGAAAAGAGCTCTGAAACCACAGAAATGAACATCCAGTTTCACAGCAAGTATTTATGCACACACAGGTAGAAGTGGTGAGTCATGCATCAGAGATTTGATATAAAGCATTATCTACCTGGTTGCGACGGATGAGTTGCAGTGAGATGAGCAGAGTTTAGATCAGAACCCCTCGGAGACGTTGCAGAGGTTGTGGTGAGAGAGTTTGCAACATTGGCTACTAGTGTTCGAGCGCGCTTTGACTTGGAGCGAAGAAGCCCTGAGGAGACAGCTGCAGCTGATTCAGCTGCTTGTCGTTCCCGACGCTTGGCAGCAGGAACCCAAGTACTTTTCAAATGGGTGCTACATTCAAAGCCTCGACTCTTACAACACGTTCGACATCGCTGGTATGAGCAATCTTTCTTTGCTTGGTTCCCACATTCTTGACATGCAGTCGATCCTGTTCCTGTCACTACAGTACCTGCTCCTCCTGCTACTACTAATTGCTGCTGCTGTCCCCCAATTTCCTTTGCCTTCCCACCTCCTGCTCCCCACAGCTCTTCAGCATGTGGTTCTTGATATAACCCCCGTCCCCCCACAGAAATACACAATCAGACCTGAATCCCCTTTGTGGATATAGAATCCGCATAAGACCACAGGAGAAAAAATCAGACCTAAAAAGCTGCCTGCAAAGAAACAGGAGAAGAACACATAGAAGTCGGGATCATGGACGTCCACAACAAAGATGGGAGGAGCATTTGCAATTCACATATCAGCAAAATTCAGCAAGGGCTGGAAACAAAAGGAGTACCCACCTCCTCTGCATTCAAGGAAGAATCAGATACAGTCAAGCAAAGCTCTAAGACTGTATCTCACATGCCCACACACATACATACAAGAAAGGGGAAAAGCATGTCTGGGTACTTTGCTGGAACCTTCACAAGGTTCCAAGGCAGAGAATTGCAGCAGGAGAAAATATGGAAGGTGGGAGCAAGGCAAAGAGGGGGATGCTGATGAAACCATCATCAGTAGTGCAGGAATTGGGGAAAAGGAAGCTTGGTGGACAACCTCCTGAAGAGCAAGAGAAAAGCAAAAAGCAAATGGGAGAGAGGGAGGTGCAATCAATGGGCAAGAGAGTGTGGAGTTCATACCATGGAGATGCAGATGGTTGTCAGGTTCAGATGGACCCACATGCGCAGAGGCAGTGGCAGGGTTATGCTGCTGCAGGCTCTGCACATTCATGCCCTGTGTTGCACCTTCTTCCACCTCCCGCACAGCTAAAGCCCAACTCTGCTGCTGTTGCACTACTGATGATGATGGATGGTTGCCTCTAGTCCCCTTCCCAACACTACCACTATTGCTACTCCCTTCCTCCTCCTCCTCCTCCTGCTGGTCAAAATTGGTACCCCTAAGACCTGCTGCTGCGGGGTCCTCACTGCTCCTGTGAACCTCTCTCTTCAAGCTTGCTTCATAGCCAGCAGCTTGATGCAGTTGAGCTCCATGGAGTGATGATCTATGGTGAAAATCTACATGAGGAGGAGCAGCATGCTGCTGACCTCCTCCTCCTCCTCCTCCTCCATACTCTTCCTCGCGGCTCAAGATGTTGTGGTACACTTCGCGGTGCGTGCCATAGACTCCTACTGGGGTTGGTCGACCCCAGGAGGAGCCTGGGATGGCGCCAGGGTTGTTGTTGGTAAGAGCAACAGTGGGAGGGAGAGTGCGCGCGTACGCGTAGCCTAGCGACAGATCCCCGTCCTTCAACGCTGTTGGGTCGTCTCTGGGGTCGCCTCCTCCTCCCCCTTCCCCAGCCCGCGCCACAATGCCTCTCCTCGAGGTCTCCACCTTGAACTCTCCCTTTCTTCAATCCGCCCGCACAAATCTCCTCGTTCTCGATCCAGGGGATTTCCTTCTGTCCCTCTCTCCACTGTCTTCTTCTCTAAAAGGGGAGGAGATTATTGTTCTCTAGCCTCCTCCCCCCCTTCTTTCTTCTACCTGTTCGCTCTTCCTCCTGTCCCGTCGGTGGTGCGCGCACGCCAACGCTCTCTCCTCTTCCTCCTGCTGCTGTTCCTCCACGCAAAAGAACACGTTCTACACCTTCCAATCGCACAGGACCTGCACACAAGCCTCACATCTATGCGCGACTCAGGCGAATTGGAGTCTGTCACAGGAAACAGTCGGCGTGTTGTAATCCCTCCCTCCCCACTCGCCTTCTCACAGTCTCGAGAGCCTCTGCAAATCTCACAAGACTGACTCGACTGCAAGCACACACACCTTCTCTTCCGAAACGCTTTTTTCCTCACAACTCGACAACACAAACAAAACTCTCATACCGAGCCCAGAAACACCCACCTCTCTGCCCACTGAATTACGCACTACAGCGCAAAACCAAAGCCCCTCGTCGTCACTCACAAACCAAAATTCGGTTCCTGCTCACACAACACGAACAAGAAGATGGGACTGACTCTCGCTCTCTCTCTCTCTCTCTCTCTCACACCCACACACACACACACACAGCTGCTTCCAGCAACTCCCCCCAAAGCTCCCAGCTCGTCTACAGCTCACAGCAGCAAGTTGTAAGAACTCCGTCGCCTTCTGCGCTGTTCGGAGACAAGGGAGTGCGTTCTCAAGGGCTGCGAGAGGTGAGCGAGTGTGGTCGTAGGGCAAGGCGCGCTCCACAGACAGAAGAGGAAGTGTGCGAGCGAGCGACGGGCAGCAGAAGACGCCGCAGACGAAGGCTGGGTGCCGCCGGGCGAGCGCAGGAAGGAAGGAAGACGACCGCGAACCGCACAGTCAGCCAGCACCAAACCGCGCGGTGACCAAATTTCGTTTGAACTTTCTACCTATCTCGATACGCTTTTTACCCATTACCATTCCTCGTTTTTAATCTTTAAAATTTACTTACCTTTTTCTTTCAATTGGGTTACGTAGGCATGTTTGTTATGGTCAATTTTTGTGGTGACCAATTTCAAATTTAATTTTGCGAATTTCTCCCTCAAAAAATAAAATTCTAGTTCAATTTACCCCCAAAAAAATTCCCAAAATTTTTCAGGAAAAAAATTTTTTATATCATTCCTTTCTTTTCCCCTAACAAAACAATTGGTGAATGTTTTTTTCAAAGAATGTGCTAAGTATGGGTGGTGATGAGGCTACCTTCAAAGATTATGTGCCTATGTATGTGTGTTTTGGGGGGTGGGAGGGGGGTCTTTTGGGAGTGGGTAGTGGTGGTGGGTCTCTTTTTCTCTCTCTCTCTCTCTCTCTCTCTTTATCTTGTGCTGCTCTTCATGGACCTATGGAGGATAGGAAAATCCCTAGCTTGTGTTGTGGACCACCCATCAGGTGGGTTGCAGATGGGTGAGGGGAACAATAATAAATAAATAAATAAAAGTGGCGGAGTGAGATTGATTAAGAAGAAGGCATCATTTGCACTCCAAACATCATGTGAGCTTCACACACCCCCATTATTACAAATTGCAATTAAAGTCTAAGGCAAAGCACAAGGGCAAGGGCATTATCCCACCCAATAAGGGCCCATGAGAGGCGGCAGCCCAAATGAATGCTGCCCAATTTTGATAATGCCCTTGCCCATGTCCTTTGCCGAGCATAAAGAGTAAAGAAAGACCGATGTCACATTTTGTTTTTTTCCCTCCCATGATACCTGATGGGTATCTATCTAGTGGGTATCATGGGAAACAACACAACACCAGGCCTTCTCCATAATTTACAAATTTTGGTGGCAATTTATGTAGGTGTGAGCAAGGTGTTTTGTGAACAATACACCAAATCAAAAAGTTGAGGAATTGAAGTGGTGGAGAATGTGGTTTAATTTTGATATAATGCACAAAACCTTACTAGCTTGGAGGGTTTAAGGGGGGTGGGTTGGAGTTGAAATATGGACATTGTTCTTTGCATTGTGAAATGTTTGATGGAAGGCTTGGAAGGTTAATGGGGTGGATTGGAGTTAAAATATGGACAATGTTCTTTTGCATTGTGAAATGCTGATGGATGGCTTGGAGGGTTTAAGGGGGGGTGGATTGGAGTTCAAATATGGACATTGTTCTTTGTGTTGTGAAATGCTGATGGACGGCTTGGAAGTGCCTTTTTGTATCGAGTGACATGAGCCTGTTTTTCCCACGTGGTATTGTTTGTGGATATCTACAAATGGCATCATTTATTTTTTCTTTTGAGTAAAAAGAGGCAGCAAGTGGACATTGTTGGCCCAATGGAGTTCTTGGGGAATCGTAGTAAGTACAACATTGTGTATCATGAAATTGAATAGAGAAGACAAAATTTTGATCCGATATTGAACCAAAGTAAGTACCTTGGGGGCAAGCAAAATGGATATTTGTCTATGGACTTTATATATGCATTATGGGTCTGGTTGTGCATGTAAGAAAATTTTGTGTTGCACATGACAAGCCACCCATTCCCTTCCAAAAGAAATTTCACACTAATTATGCAATTATTTTAAATAGAGAAGGAAAAGGCATATTTTTTTTGGGTTATCTTAGGGGAATCCACGTGCAAGGTTGTAATACAAAGAGATATATGGGTTGCATTAATATGAATTCTAGCAATATTAACTTGTCTATGTTCAAATTTGTTGTTGTTTTCACAAAATTTATCTATTTACCCGTTGGTTTGGTAACCCAAATTTCTCCCTAAAACCCATTATTAATTCTAGGACAATTTTTTTTTTAAATCTATCAATATCAAGAAGTTCCCCAAAATTAGAGGAATAGCAAATAATAACCACCACAACAACAATAATACTAAGATTCTAAATGGTGAGGGTTATTTGTTATTTCCAAAGGGGCGGGGGAGGATTACATTAATGAAGTTGATCAGTTCTGGGTTTCCATAAATTGTTGAGCTACTCCTGCAACTGAAGAGTTTGATACGATTCAAGAATACCCTTTTAAAAAAAACTGGCGGTATAATAATGTCATAAAGCAAAATTAAAATTTGAAAACTAAGAGGTTTTGGAGGTTTTCAATCACTAGAAGTGAATGGGGGAAAAAAATCACCAAATTCATACATGTGGTCTTGAAAAAAGAATTCAAGGTTCTTAAGGGGTAAGCACATTGAAGTTTTCTTTTCTTTTTTTTGAAAATTTAATAATTAGACTAAACTTTTTAATATATTTTTTAATTTTAATTTTTTAATAAAATTCAATAATTTCATAATTCTCAATTTTTCTTGGGCACAAATGGAGGAATTCATTGCAGAACTTAGGACACAATTTTCAGTTTTAATGTTTTTTTTGGTAAAACTTTGTAACTGTAAAATTTCCAGCAGTGGAGTGGGGTGTAGTGTTGTGTGCATGGAATTGGACACTATTTTCTTCTTCTAAATGAGCTAGAAGCTTACAGAAATTGAAAAAAATTGTCGACTAGAATTCCACAATAGGTTTTAGCAATTTGAAGAACCGCTCTCAAACCCGTACCCAGAGAACAACAAACCAAAAAACTTTTTTTAAATACCAAAATCCCATTAAAACGAAGACCCAAGATTCTTTCAAAAAGGAAGAACCAAATAACACCCCGTTTTAACGGGAATCATCGAATTGCTTCTTCGAGTCGTATCAAATATGACCCCCCAAAATGGACTTTGAAAACCCACCACCGGCCATTAGGGAATACCAGCCAGCCTTGGGTGAAGCAGCACTTACACTGTTACCTTTGTGAGAACTGACAACCCCAAAAAGATTTTAGGGCACTCATAAATATTTATATAAAATATCATTATGTCCCATGTGTAGGATAATGACCGAGAAGGAGGCCGTTCTGGGAATGAGGGCTAACGAAGGGGGACTGGAATGGAATTCCCATGAGAACTGCCCAAATTGAGGCCATTATAGAGGGAAAAAAAAAAGAGCTTGTAGGAATTTAATGACTCCGATCTTGTTTGAGGAGACCAGGCTCAAACGTTACGCCCATTTTCTGCTTGAGAAGACGAGGCACTTTTCCACACAAAGTTCATCTTTAAGTGTAGTAACACTGAAACCTTACACCCCCATTGTGCGTGCCTCCTCTCCGTTAAGAAAAAAAATATCCACCCAGGCCATGGGGCCATATGAAAAACCTACATTTCTTGTATGTTTCCTGGTTCAATTTCAAAGTTTCCTTTTCTTTCCTTACCCGGATTTATTATATAGCCCACTAACTCACAAGAGGACTTGCTCACGAAGGTGAAGTGAAGATACTAATGTAGGTATTGGATCACCCTGGCCAATACCAGCACCCCTGTTCCGGGAAAGGTGGCCGGCTGTCCATGCATATAATATCGTAGCATTCAATGGACTTGAGTGAACGAACACGAGAAAAAAAAAGGAAAGAAACATATATATTGTGTTCTTCAAAAAAGCCTTGAAAGTAGGAAGGTGATTCAGGCTTTTTTTTTCCTTGACTTTCCTCAATGCCACCAAGAAAAAGGTGTGGTAGCCCACGTGCATATTTTTGCATGAAGGGCTGTGTTCAAGTCCAGTTTCCGATGGAGCCTCGGCCAATTGCTAGCCAAGAGATTATGAAACAATTTGTTAACTTACTAAAACGTAAGTTGAACAACTTGCTTGAGGGATTTGCTTTAGGCCGACTTGTAATGATTGGTAAGAGATGACAGACGGACATACAGACTCACCCGGCCAGCCGGCCACAGAAGACTTTATTTTTTTTTGCTTTCAATTTGAACTTTTCAAAAAAACACTTCCGGCGCAGTGCAATCAAGTTCCGAGTTCCAATTATCAAAGCTGGCTGCTTGGGTCACACTGCTCCTTCTCAATTGTCCAATGTCGAAAAATGGCCTGCCTGCCAGCCAACCGCGTCCGGATGAGATAGCCGTGTTAAGTTATTTTGATAAGCAAATCAACTTGAGTCCTCGGCTGGCTACCCATCCGTTTTGATTATCAGATGTCATAAGACTTCAGTTTTTTCTTGCAGTTCTGAAATTCTTTTTGACTCATCATGTCTTACAGGTGTGGACAGAGCTGCTGGCTCAAGTGTGAATAAGGACCTTGATGACAGAGCCCACATTGTGGAAAAAAAATATTTTTTAAATATTAAATATTAATTTTTCCAATGACAAAAATTACTCAAGACTCAATATCTTATTCAAAATTAATTTTCTTAGATTTCCTTTGACAAAATTATTCAATATTTCAAAAGCTCTTGCATCATACATCTAAATAAACCTTACCAACGTTATCAAACCACCTTGGTGCACCCCTTCTCTATCAAAGGCTTTTTTTCATGGTAGAACATTGACTACCCCCCATATGAACAATGTAAGGAGTGTTAGAAAAAGGGCTAAAACTTCATGCACAATTTTGTCACAAGGTTTGATTAAGATCCTGAAAAGCCAAAAAACAAATCAAAAAAATGGGAATTCAATCATTTCAAGCAATTGGAAGGAGGTTGGTGATAATACCTAGATTCAACTTCCTTGTGGTCGTGGTGGTGATGGGTTTGAAACTCACTAGGAACTTGCATAACATATTAAACTATTTGTTCTATACAAAACATCAATTGCATAATTCAAAACATGAACCATGCAAGACACAAAACGACAAGCCCCATGAAATCCTCCCTTTCCAAGGATACCAAGTGCACGAGATAAGGGGGTCTTGGGGGGCGGGAGCGGAGGGGGAGGGGGGGGGGAGGATGCCTTGGTTTGAGATTTCTCAAAGTGATAAATAAAACAAAACAAACCAAACAAACTCCCTTCCTAAATTAATAGCTAGATTCAACTTGAGTCTTATAGTGAACTGAGAATTAATTAACATATTCCCCACTTTTTTAAAACGGAAATCCTCTGAGTTATAGGTCCCTTTATCACCCCGGATGGGTCACATGGACAGCCCCTTTGTGGAATACCTTACCTGAGGTCAGTTTCTGCATTAAATGACCCCTTTACATCGTCACCTGGTTCACATGGACGGGCCCCAGTGTGGAAACACCTTACCCCCCGAGCGTCAGTTTCATCATTAAATTCTCTTTCAAAATGTGAAAGTAATTTGTTTTTGTGGGAAAAAAAAGCCCATCAGAACTCTTCTTGCAGGCTACAAGATGATCTGAATAATAACTTCATTACTCATTTGACAATATCATAGTAGACTACTTTTGGATCATAAAAGAATAGCTAATAAAAAAAAATTCAAAAAATTCAAATTCTGATTTTTTTTTCAATAAAATCAAATAATAAAATGTGTTTTGTCAATGTGAAAAACTCATCATACTAGGACTAGTAAGTAAGAAAAAGGACCATTTTACCCACTGGTCATTAATTGTGGTAGTATTCAATATTCACAGAACCCCTGGCTCATGAGAATATTCAGTTGATCAGGGGTCAAGACCTAGGGTTTTGGAGAAATGCTTGTGATAATAATCAGTGGTCAGGAGTCAGGCCAGGGATTTTCAAAGAATATTTTTCTCATTTTCAAAACTTCCAGGCGACAAGGTTTCTGAGAATATTCCTCGTAACCAGGAGTCATAACCTATTCTGACTCTCAGTTGTGAGTGAATGAACCAGGGGTTTCTTTTTTAAGGAATTTGTGATGATGTCAAAGTGGCAATCATAAACAAAACTAGTTTAGCCAATTTTGGCTATTTCCTGCATATGAAAGTAGGGAACAAAAAAAACAATCCTTCTATGTTATTGACTACCTAATGGAACTTATCATTAAAATTTGGCGGTTGGGAATTTTTTTATCCTTTGAAATCTGGCAAATCTGGGTCATTTTTTCCATGCAAAATCCTTTGTGTTCATTTGAAATCATATTTTTCAGGTCAAAAATTGGTCAGTAAAAGAAACACTGGAATCAACCACAACTGAGTTCCCTATCTTGTAAGCCTACCTACTTGCCCCAAGTGACCATAGCTAGGTAACTAGCTATGTAAAAGGTGGCTAAATATAATAGGGAAGTAGGTATGAAGTAGGTAGGTAGGTAGGTAAGTAGATAAGGCTCTTGGTGGCTTGTAGTTACGCAGGTGCATGTGTGTGGTTACTATATAGTTAACAACTATGGTTAGCTATTGGACAGGAATACAACCAAAAACGATTCTTCCCATCCACACACCATCCATCCTACAAGGTGCACTGAAAGGTGCTTGTTCTCTCTGGTCACAAGTTATGGCCATAAATTTTGCACTGTGCTATTTTAGTCATTTGTTGAATCGCAAAGTTTAGAGTGAAGACCCAAAAATGTGGGTTTGCCAATTGATACTCAAAATTTGTAATTAAGGACAGCAAATTGTGTTTTCATCCCATTGTCATCCACACCACCGGCACAAAAGACTTCCATGTCAAGTAACCACATGGTTACCATGGAATGCTCAAGCCCCTGCCAATTATGCAGGGAAACGTCTCCGTCCAACCTTTTTTAGGCCAAGGCTAGGTGACACACCCCAATATAATGGGAATGTGAAAGGCCATTCCATGACATTAAAAGATCTGGAATGACATATTCAACTATTTAGAACCCAAAAAAAAAAAAAAAAATCAATGGACACATTTTGGTCACTACTACACACACATGCATGATTTTGTGATTATAATAATGTGGTCAAGAAGATGACATAATCTGCCACCCCGGACATTAAACTATGAGGGAAGGTCCTGGGGTAAAGCCTAACCCAAGGTAACAATTGAAAAACCCTATTCATACTCGATAGGTGTGTGAAATGGGAGGAAGGTTAGGAGTAAAATGAAAGGCCCCCCAATCCTGATAGAATTCCACGGTTCTCAACATTTTGGAAAAAAATTCAAAGAACCGGTCATGTACACAACTAGTTCGTTTGCCAGCTATTTCATGAAAAACACCAAGTTCTCTAAGGTTTTTTGAAATAACCGGCCCCAGAGGTTCTTTGATTTTTTGCTTCTTTTTGGCAAGGAACCAGAACTGGCGGTTCTCCAATTCTGAAGTAATTTCAAAAGTGGAGGCAAGCAGTTCCTTCTAAATGCAATTAATTAACCACCAAAGTTCAGCCATCCAAAGTTCACACGTGTTAAAGAAGTAGACAATGAGGCCCAGTACAGTGTTTTTCATTTCAATTTTTTGTAATTTTGTGGTGTATAGCCTCAAAGACAAATGATCCATAAGATGATTTAGCCAAAATGTAGCCATAAACCAAACATGAAAATTATAAACATGTAAACATTTTTCTATATTGTTTGGCCACATGTGTTTGTCTTTTAGCCCTTTTGTTATCAATTATTGTGTGTTCATTACAAAATACTGATCGGCAATGAAAGTTGATCAAGAAGGGGTGTCTTATGGTATATATTGTTGGGAAGAAATTGTCAGCAACCAAAGTTTTGTATTTTTTCTGAAATGCACACTTGCATTGTCTAGAATATACAATCAGAGACCAGTTAGAATGCCACCATAGTAACCAATCAAAGATAATTATTTCTTTACTCACCCTTTTGAAAGAGCCCTATATTCAGGCTATAGAGGTATATAATAATATGCATCCTAAGTACAAGTCCAAACTCACCAAAGTTCAACACATTTAATGACTGCTATGCATCATCCACATTACAGTTTTGTATTATCTAGTACAAATGCCTCCAAAACTCAACAAGGTGAAGGCACCACCACCCAGTGTGTGTAGCTAGCTACTGGTTCACTTTAACAAAGCTCCAAATGCCTCCAAAAGGTACCATCCTCAAGCAAAAGTTGTGTGTGAAGTAGTGAGCAGCTTTTTCTGTGGCCATTAGAGTTATCCGTAGTAAAAGTCATCTGATTAGGGGGCGAGAACTGGCAGTTTGGGGGCATAATAGGCCATCAAACCGCGTAACTGGGAACGAAAACTTTAGAAAACCAAATAGGCAGTTTTTTTTCCCACCAATTTTGGTGGTAAACTGAGTTCCATCCAGTGTCTTTCCTTTTTTTTCCTGAGCGCCTCCACTGCTGCTACATATATATATTCACTGATCCTACCTATACAACTCCTATAATTACTCTCGCACTTTGTGCATTAAATGCTGAGTTTCAGCATTTGATACTTAGTTTGCGGAAACCACTGAAAGAGGGGATACCAGGTGAAAGTAGAAGGAATAGGGGGGGGGGTGAAAGGGAGGATAAGTTTATGGGAAACTTTATTGCCAATGTCCATTTTGCATATAATGAAGAAAAATTATTTTTCATGTTGGGTAATAGTAGGTAGGGTTAGCAAAAACAATTGTCAGTTGGATAGCAGGCTAATAACTCAATTCATTACTGCAGGCCTGATGCATTGTGGACTCTAGCTAGTGTCTGGAGCTGGCTGCATTCCTCTCCCATCATCTTTTTCCTTTGATCTGTTGACTTTTGCATATCCGTCCAATTTTGGAAAATCTTTTCCTTTGCTTGCTCTCAGTATACGGCCTCTCTCTCTCTCTCTTGGCATTGCCTCTCAAGTCAGTGTGTTTTTTTTAAGGAACTTTTTGTTTGTAGCCAAAGTGGTGATCATCCCTAGGAAGAAGGTTTAGCCAATTCCGGCTAGAACTCACAAGTAAAGTACAAACTTTTTAATCATCCTTCTGTATTTTTGGCTAAACCAAGCATATGAATGTGATGATTTTAACTTAGTTTTTCCCCCCCCTCACTTCAGGTGACTAAAAACCCTCCAAAATCTCTCCTTTTTAAATTTTCAATTTTAAATTAGTGTTTTTTAACAAATCTTCATGAGTAAAGAAAACACTGTCTCAAGCGCATGTTGGGTGTTTGGAAATTTTGGACGCCATCAACTGTTTTTTATTGGCAAAAAAATTCACCAAAAAAAGAATTCCATAATTCGGAAATGAAAGGATTTTGGAGGGGTTTTCAATGGCCAGAAATGAGGGAAAACAATAGTAAAAGTCACCAGATTTCTTATATTTGGTTTTCAGTCTGTAGCCAAAAGTATGTAAGGATTATTAAAGATTTGACAAAACCTCCTTAGGGATGATTATCATTTTTCCTACATCTTCTTATGGGGATGATCATCACGTAGGCTACACTAAAAACAATTGTAGAAAAACATGGGCAGCAACAACATGTGTTCTCAAGCCTGATAACAACAACATAGGTAACCCCCAATGCTAACTAACTGCCCTTCCTCAGCACAAAACTCCTAACTAGAATCTGTATCCTGGCCACACTTTAAGGCCTCAAAAGGTGCCTCAAAAGGCTAGGAGGAAGATTCTGCTTTGTAGCTAGTATGGTATTTTTTCATGTTTTTCATTATTGAAATTTTGGATAATATTCCCTCAAAAAAAAACAAAATCCCAAAAAAAAAAATTCAAAAATTGACAGAATTTATGAAAAAAAAAGCACTGCTTGCTAGTTTCTATTTGGATTGCACAGCTAAAAGGGAGGGGGGAGGGACGTGCATGGGTTTGGAGTAACGAACACCCATGCAAGAGTGTTTTTTTTTAACTTTGCAACGCCCAGCGCACTCTGCCCTAATGGGCAACCTGAAATTCTTTGCCCCCCATAAGCCTTTTTTTCATTTGTATGTCCTGGGAGTTTTTGGTTTGGATGAGATTTGCAGAGCAGGCCCGCACTTTTCCAACATGGGGTAAATCACAAGATTGAAATCCTTGTAAAAGCTGGCTGCACAAGGAAAGACAGGATGGAACTCAATTTACCACCAACCACTTGGGCCAGCCACTCCACTAGCTTTAGGAGGAAGGAGACCACACTACCTTTCACTCAATCATAAAACAATGCTCCCCAGAGATTTGTTCACACAACAATCCACACAGTGCAGCAGCAGCAGCAGCAGCAGCCCCAATACAATGCCCAGAGTACGCAACCATCATCTAATGCGAGAATCTCAACACTCTGATTGGCTGTCAGGTTGCGAGTTACACCACCCTAGCCCTTCCACCTCCTTTTCATTAGTGACACAAGGGTACCACATTGGACTCTCATCCACCCAATCTCTCTCTAACCCTTCATTGCGTCAATGAAAGGGTTTCCTTTGGTTAGGATTTTGTGTTGTAGTCAAAGTGGCAATCATCCAGAAAACAATTTAGCCAAATTTGGGTACATATTAGATATGAAAGTAGGAAAGAAAAAAAAGAAAAGAAAAAGATTCTATCTGTACTCTTGGCTACCTACTGGAACTTATCATAATACTCTGGCAATCTGAAAATATTATTATTATTATTATTATTATTCTAAATCTGACGAATTTGCTCAAATTTTTCCATGAAAAATCCTTTGTATAGGTCGAAACCATATTTTTCAGGTCAAAAATTGGCTCAAAAAATTCACCAGGAAAAGAAGCGCTGAGCTCAACAATTGCTAATCGAGACGACAAATATTTACCAACTAGACGATCTTACCCTAAGGTGAGTTTCGGAATTAAAGAATCCTCAAAATAGTGAAATGAACGTTTTTGAAAATATGACGATTGACATGTTGAAAATCATCATAATTATCATAAGCTACATTCTGAATAATTTCACTACTCACATCACAACATTATAGTAGATGCTGAATATATATATATATATATATAGTTTCAAAAATTTAAAACAAATTCATTTTTTGAGAAAAAGAATTATTCATTTTGTCAATGTGGAAATTGAGCCTAGGCTATGGTACCTACCTGGTTTGGCCAAAATCTGGTTATGAAAGAACACAAGAGGGGGGGGGCTAGAACTTGGAATTGTAACTTGGCTATGTGCTCTCCTTGATAGGTACTTAGTACTTTACTTTATTTACCTCTTGAGGTCTCATAGGTTAGATAGTGAGATTGCTTATCATTGTCTTCAATGCCCCTCTACACTTTACAAAGAGCACACAATGGGTAAGCAATAATAAGTTTGTACTACTTCACTGGAGTGACTGGACATGGGTTATTCACATGGTGTTCATGTGCCCAAAAAATTACTGTTTATTGGCCTTGCCTACCAAAAGGCAAGGATATTGTGTTTAGATTCATTATTGAGTATAGTAGCTTAAGGGATTTTGGCCCCTAGGTAATAATAATAATAATAATAGGTCTATTTTTATCTGAGGATTTTTTGAAAGATGATATATTTTGGCTTGTGTTGAAACTTAAGTTTAGTTATAGCGTGTTATAATTTGTTGAAGGATTTTTGGTTTCTTTTAGAGGATTTTTTTTTGAAGATTATAGTTTTTGCATGGTGAAATATTTGAGTTTCCATAATTCTTCTTTTTGCATTAAGATACTTTGATGTAAATGGCAAAGCCATGGTGTGACACACCCCCCTTGTTCATTGTGGAATCCCTCCATGGGGAAATTTCCACTCATGAATTTGAGAGTGGTGGGTAGTTTAAAATTGCTACTTGTTCATAGGAGGAATCCTCCATAAAAATTTAACACTCATTCATTGTGGTGGGTAGTAGTTAAAAATTGCTAGTTACCATTCATTGTAGAATTCCCCCATCACAAACTACCATTCATTCATCATGGTGGGCACAAAAGTGTTGATAAATTTGGCCATGATACTTGGGTACTTGCTTGATGATAGCTAGTATCACAGCTAACCTCCTCCACTACTCAGGGTTTTAACAAAAACATTTGAGTATATACAGATTGTGCCCTTTGTTCATTTGTTTCATCTCCTCCAGTACTTACTTACTTACTTAGTGTTTTATAACCATTGAGTATATACAGATTGTCCCCTTTGTTCATTTATTTCATCTCCTCCAGTACTTACTTACTTACTTATTTAGTGTTTTATAAATTTTGAGCATACATTATATTGTCCCTCTATTCATTTATTTGTGGGATTGTATGCACTCATACACTAAATAAAATCAATCATGTGGAGGACAACAAGTTATTGAACTAGGGTTTAGTGCAGCTCTACCCTTTATCCATACCCATTTTTGAAGGGGAATCTAGTGGTATTTATTCATCACATCCAACCTTGTGTTAATTCTTTCTAAGTCATCACCCATCGACATGAAAAATGAAATAATATTGTAAAGTGAAAGATTATTTAGATCCAACCACTTAGGACCAATTGAGAGCGCTCAAATGAAATAATATTGTTAGGTGAAAGACTATTTAGATCCAATCACTTAGGGCCAATTGAGAGCGCTCATTTTCACGTTCAATGCCTTTTACAAGCACTAAATCTTATACACATTTAGCAATACAATGAAGATATAAATTATTTATAAGTTTATCACATAACCCTACATTGTGATCAAATTCAACAAAAACTAATTAAAATTTGAGTTGTTGAAATTTTTCATAAATTTCAAGTGAAAAATGTTGAAAGTGGTAAGAACTTTCAAGACGATGATTTTCTTAATTTTGATGAAATTTCAAATTGGCAACTATGAAACATAATAATTGTTATATCAATATGTTTTGAAATTTGAACACATGAAACTTGCAATCACATGAAATTTCAAATAAAATTAACTTGAAAAAACAAATACCTAGTATGAAGCTCCAAAAAATAAAAATCTTGAAATAACATAAAACTACACACTACCCATTAATTGTGCAATCTTATCATTTTTAAAAAGCTCCTCAAAGTCTTAGTCTTCACATATCCTTTTTGAACCCTCCTTGGAAAGCGGGTTCCTTGGAAAGCTCCTCTAAGTCCTTGTCCTCCTTTAACACATGTCATGATCATCATTCAAAAAAGCTTAGTTGTGAACACTCCCTTTAACAAGTTATCAAAATAATAGGATTTAGCATGTATTAAAAACCCTAAACTTTGGGTATCGAAAGTTCCTTTGCTCTAAAATTAATTCAATTTGACACGCGGCTATTGAACCTAACCTTAACCACAAGGTAAGGTAATGTAAAGGATTCTACTAGCCTTTTCCTTTTGGTGTGAAATATCAGGTCCAAAATTATGTGTTTTTTCATGTGAGAAATTAAATTTTTTTAAAGATATTAATCATCAAGTTTGGACCTTTTTTGGACAACAATTGCCCAAATTCAACATTAAGTTAACTAATGTTGGCCAGTTTTAGGTTTCTAACCAAGTATGGATCTAATTTAAGTTTAAAATATGAACCCAACAAGTTTACATGGACCTCAAATTGGCTAAGAACTAGATCTAATAGTTCTACATGGACCTAAAATCAACCCAACAATTCTACATGGACCTTGAACTAGCATTAGAATCAAGCCTAAAAAGCTTTCATAGATCCGAACTCGACAAATCTTGAGGGTTTTATTTATAAACTCCAATACTTAACGTTTAGGTCTTCTATAGAATCCTAGGTTTAAATAGTGTTAATGGTTTCACTATTTTGAAGTTCTAGGGCTTCATAGGTCTTAACCTTAAGCTTTAATACATAAGGACATGTCTCATGGTAGCATTAAAATGGCTTTTACATGATTATGTTATGATGTTCCCTGGGTTGTTTCCCTATGTTGGATAGAAGCCCAAATAAGGCCTGTGTCAATGGAAACCATTGTTGGCAAACTATTCTCTATGTTGTTCCCATGGGGATCACTAAATATTAAATTGTACACTACCTTGCATCAAACAATATATTGTCTGGGGCTATGAGGTGATGGGAAAAAAAATTCCCATCTTATTACTACTTGATTTTTAATATGCACATATTTAAACTACCATAAATTTAATTATAATTTTTGTTTGCATCAATTTTGACACCCTATGTTTATTTGAATTTTCAGTTTTAGTATTTGATCAAGAAATAAATAGGAACACATCATGACAACCCTTATTGTTTGAAGGTTTGAAAGATGTAATGAAAGGAATACAACCATTTGCTCCTTTGGATGGATAAATTATAGTTCCTACCAAACAAGTAGCATTACATATATGATGTTTTTAACCATCAACCATTACATTTCATTCAAAGCAAACATCAAAGGATTTGAACAAAAAAGTCATTATTTGTGTGTTTCAAACTTCAAAGCTTTTTAAAAACTACTTCAAGATGCAAACAAAAACACCGCATGAGAAAAAACCAAATAGTGAGGTGGTATACCCCCCAAGACAATTGCCCATCAAATTTGGCATACTAGTCAATTTGCAATTCTTCATATCAATCCAAGCTTTCAATGATGGGGTCATTGGCAAGCTAAAAAATGTTTCCATCAACTCTTGAGGGTTGGATGGAGATGTAGTAACGAACTTTGTTGACATTTGTAAATTATTTGTAATTTCTTGAATTGTGATGTTTCAACAACAATTATTTGCATGTTTTCATCTACTAAGATATTAAGTCAAACTACTACAAATTAATATTTAAGATTTTTAATTCATATGCTATTTTTTAATGGTAATTAGTATATGACTATATATCAATTATTAAAAAATTAGAATAAAAATAGCCATGTTATAAAAATAATTGAATTATATTTTTACCCAAATATGAGTATGTGGCACCCTATATTTATACTTGCATATTTTTTTAATTCAAAAAAGAATGTCCCCCTTAGGTTTGTACCCTATTGTTGTTATTGGGAACATGTTGAATCATGCTTTGAGAACTTTGGGAATTTAAAGGAACACCATGGGGACACCATGGGAACCTTTTGGGAATACCAAATCAAAAAAAAATCAAAATCACTTCAAAATCAACTTTTGAACCATCCCCAAAGAATAAACCAAAACTAGCATCAACCTGAACCCAAAATTAGGGTTTGTTATAAAGCTTCAATTGAACCCATCATACCCGGAACCATTGGTCAAGAAAATGTGATTTGACCCTAGAATTAACAAATTTTAATTTTTGAAAGTACTCCCTAGGCAAAGAACTAGGTGTCTTTGGTTTTTTTTTTTTTAACTTTAAACTTAGACCAACCAATTCTTGTAAAAACCAAGAACCAACCAACACCAATTTCAATAGGTAGCCAAAAAAGTGATCCTTAAATGTTGTTACTTTCTTTTCTTTTCTTAGCCAAAATTTTGACTAATTCTTGTTACAAATGATCACAACGTATGTTATGAAAGACCAAATTTGAACATATAAAAATGCCAAAAAAACAAACAATTTTTTTTTAAAAAACAACTATTGTCACATACCAAAATGTCCCTTTCAAGTTTGAAAAAAAGGAAATTGAACACTTTTTCATCAAATGATTTTGTTTCAATGTAGCATTGAGAAGGTAGTCAATAGGAAAGCAAACATGTGCCAACCTAAAAATTGTAATTGTTTTCACATGGTTGACAAATGAATTTTTGAACCAAAGATATGTTAGTGGGGTCACACCACAAAATTGACGAACTTTTCATCACAAGCTTATCAAAATGATTGTGTATTCTACACATGTATATTAAGGAATATTTAATGTCATTTTTTATTCGAAGATGAAGTTGCTATTTTGAAGTGAAGAGCCTTAAGGATTCACCCATCACTAAAACCAATTTGGAGATGTTTTATATTCTAGACATGGAGCCTTATGTATATTTATTATGTGCCAAACCTACTCATGTACAACAAAAGAGTCAAACTTTTGGCAAAGAATATGGGACCACTAGTGGTGGTATTGGGAACACCACTATGGAGAACACGTGTACATCTTGGGAACATCATGAAGGTTGTTAGTATATAGGTAGTAAAAGCAACTCTTGAGATAACCATTATTGTTAACAAGGGAAATAGAACCCAATGATAAAATCTTTCATGTCCACTCACCATCCATCCTTCATAATGTGTTGTTGGTTCACTATGAAAACTTGACCATAACATCCATTTGGGTGCTCTAGAAGATCCTAAAGAAAGTTGTCATCGTAAAGAAGCTTCCCCCTCCTCCTTAGGGAATTTGAAAGTTCCTATTAGTTGATAACACAATAAAGTAATTTAACTTTCATCATCAAGGTCACCTTATGTTCTTATTCAACTAAAGGGGGAAATGCAAAGCATTCAATACCCAAGCACATGTTACTAGGTGTGGTGTTGGGTATTGTTATAAAATTAAAATGGGTTTATGGGACCAAGGTTAAGTAATATGTTGCAAAACCATACAAATTTATGTTCATAAAATCAAACAATAATCCAAAATCTAATTAAAACCTTTGCCTCACCATGTCATCTTATATTTTCATAATCACTCATGTGTATCATTGTTGTGTTATGTGGTCAAATTTTATATTCCAATTCTCTAACACAAATTTTCAAATTACATGCCAAATATCTAAAGTAATACATTCATCTAAGAACCCATAGCAAAACACTATGCATTATTCGAACTACCAATCATCATTATAATTTAACTAGTCATCCTGCTAGTTAATTTTTTGCCTTGTGATGGTTCTTTCTTCTTTCTTGTTCTTGGGCCTTGTCTTTTGTGTGTGTGTATCATCAAATTGAAGAGTTGCAAAGTAGCAAGCCTTGATAATAAGCTAGAGAACAAAAGAGCTTTCAACATGTTCGTGCATGTTTAATATTATTAAACATGTTTTTTTTTTTTAAAACACATATGCATACAATAAAATTGAATATAAACATCACTATGTGTTTGGTGAATGTATCTTCTTATTTATGTTTCTTTGTTTTCATCAAGTTATGGGCCCACAAGTTTAGTGAAAGATGGATCCTTAAGATCTTAACAAATTAGTGATAAGGTCCAACAAGAAGAATTTGAGCTTATGGAAGTACTAAATGGAGATGTTGCTTGAAGCAAAGCCATTATTGATGGTGATTACTAGATTTTGGTGATTTGCAAATGTGAAAAGTTGTGTAGAGGAAAATCATTGGCAACATGCAAAGGTCATAATATGAATGTGCATTGGGACCAATGTGGATGAACAACATTTAAATATACTAATCAATTGCAAGACCATATCACATATGTGGAGTAAAAATTAGTTATCCATGAGTAGCATTTTAGGGATGCACATGCACATGCTACATGGAGATTCTTAGCTATAATTTGAAGGAGGGAGACAACATTGATGCTCATGTTTTGAATGTAGAAAACATGGCCCATATATTAAATGATTTGGGATAAACAATATTGTTGAAGTTTATGCATAATACATAGGTGTTAGGCAATATACCACCAAACTACAATGTTATTGCATGTGTATGGGACAACTTACTAAAAGATCAATAAACAATATGTGCACTAACAATGTGACTCTTGAAACCTAAAAGCATGATCAAGATGTAGAATGGGAATTAAGTGTTATAAAGAAATAAGACATTTTTCTCATCAAATGGCTCTAACATAAAGAGCATGCATCAGACGAGACATTTGAGAAGAAGAAAGATAGCAATTATATTAAGGAACTAAACAAGTGTTGGATTAAATGTAACAATTACAAATAACTTGGTCATCAAGTTGAAAAATGTCCAAACAAGGACAAAATGATGGAGAAAAGGCAAAAGGATAAGAATGAGGACAATGTAATAAGAACCATGGAGGACATTGAAATCAAAACACAATTTGTGAAGAGTTTTTGAAAGATCATAGTTGTGAAAGAAGATGAAAACAACATTGAGATGAATCAAAAGGCATGATGACAAAGACACGAATAAAAATATTGAAAACATTAATGGAAAAAAAACATGAATGCTAGATTGGTTTTTTGATTCAAGAGCCAAATAACATATATCTAATTGCTATGAATGGATGATGGATTATGTTCTAATGACTACAAAGAGCTAGTCAATGGCAATATTTCAAGATGACAATCAATATTGGGTCCATGGAACAAGATATGTAAATATACATATTTAGAAATAGAGAAAGTTTGGAAAAAGTTGTGCTGAAGAGAATTATTTACATTCCCTTTTGAAAGTAAGAAATTATGAAGCAAGCAACAGTTCAAGGGATTATGATTCAATTTGATGAGTCAAAAGTTGTCAAATATTTCAAAAATATTATATTTTAAACCATTACAATTCTAGATTCCATCATAACCATCCATAAATGTGTTTTTACATGGTAACAAAGGACTAGGCAAAAAAGACAAAAAATTGTGACAAGATGTTGGTACACCTTAAAGAATTTACACCCAAAAGTTGAATACAAAGGGTATACCACCAATGGACTCAATGGAATTTCTAAAAGTTCAAATAACCTCTAGTACAAGTCATGAAAGAGTCAAACCAAATTTGGTTATTTAGCATAAGCGATATGTTCACTTGAATTTCTCAACTCTAAAAAATATGTATTGAAACTAAACGATTAAAGGTTTGGAAATATATGATAAAATATCAAAAAGTGGAAAATTTTATGAGAGGTGTAGATTTGGAGAACAACATTTATAACCAGTAGTCCCTAAGAAATAAAGATGCAACACATTTAGAAAGTTAATATATTCTTACTTATGTACTCCCATGGGTTCACACAATCTAATGTGGGGAGTGGTAGCCTTTTAATTTTATGTCATTTTCAAAGATGATTGTATAAGATTTAAGTTTGTGTGTTTTATAAAACATGAGTTGGAGACATTTGCATATTTCAAAATTTTGTTAAATTGAATCTAGAATGAAGGGGAATATAATGTGACAAGATTTTGTTCAAATCAAACAAGAGAGTATGTAAACAAAGAGTTCAACTTGTACTTGTAAAAATAGGGCATCAAATATGAATATAGTGTTACCTATGCCCATGAACAAAATGGCTTCATAGAACATGATAACAAAATTGTCATGGAGGCAACATGTAGCATATTACATGTAAGAAACCTACCAAAATTCCTTAAGGTTGAAGTTATTAACACAATGGTTCATGTGTTAAATTACATAGCAACAATAACATTGGTTGGATCTACACCATATGAACAATGGAGTGGTAAATGACCAAACATCTCATACTTTTGAGTGTTTTGATGTTTGTATTTAAACAATGTGTGCCAAAGGAACAAAAAACAAAATTAAACCCAAATGCATAACACCATGTTGTTTTTCATATATGAAAAGATAACAAGGGGTACCAATTATGGAACCCAGGTGGGCTCAAAATATTTCCATTGCTACAAATGTGGAATGAAAACACATCAAAAACTAAGCTTACACAACAACACATTTTGAGTTTTGTGATTGGCCTTTACAACTACATACTATTCAGGAAAGACATATGTGATTAGAGATTACTAAGTTGTCAAACCCATGCCATTTCACCCATTTAATTGCAAGGGATGTTTAGTTGCAAAGCCCAATATCAAAAGTCAACCAAATTTAGCCCATGTAGATAGCATAGCCAAAATTCAACCTAGCCTAGTTCACCTAGCCAAAAGTCAACCTATCTTAACTTAGCTAAGTTAACTAACAATGAATCACACGACATCTCAATGGCCTTTGCAACTACATAGAGGTTTTTGTGATTAAGTAGTTACAATTGTAGTCGAAAAGGACAATAGTCGTTTCTTTGACTAATCAAAAAACCCATAATGTGTTGTTGTGTTACTCAATAAGTCTCCAATGATTCACAATAGTAATGGCATGTGATAGTGGGAAAACATATAGTTTAAGGTTTTGTGCCAATTATAGGAGATGTAGACAATTAATCAAGTGATGTAGGAGGTGCCAACAATCATTAGGGTGATGGGAAAAGAACAAAAAATAATTAAGCCTAGCGGTTGCCTTGGAACAAGTGAATTCTAATGGACTTGATCTAGCTCTTGTGGATGTGGAGCCACTAGCAAAACTTGACAACTCTACCAATGTTGAAAACATTGAAAAACTAATTTAGTAACCACAAAGAGCATGACAAGCTCCATAGAAATACAAAGAATGGGACAAAGTTGTCATTCGCCTATACCACTCACAAGTGTGCAACACATATACTCATCAAATATCTAGTCAAAAACATAACAAGAAGTTCAATCACTTAACATGTATGAATGGAAGGGAACAATGGATGATGAATATTTAAATCTTTGTTGGTCAATTCTACTTGGGAGTTGATGCCATCACCCTCAAGATGAAAGATTGTCAAATCAAAGCAAAATTGATGGGATTCTAAAGCAGTAAAAAACGATGCCAATTATGATGGGTTATACACATGTGCATGGATTTTATTACAATTAAACATTCACTCTTATGATAAAGCATGATTTAATTTGGAGCATTTTTTCTCTATATTAACCCATGATATACACATGATATAGTATGATGTGCACACATTTTTTTGTATGGAAAATTGAATGTAAAATTATATATTGAACAATCAAAAGGGTATGAAAATGATGTGATAATGATGTGCAAATTCAAGGAAAACATAAAATTGCAAGATTCAACAACCTAATTACCATCAAGGAAAGGGTTGTCGGGTAGAAAAAAAAGAAAAAGATAAATGGAAAGACTTGAAAGTAACAACTACCTTCTATTTGCCTACCATCATGCTATAAGTATCATCCTACAACAATTAGTTTTTTATAGACTTGAAACCCTCAACCATTTGTAGACTTCATATAGCTCCTACCTACCATTTATAACGCATGCAAACTTTTTGTGGTTGTTGCTTACCATTTGCAACACATGTAAAACCTATGTCATTGTTGTTTACCATCTATAATGAATTTCCATTCTCTTTCAGCCTCAAATATTAAATCTACCTATTTGTTGCTACCTTCAAATGGTAGCTACCATCATGTGGTAGTAGGTATTTCCTAGTCTAGAAACTAAAACAAAAAGTGGATGGCATGTCAAAATATTATAGAAAAAATGAAAAACTAATACATGAAAATAACAAATTCTATGTATTTTAATATCAACTATTCTCTCCTTTCTTTCAATACTCTAAGTAGAACCAAACACCAACAAGAATTATGAGAATCTGTCAACCATTTTTCATTGTAATGATACGAATACATTCAATTTCCATACTTTCCTCCTGTCTCTCCCATGTCACATACACATTTCTTTCCCAAGAAAATTATTCTAGCCACATCTAATCTAAAATAATCATAATCTTGAATACAAGGGAATGATCCACAACCCCTTTTTATCCTCCTCCTAATCTCCCTTCTCCCATACCACACAAGGTCCACATGCATTTCATGAAATAAGCCCTCCTTATCCTTCCTAGAAATCCTAACATGATTGGCGGATTACCACCAACCATTCATCTAACTAATCCCATTAACTTCATCCTTTAATAAAAGATGGTAAGTTATTACCATTAGTAACCCTTTACTTACTAGGATGCCCATGGGCACTAATTAACTTAGGAATTTATACCCTTAACAAAAAACATATATAACTTCAAGTAGGTACCAAGGCAATGGAACCACTTTTGACTATTTTTTGACAAGATAAAATTTGGTGGCAAGTAGTGTTGACTCATGTGTCTATCATAACAATGGACATATTGAGACAACGGTAAGGATTTTTGTTGAAAATTAGATTTAAGTGTTCAACTAATGAATCAAAGTTAACTCGTATGTTGCAATACATGAAAAAAACATTTTGAAATGATGTAGGGAAAAAACAATTATTATGTCTATTTTGAAGTGCATCATCATTGCAACAGTCAAATTATTTTTACATCAAATAACAATGGTGCATAATTGATACCATCCATTTTTTTGGGCTACAAAACAACAATCCAATCGTAAACAATGAATCTCCATTCATGTCTAATAATAACAGTAGAAGAAACACCCCCACTTCTGCATTAGACAAACATCAAAAATAGGATGCCTCATGTATGCTGTGACATTCGCAAGGTCATACATAACCTATGTTGTGAGTTGTGCAATTCAATTTTCAGAACAACCTAGTCAAATGCACTAAATAGGAATAAGATGCCTACTATGTTATCTATAAGGGACTAAAGTTCATGGGATCATGTATAATGGAATGATTTTTGACAATTTAAGAAGATTTTGTGATACAAAGTTTACAAGAGATCAAAATGATCACAAGTCACACACACTTGGTATGTTTTCACTTTTGGACATGGAGCCATAGCATGTTGTTGCAAGAAATAGCATGCACCTCACTATCCACTAAATACATTTCAACTTGTGCAATTACCAAACATGTTATCTAACTATAATGGTTTCTTTTAATGGCATTGGAATGTCACAAAGCAACCCCACACCATTCTTTCTATGACAACCAAAATGTAATTCATTTGTGAAAAATCTAGAATTTCATCATTGTAGTAAACACATTGACCCACAATATCATTTTATTTGGGAGAAGCAAAAATTTACAAAGATTGACATTCACTATATTCCTATAATAAATGAAATTGTTGATATGTTGACAAAACTATTATCATTAGAAAAGACTTGCCACTTACACAAGCAGCTTGGGATTGTTTTAAAGGATACTATGTTTTTGAAAAATAAAAACTAAATACTCACCTTGCCAACCACATTTCATATAAAATAGTAGGAATATGTTTAATTAAACATTGTATTAACAATGTTTCTTGCAAGTGGTAGATAGTTTTTTGTGTTCAAAATAATAATGTACAAATAACATCTTACATTTTTTCTTGGCTAAATGAGTGGGAATGAAATAATATATTTATATGTGAACCCAAAGTAGGACATTGCACAATCATTCGACCTTTAATAATTGTTCTAATTTTTGTTGGTTATTTTAGTGGTTGATCTTTGCTTAATGTTGGTTTATTTTTGTTTTTTGTTTTTGGCCTTGTCTTGTGAGTGTGTGTGTGTGTGTATGCATGTGATTGAATTCCAAAGTAGCAAGCTTCGAGAATCAACTAAAAAGCATAGGAACAAGTCAACGTTTCTAGGCATGCAAGTACTATTGTTATGTGTTTTCTTTTAATCACATATATGCATGTAATAAAATTAAATTTGGGCATCACTATGTGTTTGGCGAGTGTACATTTCTATCTATGTTTTTCTATTTTCATCAATATATGAATCCAAATGACCCAAATGATCTCAACCTCCAACATTAAATATTGAGGGAGTGGGAAGGTCATTATGCACCTTATCAATGTTAGGAAAGAATGATTGAAACATTGTAAGTTAAGTCATTTTCAAGGTTGATTCAAACCCTTATCAATATTCATTCAAGTTGTCAAAATTCTAAACAAGTTTTCTAATATACGCATACAAGGCATCAAGATTATAAATAATCCGAATGCACCAACCCATATATGCAAGTCATCAAAGCTATAAACAAACCAATGTAAGTTTAGTTGGGCTTCATCCAACTTCTAAAACAAACAAAAAAATTAGTTGTATCCTTAATCAATGCTCTACTTAACTTTAATGTAGATAGTTCCATCATTGGAACCAAACTATAAACTTGTTCAAAAGTTTCATAACTCATATAAACTATATAAGAATTATGATCAAGGTTTCCAAATTCATATGAATCATCATTTGCAAATTATTCTCATGGGCATCATCTCAAAAAATATTTGGATAACATCCTCTACACATTTTGATGATGTAAAATATCACACACAATCAGTGGATTAAATTCAATTTTCTTCACTTTCTTGTTAAAGTAATTTAAAAACTAAACTTCAACAAGTTTTATTGCACTTTCAATAACAACCTTTTTAAAAAAATTAATTCAATTACAATAAGGTCAAAACCTATAACTAGGAGCCAAAAGGATTACTTTGGAAAAGGACTACAAGTCTTTTTTCCCAAAATGCAAATGAATTTTTAAATGAATTTTTTGGTAACTTTTTTTTTTCAAATATTTAAATTTCTCCAATTCATCACGTTTTAAAAAAATCATTATTGAATAAATATGAATTTTTAAAAGTGTGCAGACTCCTTACATATTCAATATTTCATCTTGAAAAATGATGAAAATTTTAAATCATCACCAAAAGTTAAAATTTCAAATTATTTAGTTTTATTTTATTTTAAACTCTAACTTTCATTCATACATCATGTACATTATAACCATTTGTACGTGGTAAAGGACTTTTGAAACTTAAAAGTTTTGAAGCAATTTTGAAACATTCTTTGAATTTTAAATTTTTTTAAATTCCAAATTTTAAAAATACAAGTGGTTTTTGGGTGTAATTCATTTGTTTTTATCATCTATATTTTTCTCAATGAAAATTCTTTTATTATATGAGTCCTTTTGATAGTCCTTTGTAAAATTGATTCAATTTGACACAATAAGTGTAGATTTTCAAATGTCGTAAATTAAAACCAAAACTTAAAATTGGATCAAATGAATTTTTACTCTAAGTTCCTTGACATTCATATGAGGGAACTAAATCCCCATTATTACTATGGTTTTAAATGGTAATAAAAAATAAAGGTTTGATTTTGATTGATTATGCCTAACATCTTTCGCCTTTTTTGGCTCCTAGTTACGTGTTTTGACCTAACAACTTATACCATTGTGATTCATTCAACAAAACCTTTACACTTGTTTCTTGAAAATTATGTCCATTTGAAAATCTAAGACAAGTTGACAAAAATAATCTTGATCATTTAGATGTCACCTTGGAGGGACAAAATGACATTTAATCAAGGAAATTAACATGGCATTTGAAAGCTCATAAGGAAAACTATGAATTAGTGTATTTTCATGTGTAATTTGATTAAGACTCTTAAGAGTGCTTTAAGTCCCCCAAAGTTGTGGGACATTGAAATGTCATGATTTTGGCAAAAGGAGTTTAGGAATTGTGGGGGAAAAACCATAATTTGGGATGTAATTCCTTTGAAGACTTGTAATAAAATGTTAAAATAGGAAAGGAGGTTGTAGGCCCCATATTCTATTGATTTCAAAAAAGAAATGCAACAACAAAAGAAGATGTCAACAAATGACACCTTTCCTATTACCAAACATGCCCTTATAAAACGACTCAGAGATAAGTTCAAACTCCAAATTAGTTTGTTTACTAGTATCTCTAAGTAATTATGCTTGCAAAAAATGTTCCAATTGGCCATGCCAATACCACTATCACTCGTGGAGGGATAAAACATATTAGGGTGAACCAAAAATGATAATTGAAAATCCATTTCAAGAGTCCATATCTAATGTATTATGAGTTTAGTGAACTAGGCTTGAAATAAAAGCATGATGTTAAAGTTAACATTTTCTTCCATGCAACACAAAGTCAAGTCACCTTAATTTAAACCTTTTGAGTCACATATTTTAAATATTGGTCTCAAAATATAACAATTTAGATCTTCAAATGGACTTTATGAAATGTTACCATTTAGATTCTAGTCATGAAAATTTCAAGGAACTAATATATGGGTGGTTTTTATTATCTTTTGTAGGTTCCTTATTTGTAAAATTCCATGGTATGGTCATCCTTGGACATTTCCAAAGACCATTCCATATTTAATCACCTCATTTCCAAAGTCTACATTTTTCCCCCTAATAACTACCTCTTTTGCTACTTATTTTTCAAATAATTATTTCCCTTCTTTCTTAATAACTACTTCCATCTTTAACTAACTCACTCTTTTTCCCTACCCACCAACATGAATATGAAAATACAAATTAACATGTGTCTTTTCATGTCTATGGAGTTATATTAAATCAAATTAAAATTGACATTGACATAACTAATTATGCATTAATGAAAACCATATGAAAATGTAAGAAAAAAAAGGGTTGATCATTGCTAGTAGTGTGTAGCAATGCAAAGCCCAAATTCTATACATGGATTGTGACATTGGGCATATGTCAATTTGTAAACTTCAGTTTATTTGAATATTGATGGTTTTGGTGCAATTGTTTCAAAGTTCCAAAGATTAAGAGTTAATGTTTCAATAACTCAAGTAATTTTTTTATGTTCACCATGTTTTCATTTTGTTTCTATGCAATAATACTTATTAGACCTAAAGTAACTAACACTGCTTTCCAAATCCCCTAATTATAGTTCACATGGGAAGAAAGACATAAAAATTCATTACATATTTTGCTTCTATTCATAGGTTCAAACTTGCTTTAGAATTCTCAAGCTCACATAAAGGCCATCAAAATGTATTTGTACACATTTTAAATTGAGGATAGAACAAGATGAAAATATGCAACAAATTGAAAGGTTGTTTAGTACACAAGAAAAATCACCAAAGTGAAAGTTATAACTAAATGTTAGTTCTTCTTTTGAGTTGGTAACATTGAGTCGAAAGTTGTTGTCCATTTTTAAGTTATTGTCCTCCCATTATCCATAGGAATTCAAACCATAGTAAGTTAATTATGAATTGATAGAAATCCATGACTTAGTTTTGGCTCACAATTGCACCTGGTGACACACTCTTTGTTCACATGTGAAGGTGAGGTGATGGAGAAGCACTTGAAACATGTCCTTTCTAGTTATCTAAAAGATCTCAAAGTTGTACCCATTGCAAGGAGCTAAAAAAGGTGCCACAAGTTTGTAGAAATTATATTATTCTCGAATTATCATTAATCACCAATATTAGATTAACCTATAAAGGTGTTAAAAATAAACCTCAACACACAATATTTGACCATACAAATATATGATTAAAACTTATACATAGGACCAAAAAAACTAAAACCAAGTAATATCAACAATTAAATTATGAAATTGAAAATTTATATAAATACAACAAAAGACTTTCATATATCAAGCAAAACCTTGAACAATTTAGTGATAAAATATAAAATATAAAAACATGATTGAATTTTTCATATCAATTAATAAATCCAATACATGTGTGACCAATGTGCAACTAAAAAGAAAATGAAAAAATGAAATTGAAAGTTTCATACAAGCAATGTAAACAAATACCAATGACCAATATGTCCATGGATTATTTTATTTTGGGAAAAAAAATTATAGAATCCTTCAAAAAATTTATTTTTTAGTTATCTTTTCTCCACATATACAAAATTTTCAGTTGCATTTTTTATTAATTTTTTTCCTTTTAATCGCAACTACCAATTTTTCAATCAAAGATTTCAGTTTCTTATAATTTTAAATTAATAGTATATTTTTGTTGTTTACATGAAAAGTTTTGTAAATAATTTTATGTGTGGTTTTGCCCATTTGTTTTTGTTGGTTTTTAGTTGTTGTGTGGTCATATATATTCATTTTGATAGCTTATACGAAGGTTTTAATGGCACTTTATTTTGAAATAAATCTTAATATTTTAATCAGACATTTCAATTTAAATTATATGTTTTAAATGCACAACTAAAATTCTAATACAAGTTGATTGACCTTCCTTCATTGTTTTGGCATTTTCAATTCAATTAGGATATCTTAGAACATATGTTAGTTATAAAAACAATAAATAATTTATTTTAGTTGTATAAAAACTAACAACCTACCAAAATAATATTCTTAAACACAAAAATTAAGGATTTAAAAAAATAACAAAACATTAATTACGAACATCCCAAGAAGATCTCATATTAAATGACAATAGGTTCCAAACACAATTATGACAAGAGAAAAAAACCACCTAGAACCTATTTAAAAATACATGCAAAAGTTGACATCATTTACCAAAGGTAGAAGGGAAATGTGGCAAAAGAAATTCAAATTATGTTTTTCAAAATCTAGTGTTAAAGAAAAATAAAGATATAATATTTTCTTTTCCATTTTATTTTTTGCATTTGTGTAAAATTTTGCACAAAAGAAAGGTTGACAAGTATAATTGACAATGTTATAAATGCGTAAAACAACATGGGTCTAGCAAAAAATAGTTCTATTGATCCCAAAACTAAAACTTCTCATATTCTCAAATAATCATCACAAATTTTTTGTTGATGTTGTTTAATCAATCAAATAAACAAACAAATAAAATTTTGTTGAAACAAATAAATGAACAAAACAAATCATGTCTTGATCCATGTTTTTAAAATCATATATATTAATTCAGTAAGTCTGTGACGGGGGTTTTGGGGGGTGGGGGAGGGAGAGGCCGGTGAAGCAATGGGCGGGGGGAGGCCAGCATGGGGCGGGAAATTAATTATATATAACAGGGGAACATGGGGGGGGGGATCAACGAGTTAAAGAATCGGAGTGGAAAATGCAAAGAAGGGGGGGGTCGACGAGGTAAAGAACCGGAGTGGGTAATGGGAAGGACCAGGCGGAGGGGGGGAGTTCGACGGGTGCATTATGCACCGGGTTCACACTAGTAAAAGTGACTTCACTTAATAACTTCTCATTTTAAAAACTAAAAGCCAGAAAAAAAAAAAAAAAAAAAAGTTATATAGGAAACCTCATAGTTCAAGTCTTAGAAGGAAACCAACAACTGAAAGTTAGAAAAAACAACTTTTTCATTTCTCATTCCTTTTGAATTCTTTGAAGTTAAACACAAGTATGGTAATAGTTCATATAAGCTTAGGGATCAACTAAAAGTTATTGTCATGTGCCACATGCCTTTGCAAATTTGAAATTTGCATTGATGTTGGAAACCTAGTTGTAATTTCATTTGCACCAACTATATATTTGAACCCTAATTGCACATTAGTTGAAACTAATCATGAATCAATGAATGAGTAGATGAATGATTTGGTAGTATGTACATGCACTTTGCACATTGACATGCTACAAATTTGGCATTTTCATATAATCCATGTCCTTGCCCCATGGGATTTGAAGTTGCATGTTCCAAGTTATTTGCATCTAGCTGGGCATAGAGTTAGACAATGTTGACTAAAACCTTCCACATGGCAAGTGGCATGTCAAATTGGTGATTCATTTACAAATGTCATAAAATTGTTTAATTTTCTAATGTGGAAATAATATGCATGTATTTTTGCCATAAAGTTGCAAACTAGTTGGATGGTTGGTAAAAATCCTTTAAGGTGTACCATCCAAAACAAAAAGACCTAGTTCTCATTATAGTTTTTTTTCCCCCTTATATTTTGATCGCTATCAAAACAAATGAATCAAAAAATGTCAAATATTTCGTAAGTACCATATTTTAAACCACTATAATTTTATAATCACAATCATCCATAAGTGTATTTACATGATAAAAAAGACCATGTTAAAAATATTAAAATGTGACATTGAGACAAGATTTTGGTACATCTTCAACAATTTGGACTTTAATAGTTGTTTAAGACATGTAGTTAGTGGTAGTTCATGGACATGACTTTTCTTAATGTGTTTTCATCAAGTTGGAAATTTTTCAATGCAATGGAAAAAAAGGTTTTTTCTAGTATTTATTTTCTATGGGTTCACACATTATTGTTTAAAGTGATCATGTTGTTATTGGGGTGCAATAATTTAATAAAAACCTTCTATTTAACAAATTTTTTTGGGAAATGGGTGAAAAGGAATCAATCACAACAATAGAATAATAATGTATGGTTGTCATTCAAGGAGTTTGAGATATCACTTTTGAGACCCCTTGTTGAGGTTTCGTTTTTGAGGTCCTATTATTTATTTATTTATTTAGTCCTACTTTTTTCATTATTTTCTTTTTGTAATATTTGAGCACTAAAATTTTAAAATTTTAAGAAATTATAGTGGTATCAATTTATTTAAATTTTTAAATCAACTACAAATACCCAATTTTTTTAATTAAATAACTAATATAGAAAATTGGTTGAAAGAAAAATTTGAACTTTCTTGATAAATTGGTAGGATATCAAAATCTTTGAATTTGAAAAAAAGAAGCACCTTAGTTCTAATATGTGCATTAGAAACCCAAGACTAGGAGTTTTCAAGAAAAATGAAGATTTCCCCAAATTCATAATTCTAGTTACTTTGAAACTCCTTACTTTAATTGACTTAATTACAAGAAAAAATAATCATATATATATATATATATATATATATATATATATATATATATATATATATAAAATTTAAAAACTATGAATAAAGAGATATAAGATTTTAAAATTTGTGTTTCCTTTTCATTGTAAATTTCTAAGATGTATGCAAGACATGTGGTGATGTAATACTTTCAACCTAGCTTGGATCGCACATAATATTGCGCAATAATCAATCATCTTGAATTGAAACCATGCATATTGTCACTATGTAAGTTTATGCAAGGTTTGAAAATTTCTTAGTCAATGTCATTGCCAATTCAATGCATATGATTTAGTTTATTTTAAAATGGCATATGATATCATGCCAACTATAATAAGTATTTATGATTCTTCTATCCCACATGACATGCAAATTATTTGTCCTACCATCATCAACAATTGTTTCCTTGTTAATCTAAATGATCAAATGTGATTCTTAATTAGCTCCTTTGTATAACACAAATTCATGTTCTTATAATTCATTTGTCACCTCTACAACTAAAAAATCACCATTTTCAATTCATTAATTACTAGTCATTTGGTAAGCTTTTAAACAAGTGAAATTGATCTATTAATAATAACCAATGGAAAACGTGTTGCCAAGCTTTTTTTTCAAGAATTGACAACAAGTACTAGGACTTATTTCTCACAATACTTAATATAATTTTTTTATAAATGTACTTAGATTAAATTTTTTTTGAAATTATTGCAAACATGGAATTCAACTCATATATTGACAATGAAACAAAAAGTTAAATTAAGTTGGGTTTCTATGACCAAAACTAGGTAAATTATGCTTCATCAAATCCAAAAAATCACGTTACAATTGAGAGAAGGATTCACATTCAACATGTCATTGAATATCTATTCCCCTTTTACAATATAGGGTCTAATCAAGGTTGGGGTACCACAACAAGAACAAGAAATGTTTCGTGTCTTGTGTCCTAAGTCCTAAGGCAAAATCAATGTTATGAGGTCCTAAACAACAAAAGGGTGGATATGTATGTTTATTAATTAACCATAAAAAGGAGAATATGTGATAAAAATTAATTAAGCAAATTTCCTATTCTTGTTTTTGTTGATTCCTTTTTTATAAAATTACGTAGTGTGACATGGTTCTTCAATCATGTTTCAAGATACTTAAAGACATGTTAAAATCATATAAATCATAAATAGTCATAACCACTTTAATCAAGAAATATGTGAGCATCTAAAAAACTATAAATAAATAATAAATGAATAATTTGATACACATAATGATCATTCAAAATAATATCCTAACAAAGATTTTGGGGTTAGACAATTCTTTTGTGTACCCCAACCATGAATGCGTCCCACAACCATATAGTTTTAGCAATTTTACAATTGGAGCTTTAATCTTAAGCTTCTAAGTCTTAAACCACATGTTTGAATTATGAAATGTTCCAACAAGTGCATAATCATAACCTAGATTGCTTTTAAAGGTTGCTTTTAACCCCTATTAATTGTATTTGTTCAAGGCAACAAAACTTCAAACATATATGACCCACATACATGCAAGTCATCAATATCATAAATAGTTGCATCACATAACCATACATGTCATCAAAATTATAGACAATCCTAATGCCAATTGCTGCCCATCCTAAGTTATCATACCAATGAACAATCCCACCCCATACCATATGAGACATCAAGACTATATACGTGCAAGTAGCTTTAATCGAGTTTCATTCAATGTACCAATAGAGAAGTTGGGGGACTATCCCTAACTTCTAGAATGTACTAAAAGTATAGTTTTGCCTTAAACCAAAATTTATGACCTCAATTTCACTTTGCAATACAATTTACTCACAAAGGGCACATGAGTGAGTACCAATGGTGTTGTCATGTCATGCCAACGTTGATGTCCATGACAACATCCTAGCATGCATAATTCATGTGCACATTTCATAGCATACCTCCATCAACATGTATGCATGAATGGGCATAGGTTTTATGAATTGGGTGATAGGTTTGGTAGCCCAAATCTATCCCTAGAGTTGTGAGGTAGTCTAACTAAACTAATTTTGGGCTGCCCACAATCCACATTTGTTGACTCCTAATAATTTGTACACTTTTTTACTCACACACTATTTAGCAATTGGCCCCTCTATTTTTCATTACTCAAAATAGTCCATAGTGATATAATAATAATTGCCATTTCTCCTTTTCACTTACCTTCAGTGCGTTTTCTGGGGGAGAGATTTGTTGCATTTTTCTGACCTGAAAAATAAGATTTCAACACATGAAAAGGATTTATGTGGGAAAAAAAAATGGCCCTAATTTTCCAGATTATTTATTGATTTTTAAAATAAAAAAAGGGCGAACTTTTTACAATGAACTCCAGCAGGTAGCCAAATTATAAAATGATTTGATTAAAAAAATTACTTCAATATTTGGTCTACAACCAAATTTGGCTACATCACAAAATTGGGAAAATAAAACCCTTTGTAAGTTGTGAGATTTTAACATTGTATCAAGTTATTTCTAACCATTAGTTACTTTGAACTTTAGGTATAGTCGTGCTTCATGCACATGACTTTTGGAACTATAAGAGATACTTGAATTAAGGCTAATTAAGCATTGTCATTGCATTTGATGTTCATCACCTGATCAAACATCACCTCCTATTATGAGCAAGGCCAGAGTTAAGGGAGTGAATCATAAGTTTGCAACAACTTATGTGATGCTATCTATGGTTGGGTGAGAAGCTCATAACAAATGTGTATTTTTCTATCATCTCTTATTGATCCACAATCAATTTCCAACTCAAGTTCCCTCTGCCTGGACCCCTTTGCAAGAACAAGACTTGATGTGGATCAACCCTCTTGGTCTTATCATATATGCAGCAAGTAGCTCAACCAATTCCCATTTGGTTGGTGGGTGGGTGGGAGGGAGGGTTTGAGTTTGAGTTTGTGCTAGAATCCAATTGTGTATTGCCAATCCAAACACTACAAAACAATAGCAAGCTGCAAGAAGAGCCTCTGTCCAGTTCCATTATTTTCTTACTCCTACTACTTCATGTCTTTACCAGAGTTGGCTGGTTATTGAGTTTGGACCCAGTTATCAGGCTGGTTATTAATCACATAATATCAGCCAGTTATTTGATTTGTTGATAATTGGGTAAATCGATTATCGCTTGGTACTGAATTCTCAAAAATATAATAACCTACCTGGATGACTTGATTATCATCCAAGTAGGTTATCAATCTTTGGACATTAACACAATTTTTATAAAAGAAAAGAAAAAAAGGAATATTATTTTTAATTTTATTAAAAAATAGTATAACCGGATAATACATGGCAGAATACCCAGTGGTTACAACTCAATTATTTGATAGCCTACCTTAGGCATAATCAATGGTTATTACTCAAATTTTTGATACTTACTTAGGTACTGGTGTGAGGTGGAAGTAGGAGGGTTAGTAATACCAAAGTGGAGGAACCTTAGTTTATCAACTAAAGGTTCCACTTTAGTAACTCAATTTGAACTTGTAAATATGCACAAGATATGTAGGTCTCCAAAAAAGGCGTGTAAAGAAATGTGTTATTTTGATGACCGATCGATCATAATGGATTATTAGTTCATGTAAATTGCATACAAATGATCTACACTCCCCACTCTTTACAATGTTCAAATTTTCATATTTGTTTGATGAGGATTGGGGAAATAATAACTTGCATACTATTGTGGACATGATAAACACCAAGAGGCCCACATAGTGGATGTGGGTGGGTGGATGTGCTCATTCTTATACTGTAGTAACAAACTTTCTATGGGGGAAGAAACCATATGCCTAGATCATGTGTGCCATGCTTCTCCCATTTGTGTGTGTGTGTGTGTGTGTTTTTTTTTCTCTTTAAGGAGTGGATGGTCCACAGCTGTTCTGATAAAGGAGAGGAAGAGCTTGAAGAGCTTCCATGGCATTCAATAACTATTATGTAAACAAGAAGAATTGGGAATCAATCCCCCCCCCACTTTCCAATAAAATAGCATCCTAAAGTGCAATTTTTTTTGATTAAAAAGGCAAAACCTTGTGTTTTGTTGAATCCAAAATCCTTTGTAAGTTGTGCTTCTCTTCTGGTGATTGGAGATCAAACCCTAAATCCTGGAAAAATATAAGAAGGCCATGTGTAGAGGATTTGAGCCCTATAACCAATCATGGTGCTCAACTTGAACTAGATGATGGACCCACTTTGTCTAGAGAATTTGACCCCATTAAAAATCACAGCCAACTTGTTTTGGCTATATAGAATTTGAATTTTTTTGCTGAGTCATGTGAGAAAGGGTTAGAGCTAGGCTATAAGTAAGTAGGCATATAATAAATAAGCAACAACAAAAAAAACTAGTCCTGCCAAAGGACTTTTGCCCCCCATGTTTGGTGGCTTTGCTTTTTGATGTTTAAAAAAGCATTCACAACACTTTGTTCCTCTCCTCGATATGCTCTTCTACCCATTTGCTAATGTTTCCTAAATGTAACCCAAGACAAGAGAAGTATCATGTGAGCTATCCCAGAGCACCTCATTTCATCCACTATCTTGATATGCTATAGACAAATGATCACCTTCCTTTTTCTTAAAGTGCATGACTATTCTATTATTTTGCTCATCAAAGTTCCCATTGGATATTATGCACCTGCCTTTTTTGACACTTTCAAAGAGTTCCTTGGGCATGTTGTTTCCTTCCTTTCTAGTAAAATTCCAGACTTTCTCCCTCCTTTGGACTTCCCACACTAGTTGACTTCAACTTCTACCCTTACCCCTAAAGGCTCAGTTTTGTCATCAAATAATCGTCAAAATAGTGAAATGAAATTTTGTGAAAATACAAAGTTGACATGTTGGAAAATCATCATAATTGATCATAGACTACACTCTTAATAATTTCACTACTCATATCACAATATTGTTATAGTATATGATGGAGAAAACTAATAATTTCAAAATTAGAAAAAAAACACACACACACACATTTTTTGAAAATAAATTATTATTCGTTTTGTCGTCAATGTGGAAACATTGAGGTCTAAATCCTGGGAAGCATTGAGGTCTAAAATCTCATGGAGATACACAACAAACTTTACCACTTGTATCAAAGAGCTTTCTAGGATGTGAACTTGTGTAAAATGCCTTGCTTGAACTGATTGAAAATTGGGACCTAAAGTTTCCTAACTCCAAATGCTATTATTCATTGTCCCCAAAAATATTTATACCTTCTTGCAGGGTCCCTAGAAGGGGATGTCTCCGGGGCTGCTATGCTACCAAGGAACGTCCTTAGGTCCTCAAGCTCTTGGGAATGTTTTTTTGAAAATATCATGTTTGCGACAATTCATCACAACAGCTAGTGAACAACATTCCTCAAAGTGTGGGACCAAATGGGGCAGCTATGATGAGAGTCTCTAGAAAGCAAGCAGAGTGCTTGATTGTTGGAGAGATTGGTTCTTCTTCTTGCTAATCCACTTTGCTACTTAGGTTTTGGGTGTTTCCAGCTAAAGGTTTTGCTATTGGTGATGCCATTGATCGCTTATCGGTTGATAGGAGATCGTCTTGCTGGGAAGGCTGCAGGTCTTACTAGGGTTATCTCTTTTCCACTTTTGAAGAAGGGCTTGGCAATTTGGGGTTTTAGGAAGGTTTTTTTAATTGGATGAAGAAAATCAAATGAAATGAAATGATGCCACCCGATGCTCTGAAAATTCAGATTGCATTTTGAGCCCTCAGGCCTACCTCCACTAAAGAAAGTAGGTGTGTTAGGAACGGTTTCTCCCTAACTCTTGAGTTTTGTGAAGCTGAGGTTCAAGTTTGGCTTACTATTGTTGAGAGAGTGAAAGTTTCTCATATCATTTCTTTGGTTGGTGGACTTCTGATGGTCTCAAATCATGGCACCTTTGTCATATAAAGACGCTCTTAAATTTTGGGGCTAGGATACCACCTCCCCCACATTCTCTAGTGACAACTCCTAAAAGTTCCTAGCAAAATGAAAATGACGTTATGCAAAAGCCTCAAAATCTATTGGAGACACTCGTTGCAAGACTAGCTAAGCTTGGTAAGTCCACCCCTTTAGACCTCAACTACGTGACACATTACATGAAAGATGCTAAAAAAATCAATGGTTTGATTCTCAAGAAGCATGTCTCAATTCCTATTGCAACTCTAGATATAGAAGTGATCAAGAAAGGGGTTGCATTCATATAGAACATATTATCATTGCTAGTTTTCTAGCTAGCAAGTTACTTGAGCTTCACATCGTGGAGTGGATCAACATCATTAATCAATAGGTTCCAAGAGGCGGGGTGAACTTTTGAAGGGATGTTGGAAGAGGATTTTACTACCTCTCTTCACCAAGTGTAAAAACCACTGAAATAGTACTCGTGTTAACTTTGTTTAGGACACAATGGTGCACTACAATATTCCATTTGTGCACCTTTACCTTTGACCCACATGCCATGGACAGGTTGAAAATATTAGTATTGTATCACATTGCATATGATGCCTTTGGAGTTTAGACAAATTGAAATGGCTTGGATGTTGCAAGACAAATAAGTACATTGTTAGATTTTGATAACATGAATAAAGGAAGGAAAAAACCTTGCTTTTGCATTGCAATGAACCCATAAAATGGGTTTGCCTACAAAGGTTCATATCCTTGGTCTGGGAAGAGCTATTGACTATGAATAAGTCCCTACAAAACATCGAGCATTATGCATGGCAAATACAAATCCCTTTAGTATAAATGCCTCCAAATGTAAAAATGATATAAACAAATAATTTAAAGAAGGTAAAGGATATGGAATTAATTTAGCAAAACCCAAAACTTAGCAATTTTAAAAAATAGTTTTGCAAGCCAATGCCTAAACAAAACCTATAAAAGGGGCCCAGAAGAAAGCCAATGCCACTAAAACAAATGTGGTTAAAAATAGAATTGATTTGAAAGGAAAGGGTTTGGGGGAGTGATAATATTAGAGTCCCAACCCATCGTTATTGAAATAAACCTTGTTCGGCTTTCATAAAAATTCCCTAACAACCAACCATGTGAAAAGTTGAACAAAGCCATAGATGTGCACATAGAGGCATTCAACAAATTAGATTTGTACGCCTCCAACCCAACAACAAAGCATATCATGATTAAGGTACCTAAAAGGATTATCTAATGGAAAAAAGGATTGCAAAGGAGTATTTTTGATTTTTATAATATTTGTTACCTTATAATTATAGTGGATTTTTGTATTCATATAACTAGAATGATGTCATGTAAAATTAATAAAAAATCAAAAAAAGATTGAATATAATATAAATGTCCTTTCAAGTTTTAAAAAATAATTTGACCATGTTTTAATTGCAATTTTTTATTTTAAAAGAATAAAAAAAGGAATGTATTAAGTAGTACAAATTTTTTCAATTATTTTTCATAGATAAACAATGCTTACATCTATGTTTAACAATGTTCATTAACTACATTTGATTAGATCATACATAGTACGAAAATTTTGAAAGTTACATAATTCATTTCAAAAGGGTTGCAAGGGAAAGGATTACTTTTTTTGTCATTTGGTTGATTGTTTGTATTCATTAAACCTAGAATTTGTGGCCCCAAGTGCAACTTGTGCAAGAAATAATTATGCAAGAAAATATGTCACATCGTCTATAAAAACTTATGTATTTGTTTTTTACATTTCTTGTTTTAAACCAAAATATTGATGTATAATTACATATGCATGTGAAAAATCATCATTACCATATGAATTATCACAATTTGACTTATCTGGGTTTTCATATTTGAATTTATTCCATGTAAATTTTATATTTGTTAGATAACAAAAACAAAATCCTTGATATTTGTGTCACAAAAATGGTACCCTAATTGTGAATATGCCCAACAAACATTTCATATCCTATATATTAATTCATTAAGTTTGTCAGTCAGTTAATGACCGTTGGTCTGTTTGTGACCCTTTTAGGTTTTAGGTTTTACGTCCGGTCCATTAGATACGTTCTCATCACCATTCGATCTTTAATTGTTGAGTGATTGAAAGCAAAAGTTAGTATGCAAACTGTCAAGGGGACTCACCACTTCGTAACTCTTCCTTTTATCTTACGTCTGATCAGGAATTGACCATTAAATGCTAATCACCTACAACTGAATGTTCTCATCACCGTCCAATTTCTGACGGATGAGTGACCGAACATGTAACTATCAAACGCTTCAATTTGGGCCTTTTTCGATGATTTTTTTTTTCGATTTTCCGGTTTCCGTTACAAAATTGGAGCCGGATATCGAACGCTGAGCCCTATAAGCGGTCTAACGTCTTTTGGGGAGGTCCCATAGGGTGTCAAATGGGGGAAACACCTATTAATTACGGACGTCTATTATTACCACACAACAGAAAACTTGGCTTCAAGTGTTGGAATATGTCAAAAAATTTGGTGCCTTGCAGGCACGGGTTACCACTAGTTTCAATTAACTTCGTTAATATTCTTGCCAATATTCCCATTAGACCACACCATTAAATAATTCATTTTCAAATTCTCAAAAATATTGGATGGCATAGTGATGAAGAAGGATTAGAAGAATTCCATTGAAGGAAAGGAGGTTTTTGAACATGTGACATTTCCACCTCTTGATTGAACTATTAACAAGAATAATACATTTAGGGATTTGAATGGGAAAAGAACCTAAGAATTTACCTGGAAAATGGAAAACCGGGGGGGGGGGGGGGGGTTATTAATAAGGACACTATTGCCATTTCTTTTGTTGAGAAGGAGAATAGCCTTTACAAGTCTAAAGTTAATGCAAGAGGGTAGAAAGGTAATACAACTTCCAAATGTGAACCGAAGATGCAACAATCATTATATGATTTGTGGGGTTTTAAGAAGGGCACTAAGGACAAACAATGCTAAAGGCCTTTGGAACAAGCTCTTCAACCTTCAAATGTTATGTCATAAAATTTCACATTGTAAATTACAATATTCAAGGCCTAAACTTGGAAAAGAGGTTCATAAGTTGAAAATGTACATCCAAGGGTTAACACCCAAAATGGATGTGGTATTACTACATGAACACAAACTTAAAGATGAAAAAGTAGCTAGCTTAAGCAAATATATATGGAAAGATGCTAAGACATGAACAACTAAAACATATTTGTTTTACAAAAACTTTTGTCATGATCATGTCTAATAGTAATTGAATGTTTTTTAAGGCCAAATGCCACTATGAGAAAATTGTGTCCATTGCAACTTGTCCATTGCAATTAAAAAGTGTTTGACAGAACTAGATTACAACTAGATAGCCTAGTTGCAACGGACATGGTTTTCCCATAGTGTGTGTTTTGTGTTTCCACGAGAAAATGTTGTTTTACATTGCACTTGGAAAATTGTATGTACCCAACACCCAAAATCTTGTAATCCAACATTACATCGTCCTGATTATCAAACAAATTTTAAATGTGAAGTGATTTGAAATTTTCCCCATAATGTGCTACATTACACTTATGACCAACACTTTCCATATAAAGTTGGGCAACAATGGTTTTTAGAAGTGTAAGGAATGCCTCCCATCACCAAACACATTTTTTTTTAAATTTGAAATTAAATGACACCCAAATGATCTAAATTTATCCTATGGTTGAACACAAAACAATCTCCCTAAGTAAGAGCTATAAAAAAACCAACTACAAATTTTCACGCCCACAGTTCAATCATGGGGTGCGCTAGCCAGTGTAATCAGGCTGCATTGACTGCCCTATGTTTGAACTCTTGCTGTGATGAATCACTGGCTTGTGTTTAGTGACGGGTGTGCTTACCCTAATCCTTTTTCCTAGTCTGGCATATCAGATTTTCCTTAGCATGCCTTTTTTCTTAGCTCGTTGAGGGACCAAGGTCCCACAAGTTATAAAGTAGACCAGCTCCAATGGTGCTCAGTATGTGACCCAGCAAAATTATTTCTCACATCCAAGTTTAGTGATTTTCTTTTTTTCAACCCCACCCATAAAACTAAAACCAGGACTGCAACTCTGCAAATAAGTGGGAACTACTAATAGCAGACGACCTAGGCCAATCATATGGTTGGCCAATCGGAAATAGGGAGCAGCAGTCACATCACATCACATTAGGGAGCAGCAGTCACATCACATTTATGAGGCTCCACTCTGCCGTTTACTAAAAGCTCTAAATAATAATATGGAAAAATGCTGGGCCAAAAACCTTTTTGCTTAGCCAAAACGGCATAGTTTTTCATCATCCAATTTTAGGTTGCTGGGCCCCATAGTGAGCCACATTGGAGCTACTATTATGGTACATGATCCACTGAATTCCACTAGGTTTAATGTGAAATGTTAGCTATATACCATCAACCTAGCCATAGGGAAGTTCAATGGGTGAGCATGGAGTGGGAACTGGGAACCTAAGGACTTTTTGGTCATGTAAGCAATGACCAGAAGAGACACAACTTTCAAGCCTAGCTTCTCCAGGCCATGTTAGACCTGTTTTAGATGGGGCTCCAGGGTCCAAATTCCTAGAACCAATTTGGACTCATATGAAGCAAATTGAATCCCACCAACCCACTTTAGATACCATTGTTGCAACAATGGTATCTTTGACTGAAGTGGATTTCAGGTATAGGCAATAAGAGGATTGCTAGGGATGGTGAATTGACTCTGTGGGTGTGGCATGAGATGGATGCACCCAAGAAATAAACCCAAACTGGGTGGCTTGGTCATGTCAGGTATAATCTACCAGTAAGTTCATTGCTTAGGATTCCTTTCTTAAAATCTGGATGATAGTGGAGGCAAGTGTGAAGATTGAAGAATACAAATGCTTATGTTTGCATGCCCAGCGAGTGGATGTTCGTGTTCACCTGGATTTGCAATGCATGTTTTCATGACTCAATACTTTTGGTCATTTGCTTTGCTCTAGAACTTTAATGCCTAGTCTCTACTGGAAGTTCAATTTTGTTATTGGCTTTATTTCGGCGCTTCCTCAGTTGAACATGGAGCATCTAAGCTTAAAGATGAATGTCACAAAGCATGCAACAGAACTTAGCATGAGGTGAGCATTTGTGTGAGCTTTTCAGAAATTTGCAATCACTTAGACACAGTTGGAGAAAGGGAAGGATAATTTGCACTGGGGCTATTCAATGTACACAGAGTTGTCCTCTCCATCGTATTTACATGATCTAGTAGTTTGTGCCCCAATCAACTTCTCTGAAACCCATTTCGAGTAGGCTAGTTTTTCATGGGCCATTATGCGGAATTACCCATCTAATTTTGTAATTCTTGCCAGATTCAACCTCATGAGTTCCATGTATCTGGCACACTTGGTAGGTTACTTGCAAGTCCAAGCAGGTTTCAGACATCTACATTCTGGAGAGGTGTGTCTAGACAAGCAAGAGTTCATGAATTACAAGCAAGCTAGTCATGTTTTCATGTTCACACACTGGATCCAGTTGTATCTCCACAATGCCTAGTGTCTGGAGTTAATATCCTATCAGATTGTGGGAGAAATTAACACTTAAGCCTCCATACCTGTCACTTGTACCAAACCATATTAAGATGAAAGGCTGAATGGGAAGTTTGCAACTTTTCTACAAGAAACCATCAAAAGTGACCTTTCATACATGAGAAAATAACTACCTTGTTCTCAGAGCAGCTACAATTCTACTAGATGTGTCTTATACCACCCCAATTTGCTGAAGAAACAAGACAACCTCAGAACCCTAAAGTGAGAATCTGCCCATCTTGCATCAGCTTCTTTACTAATTTGTGTCCATGCAATTTAAGGAATTCAAGACAGAAAGTTCAAAAGATCCACTGTACCTTGGAAGGGGTGTCTCCAAGGCCCGGAACATTGGTATAATCGGTCCAAATTCCAATTGAGAGAGCTTTTTGCCTCTGCTCCACACTTTGGCCCCATGTTACGAAGAAGAGGCCAGAAAGAATCAAAGTTGTGTCAATCAGGCTGCCCAACAACCCCCAACAGAACAAGAGTGAAACATCAGAGCAAAGAGATTATTGTAGGATCAAAGGTATGTATAAATCCCCTGTATGCATGATTGTCTACCACAAGTAGTTTCAAGAGATAAATTATCATATACCAAAGTTGAGGGAATTACCAGCCTAGAAAAAGAGATTCACCAAGAATGAAGGTCACGAAAATTGATGCCAGTATAGGCATCACTGGGGCATATGCCGCCACAAAAATTGGTCCCCGATTATGAATAGACCAGCATTTCAGCACATTGTTCATGCCTGATATTATCAAGCCCTGCAATTCCCTTCCAGATTTTCATTTAGGAAAATTCTGCCAAACAATGTGTGTGAAAGACAATTCTGTAGTTAAAACATTTCAACCACATTGGTCTCATATCAGCTTTAGTCCATCCATTTGTTACTGAAGAATTCTATTAGTTTCTATTAACCCAACAATCATTGGAACTATGAAACAAAAAGCAAATTAGCTGGATCATTCTATCAGCCAAAATGGAAACATGGTAATGAACTCTACATTTGTGAAACACAAAGTAGCAAACATTGGATAATGATTTGGAAAGGGAGATACCCCTTAAGCAGCAGCCAGAAACTCTGATATATGATGGAAACCCCATTCTGATTGTTCTTGGACTGTGTAATAACATATTAATAACCATCAATAGGAACCCTGTAAATGTCATCCCTGCTATCACGGTCATTGGTGCTGGAAATCTAGCCATAGTTGCACTCTGCCATGATCACAATTTCTCATCAGAGGCAACAATTTTGCCTATTGTGCATTAGAAGAAAACCAGTAAACCTTGACCATGAAACACAATGTATACTAATTAAGAAAGTTTCCCAAGACCAAGGAGGCCATTTACAACTTTCTGTGCACTACTAAGAGAGTTTGCTCATGTAATGCTCATTTTGTATCCATGCACCCACTCTTGATGAAAACATGATATATAAACTCAGAGTTACACTAGTGCAATTTGGCCCTAAGATGTGACTTCCACTTTCATGCTACAAAATAATTGGGCCATATGACTTTATTGTCAGAATTTATGTCCCAACTTTGGACCTAACATGATCACTTTAGTGTGCAGAAAATCACCACATGTCCTCTTGCTCATTTGAATCAAAAGCCTAATTCTGCTGAAAATCATTAAATTTTTTTATTCAAATGCTGTAAAACAGTGGTGTCCTTCCTAATGTAGATAATTCTTTATCTCACAATCACAAAAAACATTTACCTTTAAGTTAGTCTCGATGCCAATAGTGAGAGACTGAAGGATGAGACAAAGACCTCCAAGGGTCCATTTATTGATACCTCACCCTTCAAGCCCCACGAGGAGGTCTCCCATAAGAAGTTTTGGTAACATAGAGAGTTTGGTGGAGTTGTTTTTGATGCCAAACTTTTAAATCTGACGGGTCCTTTGTATATAGACATGAGGAGTGCCCCCAACACGCAAAATACTATGCCCAAAATTTTTGCCTGCCCATCCCACTGCCTATATCTAACCTCCTCTGTCCTGAAAAATGTCCAATGATCCTGTAAATCTATGCATTTTGTGGGTTCTCCTAGTACTTCATTGGGACAGCAAAACTTCATGTCAAATATGAAATCTAACATTTGTAGAAAAAAAAACAATTACAAACAATTCTGCACAAGATAATTTAACAAGATCCTGGAACAAGAACAATGCCTAGATTATTGGTTATCTCACAATCCAAAACTTCAAGGAAATTTATAAGTTCTATTTGTACATGGGAAGTTATGTCTGGAACTTGCAAATAACATGGCTTACAAAGGGAGCTGTTGAAGTTACCTGAATGTGGCAGCGATTAATAGCACAGAAACTGGAGAACAGTTTAGCATGGCTGATGCGAAGAAAGTGCTTGTGTTTTCTAGATCCACCAAAAACAACGCTTGCTCCAAAAAACCCCTGACCCCCCAAATTTGTTGCAACAAGATTTACAATCCCCATATTAGGGCGTAGCCTGTATTCAAGGACCCAGACTGTCCAGAGGGCAGAATTAGATTCAAATTCAGAAGAGCAGAAAAATTTGGAGTCTCATATGCTTTGCACCTCGCCTAAAACCTGAACTTAAATTTATGCTCAAAATATTTCATGTAGGGTAGACAACAGTGACCCAGAATGACCATGAATGCTCACAATCTGAGTTTCAGCTGGGCCTTAAAGATACACAACCCCAACTTTACTAGCTCCTTGCAACTGAGAAAATTTAGATGTAACAAAGAACCAGTGTGTGCCAATTTTCACTTGTAATCAAAAACCAAAAAAGCAGATAATCAGCTACAATGATAACTGTCCAATTTTCTTTGGTATGATATTATGCAATGAGGCAGATGTTGAGCACTGCATATGGTGCTTGGAATCTGCAATTCATATTTAACTTAAGAGCATGAAGAAAGAGACACTTGCACAAGATTGGCTGTGCTAGGAAGAAGAATAAATATTGCTCGGAAATAATCCCAATGTGAAAGCACAAGACTTGAGAGGAGGACCGGGATTCTAACATGTTGAACACACTTACCCCAAAAACTCCTATGATAAGAAGGATTAAGCCCCAGGACAAGGACTGAACATCTCGGCCACAATTTCCTGCACACGTAACCCCCATCAGAAACAAAGATTTGCAAAAAAGAGCTCAGTATCCATCGCCTACACAAATAAATTAGTTTCCTCCCAGAATTGGGAAGTGGGGAAGTAGGTCTTCGTTTCATCATCGACGCATTCGACGAGTGATCCGTCAGCTCAAAAGCAAATGATCTCACACATATACCTTTTCCCAAGCTGAGAACTAGAATGGTTATCAACAAGTGCAGCAGGTTTGCAAGAAGCTGAAATTGCGTGCTCCTCGGGGCTTCAAGGATAAGGCCCTTGGATGATGACATAATCAGAATATATATGAGTACCATAAGGCCCTTGGATGATGGCATAATCCAAATATGAGGTACCATAAGGCCCTTGGATGACAGCATGATCTGAATATGAGTACCACAAGGCCCTTGGATGACGGCGTAATAATCAGAATATGAGTACCATAAGGCCCTTGGATGATGACATAATCAGAATATGAGTACCATACAGCCGTTCCCTTAGGCACAAGGGTGCACCTCAATGCATGGAAGGGCCAAGAGGGCTACCTTTCTCTTGGCACCCATGGTATCATCAAGAAGAGGATTTAGCCAAATTTGGCTACAGGTCCGAGAGGAAAGTATAAAAAATAGAAATCCTATATTGTTTTTGGACATGCTGGAGTCTCTTTTATCTAAATTTGGCGATTTCACAAATTTTTCCTACAAATTGGGTGATTTTGGCTCATTTTCTCCCAAAAGAATCCTTTGAAGATGTCATGATGGATTTTTTTGGAGTCATGAAAAAATTTGCTATGAAAAAATGATTGTGATGATGGTGTTCACAAAGTGTAGGGTAAACCCTAAGGCCATAGGCTTTACCCAAATAGTGGCCTGTTTGTGGTGGTGCTTCCAAGGGCTTTTACCAAGTAAACACAACATTCATACTTTTCTATTTGAACAAAAAGGTGATACCTTATGATTTTCTATGGGTATGATGGGAAAAAATGATGCACAACACATTTCGAAAAATGGGAATGGTCACAATTATAGTTGTTTCATTTTCTAAAATGCCTCATGGGATTCTACACTCGACAATGTGCTCTCAAACTACATTAGAGAAATCCAAGCAAGTCTTTACGGATTAAACAAATACTTTGAAATCTAAGGAAATGCTAGAAAGAAGTTCAAAAGGATGTGCTACACTATACAAAGTCAAATAAATATTCCAACTTGTAAGAGAGTCCTTGAAATAAATATCCTTCTTGACAATGGTTATCAAATTAAAAAAAAGGGAAAAAAAATCTAATCCTTTTTAACTTGGCTTTTTTTTCAAATTTTGAATTTTGATTAGTTTTGATTAATTTTGATTTGATTTCAAATTTTCATTATTGTCTCATATGGAACCGAATTTGCAAACCGTCTATGTCATTGGACTCCCAAAGTGAAGCAAAATGTTGATTTTGAATTAAAAGTTCTTGGAGGTTGTTTGCAGATGCAAGGTGTGAGCAAAAGAGGTGCATGTGCAACATGTCTTGATAACCAAGCTCTTGTGCGACATCAACTAGAAGAGGCATTTAAGATTCATACATTATTAGCGTGTACCCATTGCATTCGCTGCCGGCGCATAATGCACATGTGTGTTATTTCAACAATGTTTGGTTCATGTTTTTGTTTTTAAAAAAACTTGTCTTTTAAAACAACCGTTGGTCTCCCCCCCCTCGCCCCGGTCCTTTGCATTTCCCACTCCGGTTCTTTACCTCGTCAACCCCCCCGCCCGATCCTTCGCATTTCCCACTCCGGTTCTTTACCCCGTCAACCCCCCCACCCCGGGTCCTTCACATTTCTCACTACGATTCTTTAACCCGTCGATCCCCCCCCCACCCGATCCTTCACATTTCTCACTACGGTTCTTTAACCCGTCGATCCCCCTCGCCCGATCCTTCACATTTCCCACTCCAGTTCTTTAACCCGTCAATCCCCCCCCTGGCCGGTCCTTCACAGTTCTCACTCCGGTTTTTTAAAGGGGGGATTTATAATAAAAGTAATTTAAAAAATCTTTTTTATTATTGTTTGATTAGATGTAGGTTTGAAATTTGGAAAAAGAAGACAAACCTCTTTTTTTTTTAATGTATGGTTTTTTTTTTCTTTCTTTTGCTCTCTGTTTTGTTTTTTAATTTTTGTCATCTATTTTTTAATTTTCTTTTAAGATTGTTTTACTGTATTTCCCTTTTTTGTTTCATGTTTAAGTGTTTAAAAAAAGTTTCTAATTGTTAAAGTGTTTTTCTGTTTTTATTTTCTTTCTAGTTTTTTTTAAAAAATTATATATATATTTAGTTTCTATTTTATTTTTCAAAAAAATTCTAGTTTTTCTATTATGTTTTATAATACAAATAATTAAAAAAACTTTTTTATTATTCTTTGATTAGATGCAGGTTTGAAATTTGGAAAAAGAAGACAAACCTCATTGTTTTTTCATGTATGGTTTTTTTCCTCTTTCTTTTGTTTTCTGTTTTGTTTCTTATTTTTTGTCATCTATTTTTTAAAATTTCTTTTAAGATTATTTTACTGTATTTTCCTTTTTTGTTTCATGTTGAAGTGTTTAAAAAAAAGTTTCTAATTGTTAAAGTGTTTTTCTGTTTTTATTTTCTTTCTAGTTTTTTCCCTTTTAAAAATATATATTCATTCTGTTTGGATGGATGACCGGCTGGATGACGGGACGGATGACGATTCGGGCGGATTTAGGGGTTGCTTCATTTCATCCGCCCAAAACGCTTCATATATAGATGCTTTCTTCATGTTCACACTAGGAATAGGTGCATGGCTCACAACCCAACTAGTTGTCTCCATATTTTGCCTATGATCAACAACATTTTCCACTCTCTCTCTCTTCAAATCTAACTAGAGTTCCCTCATCTATTTAGTGATCGACTTTCCTCATTGCATGAGTACACAACCAATTGATTCATTGGGCATCCACATTTTTGAGATGTGACCTGGCTATGAATGTATGGAGACACATGATGCAATGAGAGACGTTATTACACCCATTGCTTAAGAAGTTAGTTTCCAAATGGATGCGAACAACTTCAGATGTTGCATTCATTTACACAACCATCTTTTCATCAACAAGTGGACAATATATCCAAAGATACCAATTGCACCTTAGTCAAGGTCATCTTCGCAAATCCCACACATGTTAAAGCTTTCACCTTAGACAAATTTGGTGTTGAACTTATGTTGTTAAAGAAAGGTTGTAACTCCTATTTTAGGAATCTCCATATTCCCTCTTGATGGCAATTTAAATTTATGGAATATAAATTGCCAGGATATTTTGCCAAGTTCACTTTATGTTCTTTCTATGTCTACTTTGGCAAATGGCTAAATCTAATTTGCCATTTTGCTATTTGGCTATTTTGCCAAGTTGACTTCACCACTTTGCCAAGTCCAGTTTGTCAAATCACATTGCCTAGGCTGCATTCCCAAATGGCCATTTCCACATTGCCCAAGTCCATTCCACCCTATGGACTGCCCAAATAAGCTTCAAGCTGACCTTGAGAGGAGCCCTTTCAAAATTCAAAATTGGCCCTTGAAACTTTCTGAACTTGATTTGAATGTGCTAAGCCTCCCTAGCACAACCCTTTCTTCTTTTTGTTCAAAGAGTATGTAAAGGAATGTTGGGCTCATTATTGAAGATCATGATGCCCATGGATGTCCCCTCTAGCAACCATGACTTTTTGAATGAACTTTTTTATTCCATGAAAGTTCAGCTTTTTCATTCATCAACCTTTTTGTCCATAAATTTCATCATTAGAACTTGATCCATTGAAAATTCACAAATGGTATTTTGTGGATGTTCATCCATTGAATTTGAACTTTTAATGCAAAAAATAATAATTGTGAATGAACAATAACATGGGTGAAATAAATCATAAATCTTATTTCTTTGTTGAACTTGATTTCATCCTTAAGATTTTTCTAATTTTTTCTTGGTGGGATATCCAATTCCAATAGGATAGCTTCAATTGCACATCATTGCTGAAAGAGATACACAGACAACATGAAATTTGAACTTGAAACCTTTCAATTTGCTCCCAATATGTTCAAAAAAATAAGTTAGAAGGTAGTTTGAATTTTTAAAAGCGCTTCATGCAAGCTTCAAAGAGCTGTCAAATAATAAATAAATAAAATATTCAGGCCTTTGGCAGCCCAGAAATTTAAAAAATGTGCGGGCAGTTTGAAGTTCATTGGGGGCAGAAAGTGAACTTGGCAAAATACCCAACCAAAAAAATAATTTTCCATAGCCCATCATCACTAAATAACCACGAGATCTAATAGCAAACTTCCCAAAATTTGGGTGCACATTTTTTAATCCATTAAAAAATGGGGCGTGTACACCATTTAATTTAATTTTCTAGAGTTCTAGATGATGGGTCGGGTATTTGACATTTTAAAGAACCGCTGGTTCTGGGTATTTGATAAAAAAATCAGAATAAAACAACCGTCATGTTCCAGATATTTGAAAAACAAAAAAAAATCAAAATCAAAATCAAAAGAACTGACCACCAGGTTTCATGAAATAACCAATGGGTTTCAAGATGGTTATTTGATTTTCTCCACACAAAAAATCGAGAACCATGGTTATGTATATATCAGAACAGGGTATTTGATTTTTTGATAACTGTGGTTACTCATCTGAACCAGGTAATAACATCTAACTCTTTACAAGCATGATTCCAAGTCCCACCATCCCCATATGAAAATTTTACAAATCAATTTATATCTAAACTCTATCTCACCATTATTCGTTTTCATACTCAATACATGTGCAAACTTGAATCTCGAAAACCTCTTACCATTAACTCACATGGCCATTGGTCCCACATTGACTCACATAAAGCCCACCCTTTTGTATGGGCAATAGCCTTTTTTGATGAAAGTACCACCAATCCCATGTCAAAAAATTTACAAATCCAACTATTATCTAAACTTGATCTTAGCCATTATTTGTTTTTCATATTCAATACATGTGCAAATTTGAGTCCCAGAATCCTCTTAACATTACCTCACATGGCCATTGGGCCCACCCTTGACTACGAGTAATAGCCTTTTGATGAAGAGGCTCTTATTTATGAATGCCAATTTAGGCATTTATCTTCTCTCTCGTGCGTTTTATGTTATGTGTTCCAAGTTACATGAAGTTGCAAAACTCATGTAGCTTGTAACATTAACCCAATACCATCTATATTATTATTATTCAAGAGTCAATGTTTATAACTTGAATATGAAATAAAAATAGTGTTTGATTTTGGGAATAATGTTTGAGATTCCCCCATTCTAGGCCCGTATTCCTAGACTTGAATTTTCACTCTTCAATATCAAGTATGTTTGAATAGTTGGTCCAAAAGATGTCCGTATTTCATATGGGAATTTATCTTCACAAATGCATAAAAGGCAAGAAATGTCTCACAAATTCTTGGTGCAAAGTAACTATTTGCCAAAGCATAAGGTAATTTACGAATGCAATCACAATTGTTAGACTAGTATAGCATGTTATAAAAAAAATAGTAACATGTTCTTGTTACACATTATCAGAATGCAAATCCTTTATCGATAAATAACATGTGATGGTTTCCACAAGTAACATTTCCCCAAAACAAATGATAAAATGGAATATTATCTTTTGTAACCTATTGTAGGTTAATATATAACATGTTTTGATGGAACATATAACCATGCATTTATATAGACATGAAACTTGTAGTTATATACACAAGGAATATACAACCTTACTTTTTGGATTCATCAGTGTGTTGTCACACAACTTTTATCATGTTACATGATAATCATTTTAGTTGTTTGATTGGTACATCATGTTGTAATGTAATGTAAGATACAACATGTTATATGGAACATGAATTAAAATTGGACATGTAACATATAATATTTTGCATAAATTACATAATTGACATCGGGGTACCCAAAAAATGATACATGAAAATGATGTTGTAACACATGCATTTTAATGTTGTTGTCATTTAATTCCACATTTGGAAGTAACAAGAAAAAGATATTATAGATTCAAACCTTTTGGAAATGCCTCCAAGGCGTCAAAACACCATTGTAAGGTGCCAATTCAAAATTGGGTATTTCCATTGTACAATGTACACACTTTATGTCGAAATTGGAAGTACACATAATATCAAAAGTACTCACTCATAAAATTTCACCCATTTTGAATTCTTCTAAAAATCATATATAATTGATTTGGGGCTTAACAACAAAACAAGTTATATAAACCATGAACATGCAATTGATTCATATGTTTGTCTTTATATAATTGTACACCAATAATTTGATTAAAAATATTTGAAACACCTTGTTTAACAACAATTTACCATTTTTCATTAATTTAAATTTTTCACTTTATCTTCATACATTGATAAAAACAACATTTAGCCCATCTACATTTTTAATGGGAAAACAAAATTACAACTTAAAAAGATCATAATCATCAACATTATCATAACATAATGTATTACCAAACATAAATTTATCATTTAATATGAACATCATGTCTTTGAAATGAATTGAAAGTTTTCATGGAGAAGATTGTTCATTATGGTTGTTTCTTTGTATGTGAAAAGTTTCATGAACAAATTCCCATTAAAACTAGTATTTCTTAGTCCTTTTGTTATGTTACAATCTTTGTGACAAGTTTTTGCAAGTGATAAATGTACTCCAATCAACCATTGCATTGTTCAAATGTGCATTAATTTCACAACATAATGAGAGTTTAGGATGTTATCCATCTTTAATTGCACAATTGTATCACAAAATCTTCTCCAAATACTTAGAGAGGCACATAAAAAAATGTGTTACAATGAAAATTGTCAAATTGTGATTCCTTTTGTGTACACTATACCATGAAAATGCCCAATTACAAAGTGATAGAATATGAAAGCCACATTTTGGACAATCACCCTTAAGACACTCCAAACTAAACCATTTCTAGCCTGGAACTTTGGGGCATAAAGTCTTCTCCCATAGGTTAAAAATCTTTGCAAATGTGTGGGAGGTGGCTTGACAAGTAATAGTTGCCAACCCAAAGTTTCCATTGACAGGATTTGCACAAAGTGAGAGGCATCCACACTTGTAAATGGAGTTTTGCAAACCATGATGAACTACAGAAGCACACATATTATTGAACCTTACTTTTATCTCCACCATCTCTTGGTGGTATTTATAGTAACAACTATTAAAATCTTTTTTGTCAGTTAAAGCACCAAGGTTATGAAACAACACCAAAGCACTTGATGATTGTATTAAAACCCAAGCCCACACATATCCTTTCATGATGTCAGAATGGATACTATGGTGACAAATTGCAAACTTAATGGAATCTATATATGTTTTCCACATTGGTGAACCTCACTATTGTTAACACATTCTCACCATTTTAAACACAACATCATGTTGAATGGGTCACAACAACTCATGGTCTATTGATAGTTCCTTCACATTGTAAGGAAAGCTCATTTGAATGAGTGAGTATTTTGGTGGATAGGAATAGTTTCCTGGTCAATGATTTTGGACCATCTTGCCAAGAAAATTGAAAAAATACCCAAGTGAATCAACAATGGTGGTCTTGCCACACCCTTGCGGTGCATTAATCCCTATTTGTCCCCACATAGAAACCATCACATGCAAACATGGATAGCCCAGTTGCCATTGCACATTATGCATTTGCAAAATCCACAAGCTATAAAAACAAGTGATGATAAGCACATAAAAAAATTGTTAAAGAAATACAATGTTCAATTGGAAAACAAAGATAGATTGTGGATCATCATCATTGTCTAGCTCAATATTGGCCACATATCACTAGAGATCGAACATATTCTCCCTCTTTATATTTCAAAGGATGCAATTCTAATTCTCCTTAACACCACAAGAACATTGGTACATAGTAGTGATAAATGCGGACTTTTTTTGATAGTGAGAGTTCAAACTCATTGAATCTCAACTTTCTTGAAAGCTTCACTCTTAATGCGCACCATTCATCAATTTTTTGTGCTACAATTTCCTTGGTGAATCTTGTATTTGCAAGCAAAGGGGCATTGCAAGTGCATCAAACAATGTACAATATGAATATTCAAATATAAATAAAACTTCAGGCAAAAAAAAAATGAAGCAAAGAAAAAGGAAACTACTACGACAAGGGAACAAGGATGTCTAAGGATTCCAAATAAGAAAGAGTATTATTTGTTTGGAAGACTGATGACCATAATCAATCAAGACATCTTCCTCTTCATGAAAGTATACCGTAGATTCACATATCAATTTCATCAAGCTATGATGCCATGTAGAAAAAACACATGCCAACAATATCAAGAGTAAATGCACTCACCTTAATTTGCTTGTAATTTGTGGGCTATTGAATTGTTTGCTAGTGAGGAGTGCATGAAGCATGCACATAGAAAAAATCATAATTCATTTTAGGTTGTTGTACATAGCTCTTATTTTTTATTTTCAACATTCATGTTGGCAAAGATGCCATGCAAAAACTTTTCCCACAAATGGGAGATCCAAATGAGAAAGGAGAGAAAACGAAAAAAACAATTGTATATGAACTATGTCACAATTTGAAGGCTTAATGTTGTAATAGATGCACAATTTTGTGAAAGGAAAGAAAGACAAAAATGCATGAATAAGATGATCTATGCTCACATTTTTGAGAGATAATGGAGAAATTTTGAAAAAAAATGTCCATTCAAGCAAAATCAAAACTAACATGATAGCCAATAAAATACACACCAAAGTAGCAAAGTTCATTTTCCCCATGTCGTGCCCTACTTTTTTTCTTTCTATAAAATGATCTTCTAGGGACGCAGACAACCTTCGCACAACTTGTCTCTTCTAGAATCAGCTCCTTCTTCTCTTAGTGCTTTGAACTTTTCTCATCGTCGACAAGAAGATTTCGGTTTTGGCAATAAAGGAAAAGGATGATGAAAAAAGAAACAAGAAAAAAAAAGCTGACGCAAGTTGAAGAAGAAAGAAAAAAACCATCACAATTGTCCTTGGAATTGTTTTTGGAATTTTTCAAGGATGACCATACAATAGATTCTACGAGCCTACGAAAAATTATGCAAAGTCACCCATATACTAGCTCCTCAAAATTTCATCATTGGAATTTTGGGGTCACACATAGAAATTTATTCTTTTGAAAATAAATTACTTTTGGTCTTGTATCAAATTTTTTATCACGCATAGAAGTTTAAAAAAATTGGCCATATCATTCAAATTTTGTTCTCCCATAGAAATCATTGTATAAATTTCATTTTTACTTGTGGATTCTTGCTTTAAATGTTCACTCACACACTTGAAATTTTTTGCTCAAAATTTAATCATTTAAAAAAATTTACCCACGTAATAAAATTTATAGTCACATGTAAAACTTATTTTTTTTCATTATTATTTTAAATTGCAACTTAATTTTTTATTATTTCATGCACAATTTTTCTTTTTCATTTTACTTATGGTTCCAAGTTGTAAATTGTTGGTCAAACATGAGAGTTATTTTTAAATCATTTTTACTTTCAATTGCTTTAAATTTTGAATTGCACATAAATTTTAATCTTTTTAGGTTCCTAAAATGTCCCCTGAGTTCCCCACTTGTTTTGTAAGGCATTCCCACTAACACCTCATTTTTAATCCCATGTTGTTTGATCATGATTCAACTTCGATGTATATAACTTGTGACGGGGCCAATCAAATGGCTCCTTTTGAAATTAATTAAATAATTAATTGTGGGCACACAACCCTCATTAGTTAGTAGAATAAAACAAGTATTCCCAGTTTATAATGAGGGTATTAACCCAGGCCAAAATTGGTGATCCACAATTTTGGAAATAGAAATTTCATGCAGCCAATGGGAAGGTTCAACATGCCCTCAAAGTGCCTTGATTTTTTTTTCTTTTAAGTTTTGGGGTGTTTGGGGGGGGGGGGGGGGGGGGAGGAAATTTTCATTTTTCCTTTGTTCCCTTCAAGTTCCCAATGGGTTCCCATCAGGTTCCTCAAGGGTGTTCCCAATAACACCTATATAAGGTGGGCCACAGGGAGAGGTACACTTTCTTTCAAAAGAATCTTCTAAATTGGGGGGCCCCCATAGTTTCAACTTTTTTGAGTGATGGGCCAATCAAATTGGCTCACTGCAAAAAAGGACTCATAATTAATTACCTCAGAATAAGTACGCACCTTAGATTCATTAATTATTGCAAGTACTTTCAATTGTCATGGTACAGTGAATTCGTTTATGCGAGAGATTTTGCACAATCTTTTTATAGGGTCATTATTGAACAATTCTAAAGACAATTCCTAAGATAACTTCCTCATCTCCCAACCCCCTATAACTATTATTCTTCTTTTCTTATGGGCCAAAAAAAAAAAAAAATTAAAAGAAAAAAAAAAAGGGGTTCTTGAATGACAATAAATTTATTTGTAAACTCCATGAAAGAAGAAGGGATGAGAAGTTGGAAATTTGTGGAAAATTTGGGATGATAAGCTGAAAGTGAGGATAAACAAATGTTGGGGGATGAAAAAAAATTCCTTTTCTCACCCAAATAATAAAATTGGTGTTGCCTTCCATTTACGTTTCCTTGCAATAAAGGGTCCAAAGGTTTTCATCATTTTACGTGGGACCACCAAATGGCGAGAACTCTATGGCGTCGGTTCCTTCCATAGTGCCTCATTTTACTCCCTTTTACGGTAAGTAGGGCAACAGTTGTCTTGTTTTTCGCATCATCGTGCGTCCATTGTGCAGGTGGCATTATAATTTTGACGAAGAGATTTGGGAAATTTGTGTTAGACTGGACATGAATATGAACTCTTTGAAGTGCAAGAGCTGGCTGGACGTTTCTTTAGCGCTTGCACACTTCATTAATAATTCCCAGTTTTTAACACACTAGTGCTCTCTCTTAGAGAGTCGAGATGGCAATTCCAGAAGAGCAGCAGCGGGTTCCCACACCCAAGGCACACGCCGTTATGTTGGCCGTGTCGTTCGGTGCCGTCGGTTACCTCGTGCTCTCCAAGGCAGCCCTCAATACGGGTGTCAACGTCCTCGTTTTCTGCGCCTACAGGGACGGAATTGCGTTTTGCATTCTCGCGCCCTTGGCGCTCTTCGCTGAGATGTAAGCAAGCGACATACCCAGAGCAGCACGCAATTCATCTTCTGGCAAAGCTGGTGCAAATTTTTAATAACCATTCTAGTTCTCAGCTTCGGGAAAAGTCTACGTGTGTCATGCCTGAGCTGACAAATCAGTCGTCAATGCATCGATGAAACCATGGTCCCCTTCCCAATTCTTTGAGGAAACTAAATTTTGAGCACTCGATGATAAGCTTTCTTGGAAATCCATGTCTCTGATGGGGTTCTGTGTGCAGGAAATTCCGGTCGAGATGTTCAGTCCTTGTCCTGGGCTTAATCCTTATCATAGGAGTTTTTGGGTAAGTGTGATCAACATGTTAGAATCCCGGTCCTCCTCTCAAGTCTTGTGCTTTCACATTGGGATTATTTCCGAGCAATATCTATTCTTCTTCCTAGCACAGCCAATCTTGTGCAAGTGTCTCTTTCTTCATGCTCTTAAGTTAAATTATGAATTGCAGATTCCAAGCACCATACGCATCTGCCTCATTGCATAATACCATACCAAAGAAAATTGGACAATTATCATTGTAGCTGATTATCTGGTTTTTGGTTTTTGATTACAAGTGAAAATTGCCACATACTGGTTCTTTGTTACTGCTAAATTTTCTGAGTCGTAAGGAGCTAGTATAGTTGGGGTTGTGTATCCCTAACGCCCAGCTGAAACTCAGATTGTGAGCATTAGTCGCTTTTTTGTGTTGCATCATTCTGGGTCAATATTGTATACCCTATGTGAAATATTTTGAGCATAAATTCAAGAAGGTTTTAGGGCAGGTGCAAAGCATAAGAGACTCCAAATTTTCCTGCTCTTCTGAATGTGAATCTAATTCTGCCCTCTGGACAGTCTGGTCCTTGAATGCAGGCTACACCCTAATATGTGGGTTGTGAATCTTGTTGGAACGAATTTTCGGGGTCAGGGGTTTTTTGGAGCAAGTGTTGTTTTTGGTTGGCCTAGAAAACACAAATACTTTCTTCGCATCAGCCATGCAAAACTGCTCTCCAGTTTTTGTGCTACTAATCGCTGCCACATTCAGGTAACTTCAACAGCTCCCTTTTTGTAAGGCATGTTGTTTGCAAGTTCCAGACATATGTTTCTCATATCCAAATAGAACTTATAAATTTCCTTGAAGTTTTGGATTGTGAGATAACCAATATTGTAGGCATTGTTCTTGTTCCAGGATCTTGTTAAATTATCTTGTGCAGATGGATGTGCAATTGTTCTTTTCTACAAATGTTAGATTTCATATTTGACATGGAGTTTTGTTGTCCCAATGAATTACTACAAGAACCCACAAAGTGCATAGGATTTACAGGATCAGTGTACATTTTTCAGGACAGAGGAAGTTACATATAGGCGGTGGGATGGGCAGGCCAAAATTTTGGGCATAATATTTTGTGTGTTGGGGGCACTCCTCATGTCTATATACAAGGGGCCCATCATCTTTAAACGTTTAATATCAAAAACAAATCCTCCAAGCTCTATGTTGCCAAGAAGTAACCTTCTTATGGGAGACCTCATTATGGGGTTTGAAGGCTGGGGTATTGATAAATGGACCCTTGGAGGTCTTTGCCTCATCCTTCAGACTCTCACTGTCGGCATTGAGACTAACTTAAAGGTAAAAGTTTTTCCTCATTATGGGATGAAGAATTATCTAAACTAGGAAGGACACCACTGTTCTAAACTTTTTGAATAAAGAAATTTTAATGATTTTGAAAGATTAAGGTTTTAACTCAAATGAGCAACCAATTATATTGTGATTTTCTGCACACCAAAGTGGTCATATTAGGTCTAAAGTTGGGACTCAATTTCTGACAGTAAACGAGCATGAAAGTGAGCACTACATGAGCAAACTATTAGTAATGTGCTGAAAGTTGTAAGTGTCCTCCTTGGTCTTAGGAAACTTGCTTAATTAGTGTACATTGTGTTTCATGGCCAAGAATTGCTGGTTTTCTTCTAATGCACACACGCGAAATTGTTGCCTCTGATGAGAGATTGTGATCATGCCAGGGTGCAATTATGGCTAGATTTCCAGCACCAATAACTGTCATAACAGGGATGACACTTACAGGGTTCCTATTGATGGTTATTATATGTTATTACACGATCCAAGAACAATCAGAATGGGGTTTCCATCATGTATCAGAGTTTCTGGCTGCTGCTTATGGGGTATCTCCCTTTCCAAATCATTATCCAATGTTTGCTACTTTGTGTTTCACAAATGTAGAGTTCATTACCATGTTTCCATTTTGGCTGATAGGATGATCCAGCCAATTTGCTTCTTGTTTCATAGTTCCAGCACTTTGATTAGACTAGCAGGATTGTTGGGGTAGTAGAAACTAATAGAATTCTTCAGTAACAAATGGGTGGAATAAAGCTGATATGGGACCATATGTCATTGAAATGTTCTAACTACACAGTTCTTTCATGTACACCATTTGGTGGAATTTTCCTAAATGAAAGTCTGGAAGTGAATTGCAGGGTCTGATAATAACAGGCATAAACAATGTGCTGAAATGTTGGTCTGTTCATAATCGGGGACCAATTTTTGTGGCATCGTATGCCCCGGTGATGCCTATGCTATCATCAATATTCGGGACTGTCATTCTTGGTGAATCTCTTTTTCTAGGCTGGTACTTTCCTTCAACTTTGATATGTGATAATTTATCTCTTGATAATACTTGTGGTAGGCAATCATGCATACAAGGGAGCTTCCTGTTTTTGCAAGTCAGTGAACAGGTGGGTGACTAGGAGGTCTTCAAATTTGAGAAGATTTAAACATACCTTTGATCCCTTACAAAAATCTCTTTGCTCTGATGTTTCAGTCTTTTATGGACCGCTGTTGGGGGTTGTTGGGCAGTGTGATTGGCACAACTTTGATTCTTTCTGGCCTCTTCTTCGTAACATGGGGCCAAAGTGTGGAGAGAAAGCTGAAAGCTCTGTCAGTAGGACCAACCATACCAATATTCCAGGCCTTGGAGACACCCCTTCTAAGGTACAGTGGATCTTCTGTACTTTCTGTCTTGAATCCCCCTGAATTGCATGGAGACGAATTCCAAAAGAAGCTGATGCAAGATGGGCGGATTCCTCACTTTAGGGTTCTGAGGTTGTCTCATTTCTTCAGCAAGTTGGGGGGTATCAGACTCATCTAGTAGAATTGTAGCTGCTCTGAGAACAAGGTAGTTATGTTCTCATGTATGAAAGGTCACTTTGGATGGTTTCCTGTAGAAAGGTTGCAAACTTCCCATTCACACTTTCAGCTCACATCTTAGCATGGTTTGGTGCAGGTGATGTGGATGGAGGCTTAAGTGTTTTTCCAACAATCTCATTGGCTATTAACCCCATGATAGGCATTTGCAGGCTCTGTTCATACAAATGGAATCAGTATGCCAACATGAAAACATGACAAGCTTGCTTGTAAGTCATGAACTCTGTAAGCCTAGATTCAGCTCTCCAGAATGTAAATGTCTGAAAACTGCTTGGACTTGCAAGTAACTACCCAGTAGGGCAGAGACATGGAAGTCATAAGGTTGAAATTTGGCAAAAATTACAAAATCAGATATGTAAATTAGCACAATGGCCCATGAACTGGCCTATTCAAAATGGGTTTCAGAGAAGTTGATTGGTACACAATGTCCCAGATCATGTAAATATAATATTCTGAGTACATTGAGTAGCCTGGTGCAAATTATCCTGCTCTTTCTCCAGCTGTGTTGAGGTAGTTTGCAAATTTCTGAAAGGCTCATGCAAGTGCCCACCTCATGCTAAGCTCTGTTGCATGCATTGTGATGTTCATCTATAAGCTTAGATGCTCCATGTTCAAGTAAGGAAGAAGCAAAATAATATCAATAACCAAATTGAGCTTCCAGTAGAGACTAGGCACTAAAGTTCTAGAGCAAGGAGTAAGATCCAAAGCAGATGACCAGAATCATGAAAACTTGCATTGCAAATCCAGGCTAGCACTAATGTCCACTTGCTGGGCATTTGTATTCTTAAATCTTCACACTTGCCTCCACTATCATCCAGATTTTTAGATAGGAATTCTAAGCCTACGAATTTACTGGCAGATTATACCCAACATGCCTGAGCCACCTACTTTGGATTGTTTCTTGGGTGCATCCATCTCATGCCACACCCACAGAGTCAATTCACCATCCCAAGCAAACCCATTATTGCTTGCACCAATTCACCAACCTTCAACCTACATGTAGCATGCGAATAAAGTGTGTAGTGGGAGAACCTTTGTCTTTGAAATTGCCTTTTTGTCATGAACCAACTTGATTACACGATTAACTCCTAAGTTAAACAACAAAATGTCCTTGAAACAAAAAAAAAGTTGAAACCCTTTCAATTGCAATCATGTTGAACAAGGAACTAAATTGACATGCAAGAATGTTCAAACACATTCCCACATGAAGCATGAGACTTTGTGAGAACAGAAGGGAACCAATCCCTTGACTCCCAAGTTGAACCCTCACTTTGATAGTTGGAAATCCTTAAGCATCCCAAATCTTTGTATCAAGGTTTGGGGGATCAAACCTTGTCCAAATTTGGTCTTCTTTAGATGGTTGGATATTTTTGAAAAGTAGTAAATAAAATCAAGTTATGTTTCAAAAAAGAAGAAGACATGTAGGGGCATAAGTTATGGCCATTTGAAAGGTCAAGAATCAAATTGTCAAAACATTTGACTTTTGACCACTTCAAAAACCATTTTGAAAGGTCAAATAAATTATGCTTAAAGAGCTTGATATAGCTTTGAATAGCCTTTTTCAAGGGCTATAATATTTATATATTGCTGAATTTTGATTTCCTTTGGGGACATTATGAACTTTTGAACATTTGGGATTCATAATTTGGAAAAAATCAAAAGTCCCATTTTAGGAATTCCCACAATTTTGGCAATTTTGATGTAGGTCCATGGAGAGCTACATAATATAATATAAGGAAAAGGGTGATGTCTTCTCCCATGTTTGATCAATGGTGACCAATGATGATCATTTTGTGAATTTAACTCGTGGCTCATACATGCACCAAACGCATTAACCATTATTCTCTTCAGATGGTTTGTGCAATTTTATACAATTGAAAGTTTAAATTGATAAACTTGTCCTAGTCCTATCTTGGAGCTTTCCCAACTTCTTTTTGTTCAAAATGAAGGAATGTGCCTCTAGTTTGCATAATGTTGTTAAATTAGCAATTTTTGAAATTTATCAACAATAATATTTAACAAACCTAGGATCATGTAGTTTTCGACATCAAGAATTTTTTTAAATTTACATTTGCCTTCAATTCTAGCTTACATGAATCTCACCACCAACCAATTTGGTTCCTATCACCTAATTGTTGATAAACTCCAAAAGGGAAGAAGTTGCCCTAGCCACACAACTTCCAAAGCCTATCCACAATAAAGGTTAAATACTACAAATGTATGCCAATAAGCATCAAGATCAGAATACCCCAAGATCTTTATCAAGATAACACAAGTCCAAGGATCTTGGTCAAGAATAATGAAAAGTAAGCTATGTTGAATGGACAAAGAATTGTTGTCTAATACCACAACACCAATTTGTTTTCTATGTGATGTCAATTTGTTTTTATGTATGCATTACATCAACAAGAAGTGAATGTGGTTGCAAAAACTTGATCTTCTTGATTGTTTTCTTGTTAATTATGTTCCTTGCGGTAAAATAAATTCATGAGAATGGTCCACCATTTTTGTGTAGGTTTGATCAACCAATTTGGCAAATCCTTCAACCCAAATCACTACAAGCTTTACCAATTTCATGATGTGAGCAACCATCTTAGCACAAACCTTGAACTAGTTTCACCACAAGTTTCAACCGAAGACATGATTTATTCATGTATTTTGCAAGCGTAAAAGATCCAAACTAAAGTGAAAATAATGATTTTTATTTCATCATAAAGTACATCATATATACGTTTCTGAAAAAGCGTCCTCGTTTACGTGACCCAATAGTGTTGTAGTCTTGTTGTGACTACATTGAGACTCTCTACTGGGAAGTAGAAGCCATCATATAAAAATGGTTTCAACACTGGTGCAGATCAAGTGGTCTATTAACTTTAGCCTAGGTGATTTTCCTACTTACCCTACACCTACAATAATTGTAGTCACTTTTAATTTTTCTATTTTAATGGACTTATGAATGCAAAGTGGAAGATGGAAGTACCATGAACATGGTACATTTATATAGAAATTTGTTGAGAAGATACATGAAATTATCATGGTGAAATGTCCAATACCATGAGCTTGATAGGAACTTTCAGTAAAAGATAGTTGGGAAAATTCACTAATTATCTACGACACATCCTGGGATTGGGATAGCATACTAATGAATTTTTTTGGAAGAATCATAAACTAGCTAGGCAAGTTTATAAAATTAGTGAATATCAAACTAGTCAAAGGAGTATTGTGGTTTTGATGGAATGGGCCCATGCATCAGGCTCATATTGCAAAATGCTCAATCAATCCTTGTCAAGGAAAAGAACATGCTTTTGATAATTGTACCTTAAACGTTATACAATTGGGTCACAAACTCATCACAGATCCACACATAATTCAACATAGCCTTGACCATTACATGAAGGACTACTCTCCTTCATTGTAAGAAACATCGATTTGTCATCCTTAATGATCTGGGGTTTTGTGCAAAACCTTTATTCATCATGCACTCAATTTGAGACCAATTCTTCATTGACTTTGTTATGCTCATTTAACAATTTGCCATTGTGTAAAAGGGTTGCAAATCTATATATCTTTTAAGTAATGCTTTGACATGTAAGAAGAAATCACGGTGAATGGGAAGTCAACTTACCATCAAAGTTCACTAAAGACGTCACAACAACTGCAAATACATACAACAAATTATTTGTCCATAATAAACATGGATAGTCACTCTATAGTGATGGACCTCAAGCTGTAAAATGTCTTAAATCACAATTTCAAATTTCACCCAGGATCATTGGATTTGGTTAAGCATTGTATATCCTATACTTGCCCACGTAAGGCACTAGAATGAGCATCAGCCATACAGCATCTGGGAGTTCCAGGCCCAATAAAGATAGTGAGCAACATCAAACCCTTTTGTAAGCTCAAGTAATAGTAGCTAAGTCAATACAGAGTTTCCAACTTCAATGCCCACTGAATAATAATCCCAACTTCCTGTGCATTAAAGCATTTCGTTTGGCAAACAAATGAACATAATGTGAGCAAATAGATGACTGTCCTTGAATCCAATCATGCCATCTCTAAAACATCCAAAGTGTCCCCACGTGCCACGCTAAAGGCTTGGTGGGACATGCTTTTTTTGTCGAGAGTAGAGCTGCACACAAAATAGGATCCAAAGTATGTCTGCACACAAAGTTGCACATGTTATAACATTTGTGACAAAGCCCAAGTTAACTATAATTCATGTCAGATATACCAGAGTTTCTTCCCTCAACAAGAAGAGCAAGCATACAACCCAACTGCACCCTTCCCCAAAACACAACTTGGCTGCCTCAGGATTGACATGAAGGAAAACCCACAGCACCTTTGCAATTTTTACTTCTGAAATGAATAGGAATGTGTTAACATTTAGACGATGATGAAATGCTAGCTAGCTGTTGCAACACAAATGATTAGTAAAAAGTGAACAACTTTTGGGATGCCCATCAAAAGGTTCAATAGCCATCATCATGCATGTACCTGCTTTCCATTCCCTATGTTCAAACCCAAATGTTTTCCAGAGCGAAATGTTCCAATTGTCTGCCATTTCAACAACCTTATTGGATTAAAAGATTCCCACATAAGTGCTGATTGCCATGGAGTAAGATATGAAGACAGCTTCCAATTCACACATGGATTCTATACAATAGAAGATGCAGATGCCTATCTTTTGTCTTGTAAAATGATGACTTTGATACACTGACTTCATATACATATATATTATGTAGCTGCTTCTTATTATTCATATTAATTAGAAACGAATATGTATGTGTTTGCCCATTTACTACAGGTCCTCAATAGAGGCTCATCAAATCAATTGAATGAGAGCCAATTGGACCAAAACAGAAGTCTCAGAATTACTCCCAATATACATGCTTCTCATCACGATCAATTTATAGAGTGTTTTCATAGAACACTGCCGCCTTCCCTCTCCCTAAGAGGACCTTTCAGACATGTAGTGTCAGTTAGTAAACCCTCTTTAGTTTACTCCTATTCTTTTCCTCACCACATTGCTTGAGCTTGTTTGCCCTGTAAGAAAACCTAGTGATACAACATTGTGAGCACAACTTTTACCTTCAGAGGCTCTTCACCCGTGCCATCAGGTTGTTCCATATTAATAGTGGGCACCTTCAGAACAAACCAATTCTTAGTTTTTCATAAAAAGTAGTATACATTTGTTTTTGGTGAAGCTGGGTTAACTACTATGGCAACCTAGTATGAGATGATCCAAAAAAATACCACTTGCATGGTCATCAATCATGAGCCCCAACTACTATGTTGTTTGTTGCTACTCATTCAATTCCCAAACAAAAAGAGGTTGCACTGAAAGCTTGGTTCTACCATCACTTTTGAGGCATAAAAGATTTTCTGTTGTGATGCAGAAACCTTGAACAAAACAAAATTTCTTTGCTCTTTTTTTCTTTTATTAAAATCTGAGGAAATAGTGAACGAAGTGCAGAACAGTTTGAATGGAACTTCACCTTACAGAGCGCTCGTGGCATAACATAATGGAACTTCAATGTGTTGCCATAATTGTGTGTTATTGTGAAAGTGTGCCACTTGTCTTCTTCAAATGCACTAGGCCCATGCACGATAATGCTAAAATGCGCATGTGCACACACACACACACACACACCATTTTTCAAAGAAATAATTCAATACCCATTCTGAGTCATAACACCAAAAAAATCATCAACTGAGGATTTGATCACATTGCTAAATGGGTTATAGCAGAATAATCAGTTTCTCTAATCCCCCACCTCTATCTGAACCCAAAAAGCTCTTTGATCGAACAAATGGAATGCATCAGCAACTTCACATAGACCAATGGATAGGAGGTGGACTCACTTGGGACGAAAGCGGTTCATTGCAAGTGGTGCATTGGGAAAATGTGTGTTCACTTCTTCCAGTGATGCCTGCCACAAGGATGCAATTTGTGAGGTAAGAATTCCTGCAACCCATGATCTTCCCCTAATTAGGAGGTATTATAAATTGCAGAATTCTGCTGCAACCAATCTTCCCTAATTAGAAGCCAATAATTTACAGAATTTCTTCATCTTCAACCAATCTTCAAGAACTTAATGTACATAGGTAGTAGTAGTAGCCCCACCTGAGAAGCTAAAGAGAGTCCAGACTTGATAGTGTTATTATCTGCAGATTCAATTCAATATCCTACCTATGAGGTAGGTATTCACACTCAAAGAATGTGGATGTCAACCAACCTCAGATATAAACAAAAACTGGCCTGTATTTACAAAGCTGGTGGTGTAACCATTAGGTGCAAGTTGAGCTTGCCGATCTTCCCTCAAAGCCGCTGCACACATTACATACCCACAATGCAGAAGGCACTCTCTCCTTGGTGTGAATTGTTTCCCCAAAAAATTCCTTTGAGGAGTATGCAAACAAAAAAACACCAGCTTCAAAAGGCTTTGATTGTGCATGACTGAAGAATAGGCATCATAAATACATGCATGAAATGCTCAAATTTAGTCCTAGGAACAACAACAAACAAATTCATTACTAGATCACATCTCAGAAAGATGAAGACCATGTTTGGCTGCTGCCCACAAAGTCATTACAGACAGTGGACATTTTGCTTTGTTTTCATGGAGAAAAAGATAGAAAAAAAGAAGAAAAGAGGGCAAGTTTTGGTACCAGAATCGAAGCGAACAAGACGTGCATTGCAACCCAAGTAAGTGGACCACCAAGTTGCTGCATCTGGGCCTTCATCAACTCCTTGTCCTAACCAAGAAAATACCACCACATCCACTACGCTTCCACGATTTCCTTCCTTTGCTTTCCCTGTCATGGAACTCCGCTTCAATGGCACCTTCAATGGAAGCATACCTGGAGCATTGATCTCTGCCAGAACACAAAGTTTCAAGCAAATTAGGATTCTCAAAAACAAAACAGAACAAAAAAAAAACCCGTACAAAGATTGAGACATCAATCAGAGTGTGAAACAAAGAGGTTTCTACAAAATCATTGCAGAAAACCAAAGCAAATGGATGTTGGAGGGACCCACAAAATCACACACAAACTTCTCTCCGTCTCTGTCTCTGTCTCTCTCTCTCTCTCTTTGTCTCTGGGGTACTTGAGAGGTCGCTGCTGCTGGCCATAACAGTGTGGTAGAAGAGTTTCATGACATACCCAATACAGCATCATCTGGCAACAGATCTCCTTTGAATGCAGCTGCAGGAAGAGATGGTTGCACTAGTGCAAGCTTTGGAGCTCTTGCCATGGCAATCAGACGACCATTGTCAGCATTGACTACCATCCATTCTCGATCATACAAGAAACCTGACCCCCCCCAAAAAAAACACCACCCACAACAAAAGCCAACGCAAAATCATTCTCCAACAACAAACAACAAACAATTGCTTGCGGTCGATGGTGGTCGAGAATGGTCGAGAACAGTTTGCAGTATGGTCGAAAAAAAGGATTGTTTTTTTGGGCTATGGAAACATCTGTAGTTGTTGTTGTTACCTGTTGCAGAGATGGCTGCACTAGAGACAGATATACCTCGACATGCCTTCACGGGATACACTATCACCTCCGCCACACTGTAAGCTCCCATCTTTGGTTGCTCCCTTCCTTCTTCTTCTTCTTCTTCTTCACCCAACAGCTCCAATTCTCCTTCCTTTCCCTTCCCAGCAGCAGGAGAAAGACAAACAACAAGAAGGAGAAGGAGAAGAAGCAGACAATGTCCTTCCAAAGGGGCAGGAGTTTAGCTTTTGGATTTGTTTGCAGGAGAATGAACGGATGGGTGGGTGGGCCCTGGTTGGTCCCTCCTCCTCTTGTAACTCCCTTGTCCTCGTACATGACATAGCTTTTTATCTTCCTCTGCATGTCTCTCGCTCTAACAGGAGGAAGGAGCTGCTGCTGCTTCTGTGAGTGAGAGAATTTGGTGGGACCTGCTTGAAATAGCTTGGTGCGCAGGGTGCGGCAGCTTCCCCGTGAAATCTTCGTTGGAAGAAAGAAATTCTCGACTGTTGGCTGTGTAGATGGATGAGACAGCCGCATGAAGAAGAAAAGAGATCCTGATGAGTCTGGCATTGTAAGAGCATTTCCAGTTCTGTTCAGTACGTGACCCTGGAAAAGTATAATCTCACATCCAAGTTTCAATTATTTACTAAGTACCTTTTTCCAACCACACCCATTAAACTAAAATTGGGACTGCAAATAGGTGGAAGACTCCTAGTAATAGCAGCCCACCTCGACCAATCACACTATCGCATATTCTTTGTAGAACCTCAAACTTGAAAAGTATATACGTAGGTGAAAAAATGGACTACATTCATGGTATTATACATTATGAACATAATGCATCTATCATTTGGGGATGAGCCAATAAAAAGACTTGTCCCCAACAAAAAATAAAAATAAAAAATCCTACCTATTTATTTAGCCTATGTAAGATAGCTTATTCTACCCTAACCTAACCTAGAATAAGCTGTTTATTATAGTTTAGCCAAGGATGAATTATAATTAACTAATTATAATATTGAATTACTATAATTATAATATATCTTTTTTGAACAACTGGAAAATTGCCATGTGATCAGTTTTATCATTGGAGTTTCAAAAAAGATGTGAGAAATAATTTTCAGGGTCACATACTATCTACAACATTGTCGGCAGATGTGGAGATGGATTTCACATACAAGTAACAAATGGCACAAGATCACAGACTCAACAAACCTCTCTGCAAATTTGGACATGGACTACAGACACAAATAACATATGACGCAAGGTTGCAGAATCAACAAATTTCTCTGCAAATTTGGACATGGACTACAGACACAAATAACATACTGCACAAGGTTGCAGACTCAACAAATTTCTCTGCAGACGTGGACATGGACTACAGCCACAAATAACATGTGGCACAAGGTTACAGACTTGACAAAATTTCTCTGCAGATTTGGACATGGACTACACACTAAGAGAAATGCGAGGGGTGTGTGTGCACCTGAAGTTGCAGGTTCTTGCTGATAGAACAAACACCCCTCATTCAGATCACACAATCAGAGACAAACCTTATCAGACACATTGCAGATCGCACAATCAGCAAGGGTTTTCAAAAGACTCCTCCATTTAATGAGCAATGCACATCTCTAGAGAAACACAACTATTGCATGAGTAGGGTATTCGTAAAGCACTGCCTGGATTTTTTCTTTGTATTTTCAGCTCCCTTACCTGCCTGAAGAAACCTGTTTTCAGCTAGCGGGATCTTCTGCAGTGGAAGGTACCAGCTAGGCTGTACTGGGACTTCTGACCAACGCAATGTACCAGCCAGCCTGTCACTATTTCTAAAAAGTGGAAAAATCCCAGCTCTGCTTTACGTAGGAAAAGGACCTAAGTACAGGCCCTTCTTCTACACAAAAAGTTCATAACAAGATCACAAACCCTAGTACCTGCGGAAGCATGGATCTGATTTTGATGTAAACGAGAATAGCAAAGAATGCAATTGTGCAACAACTAAAAAAATTGCAGCCTCCACCACAACCACAGTAGAAAAATCAACAAAACAAAATAAATTAAATTAAATTAAACAAAGTGCACAAGTAATGTGCTAGAACCATGTCTGTAAATGGTGGGTACTAAACATACTTCTTGAGTTCACTCAAGAAAACTAAGAAAGCAAATTCAGACCACCAAATCCAGCAATACCATTGGCCTGAAACAATAGTCCTTTTTCTACCTTTTCCATTGGTGCTCTAAAATTCTCACAAACCTACTTAACCCTTTTACACATTTTACTGTTAGTTCCCTCAAGACAAGGATCCAGCAATTTCATTGGTCACAACATTTTTTTTGCACGCCTGTCCATACAAGCCTATTCCACACCCTCGTAATGACCTGCCAGAAATTTTGCAGTGTATCTGGAGGTAACCTTATAAAGCATATTTTTTCATCCAGGAGCAGAGAGGGCATTTCGCTTTTCATAACGCCCCTTCCTCTTTAGTACACTAATATTGCAATACCTTTTCAACTTTGGCTGTAATTGAATTTTATTTTTTTAAATGCCAATTTTTTTAATTAAAAGACTTGTATGAAATGCTGAAATTTAAAGAAATTACAAGACAGGGAAAAATACAACAGCTGGTGGAAACTGGAAACCCAGGAGGCTTCTGATTCACAACAGAACTGCAAAACTACATTCCTGCTGCCAAGAATGGTGAGTAGGGAAGAAGAAGGGTGGTGACAAATGAGGTCGACGGGCAAGCGATGGGGGTGCGAAGACTGTGCGACACGAGGGAGATGGAAGTATTCCAGTGCATTGAAATTTGAATACAACAGCACATTCCGGCGAAGAAATCATTCATTCTTCAAGCATTTCTACACAGCAAGTCCAAATGCCATGAAATTGCACCCCTCCTCTTCAAGGGCTTTCCAAAAGAGTTGGAATGCGATCTGAAGCATCCTGGTTTTGTGAGATTTTGTTGGATAAAGATGCATGCTTATTGTTGCCCCTTGGCTGGCTGACCTGCGGGAGAGAAGATAAGAGATGAGATGAAATTGTGAAGCAACTTGCCAAGCTTTTGCGTGGCACAAGTACCTAAGGAATTGTACAAAGGAGCCAATGAGAAAGAGCGAAAAAGGAGTCTGGAGGGCAGGAGAGCAGATTAAAGGCTTTGTTGTTGCGCTCTTGCAATGATTGGGCCCGTCATTGCTAGCGAGCTCTTGCAATGGTAGAAAAGTTTTCGTCCTTTTTAAAAAAAAATTGGTTTTGTTTTGCTTTAATTTTTTTCTCTTCTTTTTTTTCTCCCCCCCTTTTTTTTGAATGGCTCCTTCTTTGCGTCCCTTGTTGGCTCAAGATACCCCTTGTCCTTATTGTTATGGCCTTTACACTGTAGAAGGCCTTTCGAAGCAAGTTAAGAGTGTTCATCCTTCTGCTAGCCTCATTTTTCAAGCTAGCCAAGTTGTTTTATTTTGCAAGGGTCTTCCCCTCCTATGTTTTTCCGTAGTTCTATTCCTCTTGCTTCTTGGGATTGGTTTCGAGTTTAGTCTAACTCCATTTTGGGGCTATTTGAGTCTTGTTTTGCATGCCTTCATTTGTTTTTTAGGGTCCTTCAAGCCTTCCGGGACAAGGTCAAGCTGGCTTTTTGCTTACCCCTTGACTAAATTGCTCGAGACCCGACAAGCGAATTAACATGGTTCCTTTTCCTTATGTTGTCACATTGGTGATTGCATAATATTCGAAGAGGTTGTTCAAGTCAGTGAGAGGTTTATGCTTGCTTTAGAAGGTTTATGGGAAATGACTAGTCTTTTCTTCAAGAAGAGTTTTCACATGCTTCATGTGTGCCCCATTCTCACCTCTCGTGTGAAGATTTTCCAACCATTCATTTTCGTCAATGTTTATCTTTAGGGAGAACTAATGAACACAATCGCATTGCCAGAGCTTTCTATCACATGGGCCCCCAACTATGTTTTTCCATCCCTAATTGACAATATTCACATTGTGGGGCTTGTGAATGAAATTACTTGTGCTTTTGACCATTGTTTGACCCAATTAGCCTTTGCTAAGCTTAGGGTCAAAATGTCAAAGTGCAAGCTTTGGAGTCCATCAAGGATCTTTCCAAGCATAGAGATTCTTCAGGGTTGCACTTTGGTCATAAATGGTTTACGCATTTTGGGTGTGTTAGTGGGTTCTTAGGACTTTGTCACACAGTTTTTGAATGAGGTTTTATCTTAAGACGTGGCACATATCGATGATTTTCTTCTCTTGGGAAATGCCCAAAATGATTTGGGCATTTTGTCCTCATGTGTAGTTTGTCGACCTTCTTATCTCATACGGACAATACCTTTTTTTTTTCTTTCCTATTTTTTTTTGCGAGTTTTAACAAAAGAGTTATGCAGGTATGTGGGGACATTATGGGTTTAGGATCATGGGAGTCTTTCTAGGGCCCTTTAGCAATGCATTAGGCTCAACTACTGATATCCTTTAATGGTATAAGCCTTTTCTCCATGGAGGATTGTGCCCCATCTATTTTTTAAAGGAATTGGGCTTTAATGGTTTCGTATTTGTGTTTTAAGTTTCATATTTTTTATAGGCCCATTTTGGAGTTATACGTTTTTCAAAGTTGAGGGGGGGCCACACCTATTTCAATCATACTTATGTGTAACATAAAATGGCCTTCCTACTACAGGTAAAAAGATGCACCTGTCTTTTGGGAGTCTAGAAGTTATTACTGGCCAAGGTTTTCAAACATCTTTAATGGACTTCCACCACAACACATCCCTTATATTTATCTTGGAGTATGATTCCATTTCATTGACATCTAAAGCCCACATTCATTCTTATTTAGGTAAGGGGGCAATGTTATGGTTGGTTGTTAAGCCATATTTCCGTTGGTTTCACATCGCACACTTTATTTTCACCTCAACATTGTGTTTTCGTCTTGGTTTGATTCAGCCTTCAACATCTATTTTTTTCACGTGTGAACGTGGACACGAATTAAACGCATCGGGCATGCACTTAGCTCATTACTTGTTTAAAGGTCAACAAATAGCCACACATGACACCATCTAAAACATCATGTATGCCCTTGTTTGAAAGAATGGGCACGTTGTATGGAAAGAACAGTGGTACATTCAAGAATTTCATTACAAATCGATGTTTACATGACTTGAGAAGACCAAGTTTTCATTGCCGATGTGGTGGTTACTAACCCAACGCAGGAGATGGTGGCTTTGAGTGTCATGAATTGATTAACATGTGAAATTGCAAAACTTAATGTCGTTGCTAAGATCCGTAAGTATAAAGGGTTTCATGAGGGGCAACATTTTATTATGATGGCCATGGAGGTGCATTACATACTTGGGCATGATATGGATAATTTCATCAAGGAATGTGCTTGTCTTTCCCACGATAGACAATCAGGATGTCATTTATGCTTGTCTTTTTGCATTCAATTTTTCAGGCAATGTGTTAGTATTATTCTTCAGTGTCCTTTAGCTTCTACTATAGAGAAGAAAATGATGTTGACAAGTGATGCTTGTTCTAAACCTCCCATTACTATTAGATCTCATGATTTGCATGTAGGCAACATTAGAAGGGCCATGGGTGATATAACGTCCTACCATAAGAGGGACAAATTCTCTTCTTTCTTTTTAAGTTCCTATGGGTTGTTCATCTTTTGACCTTTCTTTGGCCTTCCATTTTTGTCTCCATTGTGATGGTTCCAGCCATCCTTTTATTAGATTATTGTTATTCTTTAAAAGAGTTTTTTACTTCAGGCCAGTCCACCATTAGATTGTATTCAATAATAAGCAATGTGTCTTTATTTTATAATTTAATGGAACATTAGAGTTATCCGTAAAGTAAAACAAACACATCACCAAAACCCTGAGTTTAGTCATACATAGGGTGAATTTTTTTTAAACTTGCAAAAAAATCCATAGCATTAAGGGGGGGTGAAACTCAAAATACCATCATTTTTGGTGGTAAACTGAGTTTCATCCTATCTTTTTTTTTTCCTAAACACCTCCATTGCTACTACATATATTTTCATTGTTTTTACTTAATCTTGACCTTGTGCATTAAATGTCGAGTTTTAGCATTTCATACTAAGATTTAATAAAATGTTCGTACTTTTTGGATACCATTGAAAGAGAGGATAGGTGTTGAAAGGAGGCTCAAAGACATGATGAAAGCATGATAACTTTACATATAAATTTATTAGGTTTTCCCAATTTTGCACAAAGATGCAATAAAAATTGTTACAAAAGGTCTCATTATGTTAAAGATTAAGAATTTTAAAACATGCCAAAAAAAGCTCCCTATATTTATTGTTGAAATTTCATAATTATTATTTTTACCACTGAAATGGATTTTGAAAGAAAAATTTATTCAACACCCAAGTGTTGAACCTAATAGGACATGAAACACTTGCTTCAATAGATAATGGGGTAGAAATTGGAATATTCCATGTTAGGGACCTTGGACAATCTAAGGTCCATTTAGTCCTAGGCCTTAAGTGTCCAGTGATTAATTTTGTCCTAAACCACAAATGGTCATTTTTTATGGTGGCCTAGGCAGCCCTAGGCCACCATGCTCAGACCTTGTCCCACTTTTTCCTTGCCCTTGGGTAACCTAAGGTTAAATTGCTCAAAATTGATTTTTTAAATGTTGCCCACAAATGCATAAAATTCATTCCTTTGTTACCCAAACATCTTTGTTTTGTTTTTCTCCTTTAGGGGTTGAGGGGTGAGGGAGGAAGTGGATAGGGGGGTTTTGATGGATATCAACCTCCTTAATGTGCCTACTTACCTACCTACATAAGCTACCTACCCACTTTCCTATTTGCTTACCTAAACTATTTTCTCACTTACTTAGGTTCCCAACACAACCCACCCACATAGGCAACCTACTTACATATTTATTTTCTTAGTTTTTACTATTTACTTAGTTTTTTAGTTACTTCAATCATAATTAAGTAGAAAGGAAGGTAAGTTAGGGAAAAAAATGTTTGAGTATGTGAACATGTATGTAATTAGGAAGGCTCTTTCTTTTGTTTTTGAGTAGGTAGATAAATGCACTAAGTAATAAATAGGTATGTAGGTTAGCAACCTATGTGAGTGGGTAGGTTGGTGAGCTAAGTAACTTTGGAACTAAGAAAGTGGGTAGATAACCTATGTAGTAAATATATAGGTACACAAGATAGGTTGGTAAGTAATTAAATCCCCCTATCCACCTTCCCCATCTGCCAACTCCCACGAAAATAAATAAATAAATAAATATGTTTGGGTAGGGAAAAAATTAATCTTATGCACTCATGGGCAACACTTTTTTAAAATCAATTTTGGGCAATTAACGTTAGGTTGCATGATTGCCACCCACAAATTGGAAAAAGTAAAATAAACAAATCTAATAAACAAATTGCATTATTGAATTGCAACAAAACAAATTTACATGTTTTCTATAGATTTGAGTATAGTAGAAATGCCCCCCATTGAACATCACATGGTAAATCAAACATCAATTTAGTGCAAACTAATGTTCAAAAAAGGCCCAAGTGATTGAACATTTGGTCCTGAGAGAAATATTCGATTTTTTTAAGGTATTTGAATGGAATGTTATTTTTGTGTGCAATTATGGGTGTGGGAGAAACTCAATATTAAAAAAAAGAAATCACTATTATATCTATATGTGTTTGATGATGGGAAAGAAACAACACGTTTTTCATACATAGAATTGAAAACAAACAAGGTGGAAAATATTTTAACCAAGTTTTGAACATTTGGTTATGGGGTGTGTTTTCAAACATTTAAAAAAAAATGCAACCACTTTTTTTGATTTGTTGTTTGGTTTAAGGGCATGTTGCATTCATTTTCACATAATAACACCAACAAATCCAAAGAGGGTGTCTAGTTATGCGGTTTGTTTGCCACATCAAAGTACATGCAACTATTCATAAATAAACCCTAAACCATAACAAGCATACAATGCACAAAAATCACCAAAGGACATAAAATATCTGAGTCCTCCAAAAAATCACATTTATTAATGCTTCAAAGGAAAGACCTTTGCAAATTCCTATTAAACATTTTGAATTCCCTCCAAAAAACTTAACACAAGATCAAATTTAAACCTAGGCTATAATCAAATGAATAATTCATTATTACTTCCAATTCTTTTTCAAGTATGTCCTTTACAATTTAAACTTTGCTTGGAAATTTTAGGTCTTAATGTTGTAATGTTGACAATAAACAATAATTTAGATCTACCAATAAAAAATAGATCATGTAAAAAAGGATAGGCCAAGTTAAAAAAATTATTTATAGAAAACAAATTTAAAGGAAAAAGTAGATCATGTAGAAGAAGGATCACCATTAAAAATTAGGATAAAAAATTATAGATTAAATCTACAACCAAAGGTTCAAAAAGTACATGTCTTATTGCTAGATCTAATAATTTATAGTCCAAAATGTTGGATCAAGGAGATTCAAAAGGAGCAAAAGATCAATTAAGTTATATCAATCATTTGTATTATATTTATTCCCACAACCTACATTTCAATACAAGACATTGATTTAATGTGAGAAGATTTTATTGATTTATATATGCTCATCAATTCTACTATAACACTTTTGAACATGCATTAGCAAAAATTTCAAAATTATTGCATTCTTTATATCATTGGGTTGTATATAGGATATTGAAGGGAATACTATTAGTTGGGCCAAAATGCACAACATTGAGTTCTTGGAGGTTAAGACCAGGAATAATCAAATTAACCATCATGAATCAAACTATGCTTCAAAGGTGACAAAACACCATGTTAGATCTACAAGCAATAAATAATGAAAATGTGTCCCCTATTCTTGAATTAAAGAACAAAAAATCAATAATGGACAAAGATCTAAAATTGAATCAAGTCTATACAATAAGTAAAAAATTCTTGTGGACAAATGAAACATTAAAAATGGTAATGGATGTTATTGAAAGGGGGACATATTTGTTAAGGAGGACCAACAAGTCATGGAACATTCCTTTGAACTCATTGTCTAATCACTTGAAAGACAAAACAAGATCCAAAAAAATAGGGCCAAAATGTGTGTTTATAGAAAAAAAAGATGTTGGAATGATTATTTGAATTTTAGTTGTGTAAGAATGTGGATTGTTCATAAGCTTGTAACAACTAAACATGAAGGTCGCAAATCTCACACAAATAAAGGTTACATCATTCCAAGATGGGATACCATGCAAGAGCTAGTAATATTGGTTCAAGCATAGACATTTGGAAATGAACATTCAACAAGCAAAAGGATTGGAAAATTTACAAAGCACAAGGATTGACACCTAATAATTTGTATCATTCTTTTTATAATGACATACATTCATGATATAGTTAACACAATTATGCTACAAATTTAGCACAATTATCAGCACAATTATTCCTAGATGAAATTGGGACTCACGTTGACATACAAATAAAGAAAGGATCAAATGTAATTTATAACACCATCCCCAAATCTTGGGAATGATTAACTATAAATTGTGTAAAAAACATTGTAGGAGGTGTTTTACTACGGTTCTATATCTTCAAAGGAGAAAGACTACATGATGATTACATTAAACTCTATAAACCAAGGATTTGCATTACAATGTAAAACAAAGTTCAAATGATTTTTTTCTTGTTCAAAGAATTGTTATATATCATCAAATTTGTTTAAGGTGGAGTGATTATCACCAATATCCATTTGTTAGTTTTGGGGGCATGGCAACTATTTTACTTTAGAAGCAATAGAACAAACACTAGAATTTAGGTTAGACATGAGCACTTTACCTTCCCACTCATCACATGTTCTACAAGCATTAAATTTATTTTGTTTCAAACCATTTAATATAACATTAAAAAAGGTAAAAAATGCGACTATGTTTAGAAACAATCACATGGAACTAAACAAAATAACCTTAGTTGGATGGGTAGATCAAAATTTCAAATAATCACTCCCAAAGAAAAACATCAAATTTAGATTCAACGTTACAACCCTTTCAACCATAAGGTAATGGACAATAAGATTCAACCTTTAGAAATATGTAGTGCAACAAATATCAACCAACCACGAAAATGAAAATGATTATAATACGAATGAGGAAATTAATCATAATCAAGCTTGGGGGGACAAATCTTTTATTGTAGAACTTATGCATACAGCTAATTGGTTCAACAAATAACAAATGAAAACCACATATAAATGAATCAAAAAATGACAATTGTTACTATGTACATAAGCTTTGAAGCTCTATGGTGATTGAAGAACAACTAAAGGATATCAATGTTGTAAACCTAGATGAAGATAGTTCAAAGGTGCTCCAAAAAACTCAACCTCCTCCAAATCTAACCCATGAATCATCTGTTTGCATAACTTTTCTTCAATAATTAACAAAAGAAAAATAACTATTAGTTGATTACTTCTAGTCACATGTTGTGACATTTATTGGGTATTTAAATATTAAAAAAAAACCATGGACAAGACAATTGCATAGGAAATTTAAGAAAGAAGGCAAAAGGAAAGGGGGGTCAAGTGATTGAAAAGAATAACAAATCTAGGGATTGCAATATATCGTGTAGCCCAAAAAATTGGTAAAACACAATTTGTTTTAACTTGGATTCTAGCGATCATAAGGGAGGTAGGTCATAGATTTCACCAAAACTTTTAAGTAGGCTTGTTAACAAATCCATGTAGATATAAAGGTGTGAATCTTAAATGCACAATATGGTTTTAACGAGAGGCTAAACAACAAGTTTGGGCTAGTTAGCAAGCATGAGAATACATAGTGACAAGGTTGCTACCGTCTACTGATTACGTGCATTGAAAATAAACAAAATAAAAGAACCTCAAGCAAAGTAAAAAATGAACTTAAAACACAAGACCATGACAACTAAGAAGAACACAAGAACACATCAATCCAGATGAACACAAGATTATAACAATTAGAAAACACACCAAAACCATGACAATTATGAAAAAATACAAGACCAAAACCATGAAATGGAACACCCATACCATGATCACCAAGAAAAACAAGAGCACCAAAACAACTAGGAGAAAACATAAAACTGTGACAACTAAAAGAAAAACAAAAGCACCACAATTGAAAAAAAACACTAAAAGCATGGTGATCATAAAAAAATACCAAAAATATAGCAATAGGAAAAAACACACCAGCACAATGACTAAGAGGAACCATGACCATAAGTGAGTAGGAGAAACATCATGATGATCAAGATGAACACCTGGAGCCCACAAACTTTGAGAATTGCACAAGGGTTTGACGAATGGAATAATTTTCACACCCATTATCATTGATTTCCAAACTCTAAATTAAATTAAATCTCAACCGTATGTTTAAAAATGAACGATTATTTTGAAAATGTTGTTTTCTTCATCCATGCCAGTGGTGATAGTAAGTAGTGTCCAGTAATCAGCATATTACTGTTTGGTTTGTAAGTGACAAAATAGAAACTCTCTCGTGAGCTGAGCTGCCATGTGTGTATTAACGGTTTCTTTCTCTCAATTTTTTTACCACCCGAACTTTAGAGAGGCATTTCTTTCTCATTTTTCACCCGTTTTGAGTGCTTTAAAGGGCTGTGGGTGCGCCTTCAAGTCTTCTACACTTTCTTTTCAGACCCCATAAAGAAAGGAGGTGTACCGAGTGAGAGGGAGGCGACTAATACACTAAGTGTTCGGTCACCGGCCACTCTAGCCTGCCTACAACAGAACAGAAGACGAGATACCGGTAGCAGCGCCAGAGTTACGAGCTTTATCCGTTAGGGTTTGGAGAACTCCAAGCCACGTGTTGGTTTCTTCTTCTTCGTCGTCGTCTCCTTCTTCCTCTCTTCGGTAGATGGTTTGCGGCCAGTGTTGTTGTTAGGACTTGGATTCTGTTGCTGCACCCATCCATCCAACAGCAGTTTGCCCATCTTTTCATGAAGCTCTGTGTTTGGATTTCGGAGGTGGGTAGTTATGTCTTCGTCCGTTGCTGATCCATCTTCTCAGCAGCAGCAGCAGGCATCTAAGGTCTGTCTGTACAATCTTTTGCTTGCATTGCTTGTTTCTCGCGTCAAGTCAAGCAAGCTTTGCTCCTCGTCTTTTGAAATTCTTCTTGTGCAGTCATGCTCTCTCTCTCTCTCTCTCTCTCTCTCGTTGATGTTTTCATGATGATGAACCAACCAACCCCCCAGCCTGTGTGACTGACGGAGGAGACGAATTTTGCTTGCAGGTTCATCAGCTGGAGGTTGCTCTTGCAGAGATCACAAGCTTGCCTCCAAAAAGAGTAAGCGCCCTAAGCCCTAAGCCCTAAACCCTAAACCCTCTTCGAATGTTTGGGTCCAGATTTCGGATTTCTGCATGTTGTCAGTATCGTTGCGATTCCGAGCTTTGTGGTTTTTTCAGGCAGTGTACGAGAAGCGAGGAACCATTTTCTTCCGCTCAACAGTGGCAGCGGCGACAAAGTCTCAGCAAAGTGAGGGACCGCACCACCGCCTCCTGCACTCTTCTTTCTTCCCCCCTTTTTCTATGTGCAAAAGGGTGTGTAGTGAAACGAGTGCTCCAAGTGTCTCTGTCAATTCTTGACGTCTCTGTTAGATTCGTATCTCCTTCTTCTGTGTGTGTGTGATTGACTTCAGAGTCTTTTGGAATCTGAGAAGTGTTTGTGCTCTGGTATCTGATCCAAATACATAATCCTAATTTTTTGTAGCAGAGGAACTGGAGAAGGAGAAGCCACGTGGCAAGAAGCGTGGGCTCTAGAACCCACCAAGTGTTTTATTCTCTATGCGAGTGAATACTCTATCACAATTAGGGTAAGTAAGAAATTCTTCCCCTCTGTTTTGGACAATCATCAAAGAAACCTGGTTTGCATCTTGTCTTTTTTGAGAGGAAAAGAGAGAACAGGATTTTGCAAATGGAAGCCTCAAATGCAAGGTTTTTCTTCAGCACTTGCTAGGTTGCTTGTGAGCACCCACCATTCAAATGTCCCATCACCAGTAGGTAGTACAGAAGACTATGACAACAGCACGATCAAAGAGGAGATTTTTTTTTTTGTTCCTGGGTGCAGGGGTGAAGAAGAAAAAACCTTGAAGGAAATGGCAATCTCTTCGTGTGCTCCTGCTGCAACTTGGAACCCTAAGAGCTTGTTGCTGCTACATATGGCAGGAACAAAATTCTCAGTTGGGTGTTCAAGTAAGAATCTCTGCAGCATATCCTTGCGCAGTGATGTTGCTCTCTTCAAGACAGGAGATAATAGAGGAGCATCATCATCACCATTTCTTAGAGTCAATTGGAGTGTGATTGACACCAGAAGACACCACAGGTTTCATACCAGTTTGGCTGGAGTACGGGAAGAAGAGCAATCATCAAGGCACTTGCATTCCAGGCTATCAATTCCACCATTCAAGAAATGCAGCACACAGTTGGCAACTCTCCACATATGCAATGCTCTTCCAGTTCGTAAGTCCATGTGCTACATGCCATCATCATCATAATTGCAAGCACAAATTGATCAGATGCTTAGCCCTGTCTGTTGCCTCTAGGAATTTTCAATATCTTTTAGGGTACTGTGCATGATGAGTTGTGTGTGAGATCATCTGAGACAATTTTTTTCCTAATGTTAGGTGAGACGGGAAAAGATGAGGAAGAAGCAGTCACACCATGGGAAGGTGCCATAATTTTCAAGCGAAGTGCAGTGCAGGCACGGGTCGAGTATGTCACTTCACTGGAAAGACTTGGTCTCTCAATCCTTTCATCAGAACTATCGAGGGCCTTGGCCTCGTCAATGGGGCTGCTCGATGAGTTGGAATCAGAAACAGGGGAGCTCATCACTCCTGTGCAGATCTCCATTGATGCTTCTAGAGAAGGGCGAGATATTCAACTTGATGGAATCATAAGGACTGCTTTTGGCTTGGTTTGCAATCGGTAGGTCCTGATGGTGGAAATTCTTTGCAAACATTAGCACATCCAGTAAACTCACTCATATGTGTATGTAAGGTCAACCTTAGGGTGTTTAGGGTTGGTGAGTGGAGATTTTCCTCCTTTTCTTTCACACAGAAGAACGTGAATCTCTCAACCTGGGAATGTTAAATGTGAAATTGTGTTTGATAATGTGGGTGTTGGAATAAATACTGTGTTTGCAAGGTGTCTAGCACCAGTAGCTGAGCGAGTGTTTGCAACCTTCAACCTTACTTTGACAATGAATCCAGTGAGTGAGCCCCCACAACAAACAGTGGGAGTGGTGCTTGGGGCAGACACAAGCAACAAATATGGATTTGAAGGAGATGAGGATGATGAAGGAGAAGCAGTCTTAGACCTTGACTTGGATGACAAGCTCCATTTCCCTCTTGATGCCAAAGAGGTGGACATCTCGAAGTACTTGCGGGACACAATTCACCTTGAGATTCCATCATCATCACTCTGTGACCCTTCATGCAAAGGTCTTTGCATCGATTGTGGAGTCAACATGAACAAAACTGTTTGCAAATGTGCGGGGAAGATGGTCAAAAGCACACGACAACATGTTTGGGGACCCCTAGAACAACTCAAGAAACAAATGGAAGAGCAACAAGGTGATGGTCCTCGAGAAGACAATCAATCCTCATGAAATCAAGGCAACTGGCTCACATCCATTTCAAAATGTCATCTGGTGAACTACTCCACTTCACTCCCAAAGTGCTTGTATTGGATTGGATTTACTTCACCAGTGTAGTAGGGTTTAGGCGAGGAGTGGGTGTCTAATTGACTGTTTTTTCCCCTTTGTTTGCTACATGTTTGTGACCTGAATTAGCCATTTCAAATGTCACTAGCAAGGCAACACAATCCATGAGAAGAATCATAAAAAGGAAGTGTGTTATTATTACAATCTCAGTATTTATGGATGGGATTTTGAGAAGATTGGGAGTAACACTCCAGGTACTTAAAAAATTGGAGGACATGAATGTAATATCTTGTGTGCAGTCCAGTTCATGACGAAGGATTCTAAAATGGTTTGTGCAATATAACCTTCTCTAGAAGTGAAAGAAAATGAGAAAATCAGCACATTTCTGTAACTTATATCTCTTTAAAGTATTGTTAAGATCACTAAAATTGTTGTATCAAGAAGCACAGTTTTAGAGATTTTCTGAGTTTGGAAGAACAATGTAAGTTTTGTTTTTCTCCAACCACCCTCTTGGGGATTATTAAATGCCAAACATCAGTGACAGGTATGATATACCTAAGTGGGTTACATAACTGCGCATCAAACTCCCATACCGATAGAGGGCTTCCCAGTTTGTTGAAGCATGGTTCACAAAGGTGAGGTTCCCAGTTAGATTGTGCACCAAAATAGGCTCATCCAATAAATGTTTTGTCTTTAAGGTCCACAGCTACAAAGCTGAACACCTTCACAACTGCTGATAATTGTAACACCATGGAAAATTGCAAATTTGGTGTGTGCCTAAACCTCATGCCTCCATGATGCACGTAGCTGAATCCAGAGGTTATTTGTTCTACAATTCTGACACAAAGATGGTAGCAAGGTTGTAGTGCACCATATCTGCACTAACATTACACACCATGTCAACCAGAGGTGCATTGCCCTTGTTGATTAGCCAGTCGTGCACATCCCATTTGGATATTTCCTTTGCTTGATGCCTTACAATCTGGAAAGGAGCAAGCTTTGGGGAGTGAAATCTAGAGAGGGAACAAAGATGTTGATAGTATCACGTGAAAGCCCAACAAAAACAGGACAAACTGGATTTTGGATAACAATAGCACCATCAATCTATGTTGTTCCTCCCGCTGCATGTCCTGACATTCAAGTAAGGTATTGAAATTAACAAAGTTACACACGTCAAACAAGGACACAAATTTGAAGCACTGAAGATGACACTCCACAAACATTCCTTGAAAAAATCACTCTCCAAATAAAAAATGAAGAAAAAAATTGGGATCCTGTTCACATTGAATTCAGTTCCAAGAAGAAACAACCAAACAACCGTCGCTCAGACAAGAGCAGGAAAAACAGCTCGTCGTTGCAGCAGCACGTCCACGCTAGAATTCTCGCAAGTGTCGTGGCGATCGTGGAATCACGTCTGTTTGTCCGTCTCACCCATGTCTACTTCTAGAGATCATACACCAAAGGAAGCTGGAAGAGACAGGAAACTGGAGTCGAGTTTGAGCAACATCAAGCTGTTTGGGTCACCCAAAGTAAGTGATGACCTGATCCGATGTTTCACTGGTTTGCAGTTTTTGCGATTCTTTTTCTGAGTTACTCCATCTCGGATTTCTTTTTTGCGCATTTGCATCCCAAAAAAGAGAGTGCGTGAGAGTGGCAAAATTTTGGAAAGATTCTTTTTTTTTTTGGCAGAATTATATACAGTAAATGGAGTTGAAGCTGCACAAGATTTTCTTTTGTTTTCCCACTTTGCTTTCATTTCATTTTCTCCAGCACGTGAATGTATCCAAAGGAAGAGGAAAACCCATCACCCTTCCAAAAAAGAAAAGAAAGGAAAAAAGGAAAAGAAGAAACACTGTCTGACTGCACCCAGTTTCATAGCAGATTTTGGTGTCAGAAGGTAATCCTTGCATTGTGTTTGTGCAATCATTGAACAGTGGGAGCTGGAGCAGTACCCAATTGGTGCAAATCTTGCATCCCGCATGCTTTTTATGGTAATTTGATATACCAAAGATCCTAACCCTAAAAGGCAATTTGACAGGTTCAACAATGATCTCCATAGCTCTGGATCCTTGTTCATAGATTGTGTTGATCCCCAATCTGTTTTTAGTTTAGTGCTTGGGATGATGATTTCAACTAATGCCCAAAGTGAGAGTTGTTGAGCTGTATTCTTGTGTCTCCCATGAACAAGAAGCAACTGTAATTTCTACTCTATGGAACATGCAGTTTTCACAATTCACATCAATCCCTTGCAACCTTCTTGGTCCGAGTCCTGTGATCGGGTATAACATGCACTATCAGGACAATCCATGTTGCAATCGATTTTCAAGTATATTAGTTTCATGGGAAAAAATTGATGTTCTTCTGCAGATTACACCATAAACTGTACAGGGGTGGATTGTCTTCTGGAGATTCAAGAACCCTAATGTTATAAGTTAAAACAATGCAAGACAGAAGTTGAAAAATTTACAATGAATTTGTCTGATCACATTTCCAGGCAGAAAGCAAATATGGGGACATAGCAGGCAAGATTGTAGCAGACCTTGGCTGTGGAGTTGGCACACTTGGAATTGCTGCTTGTTTGTATGATGCAGCGTAAATTATCATGACTCTCCACCCCTTTTTTTGAGAAATCGAAACAGGACACAATGGAGAGCAAAATGGTGCTGCATTTATGTTTCACTCTTTGGCAGTTTTCAAGTTGTCTGGACTCTCTAAATGTAGGAGGACAGGTGGGCAGGCAAGTCATAGGTGTCGATGTTGATGCTGATATTTTGAACATGGCTTTACACAACTCTATGGAGCTTGAGGTAGTTTTATTGTCACTCCACGAAGCAAAGGAGCAATCCAATTTCTCTTTTCACAAATATGCTTCCATTGATGTTGGATATCAGAGGTCAGTTCTAGTACAAGTGGCACATTTTAGGTCTGATCTACATATGGTGCAGTTCTGCAATGCTGTTTTGAGTTTAATGGATGCAGTTGTAGGCACTTGAATTTTTTTCTGTGGCCAATTTTTTTCACCAAAACTGTCACATTACTGTCATGGAAGGCTTTGGGTGATGCTTACGGCAGAGTGTAGGGAACAGGTGGATATGGAACTGATGCAATGTGACCTTGCTCAACCTCTACCATGGCGTGGTAATCTTGAGCTATCCCATTTTGTATGATGTATTGAAACTTCTGATTTTCTCCTTGTATCTAATACATCACAAACTAAACAGAGTACATTGCATTGCATGCTGTCAAAATTGTAGGGTCATTGGTGGATACCATTGTCACCTTTCCCCCACTTGGTCATCGCCGCAAAGGAGTGCCTGACATGGAGTTTCTTTCAAATGCATTCAAGGTCATGATCCACATTCTAGCAGATTGATGATTGTTCTCTTTCCAGTAACCTTATAAGATTCAAGGCTGTTCTAGCCTGTTCAAGCATGTGAAATTGAACAAGATTAATGGTTCAAGTCAACTGTAATTGGTTGTAGTAACACAGGACCATACTGTCAACTGACCATTCAAATTTGTGGTCTCTAGGCTCATCAACATCACTGTTGAGGTTTGTGAACAGGTGGCTCAGACAGTCTATTCCTTGCACAAAACAGCCACTAGAAAGGTATTTTCTCCTCATCTTGTTTTGGTCTTATTGAGGAACATGTCTTGTGAGTGGAAAATTTTAATGGCAGCAATTGCTTTCACATGTGGCAGCAAGTGAAGCAGGCTGCGTTGGGTGCGGGAGCACAGTCTACTGAAGTTTTGTGTGAGGTATGTCTAGAACAAGTGCATTATGGCTTGAAAAGTGGCTACACATCTCTGTGTAATGATTCAAATTTATATCCTGCCCACTCCCACTCCCCAGGATGCTGTTGATAGGCAAATGGCAATACCCATGAGACTATTTTCTTGTATTCTGCAAGAGCAGGACCTGTATGCTACCCATTTAATAGTCTCTTAACTAGACTGAGGGAGATGATGGTTTTTTGTAGCTGAGATATGAGCTTCCAGCCCCATACAAGATGCCTGAGGAGGAACAGGAGGCAACAATAGCTTTGGACCTCTGGCGATTTACAATGCGATCCTTGGCAAGAAGTTGTCCAGCAACTTGACTTGATGAAAGGTGACTTCATATTTCTTGAACCATCAGAACTTGATGCATACCAAATTACAAGACCGTAACCTTTGCTCTGAAATTGATGAAGTTCAATTGTGGATCATAATGTTTCGCAGAATTCAACATATTCTCAAGGGTTGAAGTTGATTGCAAGATCAGAATCCTCCATAAACTCAACATATTCTCTTATGCTTGTAGCCCCTAAAGAGTAGTACTTGTGGCTCCAGTTTTCTAACACCCACAAGACCCAGAAACCCCTTCAACTATCAAGTAGCATCACATGTGTGCAGAACACATTCAGATGAGTGCTTTTGCCTTAGAAAACTCAAGCATCATATATGTGCAATATACATTCAGATTCCTCAATTTCCTCCATTACTTTCTATAATAGCTACCTGCCGTTTTCCTCCTTGTGCAACAAAAGGTTACCCAGTAGTTAAGCATCAGCATTTGGTGTTGTTCTCATGTGGTTTGAAATTATGCACTTGAGATCATAGCAATGTCGATTTGGTCATTTAGATTGTGTGACCATTTGAATCAAGATGTCATTGTGGATTACGTTAATGACAAGGGGAGCTTTCACAAATAATCACATTGTTAGTGTTATGGACGTTAATATTGGACATAGTCCCATGATGAATGGAGTTTATTCATATGAAATTTCATCTATGATTTTGTAATTCATTCATAATTCACCTGTACTTGTAATTCATTTATAGTTAATTCGTAAGTCATTCTCAAATAATTTATAGTTAATTTTAAATTTATTTTAAAACAATTTATAATTAACTTTCAATTCATTTAAAATAATTTATAGTTAATTTTCAATTCACTTGTAAATGATTTATAACTAACTTTCAATTCATTTTTAAATAATTTATAATTAACTCTTAAATGAATTTTTAGATCATTTTAAATTAATTATAATTTATTCTTAAATTCTTTTAGTTCATTTTTAGTTAATTGGTTAAGTCTTAATTAATTCATAATTCACTTATAAGTTAAAAAAATTATGTTTAATTTTTTGGTTGATGAGCATATGAAGACTTTCATAGAAACTTCTTTGAGTTAAATCTTTTAAAAAGGTATAAACAAAAGCAAGAAAATTATTATTTTTTATTATGTTCAATTTTTTTTTTGAAATAGAATCTTTTTCCATAAAAACTTTGTTCCATTTCTTTAGTGTTCATACTTTCATATTTTATCACAATAAAATAATTGTTTACACTTTTTATTTTGTACATTTTGTATTCTTGATTTTAACTTCTTTACGATTTTGTTTTGATTTTCTATATTTCGTGTTTGGATTTAAACTTAGAGGTGTGTCTTTCATCATTCATCTTCATAATTATCATGCATGTATGTAATAATAGTTAAGACATGCAAATATCATGACACCAAGTCATCACAAGATGTGTAAAATGTGAACATAGAGAGTAATTTGAGAGTGATGACATGGATACAAATTTGAATACCTATCATATTGCCACATCTCCATGGGATTGGGATTGGGAATGTGCATTAGGATGTGGGTGTTAGAGATCCATTCCCAAAAGTGCTACAAGAAATGAAAATTGGGTTTGAGTTGATATTGGGAGGTTTCACAAATGCTGACATGGATAGGACATGTCATTGTCATCTCGCCAGGTCACAATTGGACATGGATTGTAATGTGGTTTGGGACATGGATGTAGACAAAAGAGAGAGAGAGAGAGAGGAAATGAAAATTGGGTTGGGGTCCATAATGGGAGGTTTCACAAATGATGACATGGATAGGACATAGTAGTGTCATCTCGCCAGGTCATGACGGGACGTGGATTGGAATGTGGATTGGGACGTGGGGGGGTGTAGAGAGTCGCTTGAGGAAAGACGGAATGAAGTGTGGGAGAGAAGGGGCTTGCATTAGGGTTTCGTGTTTTGTGCGTGGGGTTCTTTCAGCGAGCTCGGTTGTCGTTGGTGACCTCTGGGTTGTTGCGGCGAGGAGGGTAAAATTTCTAGAGCAAGCGTGCAGTTTTTCCTGTGGTTTGGATTTTTCAGCTTTGGGGAGCCTCGTATTGGAACAGGAGGAAGCTGTGGTTCTTGTGCGCCGAAGGTTGAGCACCATGAGTCAGGCAAAGAAGAAGAATTTCAAGATAGAGCCGTTCAAGCACAAGGTGGAGATGGATCCCAAGTATGCGGAGAAAACGTGGAAAATCCTAGAGGATGCAATTCACGAAATCTATAACCATAATGCCAGTGGCTTGAGCTTTGAAGAACTTTACAGGTATGAGAAGAGAGAGAGAGAGATAGGCTTTTGTTTTTCGCAATTAGGTGTGTATATTGGCGGAATCAACGCCGTTGTTCCTTCTTGCCTGCGCTACCTGTTTTTCAGCTGCTGCTGTTTTGGACTGGACCTAACCTGTTTGGATGTTCTTGTTTTTATCTTGTCATTTTTTCTGGAATGGCCAAATTTTGCTGGCGACTTTGTTGATGATGATCACCTGTTGGATTTGAATCCCTGCTCATCTCTTTCATGGACTTGTTGGCACCATTGTAGGAACTGCTGTAAGGCCTTTTGGTCGTAGGTGACTTTATCTGGTCTCAGTATTGCCCATCTAGGGTTTACAAATCTAGTGCTGAAAGATTGTCAGGTTCACTTATTATTTTGTTAGTATTTTCGCAATTCTTCTGCAGTAATGTGTGCTTGTGGTGGCAGATGTGCTCTTATGTGGAAGAATAATTGGCTACTCATAGCTTTTTTTCATAGGGTTTGGTTCTGTGAGTTTTGAATATATGCCAGCGGGAATTGTGATATTACCAGTAGAGCTTTTGATTACTGAAGAATAAGCTAGTTTGCAAAATTCAATGTGAAAAGCAAAGGTTCGGCTTGGTTTTTTTGGAGGCAAGCGTCACAACAAGGGTACTGCATGATAACTTTTGCTTGAATGAGGGATGTTGTATGTTGTGATTCTTATTTGATTGTGGGAATTATTAGCCCTTTTTGGTCACCAGATGTGTGCCTTGTCTGTTTGGTTGGTAAACACATGTATTTGCCTAAAGAGACATGAATGAATAATGTGCTACTTTCTTGTGTAGACATTGTATAGAATGAAGGGTAACTTGCAGCATAGAAGTCTGCGATTTTTGGTCTAAGAATATCAGTTTGTTATGCAGGAATGCCTACAACATGGTGCTCCACAAGTATGGTGAGAAGCTGTATTCAGGGCTTGTGAACACAATGACGCAGCACATGCGTGAGATTGCAAGGACTGTAGAGGCTGCCCAAGGAGGGCTGTTTCTGGAGGAGCTCAACTCCAAGTGGCGTGAGCACAATAAGTCACTGCAGATGATCCGAGATATTCTCATGTACATGGACAGAACATATGTGAACAATTTCAATAAGACCCCTGTCCATGAACTTGGCCTCAATTTGTGGCGAGATAACATTGTGAGGTCTCCAAGGATAAGGGATCGATTGCTGCATACGCTACTAGACCTTGTGCACAGAGAGCGAACAGGGGAGGTGATCAATAGAGGCCTAATGCGGAACATTACAAAGATGCTGGTTGATTTGGGTCCAACAGTTTATCAGGAAGACTTTGAGAGACCATTTCTGGATGCTGCATCAGACTTCTACAGGGTGGAGTCGCAACAGTTTGTGGAAACATGTGACTGTGCTGATTATTTGAGGAAGGCAGAGAAAAGGCTCAATGAGGAGATAGACAGGGTAACTCACTATTTAGATGCAAAAAGTGAGCCAAAAATTACTGCTGTAGTTGAGAAGGAGGTCATCGGGAACCGCATGAAGCTTTTGGTTGAGATGGAGAATTCAGGGTTGGTGTCCATGCTCATTGATGACAAGTATGATGATTTGGGACGCATGTACAATATGTTCCGCCGGGTGTCAACAGGCCTGCAGACAATCCGTGACCTCATGACAGCTCATTTGCGGGACACTGGAAGGCAGCTTGTTCTGGACCCAGAGAGATTGAAAGATCCTGTTGAGTTTGTGCAACGGTTGCTGGACGAGAAGGATAAGTATGACAAGATTATCCAGCTTTCATTTGGCAATGACAAGACATTCCAAAATGCACTGAATTCATCATTTGAGTATTTCATCAATCTCAATGTTAGGTCACCAGAGTTCATCTCACTCTTTGTGGATGACAAGCTAAGGAAGGGTTTGAAAGGGGTGAGTGAAGAGGATGTGGAGTCAGTGCTCGATAAGGTGATGATGCTGTTTCGCTACTTGCAAGAGAAGGATGTCTTTGAGAAGTACTATAAGCAGCACCTGGCAAAACGCTTGTTGTCAGGCAGAACTGTGTCGGATGATGCAGAGCGCAGTCTCATTGTAAAGCTGAAGACTGAATGTGGCTATCAGTTCACATCAAAGCTGGAAGGTATGTTCACAGATATGAAGACTTCACGAGATACAATGCAGGGTTTCAATGCAACACTGGCAGCAAGTGAAACCACTGAAGGGCCAACTCTTGCAGTGCAAGTGCTCACAACAGGATCATGGCCAACACAGTCTGGTGCAAGGTGCAACCTGCCAACAGAGATTCTTTCCATGTGTGACAAGTTCAAGCAGTATTACTTATCTACTCACACAGGTCGGCGATTAACATGGCAAACCAACATGGGTACGGCAGACTTGAAGGCCACATTTGGAAATGGAAATAAACATGAGCTCAATGTGTCTACATACCAAATGTGCATTCTTTGTCTGTTCAACAAAGCAGATCGCCTGATGTACAGAGAAATTGAGCAGGCAACAGACATACCTGCATCAGATCTACAGAGAAGTCTGCAGTCTTTGGCATGTGTGAAGGGTAAAAATGTCTTGCGTAAGGAACCTATGAGCAAGGACATCAGTGAGGATGATGTGTTCTTGGTAAATGACAAGTTTTCGAGCAAGTTCTACAAGGTGAAGATTAGTACTGTCGTTGCACAGAAGGAGAGTGAACCTGAGAAACAGGAAACACGCCAGAAGGTGGAGGAAGATAGGAAGCCACAGATTGAGGCTGCTATTGTCAGAATTATGAAGGCCAGACGGCTTTTGGATCACAATAATATCATCAGTGAGGTGACAAAGCAACTACAAGCTCGCTTTCTTCCTAATCCTGCTGTGATCAAGAAACGAATTGAATCCTTAATTGAGAGGGAATTCCTGGAAAGGGACAGTGTAGACAGAAAACTGTACCGTTATTTGGCCTGATGGCCTGTACAGAGAGAATGTCAGGTATTGTTGACCAGCACAGCTACAGTGCTTTGCTTTGGATGGTAACATTGCCTGCATGTTTCCCTTGTGAATAGTGGACTTCAGTCAGCTGTGGTAAGTTTGGAATTCCTTTGTGAGTTGCCATGTAGTTCACACTAGTCAAGGTCGTCCTGCTTCTATTAAAGTGCCAGTCATGGGCGCAGATTCCACACTCTTGTTAAGACAGCATTGAATACTGGTGAAGTCGAACTAAGATGCAGATGCAAACGAAGGTGTTTTAGTAGCACTTGTTCTGCATCATCTAGATTTGGTTCAGTCAGATAGCAGATACAAGTGACTTTTGGTCATCAAAGCCAGCCAAGGTCTTGTATCTGACATCTTTATCTGAAAGGGTAAAAGCAGGAATCCTCAGTGCAGTTATTCTTGTTCTAGAAATTCTGATCCTGATGGTTATCAATATTAGTCCCCAGAAAGGAAATAATTTGAATGCCTTGGCACCTCCTGATTGTACTGTGCAAGGTCTTATGTGGATGATGCTCTTGGTTCCATGTTTGAAATTGCATGTTTGCTAAGATGTCTACATGGAGGTAAATGTTTTGTGCTTTTAGATGTCCTGGTACTACAATCTGATAACCTGCATTTGTTATGATAAAATGTTCTGCCTTTCAGTCTGGAATCAGCAAATGTAACCCTCAGCTCTATGCTCAGCTGTTAACTATCATGAACGGTGATGGAAAGACAAGACTGAGGTACTGCTCTGTTTGTGAATCATTGTAAACCATTCAACGTTTCTATTCCTGCTGCATATGTTTTCAGCACTTTCTCCATTATCAGTCCCTAAGAATCTTTCTCATGCCAACCTCGCGACCAACACTTGAAGGGAAGATACAAGATAGTTTACCTATTCAAACAAAAGATGTCGACTTTCGCCTATACTTGCCATCAAAAGACAAATGTTGTACCAAATCCGTTTCTCATGCAACTATCAATTGCGCAATGAGGGCAATTTGGAGAAGCCAAAGCATCAACAGGTCAAAACATGTTTGGAAATGTGACACGACATCAAAAATTGATAAAGATGGTGGGATTTTGTAGGTGTTAATAGTTGTTACATATGGTGAAGATCATGTGAACATGTTCACCATGGCCAGGTAGGGGGAATTTTTGCCCTTGGATTGGAACCTGTGACATTATCATAAGGATGCATGTGGGATTCACCCAAACATTACATGAATAATTTGGTTGACTTCATAGTTGCCAAACATGCTAGATTTTAGGGAGAGGGAATGCCAAACAATACAAAAGTTTGTCCACCCAAAAGATGAATATTTTACAAGTCTGCTAATAGGTGGCATAGTTCAACTGGTCACAATATAATATATTGTTGATGTGTGCTAAATGTTGATCAAACCTAAATGAAAAGTGGGGGGGATTAATTGTTCACTATATTCATTGTTCCAATATTTGAAGGGAATGTTTGAAAGGCATTTGGTTTGAATTTTCTCCTTAAAGCTTTATTGCCTTATATGCAAATTATGATGCACCTAATGAACTCATGTTGTGTTCAAAAGGTTGGGTGTGTGAGTGTTTTAGGCTTCAATTTGTTCGATCCATCTTTGTATTGAAAAGTTTATTTCATAAATATCCTTCATGGGTCAAAAGTCTGAAAGCATGTTGGGCTATATTGTCTCATGTAACGTTCTGGCAGAAAAGCCATAGTAGAGATTTAGATGGTTTTTAGATGAAACCCTTAAACTTTAAACCTAATTCTGAACGAAAAAGAAAATTCCCTCTCTAATGCACAAAGGAGCCAATATGGAGAAATATGAGGAAATTTCAAGAAAATTAATTTAACCCATGGCAAAAATACTATGAAATTTATAAGTTGAACAATTTGTTTAAAATTTATCTATGATCTGTGGGTCTATTTTCTTGGAAAGAATTGTAGATGTCTATTGTCATCCCAAATTGTACATAGACTGACCTTTTAAAAAGTTTCATATTGGGTGGTAGTCTAGTAGGTGTGTACAAGGTCTTGTTGTGTTCTTTTCTTAGGTGTTATTACTACAACTTTTGCTTCCCATAGGGACAATCAACAAAAAAAATTGAGAACTTGGAATAAATGTTTTATTAAGAAAAACAGAAAATTTAAACTTCTTAAAGGTAATCAACACTTACTTTTGGTGGGGATACATTATTTGTAAATCATTTTTTTGATGTTTAGTTCTATGGAAATCACAAGCTTTCATCCTTTGTCATCCATGATAGAAGGTGCACAAATTGACTTTCAATACCCATGTGAAACAAGCCTCCCCATTGTTTAGAACATATGGCCATACTTACACAAAGAGTTGCATGGAAGATTTTGCAAAAAACAAGGGAAAGCACTTTCAAGTTTTGATTAATAATAAATGATTTAGTAACACAAATATAATTCATTTCAAAAAGCTAACAACATCAAATTTACATATTAGAATTCATGTCATTGAATTACACTTAAGTGAGATGAAATTTTGAGCATATTAATGGTTGTTAAACTATACAAATTTAATCTATCAATCCATAACCAAACATTTATCCATAAGGTTCACAAGATAGATGATGCTAATATTTAAATGTTCCTTTGGGTATTTAATGTTTATTTAGAAAGTTTATTAAACTTCATGAAAGATGTGAAGTGATAAGTGATAATTGTGAAAGCTTGGTTGTTTAGGAGAAGACACGATCATACATTGAACAAACACCAAGTGATAATTTCATTTTTCTTGCTATGGAGACATATGGGTGTTTTCATTGTCACTTTGATTCATCTTTGACCACTTGTGCACAAACCAGTATTGTGCGTCATTAGTGGTTTTTTTTAGTTCCTTCAATGCTTGGTTTTTTACTATTGACAACACTTACCCCTAGCCCTATAGTGTGCACATGCTGTAAGTATTCTTCAATGGGTTGTTGCAATTGGTCGAAGTTTTTCACTTTTTCCACACATCATAGTTAGTGCACCTTCATCACTAGTTGATTTGTGGCAAATGATAGTTCTTTTTTCTTAAGTCTTCTTTGTTATCATTGATTGTCATTTTGTAGTCTTGGGTCTTCTTTGCATAAGGTTTTTATTTGATTTTTGTTGATTGTTTGCTTTTATTTTTTCTTTTGGTTGTGTCTACTTGTGTTCTCATTTGTCTTGTACTTTTGCTAGATGGGTTCCCATCCTTAATTTTTATTTACTTGGTTTTTCTTCTTTTCTAGATGAATATATTTTTAGTTTATCAATAGTTGAAGTTTGTATAGCAAAAAAATCCAAAGTTTTGACGACACAATTTATCGTTTTGGGGGTTATAATGAGATTGGGAACATTAAATTTGATGTAGTTATTAGTGACCATACTATAAAAAATTGGAACTTTCCATTGTAGCTTCTTCAAAATGTGTCAACTTCATGTTGTGAAGTTGCAAATGCTTAAAAAATGGTATTGGATATAAGTCCTTGACCAAAGAATATGATTGAAATTCGGCTTCACATTATTTTTAACATGTTATAAATTTATGGTGACATCATGCCATACATAGTAAATAAACATGTAGTAATTTTTTTGAGTTTTACTTTCTAACAATTCAGACGTCATAATTGGAAAATATTTTGAAGTAATGTTGAATAATATTTTCTTACAACAAAAAGCATTGAATTTAATGTTACATCCTTGTTTTAAATAAATTTAATTGTGTTTCAATTCGCCTATGGGGGTAATGTTCCACATAAGGAACTTTTTTTTCCTTTGGATTCACTTTTACATATTAAATTTATCCCATCTATGAAATCCTACAACTTCAAATTGTGTTGTAAATTTTTACACTTTTCAAATGATGGAAAAGGCATCGATAAGTTGTTCATGGTCATGTGTAAGAAAAGGGGGAGTTACATCTAATCCACAAATTTGAAAAAAAAGGTTGGACATTGCAATCCTTCAATCATTAAATTCCCATTTGCAACTGTGAATATCAAAAAATATAAAATACAAATCCACATTAACATTTTTAATAATAATGGTAAATTTTGATCCTTCAAAATATGTGAATCAATGATGTAAATTGAAAAATCTAATAATTTTTTATGGTCATTAAATTACATGGTCAATAATATTTATAAAAATAGATCCAAGTAAAGTATATAAAAATTAATATGTTGTTTGATGAAGATGGAATGCACATTTTGCAATCATAATCAAAGGAGTCAAAAATTGTGTTAGATCTTAATAAAAATTACAAACAATTATAAATATATCAATGTATTGTCATTTGATCATAATCATGATAATCATAACAAGTTGTGTTAAATGATTAATATGACTATTAGGGAATTTGAGTTTTTAAAAAAATCATCTAATTCAATTTTAAGTTTTGGTGTGATTTAAAGACTTTTGAAAATGTGCAATTGATGTGTTAGATAATGTGCAAAGGGCCTTTAATTTTTTTTAAACTATTTTTTTGATTGTAAAAACCAATTTTGAATAACAAGAACTTTGTAAAACCAAATTCTGTACCATGTTCTATTGTTTTCCAACTTTAAATTACTACTCCAAAAGGAAAGCCTTGCAAGGTGAAAAACTTTTAGTTAAACATCATTTTTGAAATATTTAAAAAAAAATATTTTTGCATTATTTTTTCTGAATTTTTTTATAAAAAAGTCCTACTTGGGGAATGCCCCACTTTGAAGGTGTTACCCTACATATTAGGCCATGTCCATGTGGCATCCATCCCTAGGGGCATAATTCTATCACTTTTAATATCTAAAAAAATTACTCAATTCGATAAAGGAATGGAGGAGATATGGGGATGTAGTGTTTGATGAAAAATGAATTAAAATAAATTTAGGACATTTTAAAATTCACACCCTTTCTCGAGAACTTGCCCGCAGAAGTAATTGAACTGATAAAGGAACATACTCTTAAAGTTTAATCTGCATAAAATCGGACGCGTGAAGGGTGTGAATTTAACCAAAAAAGGTGTGAATTAAAAAATTTCCTAAATTAAAAATTTAAGCTTAAAATCTTAGATCATGGCATTTTTGCTTATGAAATACAAAGAATGTTTTTTTTGTAAAGCCTTAGGTAGGGGACACCCATCAGCATTTAAATCACTCAAAATGAACTAAAAATGAGAAAAATATGGGGCTGAAACTAGAGAGGGCTTTACGGCTATGTTTTCCAAAAAAAATTGAGGCAAACTATTATCACTCATCCTCTTCCCTGTTTTCTGCATTGGTCATTTTTACTTCCGACACTCAAAGAAACTTTTGTAGCCCTCAAATTTGGCAGTCCAATGACACAAAAATTGCTTACTTTGGTTAAGGAATGAGAAAAATTATTGGAAATTGTGCGATGGTAATACGGACATGTTTGGTTTGGTGATGCGCGATTCTATCGTATGCAAAAGTCAACCTCTACAAAAAAAAAAAAGAACGTAAGCAATAAAATACTCCAGGGGTCCAGGATTAAAAATGAAGGCATCTAAAAACTAAGCTAAATATTAATACGAAACCCCAAAGTTTATTTTAATGTAAAAAACTTAAAATAACCTAAATCAAGGACAATACTCCAAGCCTAAAAAAAATGAAGGATCGAACAATAATGTGAAACCCTAAAGTCTATTTTGATATGTAAAAAAACTAACTAAATACCCTAATCAAGGGGGTACTTCAACTTCCAAGCCGAGATTTTTCTTTTCCCCCCAATTTTCTATTGTTGTGTTGATAGTGAACATCACAAGAGGGATTTATGGGTATCGGGGTATTGGCCAAGGCCGTGGGCATTATGGAATAAGCGCGTGCTTGCGTGAGGCAGAGCTGAGGTGTGGGCCTGATTTCGGTAATGCCCATTGCTGAGGGTGTAAAGGTTTAGAAAAAAAATTGACTATAAATTTTTTTTACGTGAAAGTAAAAGTATTTTTTTAGAATTTCAAAAAAGCTAAGAAATCCTTCCACGGTGTAAAAATCATGTATGTGCCTTCAAAAAATTAAAAATTAAAATCCTATGATACCTAGTTGGTACTACGGAAAAAAAAATAAAATTATTGGGCTTTATGAAAAACATAACAAGGGGTATTTCACACTGTGGCCTTGCCATTTACATTAAAAGGTATCTTAATGCAAAAGAAGAAGTATGGAAACACAAATATTTCACCATGCAAAAAAATATAATCTTCAAAAAATCCTCTAAAAGAAACCAAATTCCTTCTTATATTATAATTCTCGATAACTAATCTCCAGTTTCAACACAAGCCCAAAATAAAGTCTTTCAAAAAATCCTCAGATAAAAATAGACCTATTATTATTATTATTATTATTATTACCTAGGGGGCCAAAATCCATTAAGCTACTATACTCAAAAAATGAATATAAACACAATATCCTTGCCTTTTTTGGTAGGCAAGGCCAATAAAACCCATAGGAATTTATGTTTTCTTAGCTTCTTAGCTTTTGACACCAGGTAAGACGATTTCTAGGTATACTAAGAGGAATTTTTTTTTTAAAATCACAAATTTCCTTTACATAAATGGAAACATGTTCCTAGAACTTATCCAAATGGTAGTCATAATTTTGGTTTATAAAATGCCAACAAACCAAAATCTGACTTGAAATGTGATGAAAATAATTTTTTAAAAAAAGGTTATTATTTGGCAAAAAAATTCCCAAAATAGGAAATATGAGATAGAAATAATTTTAGATATATTAATGTCAAATTCCCATTAAGTTGATTTTAGTATTAAGAAATAGCCTCTAAAATGTTTTAACCCATGGAATTAGGAAAACCCTAAATCTGACAAGCACCTGCTCCGAAGTTCGTCTTCGTCTTCGTTCGCTCGTTGGTGCGCATCATCGCAATGACACTTCCCGATCTGTTTTCCGTGGTGAGCAAAGGAGACGCGGCGTTTGTTGTTGCGCTTTGATTTTCTGCTTGTTGTTTAGGGTTTTACATGATTTGTGAGCAGTGTTTTTGCATTGAAAGTAGTAGCTACCTGAAGACAGACAGACAGACAGACAGAGACAGAGTGGACGCAAGCAACACGAGCAGCCGCAGTCTCAACAGCATCAGAGCGTCTGACAGCAACGAGTTGTTTTCTTTCCTTGTTGCTGGTATGTTATTTGATGTTATGTTACGTTACGTTGTTTTAGGGTTCTTCTTCATGAGTCGGTATAGACGGATGAGGGTTTTGTTTTTTGATAGTTGTCTGTCAGGTGCATGCTTGATGGTGTTAGTAATAGTGACGTGACCTGTTTCGAGATGGGGTTTGGGAAATTTGGAAGGCTGAATGCACTTGTCATCAGATTTAGTGGTAATTTAGGGAGGCTTCTGAATCCTTGTAGGGGTGGGAGGTGAATATTTGTGTAATTGCTTTGCGTTCCATCAGAGTATGGAATTATACTTGGCACTCCCATCTGTTGACATTTTGTTATTGTTGTTGGGCAGCATCCTTTTTTGTTCTTTGTTCTTTCTTTTTCTCTTTCTCCTGGGGTTGGAGTGTTTTAGCTTCTCTATCTGGCTGGAGGGTCAAGGGCTCTTTGATTGACTACTGCTTCCCTACTTTCTATTTACCTCTGTGTTCAATTAGGCTTATGATGAGTAGCTGATATGATTTTTTCAGGTTCATGCATTGCCATGATTTCTTTGTGCTCATTCGATGGTGTTGTTGGAAGCTAGCTGTAGATATTAGTTGTGGTGTCAGGATCTGTGGGTTTGAAGTATGGTTGCAGTAGCTAAATTCACGTGTGTGCTGCAGGTTTGCTTGTCTCTTAGTGGAACAGAACACAATGGCCGGAACGGGGTCTTCAGGAAATTCTGATATTCACAACTTGTTCAATGGGGCTCCTCCAGGGAGTTACCCACCACAATATCCTTCGTATCATGCTTATCCTCCTGGTCAGTATCCTGCTGCAAGTAACTTTCCCTCCAATGCAAGCTCATTCCCAAGCATGCCTGTACAGTCTTACCAGTATGGAGCTGGACCACAACAGCAGGGGCCATCCCCTGTGTATCACTCTTATATTCCATATCCACAGGAGCATGGACCCAGGCCACAGGCGTCATATGCCTTGAGTAATTTTGGTCAGCAGCAGCAACAACCACAGCAGTTTGCACAACCTGCCCCTGTTTCACACCATTCACAGCCCAATGCTCCTCTCTCGTCACTCCCACGGTCTCCAATTCTGCATGGCAGTGGCAGCCCAAATCCAGCTTCTGCACTGCCACTGGATGGTGCCCGCCTTATGGCTCTATTGACCACCCATTCTGAAGGTGATGTTCCAATCAAAGAGGATGAAACCCCTCTCTACAGTGAGGGACCACCTCAAAGTTCCATGGAGCATCCTCGCTCTTCACATGGAAGTGTATCAGAGGTTTCTTTGCCCCCCCCAGCTATAGCCCCAGCAATGCCAACTGCCCCACCTGTAAATTTGGTGCTCTCCTCTCCATCTTCCAGATTTTCCAGTAGCAAGCTGCCAAAAGGCCGGTTTCTGAGAGGAGAACATGTTGTATATGATGTGGATGCGCGGAGGAGTGGGGAAGCCCAACCACAACTTGAAGTTAGCCCCATCACTGTTTACACATCTGATCCAGTTCTACTAATGGGAAGGCAGATAGCAGTAAACAGGAGGTACATATGCTATGGGTTGCGAGGAGGCAATATCAGAATTCTCAATGTCAACACTGCTTTGCGAGCCCTGCTTCGTGGTCACACCCAGGTATAGGAGTGACCAGCCTCATCCTGTGTGCCTGTCACCCATGGATCATGATGTGAGCTGTTGTTAACTTTCCAGGTTTCGTCTTTAGAGGTGAGGCCTAAATTGACCATGTAGAAGCTTCGGTCTTCTGTGTGTGGTGGTTGTCATGTTGAGTTGATGTTTTTTCTTTTGGTGACAGAGGGTGACAGATATGTGTTTCTTGGGGGAGGATGTGCATCTGCTTGCAAGGTAACCTTTCTTCACATCACTCAACCTCTTCAAAATGTACCATTCCTTAATTCATTCTATTGGATCAGTTCTGGTTTGGCAGCAATCTTCCACAGTTCCAGAATGAGTGAAACTTTCCAAGAGATTCTTGGCATGCCTGTACTCTGCCCTCTGATTTAATTTTGAACTAGCTATTGGCTTCAACCTGTGGACATACTGCAATACTCCATCCTCAGGCTGAAATCACAACTAGATCCATTCAAGATGCCACCAATGATAGCCAACCTGGATATGTTGGTCACTGGGTGAACTGGTCGTCTGATGTGTGGGAACTTAGGCACATCTGAGTGCTTGGGGGAAGAATACACAACCAATTTGTCTCCTTGACTTTAGTTGCAAATGGTACCTATGTCTGGAGGCAGCCCTACATGAGAACATAACCAGGCATGCTCATTCAGCACACAGTTGCATCATTTCTTAGTTTTCTCTCCAGTTTAAGGATTTTTTCCAAGGTGGAGGGATTTACATTGTTTCCTGTATAAACCAGTGCCAGTGCAGATGGTCGTGTTTTGGTTCGGAAGATAGTGGAGGGTCAGTCAGAGGATGGGAAACCAATGATTTCAGACCAGACTTTTCTGGCTATACAAGTGACTGGTGATTGGGAGGTGTCTCATCCCCGTGTTTGCTGGCATTCACAGATTCAGGTGGGTATTTTTTTTACCTCCTTGGAGTCCAGTATTGAGCAGTTGGTCATCATTGTCACTAGTATGCTGATAATTCATATGTGTCTGTAACAAGAGGGTGGAGTTAGCCCTCCTCATCATTTAATGGACGGTATGGAAGGCTTCTTTCCAGTCTTGTTAATGGACAGTGGGTGACAATCATAAGAGAATTGTTCAGAGAATGTGGGTTGATAGGCTATTCTTGATAAGTGAAGCAGGTTTCTATCAAGTTATGTGGAGAATGAAGACGTGGAATTGAATACACAGCCTTATGCTATGTATGCAGGATGTCTTGGTGGTGGCCATTGGCAAGTTTGTGTTGACAATTGATATAGGCAAGGTACAGCAGAAAGCCCCTCCAGGGGGATTCAGTGCAGAGCAGCCAATAGTTTGTCAGGTGGAGAGTCCATTAGAAGGTGTCCATGTGGTGGGGACTCATGAAGAAGATGTCAGTGACCTTGCGGTTCCTTCTTTTGGTTCCTCTTGTGTGGCATCAGCCTCTCAGGATGGCACTGTGAGTTATGCTCTTTCCCTTTTCTTAGCTGCTCATTGACTTGTTTTTTGTGACTTGCTTATCCTTCATTAGGTAGAATCACAGGCTGGATTGAGTGTGTAGAGGATTCCACCATCTTTCCTTGTCATGGTCAGGTAGTTATTAGCATCTTGGGCATGATCTGAAATGTTGTTCTCATTTGCCCTTTGTGGCTGATTGTTTGACCAGATGAGGATCTGGGGTGACAAGACAAGAAGCCTCTTGTCAGACATTGTGCCACATGGAGGGGAGGCCGTGAGTGCAGTGGCCTTTTTGTCAGCACCACGTTGCCCTGACCATCATGTCATCCTTACTGCGGTACATCTTCTATGTTGCATTGGTCCTTAACTCTGCATGTGGATCATAACAGAAGCTGGAGAGAAATTGATCAAAGGCTGGCAGAGAAGCAAGTGCCATATGGAAGGAGATTGTGATGTTTTGCTTGAATGGGATTATGGTTACGTACATCATGTTTTAGTGGATTTTCTTCTAGAATCTTATAGTATGTTTTTGTGTTTTGTGCAATCTCATAGATATGTTTTTTTGTGAATATTCCTCATTTTTTGTGTACATAACTGAACTCTTTATTGCATAATTGGGCAGGGTCCCCTCAATCGGGAGCTAAAACTATGGGCATCAACTGGTAGCCCAGAAGAATCACCATCAAAACCCAATACAGGGATGTGGAATTGCATTCAGACCCTGGAATTCCAGAGCTCAACTGCTGTAGGCAAACTTGAGAACGCTTTTTTCAACCAACTGGTTGTGGCGCCTTGGGCCAGCCTCATCTTGCTGGCAAATGCAAAGAAGAATGCTATCTATGCAGTGCATGTTGAGTTTGGGGTTGGCTCAGTTCCTGCCAGAATGAACTATTTGGCAGAGTTTTCAGTGAAAATACCTATTCTTAGCTTCACAGTCACAGAGGAGACAGAGGGCACTGTCCAAGTGTACTGTGTGCAAACACAAGCCATACAACAGTACAACCTAGATGTGTCACAGTGCTTGCCTCCTCCCGATGAAGAATACAACTCAGAACCTATGTCAATGCTGGACAAAGACCCAGTGTTGCCACAGACATATGATGCTGCTAGAAATTCAACTGGTGACAAGGGGGCAGCAGATTTCCTGGAGTTAGGGAGTACAACAGCAACTGTAATAGTACCTGCTCCAAGTGTGAGTGTTCCACCACGCAGTATGACTGCTTCATCAGCATTTGGGAGCCCAGTAGAGGTTGGCCACCGTGAGGACTTGCATACAGTGACAGAGAGGACCAGATTGTTGGACATAGCTGGGCCTGCTACAGTTGCCCCTGTAAAGGAAATTCTTGATAATTTTGGGAGGTCTACTACATCTGAACCAATACCAACAAATCAACCCAGCAGAGAGTCTGTTTCTCAGGTGGCTACCATGCCAGTGAGTCACCCAGAGGTTGCACCAGCTAGTAGTGTTGCGAAGCCACCACAACCGTCCAAGAGACGTTCACGATCTAAGAGTCCAACAAAACCAGATTTGCAGTATGTGCCTGTAATCAAAGCTTCTTTGACTCAAGCGGATGAGAAGCTTGAGAAGCCTTTGGATAACCGGCCAGAACCTAGTTCACTGCTGACCCCTACTACTGAGGTGACCTTGGAGAGAGCTCACTCTGCCTCTAGCAGCAATTCTTTAAGAGATGATCTTCCAAGTAGAGAAGAAAGAGATGGGTTCTCAGGTACCAGCAATGCAATGTCTGGTGCTCATCCTCTTCACTTGATTACCCCTTTTGAGCTTATGAATCTTGTGACTAGTTCCAAGTCATTTGACACACATGGTGTCCAAACCTCAGGTGTTCCACAGGAGCCTATTGTAATGGATAGAAATCCAGAGGATGCACAACCACATTTTGCTGTGGAGGATTTGAACACCACTGATGCACCAACTGCCATGGAAAAAGAGGTGGTGGAGTCAGAGGGCCTTGATGTCAGAGGGAATGTTTCCTTGCTGTCAGAATCCCATGAAGTCTTCCATGCTGGTGCGAGTACTGAGTATAATGAGAAAGCCCAGGAAAGCCCAGGAAAGCCCAGCTTGCTTGACATGTACTCAAAAGAAGAGAGTGTACAGGTTGAAGAGGGAGACATTTTGGAGGACAGGGAGCGTCCTACACGTGTAACTGTAGATGGAGCACATGAGCAGTTGAGAGACATTGCCTTCAGAGAACCTGGTTCTGTTCCTCTGCCTTCTCAGATATCTGCAATTGCAAAGGGCAGGAAGAACAAGAACAAGACATATGATGGTGGGGTTGAGCCTGCAGCAGTGCAGTCATCATCTCCCCAGATACCGGATCTGATGACTCCTGGAACAATGCCAGAAGGGGAATCTTCCTACAATGTGAACTCGGCTCACTTGGACCCTGGGCTGGCTGCCCAGGTTGCCACAATGCAGGATGCGCTGAACCAGGTACAAGGATCTTATTTTCTTCTCTTCTTGCTGGAACTGGCTGAAATTGTTTCTTTTTGGGTTGACATAAGCAGGCAGATAGGCCAGGTACTTGTTGCCTAGATTTCTGCAGACAACTTGCTTTCTCCAAAAGTGCCCTGTGTTAGATCTGCATCTTATGAAGTCAGGTATGTTATGTAACTTCTTATTGGTAAATTTCAACTATCACTGTTGGTGTTTGACTCTTCTCACGAGAGTTAGGCAGCCCAATTCTGCCACGTGTGCTGAAGTGCAGTGATGGCTGTCATATGGAGATGCACTGAGATGATTGACCGGTGCTTTTTCTCCACTGGTTGGGTTTGGGCTTTTCAGTTGGTGTCTATGCAGAAAGAGTTACAGAAGCAAATGACTGTTATGGTGGCAGTGCCAGTTGCCAAGGAGGGAAAACGCATGGAAGGTATGCCTGATGGCAGTTTTTTAACACTGTAAATCTGTCAAAGTGCAGATATATTTGCAGCCTGCATTTCTGTGTTTTGACTATTCAACCCAAGACTGTTCCTGAACTGGTCTGGGTCTGCCCTCTTGAAAGCTGTATACTTGGTGGTTTCGGATTGTGTGGTACTTGTACGCCACCTGCCACACCATTTGGGCATTTCATCTTCTACTTGACCATGATAACTGCATCATACCAGATAGTGAGCCAGATGCTAGATTGTATCATCCTTATAAGCTAACCAACCACAGCTGCTAGTCCTCTCTTTGCATTCCTCATGAACTTCTCATTGAGTGTCAAGGTGAATCAGTTGAGTCAGAAGAGCCAGTGTGTTTCTGTTGGATCATCTCAGGTGCCCTTGGGCAGCGAATGGAGAAGGTTCTCAAGGCCCATGTGGATGCTATGTGGGCACGATTAGCAGAGGAGAATGCAAAGAGGGAGAAGCTGGAGCGTGAAAGGGTTCAACAGGTCACTACCCTCCTCACCAACTTTGTTAGCAAGGATATGCCGGTTGCTATAGAGCGCGTGTTCAAGAAGGAGTTTGCAGCCATTGGTCCAGTTGTTGCTCAGGCAGTCCTGCCTCCCCTTCAAAATGTAGTTGCCACAACTGTCTCTGAATCTTTCCAGGTAAATTTTCTCTGTCTTCACTTGTTGTCTTTGGCATCTCTTTGGCTTGTGATATATGGCAAGGACATCTATGTACTTGCTTACTGACAAATATACCTTCTTGCATCATGCTTTCCTCTCTTGTTTCAAACTGGTATGGGGCCATGATACAAGACTTCTCCAACAGAATTCTAATGAGTAGAGTCCCTCATGGGTCACAAGTGAGCATGCTTAATTGTGAGGCAGCAAGATATCAAATATAGGGTTTCACATTCTGGACTAATGCAAGATAAGGGTGGGTGATGGGAGCTGTCTGCACAGAAGGGTGTTACAGAGAGGATGCTTCCACAGTTGGAAAAATCAGTGGGAGCAAAATTGGAGGGGACAGTAACCAGACAGCTACAGACACAGTTTCAAACTATTGGCCGGCAGGCACTTCAGGTCAGAATACACCTTTGTTATGATGATCACAGATCAATATCTGGGATGAATGTCAGATAATGTATCATGCTCATGATAGCTGATGGTGATATGGTTATGGTTCAGGAGGCATTGCGTACATGCTTTGAGAGCACAGTTATCCCATCATTTGAACGCTCATGCCGGTCCATGTTTGAGCAAGTTGAATCTTCTTTCCAGCATGGCATGGCTGAGTACACCTCCCGTGCCCAGCAAGAACTTGCCTCTTCACACTCAGCTCTTGCATCCACCCTGCAGGTTGGTTCTGCTCAAATCAAAAAGTTGTCTGCTTCTCCTCACGGTTTCAAACATATATCACTAAGCTGCCTGTCAATCAAACTCATATGAAGGTTACGCTTAACATCCTGTCTTTAGTGTGACTACCTAGAGTTGTGAGAAATGTGTGGGGAAGATCTGCATATCCATATCAATGGCTGTTAGAGACTGTTTCATTGTGAATCCAATATCCATATTAGAGCAGACATACTCAATTCATGCTTGTTTGCTGACATGGCGTCATTGTTCTTCTAGAAAGTGATTAGGGTAACTACATCTTGTAACTGTACAACCTTAACTGAAGTGGAAGTGTCTTGACAGTGATGACTAGTCCTCAGTGTGTTAGGAATTTGTTATTCTGCAGGAGACAGTGGCCTCAGCGACATCACTTGCAAATTCGTTGAAAGGTGAATTGGCTGAGGGCCAAAGGAATTTAGTAGTTCTTGCAGAGAATGCCAGTGCAAGTGCAGTACACAGCTCACTCATAGCCAAGCAAATGAACCTCCCAGACAAGGTTAACATCTCTTTCCTTGACGTTGGGTGGGTCTGTATTGGTGACGTTGGGTGTAGCCACATCACATAGTGTTTCATTCATTCTGTTTGGGTTTGAAAAAAGTCCAAATCTATTTCAGACATGATTCTTTGGTTTAAATTGTATGTGATGGGGAAAATCAAATTCGGTGGGAATTGTTGAGTGTCTGGACTTAGCTGCATTTGAACAAAATGAACTTATTTATGGTAGATTGGTCAATGTATTGATTGAGATGTGGTGTATGAAGGTGCTGTCTCTGCAACACCTGGAGGAATCTCTTGACCCAACAATTGAGCTAACAAGGCTTGTCAGTGAGGGCAAACTTGAAGAGGCTTTCAACAAGGCGCTGTCTCTCAGTGATGTGGCAATTGTGTCCTGGTTGTGTATGCAGGTATGTTACTGTGCCTGCAACTTTCTCCTATCTATTATCACTTGACAACCTGATAGCATTTGAGTCATTCTATGCAAGGAGAGGGTGTCAGCTGGTTGGGTTGTCTTACATCTCTGGGTGATTTTTCTGTGCAGCTGGATGAGGCAGCACTCTTTTCAACAGTACCTCTGCCATTAAGCCAAGGAGTTGTCTTGTCACTTGTCCAACAGCTGGGCTGTGATTTGAGCAATGACACAGGACGGAAGCTGTCATGGATCCGTGAGGCAGCATTGGCTCTTAATCCTAATGATCCAGTCTTAGCCCCACACATGCGACCTTTCTTGGAACAGTTGTACCAAAATTTGCATCATCAAATGATACACATGACTGTTCCAGGAGACCAAGCCAATCTGAGGCTTGTAATCCATGTGGTCAATTCGTTGTTAACTGCTTGTAAGTGAGAAGATGCATTTTAACAACAGACTCTGGAGAGAAGCTGATGGGAGATAACTGCAACATCCTGCACTGCTTTGCTGTGTATTTTGTGTTCAGTAATCTGCACTCCCTTTCTTGGTTGTGGAGGATATGCCAGACGCTGTAACTCAGAAACAAGAATAACCACCTGGTGTCTGGTACCGGTTCATTGCTGTTTGACCATTGTGTAATATGAGGTGCTCCACTCTGTGAAGGCCATTGTAAATAGGACTTGCTTTTCTTTTGACTGTTCTTTAACACTTCAGTGAGGTGAAACCAAAGTAAGTTATTGAAGAACCTTGCTTTGTCATCCCTTTCTTTTAAAGACTTGCTGGTCCCAGACTGGGCTTGTTCTTCTACTGTGTGGCTCCCCCTCCCCTCTTCCATACACCTGATATTCTTCAAATAACTATGGATTTGCCTGAGAGGTTGGGATCACCACAATATCCATTGCTAGTTGGCACACAGTTGTACATAACAGGTTTGAGTTCTGCGACCTCAAGTGCAGAGGAAGCTCAACGGTATCAGCCACAAACATTTCCATCAATCTTCTTTCGTCAAATGTACTTTGCCCATTTCATTTCTATTTCTCAGGGTTACAGGGAATTTCAGCAAAGCAAGAGAGAGAGAGAGGACACCCATCCCACATACTAAGCATTGAACCTAGATGTACTCTGCTTACAAAACTGTGGGACAGTTTTATAGTCTGCTTTACATGGGTCAGTTTTATTTACACAACTGCTGTCAATGATGCCAGTTTCCAGTCATGATGCCGGTCTGGTGAAATCTGTAGTTGGGCAACAAGATGGTCTCTGAGCTCCGTCAACTGCTGATAATTATACCTTTCATGTTGATATATATCTATCATGAATTTAAGTTACCCTGATCTTCCAACTGCTGCAAGTTGGCAGTGAGAAAAAGAACCACATCTGATCTTATGATAGTTAGTCTTAAAAAGAGTGACACCATTGGAACTCAACTTGTATCCAAAACCGTACAGCCATGTTTCAAGTTGAGAAACTCAAGAAGACTAATATTCCTCCTGTTGACAAGAGATGATCTCAAATGCAATAGGGATGTAACAGGTGATTCCTCTGTTACAAACTGGTGAAGCCATCTGCAATTACTACAGATCCCAGATCTAATAAGGGATCTATCTTTCTAACTTTCCACGTCTCCTCAGTTCCAGTACAGCCAGTACTGCAGCACCATCTGATAGATCTAAATCTGCAATTGGTTCTCCTGCGAACATGAAACAGATGAACACACAATTTTGATCAGGACTCCATTAAGGACTAGGTCCTTTTTGTCCTAAGTGGTACACCTTAAAACATTTGAACCCTGGTGGTCTTCTTTCCAGTCAGGTTATCCAGGACACATGAAATGAATTTCTGGAATGTGAGCATATGGGAGAGTTCACAGGTTCTTGTGAAAGATCTGATAAGTGTATCATCAAATTTGGTCTACATTTGGTCCAGTAAATATAACTTGGCTCAGCAAACAGGATCCATATACAGAGCGCACATCCACCAAATTCAGGAGAGACATTAATCAGTGATCTTGCAATCAACATACCATGTAACCGCCGAACAAACCGCATGAACTCAAAGAGGTGGTGCTCCTCAAGGAGTTTTGGGGATAGTCTTAAGTACGTAAAGAAAATTGCATGGCGGTTGTCTGGATTCCCCCTTGGCTTTACACTTTCAAGGATTCTGTTGTACCCCTCTCTGTCATAGCATGGTAGTGCATTCTCAGTTGCAACAGGGATGCCAGCATCCCAAGCTGAATTCATGACCTGTGTGACACACAAGAGGTGTTACCATCCACTGTCACAGCCAATGCCTTCAATCTTGCTGATATGTGTCCCTTCCTCAATTTGCTTCTCTGTCATTAATAGAATAGTTACCAATTGTTCCTTTTGCTAACCTCATACATTGAACAGAAGGCTGATGCAGGAACCTAATTGAAAGTCCCTACAGTGCGACACATAGTGACTGTGGAACTCAACCCCTAAAAAAGTGAGTTTACCTGCCAAGTGAGGGTCTCAGGATCTGACATGGCTTCTGCATTAATCCTGGCAAGTTCAGAAGTGCGAAGTTCAACGCAAGTGAAGTCGAGAGCAGCCTTATTCTTGGCTAGCATGAGAGCTATGGGCAGGTAGCCATCTCGGTGGTTGACATTGTAAAAACCTGCTGTTACTTCTGCTGCATGGCTTGGAGTCTTGTACCACCAATGGACACCTGAAATCTGAATGCACCATTACAAAAAGCCCTCCATTATCCAATTTCTTCCATTAAACCACATGCATCAGGTAATGTCTTCATAATATCTGTGAAGTTCTGGTGATGGCTCTGGACTTTCTTGTCCATCTCTATGCCAAAGGTTTTCAGTGTTCATGGGATTGCAAGGTCACCAAACTCATGTTCTCTGCCATGCTTTTCTGCAGCATTAGCAAATGTTTAAGCACTATCATCCTCAATGGCTTAGGGTCTTGATGGAGGGTAATGCTCTTGCTGGTCTATTTGTGCTAGCTAGTTGATTGTGTGTTACCTTTGCGCCCATTTTGATACCCTCAAAGATGGTGTTGGCAAGGTTCAGCACCCTGTCTGCATGCTCAATAAGAGTTTGTGAGTACCAATTGAGAAAAAAACGACCATAATAGCTGTCATAGTCACCTTTCTCCCTAAAAAACCCTGTTTCATATGGTCTGGAGTTGTAGTGTCCAGCATTTTTGGGGGGTGTTCCCCATTGAGGATGCCCTCGTTCCTCTGCAGCCTTCACCAAGCTCCTGTTGAGGTACTTATCATAGCACTGCACAAAAGCCCCACAATCATGTTGGTTATCTCATGATACTCAGGAATATTATACACATGTCATACATCTACTACAACATTTGAAATTCACCTTCCATAGAGAAGTGAGGAAGAGGGCTCAGCATAGTGAGACTTTTTCTTTTTAGTGTTTCAGTTGAGTAACCACAGACCCTGCACTTAATACATGAAGGAGACAAAGAGGAGCCGACAAAGGTTTCACAAAGATCCAAAGTGCATTATAAGAAGACAGATCAGAGAAAAGAGATCACCTGAAATTCGCCAATCCCAGGATATACCCACCCCAGCAGTTCTGGGTACGAGGGATACCGGAGCTCACCAGCAGGACCAAGCCCTATGTCAATCCCTGTGAGAGTGCCATCGCCAAAGAACTCACTTAACTGAGTACGGAAGCTCCTCATGTAATCATAATACACCTGCAAAGTGGAGTTTGTAAGAGATATAATTGGAAAGAGCTCCTCAAACAACAGGTGCTGTTCCAGGATGCATCAACTTGTTCGTATATATTGCTGTCCAGAATCTCTTTAAAAGTATGCTAACAATCACGAAATGTCAATAGAGCTACACTCCCCTTTTTACCTCAATGGCAGTGCGGCCTCTCAAGACTCGCTCCTTATCCACTCCCCATGTCAGGCACTCTGGATTGTGGGTACCTCTTTGGTCTGTGAAGAAAATATCAGGGTTTTCCAAGCCTACATTTAGCACCCATTGTGGTACAGGGATGACAATATCATCTCCAACATTTCCACCACATTGGTGAAATGACATCACTACCTGCAAGCAAGCCATGCCAATTGGGGCACATGCTGATCATCTGCAAGTACTATGATGTTTGTAATAAGAAACCCTGGACTGCCTGTGGAGGGCTGCATACCGTTTCTCCTTTGTACCATTATTGTTGAATGCAATCACATTTCCTGACTCACTCATCTAAAAGGACTAATCATTTCCAGAGGGAATAAAAAAGCTGCTTCCTTGAGCATCAACTTTAGCACACACAATGAAGTCCTCCTCTGAGAATAATGGGCAGGAAGGAGGAGAAATGGAGGAAAAATAATGATACCTGCTGTTTAAGCCCTACATCCCGAACCATGTTGAACAGATCATGGTATCCAGACCAGTTGTACCTTTGGGGTCCCCTGCTCTCCACTAAACCCCACCAGCAGTCCACCATGACTCCATCCACACCAACTCTTTTGAGGATTTGGAGGTCCCTGTTCAACACCTCTGGCTCTGAAACTTCATTTTCAGCATTGATTGTGCCCAGCTGCAGCAACACCCAATTGTGATTAATTCTTCACAGCCTCACATGTTACAGTGCAGAACTCACATCTCCTTAGACCCCATGCTCGTACTATCCCAGGGATGGTTCAGCAAATCAGATTCATTGACTGCTAAGGGAAAGCTTAGTACAAAGTCTTCACTAATGAGATTACTAACCATCCTGAGGTCCTCTGGTTGCTCAGCAGAATTGGGGTTTCCTTCAGGAAGAGATATAGAAGCAAGGAAAGAGATAAGAGGCACTCCTTTGGCATTGAAATATCTGAAATCAGAAATTCATTGGCATGATGTTGATGACACCATGATGCTGTTCCATTCAACAAACTTGTTTCAAAGGGGGTTCATCATGCAATCTGTCACCACATCAATGTTGTCTTTGGTTCCCTCACACTTCACAGAAGACAGAAATCGAGGAAAACGGAGAAGATTCAACTCCAGCTTCATGCTAGGTGTGGTACATAGAGATGCTACTAACGTGTCTGCTTTTGCTGTAGTCTTGTCAAAATAGACCCTGTGAGCAACTTGGACAGAGCAGAAAAACCTTAAGGAAAGCAATGGCAACATAGGAAAGAATACATGTGGGGCCAGGGCTCACTCCAGTAGGCTGGAATCACCTCAAGATAAAATGTTTTCCTCAACTTTCCAGATTTGCTCTGAAAAAATCCTGACACAAGTATCAACTTATCCTATTCAATTTCAGGAGAAATTACAACTTTGGCCTTAGGTTCAGCATTTAGACTTGCAAAACTGGTGTACAAGATCTTATGATGCTTTTGGAAAAGGCCTCGTGAATACTGTAGTCTGGACATTGCATCAACAAGTGAACAAAGTGTCCTCCACACCTCCACCAGATGAGCATTGAGAGCTTGCATTCCCAATCTGCATCTGTTTATCTGTAAAGCTAGGCATAATGCCCTAGTTTAATAATGATTATTGTACATAATTTGCAAACAATAGAGAACCTTTCTGCTCAAACTCCTTGTCCATGTCTTTGAGCTGATCACAAGCTTGGAGTCCACTTCTCAGTCTAACTTCATTCTAGATGAAAGTACTCGACAAGTTCCTTACTGATGGAGCACATACTCAGTAGATAGATGTATAACCTTTGCAGACACTGATGCATGGTTTCTATCCAGGAGCTCTATGCTGAATCAGGTGGGCCTGTTCAAGCAAAGGTGTGGGTCTCAAGGCCAGCACATGAGATTTAAGTGGTTATTGTGAGCCTAAGAGAAGCAGAACATAGAGAGAGAGAGAGAGAGAGAGAGAGAGGAAGACAGAGATGGGAGAGAGACAAAAATACATACTGGCAGCATCACATAAATGGGAACATAAGGTGTGCCTGTAAAGTCACGCTCATGCTCTGTCTCTTCCACTTCTGCACCATCTTCCTGAGCCTGTGATGGGCAAATGAGAGCACACACAGTCATGTGATTTTACCCCTGAGCCATAGATGTTCCATGGATTGTCAAGAGCTACATGATCTCACATTACAGTTGTTTGTAGTAAAAACAAATAAGGCATGCAGATCTAACAGTCCATAAAGCATGCACTGATTTGAGACAACCCCTGAGAACTTCCTGTACCAAGTTCTCAAACCCATCTGGACATTTTGAAAGAAAGTTGATTGATATGCCTGGAAACACTTGAGGGGGGTCATCCATTTCAAAGTATCAATTTTGCAGCACTCAACAAGGTTGCATTTTACGCTTCTACATGACACTATGGTCTTAAGAGGAGACTGGCTGTACAAAAGTTTTTGACAAGACTCTGCAATTGATCCACACTTAAATCAGGATTGATTCAAAACTGACTACAAGATTTCTGCCCTGCCAATAAATTTTTTTGTCTCATTGTTGTGGGCATAACCAATATAGATCGATCAGGCCATGGCCAGAAACCAGGCTCACCTTCCCTTCCCACTACCTGTACAGATTCTTCACCTCCACTTCACATCTTTCATGGTCAGGCCATCATGGCCAGAAGCCAGCAAGTCCGGACCTTTCCTTCTCACTACAGATTCTTCCCAGGCTGCACTTAACATCTTCCATCTCACTTCAATGCAGGTGAAGAAACAACTGTAGATCTTCTACCCAGATTGATGAGATCAAACTGAAAGGACAGAAATATGTTCTGACAGGCTGAGGTCACTGTAATTCAAGCAACATATCTATTCAGATGAGATTACTGCAGCAAGAAGGACTTCACAACAACACTTCGAAGGTAAAGAAAGCATCATGTGAGTTCTCACAAAACTCAAACTAACAAGACTCACTCAGGGGAAGAGTTTTTCCCATTTTGTTTTGCCAAATGACATGAAATAAAATGTAGGGTGCAAGTGATTGAAAAAAAAAACAGAAGTAATCCTGAACTGATTCTAAACCCTGAATCGCACCTTTCTGTCGTTCACAGTTGCAGTAGCTTTTTCGCCGGCTTCAGCCACACTTTCCAGAGCCCCGGAAGCTCTAGGCGGTTTCTCTCCATCCGGTGATGAGAAAGCATAACAAATAGCTGGGGAATCCTTCTTTCTGCTCTTGATTCTATTTGGAATCACTGCACCTGAGCCACGGATGCCATGATTCTTGCTGTTTCTGCAGGGAACTTGAAGTCTAACCACAAGCAGCTGCCTCCGCAGATGATGATCAGCGTCGTGGTAGTGGTGGTGCTGGTCGGCGGCATCTGGTGCAGCTCTTGTGATCCCGAGTTCCGCAACAGGTGATCTATTTTCAAAACTGATGACAGATCGCTGCTGTATCATCGTCGTCGTCGTCGCTGCCATTGCAAGTAACAAGGTAATGCGAGTCCCACAACGAATGGGGAGTCCGACGTCTTCTTACAGAATTAATAAGTCGGATTCTATAAGTAAGCTCGTGTAGCTCAGATCGCACAACACGAGATCGATCGCACAACAATCAAAAGCGCAAGCTTCACAGACACAACACGACGCGGATCGTGCACCAAGTTACATACAAAGTTTTCGTCGTCTCCTCCAAGAGACAACAGATCTCTAGACTTTGTTCAATTTTCTGCCAATTGGAGGACATTCTCCACCATTGCCATGCACACTGCATGCCCAGCTGCCATTGTGTCACTACTAGACATTCTTTCTAAATAGGGAAAGCTTTTTCTCAGGAGTCCTAGTGCAACCATGGGTACATTGCAGAGATGCGAAGAAAACCATGGCACGAACAAACAAACCAGACACAAACTTCAACAAAGATAATGAACACTAGAGAGAAGAATGCCCCCACCCAATTCGCCATGGTGGTACAAAGAGTATAATAATCTTAGACTGTGGGTTCGTGATTTTGTTTTGTTTTTCTTTCCAAACATGGGTGTTTTGTGATTGTGTGTTGATCAGGAGTTTTAGTGTCCCATGCAAAACGTAAAGAAACTGTTGCCATTGCAAGAACTCATTCAGTTGCTATGAGAGCTGCAAATTGCATCAGGTAAATTACCCAAGACATTTTTCCAACATTCTTTGAGGTACATGATCCATCAGCACTTTCTTAGGTCTAGTTATAACTTCCCCATGCCCCCAATCTTGAAACACTGTAGCTCATTGCATTACATCATCCCTTAGTCACTTCCAGAGATTGTGAAGATTGAAAGTCATAAAGACCAAATGGGCTTTTGCAATATTATGTGCAGATGGCTTGGGCTTGATTCAGAAGAGAATGTTCCAGAAGCTTGCAAAGAATGCATTCTGTGTTCTTTGTCATGAAATAGAACAGAGGCCTACTTAGGCTCCAAAATGAAGTTATATTTTATTACTACCTATTTCAAGTTCTCAACTTATGCAATATAAAAAAAGGACTTAGTCTTCACTTCGTAACCCCTTGTGAAAGTGCTACATTTAGTTTTTTCTATTGTTTGGTTTTCCACAAGGATTCAATGTTTATCCTGTCACAAAGGGGGCAGGTAGTACCTATGGTGTATTGAAGAGGCTCTTAGTCGCACCAGCACCAGGGTGACATCCTGATTGGGCTTTGGTGTGAGGAATAGCAGGAGCTGGCACTTGTACACCATGAGCTTGAGGTAGTTTATGATGATGGTTGCCTCAGTGAGCAACATACAGCCACTTTGTTAGTGCTTGGAGAGACCCATTACTGGGATACAGAATTGCTACAAAGACCTCAGTCAGTTATGCCCCACACTGTAGGCCTTCTTCCTGTAGCCATTGCAGCAAAGGTAATTCTTGATACTTAACCCAATAAAACTTCCAATCCAATTAAGTATATGCTATCCTCTAATCCTAATCATACTGCAAAATGTGTGAAACCTAATTCTTCATTGATAACATTGCTCTAGATAAAACCTGATACACTGTTTTATTGCTGTACTTACAGCCATAGAATTGCATTCTGACAGCAGTTGACCCGTATGTTAATCAAAGCATGCACTTACAAATTGATATTGGGATTCAAATGGCTTTATAATTTGCTGCAAAATCCCAACAATGCCATAAAAATGCTGTCAAAATACAGGTTAGTTGGATTTTTAAATGGATTTGGAAGAGTGGATAGACAGACCATTTATTAGTGCTAAAATTGTCTGCATGTCCACACCTTTTGTGTTGTTTATTGTGCCTGCATTTGTTGCTGTTTTGAGGAGGTAGAATCACATGTTCTTTTGCAACCATTTGTGTAGTCAAGTGTATGAACCAGGTTTATCTCCTATACCCTAAACTTCTGAATCTTAAAAGACTAATTAGCACATTTGATGCTCTAGAATGTAATGGAACAATGGTTTTGCTGAATTGCTTGGAAGCATCATTGCATTTAGGGTGGTAGGCAAAGGTTGGAATGTGTTTTAAGGTTCATGTGGATGCACATGACATCCAACAAAGTGTTGAGAATTTTGTGCCATATTTAAATCCAATAGTTGTTATAGATCAGTTTAAAATGTAATTTGAAATTACCTTCTCTATCATACTTTGGAGGCTTGAGGCTTGAGAGAATAACTTTCAATTGTCCTCATTGCATAGCCCAATAAAATTCTCAATAACATGAATTGTTATTGACACACAATAAATACACTGTAAATCCCGCATGAAAATTCAACTATCAACAACGCTCATTTTGAATGTAGCATCTTTAAACTCTTCAACACATGAGGTGCTTTAAGTCATTTTGTCCTATTTGCACATGATGAATCCACAAAATCTTACTATAGTCATGTTTCAAAGACTCCAAAGTTTCCATCCAACCATTTCACCAAGATTTGATGGCTATAGGATCAAATGCTAGTTCCAAGGCTTCCATGTTAAGTTGTATTTAATGTTCATCAAATAGGTAGTGTGTTGGTTCATTCAAACCAGCCCCAATTCACCTTTTGCTAAACAAACAAAAAGAACAATTGAAACTATCATCACACTTAGACTTGTTCTCAAATGTGATTGTGCATGCAAAATAGCTTGGAATTGTTCACAAGTTCTTTTCATAAAGCATAAATCTTGAATCCATCATGAATGTTTAAGACTTTCACTATAGTAATGATCTTTTCCTTTTCACCCATCAATAGCATTGCTAAAATTTGGAAGCGTAATAGACACCAAAGGATAAGGGATGAAGAGTGTTGTTGTGAGATAAATGTCGTCCATTAAAGTCATGTTTTTTTTTATTATTGTCATTTATGCAAGGTTATGGATTATTGGTTTCCTCAAATCTCAATGCAAGGTAGATTAGTTATTTCCCCATTCATTCAAAGTGTCAAGGTTGACTTGCTCCTTTGATTTCGAAAACCCCACAGTTCTTTGGTATCAACTCTCATTTTTAGCTCCATCAATTGGTGATAAAACATGAACATAAACTTTCAAACAAAAGCTAACATGAAGCTAGAAGTGGCAAGCATGCAAAGAATTGCAATTGTTGCATCCATGTATAAACTATTACATTTGAAAAGAATAATATGTTTTTTTTTAGCATTACCTTTCAACAAACTTTCAATAAATTAGAAGTGAAAATGTATTGCTAAATTTGCATCAACATGGTCATCACTTTTTAAATGCTATGATGACTTTTTAACAAAACTTACAATAGATCAATCATACATATTTGTTGAATTTTTGCTAGCACATACAAAACTAAAAACATGTCCTACAATGTTTCTTCTATGTTATTTTTCAAGTTTCAAGGGCACATTTAAATCTTAAATCTTCAACATTAATAATACTAAGATTTCATCAAACCAACATCAAATTCTCAACCAAATTTGTTGTAAAATTGTTTCAAAATTATATTTTTTGTTTTTTTCTCTCTCAACTTATGACATTTTCAATACACAATTATTACCCCCAATTGGCCAAAATTTCCACATATTTTATGAAAAGTCTCAACAACCATTACAATCATTTTTCAATTTTTATATTTGACAAAAAAATTGCAACAACCTTGTGGAATAAATTGCATGCTTTACAACATATAATGAACATGGTTATGAAAGTGTTACAATCATGTTAACAATTTATTTTTTTCCACCCATAAATCAATATTTCTTTTAAATAGAACAAAGAGTTTAAGACACCTTATGAATTTATTTTTCAATACTATGAAAATAGTACACAATCACATTTGGATCATTGTCACCCATTGGCCAACCATGTCTTTTCAAAGGCAAAAAATCTACAAAAGTATTTCCTAAAATAGTTTTCAGGATTTAAAAAAAAAGAAAAGTACAAGATCATTGAAATTGCAAAAAAGATGTGATTATTTAAAGAAAGTGCCCACATTCAATGTCTCCTTTTTCCTAGTTTTTTATTCTAAGATCATTACCACTCATCTCAAAAAGATTTAATATGAATTGCCAATGTGTTTGTATAACTTGATTGTCCAAATTATAGAAAAATGGTGGAAAATTACCCAAACCAAAAACATTCTCAACATCTAGGAAAGTTTTCCCACAAAATTTCTTTTTCCCCAAAATAATGGCAATTGTTTTTCAAAAAACAAAGAATTTGCAACAATGTTTTTAATTTTTTGAAATCAAAATAGAAAATGAAAACATTGGCCCCATTGGGTGGATGTTTTTTTCATCCCGTTACCATGTCAATGAAACAAGATCAAATATATCAATGAATCATAAAGGTGATTGAAAAGCTTCACATCCATTTTAAAGCTATGCTTACATTTGGACCATCAAATTATTGTAAGCATAAAGGATAGATATCATATTTTCAACATGAATGACAATTGTTACAAAATATTTTTCAAAGAAAAATGTAATTATTTAAATGTTGTTCATGTCTTTTTCTATTTCTTTCTTTTGACTGAATTATTAAAAATATTTTATTGTGGTGTATCTAGGTCCAAATTATTTTAGAAATGCTTGGCATTTTGAACATTTTAAAGATGGAATTTTCTTAAAACATTTTGAACTACAAAGGTGATTTAAGTTGTTGAATTGTTCAAAAGATATTCACTTATGTATGTTCTTGTTGTTTGTTGTTCTTTTCATTCAAGTATATTCTAGATTGAATTAATAAATCTTTGTATGCAATGGCTATAGAAAGGTAACATGTTATTACTTATCCTAGAATATTAGTTATTAGTTGATTACAAATAAATGTCGTTCCAATGGGAATTGCATGTTTTCCATTGTTTTCTTAAAGTTGTCAACACAAAACAAAACAAAATTTAGTAGATATGAATAATGAATACCATATTATTCAACATCATTTGCAAGGTTTTTTTATTTCATTCCAACACAAGATCATGTGTGTGTATTTTTATCATCCACCATAAATTTACATTCACAAAACAAGATTAGTAATAGAAATTTTCTATATTGTTCTCAAAATATTCATTCCAAGGCCCAAAACCCCACCATTATTCCTATCCAATAAACATCATCCTAACATAATATAATGTGCATTTTTTTGCCTCTAAGAAAAAAAAATGAACCTTAATGCAATCATTTTTTAAAATACAATTCATGTTATGAAGGTTTCCATTTCCATTCTATATAGTTCACCTTTAAAACCATATTTAACCGAATTGAATTTACATATACCATGTCTAATTGATACAATTTAAACTAACCCAACTTAATTAATGTAAACCCAACATAGTCAAACATTAGTTAGTTAAATACCATCAACATAATTTTTAACCAAACATTACAATAATAAGGGTAAACATGGTTAGGTGACTTGTTTTTTTACATTTTGAAGAATCCACATCTTACATTAACTAATATTCTTGCAATTATGATCATTATCAAACTATAAATCCTATAATTATCCCTTATGCTTTTGGTCAAAAATATTAATAGGTTATATTTACTAAACATGTAACTGGTGAAAACATCCATGTGAAAGTTTGAAATTTTCAATATGAAATGATAAAAAACAACAAAAGTAATGAAATTTTAAATTTTAAATAATTAAAATATCTTCCATGGGGAAGTTTTCAATGCATCTTAGTTTTAAATTTTTCATTTGATGGTGGTCTATTTTTAAATTTTTATTTTGACACTACTATGATATATTTTGAATCCACATATTTTATTTTTTATGTGTGATAAATGCATTGTCATCATTTCAAAAGTTCATTATGAGTCCACTATTTTTTTAATTCCACTAAAATCTATTGTAACATGAATAATTAAAAATTTGACAACATTAATGTTGAATATGACTTTACATTTTACGTTCATCTACAATTCAAAAAATTAAAATTATGATAGTCCAAATAGTCCCCCTAATTGTGCTTTCACCCATAACTTTATTTAACTAACTACTACTTATATAACCTTACCTAATGCCATAACCTTACATAAATAAACAATATATGCATGACCATGCCAACCAAACATTACCAAACTAGCCTTACCTAACCAAACACTACCCAAATAACTTTAATTAACCAAATATTACTTATACAATTTAACTAATTGAACATTATTGATATAATTCATTTTGATGTGCTTTTTATTTAAGAATATTTTGGAATGAATTCAAAAAGTCTCACATGTAAAAAATATTGAAATCTAGCATGCAAGTACCAAATTTACAACATTAATTGATAGTTGATTACAAATTAAAATTCTTTTTGGAATGGAAGCTACATATTTTTCATTGCTTTCAAAGTTCTCCCCCAAAAAAAACCAATTTGGTTTTGTTGTCATAAATTTCTTCAAGAACTTCCCTTCTAATCAATTAGCTCTTCAATCTTGAATGGCATGTCTAAGATCTTCTTTGAAGCAACCATGAACAACTTGATTATGGCTTGAAGATTATTGCCATACACTTTTACACCATGGCCTTTAAGGTGAATGCACCTTGAAAGGGTCTAAAGAATGGGTATACCTTTCACTAATGTTGTATGACTTTTGGACTTTAAACATTTCAAGAACTTAAAAACCTTAAGCCATGCATTGATCTTTCCTTCATAGAAGTCCATGCCTACATACTACTCATTGGTCAAATCTTTAGCCTCTTTAAAATGTAACCAACATGCCTTATCTTGGGAGTCAAAAGTATCTCCAAGGACATAAAAATATTTTAATATCTTGTCACCAAATGCTTTTCAATGAGAAGACCACATGGAACTTCTTTTTTGAACAATTTAAATTGCTGATTTATGTGTCCAAATAATCAACCTTTTTCTCCCAATGCTTCACATTCAACAATAAACTGAATTGACTTGTTCCTTCCAAATAAGGGGTAACATCTTTCTCCTCCATCAACACCTCACCTTGCTCTTCAAAATAGCCACCTTAATCTCTTTGCGCTAATGTTCAAGATAAAAGATCTTGCTTGAAGATGAAAGGTTCCAATATAATGGTCCCAAGGCTCTTGGAACATCACTAGGTAATAAGATGTTGTGCTTTTATACCATTCAACTCCTCTTTGCTTAAGTCTAGATTGAGAATTGCCTTGAGGTGTGTGAGAATGTTTGTGTAAACATGAATATGTGGTCGAAATTAACCATCTGTAGGCATGTAGTTTTGAAAGTTTTTTAATATCAAGTATAATGAGAATGTAATTTTCATGACATTGGTGTTACACTTGATGTCATCAAAGAGAGGCCAATTCTGATAGGTATATTGTGGATGATGTTAATTTGAAAATTATTGTTTTGGAATGCATAATTGAACTCCTTAACTTTGGAGAGGGGAAGCATCCAGGTTTAGTGGAAAACCTAACCCTATGTGCTTGGGAAATGTTCTAAATGTAAAATAATGCCTGGATTTTTCCTTTGTATTTTCAGCTCCCTTACCTGCATGAAGAAATTTGTTAACAACAAGTGGGATCTTCTGTGGTGGAAGGTACCAACCAAGTTGTAAGTTGGGTTTTATGACCAGCGGAAAGTACCAGCCACCCTGTCACTATTTCTAAAAAGTGAAAAAATCCCAGCTTTGCTTTACGTAGGAAAAGGACCTAAGTATAGGCCCTTTTGTGATTTTCAGCTTGGTCCCTCAGCCTACTGGCCTTGGGCACCAATCTTAAATCACAGAAGGACCTATACTCGTGCCCTTCTCCTATACATTACATCCATTCAAGATATTGAATTCATGGATCACAAATAATGTTACCTCTTTTGTTAACTCATTGAACACAATTATGTCTATTTTATGAATTCAACTGTAAAACCTTATAGATGATGTAGGTGTAAGTGGAGGATGTACATGGCATCCAATTGAAATGAAAATCAACATTATGTTGAAAATTGGACATAATTGTGAGGAGGTTGTGAAATTGGTGTAGATTTTATGACAATGGATTAAAAAGCGTAGATGCAATCAATTGATGTAAACAACAAAATAATTGTGACACGATATTCAAATATTTGAACAATGATTTTAAGATGATGCTTTACATGTTGATCAAAAAACATCTGATTATCAAGAAATTTATGTCATCAAAAACATTTCAAGGCCAATCACATTTTAACATTATTTTTCATGTGAAAAGTGTAATATTTAAACTATGTATATAATGTGTTGTTAAAATGATAGGAATATTTTATTTTATTTTAATAATTAATATATGTGAATATTTCTTAGTAAATTTTAAAATTGTGTGAAATTTTGCAAACAAATTAAGCAAATCGACACTCCAATTTGAATGAATTTAGTAGCTTGTCCTACATGAACTTCAAAGGAAAGGTCAATAGAATCATTTTTTGGGTAACTTAAATAAACTAATTGTTCATGGGCACCTCCATTTGATAAAGCATTAGTTCCTTTCAATTTGGGAAGAAACTTATTATAAGTTGTCTATAAGCTTTGTTCACATAATTTTTCTTTCATTGTCAACTACATAGTTAATTATGATCATGAGTGTGAAGGTTGAAATCAATTCTAAAATTTTACAAGAACACCATGCCATAACTTTGAAGGCATTCCCAAAATAAACAACTTATGATGTAGTGGTAGTTGAGTTTAAACCCACATTTTGAGAATTTCCCTCATAATGGGCCTTATCCAACATAATGCACAGGAAAACCTAACCATAAGCCTAAGCATACCCTTTTTCAAGTCTTCCTATATCGTAATACCTTTACCATTTCGGCATAAATTAAATTATTTTTTATTTTGTTGAACTTTTGAAAAAATATTCATTATTTGTGCCAAATTTTTAATAAATTTAAAAGTTCAACTATCAAGATTTGAATCACAAACCTTCCATGACAATGACTTAAAACTACAATAGTCTAGACACATTAGATTGTTCCATAGCAATTACAAAACCCTATTTGTTATTTTGTATAATCATAACATGTCGAAATTTTCAGTGCCAAAGTTAAGATTTGAAATTTAAATAATTATTTGGCAATTTGTTGTTGAAATGGTAAAGGCAATATGGTAGTTCCAAGATCAACCACCCTTTTGAGATTTTCTTGCAAGTTATGTGCATGCATCCAACCTAGACATCACAAATACAATGAAAAGTTTTTAAAATATGTTTAATTTTTTTTGAATCTTATATCCATACTACAATATAATTTTTGTTTTGTGATAGTGCTAGCATTGCAAAGAAGACATAGATTTGTTTCACAAATTGCCCCATTTGGCCATTTGGGGTTTTGTTTTACCACATTTTGTTTTTTCAATCTTGAAAGTTTTCCACTAGTCACACCATTTGACAATGTGGAACTTTTTGTTTGAACTTTTGTTTGTCCATTTTTGAAAATTCTTCTCAATTCACTCCATTTGGCCATGGGGAATTAAAACCTTTAATATTTTTATTTAATTTTCTTTGGTCTTTGTTATTTATTTATTTATTTATTTATTTAATTTCAAGAATTAACATTGGTTGGTAAAAGAATTAATTTTTGGCTTTAACAATTTGTATGCCAAAATTCTTTAATACTTTCATTTGTGTTTTTTTGTTTATTTCATTTTTTATTTTCATTATTTTCATTTTTTTGTTTTAAGTTTTTTTTAAAGGCCTTGTTTAAGGTGAAAACACAATATTAATTTTGTCATGCAACATTCAATTTTCTATATGAATGCAGTGGGATGTGAACATGATAAAATATACAAAAAAGGTGTCATTTTAAAATTGAGTTTTAAAATGAAATAATTATTTAAATTTTTAAAAAATATATATTCCAAATATATTTTTTGTTTCATGATGAAACCAATGTGTTTTTCATTGAGTTTATGGTAAGTTGAATATAACAATAATATCCATATTGAAGTTCATTTTGCTATCATGCCATGTTATTTACCTATTTATATATATATAATTTTAATCAAATTTAAATGATTTAAAAATTAAATAAAAATTGTATATGGATTTAATTTGTGTGTAGTTTTTCAAAATAATTTTTTTAGAGTCTAAACAAAAGATTAAAACAAGGCAACCGATGTTCTGACTAGTTGAGAAAATAAAGACTTGAGTAATCATATGCACATATTGTTTGAAATCTTTGAAAGTCACTTTTGAAGGTTTCTATAAATGTATGGGTTAAATTTTTTTTATGCTTTCACTTATTGTTTTCATGGAAAGAAAAAACTACAAATGCATTTAAGTTGACAATCTAACAATATTGAAATTCCAAATTCTTTGCAACAAAATGTGATATGTGTCACCAATTTGATATTTTTTTGCATTTAAGAATTCAGTATATTCTTTTAGATTGATTAGAATCCCATGGCCAATGAAATAAGCTTTAGATTAACCCAAGATTATGATGAATTTAGGTTGAAGATTTATGAATTGAAATGCAAGGTAATCCAATTGAGGTTAGCCCATGACATTTGGAGGTTTGTTTTAAAGAGTTTAGGGTTTGTGATGGTTCTTGGAGGTTCATAATGGCTACTTACTATTAAACTCATGGATTCATTTGTGTTTGGCGTGAAATCAACTAAAAATTCAAAGACTTTGTAACTTTAAAACATGAGTAACCTTAAGAAAAAAGAAAGGTAGAGGAACCTTTAAGTGAGTGCGTGATAAAAAACCGGAACTCTCACAAGTGAAAATAAGAAAATGAAAAAAAATGATAAACAAAGGGGCCAACTTATGTAATTCCATGTATAAGAAACCCTAAAAATCATCTTGTTCAAATCATCCTGCAAACTCTAAAATAACTTTGTAATGAAAAAAAGAAAAAAAGCCTAGAACCACAAACCTTAATAACAATGTTTCAAATTTTACTTCACCCCTATTTTCATCAATAATCCCTAGTTTTGTGATTTCATCACTAGGTTTGGGTACTTGATAATTAACATAAAACAAATAATTTTTTTCTCCTAATGTTGAAGGAATGCACTTTTAAAACATCATCAATACAAACTCAAAAACTAGAGCAAAACCACATGGATATACAAAAAGCTTTGAAAAAGTCCTGTCTTACAATAAACATATTTTTTCCACATAAACTTATGTACCCTTACTAGAGTTTGTATTTCCCAACAAATTTTGTCACTTTGAAACAAACTTGGGAGTATTCTGGAAAATGTTATTTTTCTAGAGTAAATTTGACTATTTTTTCCATTTTGTTTTAAAAAAATTCCCAATTTTTGATGCCACAAAATTGAAAAAAACCACTTAACCCTAGTTATGTGAAAGGTAATGACCAAATAAGGGAGCTATTCTCAAGAACAAGGACCCTGAACGAGGTGGGAGGTAAGATGCCATAACCTTGAAAGGTTTGGTTTCCGAAGTTACTTTGTTGGAGCTATGTTGGCTACTGACTACTGTTTGGCATAAACCATTCATGAATTGAAACTATATTCAAACACTTATCACTAGGTCATCAACTGCATGCATAATCCAGCAATGTTTACTTGGGTACATTAGCTTCCAAAGACACAATCTGCAAAAGTGATATCAAAGTTTAACCCCAAAAGGACAGTCCAAATAAGTGACTTCAGAAGCCCCAAAAGCACTCATTTGCCTCTATATCAGTAGCCCACCCACAAGTCCACAGTTCATTCTCTTATATCATAGGGGGATTACACCCCTCAAACAAAGGATTCTGCCAATCCAGAGGTAGAGGGATACCCCAGATCTTCAACTCAACTAGACATCAGGAGCTTCAGGCTCACCAGTCCAAAAATCCAAAATGATCTTACCTGGTTGAAATTGTTTGGATAACTGAATCTGTGCCAAGTTTCACCACAGGCAAAGATCAGGGAGGTATACTGTAGCAAGCTTGCATTCCATTAGTGATAGAATCTGGAACAAGTGAGTTAGGTAAATGACCACAGTAACAGATGTGCTTATGTTAGAAATACTGTGCAAAGAGATACTGCAAAGATGCCAGCAGAGGGTTCAGCAACAACTTTTACCAAAAAATTTAAGCCATTCACTAGTAACCTTCAAAAGCAAGCAGAACTATGAAGACCACAATATATTAACAATTACAGTCACTTCACACAACTACACCTTACTAACTTTTTAAGACATGGAAACTTCTCCAAAGATGTACAAAGACATAACACCTTGAGAGGGCCTCACATGGGTGGTATTTACAGGTCATACCCTGGATATCAACACTGGAAACCTGTGAACACAGTCTCCCACAAAGCCTTAAAGTCCCTTCTTCTCTTTTGAAGGAGCCCTTGGGATTTTGCTCAGAACCGCAGCATCAAATTTGTTGTAATGCTTTTGGACCTTATCACCTGCTCTTAGCACATGGTGGTCAATAATATCCTCATACTTATCATAGATGAACGGAATAGAGTGTGCCAAGATAACACCTGTTACAGTGACATTGCAACAAAAAAAAGTTAGTACAAGAGATTGGACTTTTGCACATGCCAGTAGAAGATCACCAGTGAAAAGAAGTAAAACATCAGTGACTGCTCTACAGGGAGTAAGCAAATTTAGTTAAATTGTGTCAAAATAAGGGAGTGCCAGCAAACCCAGGAATGACAAAGCCACACTACCAGATGAAAGTGACTAAAGGAAAGTTACACATCAATATTGCATTAGCATTAGCAGCAAGGATTTTCAGCAATCCAGCATTGAAATGTAGCTGTCTTTCAGTTGCTCTGATAGCAAGGTTTATCCAGGATGTAGCTCTGTACAATGATTTCAATCTGTTAAGACCACTTCCTTGGAAGGATTGCATTTACAGTTGTGATGAAGATAACTGTGACATTTAACCTCATGCATTGAAATAGGCCAGCAGCATTGACAATTGCCCATGATGTGTAGCATAGATACCAGAACATCTGACATAAAAAAAATCTCATCTTTTTCTGCTTCAAAGATGAAACTTCAAGGCTTTTCATACAACACAAACAGATCTGTGACATGAACCTCAGAATTGGGGAGTCACAATCTATGCATGCTCAAGCTACACACAATTGGTGGTATCCAACAAGCTGCCATCTTACCAATCCACAGAGCGGTGAGGAAATTGACCCTTGAAGCCACAGTTGAGATAATCCACAGCAATGCAACCACCTGCAAGTATCAAGCAAGGGCTCAAAAACTGTGAACTTAAAAATATCATGATGCAAAAGCATACCATTCAGCAGCAGATGTGGGTACCTTCAAGAAAAGCTTGAAATCCTTGCCTCGAGCTACATCTTGGACAACTTCCAAAACCTTGTTGAGTTCCACACGAAGAGCACTTGCTGTGCTCAGCACGACATCTTCAGAGAGAGTTAGATCATGCACAGGAGGACCAGACCTGTCAAACAGAAAGGGATGAGCTTGTGAATGGTTGAGGAATGAACTGCAACACAGAGATATATAACACATCACATCGAGCAGTCCCAGACATGGACAATAGCACACCAGCTGTAGTAATAGAAGAAGGTCAGTTCCTGAAGAAGATAATATCAAGAAACATATCAGTGACATACTGAAGAACCTTGACTGTAGGGTGTCCTTGTAACTGGACAAACCAGGAGGCACACCTGTTCAGAAGAGCTGCCAGATTTGCCCACACAAAGAGGGTGATGATGGTGAAGAAGAGGATGTTGGAGAGTAGGGCAACCAAAGTGTAATGAGACTTCTCTAACAGAAACCATATGACTGTTGATCCAACAAGGATGGAAATGGACAGGTGTTTCTGTCTCCAAAGAAGCACGTCTGCAACTGCAGAGACACAAACTTGCAATTCAGAGTGCCAGAAACAAAAAAGATAAAATTTACTGAGAAACAAAATTCCAAAGAAATGAAATAGCCCAAGGACCACCTGGCACATATAGACAAAATCAGCTGCAGCACCTGACAACCAGAACACAATGATTACAAGGAAACCAAAATTTCACCTTGTCCCCCACCAAGAAGCTGGTGGACAGATTTATCAGGGTTGAAGAGCTGCCGTGGTGCAGATACATATCTGTCTGAAGGAGCTGATGTAGAGGCTGGAAGATCTGATGCATTGTCCACCGCACTGTCCAAGGCATCAGCTGCCACAGCTGACACATCTGTGTTTTCTGACATGGTGCTGTGCACCTGACTGCCACCCAATATGCGATCTTCAAAGAGACTTCAGTTGCAAGGTATCTGATGCGAATAATTTGTACCCGAACAACAACCAAATAAGAACAAATTGAGTCACTTTAAGGGCTGACAAATCAGTCACTCAACACCACAGTACTCGGAGAATTGCACAGCACTTAGTCTCTCAAAAATAACTGCTGCAGAACAGAAACATTATTTCCATAGGAAAATCCATCATCCCTCCTCTCTAGGTCAAGAATTGAACATAGAGACATCAATTTCTCACAAGCAAAGCTTCTGAAACTGAACTGAAGAGATCTGCTCTTGATGAAACATGATGTATATCACATCAAACATCATATCATGTATTTAAACTACAGCGACATACTAGAAGAATCTATGAGAATGTGCTCTCAGCAAGGCAGTAAAAGCAGACGGCTGCCTCGAGAGTCAAGTGGACGCTGAAAACCCTTCGTCTAGGTCAAGTTTCTATACCAAGGAATCCGATATAGACGTCAAACTTGAGTAGAGAATTGCACAAATAGCAGTCGACTGCAATACTATCGTAACCATAACGGACCGGAGAATGTCATACATCACCGAAGACATCTTCAGTCAGAGGCCAGAAATTCACTAGAGAACGCATCACGAAAATTCAAGAAGCACTCGTCTGAAGATGGCCAGGAGAAAGAAGAGATGCCCTGCGAACGCTCAAGCCAACCCGGAAGTAGAAGATGCTTGGTTCAGGATCGATCAGGTCACCAAAGAGAAAACCGGAAACCAAAGCTATATTGGACCTTTCGGTAAATGAAAAAAAAAGAAGAAATATAAAGAGTACAACAGCAGACAAGCAAAGCAAGGGGGGAAAATAGGCACATCACAACTGGGATATCCCAAAGAACAAGCGTTTCAGCAAATCGGGAGCAGAAAGAAAAAAAGGGAAGCAAAATCACACAAATACAAAAAGGAAAGGGGAAAATCTCGATGATGCTACAATTCTATTTCATCGTTGGTGGGGAATCGAATAACTAACCTTGGCTACAAACGAAGCCTGAAGTGCAACCCGTTGCGCTGCAGAAGGAAGAAAGGGAATGAACAAAACCGAAGGAATGAGAAAGACGAAGGTTCTGCACTAGAGAACCCCATGTCGCCCTTGAGCGTTCAAGACCGTCGATCTTCCACCTGTATCGCATCGCCACCTTCCGACGGGGGGATCTCTTTGAACCCCCGTTCACACATGCCAATAATAGGCCCTTCATTCCGGGGCTTGAGAACCCGAGCCAATCCACATGGCAAATTTCTATTCGGTTCTCCTGATCGTGCCCAGCCATGTCAGCGACCTTACTAACTTAAGGTCCTGCTCAGTGTTGGGCGGTTCTTAGAACGACGGACATATCCCCTCCCCGGTTATCATAAAGGTTATAATGCTGTTAGGTGGTTCTCACTTTTTCGTGAAAAAGGACAGTTCCGGTTCTTAGGACTGGTTCAAAGAACCTTTGAGGCTTTCAATTTATTTATTTTCCTCAAGTTTGGAAAATTGTTCAAGATTTCAGAACTTTGAGAAATTGAAAATTCACCTGGTTTTCAGGCGAGCCAATTCTCATCAATTTTTGAACCAGCGGTTTCCAAAGATGGTTTCTCACAACCCGGTTATCTTAAAAATATATATTCTATCAATTTTTTTAAATTAAAAACATGATAGTAATCAGAATTATTTCCAAAAGCATGATGAAAATGCATAAATTCAAGTTTTTAAGTTTTTTATTTCATACTCATTTAAATTCACCTTCAAATTTTTCTAACTCCTTTTTCTAAATGTTCATTTGTCTCAATAAACTTTGCTAAATTGCAAGAATATTTGCAACCAGCTCTTGGGTCATTAGATTAATTCTTGTTAACAAATATTAAAGTTTCCAAGTACAATAGAACCTGTCTAAATTGATACTGCCTAAATTAATAACTTGTGATAATTAATCTGTGCAGTCCAATCCCAAGTTGGGCCCCATACATTTATCAATAAACTTCCAAAAGTTAATAATTGATACTCCACAGGCGGTCCCGAAATTTTTTATAGTGAACTCCACATGCACATATTAATTATCAGGTTATTAATTTAGGCAATATTAATTTAGACAGGTTCTATTGTACAAATGTTACAAATGGCGCGAACGGAGAATTATTTAATGACCCTCTCTTTATTAATATCATGTCTAAATTAATACAAAACCCCCGGTCCCGGCAGTATTAACTTAGACAGGTTCTACTGTATTCTGATTGTAAGTGACATCTCCTAAGGTTGGTGAATATGCCAACAATTTTTTAAAAAGAAAATCCCTTTAGTTTTTATTTTTGATCCAACAATTTTGTAATATCTATCAAAGCAAAACAACCAATAAAGGAGAAAATATATTTCCTTAGCATTCACTTGAAATCTCTGAAAATTAATAACTTTCTATTAACTAGTTCTTTAACTAGTTCACTTGTGTTAGCAATTATTTCAAAAATATCAGATACAATCTTCATCCACTTTCTAGGTTACAAAATACAAATTCAATTTCATAATTTATCACAAGATGTAAGTGACACTAACAATTCAAAAGCATAGGATGCAAGGATTTTTTGTCATATTTTTCAACAATTCAAATGCCTCCTTGTTCATGATCAACAGATGAAGACATCAAATGAAGATTCTTAAACTGTGAATATAACATCAATGAAGACATGTTGTGAGTTTTTATTCATATCTTCTCAAAAATGAAAGGAAAGAGTCAAACACAATTGCACAATTTTTTTAATGTTTGAAGTAAGCAAACACAATTCAAAGGCAATGCCAAAATCATGATCCATTAGTTGGTTTTTAAGGCTAGTGCAATTCCAACTTCGTCTTTTAACTTAGAACTTGTTATGATGGTGGAGTTTAAAGCATCACTTAGCAATCAATGCTCTTTGGACTAGTTTAAAACATAAACAATAACAGCTAGAAATAAACAATCAACAATTGTTTGAGAAATTCGCTAAGCAAGAGGGTGGAATTTGAACAAAAACATGAACAACATTTGTGAATTATTACATAATATTATTTTTTTTCAAGTAATATTTGCAAAATATTCAATAGAATGTTAGTGTTCTAAAAAGAAAAAAGATAAGATTGCAAGCCAATTTACAACATAAATATAAACATATATATTTGAAAATTACCTTATTTTTACAAGAGTATTTAACTTTCTTGGATGAATTGCAAATTCAATATAAGCTTTATTGCACTCCTATTTGCCTTTACCAAAATGTCTTGGCCAAATTATGCATTTTTGTAAATTTAACTAGGCAGATTTAATGGAAATATATTTAAAGCTTTTGCAAACTTTTTTTTGTTGCCCTCTATCAGTATGCCTTGGAAAATACATGGTCAAAGCAAGTGCCTTGGTAGCTTTCTTCCAAACAAGTTTAGAATTCACAACACATTTTAATGCTAATGCAATTACATTCAAATTTGCACCTTCATCTTTCAGACATGTAATAACGTTATTTTTCAAGCCATATTGATTCAACAGTTGCATTAGGTTTCTTGCCGAGGCTTGACTTGTGGTTTCACCTACTTTAAACGACCTTATTGTGATATGTTTAAACTACTGATTCATACCCCAAAAACTAATTATTAAGGCAAAAATATCATGTGTTCCCTTGCATATCCATAAATCAAAATTGGCTACTAGAGAACAACATTTTTTCAATTTCGGCAAAACATTGTTTTGTCTTTTCCACCAAATCAAGTAAAACCTATTATGACAACAAATTTTTTTGAAGGAAATACAACTTTTGGACATAGTGCATTACAAAATGCTTCAACCATCTACTTTCCACAAATTGAATATGTAAGTGATTTTTGACAAGCAAAAGGCCAATTGGTTTTGAAAATTTTATTTTTGTTGCACAACATCTTTCTTAAAAACATCTTTTGCACCAAATATATTTGATATTTCAAAACTAAACACATTAGGTCTTTTTTTTGCAAGTTGTCTTTCCAATACACTTTTCATGGGATTACTCATTTCCTTTCCAAAGATTTTGCAAGATTTTGCATGATTTGCATCCATAGGTTTTTGCAATATTGTTGTTTTATTTCTTTTATAATATAATATAATTCCTTTCTTTGTTCATGGACTAAAAAGGACAAGACTATTGTGACAAAACATAGAACACATGATATGAAATATTTTTCTAGCAATAATGTTATTGTCATTTACAACATAAAAGGATTAACAAAATGCATTGTTGTCATCAAATCTCCATATTTCTCTTTTTCACATGCAATTTTTGCAAATTTAATTTCATCCATTTTTCATACTGATCAATAGTGTTTTATTGTGTTTTTAAACTCCTATTTTTTTCCATAGTTTATATTAAAGGTACCTCTTTCATAAAAACTTGATGGGGAAACGATCACAAGAATCATTTTTTAGTATTGTTTCATTTTCATTTGCTTTTAATCTTCCATTTTCCAACAATGATTTTCACAAGACTTGTAGACTAAAATGAAAAAGCTGAAACAAAAGGATATTTTGTCAAAGAATATTTGGAATGAGTTTTAACGCTTTACATTTTAATTGCTGATGACCTAGGAATTTTTCTTCAAAATTTAAACATTTATAAACATTTACAAGAAAAAATCACTTACAATCATCATGGCAAAAAATAAAACAACACAAAAAAAATGTCCAATTTCTTCTAGTAGACAAAATTTTTTGCAAAAAACAACAAACAAATAAACAATTATTAGAATAATCCTTTTTTTTTAAATTGTAAAAGATATAATGAAACAAGAACAATTTTTTTTTGAAGAAATAAAAAACATTTAAAAACCAACTAGCAACCCAAGAAAACCAAAAAAAAAAAAAAAAAAGAATTAAAAAAAAAAAAGTTGAATTGACTCCAACATTTGCAAGAAAGAAGGGGGGAAATACCAATCTAAATAAAGAAAGCAACCAAGTGCAAAGTAGAAGCAAGGGTGCAACGAAGCAAGGGTGTAGCAATGGAGGAACGAAGAAAGGAGCAATGAAGCAAAGAAGTAGTGAATGAAGCATGGAAGTAGTGAAAGTAGCAACAAAGTAAGGGTGCAACAAAACATGGGAATGCAAGAAAACTATAATAAACAAAAAACAAAGTCAGGCCAAGCTTTTTGCTTGGCCCATTTATATTCAAGAGTATAGAAATGAAGAGTGTGGAGTTTTTTATTTGTTATACTATTGAGCAACAATGCCACCTAAATCCAAAACCCTAAATCTTACACCTAAAGCCTAACAAAAAACTGGCACTAGTTTTTTTCATACCTGATCAGGTTCTCAGTTCTAGGGTTTCTTCATACCTTTCCAAGTTCTCATTGAGCCAGTTCTCACTCTCACTTGGTGCTCAAGTTTTCATAGCAAGTATTTCTATTTGTGATACTAGTAAGTTTTCATTTTCAAAACCAGCTCGAAACCCGTTAAGGTTCCTACAAAAAAGTGAGAATCACCCAACACTGGACACCTAACACATTGACTGCCACCTAAGATGCCACCTAGATTTTCAGTTAACACTGACTTAACATCAGGAGTGAATGCATGTTAATTCAGATACTCTTAACACTAAACCTGTGGTCATCTACGAGTTCCACTTTGTATGGAATCTATGGTGAGGAACACCATTATGATGTCAATCAACGGTGAAGAGTGTTCTGGAACATGCCCCAGTAGAACCCATTGCCACCCGACACTCAGATGGTGTTCGGTGTTGAGCCTTGGTACCCAGGTGGAACAAGCCATCTCCTGTAGTAGAGAAACAAAACAAAGTGCACAAGACAATCGTACTGTAGTACCTAGTGGATTCTGTAGCTTGACCCAATCAATGTTGGCTCCTTTCTATGTATTGAACTACCCATAAAGTACTTGGAAGAATAATTGTGTTTAGTCTAAGGTAACACCTGAGGATGTGGTCATTACTGGAAGTAGGGTCCACATGAAGTGGGGCTGAAGTGGGTGTGATTCCAGTAATACTCATGGCCAAGGGTGTTACACAGCATAAAAATCAATGATTTTCAATTTCTTTTCCCGTGATACCAGGCAGGTATTTGGCAGGTACCTGTGAGGTCTCAGAGGGGGAAAAAAAAACCGACTCAAAAGGCATTTGGGAAAACAGAATGCCCATAGGGGAGGCAATTTGTTTCCCAAAATGTCCTGAGGTTTCTTAAGCTCTGTAAATGTTCCTCCAAATTCACTATGAATCTAGTTGCAGGTTTTTATGAAATTGGACACCTTAAATCTGTGAATATCTCTCCTAGAAAGGAGGAGTGATATTGCACCTGTATGTGCAAAGACCTGCAAAAAGATTCCTAGTGTATCCAGAAGCCATGTTCTAAACTGTAATTAACTGTAATTTCTTGTCGCCTGATGGAGGGGTTTGTTTTGTTCTTGAAGTAGTTCTTCCATTCCATGGCAGTCCAGTTTCCCGCATAACTGGTGTGCTATGGGGTTTTGTGATAGGAACAGTATTAGCAAAGGTGGTTAATTCCACCCCGATGCAACCAATTCTGCCACCTACCCATTTTTTGGTTAGCGACCTACCTGCCATTAATGCCACTGAAGGCTATTCTGCCATGTTCCCATCCCCAGCCTGGCTGCCTTGGGAGTGCTTACCAGTGTTGGGTGGGTGTGGTCTAATTCACTATACACCAAATTGTACAAAGCTTTGGGGAAGTTTTTCCTCCATTAATAGTAGCTGAACTGATAGGTAGTAGCCCATGTCATGCCTGTGACAAAAGAACAGCAACATAGTCAGCTGATTGACATCCATGTAAATTTTAATAATTGCAAGTGGGAAGGGTCTTCAATGCCTGTTGGAAGTGTCTGCAAATTGCTGCTCCTTTGTTTTACTTAGGCCAGATTTCTCAAACAACCAACCAATACTGAGTACCTGTTTGTGTGCAAAATGATTTCTTTATTCATGGAGTATGTGGAATGGTTATGACAAAGTACCTTTAATTTTGGAGGCAAATTTCTTGATGTTTATGAGGAATCCTTTTGTGATGAAAAACCTGATCTGAGTCTCACCAAACTCCTTCCTTGCTGTCAGAAATGAAAAGACTGTAGTCTGGACAAACCAAAGATTTTCTTTCTTCAGCAACTGTCACATTTTGGCTTGCTAAGCAAAAAAGACATAGGAATGGTTAAGGTTCATGTGTAGCATGTACTAAGTTCTGCTTCAAATCAACAGGGCCTTGATCTTCACCCTGGCAGCAGCAACACAGTAGCAATGGTAGAACAAATGACAACAATGAGGAGGAATCCTTTGGGGTTCTTCAAACCTGATCTGAGTTTCACAAACTCCTTGGTTGCTATCAGAAAACCAAGAGACTGTTGTCTGGACAACCCAAAGATGGCTTTCTATACTAAGATCTGCTTTGAAATCAACAGGCCCTTCTTTGCCTTGGTAGCAGCAACACAGCAGCAATGGCAGAACAAACAGCAACTACGGCACCAAGCAAAAATGCTGGAGAATTTCCACCTCCCCAAAGCTCATCCCAGTAGCCACTTCCAATGGAGAGAAAGATCTGTGGTACCACAACAGCAAGATTGAGCACCCCCATTGCAAGCCCCTGACCACCCCCAATAGCTTCAGTGAAAGTTGCTGTCAGTGCGTATGGCAAAGAGTAGGTGACTGCAAGAGGGATTCCAAGTAAGGCAAAAAGCCCAAGCGCAGCAGCTTTGATGTATGCTGGTGGGCCTTGATCTTTGATGAATGCTGCTGGAGGTACAGCCCATGTTATGATCAGGGTTCCCACAAAGCAAGTGCTCATGATCAAGTTGGCAACACCCCAGACACAATTTGATCCCAGATGCCGGCAAAGGTAGTTGATGATGAGTGAGAAAAGTCCAAGGATGATGGAATTGAGCATCAACCCTAAAGCACCCATAGAAACACCCTCATAGTATTTTTTGCTGCGAGCTGGGTCAGATGGGTCACCACCATAGACTTCCCGCCCCATCCAGTCTGTGTCATAAAGGAGGAAAGGATACCATGAAATCCATGTGAGAGCTGTGACAGCAAGAATACACCACATGGGACCCTGAAGTTGTTGTAAAGCTCCCACCAGATCCCACAAAACACGTCCAGCCACTGATTCCTGATCCTCTGTTTCTTGGTTGCCATCTTCTTCTTTCTCATCCTCATCAATTTCAGTGGCAGCAGCTTCATTAGGTTCTTCCAGGTGGTTTTCTGAAAGCAAAGGAGTGGTGCTGGTGGATGGTATATTAGGGTTTCTCCAACTCTTGGAAGGAGAATTCCATGGAATCTCTGGGGCAGCATTCAGGGTTAAGACCACTGTGAAAAGGAGAAGGAAGATCTCCACAAAGAAAACCGACTTCAGATTCGCACAAACCTTGTCACATGCATGGGTTTTCGTGAAGGGGAAAACCTGATACCATCGATCATAAGCACTTGCGGCAAACCCTAAGACATTCCCGAGCGCCATGAATGTAGATGAAAACCCAAATGCACTCCTGGATCTCTTCTCGTCATCCCCCACCAAATCTGCCAACAATGCACGACAAGGACCTTGTAATGTATTGTTTGCAAGGTCAAAAACCCAAAACCCTAAAACAAAAATGGCGATGGCGCGTGGTCGAAAGAAGGCACCATCATCACCATCACCCAAGTTGTCACCCAACAAGTAACCCAAATCGGCAGAGAAGCTTATGATGAGACCAGCGATGACCACAAAGACTGCACCAGCAACAAGGAAAGGCCTTCTTCTGCCGTGCTTGCTTGTACATCTATCGCTGTAATGACCCACCAGCGGTTGTACCAAAGTCCCAGAAACTGGACCGCACAGCCATATCAGACTCACACCTGCATGAGGAATGCCAAGCTCTTGTATGTATGGAGTTAATAATGACAACTGCAATGCCCACCCAAATTGTATTCCTAGTGCCACACTCGCTGCTTGTACCAATTCCCGGATGCTGCATATCCTGCTGCTGCTAATGCTGCTTCTTCTTCTTCTTCTTTTGTTGTTGTTTCTTCCCTCCTGCTTGATCATGATGATTCTCTTGGAGAGTACAATCCCATCAGGATCCATCATGAAGAGCAAAAAAAAGAAGACAAGCGAAATTATGACAGTTTTCAGTTGAAGTCACAATTTCAAACGATTAGGGTGACTTTAGACGAGGGTCCAAGGTCCAGGGACCAATGAATTCAAGCCCAAAGCTTTAAATTGGTCCCAAGCCTTTAGACGAGGGTCCAAGACCAAAAAGGCGCAAATTGAGGCTAAACCTACATGGCAGCTGTTTTGGAGGGAAAATCAATTGGTTCTGACCAAAAAACCTTTGCTAAAAGGAGAGCTCCTGATTTGGACAACCAAGAATGAGGCTAGCGACCAAGGTATAGTCCAACTCAAGGATTCAATTTGCTTTAAATCAGTCCAAAATTGGTTCCTAGGAAATTGGACCCTTGACCTCGTCTAAAGTGGGCCTTAGTTTTTGAAATTTGGCAACTGATCACATCTGCTCCATGTGACATCATTTTTAAATTCATTGAGTAAAAACCCTAATAGCCAATTGCACATTGGAATTTACATTTGAGTTTTCTCTGAATGGAGCATATCATTTAGAGAACTGGGAAGAAGAAAAAGTTGTGTGGATCAGGTGAGAAAGAAAGAAAATGATTTAGATCAAGTAGACATGGCTACAAAGATATAATTAGCCCATTTGATACAATTTTTCATAGCAGCTTGTTTTCAAAATAAGGTTCTCAGAAATTGAGTGTCAAGAGTTTAATTATTTCCACCAATAAGGTTTTTTTTTTAAAATTACTTAGATTATTTTTTAAATGGTAGAAATTTTGAATGAAAATAATATAAATGTTTTTTTTTCCTTCAAAAAATTTATATGTTCATGATTTCACACTTTTCAATAAAGCTCTCAAACTTTTTAAAGTCTTCTTCTGAATCTAAATCATTCTTAATTAATTCCACCAAATTAAAAGACAATTTAGAACCAACTCTAGAATCAATTGGTCAAGTTTTGTTCACAAAAAAACAAATTTTTTTTATTGTCCAATTGTAAACAACATCTACTTAGATCAGTAAGTATGTTCAATAGAATAAAATAAAATTTTGTGCCATTTTGCAATTTTAAAATGCTTATAATTTGGTGAGCCAAAAAAATCAACATTAGGAAAGAGGACTTCATGCTTCTTTCACTATTGAAAAGGATATTTGAGTTTTTTTGGGATCCATTAGTAACATTCAAAAATTAAAAATTATTTCATGAGAAGTTTTTTCACTAGTTCACTTGTGTTGACAAAATTTTCAAAAAATCCAAACAAATACATGTTCACAAAACACATATAAACAGAATAAAAAATAGAATAAACAAAGGAATTTCTTAAAATATTCGCCTTCAAATTTTTGAGCTTGAAGTTTGAGTTTTTCTTGTTTCCTTTCCTTCACTTGCAAAGAAGCAAGCAAGCATTGAGGTAATATCATATTGAAAGAATCAAACTACACATATGAAAAGGAACAATAGTATTGTACATCAACAAAGAGCCGAGGAACGATAGAGAGTCAAAAAGATACTTGGAAAAGCAATAACAACACAACAATGAAGAACGGAGGAACAACAACAAGAGATGGCAACAAGCAATAACAATGCCTAGCAATGAAAAGTTGGGGAGTGATAGTAATGCATGGCAACAAAGAATAGCGATGTCTAACAATGAGAGACCAAAGAGTGACAACGACCCATGGCAACAAGGAACATCAATGCCCAACAACAAGGAGCAAGAGAACAACAATGCATAATAATGAAAAGCAACACCACACAATAACAAAACATCAAAGAATGATAACAATTGCACATAGCAACAAGGAAAAGTAAAACTCAATAAAAAAACAACAAAAATAAATAAATCAATACATAATCAAACAAATGAAAACATTAAAAATGCAAAACACCAAACACAAAAACCAAAAATAATAGTGAAAATTGTATTTTAAAAATGAAAAAAAGAAACGTGAAAAAATGAGGAGGTGCCGGCTTCAAGTAACCTTAATTTTTGTCTTACCTCATTGACCTACTATTAATTAATACCTTGACCTTATATTTAATATTTATACCCTAACATGGTATCAACTTTTTTTAAATGTGAAAAGGTTTCAAGTGGCCGATTTTTTAATCCAATGAGAATCAATGGATGAGTTTCAAATAGGGTAACACCTTCAATGATATTCAACAATATTAAAATTAAGAATCAACTTTAAATGTTGTCCAGTTTTCTCCCAATTTTTTATACTCACCCTACACTAGTAAAAATAACTGTTATGAATGCATAAACCATCTACTTGCCAAATAATCACCTATTTATATATATATATATATATATATATATATAGGACTTAGTTTTACACTATGGGTTACTAAAGGTTTGGTTACACTAAAGACCATGGTTTGAGGCCCATTGCAATATTTAATATTTGATTGGTCCAAAATGGCTTGGGGTGCTCACTTTGGGTTTACATTGGGGTGTTTTGGGGCCTGAGCCCAACCAAATGGTTTTGGATGAAAAGTCATGTTGGAATCCCACATGGCATGCTTTGGATAATGTCATTTGGGAATTTGTTATAACCTAATGAAAATAGTGAGGGCTCAATGGTGTAAAAAAAATCTCAACCATTCATTTATGATTTTTATTCAAAAGAGATTTTGTGTGCCCCCCTTAAAAACCCCCTTGTAACATAAGAAATCATTATTAATAACAAAGAATTAGTGACAACCTTTTAAACAACATTAACTTTATTGAAAATATGGATGTTCACATGGCAACATTGGTATGAATGTTATAATAGGCCCATACTCACTCTCATGTTTTCATATTCAACCTTAGATTCAACTTCAATTTTAGAATTTTCAAAAACCAAAGTAGATTAGTTTTTCAATTTGTAGCTCTAGAGTGTTTTGGTCAAAGTTATGTGTTGATTTGTTGCTTCATTTAATAAACCTTCATCCATTTCATCCTTTCTAATCAAGAATGTTTGGACCTCCATATTTTCACAACCTTGGTCACCTAGAATTGCCATATTTGGGTGTGATTCAATTCTAGCTTTCAAAATTTGTGAGAATAGCTTTTTCACCACATAATTCAAATCCTTTTTTCAATTCACCTTGCATTAATTGACTTTGTAATTTTTTTTCAACATTTTCAATCCAAGTCCTATCAAAAGCATCCTTTGACAAAATGCATATGTTATGCAAAATTATGCATGTAGAAACAACATCCATGATGAAACACAATGAATAATCCATGTGTTTCATGATAATCCTTCACTTACATTTTAATATGCCAAAGGTTCATTCAACACACATCCGAGTTGATGATTGAATGAAATTCCAATTCATTTTGTATCCTTCCAAAATTAAATCACCTCCACCCTTGAATGGACAATAAATCCATGGATGCATCAAATATGCTACAATACTAATCAACTTGTAAGGTAGAAACTTGCATTGAATACACATCTTCCCAACTTCTGAAAGTTGCAATATAGTTCAATCATGCATGTTATCAACCCAACCAAACTCATAATCCCAAAATACACACTTTGTGATGCACTCCCAAGCTCCTTGTTAGACCCAAATTGGGTCCAAAGAAATCAAACAATGGAATTGTTTAAAACTTGGTGCACGTTCCTAGTTTCTAGCACTAAATGGGGTAGAAGGGTGTGTTGAAGCTTCGAGATTAAACTAGGAAGAGGGACATGCTTTACCTAGTTACTCAAACCTGTATTAAACCAACCAAGAAGGTGGTTAGTTCACATTCGGGACCACTTTCAGTGTTAGGACAAGCCACGGGCGACCCTGGACTCACATGACTCACCATGGCCTGGACTCAAGGGAAGCCATCACCTTTTCCCATATAATATTATCTGCATTACTTTGCGGCACCTACATCCGAATGGTTCTTTTTCCTAGGACTCCCAAGGAAGAGTCTCAAAATTGTCCTAATTTGGACTTCCGGGACTTTGAGAGTTCATAACTCTTTGCTCAGACCTCTGATATATCTCTAAACTAATATCCTTGGGACCGGCCGGAAGTTATTAGTTTATGGAAAATATTAGTTTATACAAATTATATGGGGTAACAAAAATCATTTTGGAACTTGCCAGAGCAGCATGGAAGGTCATGGAGGTTAGTAGAAGGTCATGGATCATTGGGGAAAGTAACGAAACCTTGTGGAGCATGGTGGAGGATCAAAGAAGTGCATAAAAGATCATATGACATGAGTGGTAGAAATCTTAGCAGAAAATGAGGTTGTGGAAAATTACACTCTAGGTACTCTTAGAATGAGTGTTGGTAACCCGTGGCTACGCCACTCCAGCCACCCCCAAGAAAAGGAGGGAGGACCCAAAAAAAACGAAAAAAGAAAAAGAAAAAAAAACACCTCCCTTCACTCCCCCACCCGATCCTTCCCCACTCGTCCCCCCCCCCTGCTAGCCCCCCCCCATGTTGGGATTTGTTTTTTGGTTATGGGATTCCTAACTACCGCTGGTTCCGCCATGTGTTAAAACGCAGAACGTCGTGTGTGACATATAGACGGACACACACCACTTTAGTTCGAACATATATCAGAGGCCCGATATGGCCATTTTTGGCATAGACCTTCATGCCCAAAACATGAACCAACGAAGATTTCTTAGAGGTTAGGTCTCATTTGATTTGTTAAGGCTCACAGATCACTCTATTTTGTGCAGGTGACTTGCAGGAAAAAGATCTCTCTGATCTCTGAAAAAGATCAAATTCTTAGAAATTGCCATGATGTCTCTGATCTCTAAAAAAGCTCCAAGAGACAGACATATGCTTCACATCATAGCAAAGCAATGTTCTATGAGACCACATTCAAATCCCTTTTGTATTTCTCTCTGTCTTTCAATTCATAACTTTAGATGCCAATGGCACATTCAAGAGATTTGCTGACCTCCAAAATGTAAGAATTAAAGTAAGGTTCTGCCTAGTGTTAAAACGTAGAACGTTTGGCCCCCCCCCACCCTTGTTGGCCCCCCCCCTTGTTGGGATTTTTTTTTTTGTTATGGGATTCCTAACTGCTGCCGGTTCCGCCATAGTGTTAAAATGCAGAATGTCGTGTGTGACACACAGACGGACACACACCACTTTAGTTTATATATATATAAACCCTCCTTCAAAGGTGTTTCCTCTGATTTCATCGTTTTTTTAGTGCCATATGTATGATGTATTAGTTTATAAAATGTTATGGGACCGGAAAAAAATATTGAATATCAGTTTATGGAAAATTATTAGATTAAGTATGAGACCGGCCATGAACCTGTGCCGACATATTAGTTTAGAGAGAATATTAGTTTACACAGTATTAGTTTAAAGAAAGTTTATTAAGTCTGAAACAAACTTGTAGTTTTCCTCAAGAACTTTGCAATGGTGTGTCGCACTCCACCTGCGCACACCGGGGTCCAGTCGATTCTCAACTTTTAGTGGTTAGGAGTCAAACTACTAGTTTGATTCTTGACTCTTCTTTTGTGCACAACTTTTGCTGCAAATGTCCGGATGGCCCATGTGAGGCCATTTTCGGCATCAACACTTCGAGACCTTTCTAACAGTATAAAGAACACCTAAAGGCAAGATGTTTTGACCTTTGCAATTGAGCTCTAGAAATTCAAGAGTCCCGGAGGACTCCCAAGTCCCCATTTCGGGAGTGTGAGTGTCATCCTCACACTCCTTCAAAATGGGGTTGCGACACTTTGTATCAACAATTCCTCGCAATAGTGGAGAATGAAATGACTTTCAACAATAATAATTTTTTCCTCATATGATAAGTGCTTGAGTGGGGATGTGTGACCCATCTATTACATTAATGACATGTGAAATTCCATGTAAACCTTCAAACTTTTTTGATAAATCCCTAAATTGAAGTTCAGTTGGAAATTGCATAAACAATTTTCGAAGATGCAACCTTACCATATGACAAAACTCTTTCATGATCATTGAAATAGTACCTTTAGTTACTCCAAAAAGATAACTCATTAGTTGTACACCATTCCCACTTCTAACCTCATCAAAAACATTACAACCTTACCTTCCACCGAAATTGGATCTCTCATAGGTGTATGTTGTTTTTTCAAATGTGAACTCAATTTTTCACAAAGGTATTGAAATGTGCCATGAGAAACCTTAGTCCTTTGTTTGAACATTTTTCTATGTAAGTACTAAACAAAAATCGATATGTGAATCCATGTTACCTTTCAAAAGCCCAAACAATATGTTTTTTCCTCCACATGAAATCACACATGACGACAAGCAATGTAAACCTCTCCATTTCAAACCCTAAAACCAAAGCTTGAATATTCAACATTTGTTGAATCAACATATAAAAAACCCAATACATAGCCATCACAATCAATATCGTTTCTTTCTCTTGTCCATGATGTGTGAATATTTTTTCAAAGTGCAAAAGAAGAAAAAAATGTGAATATTTTTTCAAAAATGCAAAAGAGGAGAAAAAACAAAAGAAAACAATTGAATGAAAAAGAAAAAAAAGAAGAAATAGGAGATCACTACAAAATTAAGGCACTCACATCTCAACAAAAAAAATTTAACCAAAATTACTTTATTATAAAAATGCATGTGGCTCCAAATTTGGGTTTACACGTTTACAGATTGGGCCACGGCCCATGGGTTCTCAATTGGTCTCATCCAAAAAGTGGGGTACCAATAGGTAGGTTCTTTGGGCCCCCCGCCCATGGTCTCCAGTGTAAACAGGGCCTAAGGTGGAACCAGATATTAACTCAGCTGAGGTTCATCCACAGCGAGTCATTACGGGCATCCAGCGCAGGGGGTGCTGATTCAGTCTGGTCGAGGATTTAGGTTTGGGGAGCTTTTAGGGTTGGGGCGATGGGGTTACAGACAGAGAGAGAGAGAGACAGGGAGAAGAGGAGGGTTTAGAGGTCGGGAGCTGGGGCTTGGGCGATGGGGTAGAGAGAGACGGGGAGAAGACGAGTAGTGCATCCGCAGAGACGGACGCGCAGAGCTCGTCCGGTCTTTTGTTGCCACAAAGGGGACCAGCAAGGGCAGTAGAGGTGGAGAGGCATGAAGTTGGTGGCAGGTTCATATGAGAGGTTTTTGTGGGGGTGGGAAGTGAAGGAGAAGAAGAAGCAGTTGGAGTGGGCATTCTCCTACCCGGCGCATCTGGGAGCCATCAAGTGTATCGCGTCGTGCGGCTCCGTGGTGGCCACAGGGGGAGCTGATGATACCATTAAGGTATTTGACCTCAATGCGCAGAAAGATATGGGGTCGCTGTACAAGCATGAGGGAGCCGTGACTTGCCTCCAATTCCACGGGCCCAGAGGTGCCGGTGGTGCTCCAGTTAGCAATCACCCAACACATCTCTTAAGTGGCTCCGAGGATGGTTCCATTTTCATCTGGGATACCGATTCTTGGATCCATCTCAAAACGATGCGGAGCAAAAAGGACTCTAAGGGTGCCGTCAATGACCTGTCCATCCATCCCACCGGGATGATGGCTTTGTCGGTAGACAGAGACAGGCACTTGAAGATGTGGAATCTGATGAGCGGCAGGTGCAGCTTTACTTTGAAGCTGCGGTCTGAAGCCTCCATTGTCAAGTTTGCGCCACAGGATGGGGGTTCTTACTCCATGGTGAGAGACGCAGTCGTAGAGGTTCGAGATGCAGAAAGCGGCACTGTTCTTCATCCTCTAGAGCATGAAAAACGTGTTCTCTGTCTTGCTCAACAACTGGTAAGCCAGCTCTTGCTTCTTCCTTCTTCCCCGTCTTCCCTCACCCTTTCCTACATGGTGTCCTTCTTCTCAGGGTTTAGGATTTTTTGGTAGAATGTCTGGAATTCTTCAAGTGGAACTTTGAATATTCTTTCAGACACAGACATAAAGAGATTTGATGACCTTCTGTCTGTGATCATGGCATGCCTGCATGCAGCCCTCCTATTTGGCAATTTCTTTTCCACTCACTTGTTTCTAGTTCTGCTCATCCTTCCCTACATGGTGTCCTTTTTTTCAGGGAGAGGGTTTAGGGTTTAGTGGTAGAATTTCCAGAATTCTTCATGTGGGAAGTTTGAATATTCTTTCAGACTCATGCAAAAAGGTTTGATGACCTCCTGTCCGTGATCACAGCGTGCCTGCATGCAACCCTCCTATGGGGCAATTTCCCTTCCACTTGCTTGTCTCTAGTTCTGCATATGCCCACATTTAGTGGAAGAGAATACAGAACAGGCCTTCAAAAGGAGTGGGTCTGAAAAGTCATGACAAGTATTTAGATGCTTTGGGGGATTGTTAGCTTGTGCCCTGCCCAGATTCAGCTCTGGAGTCATTGTCCTTGGCCACATAAAACTCTCTCTTTAATCCAGTAGTTCTGCCTCTGCACCTGTAATTGATGCAGAGTGTGGTTTGATCAGTTTTAGGGGTTTTCCAGCTGAAAGACATTTTGTTCTCCATAGAACTTAGTCAGGGGTTTGTTTTTGTGGAGCCAGGAAGCTTATCACTCACGTAAACCTCACCAAGAAAAATGGGTCTGACACTAGTGAGTGACTTTTGGGGTGTGTTTCTTTCTCAGGACCACTTATTGATTACAGGTGGTGAGGACTCAGTAGTGAGGGCATGGGACACACGCACAGGAAAGCAGGCATGGTCCATTGCAAATGCTCACACAAATAGGATTCGTGGTCTTGCAATTGTGGGATCCAATTTGGGGTCAGATGAGCACTCTAGCGGGTTGTATGATTTGATATCTTCAGCTTCATCAGATGGGATGGTGCGGGTGTGGGATTCTCGCATGGTGGACACACCAACTCCTGCCCCAATTATGGAAGCTGAGACAAAAGCACGCCTCACTTGCCTTGTGAGCTGTGGGGTTTCCAGGAGTATGTCACACTGTCCCTTTCCAAGCAACTGAGGAAGTTTTGAAGTTTTTCACATCTCACATGAGCTGTCCTGAGATCTTAGTGTAATTGCACACTGTTAGTTCTGAAGACAAACTTTCATGATGAAGACTATGCTTATAGATGGGTTTCTACATTGATTATAAATAATCACACAATCTGCCTGAAAATGACTGTCTGCATGTCTTCATTTTGGGACTAGTTGTTGGTGTCTCAACACCAAATCAAATCTGCCAATAGGAGAAATGCCAAAGGTGGGAGGTATGTCTTTGTTAGAGTGTCTCTGATGGTAAAATGGTGTTTTCATCTCAGAATCTCGACTATCTCCAACCAAGACACTTGAAGAAAAGTTAGGTGTTGGAGAAGAGAAGCTATCAACTGCAGATGTCAAACTTGGATCCAAGCCAAAAAGGAAGAAAAAAGTCAAGCCATCAGAGGATGATGACTGCCATCTCAAAAAAGTTGCAGACGGACGTCCTCCAAAACGAGCCAAGCTCAATGTCCAAGGAAAGGCAAGTGGGTTTTCACAGTTGCTGACAAAGAGTCAAGGGATGAAGAGGAAAGCTTCACGCATTCCAGAAAGTTTAAATGCAAGTGACAAGGAAGATTTAAAACGGCACAAACCAACATCAAAACAAAGTCCTGGGACTGAAGTGAGGAAGTCATCAGGTGGAGGAAAAGGAGTCAACACTGAGGGGAAAAAAAGGAGGAAAGTACGGAAATGAGGTGCAATCACAGAGTAAGATGGAGTTGTGCTGAAGTTAAGTACAATGACCCTGTGGTCTTCATAGGACACAAGTGATTTAGGTCAGCTTCTTTTCATTTTTGTTCACAAGGATAGCATTTTGTCATTGATCGGACATGCTGCAGTTCATCAATCTACTCCATTGAATGTAGTCTGATCAAAAGAGTGATGAACACTTAATGTCAACAGCCTTTTCTGAAGCAAAAGTCAGATCAAGGAGCATTGTTCTAGGCATGGATGGAACATTGGAGCAGGTTTGGTTGTACAAAGTAGGCCCTTCCTGTATAAATCTTAGCATCCTTGTAGCACACAACTTTATGAAAAAGGCATAGGTTATAAGTGAGATACCTAGTGGTTGAGAGACTTACAAGTTTTCTCCAGTGGTGTCACTAGAGAGCTTGTCAAGTTGGAGAAATAAGTGATTTAAGAAATTCAGTTCAGCATATTGGAGGGCTGTGTGGTATGGAATGGAGCAATGATTCAGATTCAGATGAAAGCTTTCAACAGAAAGGGAGCTTAGGCATTGACTAATATTTAAGCAGGTTTAGTTTGTGCCTAACATTTTCTCAGGTGGAAAGGATTTTTAGACTGTCCAAATGTACACATATGGACCAACAAATTTTTGTAAACATTCTCCACGTGTAGTGCATGGAAGAAAATCTCTGCTAATCTTCGTCTTTCCTGCATACTTGATGACCTTATAATCAAAAACCATAAAGCAAAACTACTGACCAACAAGCAACTCTTTGCCTAATTGCTTTGCCCCTTCATTATGACAAGGTCAGAAAATGTCAATAGAAAATATTTGATGAAGTTCTCAAAAGATGAACTCACAGTTCACAGTAACACCAGATGAACAGTTCTCAAAATGTGGTGCCAAAGAAACTTTGCATTGTTCTGTAGTCTCTCTTGACAAGCAGGACCAACAAAAGGAAAGGCTGGCCTATCATTTTTCTGAGAGGATTCATGGATGTGGAAAGCCAAAGAGACTGACACATGATGCAGTAGGTGTACATAAGTATCAGCACCTGAAAACCAATGCAGTTTTTTCTAGTGTATACAGAGAATCACTAATGAAACACAAGAAGCTGGTGCGCTTTATTTTCCCATGATAACTGTGCAGGCATTAGGGTCTTCATAAAGCCCACTGGCTTTTTTCCCATGATACCTGGCAGGTATCATGAGAAAAAAAACCACAGTGGGCTTTACACAGTGCAAAGCCCATGGACTGAGGCTTTATGGAAATTGGGGACTCCCTGGACTCCTACCTCAGGGTCCGTAATTTCTGGTAAAAGCCCTAGCCTACAAGAAAACCCTTAAAGCAACTGCACTTCTGTACAAAACCCTCAACAGGTTCAACCCTAAAACTGGACTGTGTTTCTTGTTACATGCGTGGGAAAGAAATAAGCTACTGATGCATGGGTTGCATGATCATGGATCTCGTGGGTGGAGACGATGATGATGATGATGATGCTGGTGTGCCAAGATCCGCTCGCACAAGATTCCGGAACAATCCCCTGTTGAAGGAATTTTTAATTCTTGGCAGGTTTGCGGATCTTGTAGTGGTAGTTGTTGTGGAGAATAGCAATGATTCTAGCGTGGAGAGACAATTTCAAGGTGGAGATCATGGGGATAACCCTGTTAGAGGTTTTGCCTACTGCTGGGAGTAGTCTTCAAGAGAGTAGTTGCAAAACTCACGGCCGCATTGCTACCCAAGAAGGAGCTGGAGCTGGGAAGCCTGGTAGACAGAAGAGAATCACGAGGTCAATGGTCAGAGATGATCATTCAACGGAGATTAAAGAAAAATCAGACTGTACCAGGAGCTCCAAGGCCTTTCCAGCAACGGTGCCGCATTCTGTACACGCATCATGTGCAGCGTATTGTAGCGTAGGAGTGATGATCCTGTTGCTTCTTCATTTCACATGCTTCGCAAGATTGGACACGGCACTACTTTCATCGCGCACCCATGATGATACCTCTAGTCCTTCTGAATCTCTGCGTCCCCAGCGAGTCGTACGTTCATCTCCAGTCGTTTCTAGACACCAAGAGTTCAACAGAAAAACACTCATGCCTTTGGTTTCCTTGGAGAAGCCAGCAGCTGCTGCTTCTCAAGAACTTGTTCAGTCCAGTACGGGCACCGGAGGAAGAGCAGAAGACTATGATCACATGATCTGCAGAGGGAAACACATCTACATACACGATCTACCACCTGAGTTCAACTCCAATCTCGTTGCAAGATGTCGATACGGCATCACCAGCCGGCTCAACTTCTGTCCGCAGACAAGCAACCACGGCCTTGGTATGAATTTGGACTCCAAGAAACAACGTCCTCGCAACAGATCCGGTTCGGCTGCTGCTGCTGCTGCTGCTGCTGCTGTGGACGACGCTTTCAGACATGGGTGGTACAAGACAGATCCCTACATGTTGGAGTTTATCTTCCATTCTCGCTTGCAAAGCTACCCCTGTCGAACGTCCAATGCTTCCATGGCGGATGCCTTCTTCATTCCTTACTACGCAAGATTGGATGCCCTTCGATACTTGTACAATACGACGGTACGTAAACGTTTTGCCTCTTGCACTCAACAATGATCACCTTTTCTGATTGAAACGCGCAAATGTCATGTCTCTTGTCCACATGCCACATTTTTAGGTGCCGAAATTCCACATGAAATTTTGCATGTACGTGAACTTTTTTTTAAAACTGTTGTTACAAGATTCCTTTTAGATGCCTTTTAGTTCACCACATTCTGAGGAGAAGGACATATACATTGGAAGTCAACCGCATTTGATGCCAATCTTTTTGTGTGAAATTTCACATGTATGCAAACATTTTTCTTTTTCATGATGTTGCAAGAGTCTTTTTAGATGCCTTTTAGTTCGGCACATTCTGAGGAGAAAAAGATTCTTGGAAGTCGCCATATTTAGATATTTGGTTCTTTGTTGAAGGTCGTCAAAACATGGCAGGATTCTAATAAAATTGTCTACTGTCCTCTCTGACCTGGTGTGTAGCCAAATTTGGCTCTTTCATCTTGTGGATTATTGTTACTGTGGCTACATCACAAAATTGAAAAAAAAGAGAGAGAATCCCCTGCGCCTGCATCTCTCACCTCTCCCATGCACATCTGTGTCGGTCGCTCGTCATAGTGAAACCTTCCCGTATGATCTCTTGACATCGCTGCTAGTGCGGGCGGAGAGCTTGAATAGGAACAGGCTGAGACACATGGCAAAAAGCTGGTGGAATGGCTGCAAGAGAACGCCGGAGACGAGTGGAGGCGCAACGGAGGCTGCGATCATTTCATGGTTCTCGGAAGAACATCGTGGGATTTTGATGTAGTGAGCGATGGCGTCGTTGAATCCTGGGGCACGGGGATCCTTTCTTTGCCCCCCATGAAGAATGTGACAACTGTTTTGCTGGAGAGAAAACCATGGCTGGAGAATGAGCAAGCCGTGCCGTATCCCACCTCGTTCCATCCTTCTTCTGTCCTTGAGCTGTACCGCTGGTTGGCCAAGGTCCGCAGCGTGGAACGAAGGTCTTTGTTTGCATTTGCAGGTAAGCTTTTGAACCCTAAACCCCACACATTATTTGTTGTTCTAACTGTCCTCCCAAAGTCTTCCCTCTCTACAAGCCTGGTCTCTCCTTACAGCAAACCACTCTTGTACCAGACTAACGAAATCTGAGTATCTCTCATCCAATTGCAGAGATAAATTGTGGTGCTTCAGTACCTCGGAAATGGGCACTCAATCCACTGCTCTACCTCCACCCTGTTTAGAGTTTAGGGTATTGGTTTTTTCAGAGAAAAATGCAATGCTGTCTAAGATCTGAAAGTAACAGTTTAGCTTGAGATTGCATCATCTGATAACAAGGGGTGTGTCACACTATGGCCTTGTCATTTACATTAAAAAATGCCTCAAGGCAGCAGAAGAATTATGGAAACTCAAATAATTCACCATGCAAAAATATAATCTTCAAGAAATCCTCTAAAAGAAACCAAAATCCTTCAAGATATTATAACTCTATAACTAATCTCAAGTTTCAACACAAGCCAAAATATCATTTTTCAAAAATCCTCATATAATAATAAACCTATTACCTAGGGGCCAAAATCCTTTAAGCTACTATACTCTATAATGAATCTAAACACAATATATTTGCCTTGGTAGGCAAGGCCAATAAACCCCTTAGTGATTTTGCAGGGAGAAGAAAGGGTGTGAGAGGGCTGACAGAAACATGACAGTAGGGCTGCACTTTTGCAACCAAAAATAATTAAGCCATGCAGCTATCCAACTCTTGATCATTGCAGTAACTCTCTTGGTTCTATTGAAAATTTGATGAAGTTGATCATCTGCAGGAGTAGTGTTTATGAGAGTCCTGGCCATACATTTTGACAGTTCTCTTTTTTATTATTACCATCATGAAAGTCAGATGGTCTTTGTTGCCAGCTCTTTTTCAAATGCTTATGCAACTTTTGTTGAAGACCTAAGGCTTGTTGTCCTTTCTCTTTGCAGGTGCAACACGAGCTCATCTGAAAGACAGTATACGTAGCAGGTTGCTGCAGCAGTGCTCTGAATCAGTGGCCTGTAGCTTGATCAATTGTCACCAACTCCAGTGCAGCAACCATAATCCAAAACCCATCATGAATGTCTTCTTGCGATCCAAGTTTTGTCTTCAACCCAGGGGTGATATTCCCACAAGCCACTTGACCTTTGATGGCATGATTGCTGGTTGCATTCCAGTGTTCTTCCATGAGCACTCTGCATACACACAATATACTTTGCATTTCCCATCTGATAGAAAAAGGTAAACAGATATGAATCTTCTCGTCTTCTTTTGCATGTGCAGTTTATTTTTAAGCTGTCTGGCTTTCCTCGCCTGCAAAATATAATGCACTTGGCTTGGCATGATGTGTATGTGCTTTTTCATCTTTGATGGGTAACTGTGGGCAGGGAGAATATGAAGACATAAGTGATGAGACTGAAATCTTTGTATATCTACAAATGATGTGCAGCTACTCAGTGTACATTTCTGAGGAGCAGATCGCATTGGGAACATCCATAGAAGCTGAGCTTCTCAAATTCCCAGAGGATAAAATTGAACAGATGCGTGAAACCATAGTTTCTTTCATTCCCAAACTGCTCTATGCGAGGCATTCACATGCAGCAGGATTTCAAAGTGTGCAGGGAGATGCATTTGACACAACTATAGAAGGAGTTCTTCAGAAAGTCACAAGATACAGGGAACACTTGAAGCTGTCATAGTATGCAGGAACAGGAAGTTCCAAGTGTATTTCAAGATTAACCCAAACAATGTCATCTGCGTCATGAGATGGGTTGTATCAAATGCCAATTGGTGCAGGACATATCACCACCCAATCTGAATATTCAACAGATCTTAAGGTAAAAACATGGCTTGTCCCTAGAACAGTGCAGTTTTGAAACATATTCCACCAGTGTGAGAGAAAATTGAAATTCACCAACAAGCTCATTCCAGGAGCAGCCTAGCCCCCAACAACACATCTGAAATCAACTGAGTGGAAAAGAATGACACCTCATCTGGACCTCAGAATTTGCATTCATAAAAATACTGCAGCCAAAAATGCTCAGCTCAGGGCAAGCCTGAGGCAAGATGATCCAGCTCTGCTTTCATTTTACAGTTAAGGTTGACAACACAATCTACAAGGTCAGGAAGTGCTTTAAGAACTAAAGTTGTGCACAAATGAATTGTTGGACCAACTCAAACCAGACAGTAAGAATTATACCACCATGTTGATAATGCTCCCAACCTGGACATCAATCCTCCTGATCCCTCAAACCATGCCATGTACACATTGTTGTGTACAATAGTTCCCTGCTCCTTACAATCCTCGGCTCTACAAACAGAGCTTGAATGTGATACCTTAGTCTCGGGGTGGATCAAATGAGAGGGATGTTACAATCACTTCCAGTATGTGATTGTTTTCACCAAGACACGTACATCCTTTACCAGGAATATCTGGCATCTAGACTGCCAGCTTATGACCCAGATGTGGAGACAAATGTACCACTTCCCCCTCTGTAGTCGCAAAGGTCAGTCTTGAACATCTTTGGAAATTCCGTTGTTGCATACAGAGAAGATATGCAATTCCTGTTGTCCACAGCTGGTGAACTGCTGCATTCTTGCACTCAAATTCCATGGCCCCATTACTTGTTTTAAGTGCAAAGTAGTGGTGCTCCTCGCTGTTCTCCAGCAGACTTCTACCTGGCCAGCCCGGTATGTCTGGATTTACTTCTAATAACATACCTGCAGCAAGCAGCTCTTATCAGTGTCTGACAATAACACTACATGCATCTTTTTTTAAGCACCATACCCCATAAAGCATAACCAAGTCTCAGAGCAGAAGAATTACTGCTGATATCTATATCTCATACAGCAATAATTCTCAACAGAGGCTTACTTTTCTTGTTTTTCTTATAAACGCCACCCATGTGCTTGCTTTGTACCTTCACTGTCACCTGATAGGCCCCAATACCATATAAGAGAGTGTGTCCATACTATTTCCATCTATAACCCCTGGTGTCACCAAGCAAAACTTCATGCTCTTGTAACATAGAGGGAATCAAAAAACAGGGACCAAAAATCCCAAGACTAACTGTAAACGAATCTGCTGTGGAGGGATGTGATTGACACACACATCTACTGTTCCACCCAGATGCATGATCTGATCATGGTTCATCAATTGGAGGGACAGAGCTTTATCAGTGACATGATCTCAGAGAGGACAGGAGTGGTACAGATAGATTTGCACTCATGAGCTAACACGTTCTGTCAGTCTTGTTGTGAAGACTATAGGACTTCAATGCCAAGAGCAAAGATCCCCTTTACCACCAGAGCAAAAACAAATAAAATGTGAAAGCAATTTACCTGGCCTAGTTTGTTGAGGTATACAAATAGAACTCTCCACTGCAATTCTCCTGGTCACATACAAACCAAGGGCTCCATCAGACTCTACATTTCATATACAATACACATAGATTCGAAGAAAATGCCTATGTCCAGTTGACCACAGACTTAGAACAAACTTGTCACCAAGATCTCTGAAATGAGGGTCTTGTCTGAAAAGCAACCCTTACCTTTTTTTGAGCGTTTGAGAAACTCTGCACCCCGTGCCAGATGTTCTTGACAGCTCACCTCTGCTTCAACACCTTCTTCTATCAGCTCACCGCTAAAGCTAATAGATTGACAACTAGTTCCCTGATCATAGGGTGTCACTGCTGCAAGGCTACAGGCATCCTTTGTTGTCCTTGCCTTGAGGGTTGTTGCACCTCTCAGTGCTGCAAGCAAAGAAATTACAGAGTCAATTCTGGCAGGAAAGAACAACACCATTTGAACCGACTTATCAAATAGATATCACAGAATCCAATAGAGGCAAACAAACTCAATATAGTGGCAGGAATACATTGAAGACAGAACACCACTAAAAATTTCAATAAGAGGTCAAAATCAGTTGATGAGACACTCACCAGTGGCAGCTGCAGCTGTGAGAGTCATGATATCCCCACCAGTCCGCACATTGACAGCAGAGCTAACAATAGCAGCCAGATGCTCACGGTTTGCACCCATACTCTCTGCTACCTTCACACATTGAGCAGCAACCAAAGCAGCAGCTGAAGCCACTGCCATGGATGTCTTGGACAATGAATCCTCTGAGGAAGATGCTGCTGTTGCAGCAGTAACTGCAGCAATTGCTGCTGCCACACCTGCAACTGTAACAGCTGCATGTATTTGGGCATTTTGAGAGCGATTTGCTTCTTTCCTCTTCTCTTTCAGGTCTTTGATCCAGCGCCCCATTGAGTTTCCCCTTAATGGTCTCTGGACCATGCTGAAGCTTCTCCAGAACTAGAAGAAATTCCATCCCAAACCCCAGACACAAATTTATCAGACATAGAACACACCAATCATGTTAATCAGGTTCCTGAATCAGCATACTCCTGAGTTCGTGCACTTCTATAGAAGTTCAAAATGAGTCTTCCTAATCAGCTCCTATGCAGATCAAATTACGCAAAATGTTTCAGATGAAAGCACACAACAAGAGAACAAGAGATAAATGCTAAGTATGCATGTCCCCCAATCTACCATTTGTTGACTAATCAACATGGACAGTTGGTGATAGTGGAAATCCTGCTAACGATTCTAGGGCTTTCTCTGACTCAGCAGCAACATTACTATCAGAAGAGCACACTGAGATGGGTTCACTACTGTAACCTAATGCTCCTGATGCCACAACTGTATTCTCACATACACTGATAGATATGGACAGTCAGTGATAGTGGAAATCCTGGAAACAATTCTAGGGTTTTCTCTGAGTGGGCTGCAACACCACTATATCAGAAGAGAGCACTGAGATGTGTCCGCAGCTGTAACCTAATGCTCCTAATGCCACAACCATCTTCTCACATATACTGACAGATAAGGACAGTCAGTTATAGCAGAAAGCCTAAAAACAATTCTAGGGTTTTCTCTGACTGGGCAGCACCACTACTATCAGAAGAGAACACTGAGAGGGGTCCACTGCTGTAACCTAATTCTTGTAATGCCACAACCATCTTCTCACATACACTGATAGATCTCTTCATGACAATCCCAATTTTCCTTAGTCTTTTGTCAATTGGTTGTCATGAGAATCTGTGAAGAAAAATGATCAGCTAGATAGTGAGAAAGGAAAAGGGTCAGGGGCAAAATCAGAAGAAGTTACATACCCTGTAGTTTTCCATTGGGTGAGGAGAATGGGGAGGGCTGGCCAAACCCAATGGTCCACTGCTGTGCGAATTTCTCCGTGAAGTGACTGGAGAAAGCTCCTGCTACCACCACAGAGCATATACCCCCAAATCATACACCTGTGTCCCAGAATCAGACCCAAGGACGAAGAAGACTGCCATGCATGCTTGGCACATGCGAAGGGAAAAATGCAAATAGCACCTAAACCCTAAACCCTAAACTCCTCTGTACCAAAGATTGTCTTCTTCTTGTGAGAAGAAGAGGGTGGTGGAAACTTACAGCTCCAGGAGTCATGATGCGCTCCATCACTAACTGGGAAGTGATAGAGGAAGCGAATGTGAAAGGTACAGTTTGGAGAATAGGCTCATCAGCTTCGATAGCAGTCGTCCTCACGCGGTGCTCCTGCTGATCACCTCCTCCTGTAAGCTGGGTTTTGGAAGCAAGAGCTCGAGCTATATCTAGAGACGAGATGCTCCATGAGCGAGACAAAAACTCCATGGGCTCTTGAGGAGTTTCTGGAGCTGGATAACATGGCAACAACATGGGGCAATCCTCCTCTATGTTCTCCAAAACCGGCTGCTGCTGCTGCTGCTGCTGCTGCTGCTGCTGCTGCTGCTGCGAGAGCAGGAGGCTCTTCTCTCTCAATCCAGATCCAGGTTCCAGCAACAGATACAACTGCTGCTCCCTACTCCTCCTCCTCTCCTCCTCTTGCATAACTGGCATAACAGAATACAAACCATGTGTGCTACTCCTGCTTATACTTCCCATTGTTTCCTTGTGATCTCCCTCCTTCTCCCCTCTAGTCACAAGAAATCCTTTGGTAGGAGTCTGTAGTCACGTAATGAGGACGTGGGAAGAAGTCCCATATTAAGCGCAAGTGATGAATCCTGTGAGTGAAATTATTACTCTAAAATACTAATGCACCAAAACCCTTCAAACTATCTAATAACTATCAAAACCCATCAAATTAGGTATCTACCTCGTAGGTATGTATCAAAGCCCACCCATCAAATTAGGTCTCCACCTAATAGGTATGTAATCAAAGCCCCACCCATCAAATTAGGTCTCTACCTAATAGGTATGTATCCAAGCTCACCCATCAATTTATCTACCTATCAAATTAGGTGTCTACCTAATGGGTATGTATCAAAGCTCACCCATCAAATTAGGTATCTACCTAATAGGTATGTAATCAAAGCCCCACCCATCAAATTAGGTCTCTACCTAATAGGTATGTATCAAAGCCCACCCATCAAATTATCTACCTAATAGGTATATAACCAAAGCCCACCCTTCAAATTAGGTATCTACTTAATAGGTATGTATCGAAGCCCACCCATCAAATTATCTACCTAATAAGTATTATCAACAAAGCCCAACCATGAAATTATCTACCTAATAGGGTATGTATCAAAGCCCACTCATCAAATTATCTAACCTAATAATGTATCCAAAGCTCACCTGTCAAATTATCTACTAGGTATCAAAGCCCATCAAATTATCTAATATGTATCAAGACTCATTAAAATTACGTTTTGACAAATTAATTTTTTTTTTGAACTTTTTGAAATTTTATTAAAACCATATCGATGGTTAGTTAACAAGATAAAATTATAAATTTTGAAGAATTAAAAGTTGCATGTTTTAAAATGATTGTGCCAAAAATGTAAAAAAAGATTATACATTAAAAAAAAAACATTCGGCATTAAACTACCGAACTTCCTATGCTAGCTAATATGTAACAAAAGCCGTGAAATTATTTACATACGTACCCGAAACTCATGGAATTTGTCTCATATGTACCAAAACCAATTAAAAAGTTGTTTTTTGCTTATGTGTAAAATTTAAGGATGAATCTCTAAAATCTAGAGTTGCCAAATAGGTTGTCATACTTTATAGATCAAGTATTATTTTTGTATTTAAGGAGACCGGGTATTTTTTTGTATTTAATTTTTTTTTAAATATGTATGCCATACTATTTCATCCATGTACATAGTTTTATTTCCATCCTTTGTTTGAGGATGCCTAGCCTAGCCCCTTCTTTCCAAGAAATCCATGCCCATGCTAAAGAAGCTTGGCCTACCAATAGCAAAAAGGCTATTACCACTATCCATGATACCCATGATGACCATATTCCCATAACCAGGGGTGGGAAGACCCTTGGTTATGGGAGTATTCCTATGTCCAATCTTAAGAAGCCTAGGCTTTTCATGGGCATCTTTCATTATAACCGCGGTTCTATGGCTAGGGTGTTAAAAAGCATGAGCTTTTAAAATCTTGACCAAGGTTAGATAGCCCCAGGCTCCTTAACCTTGGTTAGGGTTACATAGCGCAAGGTGTTTTTTTTTAATCCTCGTCAAGGTTAGATAGCCCGGGCTTCTTAACCTTGGCCATGGTTAAATAGCTTGGGCTTTTCAACCCTTGCCAAGGTTAAATAGCCTAGGTTTCTTAACCATGGCCAAGGCTAAATAGCTCGGGTTTTTAAACCCTTGGGCTTGATCTTCACCATGGCAACCTTGGCCAAGGATAGGGTTTAGCCCAGGCCTTTAAACCCATGCCAAGGTTAAATAGTTTTGGCTTTTTTCAAGCCTTGCTGATGTTAGTTAGCCCAAGCTTCTTAACTTTGGCCACTAGGTTAGGTGCCTTAGGCTCTTGGGAATATTCATTTCAAAATCCTAAACTAAAATTTTGCCCCAAGTTGTCAAATATTTTTGTTATTGAAAATAATTCTTTAGAACTTTGGTGACCCTAACCTTTGCCAAGGTTGCCTAGTTTGGGCTTTTGGGAATATTTTATCCAAAACCTTGATTTATCTTGCTCATATTTTCAAGAAAATGATATCATTAACAAAGTTTTCAATTTCCCATTAGTAAAAAGAATTAGATCTCTAAATTTTGATAAAGTTCATAATTATAGCTAACATATTAGTATAAGACTATTATTATGAATGCCAATTATATTCATGCATGCAACAAGACAGATCCAATTATAAGGTGGATATATTAGTATGTGGTCGTAAGTTTGCACAAAGTTGCAAACAAAAATATTATAAAAAAACACAAAATAGAAAGATTTCTTGAAATATGATTATATATATTGTGAAGTTTTTAATTTCAAATGTTGCAATGGTGAAAATTTTGTTAGAAAAAATATTGGCCAATCCCAATATTTAGAATTAATTAATTATGCAAAGTTTAATTAATTATCCATATTTTAAACTAGGTTTTGGTTATCCACCTCCCATGTCATTTGTAGATACAAAGATATTTTAGGTTGTAGAAATGAAATTTGCAAAACCATGCAAATTAATTTATTCTTTTTTTCCTAAAGTACAAAAGGAAAATAAAGTTGCACATACAAATTACCATGAATCAAAGTGGAAGTAGATAGCATACAAAGTAAGGTTGGTGTTGAGTCTTTTGCAACTTGGGGGATGGTTATTTTGTCAAGGAAAAGTATATATCTTATTTACTTCATAAATTATAACTTGTGATATTAATTATTTTGTTGTAATAGTTACTAAAGGATTGATGCCAAGGAAATGAAATATGGGGAAATGATACATGTATTTTAATGTGAAAGCACTCTACAGTGGACCCTTTTGGGGTGCACATTGTACTACTTTCTAAGGATGTGCATGGATGTGCATGTTTGAATGTATCCAACCTCAAACTATTGAAAGATTTTCACAATATTTTTGCAAACTATGTTAGAATATAATTGCAACAAAAGATTAGAAAAATAAACTAATTCATTTCATTTTATAAAGTGGAAGATTGAAATAAATTTGTAGAAACGAATGTAATGTACCTATGTACCCAAAAACACAAGTATATTCCAAAAATAATTTAAATGATTTATAATTTTCATGAAAGTTAATGAAGGTATATTGAACTATGCCATTTCACACAGTTTGAACCATATTTGGATATTATGTATTTAATTTGAATTTTTTGATCTCAAAAAGCATTTTTTTTCAACAAAGATGTGATAAATGTATGATAAATTAACATTTTGACAAATAATCATATTCACAAGCATAGTTAGATGGGAAATATTTTTAATTTCATTAAAATTGATTATTTTAATGAATAATGAAGCCTTCAAGTTAGTGTAGTCAAAACGAGACAGTGGCCCTATTATACCAATGCATATTATGAATATACCCATGGATCTTTCAATATAAATAATGAAACTTTTTTTTTTCAATTATATTACATAAAAAAATTTCGTAAAAAAATCATTATAAGGCCCAAAAACCAAAATTGATACCCAAAATTAAATATAACATACTTTTGGAACAATTATATTGTATGTACTATAATATTAAATCCAAAAATCCCCCAAAGGGGGTCATCGTAATGTGTTTTCACATTTTAAGTGTAATGTACACAAGTTAATGATATGTCAAATGTGTTTTTTATGCATTTTCATCAGTAACCATTTATAATTACATTAGTCCATATGTAATATTTATTTGATTTAAAATATTCCATATATTTATTTAAATATTAATTTCTAAAAAAAAAAGTTACATACAATGTCCTTATATTTTTAAACAATTGGAATTGCCTATTTAATATGATGAAAAAACTTCTTAAATGCATTTTGGTAACTTGTCTATAAATTCTTACAACATGTAATTTTTTTTAGATGTTTTTTTAAGGTGCTTGGGTAGCATGTGTATAATTAATGGTTTTATGGGTGATTTCGTGTGGTTGTCATTAAGGTGACTAGTCAAACTTTGATTGATTGGTCAAACACAATTTTGATTTCTCAAATGTCATGTGGCATTTAGACATTGGCCACCCAAGTTATGCCGCATGACATTTAAACATTGGCGACCTAAATTATGCCATGTGACAATTAGACATTGGCCATTTAAGTTTGGCCATGTGGCATTTTGGCATTGACCACCTAGGTTAGGTGACATGACATTTAAACATTAACCACTTTGATTATTCCACGTGGATAGAACTTAAATGACCTAGATTAAACTTAAAATAAGCCTAAAATTAAGTACCTAAGTTTGAGAACCTAAAGTTTAAGCCTAGGACTAAGAACCTAAAACCTAAAGCCCAAGCAATTAGGCTTAGGTTTAAACACTTAAAGTAGGCTTAAGCAACCTAGACCTACCCTAAAAACCTACATTATGTCCTTTCGCAGGTTGCACTTAAAGCTAGGCCACTAAAATAAACCTAGATATAGGTCGCCTTGGTGGGTGGGAATAGGTAGATAAGTATAATCCTATTTATTTTGCTAACACACATTTTTTATTAGTTCATCACAAGTAATATTTGCACTTTGAGTATATTTAATGCATGTATTGTGTGTAGACTAATATTTTTTCATCTAGTTCTATAATTTACAAAGTTCAATTTGCTGACAATTGATATGGGATAAATGTACAACAATTCTTACATCATCCTTTGTCCCATACAAGAGTACCAAACTCGACCATTATTATCTTTTTCATACTTTGTCGAAATGAAAATAAATAAATTTATTTTAAAAATATTTTCAAAGATCTACACATCTATAAAAACATTTAAACCCGAAATATCAAGTAATTTGACCAAAAATACATTTGAATTTTCACTATTTCTTACATTTAAATAACAATGATATCTTCAAGTTTTTTTTTTTTTTTTTCATAAAACGATTTGTAAATAACATATTTAAAATCAACATGTTGTTACACACACACACACACACACACACACACAATATTTTCCCACTGTTTAAAAAATAATGTATCAATAAAAATAGTATAATTGTTGTGTTATAATGATTTATATATATATAATATTTTATTTATGAAAAAAATAATTTTTAGAATTAAAACAATATTATAATTTCATAATTATAAATTTATATGCATATTTTTTTAACAAATTTTATTGTGAGTAATAAATTTTAATCTTATTTTTTATGTTGTTTTTAGTTCATTAAATGTGATTGAATGGAAATTATTTTAAAATTCCAATTTTTATGACTAAATACTTTGGTAAATGAATAAAGATCAAATTTTATTTTTTTTACTACCCATCACATGGAAACATTAAAAACAATGCCATTTTGGGGCATGTGGATTTCTTTTGGAATTTTTAAGATGTCATTACCAAGAATATAATTCATTATTTAATGTCAAATTTTCAAATATATATTCATTAAAATAAACCATCGACTAAGAATCTCAACTTGAATGTTTTAATCATATTCTAGGCATCATTTTTTTAATTTTTTTAATGGTTTCAAAACCTTTGGCAATTTGTTTGCTAGTTTTTGGGAATTTTTTCAAAAACAAAAAATTGCCTCCAAATTGTTTTTTAGCCACTATCCTAAAATTCACATTAAATAATTAGTGATTACAAGGTAAAAGTTTTAAAATTTATAAAGTGTTAGTTATTTATTTGTGCATTAATTATTTGTTTGATCATCTACAAGCTTATAATATGCTTACTAGGTATATATGTATGTTTACCTTCTAATTATTTTCCTTTCTAATTCACAAGTTTTTAATGTTTCAAATTGTATATTATGAAATAATTATATGGTGTTCATCAAAAAAACTTTTAATCACATAATCATATCCATTAAGACTTTTAGTCATGTAGTCATATTCACAATCACATGAATACAATGAGACACAAAAACATGGCATGTATGAATGTATAACTAGAAAATGGTCACTAGTCATATTTGTCATAATCATAAATAATCATAAATGTCAAGTTTTGGTGTAGTGGTATATGTAAGGTATAGGCAAAGTAGGGTAAGGTATTTAGGTAATGAAATTTATATGTAAAGTTAGGTATATATAGAACATGTATGTAAAAACTACGTACATATAAATTAAGTACATATAGCCTAAGTATGTATAGACCAAATACATATAAGCTAGGTTATACCTAATCTAGCTACGTGTAATTAAGTAGGCCTAGCCCACTTTAACATAAATATAGATCATTATATACCTAAGTAGGTACATAAGAAAAATACTAATACCTAGTTTTGGTACATAGTTGATGATATACGTAGCCTATGTATAAATTACAATATACTTAACCTAACTATATTAGGCTACACTAAAAATATTTTAAATACATATCCTATTCTACCTAATTTAAGTAAATATTGATTACCTTAACCAAGGTATAACTTAATTATATTTAACTAGGTCATACAAAACATGTTAGGTTAACAAAACATAACATAAATATATTTAATTTAGCCTAGGTATACTTCTACCTATACATACCTAATATTCATTTTTATGTTACCTAGTGGCTACATCAAATTTAAGTACAAACATGTGGCATTTAGACATTGGACACCCGAACTAAACTATGTGGCATTTAATTTATATGGTGGTTACTTACCTACCTACCTACCTACCTTGTAAGGTGGTTAACCTTATGTACAATACCTAAAATGACCATTAGAAAAAACGACCCAAGTGGTTTGAAAAGTGAAACGAAAAATTATCAACCATGCCCAAAGGCAATTCGAACAAAAAATTCCTAAACCACCATTGCCTCCCATTGCACGATCACTTTAGTGAATTTCTAGTGGGATTTGCCCATTCGACAAAATCATGAATGGTTTGTGTAATGTGAAAACCACCCGAAGTCAAATTAAGTGGTTCATTGTAATGGTTTGTTCATGATTCTTTAATAGTGTAGTGATGTCGATGACACCAATTAAGATACCTTCAATATCAAAGTTGGATGACTTGGTAGAAAAGAACAAGGATTTGGATCTGGTGTATGTCAACAATAGATTGGAAGAGTACAATGAATTAATACAATATTATTCAATATTGCATACCAAATAACAAATGGATGATTCAAATGTTGAACTTAATGAGTGGTGGAAACTAGTAGAAGTTTTGTTCTAGAAAGAGACGAAGAAAAATTTGGTTCCTCACAAAAGGGATGAGGTTGCCTATAGACGACATCTATTTACTTTCAAGAAAGCCTTTCCATATTTTAGGAAGTCGAATGCAATGGAACAATCAAGGAGAAATAAGCAAAAAAACCACAAAATTTGAAAGGAGGAACACACAATACTTTAATTGTAATAGCTAAAGAACAAATGCAAACAATTTCACAATAGGAGACATAAGTAATAACTAATGATACTAACACATAATGAGGATCAATTAACGATGTGGGGCAAGTGGAGGAACACACACAAAAACAAAACCAACATGGTATAATAACACCATTATCCATTACCAGAAATCATGACTTTTCAAACCAAAAATATTGGTCAAAAAACCCCCCATATGGTTTTTTTGCCCTTGCCCAACTTAACCAAAGTGCCATTTTGGATAAGTGGTTTTGACCTTGATTGTTTTGCCCATGATTTTTTGGTTGGTTTTTTATTGGGTTTTTTTATTGTGTGTTTTTACTATGTTTTTGTACTGAACCATCATGACAATAATATAATTTGGGCAATGAAAAAATATATATTATTTTTAATTTTTTATTAAAAATTAATATGAAAAATATTAATTAATGAATTACTTACCCTACCCTACCCTACCCTACCCTACCTTACCTACTTACCCAATTAATAAACTTAATGATTACTATTATATTTATTTATTTATTTATTTACCTACCAACCCTATGTCCTAGGCCTAGGCTAGACCGCCTAGTTTAGCCACCTAAGTTAGATTAAGTCACTTAGGTTAAGTTGACCCCCCTAAGCTAGGTAGTTTAGTAGGCTTTGTAACCTAAGTAACCAAGGTAGCTTAAATTACAAGTGTGGAGACTTGAACTCTTCACTTCCACATTGAGGAGTTAAGTCCTAGACCATTGCACCACTACCCCATAAGGTGATTTTATTGAACAACATATTGTAATTAACATGATTTTGGAGCAACATACTCTAATCAATTTCCATGAATTTTTTTTCACGTATTATATTAAATGAACTTGATTTTTTTTACATTACTTACATAAATAGGTAGGTTATAGGTAGGTTAGTTTAAGTAGATAGGAGCTACCTATTAATAAATGCATGTAGTTATGTAACATGTAGGTTATAATCTACTAGGCCTTATAGGTACCTACTAGGTTTATATTTAGACCTACCTAATAAGCTACCTATGCCTATATGTTATTTAGTAGGCTATGTAAATTATATTACTAGTTTATTAATAGACCTAACCTAGGCATATTAGGTAGGTAGCCTAACCTATTAGGTTGGTATAGGTTTAGGTTACATATTTAATAAGCTATTAGGTTATTTACTTAGTAGGCCTAGGTGGCCTAGCCTAGGTTAGCTACATACTTAATGTAGGCCTAGGTAGCTTAGGTTAAACTATGTACCTACCTTGTAGGTTTTAGAGTTTTAAGTAAGTTAAGTTACTTACCTTGTAGGTTTAGGTGCCTTAAACTATGTTACATACCTAATAGACCTAGGTGGCCTAGGTTAAGCTACCTACCTAGTAGGCCTAGGTGGTTTAATTATGTTATGTAGCTACCGAATAGACCTCGATAGCTTAGGTTAGGCTACCTATTGAGTAGGTCAAAATGGCCTAAATTACTTACCTATCTCATAGGATAGGCTACCTATCTACTAGGCCTAGGTGGCCTATGTTATGTACGTAGAGGGCTTAGCTATGTACCTTTAGTTGGCCTAGGCTAGCATGCTACTTACATGGATAATATCTAGGTCTACCTAGTAAGCCTAGGTGACCTAGGATACCTACCTAGAAGCTTACACTACCAAGTAGGTTCCTTAATGGTCCTAGGTTATGTCCTAGATATCCTATTAGGTAGGTCTAGGCTAATCTAATTAACTAGGTTATTAATTAAGTTATTATCTAACATGTAACATAACTATTAGCCTATTAATATGTTAAGCTAAATAGGTAGTTTAAGCTTAACCTAACCTATTAACTATGATAAGTTAAGTAGGTAACCTAGGCTTAACGAATAGGTTAAGACATCGAATGAGTATGGTTCATTTGACTAAATGTCAAATCGTAATGGTCAACTTGATCAAGGGACAAATCAAAATGATCAATCTAACAAAACCCTATCCATTCAATATGGCCAATTTGACTAAACCATGGCCATTTTAATGGATGTTTGTCCATTTTGACTAGATCTTTGGCTTAACACTTGGTGGTCACTTTAGTCAAATGTAATGGTCAATGTAACATGTCTTTTCATGCTCTAATTTTTAATCAAAATGGACATACCCTTCGGTCAATGTAGACACTTCAATCAATTTAGCCTTTGGAAAAGTTGTGATTTTTTCATAATCATTTGAATTTTAGTTTTTTAAGAAAGTGCAGAAATTGAAGGTCATATAAGACCATAAATTGAAGAACAAGTAGAAATTTCAACAATGCAAGAAGAACATATCAACCCATAGATGATTGACACAATGTTTTGAAGAATAATTTTATTTTTTTACAAAGGCAAGGATTGTTGAAGATGGAATCCATAATGGAAGGAGGGTAATGTTACTTGGTGTATGGCAATATCAACCAAGGTAGAATGGTAGGGATTAAACAAGGCAATGAATGAACTAGATAAAATTAATATTGTTGGCCATTTGATTTTGAATTACTTTTGGAAGGAAGAAAACTTAAGATGTAGTTTTGGAATTTGTTGGAGTTTGGAAGATTGTTTTAAATTTAGAGAGCTACTGGAATTAGACAAAAACACACATTATGATTTCAAAGTTCTATTGGTATTTGAAACCACAAATTTTTTATATGTTCAATTTTGATTTCTACTTTTAAAATTATAGATATTTGATGTGATCAATTCTGAGTAAATAAAGAAATATGGATTTGATGAAGAAACATGGATTTTATTATGTATTTGTTGTGTTTTGGTTTCTTGATCATCTAACTATATTTTGACCATATATTTTGTTTTAGAAAGGAAATAAAAGTTGAGTAGAATGAACAATAATTGTAAAAAATAATTGTGTAAAAATAATTTACCTAAATTATTTTGAACACTAAAACCACATATTTTAAGTGACTAAAATGAATAAATGAAGTGAGATTTTTATTGTTTTAAATAGAAAATAATTCTAGGATGAAAATTATGCCTACCACTATCATTTCACCATTAATTTTGATAATGGTTTTGAATACTCATACATGAGCATTCGGATCAATTTTTTATATATATTAAATATAGTTAAAAGGTCTCATGTACGGCCTAAAATGTTTTGATTGGTACATTATTTCGATTGCAAAAGCCCGCTCCTCCAAATATTCTATCTAAAATATAGTTTTGACATATTGTGAATATTACCTATTCAACTTCATCATTGTCCATGTCTTCCTCCCACTCCTCATGGGGTCCAATACAAAGGTGAAGTGGATGGCTAAATAGAGCTTCTATTTGTCCATTTTATCTCCAACTTTTTTTGTACATATTCACTTACATGTAGTATTTCTTCAAATTTATACAAATTACCATGTTTTCAAAATGACAAAATCATCTTTATTCTTTCATGTACCCTTCATTGCAAATTATAGGATAACCATCTTTGCATTATTTCCCAATCTTTTTGGTTCAACTTCCAAAGGTACTACCTTCAACAACATCCTATCTTAGCTATTGGGTTGGCTCATTGCTCTACAAGTAATGTGTCTTGAGGTGCCATAACTATTATAGACAATGTCTTGTACCTTGTAGGTTGCTCCTTGTCCTAGATATTCTTTACATAGTGCATTGTATTATTTTTAGAGTATGAAACTACAATGTTTCATTCAACATCTACATTTCCATTTCTTTTATGTTTTCTTCTTCATCCTATTGGATTATGAGTTGTTCTAGTTGTTTTGATAAGTTTCAAATCACCATGTGATTCATGTTCATCCCCATGCTATTATTCTTCTTGGAAAAACATTGTTACAAATTTAAATCCTTACAACATTTATTTTGCTCAAATTTGAATCCTAGCAAATTCTTAACGAATGTTGAATCTTTAGATTTAGAGAATTTTTAAAAAATTACATAACTTCTATGTGTTTATTTTTAAAAAAACAACCAAAATGAAAATAATCCATATAATCTTGAATATTCTACCCCCCCCCCCCCCCTAAGGGAGATGGCTGCCAATGGTAAATGTTAATATTTTATTGTTAATTTGTCTCTAATTTTGTGGGTCAACATATCAATATGTAGATGTTCAAAATGTGTAATATTAACCAATCACATAAATCAAAGAGTAAACCTAAACAAAATCCATTTCAAAACCCATATATGTAACATTACAACATTTGTAGTAATTTCAAAATAAATTCAAACTATACAAAATTGGAAGTAGGAAACATAAAACCAAGTAGAATGCAACACAAATGTTATTTTGTCAAAAATCCTTTTTAGACCCTCATCCTCATCCTCAAAACTATTCAATTTCTTAATGATCACAAATTCAAAACTCTTCCCATAGGTTCTTGATAAATTCACCATGAACATGAATTCAAATATCAACCAATCTTAATCACTCGGCCCTATGTTGCCATTCTATCCTATAATGACATTTCTTCTTATCCATTCTATCCAATAATGATAATACAATTATGTCCACTTTGTCAAAGGTGATAGAACAATTATGCCTTTATCATTTCTTGAATTTTTTTTGAAAATGATGAAATGTAACAATACACAAAATGATGTGTTAAATTTCCTTTTTCACACATTCATTAATTAAATGGTTTATGCAAATTGATGTTGATAGTTAATAATCAACAATTAAATCATTGTTGTGAGATATCCATACTAAACCTTAATTTGGTAATGATGAATAAAAGTTGACGCAAATAATATTGAGTGGTGAAAGTTAAAATGTCAAGTAAGTTTTCACTAAATAAATCAACGAAACAATTAATCAAAAATAAATCAAGAAGATAAATTGGTTATATCAAGGTCATAAAAATAATCAATCCTTAGGATATTTCTTTCCCATGTAAATTTGTTGAATCATTAGGGTAAATTGGTACAAAAAAATGTGTTTTTAGGTGTTTTATATGATTTTAGCTTGTTAATATTAATAAGATTAGTGTTAGGATCAAATTTATCCATTATGATTAGTAAAGTAATGTTATTTGATAAAAGATATTAAATTTGATAGGAACCAAACCAACGATGTACAAATTTCCCTAGATAATCATCTACAAATTTGGGAAACCATAATATAAAATCCCCAAACTAAAATGGTTTTTAAGCTATTCGATTATGAAAGCATAGTGGGGTCCAAATTCTTTAAGGTGTACTAGTAAGGACAAAAAGGACCTAGTCTTTAATGGAATTTTTTTTGTACTATATTGTGATCCCCATCAATATTAATGAATCAAATGAGTCAAGTATTTTATAAGTACCATATTTTACCACTATGAATTTAGATTCCATCAATTTCATCCATTTTGTGTCTTTACATGGTCAAATAAGACTATGTAAAGGAGTACAAAAAAGGTGATAACGTGACATTATTTTGGTACTCTTTAAAGAATTTGGATTCAATGCATGATTCCATTAATTAGAATCAATAATTTCCTATGATTTTAATCTTGATTCTTGTAATTTTTCCAAATTTGTGAATCTATTGGTCAAAACCCTAATCAATGTTGAGTCAATCTATGTACTTGGGTAAGTAGGCAACATTTTTTCAATAAATTATAATGGATGTAGTCTATAAACCAACCAAAAAGGAATATAATCCATAATTACCCTATAGGCAGTTCGATAAAAAAAACAATATTGTGAAAAACAATTTCATCACAATCAATACATTTATCATAAATAAATTTTGGTCAACAATGTAATAATCACTTTTTCAGTAGATTCAATTTGTCCATTACCTTACAGGTTGTTAGGTGTGTTAATTTCCTTGGTTAAATCCTAATTAATTAAAAAAAACTAAGTTAGTTTAGATGTTTGGGTTTTTGTTTCAAACCAGTTTAAATGTGGATAAGGTTCAATATATTTAATGGGATATAATCTCAATTTGTGTAATCTCAAATACCTTAATATGCAAGGGATGTTGTTCTTTTTTCCTTTAAATATTTCAATAAGTTCATAAAACTCTCTACTAAATTGATGAAGTAGATGATACTTTCTTTTTCTTCAAACAATAGATCCCAAAAACAAGTATGATTCCTAGTTCCCTTGTGATATATATATATATATATATATATATATATCACAAGTATATTAGAGTTTAAGGAGTTCCACTTATCTTTACACATGGTTCCATTTCTTGGAAACTTGTTTTTGGTCCTTTGTTGTAGCTTTTCAATAATCTTATCCCAATGTTGTGTAGAGGGGTTCATTTGTGCACCATGCAAATTTGTTTTTGATGATTGTGAATTTGTTGTTGATGCTTGCAGGCGCATTTTTGCTTGTGATGAAACACCTACTTATGAATTACAACTAGAGATTGCTTACAAATTTGTTATCAATGTTTGCAAATTTGTTGTTGTTGCTTATGAATGCACTATTGTTTGTTGTTGCAACCCTAACGTTGAGCTCACAACCAAAGCAAAGGCTTACAAAGGTGCGAGCTAAGAGTGAAGTGGGAGTCACATTTCATGCTTTTAGGAATGTGGGAGAGTGTGAAAGAATGAACCCCCACATGCCTAAATGAGTTCCCATTTTCAGAGTTGGAGTCCAATGGACTTTTAAATTTTTAGAGGGCGATTTCAAGGGGCAAAACTCATTAGATTGAGAATTTCATTATATCATTGAAAATATTTTGGAACTTAGATGTCTAAAATGGGCTTGCATGACCCATTTGGGTACCAAAAACACAAGTTATGACCAAAAGAAAGGATGGGAGTCAAATTGACAATTTGATTCCTAACCACTAAAAGTCAAGAATTGCCTTGATTCCTTTGTGTGCAGGTGGCGTGCCACATACCTTGGAATTTTTTTGACAAGGGTTATAACTTTGCTTTAGACCTCAATTCAATCGAAGGTTTGCACACGAAATTATGGATTTCCAAAGTTGTGGGAGTCCCAATTTTGCGAATTTCGAGACTCTCAAGTCTCAAAATGACATTTGGGTGTTAGTCTAATGGCCAGACATAGAGTATACTGTAAGGGGGAAGGTGGTGGCTTCCCCTAAGTCTAGCTTATGGCGAATTTTGTGAGTCTGCGTTTACTCGTGATTCGTACATGCACCAAAAATGCTCCAATTATGCACTAACCAACTTGTTGTTTGGTTTGTGTAGATCCGTGTGAGTAATTGAATTGCTTGTCAATCCTCCTAGTCACCATTTCGGAGCTCCAACATGACCTTCTACCTTTGAAGTGCTGTGAGCTAGGGAGCGCACATCAACTCCTTCTCCTTTTGATGTTTTCACCTTTGGATTTGTAATCAGTCCATCAAAGAAACTTGGAGGTGCGTCACTTGAAATCAAATGTTTGTTTACAAACTACCACTAGATATTGATGCCATCACAACAACACCAAAACTTCATGGCAAAACTTCTTCCCAACAAATCTTTTTCATAACACAACATTTTGTCACAACAAACATTTTTTCACAATTGAATGATAAAGTTGTAATGATGTTACTTTAACATCCTTGTTTCAAGATTGTTAGTTTACCAATGTTGTTAGCATTCTAATCAAGCAAGAATCTAAGAATTTAAAATTATTTTATTTTCGCACTTGTGTCCTAACAATAAACTATTATTCATTGATAAACATGTTGTTAATACATCACATAGGCAATACATCTCAACTATCTATTGATAGACATTGAAATGTATGAACACTATTACGTTCACGACAATTTACCATTGTCATTATATGTTGTTGTTAATCAACCTTAAGGTAGTTAGGCTTTGTAGACGAAAGTTCAAATGGCAGAAATAAACATCGTTTTGAAGGGAAATTTTTTGAAGTTCAAAAATTATGTAATTTTGTTGACACCTAGCCCAAAGGATAGTTCAACCCTAACAATGAGAAGGTTTAGAGTAAACTTTCTTTTTTGTATAAAGTAAAGTCCTTGCCTGAGGCTTTAAAACCAGCATAAAGACCTGCTCTGATTGTTTTTTTCTGTTTTTTTTTCTTGCTATATACCAGATGGGTATCATGGGTAACAAAAGGTATCATGACGGGTATGATGGGGAACACTGGGTATCACCCCAAAAAAACAGAAGAATAAAATGTGAGGCGTTTCGGAAAACAAAAACTGCCCAAAGATCGCAGAGAAAAATATACATATTTTGTGCAGTAAATATTTTTCTCGTTACACGAAATAATAATAATCAGAGCAAGTCTTTACAAGATTTCACATTGGTCAGGCCATTTTTAAAAAATAAATAAATTGGGGCCAATCCACTTCTTTGGGAGATATTGAATGCCGAACCGGAGTGACAGGTATGGTACCCGGCGGGTTTTTATTTGGGCCAGTTAGGACGGGCTCTTCAGTGAACCCCTAAACTAGGGTTCAATCTGCCTCCAACGGTGAGGCAATGAATTAGGGTTTGGAGGGAACACGCACCTCGTCTCCCTTCTGCCGCATCTGTCTGGCTTTCTTCCGTTGCCGCTTCTTCCACCTCGCAACCCCTAACATTCCTGCGCCTCTTTTTTCTCCAGTCTCTAAATCCTCTCGCTTGGTTTTCGACGCACTGAATTGAGTTGTTTTGCACTTGAATTATTTTTTGATTGAGTTTTCCCCCACGGCACCACCAGTGCAACAGTTTGGGTTTTTGTTATTTTTGTTTGAGGACTTGGGGGTGAGCGAGGGGTGGAGGAGGAGAGGAGATCGAGGAGGTCTTGTGATCTCGGAAGCTTGGAAACATGGCGAAGCGTGGACTGATGGAGCAGGATCTCAGTAAGCTAGATGTGACTATTTTGCATCCCTTATCGCCCGAGGTGATTTCTCGGCAAGCCACAATCAATATCGGTAACTCTTTCCCGGTTCTCTCTTCCCTGCTTTTCTCTGTTTTCGTCTTCTTTGCTCCACGAATTCCCCCCCCCCTCTTTCTTTTCTGAATTTCCTCTTATCCCTTAGATGGATAGGTTTTTCCTTGTGATTGAAATTTTCAGAGCCTTTCTGCTTCGTTTGACCCAGTCAGCTGCACACTTCAGAACGTTTCTTTTGAGTTTGAAAAGCTGGAAATAAGGGAGAGGAGAGATGGCTTGGTCTTGACAAATGTGATGCCATGGTCTTGACAAATATCAGGCACAATCGGTCATGTGGCACATGGGAAATCAACTGTGGTGAAGGCAATATCTGGTGTGCAGGTATGTCTTTCATTGTTCTTTTCCATTGTGTTATTCTGATGGAGGTTTTGTTGTTAATGAAAGAAAATTCGTACATTCAGGTGTCTGTCAACCTGTGGGATTGTTCTTTGTATCATATATCTAGGTTTTTGTTAAGGTCTGTGTATATTGTCTCTGTTTTGCTTGGAACACAGCTGCAACATGCAGCTCTCAGGAATGTCCCTCGTGGCTTTTTCTTGCTTCCTAGCAGTTTCCTCATACATTCAACACTGTCTCTGATGCCTTTCGATTATGGTTAGGGCTGGTTCTTCCTTGCTAGGTGGAAATGTGGGCAGCATGTTTAGCAGTTCTGGCAAACTAAGTTTTATGTATTTTCATGACCTTTATTCTCACACTTCCTTTAGTGTATTGGCCAAATTGGATATTCTGCTTCATATACCATGCCGGCAGTTAGCAGATTTAAACCTGCAACTACTAGCAGGAGGGTTATGACACCCAACTGAAAATGGCATTGATCTCTCAGCTGGGAACAAGCTGGTTGCAGTTTGGTTGAGGATAATGTTGACTCTTTTATTTAGCTGTCTTTTTAGTCCTGGCCTACAACATGATGGAGTCTTCCCATTGCTTTCAGAAATGTTACAGAGACTCAGCACACAGATTCTGTACAATGCTTTTCCCAAAGTCTGGGCCAATTCTTATAAACTTATTGATGTCCACTGTTGGGCTGATAAGGTCAGTGGGTAGTCATGGCAGCTTGTCAACGGTATTTGTGATGAAGGTGATGGTCTGACACTTTGTGAGTGACTCTCACGAGTTTGTGACTGCATTATTCTCATGTTACATTTAAAGTGTTGTGGAGATTTCTCTGCAATGTCATATGAGCTCTGAGCTGGGGCGCACTATAGAATTCATGTTTGTTTCATGTGTGTTGATTTTTGCTCACAAGATTTTAATGCTGCTTGCCATTATGTGACTCAGAGTCTGGTGTACTTGAAGAATGTACCATTGTATGATGATTGGGAGTCTGTACATTGTTCTCTCAGTTTTGTTAGCTTGTTCTCTTTAGTTGGAGTTTTTGGCAGAATGAGATGCATATTTTTATATGATGGTATGCAGACTGTGCGGTTCAAGAATGAGCTGGAGCGCAATATTACAATCAAGCTGGGTTATGCCAATGCTAAAATCTATAAATGCGAGGATGAACGCTGCCCTCGACCCATGGCTTACAAGTAGGGCCATGCACATAATACCTTGGGTAGACTTGTGTACCAAGTACATGTCACTGTAACCAAGACAGGAGTTGTATTTGTCTTATCTTCCCTGTCACTGCATCCCAGGGGATGCAATCCAAGAATTCCTCTCCTACTAGTTCTCTCACCTTTCCTGAAGTGCAGTGTTATTTGGCTGTTGTACTAGACTATTGGAAAGCTCGGGATCTGGTGTGTGAAGATATGAGAAAGAAGGGAAAGTTATTTGGTTGGCCTTCCTCTGAGAGCTCTTCTAATGGCTTGTTTCTTTTCTAGGTGACATCTTTTTATGGAGGCTGAGGCAGGAGTGCAATTGTGGTTGCAGGGCTTATGGGAGTGGAAAGGAGGATAGTCCACTCTGTGATGTTCCTGATTTTGAATCTGCACGCATGAAGTTGTTGCGCCATGTTTCATTTGTCGATTGCCCTGTAAGTGACCCCAGAGTTGCTCACTTTCTCTTCATTGCTCATGTTCCACTCAACAAATATGTATTTTTCACATTCTTGCTGCAGTTATGCTGTGCTGCAGCCAGAAACAAGGGATATTTCAGTACTGTCATGTTCAAAACCCTCAATTATCCTCAACTTTGAAGATGATGTGTTCTGGGATTTGACGTGTTCTGAGCATTGTGGGTATTTGTCTGAAGGGTCATGATATTCTCATGGCCACCATGCTTAATGGAGCAGCTATCATGGATGGAGCATTGCTGCTGATCGCAAGCAATGAGAGCTGCCCGCAACCCCAAACATCTGAACATCTTGCAGCTGTTGAGATCATGCGGCTAAAGCACATCATCATTCTGCAAAACAAGATTGATCTCATTCAAGAAAGTGTGGCCATCAATCAGCATGAGTCCATTCAAAAGTTTATTCAGGTGCAGGGAAGTCTACTCCTGTGTTTACAACAGGATTGCTGTTAGAGATAAGTGTCTATTTTAATACATGCAAGAGTCTTTTGGGTGTGGTGGGGAGAGGAGCATGATGAAAGACAGCAGCGATAAGGGTGTTACATGTATCTTACACCTTCATCTGCTTTTGGTCATGGCAGGGGACGATTGCAGATGGAGCTCCTGTGGTTCCAATTTCAGCACAGCTCAAATACAACATTGATGTGGTGTGTGAGTACATTGTGAACAAGATCCCAATCCCAGTGCGTGACTTTGTTTCACCCCCAAACATGATTGTTATTCGCTCATTTGATGTTAACAAGCCTGGTGCTGAAGTGGAAGAGATCAAGGGAGGAGTTGCTGGTGGCAGTATTTTGAGGGTATGTCATCTTCCTGAAACTTGTTCTGTTATTGCCGTAACTGATGAAGTCAGGGGTTCTCATGACAGCTAGTCACTGTTATTCATGGTGAATGTGTCTGGTACTTTGTGAGTAACACTTCTAAGGTTATCATAACACATTGTTGTTGGGTTAGTTTTGTTCTCTCTGGAACTGACATGAGGTTCATTTAGAGTCTCTTTTTGTGGACTTTTCTCTGCAGTCTCCATTGTATGCTACTCCAGTACCTCACCACGTCAAACTATCTGCTGTATTTTGTATCTGATGTCCTCAACTGGAATTTGGATGTATCCAGGGAGTGTTGAGAGTTGGGCAGAAAATTGAAGTACGGCCTGGAATCACAACCAAGGATGAGAGTGGTGGGATCAAGTGCACACCTATATTTTCTCGGATTATATCTTTGTTTGCAGAGCAGAATGAACTGCAGTTTGCTGTGCCTGGTGGCCTGATTGGAGTGGGAACCACAATAGACCCTACACTCACACGAGCTGATCGTTTGGTTGGTCAAGTTCTTGGGGAGGTTGGAGCGCTCCCAGATGTATTTGTTGAGCTTGAGGTTTTCCCAAATCCCAAAACCAAATCCCTTTTTCTCTTTGACCAGGAGGTTGTATGGCCACATCATATGCTGAGGTGTGAATCTTAGATTACATCAATGTCTGGACTCTTAAGATTAGAGATGCCTACAAGTGCTTGAAACTGACATTATTGTGGAATATGTTTTGGAATTGTGCAGGTGAACTTTTTCTTGCTCCGCCGATTGCTAGGTGTCCGAACCAAAGGCACAGAGAAGCAAGGCAAGGTGTCAAAGCTAGCCAAGAGTGAGGTGCTGATGCTCAACATTGGGTCCATGTCAACAGGGGCTCGTGTGATTGCAGTCAAGAATGATCTTGCCAAACTGCAACTGACCACTCCAGTCTGTACAAGCAAGGGAGAGAAAGTGGCTCTCAGCCGAAGAGTTGAAAAGCATTGGCGATTAATAGGATGGGGTCAAATCCAAGCTGGGGCGGTAATTGAGATCCCAAAAGCAGTATAAAAAATTGGTTGTCTGTGAATTACACCCAACAGAACAGACAAAACAGGTCTTTCTCACAGGAAGCAGTCAAGACCAGAAACCAAACGTAGTTACAAGAGACATACCAACAATGTGGATGGGAAGGGCGTTGCTGGGAACTATTTTTGTAAGATGGAGAAGACGATGGGGTATGAGTGTTGCTGGACCTCTTCATAGTTTCTATTATCCAGTTGGACTTGCAGAGGCTTGCCCCACAGCAAGCGTCGGGTGTTGCCGACCATTCTTAGGCTTCAGTCGCAACTTCTGTTATACATCTCTGTCAATTTATCTTACATATTTGTTTTGTGCATCAAAACATTGTGATGGCTTTCCTCACCTTTCATCACCTGCTTTTTTTAACCTGTCGATGAGAATGGAGTGTCTTCATGTAGGATGCTGTAGAGGACTTGGCATCTACTGCTCTCACATCATGTTTGCTCCTGCACTACTTGTTGTGCCTCTTGTAGGGATACTCAAAATCTTGCAATTAGTCATTCTTTAAACTTTGGAAAATTCCTCAGCACAGATTTGAATTAAGTCAGCATTTCTTTTCCAGAGACACTTGGCTACACAAAAGAATTGAGGATTGCCCTGGACAAATGGATTTTGTGAATTGAATCATCAGATTTTGAGGACAATGCTGTCATATTTAGAACATTGATCCTAGCAGATCACCAGAACATAGCAGGATGTGTAAAACTTCCTATTTTCCACTGTGACCGGTAAGCCAAATTTGGATCATTCCTCTTGTGAACGATCGCCAGTGGCTACAACATAAAATTGAAAAAAGAAAAACAAAGACAATGAGCCATCTAGATCTCTGCTGTGGTTAGGCTTTTGGGAAAATGTCACCATATCAACAAAAAGAGCTTCCGATCACGGTGGGACTCGAACCCACAATCTCCCGCTCCGGAGGCGAGCGCCTTATCCATTAGGCCACGCGACCATATAGTCCATGTCTGTTCTCAAATATTATTTATAATTAAAAATAGTTCGCTTGCGTGTCATCATTCCCCGTACTCTTTTTACATAGTCCAAAACTCCAAAACGTGAGGAAGTCCAGCTGCTGGATGTTTTGAAGGGAGCCAACGATCAAGAATCATAAAACTGTTACAGAAGTCACACATGGCCAGAGACTAAAACAAAAAAAGAGAAGAAGAAGAAGATGGGTGGGTTGAAGCAGCCTTTGATATGATGCCTTCACAAAGCACAACAGACAAGCAGAGAGTTCAATCCAACAGAGATTAAAATAGCACAGAAATAATGTCAAGGAGGAAAAGATTTGTGTTTCTCTAACATGATGCATTTATATGTAGGGTAAAGCCTGAGGCTGGAGGTTATATACCAGAATAAAGGCCCATGTGAGGTGGAGTCTGATAAACTTTGCATTCACATAATTTTTAGCATTGGGGAATGTGTAGTGTGTACATGAAACCGAACCCACCCCATTGAAAATTGAGTCCAAAGGTTCCTGATTTTGAAAAAAATTGCGATAAAACTCTGAACCAAAGGGTTCAAATGTTGGAAGAACCTGACTCCAACCCGTAACCCGAGAGAGAACCGTCACATACAAAATTTTAAAATGTCAGAACCAAACCCGAGGTTCTCTCGAAAACGAAGAACCAGACAACACTGGTAAATGAACTGCCAGAAATTTTACCCCCCTCCTATTTCGCCTCCATTTCTCCACTTAAATTTTTGGCAGGTCTTATTACCTTGGGCGCCCTTATTTTGGTAATGCCCTTGACCTAGTGCTTTACCCTATACCAGGAAATTTGGCACAGGTCTGTACTGTATAGCTCCTTCATGCTTCCTCTCATGCAATGAAACTGCGACACGGAGCATCCATGAGGATTGGTGCAGGTATCAAGACATACGCTCTTTGGATCTTGTCCTGAATACTCTACTCCCCTAACCCCTAAACCTCAGGGCAGATCACTTTCCCTTCGGATTTCACCCCTGACATTTAGGGATTAAGGAGTCTAGAGATACAACTGAACTTAAGCTGAAGGGAAGGGTGAAATGATACAGCAGATGCAAGTGCCCCTTCCATTGTATCCACCAATTTAAACATTAAAGATATCCGGTAAAGTGAGGAAAAGACAGGGTCAGTACTCCGAGTTTGGTCATACACAGGGTGAGATTTTTTTAAAAACCTACAAAAAGAAGTACATTAGCATTCAAGGGGGAGTGAAAAACTCAGAAAACCATCAATTTTGATGGTTTCCTGAGTTTCAGCCTGTCTTTATTTTTTCCTGAGCGACTCCACTCCTGCTACAATAGATTTTCACTTCTCCTACCTGTACAGCTACTATAATTCCTCTTGAACCTTTGGTGGAGAAATATTTCAGGAATGATAGTGCAAATCACCTTAATTTATTTTCACTTGCCTTTCTGATTGCTGGAGGTGGAACCACACAAAGCCCACCTTCAATTGGTCCTACTTTTCACACTAACTTACTAAGGATTAGTGCTAACATTCTAGAGAGTTCGGTCCTTGAGTTTATGAGGATGGTACTAGTCTGGCATGATAGCTTTCCATGTTGGAGCAAATATGGAGTTTGAGGTTGCAGGGAAGCTAAATAGGAATGCCATCTGCTCCAAACTTTCTGCTCACCCTAAACCCCACATAACCATCTGCTCATCATCCCCCAGCAATACATAAACAATTGTATGGACATGTTGCAGGGGCAAAAATCGTGGTAGTGAAACGTTATAAGAAGCTCTGTTATATATAATTTCTTAACATCTATATTAACTTTTAATGCTAGACGAATTCTTGCGCTTGCCTCCGTAGCATAGTGGTAGTGCGTTCCCTTCGTAAGGGAAAGGTCGTGAGTTCGATCCTCACCGTGGGCTTTTTTTAATTTTATTCTTTTTGCTTCGTTTTGTATTATATCCCCACTAAATTTACACATCTGATGTTAGATCCCACAAGATCCCAAAAGCTTTCTGAGAACCCTTGTTCCCTTATTACCACAGAGGGATTGCTTCATCTTCCCTATTAGGGGTTTTTTTATTTTTTTTTATTTTTTGTTTTTTTTAAATTAAAATTAAAATTACATGTTATTTTCTTCAATTTTGTGCTTTCCAAATTTTTGTGAATTTTTCTAAATTTCTAGCAATTTTTTCGAATTTGCAATAAAATTTCTGAATTTCTTGCTCACCATAGTGCAAAAATTTTGCTCAGAAAAAAACATGGGTAACATTCTACAATAATGGATTAATTTACCATAAGGTACCTTTTTATCACCTAACCAAAGCCATTATGGATGCTTCAAAAGACAGTCTTTTGCACTAATAAAACCATAATGGATGTAATTTTTAAAGTTTTACACACGGATTAGAACAGCTATGGAACTAATTTTGTGTGTATTTTATAGATCTATCATAAATAATAGGTTTACGAGATTAGAAGGCTGGTTTTCAATATGAATTATGTTTAATTTCAAAAATTGAGATGACAATAAATGACATATTTTCGATCTATTGGTAGCACACTCTTGTGAATAACCTAAGCATCTCAGATGCAATAATATCACGTCTATGGGCTCTTTTCAAGTTGCAATTATGTAAAATATGGTTCAATACTTTCAGCCGATTTCTAACTCAATGATTACAACTTGACACCCTACACCATTCTACTTTGTTGAGGAGTTGTTTCTCTTTGGTTGTTACATTCATTACTTTTGAATGTGAAGACAACAAGTGCAATAGATAAATTGTTTGCAAGTTCATCATTGAAGAGCTTTACAGACATGGATACTGATCTAGTTTGGGGTATACAAATGTTCATTCCACCATCTTTGGAGATGGTAGGTGTTTTGAAATTGAAAACATTCAAGAGATGGTGATCAAGTTTTGAAGATGGCAACATCAAATAACAAGCTCTAAATAACAAACTAAGAAAAATGAAAGACGAAACAAATATCACAAATAACAATAAATAATAATAAAAGAATTAGAAAAAAAGGGTTCAGGGTTTTAAGTAAGAATTTTTTGAAAGGAAGGAGGCAAATATTTAGGACAAGTTCCATAAAAAGAGGACCTAAAACAAGTAGTGATTTCTGAAAATAAATAGTGAAGGGTTCCCTCCCATCACTCCAAAAGGGGTGAAGAGCTTCATCCGCTCGCCTCCATCCACCATGGATGGGAGCAATAAAACCCTCGAAGAAGGGCATTACTAGAATAAGAGTTGTGCAGGGTAGTAATCCAAGGGCATTACTAGAATAAGGGAGTTGTGTGGGGTGGTAATCCAAGGGCATTACCCAACATAAAATAACTACGAAAAATAAATTTCACAAAATTTCTAGTCACAATACAACAAAACAAAAAAAATAAAATCAACAATAGATCTTCATATTCCAAATTGAAAACGATATTAAAACAAGAAATTGTTTGATTGGGATTCTAAGGCAAAAAAACATTGCTAAATTTGTTTTGATGTATTTTTGGTTAATTACAATAGCAAAGTTGTAGCACATGACCTATTCTTTTGTGTTGATTCAAAACTTTCACAACATTTTCTTTTGTTACTAGAATGTAAATAACTATATATATATATATATTGCTTTCATTAATGTGAATAATGAAAAATGTCAAAGCATAATGAATTTTTATATCAAGTTTAATTACTTAGAAACCTACAATTACTTATTTGTATCCTACATAATCAAACATCCAACTAATTTTTCATAAGAAGTAGACAACATAACAAATCTTTAAAAACCAATGAACAACATTAACATCATGTCTATGTATTCACGTCTCTGCAATCCGACCACTACATAGATCCTCCACTTTGCTCAAAGAGGTTCTCTTAATAGATGTACAACCAAATAAAATGTAGACCAAACATTTCAAAATCTACATTTTACAAAAAATAAAAAATAAGAAATTACAACCATGCACTGTTGAAATGACTTACACCTCCATTATTTTATATTAACAAAAGAAATGATCAACTCGAGGTTTCAAACCCAAACCTCCGTACAAATGTTGAAATGTTGTTCATTCATTTCCTTTGCATCTAGAATGTGGTAGTAGAATGTTTCTTTTGATGGAGAGGTTGCACTTTGTGGTAACATAATCAAATTGATCAATGTCAACACAACGTTCAAGAGGGTTTGTGCTGACCATTTCAATAGCACTCCCATACTTAGCAAACAAAGAGGTGAAGTGGGCTAAAGAATACACTTATGGGAAAATGCATGGTTGCAATTTCATTGTTCCATTTAAAGATGAATGATGGAAATAAAACTAGGTTGAGACCTAAAGAAACCCTAAAATGGATGGCGTAGATCATTCAACATTGATGGCTAAAAATAAAATTAGGTGGATGGAATTCAAACCAAGTGAAAAGTAGTTGAATGAAGAGATTATTTTTTCATCAAAAAATTGGATGAATAAAATATTTTATAAACTATCCAACCCTACCCTAGAGCTAGGCTTTGTACCCTAAATTGAACAACTACAATAACACTACAATCCAATGGTCAAAAATTTAGACCTACTTTCAAAGGTCATGATACTATAGAAACAAAAGTGTTTTAGATCTAAACCATTCGATATAGTATATAAAATAATGGTTAGGATTTAGTTAATAAAAAATTTGACAATCATATTAATTAGATTGTTCAACGGTTGACATATTTCAAGAAAAGGACACCAATTGACTTCGGCTATTAGATGAATTTATATCAAACAATTCCAAGTTTACTTATTTTGATTTGGTTGTTTTCCCTCCTAGTGCACATGTGTATAGTGGAGATCTCATCAACTATCAACGTAGCATCTTACAATGGAAATCCCACTAACCATAAAATATAATGACCTAAATTAAGTGGCTTAGATCCTTTAGCATTGAAGATTGAAATTAGAATGTGACAAATGGCCTTTTCCCTAAATGAGAAGTAGATGGATGAAGATGCCAAATTTTCATCCACAATTGGATAGATTAAATAATTGAAAACTAGTTATTCATATCCTAATTAGATTGAATAACTAGCATTTGCCGGATCTGCAATCCAACAGTTGAATGCTTGTACCTAAATTTGGTGGTCTTGATTGTGGGATCTCATCAATTAGTAATCCTATAGTGGAAATCCCATCAATCATTGACCAATTTACAATTGAAATCTAATATAAGAAACCCTAAAGTGTAGGTATAAACAAACAATGCAATGACCATTCTTATTGACAACCAAAATTAATGGATTAATGCAATGCATAATGTTCTAGATAATGGATATTCTTGTGGTGTTTTAAAAAAATTGTTTAGTGATAATCATCTTCTTTTTGCACCACATTATTCAGTGTTCTTGTTAACAAAACATTCGATTTTTTCACCATGTCGAAGGTATCTCTTGTGAAGTTTTGTCATTTTTTTATTGCATGAAAAACATTGTTTCTTGCAAAACTTTGTCATTTTTTTGGGGTGTCAAAGGTGTTATCTCTTGCAAAGCTTTATTGATGTTTTTTGTCATATTGAAGGTGTTGTTTTTTGCAAAGTTATGCTGATTTGTTTTGTCTAATCAAATGAATCATGGGGCTCTACTAAATTCATGGCCATTTTTCCTTTCTATTATCACTTGTGCATTTGTTCCTCTTTTTCATTTTGCTTTGTGTTTTTATTTCATTAATAGTTTTGTTGTTCATTGTGTTGTAAGCATCAGGTTTTTTCTAAGATGGTTGTGAGAAGTCTCAAGGGCAGACCCTCTCTCATGTTGGCCTTCATCTTGTAGATGACATTTTTTCGCATGGCCAACTTTACGTTGCTTTTTCACGCGCAAAGGCACTAGCGAACATCAAAGTTCAGCTGCCGGACATTGTGCATGGCTGGATTGGCCTTATGCGCAATGTTGTGTACGAAAAAACCCTCCTTTGAGGTTACATGCATCTCCTAAATGGCTCCGCGAGAAGCTACGTACACAACGTGTAGTTGTTTAAAACAAAATGTTTCTTTGAAATAAATATGGTTTAATGAAACTAGATGACTTCACAATGTCTGAAGGTCATGGGTACCCTTTAGTCTACTTATATAATATCCTTTATCTGTCCGGTGGTCGTCGTCCTTTCCATCCATTCGTCTCATCATCCATCCCATCATCCATCCATCCAAGTTCCTCATCCCTGAAGAAGAAGATGATGGAAGAGGAAGACGACAACGACGAATGGCGGCAGCAGCAATTTATCCAAATGTTTACGTGTTCATCGAAGCTTGTTCACTTCTCCTGTTGGTGGTGAAGAGCTTGGGCTGCTATGAGCGATGACGGCCACCGGTGTTGGCCTTTCCCTGGCACTTAACATTGTTGTCGCTAATATTTTAGGTGTCTGTCCGTCCGATTGTCCTCCTTGGGGGTAAGGGGGTTAGGGTTAACACGCCTTTCATAATGAATATTTTTCGGCTTATGATATAGTTTACCTTTTGCTTTACAATTTGGGGGGGGGGGGGGGGGGGGGAGTAAGGCCCATGAGTGGGGTGGGTCTCAGAAATAAGGGGTCTAGGAGGAGGGGCCTTACCCTATACTTAAATAATTTTAGTTTTTACAGCATGTAAAGACTTGCAATAAAACTAAATTTTCCCAAGTTGAGAATTGGGATCAGGTTTTCTTTGTTATAAATATTTTAAAATTGTAGGAATTTTATTTTTAAAATAAATTTATTTATAAATTTGTGATATCAAAAATTTGGCAAAAATTTCAAAAATACTAGGAAAATTAGTCGACTTTACACTATGGAAACAAAAAAAATTCCCAATTTACACTAGAACTTGGGATCCCTTTTGTTTCCTGGTTACCTTTCCAATGGAACAGACCTCTTCACCTATCTCCCCCCCCTTCAACACAACAAAGCCTCATTAAACCAATGAACGAAGAGGAAGAGGAGGCCCCTTTGGAGGACTCGCCCATCCACCGGAACCATCTTGCCCGGGAGAGGCATGCTCCCAGTTTAAAGAAAATAAATACGGTTTAAAGAAACCGGGGGACTTCACAGTGTCCGAAGGTCATGGGTACCCATTAATATATATATATGGGCCAAAGGGAAGAAACTCTATACTTCAAAATAGGACCTTTTATTGGGTTGGGGGGGGAGCTTCAGTACCACAATTTCTCTCTTTCTTTTGAATAATGGGGGCAAATCAAGTTGGCTCATTGCCAAAAGAAGAAAATTGAACTGGGGAAGCACCTCATCTAAATTAATGCAAAGCACACACAATAGGTCAAATAGAATTTCTACTTGTATCCAGCCCTTGAAACATTGAGAACCCACAAAAATATTTCAAAAATATCATTCTATATTTCTCTAACATATGAATGACTAGGTAGATCAAAAATAACCCTTACTATTAGGTTTCAAAAATATGATCTCCCAATAGATTTCCCCACCCCCAAAAACAATGAACAACAAACATGAGTTTGTTTTAATTTATGAGCCAAAATTTCAAAAAACCAAAAATAAAAAACCCACAAGATATTTTCCTTCTCCCTTCTTTTTTTGTTATTGTTTTTATTGTTGTGGCAATAGCCTGCTTTCATGATTGCTGCCTATTGCTGTTGCTGATGGCTTCTTTTTTATGCAATTTTTATTAATTTCTCCAGGAATTCTCCCCCCTACCGCTCTTGCTAGCTTTAGCCTTTCCAAGAGCATAAGATTTGGGTGAAGAACTGGGCAATAGTTTTGTTTTTTTCATTTTGAGGAAGTGGGAAGTGAGTCTTGTGTTGTTGTTGTTGGTGGAGTGGTGAGCTAAAAATTGGTGTGAAAGTTTTGTTGTTGATGCTGTTTGGGTTTGTGGGGTTTGTGGTTGTTGTTGGATGGATCTGGTGGGATGTGTAGTGCAAGAAGAGAAGAACACAAACCCATGAGCTAACTGAGCATATGGAGTAATGAGATGCTGCTGGTGTTGAAGAAGAAGAAGAAGAAGACGAAGAAGAAGGTAAAAGGAAGTTCAAGTTCTGAGGGTTTTGCTCCCTCTGTATCTGGTCTGCTGTTTTTGCCTCATGTAGTAATTATTGTACATGATGGCAGAGAGGATGTTTGAAGCTCTCTACTCTTTTTCTTGAGGTCTCCATTCATGAGGAATCTTTGCTTCTACTAGTGAAACTTTTTTCCACAGATCTCGTTTCCAAAAATCATGGGGTGATTTTAGATGTGGAGAAGCCCTGGTCTAAACTGGGGTTTTGGAAGAGTTTCCTGATTTCCCAAGCTTGTAGAACACAATGGGTTAGATCTGTTTAGGCAGTCTGCACACTGTGGTGCGCATTTTTGGGGTGTTCTTCTATGAGATTCTTTCACTTGCTATCGTCCCATCTAGGTTGGATTCGACAGAGTGCAAAAGTGCTTTGTCTATGAGCTGCTGCTGCCGTTTCTCTGAAGATTTTATTTGGGAAGAAGTTAACAACTAGGGTTTGATGATGGGTCTCCCTCTTTGGGATTTTGTGATGTAAATGGGTTGCTAAATCTTTGGTTCCTTTTGTTTGTGGTGGCAGGTGTTGTGTGGGTGGTTCAAGGTGTGAAAATTGGACACATGTCGATGTTGGTATGGAATGGATCAGGTGCACATGGAGATTCCTTAGAGATTGTGGAACATGAGAGGCCAGTATCAACTAAAACCAGGCCAACAACATCAAGCCTCCTCCCTGTGGAGTTGCCCTACTGCCCTGTATGCTGGGATGGTTATGACCATGGGAATCGAATGCCTCGGGTTCTTCACTGTGGGCACACCATATGTCAGGTACTTTTTTTCCTTTTATCATTACTGATTGAAAGCATGCCTTCTGGAATGTTGTGTTTATGAGCTGCAAGTATCTAGTGTTTGCCTCATGTGCTTGCAGTATAGATGTAGAGAGATCTAGATTCTCTTTCTGAAAGAAATCGAATTTCATGATGGGTATATGGGGAACTAGTAATGCATTGTGAAAGGCAGTTAGAAGATTGTGCAGTGAGTGTCCAATGGTGCAAGCTCAGGTAATGGATGTACAGCATGCTGAATCTCTTCAAAAGAACATGCCCTTAAAAAAGCTTTCAGTGTTGTTTCTCTCTTCTCTTCATCTTTCCTTATTTAGTTATCTTCTGGGTTTCTATTTTCCCCTTAAATTCTTCTTAGATTCCTTTGTCATCTCCATCTCTTTTATGTTTTGTTGAGTTAGCCAGTGTCATGGCTGAGTGTTCCTGTTACTGCCAGGTTTGAGACAGGAACTCAACTCAACCAAGTGACCCCTGCTGTAGTCGCGCTGAATACCAAAAAGTATCCATCTAAAATATGCATCTTTCTTTTCCAGGATTGCCTGGAGCATCTGTTCTTCGATGCAGGTTTTGCACAGCGATGTGTGCGCTGTCCAGAATGCCGGGGGATGTGTGTGTGGAGGGGCCAGCAGCTTCCAAAAAACTATGTACTCCTCCAAATTCTAAGCTCCTGTTCATCTACCCAGGATTCCTCAAACACCCAAAACAAGTGTTCTGCACCAGCTGCAGTTCCAGTGGTCTTACAATTGTCTCATCTTTTCTCCACCATTGTCACACATTATGTGAGCTTTGGGATAATACCGAGCATCGTTGTGATCTTGGAGCGTAAGCTGTGGGAAATCACACGGGTAATTTTTGCAACAACAGCAATGCTCATATTCATACCACTTTCACTCATACACATGGTGCTGGCTTGGTGGACGGCCACGATTGGGCTTTGTGTGTTTCTATGGTCTTCACTCGGGAGTATGGGCATCGCAGTCTTCATGTTCTTCACTTGCTGTAATTTTCATCTCTTCCATTTCCTGCTTGAAATAGGTGCAGCTCATTTTCATCGACTCCGATGCAAGTACTCCCACCTCAGATTTGCCTTGTCTCAGTAGATGCTACTATTATGGAACCAAGCATTGACTATGGGTGAGTTAAGACAACCTCCAAAGCTAGAATCCCTCTTCATGGGTGAACCCTGTTTCAACTTGACTACTAAGTTAATACCATAGGGGTGTGATCTGGAACCTGTAGTCTCATGTACCAACTAGTCTAAGCTAAACCAGGGACAACATTTGTTAAGCACTTTTAAGTGTGGGATGTTATTGATTTCAGTTATTTATTTCCTACTTGCCTACTCTTGTTTATGCTCAGATGGGTTGTAGAATTATTTGAGAAATTTAGTTGTTTTCCCGATAGTTCTTTTGGTTTGAAATGAGATGATTGTTCATAACAAAATTCAGAAACTCATAGTCTAAAAATGGTGACATGTGACATTGTTTTCCTCAAAAATATGGCAACTTTTGCATTTTTGTTCCGAGAATAGGCATTTGTACCATTCATGAAAAGTGTGCACTCATTAACGTTTTTGACACTCTTGACAAAAATCTATTATTGAAAACATACTTACCAGTGTAGTGTTGGTTAGGTTAGTTCTAAGTCTGAGTCTAAGAACTAAACCTCATGGGTCTCCATGGACCTGGACCCATGTTGAAATTGGAGCTAGCGGTTTAACATGAACTCAAATTTGCCATAGAACCGAATCCAATCAATATAAATGGAGGTAGTGTGGCCTGAAAGAGAGGCTACCACAAAACAGCAGGACATTTTATAGATAACCATAAAATACCAAAATCCCTGGCAATCCAGATTGGATCCTAAAATCTTGGTATTTGGATGTATCAAAACCTAAGTTTACACCCAACTGTAAGTTCCTATGAAATCCAAATCTAGTCCTGCCTAATCCACAATCAAAACATGAACTAATTATACACAAACATCTAATCTGAATAAACAAAGGAGGTTTAGCCAAAATCAGGTCACTCAATGTTCATTTAGTCCATTTGAGCTGTTAAATCTCTCCTCTCATGTATGCATAGAGTTTTTTGCTACATAACAAGGTCTGCTATTTATTCTCACTACAACAAACCAAATCCCTTCTAAAGCTTCTGCTTATGGTGTATGGCTTCAACTTGGATGTAGTTCACTACATTCCTATGAACCACTACTGGAGTGAGCAAAAAGCTTCCCAAAATCAAGTTGGATGGTTGATGTTCTAGGTATGCATTCCAACCTAAACTTTGAGTCCATGTTTCCTCCCCAAGTAGGATACCCCTAAAGGTTTCTCATGCCCAGCATCCCATCATCCCAACCTCAATTTCAATATTGTGCAACAAGATCACCCATACTACAAAAAGCTTCAAATCCCAACAAATACATTCCCTTACAGCTCGGACCACCTGGAGTTCTCATAAACTCTTGGCACCAACCCCTCATATTTCTTGCTACACACATAACCAACATCCCAGTAGCTACTAATGCAACGAAAGAAAAATTAGTAGCTACCTCCTAATCAACACAACACCAATCCTAACATCTTCAAACAACGAGAATGTCTAATTACTTAGCTTTGTTTTTTCTCCTTTTCAAGCTCCAACGCCCCTCACAAAATCAGTCTGTAGCACCTCATTCTCCAACAAACCGTGCACCAATCCAAGCAAGCAAAAATCCATCATTCCTCATGAAGAGCTAAAAGCAAACAAAGATAAACATGAAGACTCACATTCTAAAATCAAGGAAATAGAACACCTTCTTTTCCCATTTCCATGAATGCATGACTTACAATCATAAAACACACAAAAAAAAACATAATATTCTTAGCTTCATATAGTTAGAATGCACATTGTAATCATTATGCTCCATCAACTATCGGTTTAAAATAATCCTTTGGTAACTTTTTCATTTTAGGGCTCTTTTTAGGTCACATGTGTGGCCGCTCCCAACATAGAAAATCTATGTCCTCATAGATTGACACCTCAAGTGGCATGATAAATCTGTAGATGCCATCTTATTCTTTGCCAAATCTAACCATCCTTGTCCTTGAAAATACAAATTCTAGCACCATCATCATGTTCGACATCCCTTCCCATCTTTGTAATTAACAAACATGTAAGGTCCCTCCCAACTTGCTAGAAGAGATTTCTTCTTACCTGGTTTCTTCATCTTTACTAACTCTTCTCCATCTTCAAAAGAGTGGAACATAACCCAACCCTTCCTGGTTGCATAGGTCTTTTTTTTGTTTCTTTTGTGTTTGATCAACATTTTGTAACAAAATTCATGAAGTTGAGCCACCAACTTCATTTTAGATACCATATGTAATGCCATTTCCTCATGAACAATCCAGTCTTCCATTATCTGTGTCAAATTGCTCAATCAATTATCTATGGTCAGCCTTGGAGTCCTGTTAGTCATAATCATGTAAGGTGAATATTTAATATTTGCTTTAATGCCACAATGGCACCCAAAAACAATTCTTGGGATTTGAAGATCCCAACTCTATATGTTTCATGTAAAAACAACAGTTAACCCATGCTTTAGGATTTTAGTCATCCTTTCCACCATACCATTACAACATGGCCATTGTGGAGCAATGAATTGGTGGATAATCCCAAAAAATTTGCACATCATATCAAATTTAGCCATCCATTATCCCCCATTATGAGTAGAACATATTTTGGAACCCCAAATCTACAAATTATTTATTCTTATAAAAATCTTGCAACAATTGCAACAATGTGTTCTTTCACATGTTTGGCTTCACACCACTTAGAGTAGTGGTCAATAATAACCAATACATACTTATTGCCAAATTTTGTTTTTGATAACGGACCTATTGTGTCCAGTGCCACTTGGTAGAAGAAGTCACATACTGAATGTTTTTCATTTCTTCAATCCTTGACCGCATACTACCAAATTTTTTAACCCCATCTAACATAACATGCATTTCCTAATCAATCTTTTCATTGATTCAATTCTATCATGCCAAAAATACCTCTCTTTACTTCAACAAAAGTCTTTTGTTCACTGAAATGACCAATTTCTTCATGGATATGATTCACAATCTCACCCTTTTCTTCAAATCTAGGTGTTACTAGATCCTGGAACATGAGCACATCATTGTGCCAATTATAATTCATAACTCTGCATTTAGTATTTTCCTTTTTTACAATATCAAAGACTTTTGCATTAATATCTCCTCCAATTAACAACTTCATGCAATTAACATCCATCTAGATGTCTAATATCTTCTGAATGTTTTCTTGATCAGAATCTATGTCTGATCTGATTGAGTTTGTGTCTTTTTCCTAATCAATAGTATGTGGCGCCTCTATCACCATTTGTTCATAATCAATAGTAGTGAATTTTCTTTCACACAAACAAAAGGCAATTCAAAACTCATTCTTCCAAAACCAGTTCCCAACTTTGAATTATAGGATCTATTTTTCTTGTTGTTTCTAGTAACATGTCATCTATCACCTTTGATAAGGTAAAAAAAATTGGTAACTCAGGAGATTCAGTGTTTTTGGTCACAAACCTAACCTCCTTTTCCATCGCACTATTAAAGGAGGACATCGTTTGATCACGTATCTCAACCTGAAAATCTTCATTATCTTTATAAACAAACATTATATTTTTATTCAATGCATCAAAGTTAGAATGCTTACTTCCGAACCAATGGACAATCTTGAAATGGAAATCTTGTAACATAGAAATCCACCTTCCTCTCCTTTTGTTTGCATTAGAAACTATAGTAGCCACTCAAGGGGTTTATGATCAATTTGTATCAAAAAGAATGTTTAGTGCATAAATTGTCTAAAATGCATAATTTTCCAAATAAGCGCATTACATTCACCTTCCATGGGGTGATATTGTTTTTGCAAAGGCATCAAGCTTTTACTGGCATATGTAATTACCTATTCATGCCTTCCATTCTTTTGAGATAAAATTTCCCCTATTCCTTTTATTGATTGGTCTATGTTTAATATGAATGTTTTCAAAAAATCACGCCTAGTCAATATGGGTGCCTTTGACAATTTTTTCTTTAGTGTTTCAAAAACAATTTAACACAGATGTGTCCATTGAAAAACCAAATATTTCTTGTTTAAATCAAACAAAGGTCCAACAATCTTGGCATATCCTTGTATGAAGGCCTTGTAATATCCTATCAAACCCAAAAATGTTCAAACATTGATAATTATCATGGGAGTTGGGAACTTGGATATAACATGTACCTTGGTTGGATCTGGTCTTGATCCTTGTTGATTAGCCACATGACCCACAAAAGTGATCTCCTTAGTTTTGAAACAACATTTGCATGGGTTCAACTTCAATTTGACAGATCTTAATGTGTCAAAGACCAACCTAAGGTGATCCAAATGTTCACTCCAATCACCACTGTGGATGTTGATGTCATCCACAAATATCTTGAGAAATTGATTAGTTCAGCCCTTGAAAACCTCAGGCGTTGTACAAGAAAAAATGTTTGTTGCATTTTTCAAACCAAATGGCATAACATTCCATTCAAATAGTCTAAACTTAATGATCACAATTGTCATTCATACATTTTCATCTGACATTTTAATCTACTAGAATCTCAATTGCAGATATAGAACAGAAAACCATGAAGATTTGCCAAGTTGTGACAAAACATCATCAATTAATGGGATAGGAAAAGAATCACACCAGGTTTGAAAATTCAAAGGTCATTAATTTCCACAAAACCTTTGATTTCGTCCTTTACTGGCAAAATAACCCTACATGCATATTCAAACATGTTCTTGCGCATCTTTCCCAATTAAACAAACACTTGTATTTGATGGTTCATCTCCACTTCTTCCCAAATATAACCTGCCAAGCGTCATCCTACAAGGAGGAAACCCTTGCGTGTCAATGGAGTGTTCTCCCATGTTACAAGTACCCAACTTTCCCATATGCCAAACAAACAAATCTTGAAATTCTTGCAATAAATCAAGTTCTTTATGTTGTAGCGTTGTTAATTTAGAATTGAGTTACAATTTGGAGCAAATCTCTATCCATTTGTCTCCATCATCCAACATGTTTGTAAATGGTTTTATCTCAATAGTAACATGAACAAATGGTGACGATTTGCTAATAGAACCTATTGTACATTCCTATTCTTCTTTCTTCACCCATTGTATTTAGTCCTAATAGTCATTTTCATTAGTTAGGTGTCCCTCCAACAATTTCTGATGCTACTATTATATAATTAAGTTCACCATCTAAGTTGGAGCTTCTTCTGGTATCAACTCATTAAGCCCTTGATCCATTAGGTTTTCCACATACATCTGTTCACTTTTGCAAGATCAATTCATGATAATCATCTACATCGCTCCCAGAGTCATTCATTTCAGAATTAGAGATGAAATCATCATCTAGATCAATGAACTTTGCATTTTCATTGAGTAAATGATCCTCTAAAAATAATCCCTACATTGCTTCCCTAATAGAATGAAAGGATCGTGATTGTGCCTATTCCAAAACATGTTGCAACATGTTGACCACACATAAAGGCAATAATTCAATAACCATTCTTAGACCATTCCATACCTAGATAACGCATTTCTCCACATCAACTATTGTTTCGATCTTCATCAAAAAAATTAGACCTAACATGATGTCATGTGTCCATAATCAAGAAGACCATGTTGCATTGGATATTTCCAACTTTAATAAGAAGATCAACGATCCTCCCCAAGGCTTTGGTTACAATACCTGACATAGTCTTGTAACTCTCCATTCCAAATACCATATGCACAAACCCCAACTTTCTAACAATCCTAACTGCCATTACCAACATAGAAACATCTATATCCACTAGGCCTTCTATTAATCCATTATGTATTTTAATAGTCAAATGTAATGTTTTACCTTTGTGGTTTTTATTGACGCATACTCGCTTGATTGTAGGAAGTATTATAATTGTTGCAACATGTGTGATTTGTTAAGCTTCTTTGTTTTTATGTCTTTTGGCTAGCTTCACAAGGCCTTCAAGATATTCCAACTCACCAAGAATTGTTAAAATAGTTTCCAAAGGAGTAAATGTTATTTTACCTTTCAAGAAATGGGTCAAAATCTTGGATTTGGAAGTACTTATCCCATTTCCACATCTCATTGGTGTTGCAACATCCTCCTCTTTAGGTCTTCCTTCATTTTTGTCAACCTCCTGAGTCACCACTAGATTTTTTTTTCTTTGAATTCTTGTTCTAGAAAAAACGTTATTCTTTATTCCACACAACCAGTTTAATTATGCCAATGTAGCTCTTCATCATCAACCAAAACCTCCAAATAATTTGCAGAGGCAATAGGTCCTTTTCCATTATTTTTCCAACAACGTTTTTTTGTGTGTCCCATACCAAAACAATAGGAACATTTAAGTCCATATTTTTCTGTTATATGCCCCCCTTTGCATTTGTCGCATTTTGGTATGTTAGATAATTTGAACATGCAAATGCACCATGGCCCACCATATTGCATAATTGACACACACTTGAATTTCTTGGATCCCCAAATGGGATGATTTCCTTACCAATGGATCTTTTACAAAAATTCATCAATGTCTCATTAAGGGCATGGATCTGCCACTCTATTGAGCTCTCCCTTGTATTAGTTTCTTCATCCCTTCATCTTTCAAAGGTTCAAAGGGTGTTTCTTCGATTTCTCCAAGTACCTTCTCCACCTTAATGGTTGTTGCAAATAATTCATCCATGTCAACATAGGTATGAACCACACACAACTTCTTCATTTTTGGCCTAAAATGGGCCATAAACCTTTTTTTTTTTTTCTGCATCAAATTTTTTTCCCTTTACAAATAAATGTTCAAGCTTGTCATAATAAAGTTGGATTCGTTGCCAAAAGATTTAAAGGCATTGGGTGAAACCAAGGAGCACCATTTAGTTCTCCCAATGTTTATTAATTGAATATGATGATGATAAATGGGTATAGGATTTCAGAATGACGAAAATAATTTTATTTAAGATTGGTGAATAGTTGCAACCTTTTTTGTTGAAGCATAACATTTCATATTGAGAAAAAATTGTAGTTGAGATATGGATGCCATTTGATGTTTATAAGTTGGCCCATAATGCCAAATTTATGGTTTGTAGTGAATTATTTACAATTGGCAAGTCAAAAATTTCCCTTGTGTTACATGAGTTTGTGAAGGTTGTGAACATTGCTTTAAGGAACCTTATATCTTGGCCAATGAGAGCAAAATTGAATGTTGTCATGGAAAGTTTTAGCTACAATGTGGGTTGCCGAATGTTCATGGTGTAATTGATGGCGCCCACATTCTAATATCTAAACCTCAAGCCTTTTTTCCTAAAGATTACTATTTCCATAAAACAAAAGGCTATTCAAGTTGGGTCAAAACACATAATTAGGAACCAAAAGGGGCGTTGAATGTTAAACATCATTAGTCAAAATCAAACATGTATTTTTTTATTACCATTTAAAACCATAGGAATCATGGCAAGTTAGTCCTTTTTCCTTCATATGAATGTCAAGGAATTTAAAATAAAAATTCATTTGATCCAATTTTAAGTTTTGGTTTTAATTCAAAACATTTGAAAATGTGCACCTATTGCATCAAATGGAGCCAAATTTGCAAAGGATTATCAAAAGGACTCATATAATTAAGAAATTTCATTGAAGAAAATATAGATGATAAGAACATATTAACCACATTCAAAAAACACTCATATTTTTAAAAATGTGGAATTCTAAAACTTTAAAAATTTGAAGAATATTTCAAAATTGCTTAAAAATTTCAAAGCTTCAAAGTCCTTTACCACATACAAATGGGTTATAATGTACATGATGTATGAAAAAAAATATAGTTTAAAGTATAACAAAACTAAAGAATGTGAAAATTTAATTTTTGGTGATAATTTAAAATTTTGATCATTTTTCAAGATGATACATTGAATCTGTAAGGAATTTGCACAATTTTAAAAATTCAAATTTATTTAATAATAACTAACAAAAAAGTGTGGTGCATTGGGGAACATTTAAATATTTTCAAAAACAAGTTACAAAAAATTTCATTCAAAATTTCATTTGCATATAAAAGTTTTTTCGGTGAAAAAGGATGTGCAATCCTTTTCCAAATTCATCCCTTTGGTTCCTAGTTACAAGTTTTGACCTTGTTGCTCAAATCATTATAAATTGTAATAAAAAATTTATTGATATTTGTGTTGGATTACTAAGTAATGTCAATGATGGTATATTCTTATGCATGTTTGCATTGTATCGATGTGTTCAATTTCATGGTCTATTTGATCTTAAGAAAGGTGTTAATGATTTTCCTCCATATTTGTTGGGTGATAAGGCTTACCCATTAGTTAATTGGATAATGATGCCCTTCAAAGAGGAGGGCAATATATAATCCTGGAATTACTTCATAATAGGAAGCATAAAAGGAGGAGGTCAATCATTGAAAATGTTTTTAGCACATTGAATTTTTTTTTCAAAGAGTTACAAAAATCAAAATTACATGTGACATTCTTTCCTAAGGTGTGTATGTGTTGTTGCATGTTGCATGATATCTTTGGAAGCGAAAATGAAGGTACCATAGTTCAACTTATTCACATTATGGTACTAGAGATTAACACACATGATGAAGGATAACAAAAAAATGTTGATGATGGAATGAATCAAGTGCAAATTGAAGGTCAAGAGAGTTCTAAAAAAGTACTTTGTAAGGTCTTGAGTTGATAGATAAATAAGCCTTTCAGAATTTGGTAAGTTTGATTTTTCCATCAAAATTGAAATTACGTCAAGTTCAAATTTCAGTTTTTGCATTTTAATTTTTCCCATAGCTTTTAGGAAGAGTTGTTGAGTTTTATGGGTAGGTATACTATGCCACTTGTAGTCACAACTTGCAAATTATTGTGCCAATAATTGTTAAATTTTGATGGGAGGTATATTATGGCACCTATAATACAAATTTGCAAATTATTGTATCAACAATTGCTGAATTTCAATGGTAGGTATACTATGGCACTTGTAATAGGAGCTTGCAAATAAGGGACAATTCATGTACATTGCAACCATGTTCTTTTTCCCCCATTTGTTGATATTCATAAACACGAACATTAGAACTTTCATTTCAATAAAAAAAAAAACATTTTCAATCTTCAATTTAATTTGGAATACCTTTAGTGCTTGGCAACTTCTTCATGATTTGTGATTTTGTCTTCTATTGCATTGGTGGTTCATGTGTCATTATTGGTAGCAACTTGCATGAAAGCCTAATTCATTGCTTGTGTCAAATTGTTGAGGGCTTGAATCATTCCCATGCCCATGGCCATTTGTGTGTTGTGGGCAATGTCATCGTAGATTTTGAAGTATTCATTCTATTTTTCAACAAGTCTATTTTGAATTTCCGTTCCTTTCTCTTCCAACATTATACTTGTGACATTGATTTGATCAATAAATTCCATTAGAATCTTGCTCCCTTTCTGTGCTACTTTTACCATGCTTTTATGAGCAAAATAATATGTTCTCTTCACCCTTATGCTTCAATTTCATCAATTACTTTGCATTTTGGGAATGTTTGAATGCTTGTTGACTAAAGTTAATGTTGGGGGTTTGTTGGGGGGTCATGAAATCATCATTCAAATTGATGGCATCATTAGGCATGAAACCATATTGCTTGTAGGTGCCTTTTGCATCATCTATTACATCCAACATATGAAGTGGGTTGAAACCAAGCCATGTTCCCAAAAATTATCCAATCATTTTGTAAGTCTTGACCCAAAATTCCTTAACAACCCTCATGCCAGTTTTTCCTCTAGGTTAAGGGACTACTATTCTTGGTTGTTTTTAGTACTTATTTTTTAGTCATAAATCTTTTTGAAATCTCCTACGAAAGCACCCCACTTGTTTTTACATCTTGCACCATTCTACAATTGACTTGAGAAACTTGCATTCATCACCCATATTAAAATGTTGTTCAATTTTGTAACAATAGTTTCAAACTTGTCCTTGCCATTTATTGTGTTAAGACTTGCAACATGTTCATCCTTTTTGGCTTTGACAAACACTAATATTTCACCATGATCCCAATTTGGTTAGTATGTTTTCTTGCCTTAGACCTGCACATTGGAATTTGTTGCTTGATTATGACCTTCTTTCATATTTTATTGTTTTATTTTGTGTTGAAACCATTGCCTCATCAAGAAAACTATTCATGACAAATTCTTCCGTATTTGCACACAATTGAAGTAGGCATTTGGTATCAATGTCCAATTTTTTGCATTGAATAAAATAGAGTTTGCAACCATGAATGTGGTTACTAACAAACTTGTTCTCATGTGTGCAAATGTTCTTGTTCAAAAGTTTGTTGATCAAGATTCTTTTGTTTAAGAAGTGTGATTTTATGACCAATAAATCTTTCACAACATATTTTCTATTCATGGTATGTTTTCTATTCATAACATGTTTTTTTTATTCATGGCTTGAAAACAATGTAAGTAGCAGAATGTAGGCAACAAAATTTATTTACCTTTTTTGCTTTGTTTTGCTTGATGTTTGTAAAAGCTCATCCCTAGAAGCTCTATTATGGCATGACAACAATAGTGAAGAAGTTAAAGGAAGTTTACAACAATCTTGAGCAATAGATTTTGTTTCTCTTTTGTTTATTGAACATAACAAAGAAAAGTACAGTAAAAATAGAAGTTGAAAGTGGTAATGAGTGGGAACATGGAAGGTGGATAAGGAAGGGAAAGAATGGAGAACAACACAAAAATAAGTTAACATTGAGTTAAAGTCCCCTTTTCTGAAATATTAAATTAACATGCAACTTTGGATAATTTTTTTTTTTTGAAATTTTGATGATAAATAAACGTTGAGTTAACATTAAGTGAACACCAATGTTAAGTGGGTGTCAAGTAGGATGGCATGTAGATTTTAATGTTAACTAACAATTTTGGTTTGAATTTTACAATTTTCTACCACTCTTTAACATTGATTTACCATCATGTGTGATTGTAATTTTATTAAATGATCAATCAACTTCAAAAAGGAGGAAGTAACCTTATAATGTGAAGAAAAAGTCAAATAATCATACTTAAAGTTGATCATCTTGTGATTCAAAACCCATAAGGTGAAGAACAAACTCCATGGCATGTAAAGACCTCGTAGGATTTTTCTATTGTAGTGTCCTACCCATTGTAACAAGTTTGGCAATATTTGAGAAGTAAACAAAAGAAGTTGTTAGTTGTGGAAATTGTTTCATTGAGAACCTCTTCTTTTGTTAGTACCATGAATAAGAAGTTGGGTGCTTCAAAACTCTAATGGAGGCTTCAAGGATATTTGTGATTCATGTTGTTTTGCACCCTTATGGTGCATCATTTGATCTTAATTTCAATATTCAAATCATTTGGATCTAATTTTGCTAACACTTTTTCATGTTTTGTATACAACTCCATGAAAGAACAAGGATCTCCCACAATGCTTGTTGGATTGTAGAACTTGCAAAAGATAATGAAGGAATTAAAATGATGTAGTGTATCTTGAGACCAATAAAAAATAAATGGCATTTCTTTATCCCTAAGTTATTAACCAAAGAAACTCTTTATGCAAGGAATACCTATGAGGCCATTTCTGAGCATGGCTGAAAAATACATTTAGCAAAAGGTACCATGTTCAAATCAAGAGTTCTTGGCACATGTTGCCAAATTTTATGTAAGCATTAAGAGATTCTCAACAGGAAGGAGAGAAAAGTTTAAGGTGGTAGGTACAAGGTAAGAGAGGTGTAATACAAATGAAAAGGTAAGAGAGGTGTAATACAAATGAAAAGCTAAGTTCTTGTTTACACTTTTGACTAGTGTAAGAATATTGATACAAAAATGTGGAGGTTTATAATCAATCTAATAATCATGATTATAAATATAAAATTTATAATCATCTTAAAAAAATTATGGGATGTACTCTAAGAGTTAAATAAATTTTAAAATTTAAATTTTAAGAGTCATTTTGAAAAGGAAGATTTCAAGGAATGTGAGAAAAAGGAAAGATAATGTGATAAAAAGAGGTAGAGATATTGGAAGGGTGTTTGAACAAATTAAGGAATGTACTTCAATAATAACTAAATAAAAAATAAAAATATTACTTTTAGGCTTCTCTTTGAAAGGGAAGATTTCAAGGGGTATATGAGAAAGAGCAAAGATAATGGTACATAAAGTGGAGATTTTGAAATGGTATTTGAAAAATAGTTGTACAGATTTTGCTTTCCAATGAAGGTGGGTAGGGGAGAGGAGTGCAATAGCTAGGCTTGCAAGAGGTAGCTATTCTAGTGCATGGCATAAACATACATACATGATGACAAGAATTATGTGGTGAATTGGCACGAAGCCATAGATTCTAGATAAATCTAGAGGACAAAATTTGGCATTCAACAATTTAGAAATTTGATCTCTTAAATTTGAGGTGGCCTTTGATTTGCAAATACTACTATGCATGCTAAGTTTGCCTTCTGAAGCTTCACCAATTTGCTTCCAGAGAAATGCTGCAATTGATCTGCTTTCTTTCCCATTGTATGTATGGAAGTTGATTGAGTGATGTTAGTATCTGGCATTTACCTTCCAATACAACTGCCATCAGACGCTTCATTTGGTTGTATGCGCCAATGTTTGAGGCTTAATTCTCAGTGATAACTGATTCAAGCATGAACACATTGATGAAGTGAGCAATCAATCTAAAACAAAAAAGTCATAGAGAGCCTTGCACACCAAAGAGGATTGCCATGGTTGACAAAAGATGTAACAGAGAATCATATAAAACCCAATCATGAACACAAAATCTATGGAAAAAGTCAACTACCTTTGAGATCAAGAACTGTAGTATATTCATAAAATGGAAAAGAGGTTGGAAGTGCAGGATGCAAAATGCTTTTGATTTAGCCCAGCAAGCACACTTGGCTGCATGTTCTTATTTGGGCTATGATCCAAAAGATTCTAAGCAAACCCACTTCAGATCCTAGGTACTTCTTGTTGGCAACATAACATTGAAAGAAAAATAAGCAAACTTGGTGACCTTTTGATAAACATTCGAGGGAGCAAATGTATAACGCCTTAGTGTCAAATGTGGTTTTAGCTTTGACCGAATATTCAGTTTGCAAAATTTTCACTCACATTGACTGAGTATGGTTGTATTTCAGGGCTTAGGAATAGGGGTGCCAATACCACTAGAGTTTCATATGCACCATCACATTGTGAACCAACTGGAAGTCCTAATCCATACATGAGTGATTCAGCTTCACAAAATTTGTCAACTGCCAAATGACCTGAATTATCATAATGGAAACTCAGAGAACCCCTCTCTATTCTCTCATGCGTGGATAAAAGAGGTGCCAGTTTGAACATTATTGTGCAAGTCACATGGTGCATTGCTTCAAAATAGTTTTCTAGAAGTGGATAACGCCTCAGAATGCTATGAACCCAATCTTGTGTGGGTAAAACAGTAGGCCTTATGATGGTGAATCATGCAAGTCAATTGGCAATAGATGGAGGCAACAAATGCAACAAGACAAAGAGCCTCTGAGTGGGGAAGAGATTAATCTAGAGTAGGATTCCACAGCCTCACATTCTACCCAGTGGGAATTGAGTGCATCAAGCATACACTTCTTTTCATCCTGGTGGTTTTAGATCTTGTTCTCCAGGTTTTCTGTCCTGTCACAAATTTTGCAAGCCAAGGTCTTGAGAAGATAAGCACCCAAGGCATGGAAAGAATGGGTTGTTGATGGAGAAATGGAATACAGCTCAAAAGAGTGTCATATCAACAATGGATGCTAAATTTGCTGCTGAAAGAACAGTTTCAAAGTCTACAACCAAGGAGTGACGGTATTGGGCTTACATGATAAGGCGAAATAGGAAGCATGTCAAGGATCCAGACATGAGGATGAATGCATTTCAGCCAAGCAAATTGCAGTGTCCAGTTCCTACTAAGCCATGTTCCCATGGTAGCCTCAAGAACAACATTAGCAGATACAAATAGCAGCCAAGGGATTCCCTGTCTTCTTGCCACTGTGATGAGGAAAGCTCAGAGGATCAAATCTGCATGGAGGAGTATGAGCAGGATTCAGTCTTGTCAAGCTGATGGGCCAAAAGGTTGCTCAAGAAAATGATTGCAGATGATGAAACAGGGAATATGGCGACAGCTTGGAGTCTCTTCTTCCCCAACAAGTTACAGCAATGGAGAGCAATTCAAAAAACAAAGGGCAAGGAAATTGTATCCAAAACAGAGGGAGGTTTTTGATGTTACCAAGTAGTTGGAGACACAGGGAATGACTATGAATCAAGAATTGAGATCCAGGAACCGAAGAAAAGGGAAAATCTTGTTTGAAAACTATGCAATCAGGATGAAAATCCTGGCAGATATCAAGTCTCAAATTGCTGCAGATGAAAAGGTGTGAGATTAGGAACCTTTCTGCTCTGATCAATTTTCTGCTTGATGCATACATACAAAATTTTTGGGTTCATCTCAAAACATGCAAGGTGCAGAGGAGAGGGTTCAAGGACTGCTGGACAAACAAGAAAACTTCCAGGCACATTTTCAAGAGGAGTTGGAGAAGGGCGACATGGACAGGCAAAGAGGACTTCTTAAGGTTGCAAAATTTCCAACTTGGACAACATGCTAGAGCAAGGTTTGAAAGAACTGGTCGCCTAGGGGACATCAGGTCAAGACTCCTGGAATCAAGAGGAACCTGCAAAGCTTGAAGAAAGCTACTCATGAGCATTCTTATTGCCTTCCAATATGAAGCAGTTGCAGGAGTTGGAGATGGAGAAGGTAAGACATGCAGGTTCTACAAAAGTGTTAAAAGAAGTCAGAGTCAGCTTGGTGATGTTGAACACAGATGGAGATGATCCAAAAGAAACAGATGAGTCAGATAATGACAATAGCACAGTCAGGCTTGTTGCCTTGCAACATGATGAAACTCAAAGAACGCCTATGGTTGGAACAAAACAACATCTCATAGCCAAAGACAATGCATGTGTCTTTGAAAATTCTCCTGAGGTTGCAGAGAAGAAATCTACCCATTGTCTTAAAAAAGCTGATTGAAATGCAACAGGATAAGTGCCAAGAATTGGGGCTTGTGGAGACGAACACTTTCTTAGCCACCACTGCTGTGCTACACGACGATGAGAAAGATATTCTGGTGAGTACAAATAATAAGCATAACTTGGTTGCTAAGCAAAGCCTTGCTTCTCTAGTGCTTCTAGAATTGGCTACAGTGACTTGTCCATTGTCATTTACACTTTGTTTGCAATGTCGTTGGGGTACTTCCCAGACAAATAATCAGATTGTTCCTATATATTCAAGTGCATGAAGATAGAAATCTGCAAACATGGAAGCTTGTGTCATGCTTCTCATGATGCCAATGAGATGATGGGAAACTATGGGGTGACAGATGAAACTAAGCTACAATCAAGGTTTCTGAAAGAGTTTGCATCGTTATCTTTGCAGCCAAAAAACTTTCATGGATGGGACAGTAGTGTGCTTGCTTCTATGGTCGATGACAAATAAAATAGAACTAAGAGGTTAAACAATAGCTCTAGCTCAAGGTCTGATAAAAGCTGTCAGTCACTGGCAGTTGAACTGGAAGTTGTTCCATTGAGAGTTGAATCTCAAAATCATTTTACTCAAAAAATTAGTTTGCAGCAATCTGAGGAGAGTAAGCTATGGGTCGAGGAATTTGAAACTTTTAAAGTTGTTATCCATGCAGCAGTCTCAAAAGAATCAGTGTCTTGATTGGTTTCATCCACAGGGTTTCTTCCCTTTTGATGAGGCTGCCATCAAAGAAATTGAAAACTCTTATTTGGCTACTAAGCCAGCATCAAACATGGTGGCTAATGAGTATATGTCAGGATTAGAAAGTGGCAAGATGATTACCAAACCATCAGCAGACATGACCAGAGACCAAAGACCATCCTTGCAATGTATGGAACTTAGAGTTGAGGAGAACGAAGAGTTGACCAGAGTCTCAAAGTCTACCCTGGATAAAAATGAAATGGAGTATTCAGAGCTTGCAATACTTATCTCCAAAGAGCTAATGGAAAGCACAAAGGATGCCAGGTTATATGGAGGTGCTGGAAGAAATGAAGGACATCTAGGTTTTTACACCCCAGATGATGATGCTATTGCACACAATTACAAAGAGATTTTTTCAACAGATCAAGAGGCAAAGAAAGTTGAGAATTTGAAGAATGACAAAGCTGAAATGCGCATACTGGTTCATGAGCAAGAAGTGGCATGGAGGATGGCAGAGGATGCTCTAGAGAATATGAATAAAAGGCTGAGGCAGCTAGAAGGCCTTAAAGTTAGGCTGCATGAAACACTAATAAGAAAACTCCACATTGATCAAAGCCAAAAAGACATGGAGGCTGTGTTGAACCAACTTGAAACACAACAAGACGACTACCCTCTAAGGTTCACATCATTTTATAAGTCTCCACTCTCTGAGGATGATGGAGAGGGTGCAAAAGTTGCCTCTAGTCATGTAACAAGAGGGCACCTCTCATTGATGATCATGCCAGGGCACTCAAATGAGTCACAGGTCACTATTCTGGAGGAGAGTATCAAAGCCCAAAGTGAGAAGCTTGATGATATGCAAGACGATAGAGGGCAACAAAAGTCAGTGTCTGATCCACAGGTATGTATTGAAATTAAGACATGTTTGCTATAACAGAGCTTTAGTCTTAGTTTCAAATGTGATGGGTCAAAAGAATGCAGGTGGGACTAGGTTGAAAGCTCTAACCTAGTCCACAAAACCAAACCAAAAAAATAAAAATTGCTTAATGCAATCCTATTAGATTCTGATTTGGACACACAAATGCACACTGTTTCCTTTTCATGTGGCTGGCAGCAAGCACTTGAAGAAGGTGGTTGTTGCTGGAATGGACAAGCTTCCCACTGTCAGGGTTTTCTCTGTTTCTTAATGATCACACAACCATGAAACGTAATTTGATGAGAGAGCATATACAGTATTCCTAAAGGGCAGAAAAATGATGAGGCATTGTATTTACAATCTTCTAACATTCTACTTGTGCTGAGCAAACATTCAAGGACATTTGTTGTTGCCATATAGTTCATTGCAAATTCCAAACCTAGTTGGCAGTCATGTCCCCATAACTTCCTGCCATGAACTCCTATGTAATTGCAGATTCCTCACACTTGTGGACCCACTGCTGATCATCAAGTAGCACTTGCATAGTATTTGCAGTATTGCTCTGCCTGTTGAGCATCACCAAGAATGTTTGCACACTTGTAGGGAATGGTCCTCTGGTGGCCATCTGAGATTGCATCCATGAAACTCACGCAATGGTTCTCTTGTAGATTATTGTTGGCTACTCTACGAGACAACAAGTATCTAGCAAGAACACAAATTGGACCCAACGCAATTAGATTGAAGAATACATTATTGTCGATTAACGTAGGACTGAGTAAGGACTGGTTGGGTGGTGTGCTTGCCAGAAAAGCATGTCTCATTCATTCAATAAAGAAGTTGGAGAGCCCAGATTTTGCTTTGATAAGGAGTCAGTGATGCGGTTCCTTGCTGAAGAACATGAATCTGAAAAGTTAGAACAAACACACAACATTTCCCGACATAAACATAGCTCTGGTGCCATGTCTTCCTCCCAGTATCTGAAGGAAACTGAGTTAAGGTCAAATGGAAAACATGTTGATAGGTCATGGAGCTGGCTTACCAAGATTAGCAACAATCTATGCTATTGTGTACAACCTATAGAATCACCAAAGGACGAGTTTGATGGTCCAGAAAATAGTCATAAATCTAGTTCAGAAATAAACAAAGAAAAGCAGGTAAAAGAAGCTGACCAGTCTTGGCTACTCTCCATGACCAAACAGATCAACAGTTGGTCACTATGGACAATAATTGGTCACAAGAAACCAAGTGAGAGGTTTTTTTCTCCTGCTGAAGAGGAGGGCCTTCTTCAGCTTTTGGCCAAAGCAAGAGGGAATAGCATGTCCAGCTCTTTTCAAGAAGGGATCAAGAACAAGTTTGGAGATGCATTTGAGGATATTCAACCAGATGCACTCACAAAAAATGAGCCTGGTGTACAACAAAGGAAGCAAAGGTCACAGGTACCAATGTTGAATATAATTTACGTCAATGACATCTTTTCCTAAGTGAGTTTGTTCCTCTTAGGTGAAATGGTTTTTCATGAATTGCACATCCATAGTTGATCTTCTGATTGGGTGTTAATTTTATTTCAGTGCATCCTGAGAAACTTTCTCATTTTGTTGGTTGTATTAAGAATGTGATGTATATATATATTTATTTTTGTTCCATGCTTTATTGTTGTCCCCCTAAACTAAGCTTCGTGAGCATTTCTGTTGCTTGGTTTGGCAATGGTGGCAAACATTCTATGAACCACTCTCGACACACCAATGTTGAATTTTTCTTGTAGCACCAAGTTGTGAGAAGTATGCTTTCATTTTGTGCCTCTTATTGTGGAGGAAACTTCAGAGCATAATGAGTGTTAACATGCATCTTGTCTGTTAATTTAGGAGTTGATACTTGATGCAAAAGAGTAGTACATGATATAGACCATTCAATGTTGCCTTTTGCGACTCTGGGTCCATGCATCTTTCACAATTCTAAGGGCCTATGGATTGAAAATGTCTTTCAAGTGGGAGAATTCTATTTGTGGATTGCAGAAAAGTTCATCAAGTTTCATTGATGGAGGAACTAATCCTGGACCAGAAAATAATGTTATGAGTACTGAAGCACCAGATGATCTTCCTGATGACAAAATTGACCAGGAGGATAAAAGCTTCTGGTACAAAATAAGCATCCTCCCGGGATACTCGCATCACTGCCTTGCCAATTCTTTCACTCTTTCCTGGATCTAGTTATAGTGGTTCAAGACTACTATGAACCACTCTAATGATACTTGCATTTTCAGGGCAGGTAATGTAGGTTGTGTTCAAAGTAAATCACCATTAGCTCATTTGAAAACTGGTTTGTTGAATGCTAGGATTAATGATGGGAAAGGAAACCAAGTGCTAAGGAGTTCAAGGTTTCCAGGGCAATGGGGCTCCTCCATACCTCCAAATTTGGAACAAGAGAAGAGGAACCAGAAGGCACGACATCATCATAGCAATAACAAACAGAAAGAATCTGAAATTGTTAGCAAGTTTCAGGAGCCACAAGAAACCTTGAAGGGGAGTAACGAGCGTATGAACATAGGCAGCAAATCAAATAGAAGAAGTAGAGATGTGGAGGACATGATGGGTCATCATCCTAAAGGTGAAGATCATGCTAAGAATGTTGTTCCAAACCGGAGGTCCTCTGTTTATCATGAACTTCCTCTTGACACCAGAAAAGCTACCATCTCATTTGCTGCACTATCCTTAAAGGAGAGTAGCATCCGAAAGAGGGCAATGGAGAGGAAGGGACGAAATAAGCTGAAGAAGGAAAGGGCAATGGCTATAGCTACTGTTGAGAGGAATCTTGGTTTGATGCAACATAACTTGTAATTAATTATAAGCTGAAAATTGCTTGCAAGGATTGGTTTTCACTTGGGGGCAATCAAAAACCTTGGGGCCAAGGGAAGGATGGGCAACCTAAATTATTCTCCTTAGAGCACTTATAATATGATCAATCACCTTGAGAAATGGGAGCAAGTAATCTTATAACCTTGATCTTTTGTGACTTCCTTAACAAGGGGTGTGTGTCACACTTAGGTGGCCTTGCCATTTACATCAAAGAGTATCTTATCGCAAAAAAAGAAGAATAACCAAAACTCAAATATTTCACCATGCAAAAATATAACCTTCAAAACTTCCTGTAAAAGAAACCAAAAATCCTTCAAGATATTATAACTCTATTATAACTAATCTCAAGTTTCAACACAAGCCAAAATAGGTATTCATCTTTCAAAAATCCTCCTATAAAAATAGAGCTATGGGGATTACAAAAAAAATACTCAGAACCAATGGGGATTACAAAAATTAAATAGCTGCCCCCCCACCCTACTTTTAATGGGAAGAAAGAGAGTCAGATGCTTTACTCTAAGGTCAGTTTTGTGATTAAATAATCCTCAAAAATAGTGAAATGGATTTCCTTGAAAACTAATTTCATTCCTTGTATTAGAATATCACAGTAGATAATAATAAAAATAATAATAATTTCAAAAAAATTAAAATGAATCAATTTTAAAAAAAATTAAATCATCTTGTCGATGGTGAAGCCTGACCCTAGGCTATAGTAATCACATTTAACTAGTGGGTGCCCGTGACCTTCGGACACGGAAAAAAAAGAAAAAAAAAAAGAAAGAAGAGGTCGGACACTGTCCGTCGACGACGGCAGTTTAGGGCGGCGGAAAAAAAAAAAAAAAAAAAAAAAAAAAAAAAAAAAAAACCTCCTCCCTGGCCCCCCCCCGGCTGCCACAGGTTTCGGAATCCGGCTGTCCGGGCCGATTCCCGATTTCGGAATCCGACCGTCCGGGCCGGTTCCGCCGGTCCATTCAAACGCGGAACCGTCGTCGGACGGACGGACGGACAGACACACTGTTGTAATTATATATAAGATGTTAAAATGCAAGTTCCGTTGTGGCATCAAGAAATTTACAATGTTTGGTCACCAATTCACACCAATACGGTAGAGCGGCCAGTGATTGAACATTTCAGTGCTCAGGGCAGCCTGGATCCAAGGGAAGGGCTCTGTTGTTTGTTTCTGGTGTGAAAACAAAATTTGAACTCCTCCCCTTGACACATCTGACACATTAACAATCATCGAACATGGACTACAAATGAGAAAGTTATGACCTCCCAAAGTAAAGAGGTGTCAAAAGCTTTCAAAAAAAAGAAAAAAAAACCAAACCACCAAACATTACAAAACCAGTTCCCAAACAACAAAAAATTCCTTGTATGTTACTCTCTTGTTAATATTAGAGTTCAAAGATGTAAAACTTCAAATGACACTCCTATAGCATTTCACTATTCCTAGCTAGACAAATGTGCCATAGCTAGACAACACCAAAACTTAGGTGTCGTGTGATATAGCATGAAATGTTAAGGCAAGTGTAACCGAATGATAAGGTACACCAAATCTTCAAGAATCATAGATTTTGAATTGAAAGCCTAATGTTTTAGAGCATCCCAAAAGGTCTTTTAACTCATTGTTTGGTTACCACCCGCCTCCCCTTAATGTTCTCTATGAGAATTTTTTTTTAAAATTGTGCATTTTCCAATAATAGGGACTAATAAAAAAAATGATTTAACTAACCTTAAGCCTTTAAAAACTTGATTGAACCTAGACTATGGAATACAAGTTGTTGAGGTTGGGATGTAAAGAGCGAAGTCAAATTCATTATTTTGGAGGGTGTTTCAAAAGACACAATGCCCATCCCAAACAAGCATTCCATAATGGTTTTGAAATGCCTTTTCTTTTTTGTTTTTTCTTGCAACACCCACCAAGTATAGGGGGAAAAAAAATCAAACCAAGTTTTAACCCTTGGTTAAAAAAAAGAAAAGCCCAGAGCCTAAGGCTCTAGTAGTGTTTCTTTTTCAATTTTGTGATGTTGCTCAAGTGATGATCATCCAAAAGAAATATTTAGCCAAATATGGCAATATTCAAAATATGGGAAAAAAGAAAAGAAAAGAAAAAAGAATCTGAAAGCACCCTTTCATTGGAGAGAGTAGGAAAGATTTTCGTATTTTCCCACCCTTCGTTCTGCAACCGGCCGGGTAAATCGTGGGTCGTCGGAACCTGGAGAAACAGCGGTCGTCGTCTCCAACTCCGCTGTTCTCTCGCAAGCACTCTCCCGTTTCTCTTTCCACTTCTGGAGTTGCGCCAAAACACAATTCAACTTCAGCAGCTTCACGTTCTGTCTGTCCTCGCTTCGTCGCAGTGCTATTCCTTTGCTTGAAATCTCTGCTTCTGATGTCTATTGCGTGTGCTTCTGTAGCTTTGTTTGGAACTAAATTTCCACACATTCTTCTCCAGTGATACAGCCTCAAGAAGAAAGAACAGCTCCGTTTGTTTGTCTGGTTTCGGCTTTTCGGAATTTTGTTTCACTCTCCCTGTGACGGTACGCCACACACTCAGTCGCTCCTCAGTGTAATGCTTCCGGGGTCTTCTGTTGTTGTGAGGAATTTGGGTGCAGCTTTTGATCAAGCTGTAAGTTGATTTCTTTCTTTACTCTCTGCTTTGTTTTTGTTTCATACTGTTTGTTGTGCAGTTTGTTCATACACGTGAGCCCGGTGAGCTGGCACCAGTGTTTTAAGTGTGTCTTTGTAAAGGACGAATCCGGAGTTTGTCGAGCAGTCATTTGTTTCTGTCGCAAGTTTGAATTTAGGTTCGCTTTTTGCTGCAGAAGAGTACGTAACTCGTCGCATGGGAGAGAGGTTTACTCTCTGTGAGTCTGTTATCTCAATTTCGTTCGGGCCTAGGTCAGCTTGACGAACTTGGAAGGGAGCGTGTTAAACACAGCCAGCAATACACAGACAGAGACAGAGATGGAAGAGCGTACACATGTGCGTTATGCGGCGTTGTTGATGCAAGATGGCCACAGAGATCGACCTCATGAAGACCTACGCTACAGGTTTGAGCTCCATGAAGATGTGCCATGGAAATCGATAGCGGTGGCCTTGTTCCTATTGGCGTTTGGCTCACTCTTTCTTGTCATTTCGCATTTCATCTACACGAGACACATGGGAGGCGACTCATCACAGGCATACGGCTTCCTGGTTCTGGGAGTTCTTCTCTTTCTGCCTGGTAAGTAAACGACACTGCCCTGCCGCCTTTTCATTTTGTTCTTATTGTAGGTCCGTGATCATCCAGCCATTCCTAAACTGGCGCCTATAGCTTCTGCATTGCTGGAGATCTCCGAGTGTGGAATTGGGAACAAGCAATGCCGTGCCTCCTCAAGGCATTCTTGAGTGTAGGTTTTCATCATCCAGATGCTTGTCACTCTTCGATTCGTTGCCAGGGTTTACCATAGGGCTTGCATTTGCATGTGTTCTGAGTATTTGTATTTGTATTTGTATATGTTCATTGTTGTGGGACTGTAATAAGGTGGCATCGAACAAGAATAGATAGCAAACGTCATGATAGTCCTTCCCTTCTCACGTTTCTTGCATTGCATCATCTTGATTCTATCTCCTACCCCATGGATGTTGTTTCTGCAAGAATGTTGTTTCTGGACCTGTTGCAAAATCTGGTCTTCAATTTTCACTGAATCAACTTGTGAACTGCATCACAAACAGGTTTCTATGAGACGAGAATAGCCTATTACTCATGGCGGGGATACAAAGGTTATTCTTACTCTTGTATTCCTGCATACTGAAGGATTGTTAAAGAGGAGCACGAAGGTTCTCCTTCTGACTTTGCCAGGGGATGGGATCAACTGATTGGACAACATCTCCCCACCATGGTGCAAAGAAGTGACATCCATGTGTCTATTTCAATGCATTGTATCGTTTTGGTCAAGTTCGGCAATTGCATTATGGTCTGAATGCCAGAACTTATCTGTGTATTCCAGCTCTACTGAGACAAATCAGTTTTTGATTTGGACCATGTTTTTCTCCTATGGATCACTCAGGAACTTTTTTTCTCTCAGCCCTGTACTGGGGTCGGTAGTCCTTGAACTGTATAAAGCTGTATTTGGTCTCCAATTTCAAAGTGAAGGTAATCCTTTTTGGTTTGATTTGGAGAGAATGCTGCTTTTGTGTGTTTTCCTGTTTTCTTAAGTTATGTTGTAGACTTTGTCTGTGTACTTTGATCCAGTCTGTTCTTTATCATATGGCTTGTCTTTTCTCCCCCATAGCAAGCAGCTGAAATCTACACTTTGGTCTTTTTAGATTGTGCATGGAAATTCTCTTCCACATCCTCCCCACATGAGCAAACACAACCAAATCGGTTTTATGCTCAAAAACATGTCTTTGGAACAATTGAAAAACACCTATAAAAGTGTAGAAAATTTGCTGCACCAGACTACATTGGGAAGAGATGGAGGTGTGAAATCATTCATGATTGACCAAGAAACTGATTTTTTTGGCAAATTTTGATAGCAATGAGTCATTTGAGCATTGTTCAAGAAAATTCCAGATCAAACCAGGTTCAAAGGCTACTGACTTAATGAGAAAATGCATACAGACATATACATTCACAACATAACAAAAACTTGCATTTCTTACAAAACTTTGAGAATAGTAATGTGTACACAAGTGGCGTAAAAGCTTCGTAGTTTTTTAAATGAGGCAGAAATGGGCATCATTGAAGATACATTGGTTGTTGATGGATATGGACAGTCCCAAAAGAACCAAACATGAGAAACAGGAAAACAGTTTCTGAAGGAAGGGTTTCCTTGCAAAAGAATATGCATAAATTGTGGGGTTGGGTTGGAATTGCAATTAGAATTGATGGGATCGAAGTCACAATGGGTTTGGGTTGGAATTGCAATTAGGATTTGAATGGATCAAAGTCACATTGCGTTTGGGTTGGAATTGCAATTAGGATTTGAATGGATCACAGTCACATTGCGTTTGGGTTGGAATTGCAATTAGGATTTGAATGGATCACAGTCACATTGGGTTTGGGTTGGAACTGCAATTAGGATTTGAATGGTGCACAGTCACATTGGGTTTGGGTTGGAACTGCAGTTAGGGTTCTCAATGGATCACTCACATTGGGTTTGGGTTTTGCAATTGCAATTAGGATTGAATGGATCGCTCACATGGGGTTGGTTGGGTTGGGATTGCAATTAGGGTTCAATGGATCACCTTTGATGGACAACAAATTCCTCTGTCCTTTTACTACAAATGTAATGACTGCTGCTTGTCAGGAAGAGATCTTTTGGAGATCAGTTCACGGGAGGGGCTGTTCTGTTTTCTTGAGGTGGCAAAAGCACAGATTGGGGGATAATGGGTGTGAATTGTGTGCAATTTCCAAAGCAAATCTTGGAGCACAATCTTGTGTGCAACTGTGACAATTCGTGTAAGACAGTGAATATTATATTCGAACAAAAAACCAAGTCTTTGGGATGTCTGTGCCTGCCCTGTTGTTGTTTTATTGTGAATTGCTAAACACAAAAAAAAAGTACTTACTAGTGAATCGACTTTCAAACATTACCAGACTGGTTGTAGCATTGAGGGGTTTTTTTAGTAATTTAAAAAAAATTAAAAAAAAACCGTGGCAGGTACTGGTATTGAGTATTTCTTTAAAACTTCCATACACAGTCTGGTACTGGTATTAGGTTCAAGGCTAACTTTTGCCTGGTATATATGTCAGGTATAAACCTGGTATTGGTACTGGCATACTCATAAAAATATGAAAACATATGTAACAATTGACACATTTATATTGTAGCGAATTAATCACATCTTTTCAATTATCAACAAGCGTACATGAGTTGAACCATTCACTTTTCAATATGTACAAGGTAATATGTACCTGATATTACCTCGGGTGCCATCTACTGTTATTTAAAATACTCAAAGGACTGGTACTGACACTAGTACTGGTATATAAGGCTAATATTGCCTCAGGTCATATTCAACTGGTATATTCTTCAATACCAGTACTCATACCAGTACCATATACACAGGTTACACCCTATACACCAATACAACACTGGTACTTCCAGACAATATATATGTGTGTGTGTGTGTGTGTGTGTGTACTACCACAATCCAGTAATCCAGCTGCTGCTGCACAACTTCCCAACAAAATCTCTGACAAGAGCTGGGAAGCAGCTTCCATTAAAACTCAAAGCAACCGCATTTAACATTGCATCAAAGTTGAGTATGTTAGTAATGTACCAGTGTTCCAGCGGGGTTATTCTATTTTTGTTGATAAACTGCCCAGATTCTGTTTCTGAAAGGGTTTCGGAGTCAAAGAACCGCCGGTTCTTAGCGCTCCCACTCAAAAGCAAAAGGAGAGAATCAAAGAACCTTGTTGTTCTTTAGAGACCACTCAAAGGGACTGGCGCTTTTTATTATAAAGGCCGTTATTTGGTTGTTTCCTCAAATTTTGGAGGACCATGGTTAGATATTCAAAAGAACTTGGTTCTTCCAAGCTTTTGAGAATCATGGGTTAACTTATAAACCCTAACTAAGAATTGCCCTGATAGTTGTTAGTCTCCGAGGATTTGATCCTGTTTGTGATAACCATCCAACATTGATATGTTCTGAATGTGCAGCAGGGCTCTATTGATTTATTTTGGGGGGGGGGGATCTTATCAGAAGAAACAACAAGTACAACTCATGCTCAACCCTTTGTCTTTATGGGTGAAATTTCACCAGTTTGGTGCATTTTGTTGGCCTTGCCTACTACTACCAAGGCAAGGATATTGTGTTTAGATTCATTATAGAGTATATAGTAGCTTAAGGGATTTTTATAAGCCCCTAGGTAATAATAATAGGTCTATTTTTTTAATATGAGGATTAAATTTGAAATATGATATTTTGGCTTGTGTTGAAACTTGAGATTAGTTACATAGTTATTATAGTAGTATCTTGAATGATTTCAGTTTCTTTTAGAGGATTTTTTGAAGATTATATTTTCCCATGGTGAAATATTTGAGTTTTCATAATTCGTCTTTTGCCTCTCAAGATACTTTTTAAATGTAAATGGCAAGGCCACAGTGTGACACACCCCTTGTTTAATTTTGAAAAAATGGGGTGACTTGGGGGTTTTTTTTTCTATTGCCATAGTTTTAATTGCATTTTTGCAGTAGATAGCCAACAATATAGAAAGATGCTTATGTTCTTCTTTTGCTTTCATAATTTGTTTGTAACCAAATTTGGCTAAACCCTATTTCTTGTTGTTTTACCACCTTAGCTCCATCACAAAAGTGGTCATCACAAACTCATAATTTCTAGTGTTTTGAAATAACAGTTCCAGCATGATGATTGTAATAGCTGATCTAACTTTGCAAATAGTTCATTATGTTAGTTAATCTACAGAATCAGAAACCCACCCCTAAAACACATCAACTTTCAGATTAGTTTTCAACAGATTAATTTTTTAGGGTTTAGGGTTTCATTAGTGAACATAATATAGGGAAAAAAAAAGAAAAAGATTCATTCAGTAGTAGCCTTTAGTTTATTGCTGTAGATAAATGTTTTATAGTACTATTTTTTTAGTAATAAATATAATGTAAAAGATTAGATTTATTTAGTTGGAGCAAGTGAAACGCCAACCCACGCCTACTTTCATGCAAGCAACTCCCATGACCAAAGCCCTAAACCTTAAACTGGGCGCGACTGACCCAGCACCCACCAGCACACCATCCACTGGATGATGGTTATTACTCAGTTGTGGATGAACCTCAACTGAGTTAATATTTGGTTTCATCTTGGTAATCAATTCCGTAGGAGATAGGTCTCGTACATAGGTAGGTAGGTAGGTAGGTAGGTAAGTAGGTAGGAAGGAAAATAGGTAAGTACTAAGGAAGTAGATGCTTTGTACATATGTAAGGGCTGTTTTCCAAACCAACTGAGGTAACCACCATGGTTAGTGAGGGAAGTAAAAATGAACAGAAAACTGTTTCCTCATCACTTGCCATTCATCCTTCATGGCGCACTGATGGGTGCTGGGTCTCACAATCTGTAGACCTAGGGAGTGTGAGAATTGGTAGAATCTCCTTTGTTTAAGCGTTTTTGGGTCTGCAGCTTTGCGATCTTATAGATTATATAGGAATATATGTGTGAGAGAAATTTCATGTCATTTGGATTTGTATTGAGAGAGATCTAAGCATCTGAAGTTTCAGTCTCAGTTTTGAAGTCAGTTTCTCTTGAAAGTGATATCTCTTTGTGGTCATCATCAACAGGGCTGAAATTTTGAGCAGACCAAACTGTTATGAACTGGCTACAAACAAGTGGAGAATTATAAGACAAGACCAAGTTGATGGATCAATAAACTTGTCTTGTCTTGTAATTCTCCACTTGTTTGTAGCCGGTTCATAACAGTCGCAACCCTATCATTGATTGGCGATCTAAGACCCTCAACTTCAGTGGAATAGGAGCCTTTGCAAAGGTGGTGTTGGGTGAAATCCAGTCTCACGGCTCCTACTGTGACTGGATGTTCTCGTTTTCCAATTCTTGGGGAGTTTTCACAGCTTGTACTTGAAGTTTGACAAGCTTTTGAGGGCACTGGCGAGCTATGTGCCCTAGGTTGCCGCAGTAAAGACACAGGTTGTTTATCCTTCGGCAAAGTTTCTCGGCTTCTGTCAAAGGTTTAAACTTGGTTGCCCGACCTGCCTCTTTTGTCAAAGGTTTTGGAAGACGCAAATGATGGAATGACTACGTTACATCTATATGAAGACTTACCAAATTCTGTAAAAAGATAGTTAAACATCAAACTCTTTGTTTTTCTAAGATAGAATGTTAGTAGATGATTGGGGATTTGAATAATTCTAGGAATGTCTTGTTCAATGCCTTGGTTTAAAGACTCAACTCCTCTTTTGGGCACATAATCTTTGCTAAGCAAGTGTAAATACAATTGGGTGGTACCATTGGGAACCATTTCAAGGAATGGTCAAGGAACAAAAATTGGCCATATAATATTCATGGCCCTTTTTCAATAATTTTTTTTTTGTAATTTTTTTTTCCTCATGTTTGTTTATTGCATGCCAAAGTATATAGCTTGAAGTTTTCATTATAGTTAATAAAAGTGAAAATCATTACAAATTTTTTTGTGTTCCTTATTGATGTGGCCTCTTTAAGAATCAAGTTTCTAAACTTTGGAAATTAATAACTAAATTATACTTACTCAAATAATTATTCAGTAAAAATATCAAATATAATGCCACTTAAAATACCTTAAAATTTTATATTAAAAAAAAAACCTCAAATTTTGTTTGAAAAGTGTTCATAACTAAAAGGTTCAAAGAGAGTAGCCATTGTGACATTCTTAAAACTTTGTGTGAATGTAATAAATAAGAACATCAAAATTCTAAATATTTTTTACATTGCTAAAGTCTCAAAATCTATACAACCTAGTTAATGCATTCAACAAAACAATTTATTAAAAACCTTTTTTTTGCATGTTTCCTATATTTTTCCAAAGTTTGATGGGTCCTAAAAAATGAAGGTGTAACACTCCTAGTGGTACCACCCAACACCCACACATGCGTTCCAACATAATTAAAGCAAAAGTAGAAGTAATTCATAGGGTTCACTTCATGTGCTTGAACAAAAGAAGGGCAAGAGTAATAGTAGTTCATAGGGGTCATGTCATGGAGATGATGAGAGGCTTTAAGAATTTCAAAAGCAATTTTTATGACAAATCAATGTGATGTTATTGGTTTCTTTTATTGTTGTAATGTTTGTTGATTTTGTGATTGGGGAAAGAGAGTGTCCATGTAATTGGGAGCTCCAAAGTGAGACAATGTTGGAAAGTTTTCTTATGGGAAAGAATTATTGAGTGACATTTAGGACCTTGTTTCATTTTTGTTTACTTCCTAAGTCAATTGTATAGTGTTTGTTTTCTGCTTATCTCTATGGGGATTAATAGTCATCTATTGTTGAACGGTGGCAACTATGTTATGTGTCAAAAAATCCCAGAATATACCATGATTTGTGACTAATTGAATTATGATGTATGGGGTTGTTTAGTGTTGTCTGTGGGAATAAGTTCATTGGAGTTGGGATTCATGTTCAACCATAACTAAGGCTGCCATAAAAAGGGCCCAATTAGTAAAAGAATATATTGGAAGACTTTGGATGAAGAAGGCATGTTGATTTTTTTTTGGAAAAAAGAGTTTTGAAGTTAAGTGACTTTGCTTTTTCTTTGGATTTTTGATTGGTGTGTGTTGTGTGTAAAATGTGGATGAAATGAATGTTCATTAACATTTCAATGTATTGATTCTAATGTTCTCAAAAAAAATTCTATTGTGCATGGAAAATCAAGACAAAATGTATGAATAGAATGTTAGAATGCTTAGGAGTAAATATTCATATGGAAACAATGAAGATCATTAAAGGATTTGAAAAAGCTAGCAGGTGATGGCATTCTCTTCCTTAGGCTTAGTAAGTGAATAATTTGAAGCATTTTTCTTCATCACAGTAGGATAACTGTGGGGGGAGGTGAAGAGTTATTTACATAGGTGTTTTGAGTGGGTTCCAATCTCCTTTTGGGTGTCATGGGCAGGTTGTTGGAATAGTTATTACAAAGCTAACAGAATACAACTTGTTGAGAACTTCAAGGGAATTTTTTTCACTTGTCAAAACTTTTAGGATGTTGAAAATTGGAAGGATTTTGTTATGGAATATGGGACTTGGACTTGATGTCGATGGTGGGAGAAGTGACTAGAGGGTGTGAGATTACGGAACCAAAGACTAAGATGCCATGAAGAAAACAAAGATGGATTATCATAGTAAACCCAGAGTGATTTGATTCAACATGCATCTATAGGATTGTATGTTGCACTAGTCTACAAATAATGTTTGAAGCAAGTTTTATATCAATATAAAATAAAATTTCTAACCCAAGATTTCCTTCTTTGCAATGTGAAGCTGGGCAATTTGTGTATTTTGTCAAATTACTTTTTTTTTTGGTTACAAATACATCTAAATAGGTTTTTAAAAATCCAAGTAAATGCAAATAGTTTGTATCCCATACTATAGAATGAATTTCAATGAGAAATATTCGAATTTTTTCAACTTTCAAGTTGAAGTTTGAAATTGACATATGTATGTTTTCAACTTTTGCATATTATAATCATTTAAAGTATATCAAAATTTTAATGAAAAAGTTGTGAGAGTGAAATTGGAATGGTCTAATTGCTGAAGACCCATAGATTAGATTATAGTGATCAAACTTTTAAAACATAAAATTTGTGTTGCACTTCTTATTTCCAATAACCACTGTCATGGAATTTATGTGCTTTCTTTTCATCCCTGATTAACCTACTGACTTGGGGAAATTGGGGCCCTTGTCTTTTCGTTACACCATTTTCAATCAATTGAGCTAGATTTCTATGCCTATCGGTATTAAACTATAAAAAAGCATCTCTTTGAACCAATACTCATCACAAGAGTTTCAATTGGTACCAACAGCACACACCCAATTACCTAAAAACATTCATTTTCAACCTTCATTGAACTTTTAGTGATGAAAATACTCAAATTTCAATAACTCATGCATTGCAGTTCTAAACATTGCAAAATCACATTGGTGCCCCCTTACTTATTGAGGCCTTTCCAGGTATACCAAAAACACGAAGCAAAGGACCTTACTGTGTGACAAACCATACAGAACAAACACACTACCTTAATAGATGGACTTTGAGGTTTATGGCACAAAGTTATAATGTTATCACAATAAACCAACAAATACAAGTTTTACACATGGAATCTAAATTGAATTGAATTGAATTCAAACTCAACTAAATTCAATTCAACAATTGGATTTCTGTACTGAATTGAATTGAATCAAGATTAAATTCAAGAAAATGAGATGCAAATCAAGAGACGGTGTTGAAAATCTACTTGTAAATATGATGTTGCGGTGAAGAAAAAAAATCAAATAAAAAATCTGAAAAGAAAATTTTCCATGCCTCTTTACTTGGGAATGGGCTAAACAGATTCCAGTCTGGAACTGTCCAAGTGACTACTGCAACCTATAGTTCTATCATCTAAACCAGCTCAGATGAATCATCATCATTCAACTTATTCAAGCTAAAATTGCCTGTACAGAATCCATTTTCACAAACTCACACAAATACACGCTCCTTCTTACAAAGGGATACCACATCCCTCAAAACACATTTATGGTTCCTATGTAGCTTGTGCGTTCAGAACATCAACCAATAGATTGATGCAGCTGGATCTAGTCTTGCGTAGTTCGGACACAATTGCTAAAATCGAACAACACTAGAGCCTACTTCTCATCACTTGCAATGACAATCTGCTTACTAGCCATTTGAGTCATAATCATTACTCTTGTGGGCTTTCTGATCTCTCCTGTTATGGCAATTTTAAAGACAAGCCCAGCTAGCATGTTTAGAACTCAATAACCTTAAGGGACAGATGCACTCTTCATGACAACTCTGAACAGCATGCAAGCACTTTGGGAATCCCTCAACAACATGCACAGTAGTAAAATGAGCCACCATTGCCTCTTTCCCAAAGGCTTTATCAGATTCCAATAGCATGCACCAGGTCATTCTCCGAATCTATCTTCCACACATGTAGGACTTCAGGAATTCATGAATCACTAGTTCTGTACAAAACATTCTTTCTGAGCAATATCTCTATTACTAAGCTAGAGGCTCAAGCTATTGAAACAAGAATTGTACTGCGAATAAGAGTACACTAGATACAGCCACTTATTGCACACAATCTCAAATATGATCAACTTAAGGACTGTATGTTGGTGCTTGAAGTAGGCAGTTGTTGACCACATGAAGTTAATGCTCCAGAAAATTTTATGCTGCTGCAGTTCCAATCTGCATGATGAGGAAAGTGCTCGCAAATTATGTTAGGATAATTGACAAGCCTCCAAAATGCTGCTGAAGTAACAATGAGATCAAGAATGCAAATGCTTCAATCTGCTCTCAATGCCTTGTTTCCCTTTTAGCTCAATCATGCCATGCATGTGAGATGTTTTCCTTATTTGAGTTCTTACATACCTATTTGCAAGGCAGCAGGCAGCACAATGAGATTGGCTGTATACAGAGTCACTCTTGCAGGGTATGGAGTGCAGAATGGAGAGCATCTTCCAAGTACTTTTCTGCAGCTTCATACTCACGCTGTTTATCCTTAATGGCAAGCTCTGCCAGTGCCTTGTCCTGCCACACACAATACTATTTCAGTTCTATTTCCTACATATCATGGTATAACACACCTTGGTATTGCACTGACTGCTCTATCCTAGATGCAAATTCAAAATAGGCAATACAGCAGCAAAACCATAGATTGCAAATGAACTGATGTATGTGAATCCCTGAAGGGTTCTCTGACAATGGAAACATTGCCCTAAAAGGACTTGCATCTCAGTTGAAACAAGGGCTACCTTGGAACAGCTGTGAAAGCACCATGCCTCTAGCTACACAGCAAAGCATCAGAAAAGAAATTGCTTTTGTGTCCAAGAGCCGTACAGGGGGAAGGTCTTGGTAGCTGCGCAGGGTGTCAAGAATGGGCTTTGTTTTGCGCTCTAGTTCGTGACGATGCTCCACCATAGCCATGAGAACACCATGGCTTATCTCTGGTGTGTATCCAAGTCGTCGAAGCAATGACTGTAGAAGGAGAGAAGTTCATTAAAACTCTTTTGATAATGCAAAGGAAACCTTTCCAGGGGCATCATCCACTGCAGCAACAGATCTGAATAACAGGCATAACTATGAACAATCAAAAGAAAAACCTTCCATTTCTGAATAAAAAGAACCAAAGTACTCATCTTGCATGCAATGATCTAACAAACTATGAACAATATGATTCTGAAGTAGAAAAGGAAAACAGCACCTTATAATTTGCAAGCTGCTGCAGGTATTGGCGTTCTTTGGAAGCCATCATTTTGAGGTTGGTTTGCCACTGCATCATGGGCCCCTCGCGTATTGCAACCTCCTCCTCCAGCTGAGCAAGCGCCCTTCACCCTTCCAATACTCAGGAAACAAGAGGCAAATCCAAAAAAGGGTTACAGAGTGGTGGGCAGTGAAAAAGCACATTCCCTTCCTTGAAGTGGTCTACCAAAGTGCATGCTGGAGGACACACCTTTTCAAGTAAGTGAGCCGAGCAATGGCCTTGCGTGTATTATCAAGCAGCAGTTTGGACTCCTTCTGCACTTTGGTCCTTTTCTCCTCCACATCAATTTTCTTCAGCGAAAGCTCCGTCATCGCCACAATGGCACTGCCAAGCAAGAATGTAAGGCCCAGAAAAAAAAAACTCTCATTCCAAGCTTCATGCATTGGAGTGTCAAACAAGGTTTTGCTTGCTACCAATCATGGAAGTGCTCCAAAAGCTTCATGCATTGGAGTCAAATAAGGTTGTTTGCAAATCAGGAGATGTTCCAAAGAGAAACACACATACCTACTGGTCTCAGTATCCTTCACATCTAGCAAGTGAGCAACATTTGCAAGTGTCTGAGCTGCCATGACCCCACTTTGCGATAGATTCTCTTGTGATAGCCCTATGCACTCCAGAATCTCACGGAGCCTGGCTGCTGCAAGTGTGCCATCATCCCCAAAAGCATTTGCATAATCAGCATTGTTGGTAAAACCCAACAAAAGAATTGAAAAAAAGAAAATGCAAGAGCAGCAAGAAGCTATCTCTGGCCTTGGCTGCGGTACTCGGCAGCTTGCTGCCGGAGATCGGTGGCAATCACATTGGCTGCATGAGTGCGATGTTGCGATAAAGTGGCAAGGCTGTGGAGGTGCGCCACAGTCGAAGGCGTATACTCAAACTCCGGCACTTCCTTCCCTACTGCTTCAAAGGCTCCTCGCAGCCATGTCTTCACCTCCCCAATGTGTGCGACATCGAAAACCCCATCGCCAGTTGCTGCTGCACCACTCCCACTCTCCATTGCACCAGTCGCCCCTGCCATCTTCTTCCCCAAAACACCGATCTAGGAACCAAGTCTCACATGCTGTTCCTCACTCGTCTTGCCTCAAACCCTAACCCTAATCCTGTTTGTTTACGACTTCACAAAGAGAGAGGGAGAGAAAGAGATACACACACACACACACACACACACACAGGCAGAGGAGGCACAGAACAAGTCTTCAGCTTCCTTTTGCTTCTCTCAATCATGCTGCAAACACACTTGGTGTTCGAGCATAACAGTAACACTGTGGTTTCCCATTGAAGTTGCCAAAGTTTCATCAAATTGTTGCCATTGCTGTTCTCACAACGTCGCCATTTACATTGTTTAGGGTACACTCCCGGTGTTGTCAGGTCGCACAACATACTCCCTTGTGCGCATGTGTATGTGTTCGTCCTGATTGAACATGGATTCGCTTTGCATTTTGTTGTGCTGGATGATCCATTCCATGACACTCCCTCCTCTCTCCATGCTGCTTTCTGTTTTCTCATGGATTTGCTTGCATATTATGTGTGATTGACAATGATACATAATTATGATCACTACATGTTTTGATCACACATCACTAGCTCTCTGTGCAGATAGGAATCTGTATTGCATTCATTTGATGATCCTTTTGTTTTTCAGCATCCCAAAACAAAAGAGTTCTAGCTATCTTTCCTGCTTCTCTCAATTCTTTCATTTGTTCATTTTGATCTTGTCTTCAAAGTTTTTCAATAGGGTTGTTGGCAAATTGGTGTTGGTGTGTTTCCATATATACATGTGTTTGCCCTTCATGACAATGTTCAAGTGCACAACAATCTTGACCATGAGCAAATGTTAATCAATCACTTTCAGTAAGTCTTTGTTGTCAAACCAGTGTTAGGTGGGACTCCCGTCAAACCCAAGTTAGAAGGCTGCCACATTCTTCACTGTGTTGTTGCTTGCATACATGACAACAGTGCAAACATACCCAACTGGTGATGAAAACAGCAAGGGGCTCTTTACTTAACAGCATGTAAGAAATTGTCACCCCAGTACTGTATCAGAGAAAAAACAAGTAAGATTTTTCTTTTAGCAATTGGATGTGACTTCTATAACTGAGTCTTACTGATAAAGCTGATCATACTCCGAGCTCTTTGGAACATGGTGTCCAATCGTTGCCAGGTAGTGGTTTGGTGGTGCCATAATTTTGCTGCCTTCTCTTGCAAGAATGGTTGAGAAAGAATTGTCTCTGCATGAATCTGCAGACATTTCCACCTTAAGTCAGCTGACATTCTCAAGGTTCACCCTCAGAATTTGAAGCACCACATTCACATTTGTTCTTTGCATATAACCAACAGAGCAAGATTCCAGAGTCACACACACATATTACCTCAAGGAAGAGCTGCATGAGTGCTTGAATAAACTCAAAGTTATTGTTGGATTTCAGCTCTGCTAGTAGAAAGTCAAGCACCATGCCAATATCTTGCAATTCCTGACTCCGTGAGTCAATGTCATCATCTACAATCTCCATAACCCTAAACTCTGCATCCACTTCTGAGGGTGACATGCTCTTGATATGTACAACCAAGCTGGAGTCTGTTCACCATTTCCAGAAAAAAATTTCAGTGCCCATGCATGATGGTGTCTAAAGAACAAACAAGAAGGAATCTAGACATGGAGATCCAGCTGTCCCCAACCAGCAGAATCAGATGCACCCTGATAAGGGAGCTTGATAGTTTACGGAAAGAATTACACTGAGCATGAGCTTGTTGCACAACTCATACCATGACAAATTGTACCATAGCCATGTTCCCATTTAAGTACTGGAAAACACAAGCTAAACATCAGAACCCCAAGAAGTTTCCTGTGATGAATTCTGAAGACAGCAAATGCTACTGTACAAAACATAGATATATCAGTGTACTGAAGAGGTCAGAAATACGCACAATCTCCATTCTCACTGCATTCATACAGGAGATGCATGAAAAAAGTCTGGAAGTCATTGCGCCCTGATCTTATGTGTGACATCTCCACATTGTTGTCTGTTCCATTTCCAATATTCCCTGCTTCCTTTCCATTTGCAACTACAAATTCAGGTTTGCCTGAAAGTGATGGTAAACTGGGCAGGAAAAAAGGAGCCCTTTCTGGTTTCTTTGGTGCACTTGTAGGCTTGTTTCGGATCTGCCATCAAGAGACAAAAATTGTTAATGACCTTTTTAGGCAACCTCTCTGTGCAGGCCATGGAAGTCAAGCTCTTGACATTGATGTCCCACTAAGTATATCCCTCCATGGTGGTAATGGTAAGAAGTGCAGATTTTAGTAGCATCCAATGCAGAGCTCAATATGACGGCCTACAGAATGAAGGAATTCACAACAGCTTGGAACACTTTGTGAACATTCATGCCAGAGAAAGACCCTGGAGCAGCAGCAGCAGCTAGTTGCAAAATAGAAGATGAAGAAAGAGACAAGGACCACCTTAATTGTATCCAAATTGATAAGGCCCTGCCATTGAGGTTTAGGGAGCATGGAAAGTGTGATCAAGTTTGGTGTGATCTGCTTGCTTTCTACTGAGATTGTCTCATCATGACTGTCATTAGCAGAGGTCATAATATCTTCAGCTGGCAACTCTGGCATTTTCTCCACCTCATCAATAATACCATCCTTTGAAGCAGAGACAGTAGGCATTGACATGTCTCTCACAGCTTTCCCACTTCCTTGGACTACTAAGTCTGCAAACCCAGAATACAGCAATCTATTTGCCCTGTGCACAGTAAGAGAGATCTCAACAAATTCAGCACCATACACCAAGAGAATAAACGTATTGTGAAAAGAGTGTTGTCTGGCACTCATGCTCCCACACAATAGAAATACAATGATATTATATATCTCTGAAATTGCAGAGAAAAACTCCAGGGAACACTTTGAGGGTAACCCAACAATAGGTGCAGTCATAACCTTATGAGAAATGCTCACAAAGTGTCAGAACATTACCTTCATCATGAATAGCAGTGATGGGTTGCCACAACTTCCCACTTAGTGTGGTATGTCTGAATAAGGCCTCAAGACAGGGCTGTCTCAGCAGTGCCAGGGTAGTTGTTCAAGAAAGTTACTCACCATGTATAGATGCCATTGCAGTTCACATGTGAGGTGGCCAGCATGTCCATGCCTGGTGAAAGTGAAAGAGCTGTCACAGCTGTGCCCACATGCATGGCATCGACCTGCTTGGCGGCAACAACATCCCACACACGCACAGTGGCATCCATAGCTGCTGACAGTAGCAACTTGCCATCTTCACTGAAGCACAAATCAGTGACACGATCTGTGTGACCCTCAAAAATTCGCACAAGGCGTGCAGCCACAATGTCATATAGTCGTAACAACCTGTCATCTGAAGCAACTGCTACAAGGCCTACATAAAGAGATCAGGAATGTCAGAGCTTGTAAGTGTGGGACAGTTTGCAAGAAACAATCTCCAAATGAACTTAAATGCCTTCCAAAACAACTGTACAGCATCCATGTACAAAAGTTGCTATCAGGTTGCATTGGCTCAGGGAGCAATTCCCCAGATATATGATGAGAGGAAAGCTGACAAACCATTTCCTTGGTGTGTCACCATCTTCAGCACTGGAGATCCAACAGATACTATGGACTTGAGTTCACGTCCTTTAAAGCTCCAAACCTGCATGAATGTATAGAACCATTTCAATGCAGTTGCATTAACAACAAGGTCCCTGCATAACTTCATAATACCAAATCATGGGAGGCATATAGCAATATAGCACAGATGGCAATAAGTGACATAGAACCTTGCTTTTCTTCACTAAAAGCACTTTTTCTTCCAATGCTCACAGACAATGTGATAGAATAAGACAACAGGAGACCTTGATGAATCCATCATAGCCACCACTTGTGAGCAATGAGTTGGTTGCATCAGAAGTCAGTCCAAGGACAGGCCCATTATGCCCACGCAATTCTCCAACTGCAGGATCTTCAAATGTGCCTCTCCTTATCCCTGACTGCAAATTGAAACATTCGATCCACCCTGCTTCTGTTCCCAAAACTGCAAAAGTGCCACATGCACTAATTGCACAGCTCTGCACACCACACACCCTGACTAATAAGTTTCTCAGCGTGCTTGTCTTTACTCTAGGCATACATAATTCTCAACCCACCAAGAGCAGAGCTTCTATAACATTGTGTAAGACACAAGGAACCAAAAACCTCTGATACATCCCTCCCAATCCCTTTTCCTTTGAATCCATGATCAAGCACAGCCTGCTACAAGGTACCAGGTTAGTGTGAAAGAAATCTTCATGTGAGTAGCATTCAATGTTCGACACGGACTGCTAGGATGTTCTGATCCTGGCCTTGTCACTACGAGGTAGTTGTATGTACTGAAATGCCAATAGTGTGCATGAAGCAACAAAATAGTTGATAACAAACCTTCACAGGTGCAGGATTATCCGGAGAAGGTTTAAGGACTTGCTCGCCAATGACAAAGTTTTGCAGACTCCAAGTGTAGGCTACACTTTCATCCATGTGACAGGTGACCACATTACACCAATCACGTTCTCGAATTTCAACTGCATAGCCCAACACAGTACTCAGAAATTCTTTCCAAGTTTGATAGGATCCACCAGAATTGGTTCACAAAACATCAATTAATTTGAAACGCAATTCAACACGCAATTTATGTTTTGACCTGCATCAAATGCTATCACTGGTGGCAACTTGAACTCTCCATCCTGCCACATTGGACCAAGATGAAGTCAAGCAAAAACCCAAAGAAGAAAAAATCAACAGCACTTCATCCAATGCGATAGACCTGCATTTTCTTACTACCATCAGCTACAAATTCTCAGAGCAAGAAATTGATAAGAAGACCAGAAACACATTCATCCCCATTCAACAAACTGATGTCATCTAGACTGGTCATTTCCAGGGTGACCAGCTCCTATCAAGTTGCAAAATCCGTGATGAGACTGTACAAACAGATATCCTCAAGAAACTTTCCAATTTGACTCCCTAGGTGAAGTTTTCAGGACTGGTGGTTGACTGGCATATCTTGCACCCATGCAACTGTTCCCACATAACTTGTGGGTTTGTCCCAAATCAGGCATCAAAGCTGGCAAATATTGGTGGATCAAAGCTGACTTGCTGCACCATTCATCCTTGCAGGAAAAAAAAGTGTATTGTCCACAAAGAATCTAGTTGGCAACATACCTTCAATTTCATCTTCCGTGCACTTTTGCTTCCTTGTGAGAGTTCCCTACTTTGTTGATCCTGCAGAAAAAAGCTCCCAAATTTTACTACCTAAAGCAAAGCACTCTTAACTGCAGTACAAAGCCACAGAATTCCTCACATCAGCACAATTTGTAAATTTGGTCAAACCTCCTAACCAACAAAATGGGGGTACATCAACACTACAATTTGAGCACATTGTAATCTACTCAATCTCCAATAGTCTTCACCCAAAATCTGTAAAACAGAGATTACTACTGTACATCCTTCTTAAATAAAGCTGGGTGTTCATGAATTGCACCTGAATAGTGGAGAAGACACGAAAAGATCGGTCCAGGCCACCAGATAAAATGTGACCCCCATTTCCATAATACCTAAAAGATAAGAACAGCAATAACACAGCAATCTTGACAATTCTGTACAGTGGAAGGGCCTGATTTTCTCATTTCTCCTGTCTAACCCAGAGAGGACGTGCATCATAACTTCATGATAGTTCACCCACATGATGCCATAAAATAAGGGGCTGAAGTTACCAGTTGAGTACTGTTTTCAAGGATCAGAAGAGACACAGCAGCTGACCTGATACAAGTAGGAGGTGCACTGTGACCACTCCGGAAGCGTAACAATCGGGCCTCACTATCACTGGTGTCAAAAATCCACATCTGCTCCATCAAGCAATGAATTTCCAATATCATTATTACCACAGCCTTCAGAGTCGCTTTCAGCTAAATCACTGATGTGCTTTCGAGAAGTTTCTTCTATACTTCACCGTGACTGAGCACTTTACACGCAGTGGGTCCTTGAACAAATAAAGCAATACAAACTCCTCATACACCCAGTCAGTTGCAGAAAAAATGAAGGTTGTAACAAGTAAGACATCAGTCTTAAGTGTGAGTAGTCATTGACAGACATATACAAGATTGTTTCAGTAGAGGACCTCATAACCAGAGGGCAGTTACCTTCAATGAGTTATCTGTACCAGCACTGAGCAATACAGGCTCATTCGCCAAGAATTGAAGGGAAGAGACAGCTGATTCATGGGCACCCTTGATGACTGCCTGCAATTTCCTTTTCTCCAAATTCCAGATGCTGATCACACCAGAGATCCCTCCTGCTGCCAAAAAGGCCTGCCCATCTGCCAAGCCAAAGTTAATCTAGCAGCTTATCACAACCCACTCTCATAAAAACTGGTTGCCATACTGATCAACCAAATGGGGTTTGACATGGAATCAGGAAGAGATATAACATGCCAGGGTTGCTGGTAACTGCCATGCCTAACACTCTGGAGCATAGATTTTGTAGAACCAGATAACTTAACTTCCAGCAAACACAATGTTGAACTCAAGGCCAATTGACGACTGGTGATTAAACATTTCTAGAGAATTAACACAACTGCAGGTATACCAATTTTGTTAGTTGCAAAGGAAAATAGCACAGAGTTTAGCAAGACATATCTGACTCAGGAGATGATAGACAATTTCATCAACAGATAGAATGACAAACACCAAAACTCCTTGAATAGATAGATGAATTGTCAATCTAATCCAGTCAATCTAGGATAAGTCAATGCCAGCATCATGACAAAACAGAAACATGGGAAACATACCTGTGCGGAAAGAGAGAGATGTGATGGGTCCTCCAGTTGTGTGAGAGAATGACACAACTGTCTCGTCATACCGAAGGTTGTGTACATGGATTTTCCCATCACTACATCCAATCCCTACTGTATCAAGTGCTGGAGATGAGACACAGCAACGAACAGCTGAACCCCAACCCTTGAACTCATAAATCATTTTGCAGGTGCTGATGTTCCATAATTGCAAAGAGCCCTCCTCACTGCCAATTAAAATCTGCCACCATGTACTGCCAACTTCAGGTTCAATGCTTGACAGTAGTCAAGCAGTCAAACATATCATCAAACAACTAAGAGAAGAAGAAGAAGAAACTGCAGTGCACTGAAACTTACCTTGTTGAGGTAAGTGTCGGGGTGCATGAGACAGGTTGGGGTGAAGGTATTCCGAAACAAAAGCTCTCCAACTGGATCCACCGGTGCACCTGACTCGCTCCCACAAGCTGGCCAAACAAGTAACCGACCTTCTGCTCCAATACTCAAAATGTGCTGCCCAAATTGCAAAAGCAGCATCACTTTCTCACTATGACCGCTTAACGTTGCTACCTGCAATGATGGACAGATTGATAGGTAACCAGTATACACAAGTTATTGCAATTGTGCAAGAAATTCCATTGCGACTTGATGATCGTTCTAATACACAAACCCATTTACAGCAAACACAAAACTATCCATCTGGAAAGCACATTTGTGGCAAAACTATCAATTAGGAAGTGCATTTTGCAGCAAACTCAAAATGAAAACTATCAATCTGAAAACATATTTGCAGCAAACAGAAAAATAGTTGTCAATACTTGAGAATGCCAAAAACAGTGGAGCAACATCCAGACAGATGAACCACAAAAACTACATTCAAGAGAATGGATCTTGATGCTAACTTTCACATCAAAGCTCTGATCATCCTAAAACCTAAACCCTACATAACTTTGGGGGACAATTGAGCTCGCAACACAATAGGGATTCCGAAGTGAAAAATTGAAACGGACCTGGTGAGCTCGCTTGAACACCACAATGTGGTGTCCTGTGGCTACATATGTGTAGTCCCGGAAAGATGCCAATGCTCGTATCTTCTTTTCCAATTGTGGCCCTGCATCATAAGCAAAATTGTGCAACAACATCAGACAAAATCAGACATCATGAGATATGATGTTGTTGTACCAATACCTCTCCCTCGCATGGCAAGCTGAAAACAATCTTGCAAGAACCACCTGAGGGAAAACAATTCTTCAAGAACGCAGAAAAGTTCACTGGAGAGATTTGGGACAATCGTGTTTTACCTACAATGACGAGAGCAAGGTTTGCACACTGCAGATACAAAAAACACACACACGCGAGAACAAAAAAGAATAGCGCCGTCAGTAAAACGAGAAGCGACACAGCGACTTACTACAAAAAAAACAAGAGACTGGATCACAAGACATTGTAGTTGTTTTAGTGATAGATTCCACACTGCGCCACTTACATTGTAGATCTGCCAAGCCTTTCCGACGCTCACCGTCACGAAATTCTCCATGCCTCTCCTCTGTAAAGAGAAAGGCGTCCCATCTGTGACATATCCCAGTGCCCTGTAGGGCTCAAATATCCCCATCCCTTGCCTTTCTCCTCCACTGCAGCGTAAGCTCTGTGATGATGATGATGATCTTCGCGCTTGTGTTCCCCTCCCCTATTAGAGCACGAGCTAAAAACAAAGCGCAAATACCCACCGCGACAACACGCGCGCAGAGGAAGGGAGAAACACGCACGGGTAGGAGGAGGAGGGTTTAGGGTTTAGGGTTTTATGGGCTTGAGGACGAGGGTTTTGTTTTTTATGTGCTCTTCGTTTAGAGCGTTGATTTCTTCTCGGCATTTTCTGGATGGCAGTCCGTCCAGAAATTTTACCACCCTTTCATTGTTCTCCTTCTGTCTGGTGTTTGTCGCGCTTCCTGAAATGCTCGGACCGTATGTAGGAACAAAGAGCTCTTTGCTTGCTGTGCAGCATGGAAGACGCTCTGTGGTAATTCTCTTCTGTATGGGTACTTTCTCTCTCCCTGGATCACCACGTCCCTCTTGTTCTCTTTTTGTTACTTTGTCTTCCTGCTGCAAGAAGCTCAGAGTTCCTGTTGGATTAAAGAACTTCCTTGCTGTGCAGCAATGGAAAGACTCTCTGTGCGTGAATTAGTCTTTTGTTTTGTTTTTATCTTGACAACTGATGAGAAAAAAACTTGGTAGTATGTTGTGGAGATGTTTGTGGATCAGTTTTGGCATCACATCAAAGATGATAAGGATCAAGAAGAAGGTAGATGGAAATCGAGATCCGAGTTTATCAACATCAGATGCTTAAGATTTTGCTGGTGGTTTCCCACCATGATTTTCTGGCACAAAGATACTACACTTTGTTTGTGAAAATGAAGCACCCAGGCTCATGTGTCCCAAGCAAGCAAGTCCTGGAGATGGAACTGAATACATACTTCAAGTGTACGCAGAGAAAAATTACACATGATTGTAACTGCGTTGTTGTGGATGGTCTCTGCCATTTGTGATGAAGAAGGTGATGATGGTCTGACACATTTTGATTAGCAAGGACTCATAAGCTTATGACTGCACTTTATTGTCATGTTACCTTCAAATTTGTTAACATTGTGGAGATTTCTCTGTGTTTTCATACTGCTATTCATGCTGCTGAAGGTGATGATGATGGCCTGACACTTTGTGAGCAATGACTCTCGAGCAGCATTCTTGCAGTACATGCATAGTTTGCAAGAGAGACACAAGCATTGAAGCACGATCAAGAGAAACCCTAGTCTGTTTGATCTGAAAGCTAACAACAACAACAACAACAACAAGCAAGAGGAAGACAGAGAGTTGTGAATGGCAGCAGAGAATGATGACAGTGATGATGGCAGCACATGGAGCAGGAGACAAGTCTTGCTCACTCCAGAAGGGCGCCCCGTGCCCACTGAACTACCATGGCAGTGAAGGCTAGGCTTCTCGGTCATTTCTACAACTCTTGTTGCAGGTTCTGTCTTGACTCTCTCTGTGCTGTTTGAACTCTGTATGTTGACAATCTCATTTGTACAAAAAGAGGGGAATTCGACAATTCCCCTCTTTTTTTCTTTTTTTTAGAAAGAAAAGTTGCTGCCTCCTTTTGCTTTTGACTCTATGTCTCTGGGCAGATATCTATGTGCTTCTGGCATGTGGATGCTGTATCTTTGTGCTATCTTTGTTTTGCCATAAAGATAGCAGGATTCAAGCAATGTATTTCTTTGTTGTTTTTTTGGGCTCTATGTCTCTGGGCACAGATTTATGTGGTTCCAGTATGAGGACGCTGTACTTTTGTGGTATTTTGTTTTGTTGCAAAGATAGCAGGATTCAAGCAATGTGTTGGCATAAGAAGCTTGCCTTGATGCTTACAGTCCTTCTTGTCCAATGTTTCATTCTGAGAAGTGCAGTCATAGTTGCCTGGTTTTTGGGGTTATGATACACAGGAAAAATGATAGAACTTGATTGTGAAGGAGTGGTGTGTGAAATGGTTGTGTGCAGGTGCTCTAGGTGCAGGATCAGGGCTTTTGATTGGAGCTGTGTGTGGACAACCTACTGTTCACTTTTCAGCAACACTAGGCACTAATTTTTCTCTTGCTTCCTGCTGCTTCTGTTGTACATCTCTTTTCTGTAATCCTCTTCCCCTGCACTGGTCAATTCAATCGTCAGTCTTCATGGCTGCAAAAGGAATGAACAACAAGAGAAAAATCTTCCCTTGTTTTTTAGCATGGCGTCTGCAAAAGTGGATTCCATCTTGTGAGAGATTCTTGATTTTTGCTTCTGTCATGCATGGTATGTAACTTGCTTATGTCTATCCCTGAACCTTACACCTTTTGCCCAAAAGTAGTCACAGCAATACTCCCAAGGGTGTTATGTAGCAGCTTAGAGAGACTCCAATGGATTGTGGAAATGACAAGAGAGCTAAACCTCGGATGTGTTTAGGGGCTTGGGAGCTTGTAAAAGAGCTGTGAGCTGCGGACTCTGACAATTAGATCAAGGCATGCTCAGAGGACTAGCCAGTGGCAGTGTCATAGTTGAAACATGAAGGGAAAGCTCATGTTGTGATGTTATTCATAATAAAGGATTGCATTGATGAAGAACAAGTTACGGTTAGAAAACTAATGCAAAATGGTTAAAGTTGCCTTGATAATTGGCTTGTACCTGGGATTGGAATTGAAACCAAACCCAAAACCAATCAACATTGGTTATGACTCTAGCCTTGGACTTGTGACCAAGGATGAGGCATTATAAAACAACTAGGGTTAAAAGAGAGTCCATGGCATTGCATTAGGCAAAGAAAGTGAACCAAGTTTGTGTGAAAGTCAAAAGAAAGGTTTTTCAAGATCCCAAGAAATATTTCAACTTTGGGGAGTGAACTTTTTGAGTCTCAATTTTTAAAGTGAAGTTTAAGGGTTAGGCATGTTAGAGTCATGTGATATGTGACCATTGGAAAGATCTCATGAGATCATGTGTTGGAATTGCCAAAAATATATGTTTCAAAAAGCTCTGAAGGTTTGAAAAGTTAGGACAAACTTGTCGAAGTTATTCTTACTCGCTCTATAGGTGGTTTGAGTCTAATGATTTAAGAGCTTGAAATGACATTAGAAAAAAAGAATTCAAAGCATTACAAAATAACATGTTTGCATGCTCAAAATAGATGTGATTTTCAAGAGTTATGAGCATCCAAAATTGTGTCACAAGACGTCCAAAAGTACCATGAATGTAGGTAAGTTCAAACCTTCATATTTTCTCTTAAACTTCAAACCTTGTATTTTTTTCTTTATTTTTGGTATTTATATTTGACATTTGACACTCTTTGGGAAGGAATATAATGACACTTGAATTTCTTACATAATGACATGATATTATGATATATGATTATGAGGTTGAAAATGAGATCTTGTGAATCTACATCTTCAAAGAACTTAAAACATCAATGGGGGTTTATGGTAGAAAAAATGGTTGTCAATAGGTCATAAGTTTTAAGTTGTAACCATCAAGAAATTGTGCCATAATTGGGGTCACACTTGGTTTTGCCTTGTAGCCCTTACCTTACACATAATATGCATACATTGACAATGGTTTGTGGAATGATAATTTATATTCATGAAGATATTATGTTTAGTAATGTGGGAAACAATTAATTATATTACTCAATCCTTAAAGTTATCTTTTCATGTGATGTATTTTGTGTATTGTCTTTGCTTGTGGAAGGAACAAGGATGTCGGTCTTTCAAGGAAGGAAGCATCAAATCAAGGAAAGAATCTTTGTATGTTATAGGCATGTTCGACTACCCATATGACCAAAAAATGCACATTTCTAAGGAGGGTAAAGTACACCTTTTCTTTAATCATTTTCCCTTCCTAGTTTGTTCATCGATGACATTGAATCATATAGTTGGACATGGCCAATATCCCAAGTTTTTCCTTTTTTATGGGGAGGAACTTGTAACAATATAAAATTTGCCCCAAATCTTATATTGTGGACATTGGTCTTTCATGAGTTCATCTAATATTCAACTCACAAATCATTCCAATGCCAAATCCTTACATGCTTGCAATGTTAGAATGGAATCTAAAAAAGTTATCTTGACAATATCATATTGTTAACCAAATAGTAAGTAGCTCTTTTTATAAAAACACTTTTTGGAACATTGTGGGAACTTGTTTTCAGGGTGGAAATAGTTTAGAATGATGTCTTTCTATTTGTGTACATGGTAGGTATAGAAAGACATTGGGAAATCATGGGGAGATTCACATTATTTCATGCATGCTAACTAAGGAATGAATATAACATAAGATTAATGTTAGTGGGTATTTTTTGGGAACCTTCCATCTCCAAGTAAATAGATTGGTTTTTCCATTTGGAGTTTATGACTTTGTGTGATTTATTGAGTATATATAACCACCAAGCATGGATTCTTTATGTAGGCCTACTAAAGCATCTTTCAAGTTGGAACTTTCACACCTCAAATAATGCAACAAATTATCATGCACACACATTTTAAGCAAGTGGCATGCAACAAATAGTAAATCTCTAAGCCTTTTGCCAAGTGGCATTCCGTGTTTGCCACAAGTTTTAATGCTTATGGTGCATTTCATGTGCCTTGTATGTTTGTTTCCAATCATAGATGCACAATTGCATGATATATATTTTTGTAATATTTGTGTTCCATAGTGATGTCACAGTAATCAACATCATAAAATAGTATGGTCATGTTCCTAATCACTCAACTTCCCATTCACAAATTTCCAAGCTTCAAATATCAACATATATGGGTGCATAATTCAGCCCATTTGAACATTTATACCTTTAGGTGAAATTACAATGCATTCACTCTTGGCAAAGCTATTGTATGAGTGAACTTTGCTCATTCACTTAAAAGCTCCTCTAAGTTGTTGAAACACAACAATAGAAAGATGTGGTCATATTTGCAAGTTGTACCAAGGTTCTTCTTTTGTATTTTAAACCTACATTTTTTTAGTGCAAGGCCGAAATGTAATTGAAAGTATGTAAACTAACATTCTATCATAATGGTAGTTCAAAATGCTTCATTTAAAGGCATATGTCTATCGATAAATTGTTAGCATGTGGGAATTGTTAAACATGTTGGCTTTACAGTCAATTGGAACCAAACATCATGCATTTGAAGGAGCAATGGATGGAAATTCTTGTGGGTCAAGTGGTTCAAAATGAAATTACACCTTGCATAATAATTGGTTATAAATATGGTGCATGCAATTGTGATTTAATCATTGTGCATGAATAAGGATTCATGATTTTAAATGGTGTAGGAAAATGAAGTTGTGATTAACTAGCCTTAGACAATTGTGTAAATTTCCATTCAATAGAGCCTCCCTTCAACTATAAATAGTTATGTGTTTTTTTGACAACTTTGAGTAGTTCACATCCTACATTATTTCCTACATAGTATGTTTGTTCATGCAAAAATTATGGATCTAGTGTCTTTTCATGTTCAAAGTTCAAAGCTTATTAAATTTGTTATTATTATTGTTGCTAAACAAAAATAATTGGTTTGGTTACAATTCTTAAGGTATAGAAATAGATAAATTCTTTCTAAATTGAAAGGAACTTTATAGGACTTGGTGGATTGGAGAAGGATTTTCAATTGTTATTTATGTTCTTAAATTTTTTTGGTTTCATTTTAAATTAAAAATTTGAGCAATTTGAATAATCCTTTTCCTATTCTCCAACCTAAATGTAAAAAATTGTTTATCTTCACATCTCTCTTGAATTGAAACAACAAATGTTGTTAAATTATTTGAACTTTTGATAATATTTCTTAAAATTAAAATTGTCAACTTTGGGGTTTAGTTATTTTTCTTGTTCCCCTTAATGGTAGTGGAAAATGGGTGAAACCATAATTAAAGGGACTATTTGGATTTTCACAATCATAGTTTTTTTAATTATAAATGAATTACAAATGTAAAGTCATATTCAACATTAACATTATTAAAAATCTTAATTATCCATGTTGCAATAGACTTTAGTGAGAATCATACTTTTTTAAAATGAAATTAGTTATATTTTAAAAATGAATTCATAATGAACTTTTGAAATGATAACATTACATTTGCCATGCAAATAGAATGAAAAACAATAACTCAAATGTCAAAATAAAAATTTATAAATAAACCACCATCAAATAAAGATTTTAAGAATAATATGCATTGAAATTTTTCGAATGTAAGAAATTAAAAAATAAAATGCCATGAATTTTGTCATTTTTTACCATTTGTAGTCCAATTCACATTGAAATATTCAAACTTTCACATGATTTTTTTCACCATTCACATGTCTAGTGATATTTAGAGGTTGGTATCCTGATACTTTTGATAAAAAACATAAGAATTAATTATAAAATTCATAGTTTGATAACTATTGTAACTGCAAATTTTTTAACTAATGCAAGATCTAGATTTTTCAAAATGTCAAAAGTGAGTCATCTAACCACAATTTTACCCAAATGGTAGATGCAAATGGTTGTGGCAACGAAAAATACAAGTTCAAAAAAACCGGATTCAATACAACAATGGCTTCTAAGATATGACAAAATTATATCTCCTTATTGTTCATGTGTCATTGAGAATTTTGCTAAAATGTTGTCTTTTATTTTGTAATTGTCATGGTGTTAACATCTATGATCAATCCTATTTCTTTCTTGGACAATCTTTTTGAAAACAATCTTCATGAAATTTGCAAGTTTTACTAATGGAAGATCACACAAAGCATTTCACCATGAGCTAGAAGCATCATGGTTGCACCTTTCTTTTATGTTTCAAGAAAGTCGTGCAAAGTGGAGTTCTAAAAAGTTCGAAAAGTTTTGCAAATTATGTAGAATTGAGATTCACTAGTTTGATTTGCAAAGGAACATCTAGCAAGCACAAAACTCCCTTTGAAAAGTTGCTTTGAAGGTTTTACCCTGACAAGATTGTAGAAATTAAATAATTTGTGTTGCAAACACCAACATAAAAAACCTAGGACCTTAGAAACCCTAAACCTATCTACACCTAGGACCCAAGCTTTTACCTAAATGAATGGTTACAACCCCACAAAAAACCCTTAAGATCCATTAGGTCTAGTTCTAAGGTGGGTTTTGGGTCCATGTAGACCCATTGAATCTAGTTATTAGATTGGACCTAGACTGAGGTGGAAACCTAGACTTGGCCAACACTAGTTGTGAGTTGTGACCTTAACATTGAGTTGGTGACCAAGGCTAGAGGCGAGGAGAAAGAAAACAAGCCCATGACATTGCATGAGCCAAAGGAATTTAAACATAGCTCCACACGAAATGAAAGGTGTGTGGGAGTGAAAGGGGAATACTCATAAGACCTACAAATTGCACTCACTTTGGAAACTCAGACTCTCAAGGAGTCCCAAAATATTTAGAAGTCATGTTGGAGTGATCAAAGTAAATTGAGTAATAGTGGTATCATACGTGGCACACAAGCTAAAGCAAAGCAGCTCATACACATGATCTTGATATTTACAAAGTTCTCCGATTGAGATTTGAACACATGATACTTCAATCTATGTTCTGATCTCCTATGTTGCACATCAGCAATGGAGGAAAGAGTTCACTGATATGCGTAAGAAAAATAATGTCCCTGCAATGGACAGCTTGCTCACAGTAATGTAGGCTGAAAAGATACCCATCTTCGGCTACTGAGGGTGCTGGTCTGATAAGAAGTCCAAATGCTCAGCAATTGCAATGAAGCTACAACGACTTGAGATTATGGAGGTGTGATTTTCAGTGTGAGGCCCTGGAGTTGCTTGCTTTCAAACCTGTCAGCACCACAAGCCCCTTCTCAGTCCTGGCTTCACTTCACCTCTAACTTATGATTTGATCTTCCAGTTGCTGGTTTTCGTCCATGATATTGACAGTCAGATTCTGAGAAGGCTATCAGATATGTCACAGGGCAATTTCTTCCTCATCTTCAAAATCCACCTCCTGGTCAGCAATTTCTTTCCCTTCCATTCTTCCAGTGCTGTTGACCTCACTTGACATACCAAGAAGCTTGTCTTTGATTGCCTTCATCAAGGTATCAGAAAACTCCTTGTGCTCCCTTAAGTACCTCTTTGCGTTATCCTTCCCATTTGCAAAGTTCTTCTCCTCATATGAGTACCATGAACCTGAAAGCTTCAAAAGATGATGCTTCACACCCAGGTCCAGAATTTCACCTTCACATGAAATACCTCTGCCAAACTCAATGTCAAACTCTGCTGTCTTGAAAGGAGGTGCTACTTTGTTCTTCACCACTTTGACAGTGACTTCATTTCCATATGCCTGCATGCCATTACATGTTCACTTAGCTTTAATGTATACCCTGAAGTGAGGGAAAAACCTACTGTATGGCACCTGGACAATGTACAGAGATGTCCAGAATAATACCTCATCACCACGTTTCAACTGGGATTTCCTCTTGATGTTCAAACGCACTGATGCATAGAACTTGAGAGCATTGCCTCCTGCTGTAACTTCAGATGGCATCCCACCAAATGTGCTCAATTTGTGTCGAGTCTGTTGCACCAAAGCACACATCTCGATCAGTAAATGGCAACTGCACTTCCATCCCTCTGCCTCCTCGTCCTTCTAATGTGGGAAAGTTGCATGCGGTAAGCAATACAATATCTAACCATCTTGTCAATCACCTGCATAATCTATAAGGATGTAATTACCTGATTGAGAAAGATGAGAACTGTCTGAGCTGAGTTAAGAGAGTGGGTAAGCTTGCGCAGAGCTTTGCTCATGAGACGTGCCTGCAGTGCCATTTGGGAATCCCCCATCTCCCCCTCCAGCTCTGCTTTTGGTACCAGTGCTGCAACCTGTCACTCAGATCCCATCACTAATGATCTGACAACATATCTATACTCCAGAGACGAAGACATTTATCAAAATCTCAATATACAACAGAATACCCAATTTCAACTAATGAAGTGGTAAGATGGATACGATGCTAGCTGCAACACCTTCTGGAATCACCAACCTTGTACAGACTTGCCACCAACGATCTTGCAAGTAAAAGAGTGGGTGAGAGAGGGGAAGTGGACTATATACACTGTCAATGACTATGACATCAAACATGCCTGATCGCACAAAGGTGTCAACAGTTTCCAAAGCCTGCTCAGCTGCATCAGGTTGCACAAACAGAAGGTCTCGAGTATTTACACCAATGCCCTCTGCAAACTGCAGGTCCAGTGCATGCTCCGCATCAACAAAAAGACAGAAGCCTGAAGATCCACATCACAACACCCCAGCTGGAGGGAATCAGGTGTAAAATTAGGGCATTTCATGCTGAGACTATAAGTGCGTTTACCATTGCTATTTCATTCTACATCTCAGTATGAAACCTGACTCCTATATCTAGAACTGTGCAAGGAATTAGGTGAAGATTCAATCAGATGTATTCAGTACTTATGCACTCATCTACTAGTCCTGGGCAACGGAAATATGTGCAGAATCTTCAGGATTCAGCAGCAAATGGGTGTATAGTCATCAAGATGCTGCATCAAGGAGTAGGCACTGAATCATGAAGCATACCCTTCCCTAACTTTTGAGCTTCAGCAATGACATGAAGTGCAAGAGTTGTTTTCCCTGAAGCTTCAGGCCCATAGATCTCTACCACACGCCCCTGTCGAGTAAGATGGCAATCTCAGCATTTCAAACCTAATCCATGTGCTCAAGCTGCACCTCACTTCACAAATTTGATACATCTCCAGTAACTGAGGAATATAATCATCTTCTGCAAGCATTTGATAATCCAACATGAAGTACGTCTTCTGCAAGCATCGATAATCCATCATTCAAGACTTTCTCCACTAGGACTTTTCACTGCAGGAAGATCCTAAAGTAATCTCCCATCACAGTTCAAATCACATAGCTATATGCTCCATCCAAAAGAGTTCATGTTTTGCACAGACAAAACTTCATAACCTCTTTAAAATGTAGTAAGAAAGATGCATTTCAGCTCTTGTGCAGAAATCAATTCTTCATGGCAGAAATCTGAAACCATCTACTGCTAAATCAGCTCCTGGGATGCGACTGTACCTTGGGTAGACCACCAACACCAAGAGCGATATCAAGTGTCAGAGATCCAGTAGAGATCACATCGACATGTACATGCTGGTTGCGACCAAGCCACATGACTGATTCCTTGCCATACAGTTTGGTAACTTGTGCAATTGCTGCTTGCAGCAACTGATGTTTCCTTTCATCGCATTCCACCATGACATGATGCTTACAGTCCTCTGGTTGAGACTCTGCTTGCTGTTGCTTTTGTTGACCCTTTCCTGCAACCAAAAAACTTAAGGCAGACTTACAATTAGAAATGTTTGAAACCGAGTTTACAATTTCTTGCAAACAAAGTCATTCATCTTCAGCCAAAAGTATCGAATGCACAAGCACAAAGCAGGAGGAGGAAGAGGAACACGGCTGAATAGAAGATGATACTATCAACCCTGTCAAATGTGAAGAAACAGAGAAGAGAGAAGAAAAGAGTCCCACATACCTTTCTTTGTGCCTGTGCTGAAATCAACAACACTGTTAGTGAAGAATGTGGGTCTACAAACTCCCACAGCATTCTGGCAAGAAAGCAAGCAAGTACCCCGAAGCCATTCCATCATCATCCCCATTCCAAAAACAGGAAACATTTCAGTCCGACGACACACATGCAGAGAAGGAGAGTGTTGGAAGATGCAACAATAATCTACCCATCATCATCACATCCGCTAGAAACAAGGTTAGAATTATCATCATAGACAAACTAAACCCCAGAAGATCTTCTCTCTCACCATCTTTGTTAGTCCAGTCAGTCAGTCATTTGCTGGACCCTTCTTCCGATTCATGCGACGAATCATTCCAGGGCTTGGAGGGAAAAAGAAGAAGGAAGAAGAAGATTTCTGTCATGAAAATGCAGAGAATGTACCACTCTGTAGGAGATACACGGATGTGCATTATGGTGTCTTGCGCAGAAGAGTCGATGCAATCCTTCAGAGAAGAAGAAGGGCCGCCACAACAACCGAGCTCGCTGCACAACACCCGCCATTGCTGCTGCTCTTCAGCAGCAACTGTGACAGTTTGTAAGTACCCAAGAGCATGAGGAAACCACGGCTGGCTTGATGTGTAGTTTGGATCTGGACAGTCCAAGTGGCCGATCGGACGGTTGAGGCGCAGACCGGGCTTGCCCTTTGCCACCCCCTTTGAAATTCGTGCCTCCGATTTGTGCTTTTGGCGTCGTCGCTGTTTTCTGGGGACCGCGAGCCCTGCGCACGGTTTCGGGAGCGGCGCGTCACGTCACGCGCGCGGTCTAGTTGGGTCCTGGCGCTTGATCCCCTCGTTGTTGTTGTTTTTTCCCTGGAGAGGTTTAACGGAAAGAAGCGCGAGCAATCCAGAGGTGGTGGAAGTGCAAGGAGAGGGAGAAGAAGAAACCGAGTGTTTTGTGGGGTGAGGGGGAAGCGACTGACATTTGGAATGGGGGAGATCAAGCGGGGAGCGATGAGTGTGGTGCAGGTATCTTCCAATGTGCATGGGCAGTTGGATGCACAGATAGAACAGCTCATACAATGCAAACCACTTCCGGAACAGGAGGTTCTTTTTTTCCGTTTTCCCCTTTCTCCAGTCCCTCTCTCTACTAGGGTTTGTCTTTTGCTTTCATCTCAGCGGCGTTCTAGTCACTGCCATTTAATGATGGAGCTGATGTGTCCTGATACTCTGTGAGTAACACGCACTAGCAAGCTATGAAACACCATCATCACACTTACAAGCTTGTGACTGCACTCATTCTTGTCACATTAGAGTTTGACCCAGAACTGACCACAACTGTTTCCTTCAAAGCGAATTTTTGTGGAGTTTTCTTTCTCTCCAATCTCATTGGTGTACCCTACACCATTGAGGTTTCTATTCCAGAGTATGTTAGGATTTACAGGTTTTTATACTCCTTGTGTTGCTTTTTGTCTGACATGGGAAGTTCATGTGTCTCCTTGGAGGTTTGATTGATGATGCTGCGGCAAGCTCAAAGCCTGGTATTTTAGGGTTTACATATTGTGATACTCGTTGTGTTTCTTTTGTCCAGCATGGGAGGTTTGGTCTCCTTGGAGGTTTGATTGATGATGCCGTGGCAGGCATGAGGCCTGGTCTTGGTCACCAATGTCTGAAAACACTACAGGATTACCAGGCAAAATGATGATGCTGTCTCAAAGGAGTGAGCAGAAGAGAAACAAGATTCATCTTCTGCTGTTGTCAAAATGATTCTAGACTGTGTACATATGTGTGTGAGAAAGTGGTGCTCAGTAAGCTTGTTCTCTTGTGATGATGATGCAGGTCCGGTCATTATGTGAAAAGGCAAAGGAAATTTTAATGCAGGAAAATAATGTGCAGGTTTTCTTCTTCTTCTTCTGTGCATATTGCCACTTTCTGGAAATTGTGCTTTCTATGACCCTTTTTCATGACAAGCTACAGGGTGCTTCTGTTGCATTTTAGCTCTTAATGCATGACATTTAACAGGCAGTGCTCTTAGGTGACCAATCAAGCAAACCCTGAAGAGTATGTGTGGACATTGTGGGACGGGTAACAGCCAGTAAAATGTCCAGTCACAATATGTGGTGACATACATGGTCAATTTCATGATCTTGCAGAGCTCTTCCGGATTGGAGGGAAGGTTAGTGGTGGCCTCTCTCTCTGTGCGCATGTCTCTCTCTCTCTGTCTGACTAGTGTACATTGCATAACTCCTGTACAGAGGTTGTAAATGGTATTGCCAATGTGTTTTGTTAGTTTTTTTCCTTTGTCCTCTGTTTCTTGTTTTTAGCTCACATATATTCTTGTTTTGTAGTGCCCGGACACCAACTATTTGTTCATGGGGGATTATGTTGATCGTGGCTACTATTCTGTTGAAACTGCTTCTGTGAGTAGCAGCCTACTTCCTGTCTGCTTCTATTTTCCCCCAGTTGCAGACCATCAATTGAATTTATCCTGCAGAACAACAAAACTAGGTACACCCCTAATTTGAATATCATGCATGAGAAAACAATGGAGTCTCAACTGACTGCCAAGGAGCAGATCAACCCACATTGAACCTCCATGTTCTATGTGGTAGCAAAGTCCTTGTCCCTTTGCTATCTTCCTATTTGCTTGCCACTCACCTTCTCTGCTGGGTGACATCATGCCTAGATGAAGGCACCTTGCATCAGGGCAGAAGTATGGCACCATTATGCTTTGTTATCAAAGCTCTTTGCATTAGCAGGACATCAGATGTGGGCAGTTGTGGATTGAGCTCAGCCCAAGTGAAGGGATACAGTGTTGCTCAGCTGATCTGAAGGTGCTCATGATTGCAGCTTTTGGTGGCTTTGAAGGTGCGTTATCCAGACCGCATCACCATTTTGCGGGGCAACCATGAGAGCCGGCAGGCAGGTTCTCCTGTCTTTCTTGTTTCAGACCTTTCAATCTCCTGCTGTCTCTGTTCCTGTCATATAGTACTATATTAATTACTCAGATGCAATCTTCTTTGTCTGCAGTGCAATGTGGGTGTTGTAGCAAAGCTTCTATGGTTCAAAAAGAAATTCAAAATTGCACTCTCCACTCCTGAAGAGAAGTTGAACCCAATGTACTGATTGGGTTTTTTTTTTGGGTGGATTGAGCAGATTACTCAAGTCTATGGCTTCTATGATGAGTGCCTACGAAAGTGAGTGATGGCAGCAATTCCTTGTCTTGAAATTAGGCTCCTCCTGGCAATCACTTCAGGCATGACTGTGTTTATTTGACAGCTATTTGTGTTTCAATTCTAGATCTTGTTCAGTAGATCTTTGCCAGTGTGGCTTAAGAGTGAATGAGATGGTCATGAGTTCTAATGTTTAGACACCTGATGTGTTGTGTCATCTTTTTCCTAACAGTGCAGGCACTAGTTTGACTCAAATAGGTCATGTGTTGGTTGCATGCAGGTATGGAAATGCTAATGTGTGGAAGATTTTCACAGATCTCTTTGACTACTTCCCACTTACTGCACTGGTAAGATTTTGTGTAGTTATTTTCCAGGTTGAGACAAGTCTTACCAACTACACAACTTGACGTGGATAGTGTTTGGCTAGGGGAGAACGTAATTGATGTATGTATTGGTAGACCCTGCTACACCAAGGGACAAAATCCATCTACAGAACAGGATAGAGAAGTCAAGGTTGAAATGGAATGACTGCTGAAGAGAAGAAAGGTGCCTAAACAGTAGCTTGAAGCTGTCTCTGCTCTTCATCTTTTTGGTTGATCTCTCTGGACTTCCCCTGAAGGCAAAATACGAAATAAATCATGCAGAGAATTTTGGGTCAACATATATGCCTTTGTGGCTATAATCTTGTGATTATCACCCCTGGAATCTTGTGGATTTCATGTTGTGCTCCATCTTAACTGGAGATTGTGCATGTCCAATATTAACCCATCAAACATTCTTAGGTTTCTAAGTCTCAGGTGGGTGGTATTGCACCAGAAAGTATGGTTTTTCATACCAACTGCTATTTTAGCCCTGGGACTGACACATATGGGTTGCATTTGCAGAAAGAGAAATGAATTATAGATAGTACAAAATATTGTAGTTCTAGATTCAGAAAATGGTTTGACTAATTGGAACTCTGTTGCTTCAGGTGGAGTCAGAAATTTTCTGTTTGCATGGAGGGCTGTCCCCAAGTATTGATTCACTGGACCACATTCGTGAGCTTGACCGAGTGCAGGAGGTGCCACATGAGGGTCCCATGTGTGATCTCCTTTGGTCTGATCCTGATGATCGCTGTGGCTGGGGGATTTCCCCTCGTGGTGCTGGTTATACCTTTGGCCAGGTTAGGACTGCCTTCCTGCTGCTCTTTCCTTTTTGAATCAACTCAGATATGCAAGTGGTTGCCACAGAAGCTCAACTGTCTGAATTCAGTGGCAGAGTCTTTTACAAATGTTTCCTTGGAATAACAGATGGTTATGTTTCCTCTGTGAAGTTGTGGTAGGAAGTGCATTGCAGTGCAGGTGAATTACAGATGTTAGTTTGTGTTCTGTAGTCCTTCAAAATGTTGGCCTCAGTCATGCTTTTGGAGCTGCCATGTTTGCATTTATGCTTTGCACCTTGGTCTTTCGTCTGTGCGTTCAGTAACAAGTGATTGACCAGAGCTCCCCATGTCCTGGTAGCATCACTTTTATGAGACAGTTGTGCTGAAAGAGAGCATGTTTGGTAGTTCTTGAGGGCTACATCTGGAGTTATATACCAAGAGAAAGCTGATTTGCAAGACTGTAGAAAACTTGCATTGCGACCATGCAAGCATCTGTTGGGCCTGGTGAGGCTAGTAAGAGGATGTGTTGGACAGAAGGAGATTTGCAAGCTAACTCTGAGTGTATGTGTTCTCAAATGAATTGAGGAAATGCACTGCTGAAGGGAGAAATGAAAGTATTCACTGCAGGACATTTCAGAGCAGTTCAATCAGAATAACAACTTAAAGCTGGTGGCACGTGCACATCAACTAGTTATGGAGGGCTACAACTGGGGACATGTATGTACTTTTTTGTTATCTTTGTGGTTGGGTATTTTTCTTCTTGTGCCACTATTGTTTGGGCAACTTGTTCCAAATGTTTACTCTTTGCTGATCTGGTCATTCCCAATGGCAATGAGAAAAAATGTGTTTTATGGGGCAGGACCATAAGGTGGTGACAATATTTAGTGCTCCCAACTACTGCTACCGCTGTGGTAAGTCACTAGGCTTTATCCAGCTCCTATTATTGATTTTATGCCTTCTGCACAGTCTCTTTTTGTAGGAAGAGGCATTTTTTCACATCCAGTGCTTCACAAATGACATGAACAGATTTGTTCAGTTGGTGAGCAGGAGATGTGGTTGATCTTGGTACTTGTTGCTGCAGGTAACATGGCATCTATTTTGGAAGTAGATGATAACATGGGGCACACCTTCATCCAGGTCAATCCCATTCCAAGAATTGCTTCACTTTTTTCAAAAGTTTGAAGGTGTAGGTTGTCACTTGTGTTTGGTTCACGCCAGGCAGTGGCAATTTAGATAGGAGGCAAACCTCTCATCTTCGTCTGTAAATGCCCCTTGGAAACCCCCCATCAACCTAAATGATAACTCAGATGTGTATTTAATCCAAGGAACTTTTGAGCAAAGAAGGTGATCTGGTGGGAGTGATGTTGGTTATGTGCCAGTTTGAACCTGCACCAAGACGAGGAGAACCAGATGTGACAAGGCGTACTCCAGATTATTTCCTTTAAATCTTGCACTAGGTTGTCTGTACTTATGAAGAATCACAGATTTGGGTTTCCATGTCAGTGTAGCTTGTAGACACTTGCCCTTGGTAGCTAGAAATAGGCTGCCATTGTGTGCTATTGCTTTTTTGCTACATTGTGATCAGGATGTGACACTTTCTTTGGCTCAACTACCAGAATGTAGTAGGATCTTGCTGATTGTTACAGGTGCAGCAACCCTTACTATAGTTTTCAATAACATGGTTGAAGCCATTCTCTTCTGCTAATTTATACAGTGCTGAGCACTTGTCAGACCACCAATTGATTAATGGTTAAATGTAGGACTGGAGTGTGGTGGAATTGGAGCTGATTCATGCTAGCTATCAAATTTGTGATTTCCAGCAGGTGTTCCAAGTTTTGGAGTTGGTCATACTAGTCCTGTCGCTACCAGAGAGGACAGTAGGATAGCATCGTGGATATTGGTGAAAATTATTGTTGGGCATTCATTGGTGCAAACAGGTTTGCTTTTCAGGTTTTGGCTTTGTGAACACTCTGTAACAGGTTTTGGTTCATTCCATAGGACCAACTGTTGTAAGTGGCATGCAAATCTTGTCCCCAAGGCCTGAATGCTTGGGTAAGTTAATGAGCACATGAGCAGGATGATCAGAGGGTAAAGCACAGGATGATGTATAATGGGCAGATGGAACTAGAATTTGCTGGAATTCTAGTCATACGTGTGGGAGTGCCAAATATATGTGGAGTTTATGGTAATGTGGATACAGGAAATCCCAGCACATAGTGAGAGTTGTTCAATTCAACACTAAAATATAACAAAGGCTTTCCTGCCACCTATTGAACATTAAGTTTGATGGTTGGCATTTGGGATGCTATTGTGTAATATTTCATCCACATTGTCTTCAGAGATAGTTGCTTATATCCTGACTGCCACAAAGAGGAAGAAAACAAACATGTTCAATCTTGCTCCTGCTTGAGTTATGTTTATTACCCTGCTAAAGTCCACTTCCCATATTAGTATGATGTCAGATATAGCTGAGATTATGCAATTCTATTGTTCATGAAAGCTCTTTGATGGTGTCAATTGAATTACGTTGTTGATTAGAAATTGCCACTTTTATGATTACAAAGCTCTACAAATTCATGTTCAATCCAGTTTTCAAAAGTGCAACAGTTCTGTGTCAATCTAGAAGAATTCTCCTCATTGTGATTCTTGAGAAATGTGTCTATATGACTGCACCCACTGATTTTTTTTTGGCTGATTCAGACTGGGACCACAAAAAATTGGATGGCTTCTGAATCTACCTGGCAACTGTAGTCCTGCAAGACTGTCTTCACAGTCCAAGGTAGGATATGCATGATCCTCTCTTACTATGTAGTCTTCTAAACAGCAATCATGAGCTTTCATATATTTTGCATAGAAATCATACCTTCAACAGAGATATAAAACCTCTATCAGCTTCCTCTTGACATGATCTACCGGGCTGCCGACACAAGAAACAGGACACAGGAAACTGTCATCTCCGAGAACAGGAGTAATGATGCTACTACTGCCATAACCAAAACAAAGTGTCTTACAAAAGACATGCAATCAAGACAGTAGTGCAACAAGGAAAAAAAGGGAGGTGATGAAGACAAGATGGCTTGTGCAAATTGCAGATCCAAATGTGTCATAAAACTAAAGTCCTCTTCTCAAGTGCTTCCAGCAAGCACTTGGGAAGGATGGGGTTTGTACAAGAAAGAGCTCATGAATGCCCTGGCTCTCATCAAACTGGCCTCTTCTTCTTCTTGTTCTTATGGTTTCCTTCACTGATTTTTCTTCTTCTCAAATGATCTTTTTTCCCAAAATCCTCTTCTTGTGGTTTCCTTTTTCTGAATCTTCTTCTTGTCTCATCATGCCTTCCTTCCTTCCAGCACTTGGCACACTCCCCTGGCATGGTCTGATCTGATCCAGAGGTGCCAATCTCTTCCATCTGCTTAGAGGCATTGTCATTGGCTTTTTCCTGACAATGGCACTAAGCAAAATGGCAAGAGGGGATGGGGGGGGAACAGGAGTTGTGGCAGGTGCGAGCCAGGAGTGGCTCGGCATCATCATCATCATCATCAATCCTTTCAGAGCTTTCTCCTCCTGCTGCTTGTTGCTCGTGTTCTTCTTCCTCTTCTTGCCACAGCTCTGCTTAGAGTCATTGTCATTGGCTTTTTCCTGGCAATGACACTAAGCAAGGCCTATGTCACATTCCTCCTCCCAAACCACCTCCCCTCACTCCTGTAAGGATTGTTCTCCACAGCTAGGGCACGAAGGGAATGAAAGTGATAGCATGACAAACATGGAACAATGGCGACAACCCAATGCTACCATCCCCCTTGTCGTCCTCGTCTCCTCCTCTCTGACATCATCCTCACATTTCCGCTGCTTCTTTTTCTCTATGCTGCTATCTTCCACAGATTCCAACTCTCCTGCTCCGGACGAAGCTTGAGAGGAAGAAGAAGGGTTTTCTTGTTCTCCTTCTTCCTTCAAGCATCCAATATCCGATGGTGGTGCTTCTTCTTCTTCTTCTTCTTCTTCTTCTTCAGCAGTATGAGGCTCCTGCTGCGGAAACTCATTCTTGGGCGTGAAGCGGCGAGCTTGCGCTTTCAATACTAGAGCTCGCACAGATTCATCGACTTGTCGAACAAGCTCTCGGGGATCCTTTTTCGCTCGTTTGAAGGAACGCCAGTGGAAGTAGTAGAGCTCCCCCGTCTGCCACAAACTCCACACTTTGCTGATCAGCAGGCACGCATTAGGTTAAGAAAGCTCAAGCTAACTAAGCTCAAGAAACAGGAATTGCTGAAGAACGTGATTCCTTTTTACCTACCTTCAGATCCAAGAACTGTTCCCAATCCTCCGGAAGAGGAGATTGCGTGTGAAGCTCCACCTCGATTCCGCTAGCATCAGCAGTCGCAGCTTTCTCACATTGCTTCTTAAGAGTTATTTCTTCTTCTGCAGCTTCGTCCTCTTCCCCATCACGATCTGCTGCTGGGCAGGCACGTTTCCGTTTGCCAGGAGCCTCGTCGACACCACCACCACCATCGCTGCACCTCAGTACCTTCACCTGCTGCTGCATTAGTTCCAACACCTCTTGCGGCCACGCCTGTGGCTTCACGCTGGCTGGCGGAGTTTGTCCCGGCGTAGCGGGAGAGGGAGGGGGAGGAGAGGAGCGGCAGAACTTCACAGCCTCCGCCGTCGGCTTACTCAGAGCAACAGCATCCGTGTTACTAGAGGGAGGAAGTGTAAGCGCCATTGAAGAAGAAGGCGGAGACGGCGCGTGGGTTCGAAGCTCGAGTGTGGAGCAAATGCGAGGAGCTATTTTGCCTGACCTCCCCATTACAACAACCGTTTCCTTCTTCTTCCCAAAGCTTCTTGTTGTTGTTGTAGTAGTATTGGGTTCAACGCAACCAGACGAACAATGAGAAGAAGAAGAAGACACCAGCCGTAAGAAGCGCAACACATAACAGGAAGACTTCGAGAAAACCCACACAAACTGCATAGCAAACCAACAAAGGAACCAAGAGGATCCCAAGACAACCGAGAAGCACCAAGACTACAGACAACTCCACCCACTCATGAGCCAACAACAACAACACCACACTAGTAATAAACAAACACGCAGAGAAACAAAAAAACACACACACACACACACACACACACACTTACACTTGTACAAACACACCACAACAATAAAACACAAAACTGACTGCAGTTTATGAGAACTAAATTCGAACAGAAAAATACACAACTGAAATGCGGAGGAGAAGGAAAACAAACGAACATCAAGCACTCAAAGAAAACAAGAGGGAGAGAGGGAGAGAGAGAGAGATACAAATCCAAGTAACCCACTCAAAAGGAAGAGGAAAAGGGAAAAACAAAAGTAGGAAGGAGAAAGCTCGAGAAAATTAGTAGAAATCGGCCCCCCACACACACACAGATGGCAGATCTCGACAGAATAATTAAATAATAATGAGAGAGAGAGAGAGAGAGAGAGAGAGAGAGGGATTACCAAATCATTTTAGGGAGAGAGAATTTCAAGGAGAGAATAGCAAAAAAGAATTTACTTTGAAAATGTTTGACCATGATGCCACATGGCACTTTGAAATTTCAGATTGTGTTTTGAGCCCTCAGGCCTACCTCCACTAAAGAGAAGAGAAGGAAAACAAATTACCCTAAACAAACAAACAAACAAGGGGTATGTCATGTCACACTCTGGCCTTGCTGTTTACATTTTAAAGTAGTAATATTATAAAGGGAAAAAGAAGAATGATCAAAATTTTCAAATATTTCACCATGCAAAAATTATAATCTCCCAAGAAAACATCCTCTAAAAGAAACCAAAAGCCTTCAAGGTATCATAACTCTATAACTCAATCTCAAGTTTCAACATGAGTCAAAATATCATCTTTTTTATTAAAAAATCCTCATAAAATAAAAATAGATCTATTATTATTATTACCTACGGGAGGGGGGCCAAAATCCCTTAAGCCACAATACTCTATAATGACTCTTAGCACAATATCCTTGCCTTAGTAGGCAACACCAACAAACAAAAAGCACTAAGAGAACGAGCAACACAACAACTCCAAGTAACCCACACCCAAGAAAGGAAAAGAAAAGAGAGAGAGAGAGAGAGAAGAAAAGTAGAAAACACACACTCTCTCTCACTCACACACACACACACCCAAGTAACTCACACCCAAGAAAGGAAAAGAAAAGAGGGAGAGAAAAAAAAGTAGAAAACACACACACACACACTCTCTCTCTCTCTCTCTCTCACTCCCTCTCACTCACACATACACACCCAACAAAACAATAAATTGAAGATCCCAACAGAATTATCAAAGAAAAAAAGAGAAAGAGAGAGAAGAGAGAGAAATTACAAAATCATTCAAATATTTTGGGAGAGAGTAGTGGGAAGAAAATATCATTGGCATGAGAGCAAATTACACTTCTTTCAAAATTTGTGTTGTCATGAATGGATCAAAAGCCTTGGGAGAAGAAGAGAAAGAGAGAGAGAGAGAGAGAGAGAAAAGGAAGAAGGGGACTCCATTTTCTTATTGAGAAAAAAATGCATAACAAGAAGAATTAGTTAATATTGGGGCTATGGCATTTTTCTTTATTGTAGATGGGTATTTTGCTTGTATCCCCTTGAACCTTCTCATCAGCCTCAGCATTATTTATTTTACTATATTCTACTACAACTTCTTCACCTTGGGGAGCTACTTTGGAGTTGGAACTGGAAGAGGAAGATCATCTATAATAAGAACATCTGTGTCTCTCTTTTTCATGTTTTTTTTCTTTATTGGCGTTGCCTACCAAGGCAAGGATATAGTGTTTAGATTCATTATAGAGTATAGTAGCTTAAGGGATTTTGGCCCCTACTAGGTAATAATAGCTTCATTTTGATACGAGGATTTTTGAAAGATGATATTTTGGCTTGTGTTGAAACTTGAGATTAGTTATAGAGTTATGATATCTTGAAGGATTTTGGTTTCTTTTAGAGGATTTTTTTTTAAGACTATAAATTTGCATGGTGAAATATTTGAATTTCTATAATTATTCTTTTGCCTTACGATACATTTTTTTAATGTAAATGGCAAGGTCACATTGTGACCCAACCCTTGTTTATCTTTGTTGTTGCCTTTGGTGTTTGTTAAAAAGGAAAAGAAGTGCATGATCTATTTTCTTCAATCATTCATTTTGGGGGAGGAGAGGGTGGGGTGTGTGTGTGATTAGATATAACATAGATGAGTACATGCATAGTGTTTGTTTTTTGTTTTGGATGGTTTTTTTGGTTCATGCCTTGCCTTGTATGTTTGTTGTGTGCTTGACAAAGAGAAATCTAAGGATTCATTCATTCATTCATTCAGTGTGTTGCGGGTTTTGTGGGGCACAAATTGTTATGTCACAATGATTTGAGTGAATAAGAATTGTAGTGCAAGGGGTTCTTTTACCTATTTGATAATACTTTTTCCCCTTTCTTCTTTAGATGATGACAAAAAGGTGCCTTGGGCAATATTCTTCCCCCCCCCAACCAAAACAATTTCTTTTCGGTTTTTCTAGTTATAAGGAGAGAGGGAGGTAGTTGGGCAATCAATGATGTGAGCACCTAACTTAACAACCCCATCCTCACCCATCCTCCTCCTTAAATCAAGACAAGTAAAGATGACAACAACAAAGTCCTTGTGTTGAGTGTCTTCTTCAACCTTGGACATTTTTGCATTCCCTTCCTTCCCATCTTTGTATCATCTTGTCACCAAACATAACCTCTCAAATACCCATTATAGTGTTGATCCTCTCAATCACACAAACAAGGCATGTGTAAAATCTATACAAAATGCTACCTCCATTGCTTTTACCATTTGCACATTGCTGATGTCCAAGATCATCATCCACTGTTGGGATAGCAACTATAACACACATCAAACTTATTGCTACTAAACTCACACAAAATCTTGACCGAATGATGGCTTAAGCAATTGTGATTTTTCTAATAGAACTTGTTTGGATCAGTTGTGCTCCAATATGTGAGTTCCCAAATGTTTTGACAAGCTTGTTTTGGAGGATTTTTTTTAATTCTCTTTTTGAGAGTCATATGTCATTGCCATTCACACGCAATCTAGATGATCCAAGGATACTGGGTTGGGCCAAAACTAGGGAGGAATTACAAGTCTCTGCATGAACTACTTGGAGAGCTTGGCATGTTGATTTAAGGTGTCTCCGAACAAGACAACTTAACCAGCTCTTCCATAGTTAGTTTTGTCAGTGTGTTTTTGGGGGGAGGGGAGGGGAGGTGAGGTGAGGAGTACAGACATTCATGGGAAAAATACATATTTGTTGAAGGTATGCAATAAATGCTCTGGAGTTGTGGACTTTTTCTTATGAATTTGTCAAATGTTTGCTTCTACATACTAACCGAGACCATTGAACTTAGGCCCTGTCTCCAAAATGCCACAACATGGCAGAGCTTCATCTAGATTGTCATGGACAGTGCCATCTCTGGAGATACTCTTAAGTTTAGTGTTAAAATGGCTTTGAAGTGTTTGTTTAGACTGACTCCCCAAGCTTTCTTGAATGTGATGTTGTTGGGGTGGTAGGCTTTTGCACTGCCATGTGCAGAATTTGACAGTTCTAGGATTGGGGTAAAGTACTTTTGATCACACAAAACACCCACCTGGAATTTTTGTAAACACAAGATAAGAAAAGGTTTGGTGGGTGGGGAGGATTTTCATAAAAAGAGAGTTGGATGGAAAAAATATACTAATTTACTCAAAGTAACATCCTTTGAGAGCAAGCCTTATTCTCCACACACAGAGCATTTTTTTTTCCAAGGCAAAACACATTTCCATATTGGATCCAACCAAAAAAGCATAAAAGTCCCAAGAAAATGGCTGCATTTCATACTACTTCCCACATGTGATTTGCTTTTATCATGTAAGTGTAAGCTCACAAAAGTCCAAATTTGGTGGTGGTGAAGGATATATCCCCCATTGAAGAGAACTCTGTGTCTACTAGACTTGGGCAATCAATACATTTTCCTTATTTTTAATGCATAGCTTTGGAGAGGAGGAGGCTCCAGATATGTGCTAACAAGGGGGGGGGGGGGGGGGGGGGGGTGTCACATGGTGGCCTTGCCATTTACCTTTAAAATGTATCACAAGGCAAAAGAAGAATTATGGAAACTCAAATATTTCACCATGCAAAAAAAAAAAATCTTCAAAAAATCGTCGAAAAGAAACCAAAATCCTTCAAGATATTATTATAACTCTATTATAACTATTCTCAAATTTCAACACAAGCCAAAATAGGTATCATCTTTTCAAAAACCCTCATATAAAAATAGAGCTATTTATTACCTAGTAGAGGACAAAATCCCTTAAGCTACTATACTCTAGAATGAATCTAAACACAATATCCCAAGGCAAGGCCAACAAACAACCCATGTTACTATTCCTTTGATGGCTTAAATTCCCAATGTCAGCTCAATCCAGGTTAATTTGAGCATGAATTCCCCGCGCCCAAAACAACAATTTCTTCTCCTCCCCTTCCCCAAACCAACATCCACAATTCTCAAGAAATTTGACGATCTTGGTTTAATTTGCCTCCCAAAGACTCGTGTTCTCGTGATTCCTTGGCCTGGATCACATCCCCATACAACACAAAAACCCATTCCTTTAAAAATGTAGTTGTTGAATGAAGGGTTATGCATTTTTAAGTTGTAAAAAATGCATAGGTATTTTTGGATGAAGCACAATCTTCTTATAATGGAGAGGGCCTCAATACATTAATTTCTATAAATGTATAATACTGTGGCCTAGGGTCAGTTTCCACATTGACAAAACAATTTATTTTTTTCAAAAATGAATTTTTTTAATTTTGAAAAAAAAAATTCCCAAATTTTACTATAATATTATGATATGAATAGTGAAATTATTCAGAATGTAGCTTATGATAATTATGATGATTTTCAACATGACAAGACTTCATATTTTCACAAAACTTCATTTCACTAGTTTGAGGATTTATTTAATGACGAAACTAACCTTAGGATATTGTATAGGATCCAATGCTTGTAAAAAGGCACCGAATGATAAAACCAACTCATCTTGATGGTTGGTTATAAGGATTGGCCCCATGTTATTAACATTCGAATAGTGTGTCATGTTATACTATAAAGTTTTCATGTTTATGGGTGAGAATTAGAAAACAATTATCACCCAATGTTGGATATGAGAAATCTTTCTAGGAGCTCCAAAAGGGTGTATTGGTGGAGTTGGTCTTAGGGTTTTATGTACAATCCATCAGCTTACAAATCAAAAAATTGTAAGTATTTTGCATATATCATGGACATTTACAAATGGACAAAACCACAACCAATTGTTATATTGTTTGTTTGTTTGTTTGTTTGTACGTTTGTTTGTACGTATGTATTTTCTACTTTTATATATTTGGATTGTTGATGGCAAGCTTTGTTTAAAAAACCAAGTAGATACTCTATGCTATGCTTCTAACTAAGTACCCAAATGTGTTCAATTCCTTCCTAGTATATATTCTTCACTTTTTTTTCCTCCAAGTGCAGACCTATTGTTCCTAATGTAAACCCAATTTGGACTAAAGAATAAACAAATGATTTTTTCATGGCCCATTTCTTCTTCTTTGATCCTTACAATCTCCGTTATTTTTATTTACAAAACTTGAATGTTGTGAGAATAAAGTTGGGGGCTTTTCTTCAAGAAATTTTACATTCTTGTCTTTACAAGGATCCTCGTACATGAAAGTTATGAATTCTTTCTTGTTAGCTGAAGGGGAAAAAAAAAGGGTCCAAGCAACATTGTCCATAAGGGTCCATGTAGGATTTCAACAAGGTTTTTCATTGAAGGTCATTTTGCTTGGGCCTAAGCCTCAAATGACCCTAGTGTAAACCCAAGGAGACCATCCTTCATTCTTTGCACTAATTTTTTTAAAAATTATTTTTGTGGTCACAAGCCCAAGAGCTCTAGTGTCATCCCCCTAATTAACATTTTATCAACTTGAAAAAGATGATGATCAGAAGATTTTGAGCACACATGTGCACATGTGTTTAGTTTGAAACTCACACGCTTCAAAATCTATAATGAATTTCTACACCAATTGTGCCAAACCAATTCATGTATTTTACTTAGATTGGCACAATACATTTTGAATTTGATTCATTTCAATTCATCAAACATGATTTGACGATGATGATGGTGATGGGTGAAAATGCCTTTTATGCAAACACCACCCACCTTTTTAGTTGTTTTGTATGTTGTGGTTAGGAAAAGGTTGAAAGAGGAAATCTATATATTAAAATAGGTGTTTGTTTCAGGGCTAGACCTTAACCCTCTCAAATCATGGGGCACCTTTTGTGCTTTTGGTATCATAAAAAAAAGTTCATGATGGACAAGAAATCATCTAACCTTCCTATAGATGGGTGAAAAGTCATGTATCCTTGCTCTCAATGGGGCAAAATTCATATCTAATGTCATGTTTGAACAATGTATGCATAGAGAAGGAAGGGTAAGAAGAGGACATGTTTGGTGAATAGTGAATAGGGGATGAATTAGAAGGTAAAGAACATGAGACATTAAATAATCATGTATGAGCTTTGTTTGAACTTCCTTGTACCTTTTTAAGCTTTGCACAATTTTGCTTGTCCTAATGTCCCACACCAATTTCAAACTCATGATCTCTCAAGAAAAGAATGAGAATACCAATTGTCAAATATTTGGTACAAGACAAGACATTAGTTTCATGTAATTTGTGATTGGAACTCAATTTAATGTGAACACAGTGTTGATTTGTTTTCATATTTGGAGAGGTTTAGTTTCATAGTGTGATTTTGGAGTTTCAAAAGAAATCAGAAATTTTTTTCTCATTCTTTCAAATCTAGTTTGGTGGTTTTCATAACCTACTAGGTTCTTGATGAAAGACACTAATATCCCCCCTATGAGCACAATGGGGATGATAGTGCAACACACATCCCATGCAGCCACATAGTTATGTTGTACAATTTGATTAGTTCGACCTTGGTTTTAGGTTAAATTAGAAAAACAATAGACTCTTACTTAGTATCAAAAAGTATGTTGATATAATGTTGTGCATTACATTGTAAGATTGACACCCAACATTATCGAAACCAACAAAGTCATACACATAAAAACATGCCCACAAATTGACAAAATAAATTATTGTTTTTGTGTGTTTTGAACTTGGATTCATGTATGTGAACACACATACGTTGGGTGAAACCAGCACGCACATTGGTACCATGCCAAAATTCCCAAAATCCATTTAAGTTAATTTTATAAATATATTAGAAACATCCAATGCATAGACCAAATTAGGTTCAAATCTAACATCAGAGGCAGGAGAGATGAAAATTCAGATTAAAATCAAGACCCAAGAAGGATTTTGTGGGTTGATTAAGTGGTGTAGGAAGGAAGTGAAAGGAATTCTGAGAGAGAGAAGAAAGAGAGAGATGAGAGAGAGAGAGGCTTCAGGATAGGAAGTTAGAAAGACGCGACCCAAATCACGCACGGCGCTGGTCGCCAATAGAAACCAGTTGTTGTTGGACCCCATTGATGACATTAATGGCTCCAGTCAAACCTAGCCATTGCTCACGGTTCAAAGCAATCCGAACAAAAAAAGACTTTATGACACACACCCACCCTTGAGAGTGTGAGTGTGCCATGAGTCCTTGAGTCAGGACGGACATCTATGAGCTAGCTTTGTCCATTAAGCTGCTGCTGTGATCAGTAGTAGTAAGTGAGAGAGCTACTACATCATAAATGAATACCTTAAGCAAGAGATATGATGGTCAGGACTGGGACATAGCTCTTCGTAAGAGATAATAATAGTCATAATCATAATACCAGCAGCAGTTGCCTGATTTGGGAGCCGTGCTCGCTAATCACCACGTTGTCCCATGTGATTAGCCATACCCAGCGATTGATTAGTGTAGTTAGGCTAGTGTGATGGAAAGGAATCCAATGGAAAGGGCGATTATGAGAAGAACTTCAAGTCTCTGTCGCAGGCAGCAACATGGATGGCACTGTACCGGCCGGTGATTGAACACTAGAAGTGCTTATGGAGGGCAGGCCGAATCCAAGGGCAGCGGTCTGTTGATTCTGGTGTCCAAAACAAAACTTGAAACCCTCTTCTTGGCGCATTTGGTGCAGTAAAAATCATCAAAAAAATGAAATAGAATTGACATTTTATTGGTGCATTTGGTGCATTAAAAATGATCCAAAATGAAATAGAATTGACCTCTTATTGGCGCATTTGGTGCACTCAAAACCATCAAAAATGAAATAGAATTGACCTCTTATTGGCGCATTTGGTGCACTCAAAATCATCAAAAATGAAATAGAATTGAGAAAGTTACAACTCCCCAAAGTAAGAGTCAAGAACTCCAAAAAAAAAAAAAAACAAACCACCCAACCAACTTTACAAAGGCCAATTCTTGAACACCCAAAACTAAATTTTCTATGTTACTCTCTTGTCATTTAGAGTTCATAGAGTTCAAAGTTGAGTCGTAGAATTTCAGGTGGTGCTCCCATAGCACTTTAAATCATTAAAAAATGAATAAGAAATAAGAAAGTTATGAGATTTGAAAGTAAGAAGGGTCTCAAAATGAAGAAAAATGATAAATAAATAAATAAAATGCATTTTGCGATTTGAAAAACACATTTTCATTACAACTCCTTTTTGGCTTGTCCCTTGGCTTTGCATTTCAAAAATGATTTGTAGAGCTTGAGAAGGCACTCACTCAAAATCACTCAAAATGTAGAATCGACAGTTCTCGAGGTGGGTATTCAAGAACGAACCTTTATGCATAAATAGCAATTATTGCCAATAATAAACAAATAAATTGAAAATTAAGGTATTATTTTGACACTAAAATCATCATTTATGGGTCTGATTTTTTTTAATATGTATCTATAGCCTAGTTGGCTTGTTATGAAAAGAAAGTAATAACTAGCCAATATTGTTTAAACAATTTGGAAACTTTTGGAGAACATGTCAGGAATAGTGAATTTTAAAAAAAAAGAATTGCCTAAGTGGCTAGGTCTTACCAAGCAATGGCATCCTCTCATATTGAGGGTTCAAAAATTAATCCACCTCATCAAATTCATTGTAAAAATGTGGCTATGTCTGTATTTGTACAATAAAAGATTCATGGCTACAAGATTATTTCTTATGTGAATTTTAACGATGAACAAATGGCACCTCAAATAAAAAGTTGGCAACCAAAAGAATAAATAAATAAATAAAATGATGTCCATAGACACAAAAAAGTAGAAAATTTGGCTAGAAAAATAGATCTCTAAGGGGGAATTCAATCCTAGTCCATATGGACCTTGCCCATTACAGCTAAAAATGGCCTACAAAAACATACAACATAATTAATAATGTATTGTGCATTGTGTACAATTCCAACATTCAAATAAATAAATAAATGGAATAGCAATTGAAAATTCATGCTGAAATTTTCAACTTGGAACTTGCAAGTCAAGCTCCAAAATTGACAAAATGCAAAGAGGGTTTAGAAAAAAATTGTTCTTTGTTGTAGAAAGGAACTATTATTCTAGTAATTTTTTAACTTTCTTGGTTATCCTTGCTTTGATCGTAGGAGCAAATGGAAAGTTCTCCAATGGATAAAACTTATGTGCATACATGCACACAACCAAATCCAAATGTGTTGTGAATCTATTTTAACTTGTTACATAAAAAGAAATTTTGAGTTTTTCCATGATCACCTATTGCAACTATTTGTCCAATTTCATCACTATTCGACTTATTATCATCATGCACAAATAGCAAGTGAAATTATTTGCTAGTTATTTGTGCATAATTTCCACAGTGAAAACAATGATTATTTTATTCACTGACACTAGATTTTTTCCTTCATGTTGAGTTTTCTAATAATAATAAAAAAACTCTAACATGGAATATATCTCAACCTTAGACTCCTTGCAATAGTGATAATATTGTTTAATCATTCTTTTAACAACTTTTCAACCATTAACCTCTAGCATAAGTTGAATCAAAGTTTGATAACAAGTGGAAAATGTTATTCATAAGTTGCACCTTCCATATACATAAAAAGTCACTTTATTTATATTTTTAAAATAATTTCAAATTGTTAATGTGGAAATTAAGGTAGCATTCAACTTTATTTACACATTGCATTATAATGTTTAGTGAAAATTTTGACATCTCATCAACTATCGACATGGTACATGAGTTGAATTATACACTTTTATCATTTGAAACCATTGTTCATGGGTTGCATTTTACATTTATCATAATTTAATAAAACACATGCAATAATTTATAGAGACCTCACATCTCAACATTTGCACATAAGGTGAATGATTCATTTTAAATCCATTAGTATCTACTTGCATTTTTTGTTCACCACAATTTCTTAAAATGGATGTATAAAAACTTGTTATATTTCACATTTCTGTTTGAATTAAAAATTAAGTTGAAATGTTCATATATACAAAGTCTAATGTCCATAAAAAAAACCTTTACATTTAAAAAAATTAATGTTCAAATTTGTACATTTACGTAGATTTATGTTTTTCCCCTATTTTGTTCATCATTCAACAAGTTCTTAATTACAAATGTGCATGATGCCACAATAACAAAACCTCAAAAAAAATCCTTAAATTATTCATCCATTTTATCTCTTGATGTATGAGAAATATAAATCCTAGCTAAATTCTTTTTTTGGCTATTTTATTATTTGTATTGTTACCATGATTTTGCATTTTCTTAGGTTTTTTTTTTGTACAAATTCATGTCTAAGTATTTAAATATGATTTTTAATTTTTTTTAAAAATAATAAAATAGTAATACCAATGATTTCATAAGAATGACATTAACGAATTATTATTATTATTTTCAATTTTGTGATGTTGTTCAAATGATGATCATTCATAAGAATATTATGTTGTGTTTTGGTTATAGACAACATATGGAGATATTAATATGTTAAAATCCTTTTAATGCCAAAATATCACCAAATTATTATTTTTAAATTTCTACAAATGTAAATATATTGCTACATTATTAGAAAATATATATAAATAATATGTTGCAATATGTTTTTCAAATTTGTATAATTAATCATTTTTAATGGTCTATAACTAATGTTGTTAAACAAATATGATGTTGAGAAAAGATGTTTATTTTTATTATTTTATTTATTTTTCTTGTAATGGCCAATTTCTGCCAATTTAAAGGGGGGTGGGAACATCAACAATGGTTTTTTTCCAAATTGTTTTTAATCAAATTTAAAATTGACATTTTTTCAAGGTAATATTGAGGGATATTGAGGGATGTTATTTTAAGTCCTTTTTTGAACCCTTCAAATTGTATAATTATTTTCATGAATAGATTATTGAATAAGGTTCAATATCATGTTTTCATTTGTAGCATTTGAATAAATTTTGAAAAACAAAACGTATGTTGAAGTTTGAATTTCTTAATTAGTTTCATGTCAAAAATAATAAACTTACACTTTCTCTTTATCTTATCAAAGTCTTGAAGTGGGTTGGTGGTGAAGACCTTGGTGCATCTCCATGAAAATTGGGTTCAAACATTGATGAATGCATGCATGAATATATAGTAGATTTGGGTAGTGGAAAAATCCAAGATTTCTTCTTGTGCTATTTGTGAAAAACAATGTAAAGAAAGACCTTTCACCTTCAATGTTCGCTAATATTGTAACCATAAATAATACAATAAACTTAAGTCACTTTGAAAATTTACTAGAAATAATCTAATTGTCAACCCACAATGTCGACATTTGGGAATTCAAATTAAAAATCAATGGGTGGTTTAAATTACAACTACATTTGACATCATTGTCATATCTTTTTTAAAAGGTGTGTTGGCCCAGCAAAGTTTCATAAAAAAACAAGGGGAATGAAAGAAAAATGAATTCCTATGTGCTTGGAATAATAATAATGGACTTTAGAAGCCTATAAAAGCCAAGAAAATATGTTCAATTTTTGGTTGCAACCAAAATTTAGGATATATAATGCTAATGGCATTCATGATTTCTTGTGAAGGGAACCTACGTTCTAATTCTTTAATTAGCCCACAAGCAACATTGTTGCATTATTTTTTGACCTCTTCCACAATCAAAACCCAATTTACACTAAAAACCCAACTCAAAACCCCAATTAGTGTGCATTTCTCGTGCTACATATAAGTGTGGCCAAATAATGAAAAAAAAATATTCAATCCCAAATGTGGGTTTGGTAACTCAATCATGATGCAAAACACCATTGTAATGTTCAATGGTGTCCAAGAATTGACTATAATATTTAAATTCATATTTCTTTTATTTGTTGCAATACATTTGACATAAATCCCCTTCATAGATCCTCACACAATAAGAACAAAATCACATATAAATGGATCATGAATTTGAACAAACTTAAAGAGACCCTAAACGCACTCGAACATCGAGATAATACAAGTCAAAGCCAAATCACCATGATATCACATAACTCGAAGTTTGCCTTCATAGAAGCATGCACAACTTGTTCTTCAAAGTTTTATACCACCAAATTGTGCATTGCATAATTTTTTGTTTACACTCAATATGTGAAACAAACTTAATTTGGTCAAAACCAATAGATTTATTGTGTATGAAAGCATATTACCTCTCATTTTTGGCATGCTAGCTTGTAGAGGACATGTAATACTCCTGAATGAGGTGAAAGCACACTACGGTGATGCAGTTTTGGCAAAAAATGTTTTTATTTTAGTACATTTTGTATTTTTTTGGTGGTTCAAACACAAGTAATCTGAAAAAAGTAGTATTTGTGATGACAATCTTTGACCACCATAATGTGCTTTCACCCAGTAGTTGCCCCCAATTTAGCCATAATGGCCTTACAATGCCCAAATGCTTTTGGAAGCCATCCAATTTCAAAACCATGAGATTCTTTCAACTCTCTATGTTGTTGCAAACATTACCCATCAACATCTTCCCATTGGCCTTTAACATTGGCATAGCCCAAGGCAACTTAGCAACCTAAACATCTTGGAAAATGTCATTCAATTTTCATTCAATTTCCTAGGCATCTTGGGTTTTGGAAGAACTAGATTAGGATTTGTGATAATAGTTTTGTTTTTTTGATGACTTGGATCATGATTCATGACAACTTTGAAAGGTGATTGAATGTTCCCACACACATCATATTATTTCCTTGCACTTGCAGTAGGGTGCAATTATGCCAATAGGAGCCAAAAACAATTGTAACCACTATTTTTTTTTTACACTAAAAAAATATAAGAAGAATTTTAACTTGAAAATAAATTTATTTTTTTACACATTATCAAATCTAATATCTTATTTTATAAAATTTTAAAGTATGAAATTATTCCATTAACATTTTGGACCTTCAAAAGTAGTGTAAAAGGACTTGTAACCATTGTTTTTAAACAGTAAAAGGACTTGTAAATGGATTTGGAAAACTTTGAAAATGACATTTTTCTAGAATTTTTTTAACAAAAAGCTTAACAAAATAGTGCAAAGAAATTTTAAAAGAAATTTTAGAAAAAATATTACAAGATATTCCAAGAATATTTTTCAAAAAACAATCATTTAAGGGGCCACCAGTGGTTCTTATTAGCCCGTTTGCACCAAGTATTAAAACTTGAAACATCAATTTCCCATATAAGGTGGATCCAACCACAAAAGGTTCAGAGACATTCACATGACCTTTGGAAAAGAAATGTCATAATTGGAAGTTTGGTGGTAAGTTCAACGAAAGCATGACAACACAAAACAAAAGGCATAACTTTTTAAGTTTTGAGAACTAAAACCTTTCCAAGAACCTCCCTCCCAAAATGAACAATAAAGTTGCAAACTTCTTATAGTTCATTAAAATGCAAACAAAAACTTGATTCAACAACAACAAAACATAATCAAATGCCACAAAACATGATTCTAGAATCCTGAAGGTTCAAACAAATTGGTGAGTGTCAATTGTGCTCACACAAGAGCAAAGACAAAGGTTGCAACTTGCAAGGCCAAGATTTTAAACAAGTTTTAGAAAATATGTATCTAGGAATGTGCATTTTCAACCTAACAACAATGAAGTTGTGAACCCATTGGCTTTTGCAACAAGTGTTTGATTCCTTCTCAACATCCACATTCATTATCCATTGTGCACATAAACCCACCAACATCCACGATCATGTTTAATATATGTTGCAAACTTGTGCAACTTAAACATTGGTCTCACACAATTTTCACAACTCAAACATTTTACAAATATAATCACAAAAATATGGCATCCATGTGCAAGTTGCAAGTTGCAACTCAACAAATATGTGTACTTTTACAAGCTTGAAACTATAAAGCTTGAAGCTTGTTGCTTCAAAGTTCACAATGCACATACAAATATTAAACCTTAAAAGTGGTGGCTACGTACAATGAAACTTAATAGCCTAACTTGCAATGGACCCAAAATCCTTAACCAATTATGAATCCTCACGGGAATTTTTTAAAAATATTCCTTACTACTTAATTACATAAAATTCTCAATTTATTTTTTACACCAAAAAGAAACCATTTTTCATTAATATTTATTCCAATAGTGGCATAAACATCCCATAAATCATCTTTTAAAACATCGATCATAAATTTAATGTAATGATTGCCCCTTAAGATTGCCCTCACAACATTACAACATAGGTCAACATGGACAACAAACAAGGATGGGTCAATTTGGCTATCCACATTAGGAAGATGACACAATATGCAATTATGCACATGGTCTTTCCATGTTTGACCATCTTTGTCCTCCACCAATAACATTTTAAAAAGTAGCACCATTCGTAGGTGCAAAATAACATGTTCCATAATCACATTCAACATAATCAATGTTGTTTTATGTAGGTACATGTAATCTCCTAAGTGAAATTTATGGACTTGAAGCCAATTACCACCTCCTCAAATAATGACATAACACAATATATCCCAATGTTGAACAATTATTAAATTCTCCATAGCCATTGGCATTACAAGTTGGAATAAAGTTCATTGTTCACATGTTTAAAGTCACACATTTGGATCATTTAGATTGATTATTACCAGCATCCCAAGGTTGGTAGCTCGAACCCACATCCAAAAAATATGGTGAAATGGATGCAAGAGATGCTTGCCAACTAAACCTATATTTCACAACTAACCATGGTAATTACAACTATCATTTTTAATATGGCCCTTTTGAAGCCAATGTTTATGCAAACTTCACTTTGCCATTTGCACCATCTACTCAAGTAACATATTTGTTTTGGAATGGTTTTATGAAGTCATGGGATGACAAATTAATGTTTTTTCACATAATTCTTATAACTCCCCACAAAATTTTATACCTTGGTTAGTGAATACTTTAGTTGGAACATGAAACCTATTTAACACAATGTCCAAAAATGCATAAACAATTCCTTCATTGCTACAATTTGGCAATAACACCAATTCTAGCCATTTTAAAAAAAATGTTCAATCATAACCAAAATGTCGCGATTATAACACATGATCAAATTTAGTGAACCAACAAAATCTAAACTCTAATAACCCAATCCCATGATGGGTAAAGGTTGTAGATGAGTGTGCAGGTGAGTTGAATGGCATTTGTAATCAATCACACACCACACATTGATTAACAAATTGTTGAACTTATAGTTGCATCCCCCACCACCAATATTGTGTTTAAGTTCACTAACTAGTTAATTATTTTAACAAATTTAATAAATGTAGATAACAAATGTACATTTTTGAGATGCCTTCAACATTGGCCTTTTAAACTTTTAATTCACCTAGATAAATCATATGACCTACGTATTCCACCTATGTTTGAAAAAACTAAATTTTTTTAGGATGCAACTTAAGGTTATGTTCCTTGAGTCAATCAAACACCTCCTTATAGGTGTGGCATGTGACCCCTTGAAGTTATGTGAAAGATGATGATATCATTGATGTAACACCTAATAAAATGAAAATTGAACAAAACTCAATCCATAATTCTTTTAAATTTTGGAGGGGTGTTAAAACCAAATAGCAAAAATCACCATAAACAATATTTCCCATGAATATTAATCCCCCAAAGTGTTATCTTGACCTTGTCACCTTCCCTCAATGGTAATTGATGGTAGACAAAATGTAGGTTTCATGCATTGAAAACCTTGGCCTACACAAAGGCATGAAATATTTCCTTTGGTAGGGGCATGGCATATTTTTCCAAGTGCATATGTTTGTTCACCAAATGATAATCCCCACATGTACAACGTTTAATCCAATTGCCAAATATATATTTATCTTTAGCTTCTATGTTTATGTGTCCGCCTTGGGTTGGGATCATATTACTCAAGGTTGAAAGCATGGCTTACGATTTTTCTGCAATATGTGGGGTGGTGCCAACCTCTCATAGCACCCCCTCATCACCAATGTCCTTTCCAATGCCCAAAAATCCTTCTTGGCATTCTTTGATCCCACAATTTGCTAAGGATGTGCAACTTGGCTTGTCATAACATCACCACCCATTGCATGCAAATGGTTGTCCCAATTATGGGTATAATAAAAAGATATCATGTGGGCAAGTGGGCATAACCAATCAAAACCATTTTGTTTTGTTGAACTCAAACTTAATATCCATGTGAGGCAACTATGGTCCATGACCTACCTCAAAATCCACCTTCACATTGATTTTGAAAGAGTTGGCACTTTAATATTACTTATGCAAAACCCCACAACTCGTTCCTTTTCATTTGCATTAGGTTTTTCCATGTGAAATAAATTGACATCCCAAATCATGTTTGATCACGTGTCATGAAATGCACGAAACTCGGTAAAATTCAAAAACATCAATAGGGTTGTTCATGAAAGTTTAACCATGTTTACCACAACCAAAGGTGATTTGTTATCATGGTGAATTGCATACGATTGGCATTTCAAATAATTTAGTATGTCATCCACCAAGATGTGGGTGACTTTAAGGTGAACTAATTTGCTCTTTGGATCACCTTTGTTGGTGTTAGGTTATTCCACATCCATTGGAATCAATGGGCATGTGAATAGATTATTACATCATCCACCTATATTGGTTCACCAATCCAAGCCCAAATGTTTTTCCATCACGTTAACACAATTGGCTGAAAACCTTTTAGTGGTGGAACATTTACCAATAAATATGCACATAGGTGCATCTATGTTGTTTGTAAATATTGCAAAATCCGAACTAACTCCTAAAAAAATCTTGATCTAAGATCCAAGAGGCCAATGCATGTAACTTTGACAATGTGCCAACATTTTTTGAATGCCCCTTGACAAACTTTATTGATAGCAAATTCTTACAATTTTTTTTCATTTACCATCTTGTTCAATAATATACAAAAATAAAAAACAACTCCTAAAGGATGTAAAGTTGCTCCTCCAACAAATATGTCATAAGATGTAACATGTGTAACCATCACTTGGGCCCACATTATGGTATAATTTTGCTAATTTGTTGATCACAACTTGGATCACCATGACCTCGTGTTTAGTTATTCCCCAAGTTCTTTTTGACATGCCCATTGATGTCATGATTTCATATGAATATGGTTTGAGATTGACATTGATCAATTAAAAACCCTTTACTACCATTATGCTTAACATCAAAGGTTGAACACCTAAATCCAACAAAATCCTTTGCAATTGGTATCATCATGCTAATGCCCCTTTTAATTAGAAAAATCTCTCTTCATTACACACTACAACCACACCAAGGACACTTACTTTATCAATGGCTAAATGCATTAGGAGTTTTTAAAGCTTAACTACAATTGTATGCCAAAATAGTCTTGGGAATCTTTGTTTCGTTTATTTTACAAATACTACGGAAAACCATTGTTGGAATTGGATTTTTATTTGACATAACCACCATCTTTGATGTTCCCCCGTCTTCATGTAATGTAATCATCGCACAAAACATTATTGATGGTTAAATATCAAGAATAACAAGTGTTTTGGTGAAAAAAAATGGAGTTTCATACATTGTTTTGGCCACCCCCATCAAGTTGCTAATATTTTTGTTCCAAGAGTGGAATTAGGTGTCATCCTTAATGCCATCAATACAATAGTAGAAGTTCATGCCCCCATAGGGTTGGATTTGTTAACACAAGTGACTATGGTAGAGATTTTCCCTAAAACAAGCACATTAGATTCCATTTGTGCCACCATGTTCATTGCCATGTTTATCATTAAAACCTTTAAGCATACAAATATTGTTTCCATGGTGTTAGGTTGACATGGAATTGGCTTGGTGATCAGCCTTTATTGGTAGCACCTTCCCTTTCTAACCTTTTTTAAAACCTTAATTTTTCCCGACATTGATAGTTTGTGATTGACCTTATTATAGTTCTAAATGTAAGGTGAAAAAATGATCCACATTATGCCCATAAACTTTACAATGGGAACATGGTTGGTTCGGGTTAAGGTCAGAGGTAATGGCTTAAGGTGGATTAAGGTGATCCTTTTTTTAATGAGGCCCATCACATTTCCAACATTTTTCCTTTGTCCTTTGTTCAACAAAATGTGATAAGAAAACACCACCTTATTTTGGTTTGGTCCCTTTGGTCTTTTGTGGCATAACTTTATTTGGTTGTTGAATCAATGGTGTGAATAATTCCTTGGGTGGTTTTTATTAAACCCAATAATCACCGTACATTCTTTTGCCATGTTTAATTTGATGCATTATGATACTTAAAACATATTCATTAATGTGGGTTACGCAAGTTGAAATAACATAACATCCTCAACTTCTCACCTAAGTTTTTTGTCTAGAATCCCATACTAAAATTGGATAACATGTGTTTCTATGACCCATTGGGCCATAATGATCAACCTTTTCATCATGTGTATGCCTCCCATAGACTTTCATGTAACTTATGTTGAAATTCTTGCAAACTCCTTTGTTTTTATGTTGGAACCCCTTGGTAATTTATTCACAATTTTTGGAATAATTTCATAATGTAAATTGAATCTCAACAAAATACCTTGTCCATTAGTGGAAGGGCCGATACCACCACTTCTAACAATTGTGTTGTTAACATTTTCACTTCTATGTTTTTATAACATTTTTGCTTACATTAACATTATTGTACTAATCAAACTATTATTAAAAATTGTTATAGTTGGATTTGGGATTATAATAACACTTGGGTTCATAATACTTTTGGTGGTGCAAACATAATTCAGTAATTATTATGATCATCACTCTTCAACTTACACTTCATTATCACACATGAATTCATGGTAAACATATCCATCAGTAGCCCCTTAAGATGTTGAAAAATTAACCCCTTCCATGCCATGAAGGGCACAAATAATGTGAATTATGCATGTGTTGCATATCACACCAATTGCCAAATTCATGCATGATGTCATCCAACTTGATGGTGCCAACTACCCTGAATATCCATGAGGCCCTTTGGTGGTTCCATAGATCTCATCCATGTCTCACAATAAAAGTGTAACAACATGCAACTAACTTGTAGCATAATCCAAATCCAAATCCAAGGATCCCTTTTTTATCGAGTTGACAATGATAGTGTTAGTGGTAAACCCTTTGGCACCTTGTAAACCCACTAATGCCACTTGTATTTGAAATGTTCCTTGTTTCCAAATTTCATGACACCTCCAAGGTGACCTCTATTTTAAAGTTATGGCCCATTTCAAACCTTAATTCCTTAACAATGTTGCATTTATTAAAGTCTAAGCAAACTAAAATTATGGGGCACCTACATCCATTAATTATAACATTCCACAAGGCCAAATAAATGTGGGGCTGCGTATAAACACAACAAATATGGTACATTGATAACCAATCTTGTTTCACCACCACAACCAAATAATGGAATTAATTTAGTCATCGCTTCTAGATAAAAACCACAATATATATAGTAAATCCCATGTAAGTGTAAATCACACAATGTTTTGTAAATGCTTTGGGGCATGTAAGTGTATATATATTGTATTATATACCTTTAATAACTATACCTACTTGTAATCCATATTGATTGGTTGTGGGCATATCCAAATGTGGGTGCATCCCAAAGCTCAATGTTTTTTTTGCAATGGACCATTTTGATTGGCCGTTCACAAAAAAATCATGATACTTTTAATATTCCCAAAATAAAAGCATTCTCTACCAATATGGGATTATGGTAGTGCTTCCCTTTAGCCACCTACATACAATACAAGAATAAAATTTTGGGCAAAGGATATGGAACAAATTGTGGTGTTATTATAAAGAATATCTTGGATGAACATTCTTGGGTGCATTTTGTCTCATATCATAACTTGAATAAAACTTATATTCCTAACTTTGTTCATCAACATTTTTGGCCTAGGACTTTACAAAAGCTTGGATAGTTATTATGATTCATATTTATCAATTCACTTGGTTGCAATGCATCGCAAAAACACAAATGTTTTAGTTTTCTTTTTGGCAATGGGCCACTTTGATTGGCCCATCACCAAAAACATTGAAACCACCCCCCCCAGGTGGAACAAAACAAAATGAACAAACGACAAATCCATGGTAGTAGCTACACAAAACTTCCGTGCAAACCATGAATAACCTAGTGTTCAAAAAGACAACAACAAAATTAATTTGTGGCACTATTCAACTAGATCGAATTTTTTGAATTCAAAATACAATTCACTTGCACACATAGGAATCCAAGCATAAGCAAAACCCTTGTGAACAAAGACTTGTATGAAAATTTGAAAATAAATGCAACACATTGCAAGAGAATGGTGTGATCTCAAATAGAAAAAATTGGATGGAATCACATTCACACTACAATTAGTTATAAGTTAATTTACCCTAGTTTACCTTTTGTAACTAGAATGTAATTGCCTAAAACACAATAATTTTTTGATAGTTACTAAGATGAATATTAATTTATATACCAAGGTTCTTGCTTAAATCCCACCCAACATTTGTTTGAACCTTTTAACACTTGGCCATTTTTAAAGACTTTCCAAGATTACAATTGGTCAAATTGAAAATCTTGTAAATGTTTTCACTAATTCATCAAAAGGGTAAATTAGCCTATCATAGGCATATTTAGCCAAATTTGGCAATAAACACATAATGAAAACCCAACATTTTAATTAATGTGAAAATTGTGATACAATATTAGTATGGAACCAAACCAATTAGATTACCACTAGCAATAATTATATTGCATCACATCAAAAACCTCACCAAAACCTAATCACACATCCCATAACATGTCCAATTGTCATTCCATTACAAATTGTTATGTAAAAGGAACTGATTTTAGTGAACAAAAGGTTGCCCATACATCTTGACAACAAGGTCAATGTGAATAATTTATTTATTTTGAAGCTTATTTTTTTATGAAAACAAGGTTGGAGAATTTTTGTTCATCTTTCACATTACCATGAACCATAACCATGCATATGTTCACAAGCTTAAACAAGTTGGAAAGATGATGGTTGAAAATGACATTTGATCCAAGCTTTTCCCATAATTTTGTGTTTGGGTTTGATTCGTTGGGAGGCACCATAGCAATTTGATGAAGGTTATGCATTATCAATTTAATAAGGATGATTGCTAATTGAAAAGGATAAGGTTCAGTAAATGGTTCCAAAAATGTTCTAGAAGTACCCATGGCCTTTTGGTGCCGAAAATGTGCTTGAATAATGGCTATATGCCCTAGGAATGTGGTTTCAACCTATATTAAATCCAACCAATATTGGGGGTAGATTATCCAAGTGGCAGTGAACAATTCTTGAAATTGGAAAATGTTTTTCAATTCAACTATTAAACTTAGTGCTTCATCATAACATTGTTTCTTCATAGAATCAATGGCATGAACACAAGCCTCCTTATCTATTAAATTCAAATCCCACTACAAATTTATTTGCATTTCAAACTTATTGGTCCAAAGACTAGGGGGTAGTGATTCTTTGTGCATTTAATGGAATGTATGTGAAATTAAGGCGTTTTTTTGGGTATATTATGAAGTTTAATAAAATTTAAAGGAATTTTCAAGTAAAAAAATTATAGTTATATTTTTATAATACAAATTTAAGCACCCTATTTACATTTATTAAATGATAAAATTTACATTTTTTTCAAGTGCACCTTATAATATTTTGCATGCCATTTGGAATGGAAGTAACTTCCCATGTTCCACAAACTATAAAATTATTTGTGAATCAAAATATGATCTTTTAGTGAAAAGTTCATAAATGAAAATATCAACCTTCAACGTAGACGAAATAGAAAAAGTTGAACAATGAAGATCGAACAAATTTTGAAATTCTTGTCTACATTTAAGGACATTGTTGGTAATGGGAATTGAACATTTTTATAAAGGCTTGACGAGGAGTTAGAAGCGATAGCACATTGCAATTATGCATGCACTTGAATATCATGATGTAACAAGACAGAACTTTGATGACATCAAGCTTGCACCACTTGACATAATCTTGGAACATGCAAAAGGGTCAAACCAATCCTAAACATGGGGTAGTGTTACTTATTGAAAATTCACCACACAAGGAAGAGTTCAAAAACTTACAAATTTGCAAAATGTAACGCCAAGGTCAAAATGATTCAAAGGATTTTTAAATCTATTAGTTCAAAATGGGTTTTAAAAATCAATTAGATAGATGGGGAAATAGATAGGTATGAGGAAAGACTAGTGGCTAAAGGGTTTTCTCAAACTCATGGCATCGATTTCAATGAAACATTCGTGCTTGTGATGAAATTTGTTTTTATTCATACACTTTTGTCACTTGGAGTAGCACTTGACTTTGAAATACACCAAATGGGCATCAAATATGCCTTTTTGAATGGGGATTTGGATAAAAGCATTTACATGACACAACTTGATGGTTTTGAAGTTGTCGACCATAAATATTTGGTTCCATGTATACAAACTTAAGCAAGCATAATGGGTTTGGAATGTGACTTAGATTGATGAATTCCTCGTTTGAAGGCATTGTCGCAACCCCACTTTGGCCAAGTGTGGGGGTGAAGCCCAACACTTGGAAAAGTTGGGATTTGGAGTCCTCCGGGACTCCCGAATGTTCAGAGCTCGACAACAAGGCCCAAAACACCTCGCATTGGGGTGTTCTTGGTGTCGTTGGAAAGGTCTTGAAACGTAGATATCGAAATTGGCCTTGCATTGGTCATTTGGACATCTTCAGCCCAAGTTATGGGCGAAAGAAGGGTCGAGAGTCAAATTGGCAGTTGAGTGTGCGACATGGCTTTAGAAAGATCTCGACAAGGGCTACAACTTTGGTTCAGACCTCGTCGCGATCGGACTTTGCATTCAAGAGTTATGGCCGTTCAAAGTTTCGGGAGTCCCGCCGGGACAATTTCGGGACTCCATTTCGGGAGTCCTGGGAATTTGTGCCATTTGGATGTAGCCCCCACTGCGAGTTATGCGGAGAATACTATAGGGAGTAAGGTGGTGGCTTACTCCCGAGTTTGGGCCGTGCTGAGTCTTGTGTGTCCAAGTGCCCGTGGCTTGTCCTAACACCAAAGGGTGTCCCGAATGCTAAACTAACTTCCCGTGGTTGGTTTTTTTGGATGTAGATTCACACAAGCTAAGTTAGTTCCTCTTCGTAGTCTAATCCCGGGGCTTCCAACTCAACCATGTACCCCTTTCTAGAGTTGGAAGTTGAGAGCGTGCCTTTTGGTCCCAACTTTCCGCAACTTCACGTTGGTGAACCCTCAAGTGGGTTCACCCCGGGACCAAGGAGTGCGTCAAGCATGGTTTTCACAAATGTGAATTAAATGATAATATTTACGTTTTGAAAAAAAAGAAGGGTGCATATACATATTCTTAACCTTTCGCATTAATGACTTACTCAACATTAGCAAGGATTTGTGAGGAGTAATAAAGTGAACAATCTTTTGTCATGTGAATTTGTGATGAAAGACTTCAAAGAAATAGAATATTGTTTAGGCATTGAAATAAAGATGGTGGATTGATTGGCGAAGAACATATGATTGGGGCAACCAAAATACATTCATGAAATGCTACTTTGATTTGGTATGAGCGATTGCAAATTAATTTACACATGATTTGATACATGAATGTCAAGTTTTTTACATCATAAAAAACCCATGACATAGGAGGAACAAAAGTGATGGAATACATTTTTTTGAAAAGCTATTGGTAGATTCATGTACATGACAATTATTATGAAATTAAATTTGGCCATGATGGCTAAAGGAGTAGTAATCTAGTTTGTGCATGGTAAGTTGTTAAGAGAAACTTATGTTATTTATAGTGTTGTGCAAGTATTATTGTTTTTTAAATATATTTTTGTGCAAGTAAAGGTATATATATTCAATTTATATATCAATTGAGTAAGGGTATATTAAAATTCAAAAAATCCATCATGCTAAGGTTCAATTATACAAAAATTAAGTTTTTTGGTAAATGGGTAGGGTCTAGGTACCAACCCTTTTTCATATACCCTTTTTGGGGTGAAATGGGGTATCTATTTATTTATTTGACAATAAAGGAAAATTTTCCGCATTTTGGAATTAAAAAAAATTCATAGGTCAAATATTATGTGAAAATACAAAATACAAAATTCAAAGTATTTGATTTGTCCTTGTCTAGGATAAACATGCCTATGATTGAACATTTAATGTATCAAAAGAAAATGGTGTTATGGTTGATGGTCAATTGACGATGGATTTTAAAAATAATTTATAACTAATTTAGGGGTGCTCTAGTAGGCTTTTGAATAATCTAATTTTGTTAAGTGACGGGTAAATTTTGGGTTCCAAAATAGGGGGTTCTTCCATTTGAAATATATCCTTACCACACATACCTACCATTCCTACCATGTGCACTTTGACCAAATGTTAATAACCCTCGATTTTATCTCATATGGTTTGTTTAAAATTTTCACCTTTCCATTTATATAGTTGGGCCAAAGAAGAGACTCTTCACTCTTACAAAGAAATTTATATTTTAGTGAAGCTCCTAGTTTTTTTTCTTGGGATGGGCCAATTAAGTTTGCTAATTTTCAAAAGAAAAAAGAAAAAAAAAGGAACTTAGAATGCACCCCATTTATTAAATAAAAATTGAAAATTTAAGATTTAAGGCATATTTATCCTAATTTTTTTAATTTGAAAACCAGAACATATTTGGTTATGGGTATTTTTTACATATATTTAAGGTTATGAATATGGTATAATTTTTTTAATTCACATATCCTTGGATATGTGCTTCATTTGGGTATGTTGATTTGAGGAAAATAGGTTACAATAAATAATATATCCCATCGATACATGATGAGTATATCTAGATACAAGATATACTCACCCAACATTATTTACCTCCAATGAACTAAAAATCGAGTTGGTTTCGATACAAGGTTACAAGTGAATTTAATGTTTGAGGATATTTCAATTCATATTGAGGTGGAGATTTAAGTAGAAGAAAATCAATTACAAACTACATCTTTCTTTTGAATGATGGAGGAATAAGTTGGTCTTCATGCAAATTTTGAACTCCTAGTTCACAATTTCAATGGGAAAATGTGAATTAACTTTTGAGAATTATGTTTCAAGGACTTTTCAAATGATATATTGGGGGCCCAATTTGAACCATATTTATTACATGCATTTTTGTTCCAAAAATTCAGAACTCAACAATATTAGAACTCCCAAAATGGAAAAACCATTTGGGAATGTTAGAATTCATTTTCTCCCACTCATGAAAATGTGTTTAAGTCTTCAAACACTCTTATTTCACTCCCCCTCCCATGCTTTAACCTTTGCTGTGAACCCTAGGCTATGGTTGTGTCTACCAGCAATTAGAAAGGCCATTGGGCTTCATAGTCTTCTTAATAAACTTGGGTTCAATCAGGATGACACTATCATATTTCTAGACAACCAAGGGTGTTTGTTACTCATCAAACATTTAATTCATTTATCAAGGACTTGCCACATAAACATTCAACACATGTTCTAGAAATGGTGCATGCAAACGCGATTTGATTTGAATATATCTCAATCATAAAAATGGTTGCAAAAATGTTAACCAAGGCCATTCCCAAGGAGAAGCACTCTTGACATATGTAAATGACAAGCCTCCATACATTTAATAAAATTGATCACATGGTGGGAGTGTTACAAAAGGCATATCAATGGTGAATCAATCATTAGAGTGGTGATGGTGGTTAAACTTGCAGTTAATCCAGAATGATGGTGATTAACATAATCTCTCATGTTGTTTTTAGAAAGAACCTAATTAGGATTTAACTTTTTAAATTGCTCCACCATGCAATGTGTAAATAAGCTTCAATAAAGTACCCTTGTAGTTTCTTTGTATTCTTGCGTTCCAACATTTTGCTCGTACATTTTTGCTATTATTTTCTATTTCTTTTCAATTGGATCTACAACCTTCATTGTGTTGGAAATTGTGCAAGCAGCACCATGGAGAGCATTGGTGAAAGCTTGCAAACCTGGAAGTTCTTTGATCTAATTCTTTTGATTTGTTTTTAAAACCCCGGCTAGGGGTCAAAACCAGTTCAAGTTCTGATATATAACCACGATTCTCAAAAATTGATTTTTTTTTTTTTTTCAAGTAATGACCTTTATAACCACCAATTCCTTAATGAAAACCAGAAGTTCTTTGAGGGGTTTAAAAATAACTGGAACTGGCAGTTCTTTGATCCTGATTTTGTCACCGAAAACAAAACAAAACAAACCAAACCTAACTATTTTTTTAATCCTGAAATAATTTAAAAATCCAAGCAAGGGTTATTAACAAAATCAAATTCCCACTCAACACGGGTTTGAAACCAACTAAGTAGATCCACAAAGCTCGATGATAGTTTTCGTTAATTTGTTAGTCAAAGCTATGGAACATTGTATGGTTGGAAACTTAGCTCCATTGATTATCCAACATACATATTGAAACATACACATTGCATGTATACTCTTTCATATTTGTAGGTGGTATTCATATTTAGAACACCACAGATCAAATGGTTTGGAGTTGGATATTCAATACATATATTGAGCCCGGGAGGTAGTAACAACTAAACTGATTAAACATGATGAGAGACCTAAGAGACATAGAAGATGCTTTGCTCACCTTGCACATATTTTGCTCACTTTAGAGCAGGTCCACCAAATGCCGTAGTTTTTCCACATTTTAATTGTTGCAGTTTCAATTTTGACAAGTTTCTTCAAATCTAAGAATCTTTTGTCCTCGATTCAAAAATTGAGTTCAATTTCATGTAGACATTAGGCACTCCCCAAGATGGGTATATTGTATCAACCACAAAATTTTATAACAAATTAAAAATTGAGGATTGCAAAGATATAGAGTTTTATAACTAATTATAATTAATTAATTACTCATAAAGTTCAACTTACTCTGTCAAAAAGTTTCAAACTTGATTGTTTAAAGAATTTGAATTCATGTTTAAAACCATTTTTTTTCAAATCTCTGGTTTTGAATCCAGAATTTGCAAAAAGTTAGTTCCATAATGCAATTCTTGTGTTAGTTCCACCAAAAGGATGCTGATTCATGTCCAATCCCAAGAACCCAAAACCCGAGTTTAGCACTTCAGAGTCCAACTACGGAACCTGCCAACACTGATCCAAACTTTGAAACCCATTTTCACATTGCTTGAAGGCTGTACTTTGTATCAATTGATGCTTATGGAGTTTATGATGATGTTAACTAGCCTGCTGGGTACAATGGTTCAATAGAAACTGACTCAAGAAGAAAACAGCAGTTTCGCAAATCTACCAGATTTGTTGAATTTTGTGCAGGCAGAGGATCCTTGTGCACATCCTTCAAAAAATGCTTCTGAAATCATCACATCTCAGTTGCACAGGGTTTCAAAACAAATTGTCTTGGGCTTCTAAGTAAAAGCCACTTACTTGTTTTTTATTATACATTGTCGAATTCCCAATTTGAGAGGGAGTTTTTGGATCATTCTAGCAGGTCCACTGGCAGCAGCAAAACGGGCTGTGAAGTGTGCGCTAGTGTACTGTGGATCCAAACTAAGATTATTTGAATAGTGTGTTCAAAATGGGTTTGGAGTTTGGACCTGTATATTTGAACAAGCTAAAGTGGTCTTGACAAGGCTAAGTATAAAATAATGGCTGAAGATGTGGTAACAAATCAAGTAGCCTCTCACCTTATATGCATGTCCAACGATTCATGTTTATGGGTGGGGCTGTGAAAACAATCCCAACACTCTGCATTGCATGTGATGAGCACTAGTAGAGGTGCAAATAAGCGGTGTGACTGAACACATATACTAAAGTTCTGTGTAAAAGACATCGAATTGTACACTGAAATGCATTGTTCTATCAAAACATGCCCAAGCCAGCATGAAACTTAATCTACACACAAAGTTAGTCCAATCGGGACACAAACTCATTCTAGTGCTGAAAAACAAGGTCAAAACAAGTTTGCTCCCAAGTTGGACCCAAGCTCTCACTTTGTCAAGCACAAGCACAGGAGGTAATTTTGGTAGAGTCTTGAGCTTATGTTTTGGCAACAGAGTTATTGTCGTTGGTTGGCAAGGTCTCTTCTAGGTTTGGTGCTCTTTAAGGATTCTCTCCTCTCTCTCTCTTTGTTGGCCTTGCCTACGAAGGCAAGGATATTGTGTTTAGATTCACTATAGAGTATAGTAGCTTAAGGGATTTTGTTAGGCCCCTATTTTTTATATGGTGTATTTTCGAAAGATTATATATTTTGGCTTGTGTTGAAACTTGAGATTAATTATAGAGTTATAATATCTTGAAGGATTTTGGTTTCCTTTAGAGGATTTTTTGAAGATTACATTTTTTGCATGGTGAATTATTTGAGTTTTCCATAATTCTTCTTTTGCCCTACGATACTTTTTAATGTAAATGGCAAGGCCATAATAGTGTGACACAACCCCCCCTTGTTTGATTTACTTCACAAGACTGATGCGGGGTTTAGGACCTACCTAGGCTTGGGATTTGGATTTTGACAACTTAACTTTTCCTCCCATTTGCCTTTTGGGCGTTGTCTCGAGTTTGGAGGATGGTCCTCTCTTTTGTGTTCCTCCATTTCCCTTCTGAATTGGTGCATTTTCTTTGAATTAACTCTCATCTCAATTATTTGAGAGAGCACAGAGAGGCAGGCCAAAGACAGGGTGATTTTGAGGATAACTTTATCATGCTTTCACCCATTGTACATAATTGACCATACCTGCCAATTTGGCAGGTTTTCAGGCAATCTTATTCATTGACAGGAGTGGTTGAGACTTGAGACCAGTCAATTCAGTCCATTTTTCTACCTACCTTTGGTTAGTTTATGACCTACCTATGGTCCTTTAACTCAGGAGGCACCTTGAAAATGATTTTTTTAATACTACAGATTTCCACTCTTGAAAAAAAAGCAAGTGTCATTAAACACTATTCAATTTTAACTTAAAGGAGTTGTCTACAGTTTTGGGGTGGAGATCCTCTAAGCAGTCAATGAAGTTATCTGCAAAGTCGGTCGATTAGGGGCCGAGTTTCGGCATAATTTGGGCATATCAAATGCTTAACTGGGAATGAAAATTTTACAAAACAAAACAAACTGGGACCCAAACTAGTTTTTCCTCAATTTCGGTGGTAAACTGAGTTTCATCTTTTTTTGTTTCCTGAGCGCCTCCACTGCTACTAGATATATATATTTTCACTGCTCCTACCTATACAAATATTATTATTACTCTCGAACCTTGTGTATTAAATGCTGAGTTTCAGCATTTCATACTGAGATTTAATAAAATTTCCTTACTTTGCGGATACCACTGAAAGAGTGTGACGTTGGGGACGACTCTATTATTAATGTGTAATGTAAAAGACACTTCTACTGATGGATGACCATTAATTGAGTCAGAGTTGAAGTCAAGTTGAAGATCTCTTCAACAATGCACAAGGTGGAAAATAGAAAGCTCACCATCCATTGGAAGCAGGGGATGAACCCTAAGAGAGTTGAAGTCACGATTATCCTTGTGTGTAAAAAATAGGTCTAACAGGAAGGTAGGAAAAATGGGTGTATTACTAGGTTAGTAGATGGGGTTAGTATGGAGATGGTTAGTATATAAACAAGGGATAGTGGGTTTGCACTTACATGCTGGAAACAAATGCTGACAAACACAAACTGTGCTTCTTAGCTTTCAGTTTGTTTGATCAGATGTCTCCCAAGAGACCTCTTAGCTCTCAGAAGAGACAAGTGTGACAGTGTAACTGTTGCCATTTGTTGGTGAATTTTAGATTTTTGGAGTTCACAATTGACAGAGAGATATATTGGAAGGTTTTGGCAGACAAATTTAACAATGGGTCTCATAATTGCACCTGGCCTGGCCTGTTTTTCTTCTTGTGTTGTTGGTCTGTTTTCTCCCCCTTGCACTTTTCAAAAAAAACTCGACCACAGCAAAAATATGTTAGCTTGATCAGGCTGTGCATTTATTGAGGTCCAATCCTGCATCTAAACCAGGTCAACCGAGCCAGGGAGATTCAATGCTGAACCACGCAGCAAAGATGGGGACTTCAGAACAGCGAAAATCAGAGATCAAGCCCCAGACCTAATGTTGGGCCAAAACCATTTTGTTGAGCCAAACTGACATGTTTTGACTTTTCTTCATCCAATTCTTAATTTGCAGATCATGGGTGGAGTTGCTCTGAATGCATGCCACCAACGCCAAGCCCGCTATTTGGGCCTCTAGCGGTTGTAGTTTGGCCCTCCCCAGAGTAAATTATGAGAATTATACTAGGGAGTGTTAGAGTATACACCCATACTTCCATTTCCTTCCATTAAGCCTTGGTCAAAAATGGTGGGAGATCGTCTTAGGACTATAATTTTTCATGCAACCAATGAGAATACTCAACATGCACCCAAGAAAAACCAAATTATTTTCTTGTTTGAGGGGGGAGGGTTTTTTACCCCCTACTTCTAATGTGTTCCCACTTTGTTCCCATTGAGTTCTCAATTAAGGTTCCTCAAGATGTTCCCTATAGCTCTGCACTTTTATCCAATACTTTCATATATATATATATATAAACCGTAAAGGGGGGCCAAAAGAAGAAGCAACTCTACTTCTATTTTCGGGAGTGGGTCAAAATACTAATATTTTTCATTTTTTTCCTTTGAATCTTACAATATCAACACAAAATTCCACAATATGCAGTATCGGTTTTCTATGAAACCATTTTCATTTTCATTCATTTTAAAACATGAAAATTCAATGTTCACCTATTGAAAACATTAAAAAATGATGTATTGATTACATCAAGAAATTGATGAAACCATATCAATTTGCAAGATAATATTTAAAGAAGGTTAACCTTTTATTCAATGTGATGAGACCTTTTAAATTCAAATATGTGTTGGCTTCATTTGGGAGGACAAAAACATTAATTTCCACATGTGATGACATGAAAAGGTAATTTATGTGAAAGGAATCGTCAAGTTGGAGACCATATGATAGATTATGCCAAACCCCTCTTTATATTCATTATGATATCTTGTTACCAAAATTTAAAGGAATAACACTCATAAAAATAATAATAAATGGGTCATGTTTACCATTTGTGTGAATGACGAAAATTCACAATTTATTTTTGGGAATGGGTTCCACTTCATGTTTTTTGAATACAAAAGAGATAATGAATTTTTGTAATACTAATGTATAAGACATTCACCCATTATCAACTTGGGCTCCACATTGCTATATATTATTAGTGGTGATGAAATGATGTAAAAATCAAAAATCAAATTCCATTCAAATGAAAATATTGAATGACATTGCATGTAACTTGAATGTATTTGGGTCAAGGCTATGAATACCAAAAGAATTGATAGCCCTAATTTGTCACATAACAACACAAAAGAGTTGTTTGTCCCAACCTATCCCCACTATAATAAAATGGGGTGATTTGCAACTAACCTTGCAACTGGGTTTTTGAGTTGCAACAAACATTTGCAACTCATTGCAACTCAACGTGTTTCTACATGTGTGAATGTTATTGGACAAGTTGGATGAATTACCACAGATGTAATTCACCATATGTGAAATTGTATACAAATTACATTGTATCATGTAATTTGTGCAATTCAATTCCAATTATGTAGGAGTAACTATTATATAATTATAATGCAACCAGTTTGTAATTACTATGGTAACATCATGTTAATGTCATTTTTCATCGATCCATCAAAATTTGACTCATGACACTGTGGGTGGGTAAAAATTATTATTATTTGAAATATTAATCTCCACCATCAATTGTTTATGTATGATGGAATTAGATTGTATGTGGCACAATTTGAAAGTTGCCACATGGCATATTGATTGAATTTAAATAAAAATAAAAATATTTAAGTAATTCAGTAGGTCAATACATAAACATAGGTAGGTAGGTAGTAAGTAAAATTAGGCAGGTAGGACATTCCTACATACCTAGATTATATACCTACCTACCTACCTACCTACACTACATACTTATTTGCTTACTTAAGTAGGTACGTAAAAAAATAGGACTAATTACTTACTCACCTAGATAGGTAAGTAGGTAGGAAGGTAAGAAAATAACCATGTAAATATTTGTATTTTATTCTATGTTTTGTTTTTAAGGTTAAGTTTTTTTGAGCTCATCCCATATTGACACATGCATTTTAATGTGAACACACAAGAAAAAAACCTTTTTATATATAATTTTTGAGATAAGATTCAATGTCCTTGACAAAACTTATGGGTCCAATGTTTTAGTTACACATTAGTTGCAAATTGAGTTATAATAGAAAAAAAAATTCCCACATTTTTGTGTTAATAATTTGTTTTGTAAATTGTGTAACTAAATAAATCATTATTTGATAATTATTTATGTCAATTATCTATCCAAAATAGTCATTTGAATTTTTTTTGAATTAATTAGTTTATTTTAAATAAATAAATAGTTAGTTATCAGATAATTAATGAACTGAATTTAGAACTTTTTTAGATCATTAATAATATGTATACCCAAAATTATTTATTTGGATTAATCATCTAAACTAATTATTTGAATTAATTATTCTAAGTCAAATAACTAGTTAGTTAGTGAATTTAGATATTTAATTCAGATAATTAATTATTTGAATTAAGTTACTAACTAATTATTTGAACTAATAAGTCCAATTCATCTAATTTGTTAGCTAGTTATTTCAAATAAATAATTATCTTTATTCAAATAATTACTCATTTATTATCTGAATTTTATTTTAAAATAATTATCTTAATTAAATAAATAATAATAATAATCTGAATTAGACTGAATAATTTAGATTAATAATTAATTATGTACTAGTTAAGAGTTATCAATTTATTGAAAAAATAAATTTCTAAAAATTAAAAATTAAAAATGAATTTAAGTAGAATACATAATTATCAAACCATTAATTATCTTAAAATTTGAATTTATGATTTCTTATTTGAATTTAATATTATTGTGAATAAATTTAGTTTCTAAAATTAATAAAATAATAAATTAATTAAATTAAAAAGCTAATTTTAATTAAATTGATAAATTTATATTAAAATTTAAATATTCATTAATATGTAATGGTTTATAAGTTATTGAAAAAAATCATTATTAAATATGAATTTCTTAAGTTATTAATTTATTAACAATTGAACAACATTCAAAAAATAATGAAAATATAATACTTTTATAGTGGGAACATAATAACAACATAGTTGCACAATTAGTTATATCAATGGGAGCCATAGTTAATAATTAATTACAAATGTTACTTTTAATGGGTGATGGAAATGCAACACGTGGTATGATTGTATGTGTTGAAGTTGTACATTAGTTGCAATGTAGTTGTTGATTGGGTGCTCCATTTACAACTGTAGTGTAGTTGGCACATGCAATTAAAATGCAACTTGCCAAAAAAATCAAACATGATTGACTACATTTTGTATGTGCATTTTGTATTACATCATATAAGTGTTTCATTTGCAATTAAGTTGTAATTATAGTAGAATTCCTTGATTTTTTAATGCAAAATTTTATCTATTAATTACATGTATTCCATGTTTTAGTTGTAGTGTAATTGTATATATATTTTGTCAGAGTTTTAATTGCACGGTAATGTGGTTTTGGTGGACATGGTTTCTCGTAGTGCCCAGTAACAACACAAGAAAATGAGTAATCCCAATGTACCATAATAACAAACATAAAAAGGAGGAACAACTTTATCTTGCCACAATAGCAACACACAAGTTAGTGAAGACTAATAAATTGTTTAATGCATATGGACATGGCAAATGGGCACATCAACAATTGAAAATGCAATGGATGTAATGAAGGGACACAACTCTTTCAAGCATGCTAGCAAATATTGGAACATTCTTTTGACCTCACTTTTAAGTCACCTCAATGGTAGAACCATAACAAGGAAAATGGCTTTGCAAGGTGTGCTAACAAATGAAGAGGATGGAGCAATGAAATTTCAACATGCAAATGGTTGGCTTATTGATCACCCTTCAACAATTCAAATTGAAGGGTGTTGAAATCACACAAATTAGACCCATGCTATTCCAAGATGGTGTTCAAGGAAGTAGTTGGTGATATTAGTTGAAAAAATGACATCCAAAAACTAGTAAAAAGGCTAGAAGTTTTAAAGGCAAAGGGGATAACAAACCAAACATGCCATATTTTATACCTCAATTTGGAAAAATCATACACACAACACAAGTACATGCAAACGTCATCTAGAATTTAGATATGACATGCTTTCAAACAAGCAACAATTTGGTGCCCAAGTTTTGGCTAGGTGAGGTTCCTATGATGTTTATAACACCATCCCCAAGTTTCAAGAGTGGTTGACTATGAATTTTGTTGTTAATGTAGCAAGGGTAGCCTTGCTTGCCTTTTACATCTTTAGAAATGAGAAGATGTGGGAAGACTACTTAAAGGTATATAAACCATGAACATGCATGGCCATGTAAAAAAAATCTTGGATGACTATATACTTTTTTAATGAGTGGTTATCTTTTCCGACAAATTTAACTTGGAGGGGATTTCTCAAGAGAATTGTCATCTTTTGATTCTAAATATATAGGCATGGGTAACATTATGTCACAATAGAAGAATTTGAACAAGCAATTAAATTCAAGCTAAACATGGTGACCTTACTTTCCCATACATTATATGTGTTTCACCCACTAGATGTGACTTATTTCAAACCATTCAAAAATGCCTTTAAAAGGAAAAGAAATTTTGCTATGGTTGTCAACAATTATTTTGAACTAAACAAGATCACATTGGCAAGATGAGCGGACAAGGCTTTTCAAAAGTCCTTGGAAAAATAGAATATAAAATCAAGGTTTAGGGTATATGCAATTTGGCCATTGAATCTTGCCACCATGGTTGAAGGTTTGGTTTGATTGAGATGTTCATAGGAACAAAAAAAGAGGATTACAAAAACTTTTATCATCTAGATGCAACAAATTAGACCAATGACATTGAGGATGAAGTTGAAGCAAGCACAAACCCACTAGATATTGTTGGTAGATTTCAAACAACACCTACAATGCCTCTTGCCATAGTGGAATGCCCTTCTTTATTCACAATGCACACCTTGTTACTATGTAAAAATGTGACACAACCGTTGACCCTAGCAAACAATTATGAACAAGATTAGTTAATGTGAACTTGGAAGATCCTACTTTTAAATAAAAAAATCCTAAATACAATGATAACACATAAAAAAGAAAAAAGAAAAAAGAAACTTTTAGGAGTTGTTATTGTAGGTGGTAATGGAGGTGGATTGAGGAGTAGGTTCTAAATGCCAATGGTGACAAACTAAAGGACAACTATTGTAGGTAGAAATGGTGACAAACTCACGAATTATAATTGCAAGTGACAATGGTGATGATCATTTTCAAAGTTCTTCCTGAGCTCTTCCTACACACACCACTGTGTTCACATTAAAAGACAATGAAAGAAAACTAAGAAAGAAACAAACAAAGGGGGGAGAAAGATAAGTGAATCAATTTAAGATTAGTTATGCAGGTGGTGTTGGCAACGAACTTAGGAATTTAGATTGCAAATGATGATGGTGATGATTGACTTTCTTACTAAAGCTCATGTTGCACACAGCAATGAACCCATAGAGAAAGGGAGAAAGAAAAATGAACAAGTGAATTAAGGAGTTCTTGTAGGTGGCAATGGTGGTGATTGACCAAAGCCCAAGCTCCTCTTGCACATGATGATGAACATAGAGAAAGGGAGAAGGAGAGAGTGAAAGGAGAAAAAAACAAAAAGAGGAGAGAATTGGGAGAGTGAGTGAAGTCACTTAGGAGGTCCTACATAGGGTGATGGTGACTAACGAAAAGCTAGATCCCTCCTCTTATAAATAGTGATGAAGATGTTGATGATGAGTTCATGAGATTTCACAAGTTTTATTTTGGTGATGGTGTTTGTTTTCTCCTTGTGATAGACATAGAAAGAGAGATGAAAAAAAAAAAAGACAAAAAAGATAGAGAAAGAGCTCTTGGGAAAGCTCAAGCCCTTTTGGCTTTGGAAACCTCGTGAGTTTTGTGAACTTGGTGATGGAGTTCACCTTTTTCTTGTGATAAACAAAGAAACAAAGAGATGGTGTTTGTTTTCTTCTTGCATTAGAAATAGAGAAAGAGACACTTAGAAAGCAAAGAACAAAAGTAGAGCTTTGGGCCTTCCAAGTTGCTCTAGGGAAGGAGAGAGAGTTGTAGTGGCCATCCATTGCCACGACATTCTTCTTGTCGATTTGGGGAGAGACAAAAGAGGTAATTGAGATTGCCTTGAGTGGCACTAGCTTGGTTGTTACTATTAGGATATTAAGTTATTTGTTCAAAACATTTCCTATTTCAAAACCCTAAACACACCTACCCTATGCAATTGGGATTGATTATTTGAGAAATTTGGTCCTTAAGCCAATTCTTTTTCCATAACTGAACAAAAGTAAAAAGCAATCCAAACCTATATGAGAGTTTATTGTGTTGATGGAATGAATGGTGTCTTGCATAGGATTGTAAATGTTTGTTCACAAGGTGTAAAGTACATGGTATTAGGACAACCATATGTGAAAGGTTTTTCAAATAAAGAGACCTCCCCAAGTTTGGGGGGCCATAACTTTCTCATTCCAGCTCAGAATTGAATGTTGTAAATGGCTACTAGTGCTGTAGCTTCAGGTACACCAACGTCTCTTTGAAGATCATGATCACTAACTACATGATTACTGAACTCCTGGGATCCCACTTCTTAAGTGTTCACTCACCAGCCATTCTACCCTACCAATGGTCTCAAACATAAAATTAAGCTGTATTTGAAGTTGTTGCAAATGCTAAATATTGTCCTTATTTCTTGCCACTTTCCATGGTATGCTCATCATTTCTTTGACACAAAGTGTAAATTCAAAGTTATATGAAACTCAGCTGAGGATTCAAACTGCACTATAAACCCATCACAAAAACCCAAGTAAATCGTTCTGAACACATGTCAGAGTGAACGCCTCTTATACATATCCATCCCATTACGTCCCCATACATCTTACTATGTTCAAATCCCAAGTCAATCAAGAAACCAGACTCTGTGATGTGGAACAAACACACAAATTTCTGGCAAGCGTGATAGATAGTCCATGTTTTGAACAGCAATGGTCCTGGACCCTGCAACAGCCATCCCATTTCTAGGCTATATAGTTGGTACCTTGAAGGAAGAGGGCACATGTTCTCTTATTGTCATGCAGCAATGCTCAGATTTTTTTCTGGAACTGTCTGACCCAGAGTCATGTTATTTGAGCTGATAGGTATCTTGATGAAGGTCTGTTTCAGCAAAAGTAGGTGACAACATACCTTGCATACCACTTTCCATTATAGAGCTAATCATTACCATAATGAAGCTTTATATCTAGCAGATCTCATTTCCAGCATGTGGGAGTGTCTCAAATTTCAACGGGTCTTGTGCACCTTGCTCTGGAATGAATCTGAATCCCTGAATGACTGCAGTGCAATTGCAAATCCAAATGCTTGGTGTACAGTAGAGTCACCTCTCATGGTTTACCATACCTGAGAGACACAAACCACAATAGGGAAAAAGCTTCAAAGACAGAGGCATGAAAGAAATAACATAAAGAACAAACTCACAAGTGCATCAAGGCATGTTTTTGCAGTTGAGAGAGATCTTCATAGAAAAGAAGTGCTTCTGCTATCAAACAGTTCATCATCAATCTTCACCAACACAGATAAATAAATAATTAAAAAAAAAGAAAATGCACTGATAGGATACCTAGGATTTTCGTGTTTTCATGATCTATGAGGACCACAGGAAACAATTTGAGATAATTATGGGTGAATTGGACCTATGAATTGAAGTTAATCAACAGATTCTATTGAAGCACAAAAGATCACATACATAGCCAAGATTGTAAACTCATGCTTAAACAAGAACTTCCTTTGGAATGTATTGGCTCTGGTTCACCAGAAGTCTTGACAATTTATTGTCCATCCTTTCCTGAGAATCTATCTGGAAGGCTATGTCTCCACTGCATCCAAAAAGATCAGATGGGCTGACAGAGATGTTACGATAGAGATAGGAATGCTGTTCAAAAGAGAGACTGCTGAAGACATTCAGATAGCACCTGAAGATCATGGTGGGGGTCACTGAAGAATTGTTCCATGAGTTGGTTGTCTTCACCACATGTGAAAGAGATCAGATAGGCTGGCAGAGAGGTTCAGATAGAGAGACCAGTGAAGATATTCAGATAGCACATGAAGATCATCATGGGGTTCACTGAAGCATTTGTTCCACGGGTTGGTTGTCTTCACCACATCCAGAAAGATCAGATAGACTGGCAGAGATGTTCAGACAGAGACAGGAAGACTGCTCAGATAGAGAGGCTGGTGAAGACATTCAAATAGCACATGAAGATCACGATGGGGTTCACTGAAGCATTCGTTCCCAGGGTTCGTGGTCTTCACCACATCCAAAAAGATCGTATAGGCTGGCACAGATGTTGAGAGAGAGATACAAATGCACATTCAGAATGGTAAAGATATTCAGATAGCACATGAAGATCATGATGGGGGTTCACTGCAGCATTGGTTCCAGGGGCTGTTGGTCCATAACCATCAAACCACAAGCAGACACCACACCAAAGAAACCTGCAGTTTTTCTTTTTGTCAGCCTGGGCAGTCAGTATGCAAGGGCTGTTACCTCAGGCATCAGATGTCAAGCAAGGAAGCACAGTCCTCAATCAAATGTTTGTGTGAGAGTGATAAACACTGCTTCTCCCCTGGAACATATACTCCCTTGCCATCCAATACTCCCCTCCATCACCAACTTGAAATGACAACCCAGCAGCACCAGATGAATCATACACTTTCCTCTCCCATCTAGAAAATCCTTGCCACCACCAGATCGATACCTAATGCAGCAAAGCACCATGGCATGGATTGTCGAGTCTGGATGGGGGCTCCTGAAAGACCTGAACCAGCGGAGGAATCCAACCCCCAAACTCTAAATCCATAATCCCCCAACCGGTGAAGAAATTCCCAGTAAAACCCATAGTTGGGCGTTTGGGTGTCGGTAGATGCGAACATTCGAGGTCGCGCAACTCGCGGACGGATGTTGCACGCAACGCGCAAGGCACGTTTTCCTTCAAACAAGGAGGAACAGGAACATGACTTGTAATTAGGGTTTCAAGGTTTGGATCCCGACAACTACCAGGCATTTGCAGTTCTCCGCTTCCTCGTCTTTTCTTTTCTGGTGGACAATGCCGACATCTTCATCTTTGCTTTTGCTGTTTTCCCTGCATTTGTAGTATGTGGATGGGAAATGGTGCAACTCGGTTGTCGCGGCTTTGCTGAGCATTAGGGTTTAGAAGAGAGGGAGTGTGGGTGGTGGAGATTCTAGAAGAGTGCGGTGGTGGGTTCAAGATCTGGAAATGGCTGCGCCGGAGGAAACTTCTGCGTCTCGGTATGTGAAGCTGGTGAAGGAGCAAGAGGCGCCCGTGGAGGACATCCGGCCGGGAGAGCTCAATCAGCCAGTACATGTGCCTCAGGTGGTTGTTGTTCTTGAGCTGTGTTTTTTCCCCCCTATTCTAGATCTAGGGTTTTGTGGATCTGTTTGAAGATCTTGTGTGGGGTTTTCCCCTCTGTTACGGAGTTTGTTTTCTGGATGTGTAATCCGAAATGCTCTTGACCTGCTGCTGCACTTCTCTGTGTAACTCTCAGTCTTTTCTTACTCTATCTATGGATCCTCAGTTCTCTCTTGATCTGCAGACTTGAAGAGACTTCAGACCAGAGGCAAGAAGAAACAGGTTCAATGTAATTATGATATAGTTTTATGTGATTTCTGTTGATCAAAAAAGAATTTACAGTTGGTGGTTGGTGTGTTGTTGGGTAGCTGGTGGTGCACAAGTGTGCAGAATGTGGCCAGCCTCTACCCGACAGCTATGAACCACCTAGCAATGAACCTTGGACAACAGGGATTCTTGGATGTGGCGAAGACATGGATTCCTGTGAGCTTTCCTGCACCCTCTTCTATAAAACCCATCACCTCTCCATCTCTCTCATCAAATCTGCATCTTCTCTGAGGGCTGTCTCCTTGAACACACAGATTTGTGTGCTGTACCAAGTGTCAGTAATCCATTCTAGCTAAAGTTCTGTTGACAATTTTAAGTGCCCTGCTGATTAGTACATATGTGAATCATAGCAAGCTTGTCTCTTGAGTGCTAGCCAATGTCATGATTGAGTCTTTCTGTTGCTTCTGGAAATGCAATAAAAACTCTGGATGCAGTTTTTGTGTAATAGTTGCCCAGATTTTGGGCTGATTGAAGTATAGTTATCTACACCCACTGTTGGGGGCTGATGAAGTCAGTGTGTAGTCATGGCAGCTCATGACTGCTATTTGTGATGAAGAAGGTGACAGTTTGATACTTTGAAAGCAACTCTGATTGCATTTATTTTCATGTTTTCTTCTAATTTTTGTTTGTGGATATTTCTCTACAATTTCATGGATATGTGAATCATACCAAGGCTTCAGAAGTTGCATATCAAAGTAGATGAATTATCTTGAGTTGATGAAGGCACCCAAGAACACCAAGTACATCAATAGTACTTTCCTTTCCAAAGGGTTTCATCTTGTTTTTTATGTTGCAAACCTGGGAACCTCAGCCTTGAAAAAAAGATTCCAAGAACATGGAATCCAAAACATTTTCTAAGTTTGCTTTTTCTTCTTTTGAGTATAAACTTTGAAGTCCTTGGCTTTGACAAGTTAAGGATCCAACCTTTGCCCTTTTGCTATGATAGTCCCTTGCTTCCTTTCTCTTATGTTGATTGCACACACCTTAAAAGATTCCAGCTCTCTTTTGTTATTACCTACATGGACAAATGTAGTAATAACTTTGTGTTTTTGTCAGAAGCGTTGGGTTGCGTCAGTTTCAATGATATCATTAGGTTGAAGACACTCATGTAAAGTCTTGGTTATCAGAATCTGCAATTAATTCTTCATAGTTCTTTCAACACTGTTATTGAGTTTAAGGCAAAGTGTGGACCTTGTCTTCCTTTTCTTTTTGCAGTTTGGATGTTTGACAAAGACAACAGCCTAATTCTTTTCCAATTTCCTTACAAGTTGTCCTTAGTAGGAAGGTTTGTTGATGATCTCTTTGTTCCTGTTATCCTTGATTTTTCCAACTTCATGTATCTTGACAAACAGTCTATCAGTGGTGGAATATACCCAAAATCATTTTGTGAGCTTCATTGATGGATCTATTCTAATGTCTTCTCTTGCAAATTCTTGTATTTAGCAACATCCCAAGATTCCAAATTGACATTTTTGACAAGTGTTGTCAGCCAGAATATGCAGGTATCAACATGATTTGTATGCCTCATTCGGATTCCAATATTTCCGATTCTGCAATATTTGGAGCAGTCAATAGTCAGTTCTCTAGTTTCTTAAGTCTTTTGTAGCTCCAAAGCCGTAAGAAGTTCTTCATAGCTCAAATGGCGAGTTTAAGAGTTCTTTGTAGGTCAAATTGTGAACTTAATTGACCTGTCTGCTGAACAAGATGGGTTACTCTTCAAAGTTTTTTGGCTGATCTGCCTTCCTTCTCTGTCGCTGATCCTTTTTTTGAGAAGGAATTCCTGGATCCATGCTGGCTTACTATGGAAGAGCAGCTTGCAACTAACTTCAAAGTTTGTCTGGAACATTTAGATTTGAGATGTCTGGTTTGTGCTGAAGACACTCCCACAAACCCACAAGAACTTTGGAGGGAGAGGGCATGGCAATTGATCTTGGGGCTGCAATTCTGCCAATTGTGAGAGTTGGACATGTCCCCTGCTTCTGAGAGTAGATCTACAAACATGGGCAGGAACTGATGTGATCATTGCTTTGTGCGCAGGTTGGAGAGGCTTCTTTTGCCCTTGTGTTTTGTTCGGGCACAATGTTGAGAGGATGAAGGATGATGTGCAGTGGACTACACCATGTGTATGCCATGCTATCTTTGTGGAGGGAGGCATTGCACTGGGATGTGTCACCTTGGCACTTCATGGATTGAATCCAAAAGCAGTGTTTCTTATAGGGGAGGGCCTGGTGTTTGCATGGTGGATGTGTGGTATCTATACTGGCCTCTTTAGACAGGAGCTCCAGCGAAAATACCACCTTCAGGTTATCATCTTCTCATTTTGCTAGATTTCAGCTAAACCCCTGTTTGTGTGTTAAGGATTACTCAGAGTATGGATGCCCCTGGAAGATGACAGAAAAGTGCATGTGTGTGTGTGGCCTGCAGAACAAACCTTGTGACCCATGCATGGTACACTGCTGTTTGCACTGGTGTGCATTGTGTCAAGAGCACCGTGAAATGCAGGGCCGGCTCTCAGACAACTTAGTCACGCCAATGACTGTCATCAATCCACCTGAGCCTCAAGAAATGGGCAGTCGTGATACTGCCACCGTGGAGCACAAGGAGCATGCAGAAATTCAGCTTTCAGAGATTGATTAGTCTTTGTGAATGGTCTTTGTTGTAGTGAAGAATTTTGAAGGTGAGTTGTGTGCCTGCCTGCTCCAGATCAAATGCATTCCTGGGCTGAGGTTGAATAGCTTTTGGAGGGCTATATTCTGGTCATGTCTTCACTTTCATTCATTTGAATTGACAAGGGCATTGGAATTTGACGAGCAGTGAAACAAAGTCCTCAAGGTATATCCTGTGATATCTTTCACAGATGTTCTCAACCAGAGTATGCAGGTATTCAAATGATTTGCACACCTCATGTTAAATCCAATATCTCAATTACTGCTAAATCTTCCCTTTGCTTCCTGAATTGCAGCAGAAACTTCGTACACAAGTAAGCATTTTCACTGGCCTTTACCCACTGTAGGGAGTGATGAAGTCAGTGGGAAAGTTGTGATAGAGAAGTCACTATCATACATGCTACTGTTGATGATCCCTGAACAGGTGTTAGACTGGCACTACTGTTCATACTGCTTTTGTGTTTTATTTAATTTTTTGTTTCTTGGTTCTTTGTTCTTTGTTTTGTCTTTCCTTCCTTGGAATTCTCTGTGGCTGGTTGAAGGAGTGTTAACCTTGCTTTGCCTTAATCATGAGAATTGAGATTTCTCAATTCTTATGAGAGATATTTGAATTGACAAGGGCAGCATACTCCCAGTACATATCATGGGTACATGTGTGATCCTGTAATAGTGCCTTCATTCTAGTACAGTAAACCCTGCATGTGGGTGTTTATGGTAGCTAAACCTGAAACCCTAATCCCTAAGTGGAACCTGCAATGCCATATTGACACTGAAAGATCACAATGAAGGCTTGTTCCTACTCTTTGGGCATCAGTGCAGTAGTGCTTGGTAGCATGGTTTTTATTCTGGACGGGCTTCCATCATAACATTCTCTGACACCTTGCAGTGGTTTGGGTTGGTTCCCTGCCTTGCTGTTGACAAGACCCAGTTCTGAGGGAGACTATTTCCAAGCACAACTGGGTTGTGCAACACTCTTTTCACTACTTTGGGGGGAACACATTCAGGGTCCCAGTGATGGGTGGAGTTGATGTTATGCAGTCAGGTTTGTTGATTTTCTCCTCTATGCCAACACAAAGAAAGTTCCTTGAGGACCAGAGGGGATTTCAGACCAGTGGACCCTCTAGATTGTGTTCTTTCAGATCAGCTGGATGAAGTCTTTCAGTGCATCTTCTACTACCTGCAAAATCATCTAGAGCCTTGGTAATCTACAATTACCAGGTATTCTGATCCACTCGCCATTCTTTTGCTTAATCCTCCACTTGTTGGCTAACTCATGGACAAATTTTTTTGTCACAAGTCAAGTAGCAGATATGGATATGGTATGACCTGATAATGTGCACTCTAAACTCCCATACCTTGATCTGCCAACTCTCCCTCCACTTCAAATGAACCAAATTGAACTTGCAACAAACAATTACTGATAACAACACAGCTGTGAACTTTGCAACCTTCTTCATCCCAATGCCTTTCAAATCAGCAACTGGCAGACACTGATACACTAACTGAAGCCTGGAAAAGAAATTTGGAATTTCAATTGACCTAAACCAAGATCTTGACACAAAAGGCACAAAGGCAAAAATGAGCACTAAAACTCACAGAAAAGATTTGCAAGAAAAGAGTACAAACAAACCAATGAGTGGCATTTGGCTGGCTTGCGGCTCCTTGGATATCAAAGCTTAAATATTATTGCATTGTAATTGAACATCAATTTTGTCCATGATCACCAACTGAAGCTTTCTTTGCTTGCATGTTGCAGGGGTGTTCATGAACAATGCAATCAGACATGATTACAAATAGTCAAACAGCATTGCCATTCCACTGGTGAAATCTGAGAGTGGGGACTGAGGCCTTGTGTCAAGCTCCACATCGGCAAAATCATCATCATCATTGTTCTGACAAGGAGTGCAGTCATCATGTTCACCTGCAAACCCAGCTGCCAGAAGATTTTCCCAATATTCAACTCCCATTGAGTCTTCCACATTGACTACTACCACTTGTGGCATTGCAACCTTAACAGCAGACTCATTGGAAATCCATGAATCCTCTGCTGCTGTTGGTGTAGTAATCTCTCGCATCCTGGAGTGGCATTCAAGCTCTGCAGCAGTTTGTGTAGTCTCTTCTGGCACCCTGGAGTGACATTCAAGCTCGGCATCTGGAGGTGTTATTTCTTGTGGTACTCTAGAGTGGCATTCGAGCTCTGCAGCAGCTGGAGTAATAATCTCTTGTGGTACCCCAGAGTGGCATTCGAGCTCTGCAGCAGCTGGAGTGATCTGTTCTGGTACCCTGGAGGCGTTGCCTTCAAGTTCTGCAGCAGGTGGAGTACTCTCTGGAACCCCAGACTGGCATTCAAGCTCATGCACTGTAGCAGATGGAGAAATGGGTTTTCTCATGACTTGTTGATTGTTGGAAGATCGGTAATCTCTGGAATCTTTGGAGACATGTTGTTGTTGATGATTCGCATGTTGCCCAGCGGATGGAGAAATGGGTTTTCTCATGACTTCTTGTTTCTTGGAAGGTTGCCAGTATTCTTTGGAGTCATGTTGTTGTTGATGATTAGCATGTGGCCCAGCAGCAGCAGCAGTAGCAGCAGATCTGAATCTTTTCCTTGCAAGTGTGTTGGAAACAGCAATCTTCAGAGCATCCTCCATATTGTGTAGTGCTCTAGAAGACGGTACAGGGTTACTGGTTGTGGTGGTGTCTAGTGCAGCAATTTCCAAGTAAGGTTTGTGTTCAGTGCTCATGAGCTCTATGAGTCCATTGATCTCCGAATACCGCTTGCGTTTCTGTGCTTGCTTATTCTCTGCCTGAGGAGCTGCTTGGGCTTCATTCAGCGGCTTGTGGCTGGAGCCCTGGTTTTCGAAAGGAGATTGGGCAACAAGTGATGCCGAGGAAGAAGATGGTGGAGATGATGTGGAAGCTGGATTGCTGCTATTTGCTACTCTGTTTTGAACTGCAGAGGGTTTTGAGGTACCTGGAGCAGCACAAGGCTCGTCATGCCGGCTCCTATCATGACCAGCTAAGGGTTTCATCATCTGCAAAGTTCCAGCGACTACTGCATTGGGGTTTCTGTAGCTGCTGCCTGCTGCCGCCGTTGCACCCAGCCATTTGAGGGTTTCGTGTGGCTCAGGGCCGCGGCGCGTTTCTGCTGATGTGCCGGGGCTCCGAGACGAGGAAGAAGAGCTTCCTCCTCCTCGCTGCTTTGCTGCTACTAGGGTTTGGACTTTTGGAGGTTGTTGGAGTGGCGGCGCTGCTGCTGCTAATGCTGCAGGGGTATCATCGTCATGGGCTCTTCTCAACCCTTGAGCAGCTCCTGAAGGTTTTGCTCCAGTGCTCGGCAGCCATAGTACTTGGTTTGGTAGTGGAGATCCCATCGCTACCGCTTCCGGAAATGCGACTCTACTGTGGACGCTGCTGGTCGACGGAAAGTACTGGCGACTGCTGCTGCTGTGCAAGCACTGGCCGGACGATTGTTGCATATTTCGAGCTTGGCGGTCTCCAACATCCGCCACTTCATCCTCAAATAACCCACGGCCTTCAGCCTCGCCTGCTGCTTCTCTGAGCAACCTGAGCAAACCCTCATCTTCTTCGCACTGCTGCTGCTGCTCCTCCTCATGAGGCCAAAGGAGAATCATGCCTGAAGGAGCGTCTTCGATGCTGTCTAGGAAGTTGTGGGCGAGGGAGGATGATGATTCCAGGCTATTCTGTGCTCCAAGCTGCACCACCTTCATGGGGTCCTCCTGCATGATCGCATGTTGGAAGGCAGTAGTCATCCCTGCATCATCAACAACATGAGCAGCAGGAGCAGCAGCAGTAGGAGCCTGTATCAACCCGGGATGCTGCTGCACCCGGGAATCACAAGTCAGAATCTCGCCATGATGATGATCTCCACAGAGCTTGTCAAATCCTTGTGCACCACCACTGAAGAAGCTGCAACTATTGTTGTTGATCACGGTAACACTAGCCGATTCCTGATCTGCTGCTGCGTTAAGCTTGTCTTCATGAGCCTTGAGGAAGCTCAAGAAAGCATCATCGTGGCTTTGAGGACTGGTTGCAGCTACTAATGAGTCCACAGATCTCATCAAGTAGTCTCCAGGAGATGATTCCCCTCCTGCGGCAAAATCATTCACAACAACGGCAACAGAAGATGATGCAGGGGGGGAATTACTATTGCAGCAATCTGGGGGTGAAGACGAAAAAGAAGTAGTTCTTGTTGTTGCTGCTGCCGCTGCAGCTGCTACTGTTGTCTGTGGCAAATTGCTGCTTGCATATTTCCCTCTTGCAAGTGCTGCCAATGGATCTTGGTACACTAGAAAATCACTAGTGTTATTGTCCCGAGCTACTGCTCCTTGGTGGCGGTAGTAGTTCAGATATGATTTTCTTGCAACTGATTGATCATGAGCTGCTGCTGCTGCCGCTGAAATTGCTGAAATCTCATCTCCAATGAGTTGTTGTCCTAAGCTTGTGAGCATGGCGGAATGGGTTCCTCCTGATCCCATAACATTACTCGGCAGCCATCTTCTACTACCCAGCGGGCTCAGAAAATAATTTGTCATGGTTGCTGCAGAGGAGATTCCTTCCTCCTGTTTTTTCCCCTTACAGGAGCGCTGTTGCTGCTGCTAAGTTTTGCAAAAGTTCAAGACATAAGCAGGCTGAAACCTTGCAATCCCATCATCATCATCTTCTGCTTCTTGTTGTACTATTTTGGGTTCCCTAATTGCAAAGAGGGAGGATGGGACTCAGCTTACAGATTGTGTCAGGTTTGCATCTTCATTTTTCTTTCTGCTTTGGGTGTCCCTGCAATTTGCCAGGAAGGGAAGAGGGAAGTAACAAGTAACCAGCTTGTGATGCTCTTCTTCTTCTTCTTCTTCTTGTAGTTTGGGGTCCTAATCCAAAGGGAGTTAGGAGAGTGGAACCCAGCTTGTGTTATCAAAGTCATAACCAATTTTTTTACTGTAGAGATCAGAAGCTTTTTGAGAAGGTACTTCTGATGGAGAAGTTCAAAAGCCATGGTATTTATGTTTTATGTTTTGGCTAAACCTAAAACATCTCCCATCTCCATGACTGACTTATTGTAAGCAGTCGGTTTTTGACATGGATTGGTTTTGACATCTAGTTTGAGCTAAGTTTGAGCTAACTTGATGTCATGCAAATTCTTCTTTTTCTTCTTTTTTATTCATTTGTACATTTTCCTAATCTCCGATGTGTCTATGGATTGGTTTTGACATCTAGTTTGAGCTAACTTGATGTCATGTAAATTCTTTTTTTTCTTCTTTTTTATTCATTTGTACATTTTCCTAATCTCTGATGTGTCTATGAATAAAGTTTTGTAGGGTTGCACCTAAAACAGATGGGCATTCTTGCGGTAGGTGTTTGAGAGAGAGAGAGAGAGAAAAAAAAATACAGCAGAAAATACCAAATCTCTACCTATTCAAATCGCTTGGAAGGAAAGAAATATTATATAATAGAGTGGGGGCGAGAATGGCCAGTTTTGGCATAATAGGGCATCAAACTTGTAACTGGGAATCAAAGCTTTTACAAAGTGAAATAACTGGGATAACCCAAAACTAGTTTTTCCAACAAATTTTGGTGATAAATTGAGTTTCATCCTGTCTTTCCTTTTTCCTGAGCGTCTCCACTGCTGCTTCATATATGTTGACTGCTCTTCTTCCCTGTACAACTGCTACCTTAGTACCTGAATGATTTTTGCATAATTTATATAAATTTTTTGTTTTGTTGAATTTTTGAAAAATAATTTATTATTTGTGTCCTAATTTTTTTATTACCAGTTCTTTTGAACTGTCAGGTTTCAACTGCAGACCTTAAAGTTCAAAAAACTTAAAAGACTGAGACAGTCTTGACACAGTAGACTTAAAAGCATGTGTTTATTATTATTATTTTATATTCATTACCTGCCTAAAATTTCAGAATTAAAAAAAAACCAAGTTCCAAAATTAAGATTTAAATTTAATATTAGTTGTTCGACAGTTTGTTGTCGAATCTGATCAGGGAGTACAATATAATTATTCTTGAACCTTGTGCATTAAATGCTGAGTTTAATCAAATATTCCAATGAAAGAGAGGATAGTGGGGTGAAAGCAGGCCCAAGGCCCAACGACGACAGGGTGACTTTACGAATAACTCTAGTAGTATATATGTATTCAGATTTATGTATTTTAAACGAAAAAAAAAAGAAGATTTGCAATTGAGACATTGTATCAGGCCTAATTTGGGTTTCCCAATTCTAAGATTCGCCCATGTGCCCAAGTCTAAAAAAAACTTAGGTGGAAGAAAGATTCTATCTACTGTGTGTAGGTCCCCCCCCCCAACCGAGGCCACTCCTGCCTTGGGTGAACCAGCACCTACACTGGTACCATGGTCAAATATGGCCCCTAGAAAATGCCTCACTCAAGAGGGCTAATGTGGTGGGTTCACCCTGGTCGGCCTCCCACGGCCCCCCAATTTATTTTAAATCGAGATGAGTTAAAATTTCTAAAATTAAAAAATTAATTTGAAAATAAAATAATAATAATAATAATAATAATAATATTTGATGCTGCTTTGGGTCCAAATTTAAATTAACATGTATCGCTTATAAAATATAGCTGATAAGAGGCTTCACTCGGAAAATGAAAAATGTGAAGCTATGAGTGATAGGTACGGGTTCACGGTGGCCCCACTTTTGATAGGCCCAAAACTGATTCAAAGATTTTGTTGGTGTTTTTTTCAGGGGTACTCAACTGGATGAACCTCTTTGTAGGCCCAACCAAGCTCATGGGGGTGGTTGGGTGGCTTAGGCACTTTTTGTGCCAAATAATTAAAATATTTTTAAAGTTTCATTTTTGGCACATAAAATTTTAATTTTGAAAATTTCACACGTATGGAATATATCATATATGATTACTAAAAGCATTATGCTCATCTTAAAGTTTCAATGTTATTGTGCTTGTCATTAGATGGTTCACAATTACCATAGTACCTTGCCCAATTCAACACTAAATTATACTATTTTCAGAATGCCATTTTTAATGATTTTGATTGCAACAAAGAGCTGACTTTTATTTTGAAAATTGAAAAAAAAAAAACATAAATTAATTTAATTTATGCCAAATTTGCCTGTGTATTATTGATATGTTGAAATTTGAAGAGTTCCCTATTATGATTAAATTTTTTTTTAGCAGTACTCCAAAACATGCTTCAAGATCTCATCTCAAAGGTGCACATGTTTAGTGATTTTGGAATACATATGAATGTTTGGAGTTCAGGGGTAAAAAAAACATTGCTAATGTGTCATCGATATGGCCAACTCTAAGTGTGAAGGCACCTTAAGTGGAGGTCAAAGGTTGCAGAATGGTGTTTCACAAATTTTACTCGGATGGGCTATGTTAAGGACAACAGTTGAGGATTTGAATTCGGGCTCCATGGTACTTAGTTGGGTTAAGGTATTTGCAACAATATTTTAAAAAAATTCAACAATGAGAACACACCTCACAAATGTGAATGTTAACCACAACTTAAGGAAATTTGGAAGCACCAAGGCTTGTATTTGTGAGGGAATGGATGATGGGAAGGATTAGCTTTATGATAGTAACCATGTAATTATGATGATAAAACAAATTTGATTCAAACATTCTTCATCATTATCTTATAGCCCCTCTTGTGAGATATTTTCAAGACCATGTCAAGTTTTGTAAGCAAATATGATTTGGCCATCCAAATTGCACTATGACCAACCATGAGTTGCTTTGTCATTGTTTGTCTCAACCATCAAACGCCCCATGATTATAAGAAACACCTTTGTTTCGGCGATTGCAAGTCTAGTATTTACAAGCTTTCATTAAGATCTTTTCAATAGGTATACCAAAGTCATCCAATTTGCCAAAAATAACATAGTATGGTTTTTTTACTTCAACTCTGACAATCTATTTGTTCAAAAACATATGAAAGGTTGTACATCCAACTACTACATGTTATTATTTTCATCTTCTATGTATGCATATCTAGAACGACAAAAATAAAAAGAATAAGGTTGGATCACACAAATTGTTACAAATGAAAAGTTAACGACAACCCCTGTTCAGTGCTTGTTAGGGGATATTTAGTGCCTTTCTTCCTGAAACAAAGGTCACACAACTGTTGTGATATTCTTTGCAGGTCAACTAACAATGAATGGAAAGATTAGAATCAAGCCCGTGAAATAGGGAGAAGACTCACAATGAATGGGTTGTAGACTTAATTCTCTTGTCTACAGATCTTTTGGTTAAGGAGCTGAAAGACAACCTTACCCAACATGGGGGGTTTGACAACTTGAAAAAAACAAGATAATCAAGTTTGCTGCATCATCACTCAAGCAGCACTTCCTTATCTTGTGCTCAAGAGTCCTTATGCTCAAGAGTCAGGATTCAAGCAACTAGATAATTGAGTTTGCTGCATCATCACTCAAGCAGCACTTCCTTATCTTGCGCTCAAGAGTCCTTATGCTCAAGAGTCAGGATTCAAGCAACTCGTTCGTCGGACCAATGTAGGGAGGTGAACTGAACGCCTAAATGAACACCCACCCAAAAGAATGGAGTGTTTGTGACTCTGGAGAAGTCAGTTGAAGTCAATTCCTAGAATTAGTAGGTGTAGAGTTTGCAGTGCATTCCATATCCTTGGCTCGTTTAACGTATTCTGTGGAGCATCACATTATTTTACTTGTGTGTCCTCGTGGAGCAAATTGTCTTTTACATGCTTGGCCCACCACATTTGAAGCGGATTACAATAGTCTAGGAGGAGAGGAGCAAAGGCCCAGCAAATGTGTGTACTTTAGTTCCTTACAATCAGGTATTTCCATGGATGGGTCCCTCCTCACTATCACCAAATAGGACTTGGTGGCTGTTGGAGGAAAAAGGTTAGCTAACCCAGGAGGACTAGGGAGGAGCAAGAAGCTGCAATGGAAATAGCAAGCTGGGCATTTCTTGACTACTTTCAGTGTTGCTATTAATAGATGCAGTCATTTGCTCATTGGGCTTGTGTGACCAGGCAACCATAGATTTGGCCATCACTCATTGGTCTGCTGGCCCCAATAGCCATGGGCAGCTATGTTTTGGTGATCACTCACTCATGTGCTGGTCACAATAACCATGGCAGCTGCTGTCCCTCCCCCCCATAGCCTTGCACCGTGGCTACCTCCTGGAACTTATCATAAAAATCTAGCAATTTGGATTTTTTTTACCTTTGAAATCTAGTCAATTTGGGCTAATTTTTTCATGAAAAAAATCCTGTGTTTTTTGGTTGAAATCATATTTTTGAGTTTGAAATTTGGAAAAAAAATTGCCAAAAAAAACACTTCATGGGTGTTGAGGAAGGCTGCCTTGGCTATTGGGAGAGGGACAAAAGCGGTGGACTTGGTTGTTGTGACCAGTGGGATTGCCAAAACCATGTTAGCGGAACTGGGATGTAGCACCCATGAATGCACCACCCTCATTTTGTGTTTTCAAGGCCATCCAATTGGATGAACCCCAAATTTTAGACCCCTCATTTATGGGGAGGTTAGCTAGGGAACAAGAACCCAATGAAAAAAAAGGTGTCCTGTCCATGCACCATCCATCCATGGTGTTGTTGTGTTTGTGGGTGCTGGATCACTCTAGCTAGGTCATCGGTACCTTTCCAAACAATAACAAGTAATTCATCATCTATGTAGTTTTTTCAAAGATCACCAAAATTTCAAGGTAAAGTCATATATTTATATCTATATATATATTTTAGAGTACCTTAATTTCTCATTCATTTTGAGTTGACAACAACAAATTCTGGGTAAGCATGTATGTGTGGCTACTACAAGAGAAGAATAGGTACAAGCTTTCAGTTGAGCCCTACCAATGGCAAAATGGATTGTGGTGGATTTGGCTTTCTTTGCAATGGACTTGTCCATTTGTGTGGGAAAAAAAGAGAAAAAGAAGGTTTGGAACTTGCCAACAAGGCTTTATATTCTCTGGATTGCAGCAGCTCAAACTTGCTTTTCTTGCTTCAGTCCCAGTGTTTATAACTTCAGTGACATGTTTCCAAATGAAGATTTCAAATTATTTCTTTCCTTGTTTTGCTTTGAAATCTTGAGTCACAAATTGAGATCAAATGTGTTTTTTAAAGATGTCATAATGAAAGTTAATCATTCAAACCACTAGATTATGCTCGATGTTAGTTTGGTATCAACTTTTTGATGTATTACCTTGTTAGAAGACTATTGGTACTATAGTTTTCTTCAACGTTATATATCCTTTTGATATCAATAACCCATGGTTTGCAATTTCACGGTGCAATATAAAATTGACTAGTGTTATATCGGTAGGTATATAAAGTTAACTTTGGTATTGATTCAATATCTTGTTAATGTTAAATTTCTAAATGCCATGCAATACATGCTATGAATGACCAACACAAGTACATTACAAAGGCCAAATTGTAGATTGTAGCCATTGAAATGTTGAAAAAATCAATAAGCATATTAGAATAATCATTGCAAATGCAAATTGAGAACCAAATGAAAGCACATTTGTCTTATTGGAATTGTCGAAAAAACGATAAATATGTTTGAATAATCATCGCAAATGCAAATTGAGAACCAAATGAAAGCACATTTGTCTTATTAGAATTGTCAAAAAACAATAAACATGTTAGAATAATCATTGCAAATGCAAATTGAGAAGCAAATGAAAGCACATTTGCCTTATTATAAATGTTCAAAATTTTGATAAGCTTGTTAGAATAATCATTGGAAATGCAAATTGAGAACCAAATGAAAACACATATGCCTTATTGCTCATGATCACACACATACATAAGTAAGAGAGTAACCCACATTCATTTCCAAAATGGTTAGTGCATTGAAATTAGTTAGAAGAGGGTGCCACAAAACAAAAAGTGTCATACCCTAATTGAAAGGTTGTCATTGCTCTCACCTTTCAACATCAAGACACAAATATCATGCAAGTGTGTGAAGCAAAGATTGAATGCCAAGGGAGATGGCTACACAAAACCCCTCAAGATTGGTATGTGTTTTAGCATCTAAATTAGTGTTGGGTGGTTTTCTATTTGTTGTCAACCTTAGTAGTGTGGGTTTTGAAGGATCCTTTTTAAAATTGTTGGTGGTGAATTAAGAATTCAATGGTGACCTCCATTAAGCACCTCAATTAGAGTCCAAGTCTAAGGGGTTGAATAAAAAAACTTGGATTTCAATCACATAGTTGGGTTCATTCATGGTTGGGGCTTCAAAAAAAGAATAAGGACTCCACAACTTTTTTAAAGTTACATTTTACTAATAACATTTAAATGAAATAAATTTGGATAAGGAAATTGAATAATCCAAGATAAGATAATTGATGTGGTGGTGGTGATTTTTCACATGCGTACATAAATTTGTGCATCAATTTTTTGGTTTACAAGTAAAAATGTATAAAATGTCCAAATGAATTTTTATAAATAACCAGACCTTTTTTTTGCATGATTATTTCTTACGCACATGACTTGCACCTTAAGCTAATTGTTTTGAGTTTAATGAATATAAAAAATAAGCCAAATGGTAAAAAAAGGGTCCTTGTGGAAACTTTTGGTTTAAAATTTCATGTTTTTGAGATTTTGATATGAATTGTTGTTTCATCAAGTTCACTTAATGAAATGTATAGAAGGAAACATGTTTTCTTGTACAAAAAGTTTGAAATTAATTGCATAATTTTATACATTCTTTTTAATTATTTAAAAAAAATATAATTAAGACAATTGATATATTTAATTAAGAGACATTTACATAATATTCAAATTATTTTAAAATATTTTTATTAACTTAAAAAAAACATGATTTTATTTACTAGCATACAACAATCTAGTACAATTGTTATCATCTAAATAAAACAAAAATATAAAGTTGAACTTTAAAATCCTATAAAAATTAAATGTTCATTTTTGGAACCCTAATTGTGAATGAACCTAATTATGATTCTTTGATTATTCTAGCAATTGAACCACAAAAACAATCGATCTTGTACACCATGGCCCATGTTTTATTTATAAATATTTTCACAATAGTATGGGTGTGGTTGGGTTTCCTTTTTTTTGTGAAAAGGTGGCCGGATTTCACCCGTGGTTATTATTTTTTGATAGCTCATTGGTTTGGATCCATAAACCCTTGTAAAGAGCTTGGTAAAGCTTAGGTGGCATTAAAAATATTGATCTAAACCTTACATTTTGGTTGGTCATTGTTATTAGATTTTTGCAAAACACGTATTAGTGGTATATTAGTATTGGGCCAATACCAATTTGGAAAAATACTAAGCTAGTCAAGTTTTAATAATATTGTTGATATCGTTATTGATATTAAGGGTCATCATATATATTAGACCAACCCTTTTGTTGAAATTCATGTATAAATTATGATCATGCAAGTGAACATGCCATGATAAATTTGTAAGAAAAGTTTGAGGGTTTTATTGCAAAAGGATTTTGAGGTGGGTCTGGAAAGGGAAGTAATGCTTTATGATCTAAGCTTTAGGGTTGAGGGAGAGGAGGATCATTTGAGGAAGGCTCAACCAAATGGTGCATTCAAGCTTTCAACAACATCTTGTGCATTGAAAAACCACTTTCTAAAGGTTTCCATGTCCAAGGGCGTTCAAAGATCTTGGTCAAGAATTATATGTACCAATGTGAACAATATCATGTAACCATAGCTTGCGTGTATACATTAAAAATCCATAGGCTAATCAAATAGGTGGTTCCACAAAGAACACTGAACTACTTAGCTATGCACCAACACCTATTTGTAAGAAAAGATTGATGGTATCTTCCCATTTTGTAACTAATTTTTGTGACTATGCATGTAATAATCCATGCACAATTAGCATTAGGTCATGAAAAATATTATTTCAACTTCCTTAACAATAATCCTCAAGGATGGGGGATTCATCAAAGTTACATGAAGACAATCAAAGGGGCTTTGTAATCATGAACCTTGGTGGCAACCCATGAGATGAATTGGCTTTAAATGCCTACATATAATCTTTTCATTCAAAGTGCCCACATCTTGTTGGCCTATAATGTCATATGAGATCTTTGATATTTCCTGTTGTTGATTCTTCTCCCCATCATATTTGTCAAAGTTGTTTTTGTCATCAACTTCATCACCGAACTTGGATTCCATCATTGTTTTTTCAATGGTAAGTTGATGTTATGCAAAATTTGACTACATTTTGCTACACTTGTTCAAGTCTGGTCATCATTATTCATAGTTATATTTGCATGCCACTAATATACACCACTTTTGGCACTATAGACAATGTGTTGTTTTTTTGGAAAAAATTGACCAAGATCCCCATGGTTTCTCCTCCTTCACAACTTATAGGAATTGAGAAATGCACCAAGGTGATAAATTAATCAAGATGTATTGGTATTGCATAAGATTTTGGTACATCATGTTATTTGAAAGTGTATATGTACAATGGGCAAATGTAGAGACCTCACAAGTTTTTTCAAATGATGTTTTATTCTCTTTCATAAAATAGATCAAGAATTAGATTTGAAATTAGTTCCTCATTTTGAGATATCACAATTGAAGTGAAAACCTTAACTATGAAAGGAGTACATGGTTTGTGCAACATGAAAAAAATCACCTTAAATATGTATGGAGGGTTTGTCTACTAATTCTATTTACTCATTTCAAATCAATTTTTTTTGCCTTAAATTAGTTTGCTAATCATTTAAGATTTCTCAATCTTCTTTGCCATTAGTTGAAGCTTTTATCCATTCAATTAATGTTGATTTAACAATACTTATGTTTGTAGCTCCACTTTTTGTACAACTAGGGTGCAAATAATGTTCCATTATTGTCAAAATGGGTTCTATCAAGAATTTGTATCATTGTCTTCAACATTGTTGTTGTTTTCAATTTTGGAAAATGTGAAATGAAGGGTCAGTGCATTAGCTTCCATAGTTGAACCTTGAAAGTTTTATGTGAATTCTTTTGTAATTCAAACTTTCGCCCAATTTTTGACTACCATCTTTTATGCATCCCTTGCACTTGTGTCCAAGCAAAATGGAACCACCTAAAAATTTGAGGTTTAGGTTTGTTTAAGATTTGAGATCAATTTGTGGTTCGTCCATCTTGGACTTTTTGTTTGATAAGATCTATAGTTCATGTGTTGAACTTGACGTTGAAACGATGTTTTAAAGGTACTCAAATTATATAATAATTTTTTAGGTTGTAGTTCATTAATACAATTAGTAGTGACAAATTTGTGACTTGAGGATGTTTGGATGTTCTTGATTGGTCTAGTCAAGAAACTCCTTACTTTTATGAATGCTTCAACAATCAATCAATCATAAGTCTAGGTTATGACTTTCTTGTAAGTTGAATTGTTGGATTTGATTATGCAAGTAGGAAAGCAAGATGTTATGAATAAATTGCTTTATTGTTTCTATTGTCAACTAGTGATATCAAACTATATGTATTTGATCCCAACTTGGGCTAATACATTTTTTGCCTTTCATTTAAGGGTGGTAAACATGTGTGGGTAATATTTGTGAATACGATCTATCTAGGAAGTATGTATGTATATGAAATTGAAAATATTATTATAATATATGTCTTTTCTCTTGCACCCCTCAAATCAAAATGTGTTTTGAACCTTTGATTTCCTAAGTCCTTTTTATTGTTGTTGGAACAAGATCTATCTTGGTTTGGTCATTGTTTACCACAAGGCTTGCAAGAAGCTTCCATTAAGTATGCCATTTTAAAGGCCATGTTGTGACCTTGTTCATGCCAATTTGTCAACATTGGTAAATGTTTTTGAACTATAAAGGTAGATAGGGTTATCTAGCACCTCTTATTTTTGTAATGTTGTGACAATTTCATCTTGGAATGTGGGATATTCATTTAGGACTAAGAGATGTTGCTTCAAATGTTTTATAGTTATATCTTGTTGGGTTTTTGAAATGTAATTTGACTCGAATTTTCCCTTTGATGTAAATTACCAAGTCCACAAGTTATTTTAAATTAATTTCTCATAAGAACTTGCAACTCCTAGTTTCTATAAGTAGGTTGCAAATATTGAAGAACATCAAAATTTGTATCAACTTTTTTAATGATTGCCATTTTGGGTGGATGTGTTTTTTTTGATAAAGAGCCAATCTCCATGTAACAAGTGCTTCATTTTATCATTGTTTCACTTGTCATAAATTAAAAGATGTTGCATTTTTTGGATGAACTTGAATTATGAAAAAATTAAATTTTGTATGAATTGAATATAATGAATATTTAAAACCCAAAAGCATTTTTAATGTAGTATAACACATGCTTTTGTTACATAATGAACACCTTGAAAGTTTTCAAGTTTTTTCAAATTATGACATATTTATGGGAATTTAAAAAAAAATACAACATGACATAATAATATAATGTAACAACCTTTTGGGTCATAAAAGTAGAAATAATTTTTATGTTGACATGTAAATAGTGAATATAAAAATATTCTCCTTGAATAACCAATCACATTTGACCACATCATTTTGATTAAATTATCCACTCCTTATAAGGACTCACCCAAGTGAGCACTTTTAACTTGATTCGCAAAAAGGTTTGAAACCAATTTGTATATTGTAGTACTTGGGTTAGTTCAACACTAATTATATTAGTTTTAGAAATGTTGAAATTTTCAAAGAATGTTTTTTTGAGAATTTCTTTTTCTTGAATAAAATAAAGAATGGGATGGAATATTTAAAAATATATCCATTGTGAAAATGGAATCCTCAAAATTAATTAATTATTTGACAAACATTTGTTGAAGTGGCCTTCTCATGTTTTTGTCCATCTTGGTTGTTTGCATCATTCTCTTGTTTGATTTGTCTCTTAGATTGTAAAGTTAGGATAAAGTTTTTGTAGGGTGACCAACATGGCATTTCTTTACATTCTTTTGCATGGACCCTTCTTGTTGATTGACACTTCCATTGAATTGTTCAACCTCGCTCCAAAGCTTGATCTTGTTCTTTACTTGTGATATTGAACTTCAACAAACTAGTGAGCAAACTTAGTTGCAACTTTTCTATCCCCATTTTCCACTCTCAAATGCATGTACATCAAAACAAGTAAGTTTTGGCACAAACATTTATCCTCTGCATCTCTCCATTTGAACCTTCCTCAACCTCACTACATAATGTGCAAAGCATTGTAGAATGTTCAAGTCAAAATGCGGTGCAAAATATTGAGAAGCAAAAATAAAAAAACCTAGCACATTTTACCAAGTCAATTTTAAAAAACTGTAATATATGATTCCATACAAAATATCCAACTGCAAATACAGCATCTACATCCGTATGCACACCAAAAAAATTAACATTGTTTTATCATTGCAAACTGCTCACTACACCCACTCTAATCACTCCTCACATGGGAATATGAGTTCTCAGACTTCAATCAGGAGAAGATATGGGGCTAAGTGAACTTACTAGTCATTCAAAATGCTCAGCTCAGCTATAAATATCTCAACCCGGATCATGGAACTGAGCATATACTCATGTCTGGGTACTAATTGTTGTGAGACTCTAGTTTTGTTTTTCATTGCTGCACTTGGGGTCCGGATCAAGAGTTGCTTCTGGTTCTGTGTCAATGTCAAACAGAATATCAGCAATGGACATATCAGTTAGGGTTAGGCTTGGAAGTCGCTCCAGTGGCTGGTCCAGATGGTGGAAAACCTCTTTTACGCCATTTGCCAAGCTTGAGTTTTCCATCACATGCTTATTGAGTTCTATTGACAAATTCTCCTCAGAATTGACATCCCTTGCCTTCTCAACCCTGAGATGGGCAGATTGCACATCTGGTGTGCTACATGTGCCACTTGGCATCACTCTGCCTTTTTTCCGGGGTGATTCTGCAGCCTCCTCTTGAATGGGGTTGTCTATCAAGCAAGTAGCACTGGAGTTCTTGGCTGCAGCTTGCCCTGTGCAGTTAGCTTGATTCATAGTCAGATGCAGATTCTTCTGCCCACGAGCTACCTGCAGAAATAAGAGTTTCCATTGTCATCCTTGTAGGCTTTGGCACATATGGTTTTTTCCCCACAATTTGGTCATCACTCTGTGCCTGATAAACAAGTTAGCATCCACTGCTAATACTTTTCATAACAGGAAACTTTCTCAGAGTTCTGCCTGCTTCTCCCAATTTCAGAGCTACCAAATCCCAGTGACATCATCAAATGTACCTATAGTTATCAAATCTTGCTCAATGTCTCCTTCAATATGTAAGAATCAAATAGAAGCAAGGCTAAAACCATGCTAAATGTAGCCTCCTCCAAGCTCAAGTACAGACAATATTGTACAATTGTGATTTGATGAACTTGGAATATATCATACACAATTAACACCATTTTAGACTAGTTGGACTGAGAGGCCTTCCAAGGACAGTTTTTTGTTTTGAACTCAGAATGACAGGGTTAGGGTAAGGGCTCATCACATAGTTGCCTCGTATATTTCTGTACAGGATGAGCAAGTCTCCTTCTTGCAGATAATGCATTTTCACAAACCCACCTGTGCATCATGACAAGGTCCATCTATTAGTTGGCCCATCCACCTTCAGGAGCCCAATGAACCAAGAATCAGAATCCTAGGAGATTCAAACCAGTGCATAATCCAAGCTCAGTAAGATTCATGAAAGTGATCCACTCTTTCAGGTTGTAAGCAATTTGTTTCCAATGATGCCATAAAGCTTACCAATATTCTCTAGCAGGTACATGCGACTCTTGTTGTTGGGCCAAAACCTGTGCATAAACCAGTTCATGTATGGTATCTCAAGGATTATAGCAACTCCAATGAGCATCAGTTTGTGGATTAAAAAAATCCAGAACAGAAATTAAATATCATACATGTCATTTTGGCACAGAGATGATCAAGATTTGTTACCTATACCGGAATGTCCACATCTTTCCAGTGTCAAAATCCTCCATCCCTATGGACAGCCCTTCTCTCATGGCCACCCATGGCAAATGGGTTTCAGCTTCCTTCTGCACCAAGGTGTATATGAGCACATGGTAAGGTATCTGTACACCTCAAAGGCTTACAGGGTCCAGATGTGCAGTCACATGTGAGCATAAAAGTTGGTGACAACAAGCACTGACCTTGGGTAACACAATGCGGCCCAAATTGCTCACATCACTGGGTCTTAACTCTTTTTGTAGAAGAAAGAACAGTGTATCTGTACTCTCAGGCACCTGTACATCACAATTTGAGGTCACTATGTCAACAGTTCTCAAACTTTTACAAGCTCCACATTAGTTACTCCTTGGCATTATACCTAGCTACTACAGCATTTATGGTCAATGCAGTCTTCACCAAATTACAACTATGGTTCATAGTTGCACCCCAGACAATCTTCAGAAGGACACCCACTTCTTGACAACCAAGACTGTCACAAGTTTGTCCCCAACAAGTACAGAATTCCAGGAATTCTGAAAGTGGGAAATGGGTCAAAAGCTAAACGAGTTTTGCTTTTGCACAACTGTATATATAAGTCTTTTCAACAGGTTCAAAGGTTGATATAAAGGACTCTTAGAAATGAATTGTCAGTTAGGAAATTGAGGATTTCTCATGATAAGCTGAAGACACAAGTATGTGGTCATATGCAAAAGCCACAAGTCCTGGAAACTCTAGTGCAGAGAACTGAGCTGATGATGAGGGTTTAGGGTTTAGGATGAGCTGGATGGTTGCAGTGCGAACCTGCTGCTGTCTTTTGACGACTACAGGGATATCCGCGGGAGGCGCCCGCGTCTTTGCTGCAGTCCCATGAGGCATTGCGGGAACACTAGGCCATGAAGAGCCTGCACGCGGGCTGCAAACTGCAGCAGGTCCCGGAGGAGATAGCCCCGGCATCGCATTGTGGGTCGCCTGATGTTGTGCGGCAGGGTGCAGTTGCATGGGGCCAGCATTGTGCCCCCTCTGTCGTGCCATCCTGCTCTTGCAAGCCGCTCTCGCGGTGGCATGTGCTGCTCGTGCACTCGCTGCTGCTGCTGCATCCTTGGTTGTCGTCACCACTCTCGACCCAACGTGAAGAGCCGCAGCTGCGGGAGTGTAGGCGAACAAGCTATTCGTGACTGCTGCAGCGTCTAACGCATCCGCACAAGTAAATGACCTAAATGCTGCAGGAGTATTAGCGAGAGGTGCAGCAGCACGATGATCACCACATTGTTGCTGCCATTCGTAGTACTGCTGGTACTGCAGCAAGTCTTGATGGAACTGAGCCGGCAGCCCTTTCCCGAGTCGGTCTGCAGCTCGGCTATAGCTGCTGCTGCAGCAGGAACGATGATCTTTCTCATATGGTGTGCCCATCGATCCTGCAGTGCGCGTCTTGATCATGCAAAGCTTCTCCAATCCCTGCACAATGGCGCTCGCCTCCGGCGACTCCACATACGTCTCCTGGACCCAGAACATTATTCGTCTAATGAGCTCTTTCATGCCCTTGGTGCCTCCTCCACAACTCTCGATGGCTTGGTTGAGTGTCCCTTCGTTCACCATGACTTTCCTCAGCATGGCCCGCATGTTAGTGTCCAGGGAGATTCCCGACGTTTCTGTCGCTGCCGCAGTCGACTCATGCCCAGAGCTGCTAGATCTGCTGCAAGTATTTGCGTTGTTGTGGCTCATGCAGCAGCAGACGTCTGCACTTATTATACTGGATGTCGAGCCGGAAGTTGCACTAGGGGACTCCGTGCAGGAGATGCACCTCTGTTGTTTCTTCTCGCTGCTCATGGAATTTAGTTCCTCATACATCGAGCTGCTGCTTCGCGAAAGCACAGTTGCTGACAAACCATTGCAATTTCTAGCTTGTTGCAATGCAGCACTCGCTATACAAGGCGGAATCGCCATCATGTCGACACTCATGGGCTGAGACTCATGCAGGAGCCATGCGCCAGCCATAAAATCTTCATCGACTTCCGCGGCATCTGTACTTGAAGAGCGAATGCTCATATTCTCATTGAAACCGGAGGGAGGTTCAGGTTCTGATGTTGCTGCTGCGTCGGCTGTGCCATAACATTTCGCCAGGCCTTCTTCCCTCATATCTCGCAACAAGCAATCCAGATCTGACCATGCAGGCTGCGAGAGCTGCGGTTCTCTTATAGAAAGTTCTTGCTGTGGGGCCAGCTGCTGCTGCTGCTGCTTCGCAGCTCTATATATTCCCGGTCCATGATCATAGATATCACAACCCTTCTCGCACTCCCTTGTCATCACTTCAGCAAGACTTCCTGAATATGAATCCCCTTTAAATTTCGCTTACATGTGCTTTTCTATCAAAGCACAAGATCTGCATCCCAACTCCACATTTAAGCAATAATAATTTATACGCATAGCTAGGGTTGCTCAAATTAAGTAATGCTCAGGCTCAATTCCTTAGCTCTTACGTGCTGCAGCCTTGCACAAATCATCAAAAACCATCACAAAATTCACACGTATGTATTAACACAGAGAAAACAACTGATTAGGTCATGATCCATCACATTGAACTCTTCATCTAAAGCAAAGTTCCCAATGGTTGCACAGGATTCAAAACCATGAATTCAAAACCCAACACATCAATGATGACGACGACGACGATGTAGCCGAGAAAATCCAAATAGTTTTAGCAAAAGATGGCATCTACAAGAGGATAATTGGGGTAACCAAAATTATCTACAAGTGGCGATCACAGCCCATGATCTTGTGGTCATCGTGCACCACGTACGTATCAAGAAACGCACACATCATCCATCAGGAGCGCTCCACCATTTTTGCAAGCGTCAAGTTGAAAACCCTAAACCTTGAGCCCTTTAATACTCTTCAACCCATTCACGCAAAAGTGATGAAAATTCACATAATAATGTGTACCAAGAAGCAAACACCGCATGAGAAACCAACAGAGGTCATCACAAGGGTTTCTAGATTCGAATGGCTCACAAAATTTTGTACTGCAACAACAAGCTTGTATATGAATAATTCTAGATCTGGACATCAAGTAGAAGGAATAATCATGAAGCTGTTTGTTGTTGTTGTTGTGGACGTCGTGGAGGTGGTGGTGGTGATGGTTGTTTTTCTCACAGAGACAAATGATACCACGAAACGTGTAGACTTGCAACAAGTAAGTCTTATCCCCCCGCCGCCGCTGCTTGTTGAGTCAAGAAGGAATCGGGTTTCATAAAGCAGTTATAGTAGGGCTAATCTCAGTGGGCCTTCTTCACTTGTGGCTCTGCCTGTGGGACTGTGTTGCAACTCGTTGCAACTGTGCGCAAGCTGTTTGTCTCAATGAGGTAATTTTTCATTGCCCAAGAATGGCCCTGGCATGGGCACCTGACACTTGGCTGCTAGTTTCGTGGGGTTTGACTCATCACAAACTATTTCAACTCTAGATCAAATGCGGAGCACGTGATTTCACTATTGGGTTTGCCTGGATCTTGTGAAATTGGTAGTATATTAAAGGGAATTTATGATGAGTGATCTCAGCTGAGGAAACGAGGGATGGGTTCGATGCGAATATATACCCTATCTCATCACCTCCCCTCATGTTCAACGGTTGCATGTGTTGTCTGAGATCTTTAAACCTTTGTTTAACACCCATAAACCAGGATCCTGTGAAATTGGTAGTATATTGAAGGGAATTTATGATGAGTGATCTCAGCTGAGGAAACGAGGGATGGGTTAGATGCGAGTATATACCCTATCTCATCACCTCCCCTCATATTCAATGATTGCATGTGTTGTCTAGAGATCTTTAAACCATTGTTTAACACACATAAACCACCCGTGTGATCATGGACAGAAAGTCTTATTCCGACGTGCTTCTTCATTAGTTTGTTAAGTTCCCCCATCCCTCCCAATCATGCCCTTTTTTTTATGGAAATTTCATTTCATGGTCACCACATGTGCCATGGGTTTCCAATACTTCAATTTGCCGTCCAAATGCAGACCAAGGAATGTACTATTATCAAATGGAAAACCCTCTATATGTATATAGACAAGGATGGAAATCCATTCACAAAAAGTACAAGGCATGTCAAAGCAAATGTAAACACATGAAAGGAAAACAAAGACCATCAAAACAATAGTAATGAAGTGGAAGACATAATGTTAAAAGGGCATCCTTTACCACAAATCAGCTAGTGATGGAGGTGCACTAGCTGGTATGTGTGGAAGAGATGAAAAACTGTGACTAAACATGGCAACCCATTGAAGAATCACAATATGGCACACTGTAAGGCTATTGACACTTGTTGCCTATGATGAAATATAAACATTGAAGGTACCAAGGAGGTCTGTTGATGGCAAGCTATACATGCATGTACACAAGAAGTAAAAAAGGAATCAAAATGAGGATGGATGCAACCATAGGTCTTTATGGCAAGGAAATGGAATCATTTTTTGGTGTTCGTTCTATCTAGGATTATGCCTTGTTTTGAGGGACAATTAGTGTTGCATGTGTTGTCATCGTCAAAACACACTGCACCACATTTTGACAAGTTAGATTGGTAATGACAACGTTTGCCAGAGTTCAAAAATTGTCTTTGGTGATGACAATATCCATTCATCTTTGTGTGTGGCAAGGGAAAAGGTGAGAAACCTCTTTCTATACGTGGGTTCCACTTTTCGATGCGGTAGGTGCAACGATGTCTCAAAACGTATCATGGGTTGCAGTGCGTTCACTCCCACATGGGCAACGTAGTAAATGGATACCCAAATCATCGATGGTCTAACCACACTAGCATTGTGAAAGATGCGCAATTTTAGGATGTGGTATAGGAAAATGAATACGAAATGTTGTATAAAAATGGGCAAAGAATAAACGAAATGAAGGGGTGTTAGAATGAATTAAATAATCAAACCCTTGTTGTTGGACTTAGACAAGAGTGAAAACGTAAAAGATTGTTATTTTTTAAAAATGGTTGTTCAAGATATTGAATTAAACATGTTTCAAACATCGACCACCTGTAATACCACCCACTCTGGATGTAGATCCAACATAGTTCTAACCCCATGAACCATTGTTTCACACCCACCCAATGTTGCCACCCCAAATAGGTGTGGACTAAAATGCTTTACAAATGTATCCTTGAACTAAATAGCCAGTGTGCAGGTGACTAACTGATAAATCACCTCTTTAATTGCGATGGGTCAAATGCCTCTAGTTTGTTTCTCCAAAACCAATAATTGTGATGCAACAAGTAGGTGTGATAGTGATGGAGGAACATGACCACGAATGATGTGTCCGCATATCTCAAAAAAAAATCAAAACCATTAACATAGTCATTAGGGACAAAACAATCCCATAAAAGTTCATACACCATACCCAAAGGATCATCGGATGAAAGATGTGGAGATCGTGTCAAAGTAGAAATAAATCTTTCTCTATCCAAAACAATATTTGTCTTTGGATGAAAATCATCGACAAAAGGGGGGAGGTTAACTTTAGCCAATGGATGAAGATGGTGAAAGGCCATAATGGTTTCATTTGATGGGGCCAATGCACACATTACTCAAGCATACTCCCCTACATGAACAAGTGTTCGTGCACGACGCAATCGTGTTGATGGAAATGGAGTAGGATTTAGTGCCATGTTTGAACATCTTTGGAAAACCAATGCATGTGCTCTAATTGTGTGCTCCTCTTATAATGTCTCCCAATCCTTTGCCATGTACCAACATAAACAAACATGCATTTCTTGGTGGCCTTTTTCACCACCTCATGGTAGAAATGATAAGCATCAAGAATGGAAGAACACAAAATGCATGCCAAGTTACTATGTTAGATGGATCAATGGCCAATCGAGTTAAAAGGATGTGTAAAACATGTTGAACCTCAACATAGAGAACATATGGATTGTGATGGTATGAACGGGGGACATAGTAAACTAAGATGGAAAACATTGATGATATTTAATGATGCAATCCATATCCAAGCCCAAGAAGGAAAAGAAGACAATAATTTCGAAGGCATAGACACCCCAGAACTTGGTGACTATTTGTGTGTGGTGCATGATGTTTAATGATGTGTTAAACTTGTTTTTGTTATGTATAAACCAACACAATTGGGATAAGGAACACGCAAACATTGCCGATTGAGAAGGTGTGGACGAATTAGGCGTAATTGAAAAGATTGGATGAAGCAAAGTAAATGCGCTAGGAATTATCGGGTGAAATGGTTGGGCTTGGCATAACTATACACACTTACTATATACACAACGAAGCCTTATGAAAAGCTTTTTAAACTACTACTACCCATATATATATAAATGTACCAAGGTGGAATTCGGAACTGGACTGAAACTATGTGTCTATGATTATCAAAATTGGGACTAGAATTTGAATTTTGTGAAAAATCGGACTCGAAACGGTTTTAGGGAGAAGCAACTACAATTATGGGACTACAACAAACCTGAAATTCAACATGTGCTAACACAGAAAAAGAGATATAAGTGAGGAACAAGAAAAGGACAAAATCTCTACCTACACAAGAATATTGAGCAAAAAGAGGAAGAAGAAAACAACTTTGGAGATATTTTTACCTTACACAAGTCATTAGACTTGTGAATAATAACGAACCCTTGTGACTCACTAGGGCTGCAAAGAATCTTGTGGGGGAATCTGTGAAAAAAAAAGACCCACATAAGCATATTTAATGAGAAGCCCTCGCCCTTAGGCCCCCCCTTTCTTGCTCTTCTTCCTGTTCCTCTTCCTTCCCAATTTGTGTCATAGAAGGCACGCACAAAGAGCAAGTGTCGATGACGTTTCATTCTTTAGTATCTAGAAGCCATGAAATGCCTCCTTGTGAATCAAATTTCCCCCCATCCTTTAATGGTGACAAACAAATTTAGAAATACAAATTTGATCTAGTCTAATGATGATTTGATTCATCACGCATGCAAAGGGGCAAACCCATCCTTGGGTGGTAGCACTAGGAACCACCTAGCCAAGAAGTTTAAGAAAGTTGGCCTTAATTTTTTTTTTCCAAAAAAGATAGTTTATTTTTATTTAATCCTTGTTTTCCTATTGGCCAATACCTCATCACCTTTCTTTCCTAAGGTTTACATTTCTTCCTATTACACTAGGTGGAGTTTGTTTCTCAAGTTCAAACCTACATTGTAATTGCTACTTTGTAAATTGTGTTTCTCTTCCCACACATGTAGTAAGAAATTGGGAAATGATGTGGTAACTATTTTTTTCCTTCTCATAAAATTATTCTCTTTGTGTTTGAATTCATGTGCTTCTGACAACATCGATTTACATAGTGTACACTTATGCGCTTAAAGCTTGGCCACGCTTGAAGCTCAATCATTTTTTATATACTTTTTGATAATATGGAAGAGGCAGATATCAAAAAATACATTTGTTTAGTTTTCACATTTTGTTTTACCAATGGTTTTTTTGTTTTGACATTTTACAATTTTTGTTTTTCTTCAATTGCAAGGGCAATTCAAGGGTTCAAATGAAGAGCTTGACCTACAGTACTTCATTGATGTCCAAGGATTATGAAGGATTAGCAAAGACCTAAAAAATGTGACAAACATAGGTGTGTCCCAAGAAGACACATGTGCCTTATTTGGACCAAGATTTGATAAGAATGGATGGAAATACAAATTGCAAATTATTGTTGAGTTTCAAGGCATCATCAAAAGCTTTTACACTTATGTTTTCAGAAATCTCATGTTCTTAATGAAATATTGTCATTGAAGTTTGCACTTGGAGTAGTCGTGGAAAATAAAAGGATCAAGGTGAATCGGGCTACTGACGCATGTACAAGTAACAACAAACTTTGGAGAAATCAAAGAAAACAAAACAAAATAATTTTGTGAGGCTTCGAGAGTTTTCGCATCAAACATTAGGTCCAAATCATCTTTTTGTTCATTCTGTGCCTCCTTTAACTCCAAGTTCTACTATGCTAGGGGGCTCTTTAGCTATGAGCTTAGGTCAAACTATTGTTCTTTGTTTTGGCCCCCTACCAAGCTTGAATAGTGGTGCACTTGCTATTCCTAGCACTTTAAGTTTCTTGAAATCAATCCCTTGGCTTCTTTCAAGCTTGGCACTGCATAGCCAACACATCATGTGGACTTCAAAATTAAACATGAAGGTTCAACGTCAAAAATAGTTGCTACATCCACGAAATCTTCACTTTTGCCAACCGCACCATGACTGGTGATTTTTGAAGGCATTATTGAAGTTGTGCATGACCTATGTATCAAGAAGCAACGTAACATTTTTGTTATGAAGCAATGTTTAAAAGAGCTTGTGGTGGAAAAGGAACAAAAAGAGCTTAAACATTGGCGAGCCAAGTTGATGTTCGATGACCAACAAATTGTCCATGCCCAAACTAGGGTGGACTTTGAAAAGGTTAAGGATGATTTTGATGTTGCCCAATTGGGTGTGCAAGAGTCTTCTAAAAGCTTTGTTTGTATAGATGGTGTGCTTGTTTAGTTAGTTGATATCAAAATAAAACATTAACAAGCTTCTAGGGTCTTGAGTTTACAAGAACAACTTCGTTTTGAAGAGAGGAGTTATATGCAAGCATAATCAAAGTTAATGTTTGTAGAATCAAATTGCCAATCTCATGAGGAAACCCTAATTTCTTGTGAAAACACATATACTAAACACCTTGAGGACAAGATTGTCTTTGAGAAATTGTAAACTTTGATTTTAGATATTAGTCTCAATTAAAGTCAGGTTGCGTTCCTTTCACATGTCTAGTTCCTATATCCAAGCTTGTAAATTTTGAAAAAAAAAGTTTCATTTATGTTCAAAATTGCCTTATTTGCAATGACATTTTTCATTGCAATCATATATGTGTGGCTTCATGTAGTCATTGTTACCATCCTTGGTGTTTATCTATACAATGCACCTTTTCAAGCAAGTGTAAGGTGAAGGGATATGAGCAAGAGTTTTATCCAACTTGGAGGTTATCATTTGGGTCTTTCGACAAAATCCAAAATGAAACAAATCAACTAGCCTTACAAGTTCAAGTAGCACTATTTATTAGGATTTCAAGTAAGCATTCTTAAGCCTTGCTTCATTTCTTCTTTTGGATAACCATTTGTTATGTACAAATATAGGCGTATTTTTTGAATTATGGATGATCATTCTATCATAAGGACATTGTAGCAACTTTCCTAGGTTCTTCTAATGAAAGTCATGTTTTGCTTTCTGTTATATATTTAGTAACTTTTTAATGTCCATTAATTTAATCTTAGTTTTAAGCACTAGCAAATATTCCAAGAGTTCTAGCTCTGCCTTAGGAAGGAATTATTTTTCTATAATGTTTTACTATGGCATAGACATGAAAGAACCATGAATAAATCTTTACGGAGTTTAGCAAATTTCTTGAGAGGAGGGTACTTCTTGACCTAGGATTTTACATGTAATTCCTACCATTTTTGCAACTATTGCTCTTAAGTTCCAAAAAGTCATGACCTTCAACCCTTGATGTCCATGTTTTTTATTTTGATTTGCGCTAAATTTCAAGAAGCCATTCCACACAATTCCTTTCTTTCAAACTTTTTTTTTCTTATAATTGTTTTTGGGATAGATGTTGGAAAGAACCATCAAGGTTAGTTTTTTAATTTGGAGGTTCCTAATTTGATTAGTTCCTAAAAGAAGTTCTTGATTTATTCAACCCCTGAAGTAATTCCTTAGGAAGTTCTTGGTTTCTTTAGCTCCCACTAGTAGAAATTTGCTAAAATGTAACCACTTTATTTGTGATTACAGTAGAACCTTTATAATTTTATCACCTAGGGACCGGCAGCCAGTGATAAAGTTTGAGAGGTTATAAGTTATGGGAGAGTTTGGAACTGTGAGGCGCAGGGTTCAAAAGCTGCATGCTGCTCTTTTTTCCCATTTTCTTTGCATTTTTGATCATCAAGGCAACCCGTCTTTGGCAGAGAAAAAGGGTGAAAAACATCTGAAGTCCAACACTATCCAGAATAGTCTTAAACAAAGGCCTATCACTAGCTATTTCCACCATAACTGATCGAGAAATAAATGAATTATAAAATTATAAAATTGTCAGAAAAGAGGAAAAGTGATAAGTTATAAGAATATAAAATTTTTGCCTGGTCCCATTGATGGACATGGCCGGAGTGATAAAATTTGAGAGGTTATAAAATTTGGGGGGATTAGTTTATAGAGGTTCTACTGTATATGCGATTATTAATTATTTGCGACTACATTTGGACATTTTTGCAACTATTTCTTGTGTTGGCCATATTTGTGACTACACTGTAACTAGTTTGCAATTATTTTGGTGTTCATCATTCCATGTGAACAACATTTAATTTGGTTTTCATCCAAGAAAAATATTTTATGTCCCATTAGTTGCAAATGTGGCCAATTTAGTTGCAACGTTATGAATATACAAAGGTGTATTTTGTGAATTCTAAGGAATATAATTGGGTGTATTAAAATTTATAAATGTATATTTTGAATGTATATGAACAACCATATTACATGTGTATTCAAGTAATATTATTAACATAAATGGCCTCAATATTTTGGTTACATTAATTAGTGCATATTTTGAGTATATTAAAATTTCATGTAAAATATTTATCAAATATATTGTGCCCATATTACAAATTTATCCAAACCATCTTATTATAATTCTTAAAATTATTACAAATGAAATTTATTATTATTGTATTATATTATATGTTTATATAAATTACATGTTATAAAAAACTAGATTTCAATATTATCTTTCACTAATTTAAAAAAATAGTAATATTTTATTACATAATGATGATGATGATGATGATGATATTAGAATGATAGGAAAAATAATTATATATTACTGAAATAATTACCAAAATTCTAATATATTATAATAATCATGTCATATTATTTCCAAATGAATAATGTATTTATTACAAATTTATTTATTATTTATTAAATATTTAAAAATTAAAAAATCATACTAGATCTAACAAGTGACACAATAATATATAATAAACAATAGCTAACCTAGTTTAGTTGCAAATTGCATTATTATTATTATTATTGTTGTTGTTGTTTCTTATTATTAATATAAGTAATCAATTATGATGTATCACTATATTATGATAATTATCAAAAAATATTAGTATATACTTTTAAGTTTCTATATTTCAAATTTATAATTAATATTAATTAATTATTCAATTATTATAATCAATTACCGATATATAATTTTTATTTTTATTATTTTATAATCATTATTGTAGTAGTTTAAATGGAAACATTGGGTACCAACTAGCTATAATAATAATTGAATTAATGTTATTTTTACTATTCAATATTTACATTTATATTTATTATGAATTATAAAAATGAAAATAATTATGGGAATAATTATAATAAAATAGTTAGCATAGGCTAGGTTTTAATTATATTATTATATTTTTAAAAAATAGTACTCAATTTTATAATCATTACTTGTTAATTATTAATTACTGAATATTTCAGTTATTATATTAATTTATTTGGTTATGAGATATTAATTAATAAACAAATAATAATTAGCTACTTATTGGTTAGTGAAATTGGTTGATAGATCATTATAGTTCATATATAATTAAAATTAAATATTATTACTATTTATCTAACTTATAATTTAAGTAATATTTAGTAATAACTAATAATATAGTTAATTCAATAATCATAATATATTAATTATTATTACTATAAATAATGAATTAGTTGGAAAGTTTATAAAATGAATTAATTAGGTTCTAGTTTAATTGTTAATTAATTAATTGACATGCTTATTAATTTATTTGTCTTTATTTTATTCATTAAATAATTAATAATTTATTAGTTAATTAGTTAGCTAATAAGTTAGCTAAATAGTTGTCACTTACCTATTTAATTGTATTTGGCCTAGGTAGGTAAATAGGTCCTATTTAAATAGGTGTTTAGCCTAGATGAGTAGGTAGATATTTAGGTAGGTAGGTAGGTAGGTACCTAATTTAACCTACATACTTAAATATTGATGTAAATTAAATTCATTAATATGCCACATGGCAATTTTTATTGCACCACGTGTCACAATCTAAACCATCCAAACATAAAAATTAAATGTCTTGGATTATTCCAAAATAATAATAAAATATTTTTAATTATTAAGAGTTGGGACATGTGGCAACACATAATTTGTTCCCATTGTTCACCAAAAAAATCACATCCTAGTTGCAAGCAATAATATGTATATGACAAGTCAGAGGATGAAGGCGTATTTTGTTGATTTTTTCTTTCATCCAAAATTCGTTGTCATTTGCGATTAGTGTCAATTTGACTTGTCCAACGCGATTATTAAGATTTTAATTGCAAATGTGGCTTACAAGTAAAAATTAATCATAAGGACCAGTTGCAAAATGACCATTTTCTACTAATATCTTAAAGTAATTCCTTATGGCAGTTTTTCATTTGTTCAACTCTTGAAGTCATTATTTAAGGATGTTCTTGATTTGTTTAACTCATGATGTAACTGCTTATGGAAGTTTTTGACTTGTTCAACTTTGAATTAATATTCTTTAAGGAATTTTTTGAATGGTTTAACTTTGAAGTAATTCCTAATGGAGGTTCTTGACTTTTTGAACTCTTGAAATAATTCTTGGTGGTGTTTCTCGAATTGTTCAATTCTTGAAATAATTCCTAGTTGAGGTTCTTGATTTGTTGAACTCCTAAATTGGTTTTTGATGGAGGTTCCTAAATTGTTCAACTTTTGAAGTAATTCCTATTGGAGATCTAGTTCCTGATTTGTTCAACTTTTGAAGTGAAAGCATATTACTGAAACTACTTGAGTATTTTAGTCTTTAATTCCTTTCATATGTTTTGATTCCTTGTCCTAAATCCTTTATAATACATTATTATGATTCTAACAAAAGTAATCCTTGATGTTAATGTTCATTTACCATGTGTTTATTACATAGATGGGTAGTCACAATTTAGAGCCTCCACCACAACTGATGACAACCATGATGAACTACTAGAAGCTCAATTTTCTACTACAATCCCACATTGTTCATTTCTTAAAACAAGTGACTTCAAGGGTCCAATTGGTGGGCAAACAAATCACAACAACAGCCTAGTCACACATATTAACATTGCTTCATATGTGCATTCTTCTAGAAAACCCAATAATTTCAAATTTTTAAACACAAGGGAATCATCAAAGAGTTGTGGCAATTTTATACCATCAAGTGCAGCATCTACAATTTGTTCAATTTCTTTCAACAAAGACACAACACATGTTATTTTGGAGGTATAAATTTGTTGTACAATTTTTATTTCCTTCAGTCAATTTGGATATTTCTACATTGATATGGTTTTACTGCAATCATGCCAATGATGGACATGAAATAAGAACTATCATATGAAATCATTAATCTAAAAAATTGGATTTAACTATTAATGTGCATCTACTTTGACCAATAATTCATTTTGAAATGTCAAGAATTATTTATAATTTGAATGTACATTTTTGTGAACCGATTTGTTTCAAGCTAATTTTGAGCCCCAAAAATCTATGATATATTTAAGGGCTGAATTTTGTTGTTTTGTGTTTCAGACTTGTGGGCATAGCAGAATATGTAACAAGTGCATACAAGATGTCTTGTTATGCCCCACCTATGATGACCTGATATATGGTTCCAAGGTTTTGGCCCCTATAATGCTTTAATGTTTAAATTCTTTAAGGTGTACCAAAATCTTTGTCACAGTGTCACCATTTTCCATCTTTTTTACCTAGTCTTTTTTTACCATGTAAAGACACATTTATGGATGATTATGATGAAATATAAAATTGGAATGATTCAAAATATAGAATAAAAAAGGACTACAGTGGTCAAGGCTAGAGGATTGTGGAGGTGGTAGTGGGCACACAACCCCAACATCAACCTTAATTTGTTGATGGAGATTGGGGGATGTTCTTTCTTTGACTATTGCTTTGGGTGCTAGTGTGATTTTTATGTTTTCCACAAAGGGACTGATGGTGTTTGATCTTGTAAGTTATAGCTGGTGCTTTTCATGAGGGATTGAAAAGGACATAGAAATTCAAATTAGTTCTCCTAGTTCAAATACAGTAATAAGAAATGGTAAAAAATCAGTTAATGTTGATGCATTTATCACATTGGTATAATATTAAGGACAAAAATGGACACTACGGGAATTATAAAAACATCTTAGAAATTAGTGATGGTCTCTAACAAAAATTACTTCATAATGACATATATGAAGTTTAAATATGTTATATATGAATTGTAGTGGAATCCTAGAAACAATGATGATTCCAAAAAGGGGCTATTTATACTCATGTATGACATTTAGTGTACTATATGAACTAAAAGGGACTAGACTAGAAACAACGATGACTCCAAAAATACTTGTATGTACTCACATATGACATATATGGAACTTTAGAATACTACATGGACTTAAGTGGATTGTTAGGGAAATGCATAAGCATGTCATGTTTTTAGAAATTGGCAAAAACATCTAGATGACTCCAAAGGGACATGTATCTATATTCATAATGACATATTTGAGTTCTATTGTACTATAAAAACTCAAATTGACTCCTAGGGAAGTAGCATTGGACATGTTACAAGTGTTTAGTGATTGCCAATAATATAGATGACTCCAATGGCCCTTCAAGGTAGTGATACATATAACTATAGTAAGATTATGTGGGACTTCAATTCAAAGCATAGACTAACATGGGACTTCATGGCACTTGTTAAAAGTTTTTGTGATTGGACATGGACTTTATGGAAAACTAGAGAATTAAGATAAGACTAATGGTGATGAACTAAACACGAAATGGACTACACAAAATTCAAGGACTACACTTGGCCATATTTATCACTACAACAAAAGGTGTCCCTGTACGCCAAGTGATTTCACTGGATTTTGAGTGGATTCATTGGTTATAATGAACAGGGACCAGTGAAGAAGTAGTGAATTCATTGGTCTAGTGAATAGGGACAAGTGAATTATACCAACATTTTGTAATAATGTATTGACTATCATGAAATTACAAAAACTTGCAAGAATTGTTTTTCACTTACAGTGTAATTGGAATACATGAATGCATATCCAAATGACAATCCTAGAGATGTGCATGATCTTACATTCTTCTAGGACCATGAACTAAATTGAGAATATTTCCAAGGAAGATGAATTAAGTTCAATCATTGTAATTTGGAAACATTGAAGTATGGATTATTACACAACCTAAAGAACATCACTCTAGACAACAAGATCAATGGAGATCCAAGCAAGTGAATAGACAAGTATCTTGAATTCAATTGTTTATGTGAATTCACCTTACAAGTCATTCAAAATGGGGTTGTTGCTATCCAATCTCTTGTTGACGACTTGTTTTCTTCAACACATGGCTTCTTATTACCTAATAGTGCCCACCACTCCAAATGCATATCTTTTTCACAACCCTTCAATAAGCATTTTGAAGAATTAGATAAATGGGTAACTACACACCAAGAGTGGTAAACATATTTGTAAGATGCAACTTTACAATCCTAGAAAGGCTCAAAGCTTCAATGGCAAAATGAGCAAGGCAAAATTGACAAAATGTTAAAAACATTTGCACAAACTTCATTTTCCAGATAAACAAAAGGTATTGGGGATGTTTTAGGATTGGGCATTGATTGCCATTCTTCATGGATTGTACTTGAGCCAAAAGTGTTTCCTTTTATTGCTTCCACATATCCAAATTGTTCACAACTGTCTTCCACCTTTCTTCTATTGCTACATTCTTGGCTTGTATTCTTACATGTTCAATTGACCTTTTTTCTAACAATAGCTTGAATGCTTATTAATTAAGCCTATTTGAAAGTCCACTTTTTGTTGAAGTGATTTTAGTTCAACAAAAGTAGACCCAATTACATCAATGGTAGGGATATTTTCAAAACACAAACCTTGTACTTTTTCTATTATGGGTGCCAAATGTTGTTTGTAGAACTAGTAACTCTTCTTCTCCAGTTGTGACAAACATGATATGATTTTGAACTTGGCCCTCAACTTTTTTGAACTCCCTATCAGCTTCATCTTTCACTTTTTTTAGGGGATCCACAACCACTTCCAAAGATGGCATCTCCTTCTCCAAAACACAAATGTATTTTTCCCACTATTTGATACATTTGGCTTGCACCTCCATGAAATGATGACCTTGATGTTGTTTGCTTGGAGGTTTCAACAAGATATCATTCAAAAAATATTCATCCTCTTTTTGTCCTTCAAATTCTTCAAGCTTGTCAAGATCCAAGGTACGACTAGTTTTGCCATTATGACCTCTTTGTAAAGACTATATCCTTCATAATTGGTTGTGTATTGTCCACTTTGCAAAAACACACGAATTCATTTGCTTCCTTTTTTTTCATACATAGTCCCTTGTGTTTTTGCCTTGTTTATCAACCAATTACTTAGGACTTGTGTTCTTTGGTGTGTAACCATTCACAAGGTTTCAACATTGGAGATCAACTTTTCATCATCACCAAACGAATATTTGTATTGATTCCTAAAAATGCAAGGTTTTAGGAGTGCCTCAACTTTTGACTCTTCAACTTCTTTTCCTATCTTATGATTCTTTGGCAATATGCTAGAGTTGCACCATGTATATTTCTCGAAAAGTTGCTTATGAAAAATAAGGTTTTCTCTGTCAAAAATAAGCGTTGGTGGTGTGGCATACAAAGGTTTTATCCAAGAAGATACAACCTTGCCTTCTACTTTCATTCATTTCTTTAGGTCTCTAGTGCCCAAATTACCATCTTGTATTGTAAACAACATTGTATTCACATTAATTCTACAGCTAGAGCTCAACGAACTCCACACAACAACACTTGATTACATTTCTCACTCTACCAAACTTTAGACGCACATGCATATTACATGTACAATAATTGAACACCAAGAAAAACAAATATCCAGAATGTTGATCTTGGCCATAGGCCCCAAAACGCAATGATTAGGATCTCCCCAAAACCCTATGATTACGATCTCAGTAACTAAACTAATTTTTTAAAAATTCAATTACATTTTCAAACTTTCCTACTTCTTGTGACCTATGTCTCCACCTACCCCACATGATTTGTGTTACGTAACAAACTTTTTATTTGACCAGAATATAAGATTTTGGACTTTTGAGGACTACAATTTAAAAAAAAAGTAAGCCACCATATTGTGCATGTACCTTAGAATGACAACCTTGGAGACTAAACAAATTGAATTGGAAAGAAAAATTACAACTATGTTGGACAAAACTAATGAGAATAGTCAAGCATTGGTTGACATTAAGTCAATGATTTTAGAGGTCTTGAGAGGGTTAAAGGACCATACTAGTATTCCCACAAAACCCAAGTTTGGTATCAAGAATAATGACCATCACCTCATGTAATGGTTCCTACAAAAGAGACAAATTATGTGATGCATGATAATTCAGATCCACTAGATACCTTTGTAGTAGGTAATGGCTTGGAAAATGCACATTCCCTATCTAGGGGGAAAACAATTGTGGGTGGTGCGGATGGATTTGGTTCATCCAAGCTTCATACTACACCAATTACACCATTTGAAAGGATAGGGAAAGAAAGTACAACAATTAATTTGATAGTTATAGCCCAAATTCATAGTGTTGAAAGTGTAGATTGGGCTATTTTGCAACCTAGATCCTCACCATCAAAGAAACTTCAACATAGGAAGGGACAACTCGAATTGAAATCTCCATCACAATTTGTTGTTGAAGGTGAAAATGGTGAAAATGTAGATTAGGTGAACAAATTGCAAGAACTTTGAAGTACATGTGGTGAAGTTTACATCATTGTTATCTTTGTTATATGTGTGATTAAGGTGTTGACCAATCATGTATATGTTGGTTGGATGTGGTTGTAGCATCAATTGTAGGGGAAGGAAAAGACTAGGAGAAAAAGGCCATTTTTTAACCAACCAGTTTTTGATTGCATGCCGAGGTCAACTTACCTTCCACTACATAATTATATTTATTTCAACAAATTCCATGTGGCCCACTTTAGACCTCAATTTAATGAACTTTTTGACTAGCTTGGTAAGTGTACAATGTTGACCATCATTGCCCATTAACCATTGATTTTTATTTTTAATTAATAAATTCATAGTTGAATTATAGTGGAGAAATCCACTTTCAAAATTTGTCAAGCTCTATCATGTCGACCGCTTCACTGTCTTGGTTAGCCTTGTTTATGGACGGATGAATTTTTGAAAGTGTAATGGATGAAATAATGTCTATGTTTTGCATTATAGTTCAACTTTGATTTGACTTTGGTTCAATTTAATTACGACTTTTTTATAACTTTGTTGTGACTAGTTTCCAACTTTGGTAATTTCAAAACCCCTTAATCTTGAAGTCAATAACTTTCATTACACTACACCTTGCCATTAGAAACCCTAAGTTTGTTGGAAAATTTTATGTTTCATGGTGTCCATATGTGATAAAACATTAGAAGTGGGAGAACATAAACATCTTCGTCTAAAAACATTGGGCATGCTATTGGAGTGGTTTAAAAGTGTGGAACATTAAGTTGACATGTCCTTGCTTACTGAAACAAACATCTACATCCTATATTTTTTTCCTTGGGATTGTCTTTAAGGCTAAATTGCCTTAATTCATTGGGTAATAATGATTCCTCTTTAGAAAGGAATATTGCACCAACATTATTTGGAGTGGTTGGTGCATTTGGCATTGCCTCTCATTCATCCAACACACTTCCATACTCATTTGTGTTAATGTACTCTCCATAGGTGTCTAGGAACATGCACTTGTTCCATGGCTCCTTATGCAATATAACTTTCCACCATGGGTTGGAAGAATCATTGGAATAGAAAACTTATTGGACTTGTGATGGGAAAACAAATGGTTCATTGCCTTCACCAACATATGTTGAAAGTTGGCCATTAAAAATCCAGTCTCATTTCATTTATAAGTTGAAGTACCCCAACTATATAATTATGGTTAATAACTAATTAATTAATATTTAACTATTAAAATAATTAAATATTCTTGAGTTAAATTATATAGTTAATATTAATGATTAATTAATATTAATTTAATAAGTTAGAAATTTAATCATTTATAGTTAACACCAACTAGTTAATAATTTATTTTGTTAACTAGTCAATTTCAAACCTAATTATTTTTTATTTAATTAGTTGTTCATTAGAATTTTAAAGGTTTATTTTTAAAATTAAAAAAATAATTTTATTTAAACATTTTAATAAATAGATAATTATATTATTCTATAAATAATTGCCAAATAATTAAATACATTAAAAAATTTACTGATTAGTTTGATTTGTGAATTAATTAATTAACTAATTAATTATTAATTATTTAGTTATTGAAATACTAGGTACTTGCACACATGACATCCACAAAAGGTTTAAGATGTGGTTTAGCTAAATCTAATTTAAGTGCCTCATGGTTTAACCTTAAATGTACCATCAGTGTCACATTAAATATTTAATTAACCTTAAATGGTTGGCCTTTGTTTAGCCAAGCTTAGGCACCATGTATGCTAAATTAATTAATAGGAATTAACTATTAATTATAGCTAAATTAGGATCATATTATAATATTATTAATTATAAAATTATAAAAATATAATTAACCTAGCTTAGAATTAATCACTATTTAACATTTGATAATAATAATGTTATTAGATTAATGTATGTATTTGCACCAATCTTTATGGTTAATGTAATCTTTAAATAATATTATTAAAATTCTATTATTTTTACTGGTTTCATTACAATAAAGTAAATATTTTTATGAAGATTATTCCCTATTAGTTAATATTATCTACAATAATCAATAGGTTGACTAAACTAGTTAATTATTATAAGTAGTAGTTGTTTTAGTCTAGTTAGTAATTGGATGTTAAGTACCTAGAACCACCCAACATTGAACACAATCCTAAGAACCATTGCAAAATTTTAATTAATTTTTTTTTAAAAACCAAATCAATAACGATTTTTATGTCATTAGAAATGCAAATTGAAGGATTACAAATTTTCTTTGAACACCAAAAGTAAACGTGCAAGGAAGAAAACATGAAAAGGAGGAAGAGGACATTTGTGATATTGTCTCAATTTTTTCAAAGAAAAAACTTTAACCTTCATTATTTTCAGACCCCATATTTTTTTCATTTTAAATCCATTTTAAGTGATCTAAAAACCTATGATTAGGGATATACAAGACCTTTTACTCCTCTAAATACAACAAAGCAACAACAACAAAATTATCTCAACATTCGAAATTATGATATTTTGTTTGTAATGTTTTGAAAAAAATTTGTAAGTATGGTGCATTATAGTTGCAGTTTAGTTGATATTAAACACTTGATTAACCTTAGATGGTTAGCCCTAGTTTAGGAAGCCTAAGTACCATGTAATACAAATTGTAGTTGCAATTTAATTGATATTTTGCTTCAAGTGTTTTGAAGAAAAAACTTAAAACCTTTCTTAGTTTCAAACCCCATATCTTTCTCATTTTTAGTTTCTTTAAGTGAAACATGCAACTTATCCAAAATGAATACAAGACATTTCACTAAAAATGTCCTAATCAATAATCTCTTTTTACCAAAATCATACGAGTTGCATGTTAGTTAATTTTGTCCTACTTGATTAAAAACCATTTGTATTTGGGTAGTGAAAAACAACAAGATTGCATCTTGTTTTTTTCACTACCCAAATTCAATTTTTGTTGATACATGTAAGAAATTGAAAACCAATGCGAAAAATTGATTAGAGTTAGAATCATAGGATGGGCATGAAAAAATCACACACCTTGTTTTCATGGGTGCACTTATTGTTTTGGGCTTCAATCTATAATTTATGTGTGCCTACTTCCATGCTTGTTTCCATTTGTTAAAGTTTTTCCTAAGGGTGTATCAACTACATATTTAAGAGATTTCTTTCAAGTCCAAATACAACAAAACAATGATAAAAAAATTTAATTTCAAAATCCAAAATTACAACTTAATTTCAACTAGGGTTAATAAGCCTACCACCATACATTTAAGATTTCAAAGGAAGTCGACTTCTTACACATTGCTCCTTTTTTGTTGTTAAAATAAATTTTGTGGCCTTCCATTTAAGACTTCTAATGCTACAAAAAACACTTAATTTGGTCAAAAAACGAGGTGGATGTGGGTTGTTTAATGTAAGGGGGTTCATGTTTGGTGATAGATTTGTTAAAATAGTTTCAAATTTTAAGATTAAATTATTTTTTCATTGCTTAATTGCATTTGGATTTCAAAAAATCTTGTATATTGTTAGTTGGCACACCCACAACTTTTTAAATCACTTAAAATAAACCTAAAATGAAAAAGATATGGGTTTCAAACTAGAGAGGTTTAAAGTTTTTTTGTCAAAAAATTTCAAACAAAATATCACAATTTTGGAATTTGAGATTAATTTTTTTTCTCATTGCTTTGCTACATTTTGAAGTTCCAAGAGGTATTGTAGATCACTAGTTTTTGCACCAATAACTTTTTAAATCACTCAAAATGAATTCACAATGATAAAGTTATGGGGTTTCAAACTAAAGAGGTTTAAATTTTTTTTTCAAAACATTTAAAACAAAATATCACAATTTTGGAATTTGAGATTAAATTATTTTCTCATTTCTTTATTGCATTTGAAAATCAAAAACATATTGTAGTTCGTTAGTTGGTGCACCCATAGTATTTTTGATAACTCAAAATTGACCTAAAATGAAAAAGAAATGGGGTTTCAAACTAAAGAGATTAAATTTATTTTTTTCAAAACATTTGAAACAAAATATTGCAATTTCAATTGTTGAGATTACACTATTTTCTCACTATTTTGTTACATTTGGAGTTTAAAGAAATTTTACAAATCATTAGTTGATGCATCCAAAGCTTTTTAGATCACTCAAAACATATTTAAAATGAAAAAGATATGGGGTTTCAAACTAGAAAGGGTTTAAAAAATTTCTTCAAAACATTTGAGACAAAATATTACCTAGAGTGCAACTATATTTTTATCCCATATTGTTTGTTATAGCTTCCAAGTCTGTAAACTACATAATGAAGTTGGTGCACCAAGTGTTTTCAAAAGGCGAAAATTGGCAGCTAGGACAAACTAATAAGAAAGTTTTGACCTTAAAGGCCACATGTTGAAAAAAGGATTATTTCAAGCCTACTTATATACCTTAAGCCTAAGTAGCATGATGGTCTACTTATTTACCTAGGCCTACCTGCTTACTTGCTTAGGTTTAGGTTAGTGTCGCAACCTTAGCTTTGGGCTCGCGACCAAGGCAAGGGGGTTGCAAGGTTGCGGGCCAAAAGGAAGGAAGCCCGAGAGTCAAGACAAAAGCATGGCAAGGTTGCAAGCCAAAAAGGAAGGAAGCCCGAGAGCGAAGGTAAAGGCATTGGAAGGGTGTGGGCCAAGAGGAAGCTCGGGAGTCCCCACATACTCCCGGGAGTTTAAAGAAGTGCGAGGGAGTGTGAGGGAGTGAACACTCACACTCCTAAGGCAACTCCCATTTGGGGAGAGGGAGTCTCGGTGGACTGCCGAAACTTCAGAGGGCGAGTTGAAGGGTCAAATCTCAATGAATTGTTGCGTTCTTTATACCACTGGAAAACTCTTGAAACGTAGATGTTTAAAATGAGCTCGCATTGCTCATTTGGACATCTAAAACACAAGTTATGGCCAAAAGAAGGGCCGGGAGTCAAACTGGCAGTTTGACTCCCGACCACTAAAAGTCGAGAATCGACCTCTTCCCGATGTCCGATTTGAAAGTGTGACACGGCGTTGGAAAGCTCTCAACGAGAGCTACAACTTTGCTTCAGATCTCGTCGCGATCGGACTCTGAAATCGGAAGATATGAGCGTCCAAAGTCCCGGGACTCCAACCCGGGACAATTTCGGGACTCCCACTCGGGAGTCCCGGGAAAAAGAGCCATTTGGATGTAGCCTCCGTGAAGAGCTGTAAAGTATACTATAAGGGGGAAGGTGGTGGTTTCCCCCAAGTCCGGGCCGTGGTGAGTCTTGTGTGTTCGTGTTGCCCGTGGCTCGTCCTAGCACCAAAAGTGCTCCAACTATGCACTAACCACTTTGTGTGGGTTTTGTGCAGGCTTGTGTGAGTGAGTGAAGCTTGTCAACTCTTCCTAGTCCCATCTCGGAGCTCCAACACGCCCCCTCTACCCCTCAAAGTGTTGTGAGCCAAGGAGCATGCCTCGACTCCTTTTTCTTTCGTTGTTTTCCACTTGGGCCCACATTTAGGTCCTTTGAGGAGTTGGGAGTGCGTCAGTTAGGGTGGTCTATATAAATAGGTAAGCCTAGTAGGTAGATACCTTTCTACTTATTTCTAAGTGGACTTACATACCTAGGCCAAAGCCTTCACATAATTTTAAGTAGGGACATGTGTCAATAAACTATTGTTTAAATTCTTTGCCTAAACATAATTTTGAGTAGGGCCTTGTGGCAACAAACTATTGTTAGACTTTTTGATTGGTCTAGTTGTAACATAATTGCAATTACAATTTGATGATTTAGTTAGGATCTAGTTGAAATTTCAACTCATTTTTTGATGATGTCATGGTTTATTAGTGGATGAACTTCATCCAGTGGGAAGTTATCCCATATGACAGTTTCTAAAGTTGGAAAATAATTGAAAGTTCAACTTTGAAATATGGATGAAGGTGGATGAGCTTCATCCAAAAGTTGAAAATGCTCCGTCAACTAAAATGGTTCATCGTTTTCAACTAAAATTTTGTCACTTCAATCTTGGTTGAAAAATTGGCATGTGTAAGTAGGCTTTGACTGTGTTGTGGGTTTGATTATACATTGTCAACTATTTTGATAGGCAATTGAAAATGTCATTTTGAGTTGAAACATTTTACAATTGGAAGTGACGTTTTCAACTTCAAAATGTAGTTTAAACATAATCAAAACAATAGTTGAAAACCTTGGTTTTTTTCCTTATGATAATTGAGGGGAAGGGTGATTGCACCCATAGAGGGTACCAAAGAAAAGGGAAGCGCACAACAAACAAACACTTCCTTTTGATCTTGGTTTCATATCTTTAGTTTGACTTCACACACCAATTGCATTTTTTGGGTAGAAATATTGTTTGTTGAAATTGGTGTAAAATGGTTGCAATTGTGTTTAGTGTGGGCTATAATTTGCTATAAGACAATTTACAATGTTGTTCAATCCAAAAAACTCAAGGCAAAAATTGGCATTGAACAAAATGAGGGTGTGACATGTCCCATGGCCACATTATCCCAAATTTTTCTTCAAAGTATATGTTGGGGTTGTTCACCTGGTTGAGGTATCACTTATGCACCTTCACAAACCTGATGACTAGGTTGTAATAGGTGTTTGCACACTATGGTGACCTTATATGGATGTCACAATGGTAGTTTTTCATGTATTCCCTAGATACAAGAAAATAAATAAAATGAATTTATTGAAATAATAGAAAAAGGGACTCACCTATTTAAAACTATCATAATCAACCTTCCAAGAATGAAAAAATCAAATCAAAATCATGGATAGCCAATAAGTAACGGACTTTTGAATTTTGCCCACACTTTTTGTCACACTTGCAAAATTCATGGATATGGACTTTTATCTTATAATGTGTTAGTTTATGTGTTTGAAACTTTGGGATATTGGATGAATCATGTTTAGAAAATTAAAGATCCATTGAGTGAATGGAATGTGATTTTAACTTATTATGTTATAAATTTTTTTTAATCCCAAAAATTGTAATTATTTAAAATGCCTTTTCAAGCATTTAAAAATTATTATTAAAAAAATTATTTTGTGATATTTTTATATGTTTGATAACATCATGAGTTGAAATTGGAAATGGAAAAAAATGTTACTTTCAATATCATCTAAATATTCATATTTTAAGCTAGTTTTCAATTACACTAGAAAAGGATTTTGAAAAGGGACTCTAATTCGCCAAAATTGTGACACCGTAATTGTGCATTCACACTAATGTAAGATGTGGTGGGAATTTCCACATTGTGGAATTTAAAATATGTCAAAGTTGTACATACATGACAATGTTTCACATGATTAGGTAGATTCTACAATGTTTGATTAATCATGTTATACAATCAACCATAAGACTTGAGCTTATTTTTTGTTGAACTTGGCAACTCACTTTGTTATTACTCATGTTGAATGCATGATTTTCCTTTATTCATTAATATTTCAAAACATATGTTTGGGGTTGTATCAATTGCTAAACAATCTATTTGATTTGTTGTGGTTTGAATACTTCCATGGCATTGTCATACATGAAATGAAAATTCTAAGTTGTAATTAAATAGACTGTTAGTTAGTTATTTCAAATTGTCGATGTATGACTCGTATATGACATTTCACATAGATTAAGTTTGCAAATGACGTCATTTTGAAGTTGAATTAAAAGTATACAATAACTTTTATTTTACTAAGAAAGGTAGGAAATAACTAGATAATGATTTCTATGGGGTTGACATGTGATGTTGCCAAGGTCCTAAATGACTAGTTAACCATTCATCCATTACTAGAGCAAAATAACCTAATCATTAATAAATGACTACCGCATTGACTTTCCGAACTTCCACATATGCAAATCAACTTTTTCCACGTGGTTAACCATGGCAAAGACAAATGGATAGATCACTTGAAACCATGTGCACCAATACCTACAACCATGTGTGATTTATAAATAGATTATGAGTCAATTTTTATTCAATCATGATATGACACATCAATATTTACATGGTCATATTGTAGTCATTCAAAAGTTAGCACAATGAATAAGTAGTCAAATTGTTGTCATTGTGAACATAAAACATGTATTTTCGTAGTTATATTTTATTCATTTAATATGGAACACATGTATAAATACATTGTAATAGTTAAAGTTTAATCATTTATAGTACATCGTGTTTGTTTTAGTATTCATAGTTGAAGCATTTCCTTCATGAAACATGTATAATAGTTGACCAACATTCATGCCACCTGGATATCCATGTAGGTGAGTTCTGCCATGTATGATCTGTGTAGAAATCCACATTAGATGACACATGTGAGCATATTCACAATTAGGGTACCCAAAAAGATGGTCTAACAAAAAAAAGACTATAAAGGACCATTTTGGATTTTTATTACATTTATTATTTCATGATTATAAGGGATTGGTATATGATTATAACTATAATGATGTTATGTTAATCTATTAAAAAATCTTAGAATAAGTTAGATATAATATATCTATCCTTTTGAGTCCTTTTAAATAATTTGAGTCTTTGTTTTAATTGCAATTTTCATCTTAAAGGAATTAAAATGAATGTATTAAATAATGCAATTGACTTCAAAAAAATTTCATGGATAAGTAATGCATACATCTATGTTTGGCAATGTTCATATAATGCATTTGATTAAATAATATATGATATAATTTTTTTAAGGATATAAAATCCATTTTGAAAGGGCATTAAGGAAAATGATTATTTTTTTTCCCATTTGGTTGATGGGTGTATTCACAATAAAATGACTACCACCCGCCCACTTGGTTGCTTAAAAACGATTGCTTAATTTGGAATATTTTTAGAATATTCCCCAAACAGTCTTTAAAAAATCATCAATTTTCTAATTTTTTTTTATACTATCATTTTAAGGTTTACATTCAAACTTTGTCCAAACTTTGTCATTTAAAAATATTTTCAAGGCCATTATTGTGTCCTTTTTGTAATAAAAAGATTGGTTACAAGTGTTTTAAAAGTGCTTTTGGGTGTCTTTCATTTATTAGATTAATTTTAATTTTATTCACATGTTCCCATGGTATAATTTGAATGTTATTATATAGATTAATCTAAAATTTTCAACAAAAATTTAAATTGCCACATATAATATGAAATACTAAGCATTGATTACGATGTGAAGTGCTTGTTTTATTGTGAATTCATCTTAATTTTTTATATTCACTAGGCTTAGAAAGTGTTGGCAAAATGTGTAGGAAATTTTCATGCAAGAAAACATGTTAAGTTGTATAAAAAAAGCTTGTGCACTTATTTTATGCATTTTTGGATTTTTACCAAAATATTTATGCATAATTACATACGCATGTGAGAAATCACCACCATGAAAATGATCATAATTTGAATTATCCAATAACTCTCAATTAAATTCATTCCCTTTAGATTTGGAAGGTAGCAAAAACAAGTCCTTGAGTCATGTGGTCAAAAAGTGGTACCCTGATTGTGAATATGCCCATGTGTATCTTACATGGCATAAATGACTCTATAGATGTCCCTAATGATTAGTGGATAGTTTGTACCACATCATGTCATTTATGACTTCGTGTCCTTTACGACTTGTCCAATTTGACATTGAAGCTTCTAGTCATATGTGTCTTTTATGACTGAAAACCTAGTCATAAAATAAGTCATTTTTTTCAATTTTTTTCTAGTGTTAAGGACCCAAAAAAAATTGTATGTTCCAATGTTTTCTGTTGGGTTCAAGCTCATGACTTCAAGGTTCAAGCAAGAACTTGGTACCCATCACCCAAATAAGTTGAAGGAAGCAAGAACTTACAAGACCACCAACATGACTTGAAGGAAGTAGGAACTTACTACCCACCACCATCTTATTTCTTGCCATTTTCAGGATCTTCTATTATGTTTCTTTCATGTTTTGTAGAACATTGATCAAACCTATGCAGAACTGACTGCACTGTGTTGACACTTTGGATAATGCTAATTAGGGATATTTGGCATCTACCCATTTTGGATTTTTTCAATGACATTAACCACAATCCAGAAACATAATTGAGCCCTTAGCTACATGCAATTAAGCATATGAATAAAGATTTGAAGTTTTTAAAAAAAGGAGCAAAATATGCAAGACAAAGTGAAAACAAAGAAAGAGGATAGATAAGAAGGAAGTTAAATCAGTCTTCCAGTGTAACCCAAAAATACAACACATTCAAACCACTGTTTTTGTGATATACTCCACAAAGTTTGGGTTTACATATAACAACTCTCTAATGATTGTCAACTCAAGAAACAGCTAATGAATTAAATAAACAATCTTTCTACATAGGAGGTCTGAAGGTTGAAGATGAACATCATGTTCAATGCAAAGTGACACACAAAAATTAAGCTTGAGTCATTCAATGTTATCAACATTACACTTTTGAACTCTTGCAATGGAAACACAACTACTCAGCCTCTGCACTGCAATCTCCTACTACGCTCATCATGGATTTGGATGAATTCTTCACAGTAGCATTTTTTTTGGTGATAGGCATGGCATTGGATCAAACCCTCAGGATCTTCCGTATCTGAACCAAATCCTTTTTTTAAAAACCAAAGGATTCAGCTTGAAGTCCTTTACAATTCTGCAAAATTGAAATTTTAAAATTCCAAAAAAATTCATGACTTTTGAGCACATTTGTGAGGGCTGATCCAACTTTTGTATTGAGACTGTTTTGGTCAAATGTAAATTAAGGGTTAAATTAAGTTCTGGCTTTTTTCTTTATCTTTTGAGTGTCCTTTTAGTCCAGCTATCTATCCCGTCTCCACCACTGTAATCGTTTTCTCTGATTTTTCTGTAGTTTTGAGAGTGCTGTTCTCTTGTTTGTAACAGGTTGCAGTATATGTGACGATGTTGTTAAAGGACAAATAAAACTTGGACACATAAGGAAATTCTGGAAAGAGAAAAAAGCCAAGAGGACAGTGTATAGAGTGGAAAAAGTCTCACAACTTGAAAAAGAGCCCTTGAATTATTTTGCATGGTCCTATGGTTGTCAAATGACAAAGGCAAAAGAAAGCGAATGCTTTAGATGCAATGTTGTGGCCTCACACAAGACACATGAATCTGAGCCTAGTATGGTGTGGCCGCCAAAAAAGTAGAAACAGAAGCTTCTAAGTTCTTTTTGATTCCTAGGGGTGGTTTTACACTTAAGTGGTTGGGCATTGGCCTACTGAAATCTAAAATCATTCCTTCTTCATAATGCTAAGGACTCTGTCACTTTCAATTACACGAGTAGGTAACCCGTGGCTATGCCACTCCAGCCACCCCGAATGCCATAAAAGGCCGTGGCACCTCGCCTGGCCCCCTGCAGCGGCTGCCCTGGCTGCAATTCGCGAATGGTGAGGTCTCACTTTTGAGATCCCTTTTTCCAGGTCTTGAGAATATGGGTCACAACCGTCGCATAACCGTGTTAGGGTTTGGAGTTTTCACTTTTAGGTCTCAAGGTTAGGTCGCACTTTTGAGATCCCGTTTTCCAGGTCTTGAAAGTATTGGGCAGAACCGCAACAAAACCTTGCTTGGGTTTCAAGGCTCGTCATGGAGCTCTGAAGGTGAGGGTCCCACTTTTGAGATCCCACTTTCCAGGTCTTGAAAGTAGAGGACAGAACCGCAACAAAACCTTGCTTAGGTTTCAAGGTTCGTTATGAAGGTCTGAAGGTGAAGTCTCACTTTTGAGATCCCGCTTTCCAGATCTTGAAAGTAAAGGACAGAACCGCAACCAAACCTTGCTGGGTTTTCAAGGTTAGTTATGGAGGTCTGAAGGTGAGGTCCTGATTTTGAGATCCCGCTTTCCAGGTCTTGAGATTATTGGACAAGCTGACCCATAAATGATACCTCCTGTCTCCATGTCCCTAAACAGACAGACCCCTCATTTCTTGAGACCTAAAGTTTTGTCCACACAGACAGACAGCCAGACACACAGACAGACACCACGTTTGCTTTTATATATAAGATTACAGTGGTTTGAGGCCACAGTCCAAGCAGATGGCAGTGGATGAAGTCCTATGTGGCTGAAGTGGATAATGTTGTCTTGGGTTCTAGGGAAGTTTTTCAGGCCTACCTCAAAGAGGTGGGCGTTCTGGAATTAGCTGGAGCTCATGCAACCCGGAGTTGAGAGCCAATCATGTTCGTAGGCTAACTCCCTCAGAGTGGGAAGGGGGGCTTGCCTGGCGAAAAGCACACTCAACAGATGGCAACCTGCCAAATGCCGAATGATTTTGTGAAATGCCTTGAAGGTTTTGCAAATATCTGAGAATTACTGAAACTCCCTCCCATCAGGCAGGAGGGAAATATCACACTTTTAAGACAGGCTCCCCCCAGTGTTAAAAAATCAGGCCAGTGCTTCACATACTTTAAAAAGCATTTTTTCCCTCAAAGGCAAAGTTGAAAGGAACCTGTGGTTGCTTTCCCCCCACCCCCCAACAACATCCCTAGGAGGTTTCCTGTGGTCTTTTGTTTGGTCCGCTTCAGATTTACACTTGAACCAAAGGCATTGCCATGGTCTCATCCATGAGGTTGTGGTAGGCCATGGCACAAGCACTCAAATGTCAACCACAACTTATATTGCTCTCCTTCTGAAAAGCAAAAGAATTTGTACTCCATTATCTGGCCGTATCCTTTGAACTTAGATATTCAACTTTGAATTATCTGAACTTGAACACAAGAGGTCAAGATAATTCTAAGATAATTCCAGAAATCTTCAATTCTATCTTGAACTTAGAATTATCTTCAACTTGAATTCAATCTTCAACTTAAGATTATCCGGCCATATCCATTGTGATCCATATCCATTACTTAAGTGAAAGACAACAAGAAGTTTGTTTTTGAAGATTTCATCCATGTCTTGATGACTAGACATGTCTTTTGCAACTATGGATGCATGAAACTTGTCCAAGGAGATTGAGATTAGGTGATTTTTAGTTGCAAATGACAATTGTAAATTTGAATTTTTCTTCTAGGGACAATATGTGCATTTGCTTTTATTTTTACATATTCTTTAGTAGTTGTAATTAATGAATAGGCATGAAGGTGGGGTTAGGTAGGTACCTAGGTTGGTGGGTAGTAACTAGATAGATAGGTGGGCAAGTAAATGGATAATATATAGATATGTGAGGGAGAGATAATAAGCCATTTAAGGTAGGTGAGTAAGAAGGGGGAGAGAGAGATGCTGGGTTGTTTAAGATAGGTGCATAGGTAGGTGGGTAGGTAGTAAGCAGGCAGACAGACATATTAGCAGATGTGTCCACACACGGTGGGCTCTTAGTTGATGTAGGACGAGATGGGCTCTTAGTTGATGTAGGACGAGGTGGATGTAATAGGTAAGTGATATAAGAGTTCAGAGAAAACAATTTTCAAAAGTAAAGAAATCTAGAGACCAAAAGGGTCAGCACCAAAAGTTGTGGATTCAGAAATACTATGGATCACACAATATAGGGAGTACATGTGTCATATGGGGATAATGCACCAACCATGCTGATAAAATTTGCAACATGGCTTTCAGGTCACACCTTAGATACATCAGCCTCGCTGCAACTTTTATCCCCATCCTTGGTGCAACTTTTATCCCCGACCTTGGTGCATTATCCTCATTAGATACATGTACTCCCTATATTCTGTGATCCAAAGCATTTTTGAATCCACAATAGTTTGTTTCCTCAAGGATGGGGATAAAATTGCTGCAAAGCTTGAGGTCACAGATCATAGATTTAGATACATCAGCCTTGGTGCAACTTTTATCCCCATCCTTGGCGCATTATCCCCATTTGATACGTGTACTGCCTGTAATGTGTGAATGAAAGCATTTTTTGAATCCACACTAGTTTGTTTCTTGACTGTATTCATAGTCTCTTTTTTCAAATTTGTACAGCCGCTGTATTAAAAAGGTGTTGCAAAATTTGATTGTCCAGAAAGACCCCACTCGATGATGCCTTCTTCTGATGTACTAGTAAAAGGACACCATCCACACTTTCTGTCAAACTATGATCCCGTGCAGAAAGTCCTAGGGTGACATATAACTTTCATCACAAGAAAGCTGTGTATTCTATCCTCCCATTTGAGTCAATATACAAATTTACTCATGACCAATGAAGCAAAAAACATGATTAAACTAGCCTCCTATTTGGTCCCCGATAGAATATCTAAATATTGCACAACTGAATGAAAGTATGCACTAGATAATGGCCATTGGGCTAAACCAGTTGAGAAGCAGGTGGCCATCAGCCAGATCTGACAAAGGCCAATAACCAGCTTGCGTGGCTGACATGCACCAGTTGTCTACTTATATAATATCCTTAGTCTGTCCAGTGTGGTCGTCCTTTCCATCCATCCGTCCCGTCATCCGTCTTGTCATCCATCCATCCAAGTTCCTCATCCCGGAAGAAGAAGATGATGATGGAAGAGGAGGAGGAAGGAGGAGGACGAATGGCGGCAGCAGCAGTTTATCCAAATGTTCATGTGATCCAATCCTGTAGTTTATGAAAAACTCCTATAGTCTTGCAATTTGACAAAAGTTACAAACTAATTTTGAAAAACTAAAAATTGTTGAAAAAAAATTGAGAAACAAGAGAAGAAATCTTTTTAAAACATCACAAGAAATTTTGAATTAAAAAAAGAAGAAAAAAAGTTATTAATAAATAAATAAAATGAAACAAAGTTGTAACAAAAAAGAAAAAAGCCGAACAAATATATATTTTTGAAAGGAAAAAACTAGAAAATAAAAATAAAAACAAAACATTTTAACAATTAGAATTTTTTTTAAAACACTTAAAAATAGAAAAAAAATGAAAAAATAAAAAATAAAAATATTTAAACATGAAACAAAAAAGGGAAATACAGTAAAATAATCTTAAAAGAAAATTAAAAAGCAGATGACAAAAAATAAGAAACAGAACAAAGAACAAAAGAAACATAAAAAAAACCATACTTGAAAAAACAAATGAGGTTTGTCTTCTTTTTCCAAACTTCAAACCTGCATCTAATCAAACAAAAATACAAAAAAAATTTAAAATTATTTTCATTATAAAACATATTAGAAAAACTAGAACTTTTTTGAAAAAGAAAATAGAAACAAAATAAATAAATAAATAAATTCATAAAAATAGAAAAAACTGAAGATAGACAAAATAAGAATTGAAACAATAAAAACATGAAACAAACATAAACAAAAATAAAAATAAAAATGCAAAAATTATAAAAAAGGAATGGAAACAATGAAACAAGGAAAGGGAAATACAGTAAAATAATTTTAAAAGAAAAATATACAAAAATGAAGAAACCAAATAAAAAATAAAAAATAAAATTTATAATAATGAAGAAAAACCTTACTTGAAAAAGAATGAGGTGTGTCTTCTTTCTCCAAACTTCAAACTTGCATCCAAATAAACAAAAACATAAAAGTGAAAAATAAACACTTCATTTTTATTATACAAAATAATAATAAAAACAGAAAACACATAAAAATAAAAAATAAACAAGATAAAAGTTTCTAGAAAAAAACTAAAACATGAACCAACTTTAAAGAAACCGGGGGACTTCACAGTGCCCGAAGCTCACGAGTACCCACTATATATAATATTTTAGGTGTCTGTCCGTCCGGTCGTCCTCCTTGGGGGTAAGGGGTTTAGAGTTAGCATGCCCTTCATAAATGCGTTTCAAAAGAAGAAAGCTTAGAATCTGGCCAAATCCTCCACAAATCTCAGCGATTTCAAAACCTGTTTTTTTCTCCTCAAAATGTGACGATTTCAAAACTCTTTTTTTTTCCCTCCTGGAAATGTGGCGATTTAGTTTTTTTTTTGAAAATTTTCCAAAATTCTCACTTCACCATGTATGTTTCCATGGGGGACTTTTCAATGGATTTTCATCACAAAAAATAAATAAAATAAAAATAAAAATAGCTGCTTTGCGCCTTTGTGTGTGTCTCTCCTGGTTTATAGAAACCGGGGGACTTCACAGTGTCCGAAGGTCACGGGTACCCACTAGTATCCCATATTAATAAGCTGCCTGTATCTAATTATGTGTGGACAAAAAGTGATCCACATTCACCTGCTGAGCAAGTTATAGATGTAAAAGATGCTTCTTATATGTCTGGTAACCGACTGGAGACTGCTGGTTATCAGAAATATCCTCCATGCTCCTCGGCTCTTGTCGATTACCATTCACAATTGACACTCAAATGGAGATTCTGCTACAACATTAGGAATTTTGTAGACTATTTGTTGGGCTTTACCATCCATAATTGGCACTCAAATGGAGACTCCGCTACAACATTAGGAATTTTTTGTAGACTATTTGCTGGGCTGGTGCTTACAAAATCCTTTGTGTCAGCCAGCATACAAATTTTGAAAGAGCATGTAGTTGACCGTAAGAAGCAGCTTTGGGTGAAGGGCAAAATCTCTGGGCCCTCATGGGTGACAGTTCCATTTTTATAAAACCAAAACAGCGGCACAAAAAAATGAAACCCCACCATAACATGTCCAGAAAAGTCTATATAGATGAAAGTCATAGCACACCAAACTGGAAAACCAGTCACGCGACTGAACTGGGTGAGTGAACTGCATAGTTGGGGGAAAAAGATCCCAATGCAACCAGTAGGCTGAAGTGAAAAGTAAAGAACACCCCACGAAAAAAATTATTCGCACCAAAGACAAAACAAAATCAAAATAAAAAACCACCCAAAAAAAACTGATTCCATCCACTGAACAACGAAGGAACAAAGTCATGCCAGTAGACTTGACGATCAAACCCTTCTCTTCTCTGAAGAATCCAGCACTGAAGAACTGGAACTCATCTAAACAAAGCTCCAGAACCTGTCTAATCTAAGATAGCACTAGAGCGAGTGAGTAGATTAGCCGTGCACACACGAGAATTTTGAATGGGATTTGGAGTATGGGTGGCTAGGAATTTTGGGCCTTAATATTTTTCTAAATTGTGATTGCAAAAAAGCCGCAGAATTTTGCTATATAATAATCCATGATCCGTTCTGCCTCAATATCTTCGTTGCTGGTCAGTGGACTAGAGTACTTGTGTAATTAGCATCGTGTCGACTCGTCTGCGTTTTGCTGAAGAGATTTGGCTTCAATCCCACTTCGTTGGTGTGGAAACGATTTGTGCGTCTAGAACTTGGAGATTGAACTTCTTGCAGGACTTAGACTGCGAATATGAGCACAGTTTCGGTATGTTTACAAACTTGGAAGTCTTGTGTAGATTCATTCCTATATCGAATTCGGGATCGGGGAGGCCCCCGCGCATAGATTTTGAGTCCTGCTTTCGGATGATTTGTATTGAGAGATGGATTTGAGTAGTTTGAATTGTGCTAAGGCAAGCCTGTACTTTTGTTCTGGGATTTGGGGAACCTTGAGATTTGGATTTCGGAGCTCCGCGTTGTGTTTTTGGTGGTCTGTGCTACTAGTTGGGGTTTGGATCTGGGCACTGATTTGCTCTTGGGTGCTGCGTTTCTGTCCAGGTTTCGGTTGCTGATTTCTCGGTGCAGGGCTGGAATTTTTTCTTAAACATTCTGTGAATCTGTTTGTGCAGAAGGAGCCTCAACTTTTGGAACACGGATACGAGATTCTGAATCTCGTGGTGGTGGATGAGAACTACAGCACCCCCGCCGAGGAGGTCAATTCTGAACATGATGAAGCCGTCAATCGACTTAAAAACAAATTCAAGGACTTCAAGACCCACAAGTTCTTGTAAGTAATTTAAGACTTCATTTTCAGGTTCATGTGTGCCATTAATAACTAATGTGGAATTGCCATTTTTATGTTATATATATATATGCCACAAGGACTCCATGACCCACAAGTTCTTGTAAGTAATTTAAGACTTCATTTTCAGGTTCATGTGTGCCATTAATAACTAATGTGGAATTGCCATTTTTATGTTATATATATATGCCACAAGGACTTCATGACCCACAAGTTCTTGTAAGTAATTTAAGACTTCATTTTCAGGTTCATGTGTGCCATTAATAACTAATGTGGAATTGCCATTTTTATGTTATATATATATATGCCACAATAAACACCACATGTACATTGTAATGAATGAAACAACAAATGTTTATCTCACACACGTTTCATGAGCCAGGTGACTTTTTATGTTTTTCTGTGACAAAAGCCACATTCTCTTGTAGTGATGAACAAGTTCTTGTAAGTAATTTGAGTTTTATTTCCAAGTTCATTGGTGCTATATGTGCCGTGAGGTGAGGCTTTTTGTGTGTGAGAAAAACCTCATTCTCTTGTAGTGATGGTTTTGAGCTGGGTATGTCCAAGGAGTCAGTATCTCAAGTCTATTGCGGTGGGACCAGCTATATGCAGTTACCGCACCTGACATGCTTCTCGATCCCCCTGGTTTGTTTGCAGGGCTGAGCCAGAGCTATTCAACAAGCTCGCCAAACAACAGGAGCCAAAGGTAGGATAATACTAGGATTATGATGTTTGGGTCTTGTAGAAGCCCTAGGAACCGATGACCATCGACGATTCTTCTTTTTGTATATGGTGTTCATAAACATTGGTCTTTAAGTTGCCTCCAGACTTGAAGATTCTAATGATATCAAAATGTTTTTGCAGGTGATGCTCATCGCATGCATCGATTCTCGCTGTAACCCCACAATGCTCCTTGGACTTGAACCCGGTGAAGCTTTCGTGGTGCGCAATGTGGGCGCTTTGGTGCACCCATTCCACGAACAGGTCCGCGTACACCAGCACAGCACTCATCACATATTCTCTAAGATATGATCTGGTTCGAAGCTAGATGACGAAGCTAGTAGAACTGTAATTGCGAGGTCAGACAGTTCAGGGTTTTTTTTTTTTCCAATTTTGTGAAGTAGGTGGTCCATAGGCGATCTCATCCTCAAGACGAATGTGCCAAATCTGGCTAGAGGTCAGACAGGAAAGTTTTTTTTAAAACTTAGAACCCTGCTTTGTTTTGGTAAACCTCCAGGAACTCATTCTCTAAATTTGGTGACTTTGGCGCAATTTTTTCCCAGAAAACCCTTGTATCCGGAATGTTTTTCTCCCAAAAAACACCGCTTTAGTTCAATCTCACGCGTTTGCTTCTAATCTCTTGAATTGACGCCTGTTTGTTTGCTACTCCTAATTTCTGAGCCCCATTGGGTCTTCCAGATCAACGTGTTGATCATAACTGATCAGTGTGGCCGTTGCAATGTCTCTAATATTTGCGTCTGCCTAATCTGGTTGTGAATGCAGCATTCGGAGCATGAAAATGGAATTGGAGCAGCCACTCAATTTGCTGTCGGTGTTATGAACGTGAGTCTCTGAGTTTGTGCGTGCATCCTTTCCAAGTTCAATTTGAGTGTAGACTGATCTAGAGTCAACCAGCTCGTGTCTCTATCTCGCCCTTTTTTTTATCCATCTCTACATAATTTCCTTCAAGGACTGCTAGGTCGTGCTGCAAAGGTGTGCAGCAGGCGGTAATTAAGCTAGTCGCGACTTGTCGACTAGTCTGGATCATTACCTATCGTCGAGCTGCAGTTTGGATCGGATCTGTTTCATGCTGGCAGCTGGATGCAGCATTTAATCTGCTTGCAGTGATTATTTTGATCTGATTACTTACCAGCAGCTGGATTCATTGCTTGCAGGTTGAGCACATTGTTGTGGTTGGACACAGCAGTTGCGGCGGTATTAAGGCACTTATGTCTCGCGACGACTTCACAACGTACACCCTTCGTTCACGATCACTGTTATCTGTCACACTAGTCATGCATTCTGTCTGCCTTTCAACTGCAAGCTCCACCGTGTGACTGCCCGAATGCAATTGGTAAAATTGCTTGGCGTGGGGGAATAAGTTTTGCTTCAAGAAGCTGCTAATTAGTATTGGTGTACTGTGATCGTTGATTGTGATGACAGGGACTTGATAGGAGGCTGGGTGAAAATTGCACTCCCAGCGAAGACGAAGGCGCACCTGCATTCTCACCATGGAGAGTTAGCACACCACGAACAAATGAGCTTTGCCGAGAAGGTGCCATTCCTTTCCACTATCCATCAGAAGACCTGATATATTAGTACTGGAATTAGGGTCAATCTATATAAGTGGTTCTGCAAGTGATCTTGTGTACCACAAAATCTCCATTGCTATGGCCCTTAGATCCTTCAAGCAACTGATCTTCCAGAAATTGACAGCTTTGAAAGACACCGTGATACAATGTATGCTGATGAAGAAATGGACTAGATAATGTTCCTTCAATAGAGATAGCAGAGCATGTCCAAGTTGAAAACTTCAGATGCTACAAATTGTAGGTAAACGTTGAAATTGTATTAGAATAATTTGTAGACCTCACAGAAATTTGTTTCAACACTATTGACAGGAAACCGTGAATGTTTCACTGAAGAACTTGCTGACTTACCCATTCATTGAGGAACGTGTCAAGGATGGGAGGCTTCAGATCCATGGTATGCACTACGATCTCACCCAGGGCAAATTGACATGCTGGGACATTGTGCCCTGCAAGTAAGCAGCAATGTGCAATATTGCTCGTTAGTCACTAGTTAGTAACAAGTGCTAAAGTATAAATTTCTAGCACTTTTTCAATAATATTGTGGCTCAAACTAAATATAAACGTAGCTCAGCGCACTAAGGTTAAGAAGTTCATATTCAGATAGTTGTGCAGTATAATCAATTGCATGTGGTCATGAGATTTCTCCTTTCGCAACACCAGCAGCTTTATTGATGTGAAGATGAAATCCTCTTGAAGCAACATATGTACTTCTGTCTATGTATGAACTAATAGATCAGGGCCAAGTGCACTGTAGCAACTCCAGCCCCAGAGATTTCCCTTCTCTGCAATAAAGAACATATCTAGATTCAAGCAACTTCTTGTACGTATAACAATAACAATATCTTGATCTGCATGTCGAAATTTGATCTAGTTGATTACAATCACTGATAAGCAGCTAGAGCTTTTTCTGATGTTGATATGCTTCTAATTGGATGGGTCTATACCTTGCTTGGTATTGAAGTTCGTACTTATATGATGTCTGTATTGGTGACCGAAAATCATGAACTTAGCTACACTTGGTTGAATCCTTTGGGTTCACAGTTTAAGAACCTGAGGTGCTAATTATTATGCACCGAAATAGGTGCATTTTGCAGCTATATTTTGTAAGTATGGGTGCCAATGATCTGCTGGTTATTGAGGTTCAACTTTGCAATCTTTCTCAGAGAGAGTGGAGGCTGATGAATGATATGTGGTTCATCAAAAAGTAAAGACATAGAGTTGGAGATCTCATGATTGAACCGTATATGTCACCCCCACATGTCTCATCTTGTTTTCTCTAACTCCTTTTTGTATGTACCAACCGTACCACCACATCCTTTCCTTGAGCCTATGATCAGCTACCACTCCTGTTGAGAAAAAAGAAAAAGAAAAAGCCTTCAAATATCCACCCATTATCCTTTTCCTATGGATCCAGCCATTATTCTCTTCCCATTGATCCAACTAGTACCTCTTCCAGAGACTGTGCAAGGCCAGAACTGAGGGCACAATGTGTTATAGATGAGATGGATGCTAGTTATGTAGTACTTTTGAACAGCGGACCAACAGTTGGACCAAGCAAGCTTTGAAGACCACTGATGAGGTGCCCCACTGAGGCACTATGTAATTAGATGTGATATATCAGGTTCCCTGTTTAACACTTTTGAACATTGCACTCACTCTTGGACTACGCGAATTTGAAGGGTGACAAAGTAAATGAACACTTTAGGACAAAGCAACATTGTGCCAGGATGACATGAATTGCTTTGTCCCACTAAAGTTTTTTCTTTCTTTTCTTTCATTGGGGGTGCAAAAAGTACTTTATTAAATATTTTGACTTATTGCTTACTCTAAAAATACCATTTGAATGGATTTTGAACTTCTTTTATGCATGCATTTCTATTGGACACCTCTAAATGCTCATGCCAACAACATATCCATAACTATATCACCTGCACATTGGTTGAACCCAAATTTTTATCCCCAAATCCTGCACTGATGTGTAGTCTCTTGTCTCCAGCAATCCTGAGTATTTCATCAAGGGGACATTGATCAAGTGGGTGGCAAAGTAGTACACTGCAGACTCCCTGTTATAATCGTAAATGCATACTAAAAACCCAAAACATGCACTTCACGCAGAGGTATCAATACATGATATTAGAAGAATATAGAAATCGTACATTACAACCCTAAAAACTTTCTCCTTGGGGAACCTATCTCAGGCCAATGGAAACTGGAATCAAAATTGAAGATGGAGGGAAGTGTAAAGAAGTAGCCCTAAACCCTAAACCTTAAATTACCTTTTGGGATTAGCGGGCCACCCCAATGCAGGGATAGGGTAGGCAAGGCACTCTCGAGAAGGATTGTGTGAAATGTCTCATATGCATTGGGGTAGGAGGTAGGATATGATAGGAAGAGCTCCATGGTATTTGGGCTATCTTGACTATTGGGGGATTGGCAATTCTAGAGCTTAGGAAAGGATCTATGAATATGTATGAACTTTTGTTTTGATAAAATGTGAAGAATTTGTTGCATGGAGGTCCTACATGTAAAATAGACAAAATGTGAGATTGGCAGCAAATAGTCAATGAATTAATGTGTGCTAAAGGTGCAACGCAACTAGAATTCCAACACCGTAACTAAAATCAACACCTCTAATCAGTGCATTAATCTTAGCTCTTTGTGTATGTCCCACAAGAAGCTATTATATTGTATGTTCCAGCCTTGGCCCATTTTTTTATTTTATTATTAAGGATTCATTTGATTCAATTCTTGGGATGGATGCATGATTGCTTGTACATTTTTTGCATGCACTTCATGTCCACAAAGGGGCCTGGTAATAAGAAATGTGTTTTTTGGTTAATGGGTTTATTGATGAATGTGGACTTGGATACCCTCATTTCAAATCAAATGATTTGGATTTTAAAAACATGTGGCATGGACTTACAAGGAAAACTACATTGCTCCTACATGTAGATGCTTGTACTCAAATTGGAGCTTTCAAGCAAGTTCATATTGTATTTTTTGAAGATGTTAAATTGTTCAATGTATGTATGTTTTTTTCAATGAATTCAAAGTTAAACTTAGGCAAAATACTTCTTAAGATCATGATAAATAATGACTATTAACATCTGGGTGAATTTGGTGTGAGTGTCAAAATACACAAAACTTTTGAATAAATTACCCCATTATGCTTATGAATTAACAATATTCACAAACACATAACGAATTTGAGGTTTACAAAAATTTAACAATAGGATGCCCTCGAGGACAGTCATGCAAATTTAAGAGAATTTCATCATTATTTTACAATTATTTATGTACTTATTTCAAAAAACCATTTTTTTAATATATTATTTTTCATGCATTGTCTTAAATGAATATAATTTGAGTTTGGACAATTACCATTTATACATGCTTGGATACATAAGGAAGTTTAAGGTAATGACAATATTTTAAAAAACATCAAAGTTTGATAATACTAACATTATGTGATGTGTTAAGGTGGCCCCTATAACATATGTGGACGCAAACTCATTACAATCAAACTACAATGTGATCATCAAGGTTTTTTTTCAAATTTATCAAGATACTCATGAACATCCCCAATATTAATTAGGATTGAATGTCAATTTTCATAAGTGGGTTGTAGCATTTTTACAAAAGTGTTACTACAAGTGGTGACCTAAGAATTGATTAGGTTTAAATGTGACTAATTTGATTATTTATTCCAAAAAATGGTGAAAAATACCTTAAAATTTTAAAAAATCATTTTTTTCCTCATCTTCAAACAACAAATTCACCATGTTGCAAAAGCATTCCAAAAACAAAAACATTGGTGATTATATCCAAATTTAAAATGAAATTAATATTAAAAATTAATATCATCTGGATTGTGATTTTACCATTCAAATTGCATTTGGTTTTTATATCTTGTCATAAAATATTGGGTGCAATCAAAAAATGAACCAACATTATGCCAAAACTTGACATTTATGACTAAAACAAATATGATTAATGATCATTTCTAGTCATACAGTCATACATGACATGTTTTTTTGCTTAGTCATATTCTTGTAACTATGGATATGATTACATGACTAAAAGTCTTCTTCATGAACACCATATAATTATTTAGTAATATACAATTTGAAACATTAAAAACTTATGAATTAAAAGGCAAAAAAACTAAAAGGTATACATACATACCTAGTAAACATATTATAAACTTGTAAATGATCAATCACATAATTAGTGCACAAATAAATAACTAATCCCTTATAATTTTTAGAATTTTTGTTTTAGTGTCACTAATAATTTAATATGAATTTTTAAATAATGACTAAAAATTTTTGGGGGAACGTTTTTCATTTATGAAAAATTTCCCAAAAATTGGAAAACAAATTGCCAGAGTTCTTGAAACCATAAAATAAAATAAAATATTGATGCCTACAATATAATTAAAACATTTAAGTTGAGACTCTTGGTCAAAGGTTTATTTAAATGAATATTCTTTTTGAATTTTTTGACATTAAATAGTGAAATATATTCTTATTAATGATATTTAATTAATTTCAAAAGAAATCCACCTATCCCAAAATGGCATTGTTTTTCATGTTTCCATGTGATGGGTAGCAAAGAATATAAAATTTGATCTTTAATAATTTATCAAAATATTCGGTCATATAACTTAGAATTTTTTAATATTTTAACATTCAATGAATTAAAACTAAAACTAAAATAAGATTACTATTCACAATAAAATTTGATTAAAAAAATTATGAAATTGAAAAATATATGTGTATAAATTAAGAATTATGACATTTAAATAATTTCAATACTTTGTATAAAACTTTAAAATGTTGAAAATAATATTATATGTTTCATAAATAAATTTTTTATTTAAAAATATTTTTATAATTAGTAATAAATCTAACGCAACATTTATACCATTTTTATTGATTCATTATATTTTTAAAAGGTTGGAAATTATATATATATACCAAAAAAACCATGTTTATTTTAAATTTGTTTATTTACAAATTGTTTTATGAAAACAAAGAAAATGAAAATCTACAAGATATCATTGTTGTTCAAATGTATGAAATAGTGAAGATTCAAATTCATTTTCAATCAATTTACTTGATTTTTTGTTAACTTTTTTTAATAGATGTGTAGATCTTGGAAAAAAATTTAAGAATGGAATTTTCTTTTCATTTGGACAAAATGTGGAAAAAATAATAATGGTCAAAGTAAGGTACTTTTGTATCAACAAAAAATGATGTGAAATAATGTTGTAAATTTATCCATATCCTTTGTCAACAAGTTCAACTTTGGAAATTATATAACTAGGTGAAAAAGTATTGGTTTACACACAATATATGCATTAAGTATATTCAAAATGCAAATATTACTTGTGATGAGCCAATAAAAAAAGCTTGTCACCAAAAAATAAATAGGATCCTATTTACCCACCTACTTAGGTCTACCTACCTACCTACCTACCTACCTACCTAACAAATGGCTAAATTAAATTGAAATTAATATATAATATATTGGATCGCATTTACGACTAGGACAAAAATACGACTAATGAATAAGTGATGTGTGCATATTCATTACATAGTCATGTAGTCATGAATAACATTTACAACTACAAACCTAATCATGGGTGTAGTCATATTTGCCATGTTTGGGCATAGTGCAAAAAAGATGTCAAATGGGCCTTAAAAACAGTCAAGATTGGAGAAATATTTATGTTTTACCATTTAAAACCATGGTAATCATGGCAAGTTGTTCATTTTTTAACATATGAATTCAAATTTAAAATCCATTTGATAATATTTTAAGTTTAAGTTTCAATTTAGGACCTTTGAAAATGAACACCTATTGCCTCAAAAGGAATCATATAATTAGAAAAAATTGATGGGAAAAAAATTAAAAAGATAAAAACCTATTAGCCACATTTAAAAAGCACTCCCTACCCTAAAATAAGTGAAATTCTAAAACTTTAAAATTTCCAAGAAATTCCAAATTTGATCCAAATTTTAAAATTTTCAAAAGTCTTTTACCACATATAAATGAGGTATAATGTACATGAAGTTCTAAGAAAAGTTATAGTTTATTATACAAGAAAACATTAAAAATTTAAAAATCAATTTTTGGTTATGATTTGAAATTTTTATCATTTTTAAAGATGAAACACTAAATTTACAAGGAATTAGCACAATTTCATATTTTCATATTTATTCAAAAATATAAACAAAACAACATGTCATTTACCTAAACAATTATATGCATTTTTTATGACAATTTGAAAAACAAAATAATTCAAAAATTCAAAAATTCAATTGTATGAAAAAATAATTTATGGCAAAAAAACATGTAGTCTTTTTCTAATGTAATGTCATTGGTTGATTTTCTTTTGTTTGTGCCCATTTTGTCAAGAACAATATGAAAAAATTGTGTCATTTGGTATAATATTTTGGGGCACTAAATTATGCTTTCACCCTTTGATTTGGTTTCAAACAACATGATGCACATGATTCAACTTGTAAAATGGTAACAACTTGATAATTTTTTTGATTGGAACAATAACAAAAATCCCAAAAGTTTAGGACACACCCATGAACTCCTTGTGATTGAAACATGGATGCAAAAACTTTGAAATGGCTAGATGAAATGACACTTCACATGGACCTTATAATCATTTCAAATTCACAAAGGTGTTTAATGCAATTTTGAACCAAATGTCACCAATTCACACAAACCTCTCAATGGCTATAACTTTAGACGAAGATCTTCATTTTTTTTGTGTTAAGCATGTCTCCATAAGATTAAAATATCCAACTATAAATTTTTCAAAATTTCCAAAATCCTTCATTTGAAAATAGGATATTTCAATAATGGGGGTTAGTAATTAGAAGTGCAAAACAAGTACAATGAAATGAAACATTTAACATACCTTATTGTTTTCGTTAAGAAGAATCAAATGTTGCACATCAAGATCTTCAATTAAAGGTTGTTTGCCCCTCAAAATCAATATGTGAATGATTAATATTCTTTTTGACAATTTGCAACTTGATTTTTATTTTGGGAATGTGAGACCAAAATTGCCATGGTCCATTTTAAGAACTTCCCAATTAACCAAAGATTATTTCATTTGGACAAGATTTTCATTTTAAACCTTTGGGCTAGAAATTTGAAATTTTTCAAGTTCATTATCAATTGGATGACTATGTTAGTGACATTGAAAAGGTGGTTATGACAAAATAATCCATTGAAGATCAATGTCTTACGTTTATACAAATGTTGTGCAGTTCCTTGATTTTTAAAAAAATCGCTGGTTCTGGGTTTTTTAAATATTGGAATTTTGAAGAACTGGTTAGTTGTAGTTATTTAAAGTTTTCCATTTCAAAGAACTGGTTGATTTTGGGTATATAATTTTTAATTTTTTGAAAGAATTAGCCAATTTCGAGGGGTCTAGCACTAGTAGAAAATGGTCATTTTGCAACTGGTCCTTGGGACTAATTTTTAGTTACAAGCGACATTTGCAACTAAAATCTTAATAGTCGCATTAACACTAGTCGCAAACGACAACAAATTTTGGATGAAAAAAAAAATCAACAAAATATGCCTTCATCCTTTGACTTGCCATATATGTATTGTCACTTGCAATTAGGATCCAACTTTTTTTGTGAAGAATGGGAACAAACTATGTGTTGCCACGTGTCCCAACTCTTAATAATTAAAAAATCTTTTTTTAATTTTGAAATAATCCAAGAAATTTAATTTTTGTCCTTGGATGGTTTAGATTGTGACACATGGTGTAATATAAATTTGCCACATAGAATATTTTTTGAATTTGTTTAAATTCAATTTAATTCAATATTTAAGTATGTAGGTTGAACTAGGTACTTACCTACCTATATACCTACCTACCCATCTAGGCTAAACACCTATCGAGATGGGACCTATTTACCTACCTAGGCCAAATATCTACTTAAATAGGTAGGTAAGTTAAGGAAGTATGTAGTTAGGTGTAAATACATGAATATTTATATTTTATTTTGGGTTAAGTCATTTTCATTGGCTCATCCCATTTGTCCATGTTTTTAAATGTGAAATTATAAAGACACAACACCTTGTTTATATACTTTTCAAGATGAGAATGAAAGCCAAAACATATGGGTTAAACTTTTTAATTGCAATTCATTTGCGATTAAACATTTTTTAGTTGCAAGTAAAAAGTTTATCCCATATGTTTTGGCTTTTAATCTCCATTTGAAAAGTATATACTTAAATAGGTAAATGATAATTAACTAGCTAACTAATTAATTAATAAAATTACTAATTATTTAATGAATAAAATATATGTAATAAATTACTAAATTAGTTAATTTATAAATTATCAAACTAATTAATTATTTACAGTAATAATCATCAATATATTATGATTATTGAATTAATTATATTTTTTTATTATTAAATATTACTTAATTTATTGGCTACATAAACAATAATAATATTTATTTTTCATTATATATGAACTATACTATCTATCAACCAATTTCATTAGCTAATAATGGCTAATATTGAAATAATTAGATAATTATTCATAATTTTTATTTCATAGCCAAATAAATTAATATAATAGCCAAAATATTCAATAATTAATAATTTAGGATTATAAAAATTGAGTAATATTTTTTCTTAATCTAATAATATAATTAAAACCTATCCTAGGCTAACTATTTTATTAAAATTATTCCCACTATTATTTTCATTTTTATGATTCATAATAAATTTAAATTTAAATATTTAATAGTAAAAAATCAATAAAATTATGTAATTTGTAATTAGCCTAGGTTAACTATTTTTTATTATATATTATTATGTCATTAGTTAGATCTAAAATGATTTATTATATTATTTTTTCATTTTTAATGAATAGAAAATAAAATTTTAATAAGTACATTAGTCATTTGAAAATAATAATAATAATAATAATAATAAATAAATAATGGTATAATTTTATTAATGATTTGAATAATTATATAATTATTTTTCCTATCATATCATCATCATCATCATTATGATCATTATGTAATAAAATATAATTATTTTTAGAAATTTAATGAAACAAAATACTAAATTTTAATTTATTATTATATGTAATTAATATAAAATATAATATTAATATTAATAAATTTCATTTGTAATAATTTTAAGAAGTATAATAAGATGGTTTGGATAAACTTGTAATATGGGCACAATGTATTTAGTAAATATTTTACATAAAATTTTAATATACTCAAAATATACACTAATTAATGTAACCATTATATTGAGGTTATTTATGTTAATAATATTACTTGAATACACATGTAATATGGTTGTTTAGATACATTCAAAATATACATTTATAAATATTAATATACCCAATTATATTCATTAAAATTCACAAAATACACCTTTGTATGTTCATAGGGTTGCAACTAAATTGGTCACATTTACAACTAATGGGACATAAATCGTTCTACTTGGATGAAGACCAAACTAAATGTTGTTTACATGGAAATATGAACACCAAAATAGTTGTAAATTAGTTGTAATGTAGTTGCAAATATGACCAACACAAAAAATAGTTGCAAAAATGTCCAAATGTAGTTGCAAATAACTATTAGTTGCATGTAGTCGCAAATAAAGTGGTTACATTTTGGCCAATTTATACTAGTGTGGTTGTGAAACTTTAAGTTCTTTGGGGCCAATTTTCAAACAGAAAACTAGCTGGTTTTTAGGCAATTTTGAGCTAATGTTTCCCTTGTTCAATTATGCTAATCCAATCATCAAGGTGGTTTCTATTTTTTACCCTAGTCTTTAATCCAATTCACATCCAATTTTCATATTCATCCAAAACTTAATGAAAAAAACCAAAAATTTTGCATGTTTCAAGTTTCAAAAACCAAATTATGTTTCAAGTTTAAAGGTTTGAAGTTTGAAGAACAACAACATTAAAAAGTAACAAATGCAATTCAAAGATTTTTCCTTTGCCAAACCTACATACACCTTACAACCATAATCTAAGGTAAGTGATAAAAACACATAATTCAAAACAAAAGACAAAAAAAAATCCATGATATGCGGATCCAAGGAACAAGCAACATTCAAAACAATAAATTGAAAATCAATTTGGGAAATCACAAAGATCCGAGAATTCATCCCACTTGAACTCTTCCTCAAACTTTACATCAAGCTCTTCCGACAAATTTAATTATGCTTTGCATGCACCTATAAGGCCAAAAGACTTAGAACACCCAACCCTTGAATCAACAAGCCAATTTTGTTCACAAAATGATCTAATTGAGGTGGTCAGTTTGCAAATGACACCTTCGGAGTGCAGTGAAGATTCTGGCAATGGAGAAAATTTGCTCCATCTCAATTTGGCATACCAGAATCTCAAGGATTTGTTGAGCCAACATTCCCACCATTGAGTACCTCTGTTCATGGATGTAAAATCAATGGATCACTTTCATTGATAATGACACCTTTAATAAGAATTTTAATCTCCATTTTGATCATACAACTTGTGGAAAAGTATTATCAAACAAATAGTTTAATGACCCAAGATCTATGAATTCATTTACAATTATTTAGGGACTAAATGAGGATTGTGACTAAATTTAAAACACAAGTCTTAAAGCCCCCCCTAAACCAAAAAATGAACATACGGTTTTTTTTTAATATGTTATTTATTTGATAATATAGATCATATATGTGAGTTCTTTTTTTCAAATTTTTTTTTAAAAAATCTAACTTAAAAAAACATCATGTAATTAGAGGGTCAGGAATTTTTACATTGCGACACAAAAAAAGGACATCATAGTATGCATTTACCTCTTAATTCAAGTGGGGCACAATAGAATTCAAATTGATGAAAAAAACTCAATCATAACCCAGGAAGCTCACCTTCTATTAACCGACTTTAACAAGGGTGTATAGAAATCTTTCATCAAGTCATTAATGATCTAAACATCTAAACCCTAATTCAAAATTGGGCATGACAAAGTTGAAATCAATGTAAGAAACCCACTCATAACTTGGGAAGTCTAACTTCAATCAACCGACTCCATCAAAGATTTATTAAAATATTTTATCAAGCCACTAAACATCTGAAATTTGAACATCTGAACCCTAATTTAAATGGGGCATAACAAAGTTGAAATCAAAGATAAAAACCCACTCATAATTTGGGAAGTTTAGCTTAAATCAACTAACTCCATCAAGGATGTATTAAAATATTTTATCAAACAAGTAAGCATCTGAACATTTGAACATTTGAACCCTAATTTAAATGGTGCATAACAAAATTGAAATCAAAGATGGAAACCCAATCATAACCTGGGAAGCTCACAAAAAATAAAATAAAGCAACAAAGGGTGTATATATAATCTACATTAAACATATGTATTTTTTAAATCTGAACCCTAATTTAAATGGGGCATAAGAAAACTAAAATCAAATATGGAAACCCAATCACAACTTAAAAAGCTAACAAAAAAATAAATCAAGGCAACAAATGTTATACATAAGTTACATTAAACATCTAAACATTTGAACCCTAATTTGAATGGGCAAAACAAAGTTAAAATCAAGCAAAGCAAATTCACTAAATCTAAAAAAGTTCACCTAAAACCAACCGAAACCACAAATAGTTTATGAATAAATCTCATTTATAATGATAGATGAACATTTGAACCCTAATTTGAATGGGCATCATAAAATAATTGAAATCAAACAAAACAACTTCATCAAATTCAGTGAAACTCACCTAAAATCTATGGTGGCAAATTTCATTTAAAATTAATTGAGGCCATTAAGGAGCTAAAAAGGGGGAAAAAAGCCACACAAGTTAAAATCAAATGAATGAAACATCTAATGAACTAAAACAAAAGTAAGTCAATAATGGAAATTTTCACATGGGGAGCTTGTTTCTTACTTTATGATCATGTTTGATGAAGCTCATGAACAGACAATCCAACTAATGTGTTATTTGGCCTTTTGAAAGGCCTTGTTGAATGGAGGCCCAATTTAAGGTTCATTGTCACTTCCACAACATTAAATGCAAAGAATTTTTTTGGTTATTTGTTAGTTTCTCAATTACCCCATCTTCACCATCCCTAGACAAATGTTCCCAAAGGAGGTTTTTTATACAAATCACAAAATAGTTGGAGACTAATTATCTTGATGTTACCTTCATCATAATGATGCAAATCCATCTAACCAAGTCTAAAACATATTTTTTTCTTTTCTTGACAAGGGAAGAAAAAAACCCTAATTGATATAACCTATTAGATTTTGTATGAGAGAATTAAAGGTTTAGGGTTTAATGTTGTAATGTGCTAAAGTTGATCATCTTGCATGATTATAGCGCTCTTCCAATTTTAACCGAAGAAGAAAGTGAACAAGACATGAGATGCAAATTCATATTTTTGAGTCACCACCTCCTAAAACAACTAAGATGGTGGTGGCCATTGGCCACCAATATTGCAAAGGCATCTCTTAATATTGATGGGAGAACATCAAACAAAATATAATGCATAGTAGTGACATATGAAATACGAGTATTTTTCGAAGGTGCTCAAAAAGAAGTATTTTCAAGTATTTTAAAAAAAACATTATAAAAATACAAAGGCTTGAAAATTGGCCTTTGTATCAAGTATTTTCAAGTATTTTTTAAAAAGCCCAAAAAAACGTAAAATACGCGTATGTTTGAAAAATTTGAGAGTATGTCACTACTATGATATAATGTGGAGGACATAAAAAAAAAGACATCGTCAAGGATATTAAACAAAAAATTATTATTATTAAAATTGATTCATTGGAAATTGGTGTAATATTAAGATAAGCAATGAGTGGTGAATTAAATAATAATTGATATTAACAAGACCCATAAACCAAATTCCTTCTCTTTTTATACTTAGGACAAGACCTAAGTACTTCAAGAAATTTCCAAACATTTCATATTTCCTTTTTTAACCAAGGTGTGTGCTTATTGCAAGGAGTCACTAGCGGAACCAATGGACACCAAGTTCAAAGCAATGGGCCTCCTTATTTAATCAAGGTACTCTTAAATAAGTAAGGTCACTACTTATGCCCAATAAAGTCCTAAGTGAAACCACTATAGTCCAATGACACTGTTACCAACAATAATAATCCTATGACAATAAGAGGCAATGCTTAACCATAAGCATTGTACATGGCTTTGGTGTTGTTCATGAGCTAAGGACAACACTAGAACAAACAATCCATAATCAACACAAAAGTAATACAAGTCCTTTCTAAATATTGTTTTAACAACCAATCCTTTATAACTATTATTTTAGTTCAACTTACTTAACACCACTAAGGATGTTTGTAGATGAGCCATAACCACCATAACAAAACAAAACACAAAGCGTCCCCACCAAACTAATTCAATTAGGATGGTTCACAAAATGATTTCTAATCAATGGTACAAAAAAATGAACCAAATTGCATAAGAATTACGTGTGATACTTGTAAATAGTGAGCAACATGCTCCGGAGCTCCTTAATCACCTTTGACACAAATTCGTCATTTTACCACATCCTTTCGATTGGAAGAAAAATTATAGTCTAGGTGGTCAAAAATTGAGTTACAATATTTCTTATATATTGAGGCATCAAATCATTTTCGCCTCCTGTGAATAACCCAAGTCTTTCTATGTATCCAATTGCACCCATCACAAAACTTTCCTAATATTTCATTTATCAACCCTTAATGTTTTTCCAACGACCCCGCAACTACCAATAGATGCACTAGCCACTGCCAACACACATAGTTGCAACCCCACTTTGGCCAAGTGTGGGGGTGAAGCCCAACACTTCCAAAGTTGGGGATTTGGAGTCCTCCGAGACTCTCGAATGTTCAGAGCTCAACAGCAAGACCCAAAACACCTTGCATTGGGGTGTTCTTGAAGCCATTGGAAAGGTCTTGAAACGTAAATATCAAAAATGGCCTCGCATTGGTCATTTGGAATCTGCAGCTCAAGTTATGGGCAAAAGAAGGGCCGGGAGTCAAACTGGCAGTTTGACTCCCGCCACTAAAAGTCGGGAATCGACCTCTTCCCGACATTCGATTTGGGTGTGCAACATGGCGTTGGAAAGATCTCGACGAGGGCTAAAACTTTGGTTCAGACCTTGTCGCGATCGGACTCTGTAGTCAGGAGTTATGGCCGTTCAAAGTTGTGGGAGTCCCGTCGGGACAATTTCAGGACTCCATTTCGGGAGTCCTAGGAATTTGTGCCATTTGGATGTAGCCTCCACTGCGAGCTGCAGAGAATACTATATGGGGAAAGGTGGTGGCTTCCCCCAAGTTCAGGCCGTGGTGAGTCTTGTGTGTCCAAGTGCCCATGGCTTGTCCCCACACCCAAGGGTGTTCCGAATGCTAAACTAACCTCATGTGGTTGGTTTTTGGATGCAGATTCACACAAGCTAAGCTAGTCCCTCTTCCTAGTCTAATCTCGGGACTCCCAACACAACCCTCTACCCTTTTCTAGTGTTGGAAGTCGAGAGCATGCATTAAGTCCCAATTTTTCGCAACTTGTTAAGGTGAAACCCTCAAGTGGGTTCACCCTGGGACTTAGGAGTGCGTCACATACAATGTCTTTGGCAAACATCAGCTGAGTGGGCCTTGAACCCATTAGTTGCTCTACAATCCCAGATTTCATGTTAATCAAAAACCTCTTGAATGAACTTCAAAGATGCAAGATTACTAATGTATTCAAGCACCACATTTTTCAAGAGGGCATGACCAAGATATATTTCAAAAATGGAATGTTGAACAAATGGTTCAAAATCCTTCATAAGTTCCAATGTTTTTATAGCAAATTGTCTTATAGTTTCAACTATCACTTTCTGTAACTACTTTTCATAATTATCAAATTATTAATGGGCAACATTTGTGGTAAAAGTAACAAGCTAACATAATTTATAGGTTTTTAGTGAAATTTTAAAGGCTTTGCGAAGTCAATACCTCCTTATTTTTTCATGCATGTCAGCCCTTCTTTTTTCTTCATACCAACATTGATGAAGTGCGTTTGCTTCTTCATTTTGATTAGGCAAAACATATAGGGTTCGTGCTTCATTTGCACCTTTAGAGTCGTCTTGTGACTTCCAACCTAATTGATGATTTTGTTTATGTTTCACTATAATGGTTATTTGAACCCTATAACATGCAAAATCCATGAATACAAATCAAAATAGTATCCTTTGTTCATGCATACACACAAATCTACATTTGTTCAAAACTCAAAGTCAACCATATAAGTTTCACAAAATACCATTGTCACTAGAAGCAAAACATCTTTACGGTTTGAGCATCCATCTCCTAGCTTGACTATTGCATATTTACAAAAAAACATTTGTTGGAGCATGCCAACTTGGGCTCGAATTCAATAGCTTGTCAAAAATGCAATTGTGCAAATCAAGTTTCAATTTTGTGCGATGAGGAATGTGTAATCGTTGTGAGCATCCTACTGGCCAAGAAGGTTCATTTTCATCCACAAGTTGGCTAGGACTATCTAGAGGTGTATAGAATGCCTTTGCTTTTGCATCTTCTTCATCTTCATATTCTTTAGCAATCCAAGTACGCATCAACATTTCCCATACAACATTTGAAACTTTATCAACTTCTTTTTTAGTGGCCTTTTTGCTACGAAATCATGATCCCGCCATAGTTGTGTGCTAAGAGTTCATTCAATCAATGAAGCTTCGCTAGGATGATTATGATTTTACGCACGCTCAAAGTTCACATCGAACAAATAGTGGCTACTTCATTTACTCATAAACACTTTGATCTCTTGCGCTCAAACTTCAAACCTAATGGAAATGTCAAGCTTGTATGTTGTAGACCCCCCTTGCAACAACACTCAATAAGTTCATAAGATTATGCAAACTTAACGAGAATGTGAAGCAAATATGTTCACAAGTTCAATTTGCACTATGAAAGTTAGACCTAAGGTTCTTTCTCCTCTTCAATTGTTACGATGGATACTAAGTCAAGAAAATTGATCTAAACCATTGAGTGAACATAAAATGAAAGTTGGACAATTTGACAATTGGCCTCTGCCATTCATGGAGCTCCATTCACAAAGTTATTTATGTTTTAATTGATGATCCTTGCAAATTAATCAATAAAATTGTATAGATAGCTAGATTTATTAAATAAACTTATAGGAAATTCAAAATACCTATTCAAGTTAATTTTCCAAATACCACATTTTATTTTTGAATATTTTTTCAATAATTTTTTTGAATTATCTACTCCATCCATAGTGATTTAAGACTAAAAATACATGGAATTATGCTTATAATTCTCAAAAAATAATATTATATCATAAAAATTGATGATACTTAATAATGCATTGAAAGAAAAAAATTTGGCTTCATAAACCTCAAAAACATGTGTGAATTGATGTTACAAATGGATTCTTAGGACTAGTTACAATGTTAATAACAATCCTTTTGGACATGTAATTTTTTTTTAAATCACTTAAAATTTTGTAACAAGTTTCATCAATACATATTAAATGTCATTATGTGAAAACTTTTCCAATTCATACTAAATTTCTACACGATAAGTTTCAAATAATACAATTTTAACATTGGTTACACCTTAGGTGGGTCATGTTTACATGTTCACATTCATGGAGCTCAAACAAATTGAAAGCAAACTTGTTGTTGCAATCGATGAAAAACAATGCACAATTCAAATGAATAAAGAAGCAACAAACCTCAATTTATAGTTAAGTTGGTTGGGCGCCAAAGCCTACAAGTACTAGCTAGTTCAATAAAATGATACATCGATAACATCATCCAAATAGTGTGACATCACATACATTTGATTTGATGGGAAATTTTTTGTTCTTGGGACAAATTTGGGACATATTAACAAAGCTTAAATAACCCATATAACTAACTTTTACTCAATAGATTTTTGTTTCAAGTTAGACCATAATAAGTTCTAATGTCCTTCCATTTTGAATTGCTACTCCAAAAAGAAAATTTTGCAAAGTGACGAACTTTTGGTTGAACATGTGAATGACAAACTCAAAATGCATGGTTAATTGATTTTGTAATTTAGTTTACATAAAGGTTAGTGTAGAAAAACAATGTTTATCTTTGATAAAACTAATTACTTACACAGTAACAAGTTCAACCAACTTGATGTACTCCAAGATTTTGTTTTCAAAAATCTAAGAAAAAATAAAAGTTTTCCACAACTTGGTTAACAAGTTCATATCAAAAGTTTTTTCATTGCCAACTTAATATTGTTTGTCATGTTTAGCACAAAGGAAATCTTTGAAGGTCAATATATAACAACAACTCAAAACAAGGTTGGAACCATACCTCATCAAGTCCTACCTCCTTAGGTTGAAAAAAATTACCTTGATGATTGTCAAATGAACATTGAACCTTTTTTCAAGTTTTGGTTGCAACGAATATTATGGGTATACAACTCCTAAAACATCCATTAGATCTTGAACAAGAAACTAGCCTTGTAAATTTATAATAAATTGAATGGAAGTTTTTTAACATTGTCACTTCATAGATGCAACCACCTTTCCATATATATCATTTGTAACAAAAATAAATTCCTTAATATGATTTGAAAATGTGGTCGAAATATGTTACCCAACAAACTCAAAAACCAAATGATCAATTTTTGTGTTATTTCATGAATAGAGTTGATCAAGCTGGTGAAATTAGTGAATGCATCACCTTCAAAGAAGTTTGATTGTCACAATACATATGGTATACATCCCTTTCACAAATTTTGATTATTGTTACGAAATCACAAACAACAACACTTTCATTTGTGTAAACTTAATCAAATAATGTACTACTTTTAATGGTGGCATGATCATGTTCAACCCCAACAATGTTTTCATATGAATGAACAAAAAAATTGAATTAACAAAAGGTATTATGAATGCATCCAATGTTATTTTCACAAGGAGAATGTAATATTTAGATAGCACAAAATTGATGAAACTTGTTATAAATATCCATAGAGTTGTGATGTTGCGCCAAATTTTGTTGCCTTTAGTTTCCATGATCTTTGCCAATTTGGTAAACTCCAAATGCCTTTTGAGACTATGTTTGAAGTAGCCATACAAGCATTGCAAAATATTTTTAATGCAAGAAACCAAAGGTAAGTTTGAAATAGTTTGTATCATAAGATTTGTCCAATGAACCATATAACGCACATCCATAATGAATGGAACATATTGACATTGGATTTAGATGTCACTTTTGATCTAAGGCCTTTGAAGGCACTAATCCTATTAGCACCAAAACACACCAACCTTGAAGCAAGGTCCTCTTGTTTTAGGTCCCCTTTTGTCATCAAAAACTTCATAATCAACAAATTCAAACTATCGACCCCAAATCCAAAAAGTATTTGCTACACATTCAACAACAATGGTATCCAACACCAATCTTGCACAATGTAAGCATGCACATTTGCCCAACTTATGTTATCCATGGTTGTCATCTCATCACAAGTAAGAAAAATAAAGTTGGAATTTATGGATTAAAAGCTTGTCTTTAGAATTTGATTTTATATCCGTTCAACAATCTCCCAACCAACCCCATCAAACCAATTTTTTTGGGGTTAAATTAAAAAATTTAAATGTCAAATAAGGGTTGGAATTCTTTATAACTAGTTATTGGCTTAATTTTACTTAACAAGCTAAAAACATATGCAAATTAATAAGAATTTTTTTATCTTCCGTTGCTTGACCACTACTCAACTATTGGAAGATAGTGTTGGTAAAAAGTTGAACACAAGAAATCTTATTCTTTACATGCATACATTTTGGATCCATGATCCACTTACCATCCAAGCCTTTCATTTTACCTACATGTTTATTAAAATCCCATTTAGCAACCAAAACCTTTTCCCTCTTTTCAATTATGGTGAAAACACAACATATAATAGTAGAAACTAATCCAACCCCATTAAAAATGGGCTTTGCCCATGGCATTTTATGACCCAATCTCCTAAAACTTGTGGTTAACATTAGTTACAACCTTTTTAGGTTTTTTAAGAAGAGGGGTAAAAATCCATACTCAATATTAGTGACATCAAGATTTTCAAGCATGGCATCCTAATCTATGTTAAAGATTTGAGGTGAAAAAGAATGCAATTTAAACGCATGAAGAAGTTTTCCTTGTTCACCCATGTTGTTTGATTCATGTACATCATAAGAAATAGGGTTGGAAGGGCAAGATTCTCAACTAGGACTTGAATATCAAGGAAATATTTAAACTTCCAATTGTTTAGCAACATGAAAAAATCCATGGAAAAGATCACAAACATGATGCCAAAATCATAATGACACATTACATAATGCACATTTTTGACAAAAAATTAATTTGAAAACCTAATGACATCAAATGGCTTGTGACCATAGTACCCACCTTAAAACTCAAAGGACTTGTATTGAAAATGCAACAACTAAGGATTCTACTATGCAAATCACAAGAATCTAATATCATGCCCCATAGTGCACACCTTGCCACTTTATCACATTGATGTCAATATCTAATTATGTGATGTGAAATAAATCACACATATAATTTGAAAACAACAAGGTTTAGAAATCATGAGCAGCACACAATGCACACACATTCACAGAAAACTTCAAAGCTACAACAAGTGATGAAGCATGAGAACAAGGAGCGAAAAACAATAACAAACACACAACATAATCGAAATGAAAATCACAATGGGTTTTTTGGGTTTAAGAACTTCTTGAATCTTGCAACCTAACTCAACTTGCTAACCTTCAATCCATAGTGTGTGACCTCTAACATCTTTCAAAGCACAACAATTCCAATTTGTTATTAACTATTGATTGCTCAAATATCATGAATTACATTTAGTGATTGCAAGTTCATGAAAGTAAATGAAAATGCAATGATGAATGGCAAAAACCCACAATGCAAAGGATATGAGATTCAAAAATTGTGATTTGCAAATGTTCGTTATTGATTGCATAATGGACACTATGTAGATTCTAAGCATGAAAAAATGGGATTCTAGTTGGGCATTACAATTACAAAATCAATAATACACATGGGTGAAATATAACAATTCACATTCAACAGAAGAAAACGTTGAACAAATAATTGTATTATCAATGGAACAAGGGACAACATTGTCCTCTTGTTGTCCTCATTGTGACAATGTTAAAAAAACCCATGGGGTTCTTTTGTGAAATGGGGCAAAACAAAACCCCCCCTTTCGTGGGATTTGCCACCTAATCTACCAAGTCAAAAAAACAAATTTTCACTCTTCAAAAACATTCAAAGAGAGCCTTCCTCCAATCGCATGCAAATGTTTTGCCCATCAAATACATGATGTCCATTAAATTAAATTCATAGCCATGGCTTAAATATGTTTATTTTAAAACATGATTTTGCATGAATTTTTTTTGACCAATCAATTGATTTCTTTTTGTCTTTGTGCATTTTTAAACCATGTTTTTTTAACTCATTGCACTCTTCATGGGTATCCTACAAACCATTGTGTTTTTTAAAATGTTGTTAACCTTTGGGGGTTTCATTCCACAATTTCTCATTTGAATAAGTTTAATTGCCCTAAGACCTTTCTTACAAGGCAATTAATAATGAATTTTGACAACAACTATTGGATATTTATAACAAATATACTTTACGTTAATTCATGGATGTAATTTCAATGTCATAGTGTTTTACTAATCCCTTGATGCCTATTGACACCATGAACCATTTTGCAAACTTGAGACATTTTTAATTTTCGCTTCCTATGTGGATTTAGAAATTGAAATTAATGAGGATTTTTTTGAAAGAAAAAATCAATGTATTTTTTGTTGCATTGTCCATTAAATTTGGCTACATTATTTGGATTGATAAAACATGATGTGTACATAAATTATATGTTCTTATTGAAACAATTGTTTCCAACTTGAAATATCATCTACAAAACAAGTGAGCCCTTAAAACTCTCGTAAGAATTATTTAAGGAATCCATAACATCTTTTCAATTTTACGAAATCATTAAAAGATGTGATCAACAATAACTATGGTAACATGAAGATGTGTGCCTAGAAACCAATTAAACGTCAAAATTAAACATTTTAGGACATGAAGTGGCCTTCCAATAAAATATTTTTACAAAAACACATAAACCCTAACTCCGAAATGAAGTAATGTTATAGAAGCTAGAATACAAAAGGTTTTCATTCATGATTGTTCTAATATAACAACTAATATTTTTTAAATAATCCAAAAACATCCATTGTAAACATTATAAATATATATGAAAATGATGATTTTGTTTATAAGGTAGTGCAACATTGAAAATAATTATGAATTTGATTTTATTGTATCCTCCATCATCATTCAAAAGGTGTGCATAAGTTAAGATTATTTTACATGAAATGAAAATAATTCCTAGGGACTAATATTTCCAACATTTTAAATCCTCTTGCAAAACACAAAAAAAATAAAATTAGATCCATGGTTTGAATGGATCTTCTTTCATTTGACTCTCTATCCATCACACTTGGTGATGGGTCAAACCCAATTGTAAATTTCAGAAATTTTCATTGCAAATCTCCCAAATGGTCTAAAAATGGTCTAAAGTTTCATAACTAGAATGGATAATAAGATTCCATGTTGAATTCTTCCTATTGTTTTAGAGGCAAACTTTTTTTTTGGGGAACAATTAAATCTCCCCATGCTAGGGTTGTCTTCAACTTTAAAATGTTAATTCATTGAAAAAAGTCTAACATCCAAGGGATTAAAGGGAAAAAACAATGCAATAAAAAATGCTTATAAATGGCATTATATTGAAAATAACATGAAATTAAATGCTTTTGCACAAAAGGAAAGCCAAAGTGCCATTCACTAATAATAATCTTTTCAAGGTGGGTTCCATTGTAACCTACATCCCAACCAAAGAAATGTTTTGATATACATGCAATCATTTTCAAACCCATAATCTGACATCATTGGCACTCGGGAGAGATTCTGTCACATCTATTTGCTAGACCTAACAATGTTTTTCGTGCCAGCTACATGCATTTTAAAGAAGAAGCAAGTGGAATCAATGTCTTATGTGCCAGTTGCATCATGATTTAGAGGAGAAATTGACCCTAAGAAGCTGAGGATGAATGGTGGAATCTCTGATTGTGAAGAATGTTGTTCCAGCAAAAACTCACAAAACCTGGTGGTATACCCATTCCAGCAATATCCCACAAAAAACTGGCTGTGTACCCATTCCAGCAATATGCCACAAAAAACTGGCTGTGCACCTGTTCCAGTAAAAACCACAAAAATTGGCTGTGTCCCTGTTCCAGTAAAAACCCACAAAAACTGGCTGTACCCATTCCAGCAAAAACCACAAAAACCTGGCTGTGTCCATGTTCCAGCGAAAACCACCAAAACTGGATGTGTACCCGTTCCAGCAAAAACCAAAAAAGTGAACCATCACAAGAATGAATGAGTGCAAAGTGATAACGTAGTTTAGTTTCATCACAGAGTTGTCAAGACCCATCATTGCCTCCATCATGAAGAGTAGTAGTGACAAGTTGCTGCCATCAGTCACCCCCACTGATTTCATCAGCTCCCATTTGTGGATGTAGATAAACATATAAAGAATCACCCCACAACACATTCGTGATGTGGTCAGCACCCAAGCAGAAAGCTAGCTGTTAGGGGGGAAGAAAAAAAGGCCATCAATAGTATCCTCATCCAATCAGAGCTGTGACAAGTTTGTGACATTGCAAGATTCAATTTTGATTTAGCTCAACTTGACTCATGTACCAAAAAAGCAAGCATCTGAAGCATAAGGAATTTGAGATGCTTACTTGAAGTGGTGCTGGTTGTTGACACATCCTGCACCCATCCTCTTAAGAACACCACTGATGAGTACCTGAATTGCAATAACATCTGGAAAAACACATGCATGAAATCACAGAAAAAGAAACCCCACAATAAATCTCAGAAGGGTAACAACCGATTGTGTCCAAATTTTGGCCAAAAAAACCAACAGTGCAGAGACTCCTGGTACTCATTTCTACAGATGATTTATGTTTGATGGATTCATCCTAAAGACTCAGTTTGAGTGGGTGAATGATCGTTGTTCTCTGATTTCCCAAATGTCCCAACATTCATCATCATCACAAAAAGTTAGCAACAACTCCATGACTCAATGCAAAGTACGCACATATCCATGAGACACAAAGTTTCAGAGGTTCAAGAGATGAGTAGCAGAAACTGTTTCACAAGAAGCTACAATCATCTTTGATTCAGAACATATCATTACATGTATAGCAAAGTAGTTGAATTTCATTAAAAAGCTCTGAAACAAATTGCACGAAGCACCAGCAACTTTGGTGAAGTTGAAAAGAAGAAAGTTTGCAAAAAGCAATAATAGCAGCGGCTCTACTTTGAACTTCCAGATCTCTCCAAAGGTTTATCGTCTGAGGTTGGTGCATTCTTTTCCTCTGCCATATTGAAGGGAAAGAGGTTTGCAGGTAATGTTACAGGTTCCTTAAGAGTAACATATGCCTTCTTGTAGTCAGGTCTTTGATAATATGCCACTGATCCTCGCACCCGTTTCTTCTTCCCTTCCATGTTCAGTGTGTTTACTTTTGCTACTTGTAGACCGTATAGTGACTCCAACACTCTCTTGATTTCTATCTGCACACAATCATATGCAAGGATGCAAAGTCAGAAAGAAAGATGATCTGCAAATGATCACCATGACAAAAGAACTACAGCTGCAGGCAAAAAATCAAAACCACAGCTGCAAACTCCCTGACAAAAAACACAGCTCCAGGGAAGAACCACAGCTGCAAAATCCTTGACGAAAAACCATAGCTGCAGGGAGAAATCACATCTGCAGAGAGAAATCCCAGCTGCAAATCCCCTGACAAAAACTACAGCTGCAGGAAAGAAGAACTACAGCTGCAAACACAATTCCTTGACAAATGCCCTAGCTGCGACAGGTGCTGGGAAAGAAGAATCTACAGCCTCCTCCTCCTGCTGCTCCGGCATATGCACATTCAACTTGAGGCATACAAAGGGTGGTCCTTCCTTGTGGCATGCAGATGTGCAGATGTGCGGCAAGGAAGGTTTGTGTTTTTTGTTTAGTTTACCTTTGAAGCACTGGGGACGGTTTTGAATGCCACTTCCGTGATGTTCTCTCTGGATTTCGGCAACAGCAGCTTCAATGGCAGATTTGCAAAATGAATGATTCTCCCAAGCTGCTTCTTCGACATCTTATTCTTCTTCTCGCCTTCCTCCTTCAGCCTGCCTTCCTTCTTCTTTCACTACTTCCAAAAACTGACAAAACCCAACAACAACACAGAAACAAAGACCAACGACAACAAACAACCACCAGTGTCGAAAATATTTGCGATGCTCAACAAAAGAATCGAGCTGCTTCTGAGAAACCCTAATTTGCGAGGACCCTTCTGTGATGTTCTTGAGCTTCAAACCCTAAATTTGCGAGAACCGTTGTTGAGCTTCAGACCCTAACTTCAGGGAACCAGCACGAGCTTTTCGGCGAGGGACCTGCTGCTCCTCTCCTACCCACTTAATCGCTGATGGGAGTTTTGTGTTCGATGGGTGCCCCATCGATCGGAGGAATCCTCTCTCTCTAAACCTCTAGTCGCTTGCTAGATTGGCGTGGTAGTAGTATACTGCCTCCCATGCGGTTCTTTCTCTCTTTCCGAGCTTTTCAAACAGGAAGCTTACTGCCGGAGCTTCAAGGAGATGTGGGAAAACAGAAGAAAGGATTTTCATACAAAGGAGAGATTGAAGGAGCTTGAAAGGGGATGTGGGAAACAAGAAAAGGCTTTTCATACAAGAAGCTTGAAGGAGCTTGAAGGAGATGTGGGAAAACAGAAAGGCTTCTCATACAAGATGCGTGAAGGAGCTTGAATGAGGGTGAAGAGGGTGTGGGAAGACAGAATGGAGCTTGAACGAGATGTTGGAAGACAGAAAGGAGCTTGAACGAGATGTGGGAAAACAGAAAGGGAATTTGGTCGAATGGTGCATTCCTTGGACGGTCATGATGACGAGGAGCATTCTTTGTTTCATTCTGCTGTTGCATCTTTGCGTCGGATGTGCAACATTTTGTGGATGCCAGAAGAGTATCCCATTTGCAGCAGCCGCCACCACATCAACTGATGAGGAGAGCTTGACTGAACCACGCCCACCACCCTCCTCCTCCTGCTTGGGTTCTGAAGCAAATTGCAGAATTGAGCCTCTCAAGATCAGGTACTCCTTGGTGGGTATAGCATTTTGTGACAGTTGCAAGGGGATGTGAAGTTTGATGTTTGGAGTTTTTCTTGATGGATTTTTTTTTATCACTGTATCAACTCAAGGTGTAGGAAAATCTGATTTCATTCTGAGAAGAGTTGTGAATTGTAGGTTTGGCAGGGAGAAACATCCATGGCATGATGAAGAAGATGAAGAAGAAGCAGAAGAAGACAGAGAAGAACAAGAAGATGATGATGATGATGATGATGAAGCTGCTGCAGAAAATGAGAGATGTGGTGCCGCATTGTTGCAGGGTTTGCGACCTTCTCAAGAAGATCGCATCCTTTGTGTCCCTGACATACCACTTCCAACCTTTGGTAAGTCTTCCTTGTTTCTGGTACAAGAAGGATTTTTCTTTACACAGAATCTGAAGTTTGAAGCTTTGCTCTCTCTCTTCTCCCTCTTTCTCTCTTTTGTTTTGTATATGGGATGGCAGCAGCAGTGGCAGCCAAGAGAAGGTACTCATCTTATTGGAAGAGTTCTATTGCTGAAAAACCAGGGAGCACCAAACATGATGTACCTGAGACGAAAGTTAGCTTATTTGCGGTTTTTGATGGCCATGGTGGTGACGAAGCCAGTGAATTGGCATCTGAGGTGCTCTATCGAAACTTTATCAACCATTTGTACCAGAGGAGTGATGGCTCCTTTCTTCTTCAGGGCAACTCAAGGTCTGGAACCCCCACAACAACTGCAGCTCGGAGCTGCTTACCACTTCCAGCAGAAAGCAAAGATATGAACACTACCAACATCAGTTGTGAGCCTGTCAGGCTGGACAGCAGTATAATGTTCGCATCATCAGCAATGGATTTTTTTGGATGCAACCAAATGCCAGAAAATGCATCAGTGGCAGGTGCATTTGAACACTCTGCACTTGGAAAGCTGCTGAAGGACTCTCTAGCAAATGCCATTTCAGACATCGATGCAACTTTTTCAGCTGTAAGCATGGAGTCCTCAGTTGGATGTCAGAGATTGCTTTTGGGTTTTGGAGTATTTCTCTTCTTGTAGTTTTGGTTTCTGCTGCACTCAGAGTTTGTCAACTGGACTTGGGTCTACAAGATCCTGGTACATGCAATCTGAATCTGAGAAGAATTATACTCTGATGCAAATATGGATCGGAAGGGGTTGACAGGAGGCAAGGAAGGGCGGACTCCAGGCAGGCACAACAGCATGTGTGGTGTTGCAGACAGCTGACCATTTGCTGATTGCTAATCTTGGGGATTCGAAAGCTATATTGTGTCCTGCTGTATTGCCTCCTCATGACACCCATCAAAGTATGCCATCATCAAACCTTGTGACTGGCGTCTCTGTCCTTTGATGATGCTCTAGACTACAACAGTTCAGAACCTTAACCTGCAACTTGGCTCTTCTTTGCTGTTCCAGTTTGTTCACAATTATCGACAATGATGAATTGTATGGTTGGCTAGCCAAGGTCATCTGCTGTTTGTGTGGCAGTGCAGGCAAAAGGAGGCACAAGAGCAGGAAGAACAATTTTGTAGGAAGAGAGATGCTTGTTGGTGTCTCTGAATTATATGGGTCATTGGCACTGGAGCTGACTGACGACCACCGGCCTGACAGAGAGGACGAGAGGTTGAGAGTGGAGGCGAATGGTGGGTTCGTCGAGAATCAAGGAGGTGTGCCACGGGTGAATGGTCAGCTGGCCGTTTCCCGCTCAATAGGAGATGTAGCTTTGAAGAAGTGAGTTGATAGGAAAACTCTGGCCTCTTTTGTTCAGATGATGACTCCTCTGGGTTTTATGTATGCAATTGCCACCCAACTGAGATCTTATACATAAGGTCATCACAAGGATGCTGTCACTGCCATTCTGAGAGGGAGGGATTTCCTCCTGTCTTTCATGTTTTGAACTCTCAGATATGGCGTGACAGCGGAACCAGAATGGACTGGTTGGCTGAAACTTGACAGCCAGAATTATAGTCACCTTATCATCGCATCTGATGGTGTCTTCGAGAAGTTGACAACAGATGATATTTGCCGAGTTGTGTCCGTGATGCGAACAGGAGGGAATGTCTCAGCTGCTCTGGGATTTGCCTCCTCACGTAGGGAGCCTGCTATTGCATTACCATCTGAGAAGGAGCAACAACCTAGTCGACCAGCAAAAGAGGACCAACAACCTTCACGGTGCATTTTTCTCCATGTCTGTTTTTCTTTGTCTCATGCTTTCTGATTGTCATGGGTTTCTCAATGGTCTTCTTCTTCTTCTTCTTTTTCTTTAGGATTTTGGTTTTGGTCACCTCTGCCTAGAAAGGCTAATGTAGAGGTCTCTTGAGCTGTGATGTGGGAGATGGTTGACTAATGAGGACTTTTTTGCTTTCTTCTGGGGCATAGCTAGTGGATTGGATTGGGATTGTCGGAAGAAATCCAACATGGGTGAACATTAATTCTACTTGAAGTAGCTTGATGTTCTACAGGACTGACATTGAAATGGATCTTGGGCTGTGTAGGGCTGTCATTGCTGTCCAGGAAGTCAAATCAGAAACACCGTTGCCTCAAGTTGACAATAGTCATGATCTCAAAGAGCTAAATGTTGTTTCTCAAGACAATGAAAGGCATCAACTTGGCATAGAATTCAATAATCAGCTGCCACCAGCTGCTGCTGTCAGCAATAAGAATCATCACCCAAGTGTTGTAGACCTTGCTTCTCGTTCTGAGTCATCCTTTGCAGAAACGACAAATGTTGGTTTTTCAAGGGAGGTTGTACCTGCAAGAGCAGAGGTCTCACCCAAGAATATGGCACAAGAAATTGTGGATGCAGCTTATTTGGCAGGAAGCATGGACAACTTGGCTGCCCTTGTGGTTCCTCTTCACCCTCGTAAGTGTATCCCATCATACCCAGAGTCATACTCAGGAATTAAGTAGTATTTTTTTTGTCTTTCTTTTTCTCACAAAACCCAAATCCATTGTTTGTGAATATATAGGTCAAAAGCATGCAAGCAACAAGGAGCAGGAGGAATTGGTCAAGAAAAAAGCAGCAGCAGCTGCTCAAAGAGTCTCAGATGCTCTTAGAGCTTCAGAGCCTATGCTCTCCAACACCAACAGTATTTTGGGGAAAGACAGGCCAACAGATGAGAGTTTTTCTCCAGGAATGCTGGTGGGTCTTTGATACCAACAGTCATGTGTCTTGCTAGAGTCTGCTGTGTAAGGAGGTGACAATTTGGCCGACTGATCTTGTCTAATCTCTTATAGTAATCAGTCTTGCTGTTCTGAGTTGAACTTGATGTTGGATTCTCATGATGATTGCACAAGTGCACTGTTTTGGTCACAGGTAAATGGATTTGAAAATGCTCACTGCTATGAGCTTGTTGACATTGTTATGAGAACCAAGATTCTGAAATCACACCCAGTCTTTGACAAGTACGAGTTCACTGAAGATTTTGAAGACATGGTTTCACCAACAGTAGAAAGTCTGCCTCCTGGTGCTGGACACACAGGTATGTCTTTTATGATTAAGGTGTTTGTTCGTTTGTTGGTTTGTGCAACACTTCAAAGTAGTCATTCTTCTTGCGAAAGTAGCCACCTTTAAGAAACAGTGCTGTCATTTGATTTCTTATTCAATTTACATTGCTTTGTACACAGGAGTTGCAGGAGGCACACTGGAAGTGTACCGCGAGCATCTTGTCTGTACACCACTCAAGGGGAGTCAGAAGGAAGTCTGTCTTCGGCCAGAAGGTCTCTCGCAGTTTCTGAGACTCATTGGATCAGTCCCACTTGACAGGCAGGGCTTGTTGTCTGCACACTGGAAGAAAGGTCCTCAGGCTCGATCCACAGAACCACAAGTGCTCCCCCCATACTATGTTCATCATCACAGGTACATTCTTTCTTAGCCCTGTATTAGTGCAACCCACCATCACTTCACATTGAGAAACTAAATCTATCGAGATGTTTCTGCATAGGGGATCCATTCTCATACATACTGTCAGTTAGGTTGATTTCACAGTGACAATGCAAAGCAGTACTGCCCTTTTTTTTCTCTATGGGTTGGGTTGTCAGCTAAGCCCAACAGGGTTGGTTTGAGATGGTCATTGCATTCTTCTGTTCAGATACATGCTGAAGAAGAATTTTGCTCGGGGCTCATTCGGTGAGATATGGTTGGGCGTGAGGAGACCTTGTTGGAAGGACATGGGAGGTAAAATGGAATTCTTGGCTGGTTTCAACACATCATCGACATCTTCACACAGGGAAACCTTTCAAGCACCTCAAGATTCTTGCAGCATGCTGGGTGCCAAAATCTACAATGAGGAAGGTGGCACTTCCAGCAAACAATGGAGAGCTGGAGATCTTTCAGGCTATGCTGATGACATGTTCATACTCAAAAGGATACTGGTGTTTTCTCTCTCCCAGAACCCATCCCCCCTCTTCCCTCTCTCTCTTTCCAATGCACTGCAATCAGCTTGTAGCTATGGTTCTTGAGTGCTAGCCAACATCATGACTGATCTCACTGTTTTCTGTGATTTCCAAATCTGGTTTTTCTGTACTGTAGAATTGCAACATGGGTAGTGGAGAATGTATCATTCCTGTGGCAGACAACAGTACAATGGGCATTTTGTGTGTGGGCGAAAAACTTGTAAAACTGCATTGGTCTTTCAGAATGGGTTTTGGTCTTCTGGTGACTTTGGGTGTGTGGTGTGAAGGTCAGGTGGAAAAGGGTGCCAGTGCATACCTGAGTGGCCTGCGGGAGAAACATTTTGGTCAGATTTTTCTGAGTGAATCTTTAGCAGCCAGGGAGAGGGCTGCAAAGCCTGCGGGACATCATCTTCACGATCCTGTTCTTGTTCACAATTGTGCCAATTTCAGAACATCCTTCTGGAACCCTTTCTGCTACTCCAAGCGTACTGTTGTAACTGCATCAGGTAATGGAAGCCATCCAGAATATGAAAGTGGAGCAGGTTTAGCACATATTGCTCGGTATGTGGAGTCCTTGGAAATGCCTGGCAAGCAAGAGTTCTGGCTTGTGTTCCACAACGAGGGGCAATCACTTGCTAGTCTTTTGTATACTGCAGGCACTGGGGGTAAAGCAGAGAATGATGATGGAGAGCTGGGAGGATTTAAAGTGGTTCAACCATCTCCATGGTGGAGATGGCTCAAAACAACCGATGCTGGGCGCACTGAAATGCGCAGCATCATGCACCAATTGTTGCTGGCAGTGAAGGAATGCCATGATCATAACATCACACACCGTGACATTAAACCTGGGAACATGATTGTCCGTGCAGAAAGGGATCATGTCAGCGATTGGCCTTCAAACTTGACCATGCGCATCATTGACTTTGGTAGTGCAGTGGACCGGTTTACATTGAAGCATCTCTATGGCCCTTCAGGTACATCTCAGGCTGAACAGACAGCTGAATATGCACCACCTGAGGCAAATCTCGGGAAGCATTGGATGCATTTTCACCCTGATCAAGCTTATATGTACGATTTGTGGAGCGTGGGTGTCGTGATGCTTGAGCTTGTGTTGGGTACTCCTCATGTTTTCCAAATCAGCACGCGGACTCGTGCTCTTCTGGACCATCGACTTCAGGGAATGGATGCATCTGCGAGAGAGATGATCTATTTGTTGAGGGCGTTTTTAGAGATGTGCATTCTGCTTCCAGGCATCCCTCCACAACATCATCATCACCATCACACAGAGACACTTCAACAGTCAGAAGAGGTGCGCCTAGCAGCATGGGAGTGCACAGAGGAAGCTTTCATGCAGCAGATCAAGCAAAGGGATCCACTTGGCATGGGAATGCCAGATGTCTGGGCTCTCCGTCTTGTACGCCGTCTGTTACAATGGTACCCTCAAGATCGAATTTCTGCTGCAGAGGCATTGCAACATCCCTTCTTTCATCCCAGCCTTCAAGATGGCCCCAGAAAATTGTAACCTTAGATTGGATGTACTAAAGGTGACAGAAAGAAGTAGTAGTTCCACAAGCCTTAAGTGGACAAAATGTGCAAACACAAAATCTTCAGAAATCGAGGGTATGGGCAACAATGTTCAGAAGTGGGGTACAACGGGCAAGTTCTCATTTGCCTTAAGCTTTGGATTCATCATTGTACATGGACAAGGTACAAATGAAATGACAAAGCTGATACTGTCAGTAGCTTTTGCCAGCTTGAATGCTGATACTGTTGGCTTTTTTCTACAGCATAGCCAACCTCATGACTGAGTTCTTGTTAGTTGCAGAAAATGTAACTGAGACTGAGGGTGCAGATTTTGTATTTTATTTTGGTAAGAATCTTTTTTTTGTTCCAGATTATGCAGATTGGACCTGGTCTGATACTTTGCAATCTCCATTCACAAGGTTTATCACAGCAACCCAATTCTTTGTCTTGTTTGTTTTGGTTTGAATGGAACTGACATAATGTGTTCCTCTTCTAATTATTTTTGTGAATTTTTTTTTCCTCTGAGAAATGTCATAGATACTCTCATGTTTTACTCAGATGAAGTTCTCAGCCAAGTGTCCTCTGTTTACCGAGTACCCATCTGCCCTTTTCTAGCTGTCTGTCTATGGAGACTTCACTCTTAGGCAAAATGTCCTTACACATGGAGTATGTTATAGTATGGTGTGAAGTAAATTTAACACTAATCCAAATTGTAAATTCAGTGTCATTGTTGTAAATTTAGTGTTCATGCATATAAGTAAGAAAGGTTGCTAATAGTTTGGGGTGTGATGGTTTGTTGTATTGATAGGACAAAGGCATCATGTTGGGAGTCCCAAGTTATTGCCATACATCAACAACTCAGAAAGAGATGAAGGAAAGACAATGTGAAGAAGACAATTACACAAGAAAATATTTTGTTGGTATGCCAAGAATTTAACACTAATCCAAATTTTCAATTCAGTGTGATCATTTCTTTATGGGTGTGAATAAGTTTGCAAATAGTTTGGAATGTGATGGTTTCTTAAATGGACAAGACAAAGGTATCATGTTGCAAGTCCCTGGTTATTGCCATACATCACCAACTAGCGAAGAAGATGAAGGAAAGACAATGTGAAGCATCAATGGTACCCAAAAAGAAAAAAATTGTCATCACACCAACAAATTGCAACATGTAATACAATCCGTGTTGGTTGCCAATGTAACTTCAATACCATCTCCGCAAAGACCTCTTACTGGCAACATTAAACATAGGTGCAACAGGTATGGTTCTTTATCTAAATGATATAGAATTGTCTATGAAATGGGTTTTGAAGGCATAAATGATTGAATCTACATTCCATAAATCTCAAGTTGTTGCAATATGTAGTTCATGATATAAGAAAGGCATGTCATTGCACGAATATTTTTCTCTTATAGAATCAAACTCATTGGAATAAATTCATAAGTTGTAATTGATTTTTTATGTGCAAATTCTAGTTCTACGGTTAGAGGTTTTTCTGTCATGGGATGACTGTCACCATTTTTGTCCTCTCAAGAGACACCAACACATTCAAGTATTTTTTGACAATTTTCAAAAAATGTTTTTTTCTTCATGTGTTTGTAACAACGTTTCTTTTGCCAATTTTTTCATTCTGTAGTAGCAACAAATTTTCAGTAATGACATTTGTTTTACATTAAACCTTTTTCTCAAAACAAATTTAACAGAATCGCAAAAATTCACCACCAAAAACACCATCAATTCATAGCTGGTAATGTTTGTTACCCAAAGTTCTTTGTAGGTTGAAAATGTGTTTTTAATACCAAAAATTGAATTGAGAAAAACCCTTCCTATAATTATTGTTAAGAACTTGATTGATTAGAAGTCCTAAATCAAAAACATCTTGGAATTTTTTTTTCAAAAAGAATAGTAGATTTTAGTTGATTTTGTTAGTTAAATGTGTATTAAACATTTTATGTTGATCTTCAACATTAGACTTTGGTGTGGCCATTTGACAATGTTTAGGTTTTTTTTATGTCATTTGAAGTGAATTTTAACAAAGATGTTTAACTCAAATCTGTCCCATGTGCAAACAAAGCATAAAAGAACACCCCATAATTATTTTCACATATGAAGCCTATCTTAATTTGTTATCACATTTTTAAATGGAAAAACTTATATTCATTCAGAAGGCAATTAAAATGCTCAAAGATATATATCAATGTGCATTTATTTTTTATCATCGATCAATGATTAAGCTAACCAAAATGTTGCAAGATATTACTTGCTTGAATTTCTATGGTTTTAAGTTATGTTTTCACACAATGTGCTGTAACCAAAAGAGAGGGTCCGAAAACAAACAGCACACTGACCATCTACTCGACCCTAAGCGACCATGTTCTCCTGATCTACTTCACTCAACCAAAACCTCCGATCCGGTCTTTGATACCCCCTGACTGATTCTTCCTGGTGCAGCGTAAGATCACAAACGTACAAGCCCTTTACTCCCACAGACTAGCAGAATGGATCTCACAACATCCATCACCTATTCTCACATTCACGAAAATGCCAACAAGAGAAGCTTTCCTGTTGCAGACCACATACATCGCCCGAAAGCATAAGCTTCTTTATACAAAATGTTCACGAAACATCAAGTTCCTATTGCGATCTGTCCTTTCCTGAATTCTTTTGCAGCTACTTGACCTAGTGCCAAGCACAGCGGAATGTTCTAGCAACCAACCAAGCTTTCCTAGCTAACAGAACTCCTCATGCCTATCCTCACAAGAGTGCCAATCTTCTGCCTCCTTAATATCTCTAAAGATCAATTGATCATACTACCAAAATTACCCCTCTTGCCAAAATCAAACCTCGAGATTTTTCTTACTAAGCGACTACAGATCCATCACTCACACTCAACCTTCCATCATTACTAACATTCCACCTTTCTCTAATTGCTTGTTGTTCTCCTCTTCTCTTCTCTACTCTTCTTCGTCTGTCTGTCGCCAATGCTCTCCTTCGATCCTAAATCACCAAAAAACCTCCCCACCTCATTCGTCCTCACCAACCTCCGTTAACTTCCTCCATATGCCTCCCGGAGATCCTTCCACTCCGTTCCCACGCATCCATCGCGGCCACTCCCACCTTCCTCTCCATTCCTCTTCATTATCCTCAGCCGCCGTCTTTCCTGATCCACACAGCACACCCATCCAGCAATAGATCCCCCCATGCATTCTTCATGCAACAGTTATGGAGCCGCCGTAGCTACAAAACGGCTAATCAATCCAACCTAGATCCCAAGCTCACCAACTTTCACACTGGTGCGGCGACCTCATTTCACGCTACAGTGCATTTTTCTTCAACTTGTCCACCACATGTTTTATTTCCAACTTGAAAGCTTCACTCTTCACTCTTCACTCCTACAACGAAGATATTAACCAATAATCATATTATGCTTAAACATCACAATATTGTAACAATTTTTGATAATCATGCTTGAGTCATTAGGCATTAGCAAATGGAGACTAACTTCAAAGATAAAAGAGATGATATGGAACTCCTAGAAAGCAAACAAAAAATGGACATGGAAAAGGAAAAGTTCACAAAAACTAAAGATGATGACACATAGATGTGGAGTCAATGAAGAATGTAAGAAATACATAATGCACATGGTCATTCAAAGAATTGGTGCACTTGAGAATTAGGGTTGAAATATAACAATAAGTGAATGATAAGCCTAATATTTGAAGAAAATAAAATTATTAGTGGGTCTCATTGTTATTCTTGATTTCAATTCGTCCTTTTTCAAAATTGACAAGAATCTAATGTAAGTTTCATGCCAATACAAATCTATTACACCTTGATGTCAACCTTTCTCCACAAAATTGTGTTTGGTTAAACTAATAATGATGCCTCTAGAATCAATGTCAAATTTGTTGAGTTTTTTTGCCAAATGTGGTTGTTCTGTCAACTATGGTTGTTATAGTTCTTTAAAAGGGACTATTGTGATGCACTTAGAATGTCAAATGATTGAATGCAAACCATGAGTTCCAAAAGCTTCACTTCCAAGGTTTTTGCCTTTAAGTTGAAAACCAAAAATAATAATAAAAAACAAAAGAAGGGTGGTGCATTTATGAGTCAAGTTGGTGAAAGATGGGCATGTATATTTGATCTTATTGCTTGCCTTTTCAAATGAAAAACAATAAAAGAAACAAATCAACAAAGTGTTAGACATTCAAAGAAAAACAAAAATGGTCAATGTTATTGAAAGCATGTACAAGCACACAATAATATAAAAATGTGATCATATTTTATTTTGTATATCTAAAAAGAACTCCTATTGCAACAACAAATGTTGAAAGCAAACAAGTGCCATTCAAAGCTTGTTTCAAGTTTACAAGTTGCCAAGAAAAGCAAATTTTTAAAAAATTGCATTTCAAGTAACAATGCAAATTTTTTACTATTAACATAGACTCCTCAACTCCTCGTAGGAATTTTCCAAATAAAAATTCCATGGGAATTACTACTAACAATACTAAAACAAATAATTCATTCAATAACATTTAATAATCAATTTTTATCAAACATGTAAATTTTTAAAATAAATATATTCACTAATATCTATCTTTTCATTTTCCATCTCACTAGTGTTTTCTTATTTTTCCTAACATGTTTTATTATTCTCATCGTGTTTGGATGATGCAATTGTTTCCCTTTTACAACATCATTTAAACTTTTTATAAACAACATTGTAATTTTTTATGCACCTATAATCATCATTGTAATATGATTCCTTGTATACACTTCCATATGCTTTTCAACTTAAAAGTTGGTTAAATATTGTATATCATAACTTTACACCAACTTGTTTTTTTGCAATTTGTAAAATTTGAATTTAACGTGTTTTAACAATAATTTCAAATTTTTAAAACCTTTTTTATACTATGGTTGTTACAATACTTATTAATATAATTGACACAAACAATGTAGGTAGTACAAAAACGGTAATCATTTTTAAACATTTTTTTTTCATATAATAGGTTCAAAACTCTAATGGGTGCTAATTCTGAAAGTCACATTTAATAACCTTCTCTAACTTTCATTGTTTATACCCATTCCCCTTTGGTGTGAAAACATGGTCAAAGGAACTAGGGTGCCAAGGTAAAAGTCCTTTTCCAAGGACAATGCATGACACGTGTCATTTTTGTGTTGGTTATGACTTTAAAATTTATATTTTGAATACCCCCTTTAACAACACATTTTAGATATAAATATATTTTGACTAAATTTTGATTTTATATCATATATATTATGCATTCATGCCTTCTATCACAGAAATATGAACAATTTTTATTAAAACCACATTTTCAAAATCCATAATTTTTAAGGTCAAAAGCATTTTTGAGTTAAATGTGTTCAAATCATATTATAAAAACATTTTTCATCAATTCAAGTCTTTTTGTCCTTCTAATCATTAATGTTAAAATCCTCTCCAATTTTGAAAAAGAATGGTGCACATTTGGTAGAAAAAAATGATGTTCGAAAAAAACAAAGATTGTCCACTCTTGAAGTTTGAACATGCAAAAACATTTTTGATTTGTGTCAAACTTTGAAAATGTAAACTTTGCAATTAATGGAAAATATTCCAAAAAAAATGACAATTCAAACTACTATGCTTCACTTTTGATCTTTTGAACATACAAAAAAAACAATTTTAAAGAATGTCGACTCACTTGGGTGACTCCTTTGACTATGTTTTTACCCTTTGACAATGTCATTTAATGCAATTTTCTATCTTAAGGCAATAATTTTTATTGATATCAAAAACATATATGTAATGGCACATTGTTTGATAATGATGTTTGAAAATTAATGTTACAATAAGAATATTGATGTAACCCAAAAATAATGACATTTTCAATAAAATGAATATATTCAAAACAACTACAATTTGAATACCATAAATTCTTCAATTAAAAACTTACATAATTCTCATGTAATTATCCAAACTTTGGATACAACTTCTTTATGCCAACATTATGAAGACATCAATCATGATCATAACCTTCAAATGTTTCATATCTTATGTTTTATATAAACAAGAATACACCATGCACCAACAGATGTGCACAAACTTATAAATTCATCGAAATATTAATATATTTCAATCTATGATGGTCATGGGTTAATGATGATGTATGACACATGCATTTATATTCCTTCAATATAATAACTAGCAATGGTTCATAATATATAGCAGCAACTTTTAATACTAATACACAAAAAATAGTATATATTGTATGTGTGTATAGACCTCATTCATGTTCAATTTTTACATTCCTAAACAATCTTCAAACTATAATTCAATAATCTCCTAGACATTGTCTAATCATCATTACAGGAGATTTTAATGTTGACATTCTAAAAAACAATAACCAACCAAAAAAAAAGATCTATTATATTTCATGGATAAATTCCATTTAAAATCACAATTTAATGAAAACACCACAAAAGTTGGATTTCAATTAGACCATATATGGGCAAATATCCCTGAAAATGAATGCAAATATGGTGTAACAAAAGCATATTGGTCAAATTTTGACAGATCGATTTATATTGCATTCAAATTACCAAACACACTTCCCCGTGTATAATAAAAAACCATTAACTTAAAGTGTAGCATTTGTGAAAATATGCACATAAATGTTGCATTTTCCATCTAATTAATTACTCCCAAAATGTTGGCACCTTATGGTTTGAATTTGCATTTTTACATGTTTTTTACATGGACCATGTGTAAGAAAAATCATAAATATCAATACCAAGACAAAAGAAATTTGAATGATTGTGCTATCCATATGTACACCATCAAACATCATAACAACCTTTCATGGAAAACCTAAAGCCAAAATGCAACAAAAAACAAATATAAGAAATGTCAAATTCTCAAACTTCAAAATGAAAATGAGACCAAAAATTTAAAAAATCTTTAACATGTAAATTATATCCATTCAATATTGATGTTCATTTCAAACATCAAAATACCACATGCACAGGCTAAAAAATTGTCTACATTATTCAAGTTTTTAAAACTTGGATTTTCTTAAACAATATAATTAGTCACAACTTTATATTTATTTGTATGGTTAAAAGAAAAGACAATGAAACTATGGTTTCTCAATTTCTAAAACATGTACAATGAATTCTAAGATAGTTAGAAAACATTCTTTTTTTTTAAAAATGTACAAATGTGAAATATTTTTTTTTAATGATCTTTCATAAAGCCAACAAACTTTCATCCAATATAACTTGAGTTCAGAGTAGAACATTAAATGTAATATGTTTTTGAAAGCAATGCTTCTGTACTGCCTACAATAAAGATTAACTAACATCTTCCCCTCTACACACCTACCTACCTACCTACCTACCAGACTGATGGTACTGAACCAACACCTTGGGTGAACCAGCACCTACAATACCGAGTGGGCGACACTAGTACCATGGTTAAAACTTGATAGGATTTTGGGTTGCATGTAACCATGGCAAAATTCACACCCCTTAAATAAAAAATCAGGGTCTCCAAGTCCAAATTTTAACACTTCCTGGTTTGATTATGGCCACTAAAACGCCTCACTCAATAAGCTGAAGGTACCACCAGTGGCCGCTCACTGCTGGCTCAAGGGGGGCGTGGGGTCGGGGCCAAACGTACCAACTAGTGGTGGGCCGGTTCTCCCATTATGGACGAAGAAAGAACCGGCAGGTAAAGGGTCGGCGGGTATATGGAACCCTGCTCGGTCGGTCGGTCGGTCGGCACGGCACGGCAGTTCTAATAAGAAGAGAATTAATTCAAGGAACCGGCAGCCTCGAAGCTCTAGGGGCCGATCCTCTCTCACTTAGGGGACGATCCTGAAGCTTAAGGGCCGCAGAGAAGCTGCGGGCAGGGGGTGCTGCGAGGGTAGCGAGCTCGCGAGAGAGACGACGCGAGAGCTGTGCGATTGATAGCATCAGAAGAGGTGCTTTGCGGGGATGGGAGAGGGGGAACTCTCGCGCTCACTACAGATCTCCTCCTTCTCCATCACCACCACCGCCGCCCCCTTCCCTTCCTTCTAGATCCCTCGTCAAAACCTCCTCTCAATTTGCTCTCCATTTCCTTTCTCCAGTGGCGCCTTTGTTTGCTTGTTTGCTTCTTATCTTTTTGTTTTTTTGGTTCCGCCTTTTCTTTCTCCCGTCTCTTCTTTCTCGGCTCTGTCTCTTCTAGTCTATGGCTTGTTGCTGAAGCGGCTTGTGGTTTCGGTCTGCTTTGTAATTGATCTGGTTGTTTTGGCGGCAGCACAGCAAGTAGTAGTCGGAGGGCGGACGGACGGACGGAGGCGCAAGCAGTAGCAGCAGCAACGGGTATCTTCTCCAACGCTCGTCTTTGTTTTGTCCTTGTTTTGTTTTCTAGGCTTTTTCCTCTGCTTTGTCGCAAGCTTTGTTGCAATCCCTCCCCTGTGGCTGGCGTGCCTTTGGTTTGTCTCTCCTTTTCTCGCATGCTTTTTGTTTTTGTTTCGGGAAAGACTTTTGTTCCTGCTTTTCAGAGGGGGGGGGGGAGGGAGAGCAGGAGGGCCGGAATCCAGGCTTCAAGGGCGGGTTGGTGTTATGTATACTTTGGGGAGGGGGGAGTACCTATTCTTGCGTTTCGGTTTCAGATTGCGTGAAATTCTGTGTTTTGAGGGTTTCAATCCTTGGCCTGTTTTCTGCTGCTTGCAGTCCGATCTCCTGGGCAACGGATCTTACAAGTTTGTGGCTGGCTTCTGATGTGATGGCGTGTTTTTTTTTCTTTGCAGGAGCTGGGACGGCTGGTGCCAGAGCATCAGTCGGGTTTTCTGCAGATCTCTCAGTGACAGACATCAGGTGTGCTTCCTGGATCTTGAAGATTTTCTGTGTTGTACTAGGGTTCGTTTCTTGGTGGATGTGTTTTTGTGATACCTACTAGGGCAGGCAATGATGGTCGTCATCTGCAAAATTGTGAGTTTGGACATCAATTATGGTCGGTTTGTATGTAGAAGAGGATGTGCAGTTGCAGGTGTACAAGAGGACTTCCTGTTCGATTCTTGTTTGGAGTCTGGATTTGATACCTTCCTTTTGTTAGGCCTTGTTGGGATCATGAGGATATGGTTTGCTTGCTTGAAAGATCATGTTTTCAGCTTTGTGCTTGGGAGAGGTGTTTGTTTTGATTGTTGTGTCATGGATGATTGTGGCATATCTTTGTTTCGAAGTGATGTTTTTTTAGGTACAGAGCAGGATAGGGAAGGCAAGTCAAGATGCCCAAGGATCCTAGCAGCCACTCTCTGTTATCACCAAAGGCACAGGGTGTAGTGTACAAGCCCTATTCTCGGCCTAGCAGAGGAGTGGCAAGCTCCTCAAAGTTTGTGGATGATGGTGAACAGAAGAAAGAATGGGAGCAGGCCACTTGCCCCATTTGTTTGGAGCATCCACACAATGCAGTTCTGCTAATCTGTGCATCTCATGACAAAGGATGTCGCCCGTATATCTGTGACACCAGCTATCGACACTCAAACTGCCTTGACCAATACAGAAAAGCTCATGACTCTTCAGACAAGGCTGATGGCATGCTAGGTGGAGTTTCCGGCATCGTGGCCCAGGGTAGATCATCTCAGGAGGCAATAGATGTGGGAAGAACTTGGGGAATAGGACCACTGAGGATACCGGGGACAGCAAGTGAGAGATTGGAGGAGGAGCATGTGGAAGGAGGGATGTCTACAACACCAGTAGGGTTGGCTATGCGAGGTTTTGCAGCAGGAGGTGCTGAGTATGTGAGTGGTGGATCCTCTGTGGGAGTTGATTTGGGAAGAGATGATAGTGGTGGACGAGGGTCATTGGAGCTCTTACAAGGAGCTGCTTCAGGTACTGATGCTGATTCAGGGCACTTGCTCTGTCCTCTTTGCAGAGGTAAAGTGGAAGGGTGGAAGGTTGTGGATGCTGCCCGACAGCACCTCAATCGCAAGATACGAACCTGTGCACAAGAAGCTTGTGGATTCAGTGGGCCTTATGAGGAGCTGCGCAAGCATGCGAGGGGCATTCATCCATCAGCACGCCCCTCTGATGTTGACCCTGCAAGGCAGCGGGACTGGCGGCGGCTTGAACGACAAAGAGACATAGGGGATGTGCTTAGTACCATACAGTCAGCCATGCCAGGCGCCACCGTTCTTGGGGATTATGTGATTGATGGTGATGATGAAGATCCTGAGGAGGAGGAGGATGGAAGTGATTTTCCTGGTGATGAAGGGAACTGGTGGACGGTGTTTTTGTTGTGTCAGGTGTTTGGGCCAGCATCAATAGTGGGAGGAAGAGGATTGCCTTCGAGGGTTAGAGGAAGGTACCGACAGTCGGGGAGCACCCATACGAGGAGAGGGCCATTGTGGGGGGAGAATCTACAAGGCAGCAATGGGAGTGGGGGCCCAAGTAACAGGCTGGGGACCAGTGCTAATATGGATGGGGGAACACCATCAACAAGTCGTAGGCGGAGGAGCCGGCAGCGAGGAAGAGGAGATGTCTTGTAGTAGTGGTGCTGGTCTTTCTACTTTTCACAAAGTAGATTCCAATGGTATTTAAAGCTCACCATTGACTGGGACATTGCAGGACAAGAGGTGACAATTTGTTGAATACTGCAACATGCACTGAGTGGGTCTCCTCTCAGTAGGTATTAGCTTTCATTTTGACAATCGTAGTTTATATCATTGATATGTCTTGATGAGCTCTGTTATTCTCTGGGTGCCTATACCCATTGCTGTGGGAAGGGACATCTATGAGACTTCCCCAAAAAACTATGTAGCAGAAAGGTGTTACAATTTGGGTGTCTAGTATTTTGTGAATTTCTCCCTTTTGAAGGTGCCTGATTAGGGTTAGTGGCTTTGATGAACTTAGAAGGTGAAAGGAGAGGGACAAATCCCTCCTATACCTTTTTATTCATCATGGTTTTATCCTAATTCAGATGCTCAACCAACAGCAATGTGCTCATGCTCTGAACCATCTTCAGAAACATGGTGACTTTGACTCGCTGACAAAATAGGTGTGGTTAGGGAATTGATTGAAAACTTTCTCTTATTCAAAGTTGCTGTTTATGAAATTCATGAGGTCATCATGCTCTCGTGTTTGCAGAGCTTTTATTGACTTTCGAAACTAGCAGGTCACTCAAACATAGTCAAATAAGAAATCCCAACTGAAATGGCTCCTCACTGTTGTCTGCAGCAAGCCCCTGTGTAGCAAATCAGATTGACTTTGTTGACATCCTTTGCAACTCAATTTTAGGTAGCAACCAAAACGATCTTAGGGTCAATTGCTCTTGCAAATGCATGGCTGCCATGGCACATAGAACATTGTGAGGTTTAGCCAATAGTCTACAAAGTTCCTAGTGATGTGCCAGAATCTCTCCTGAGAGAATGCCAATTATGGGAAATGATAGCCACAATTGGTCAAACCTGGTGGCGTGCATCCGGCCACTGCACAGTTGGGTCTTCCCAATGGCAATTACTTGACTACATCCACAAGAAGATTTAGCCGGATTTGGCTATAGACGAGACACAAAAGTCAAAATTTTAAGAATCCTTTTATATTTTGGCTACTTGCTGGAACCTGTTGTAGAAATCTAGCGACTTTATTTTGATTTACTTTTCAAAATCTAGTGAATTAGGGCCATTTTCTTCACAAAATCCTTTGTACGTGTTGAAATCCCATTTTTCACGTGAAAAAAATGTGAAAATTGGAACACACTCCTCCAGGTAGCTCTAGAATTTTTTTGGTTTTAAATCAGCTTTCCTATTGTCTATCAAAGCTAACAATGTAAATTACCGCTAGAAAACTGGAGGACAAAAGAAGTGGGAAAGTCATCATTACTTAAAAAACCCCAGACCATATAACAATCAGGATGGTAAAGCTCGCTAGAGGCTTGCCTGTACACTTGACAACCCAATCATCACAACAAACACTTCAGAAATTTTGATACCATTTGGTTTAGTTGTTATTTTCTTGTCAACAAATGTCATCACAATTGTAGGAACTGTTCTGTAAAAAAATGAACCAAAAAGTTACAATGCAAATAGTATTCAATTTCATCTAGTCTTCAAGATCATCTTTTGCAGTTCCTACTCCAGTGATCACCATGCAAATCCCCGGGTTTTATTTGGCCCAAAACTAGGGTAGACCGACCCATCACTGATTGCCTGCCTATCACCAAACAATTTGGCAGATCTTTCTCAATTCTTCTCCATTTTGAGTGATTTAAAATGTTATAGGAGCGCCTTCTCAAGCTCTACAAATCATCTTTGAAATGCAAAGCCAAAGGACCAGCAAAAAAAGAGCAGTAAAGAGATTATATTGTTTCGAATTTCAAATTAGTAATTTTTCTTCATTTTGACCCCTCCTACTTTCAAACCTCATAACTCTCTTATTTCTTATTCATTTTAGACAATTCAAAGTGCTATAGAAGCGCCACCCAAAGTTATACAAATCATCTTTTGAACTCTAATAGCACAACAGCAACATAAAAGGAATTTTTTTGGGTGTTCAAGAACCGACTTTGTAGTGTTCACTGATTTCTTTTTTTGAGTTTTTGACCCTTTACTTTGGGGGCATGTAACTTTCTTATTTCTAATCTGTTTACAACAATTGTTAGTGTGTCAGATGCACCAAGAGGAGGGGTTCAAGTTTTGCTTGGACACCAGAAACAACAGAGCCCTCCCCTTGGATGCAGCCTGCCCTGAGCACTTAAGTGCTCAGTCACTGGCCGGTCTACCCTACGCACTTGGATTTTGGTTTCACCATTTCAAAGTAAGCGACTTCAACTGCCAACACCAGCCTTCAACATTGTCCAAGTTGCATTGATTATATTGGAATCTAGCTTGTTTTCATGACATGTCAAAGTAAGCAATGGAAAGACATAAATTCTGGGGGGCAATGGAATGCATTCAAATCATATTTAAGGGTGAGAATCTGAAAGTCCTCTCTTAAAATGTTCTCACAAAGTTGTGGATACTTTTCAATTAGTGCATATAAACTTTACACTTTTGTACAAACTTCTTAGCAAATATCAAAAGACCACAACAACAGGGAGTGATTTGTTGCTTCACATTAAACAGAGACTTGCACCAGTGAAACAAGATGGTAATTCCATTCACAAATGTGCAAAAGGCAAATATAAATGCAAAACCTGTGGCTTAAAATTTGTCTAGGGTAGCCTCAGTACCTGTTACCAGCATGCAACTCTACTCCCTCTGCAGTAGATCACTGTATGTGCAACATGCAAGTTGATCTCACTTGGCCGTCTTGACTGCAGTGTCACTACTGAGAAGCCTCTTCTCAAATTGCTGTCGTATTTCAGAAAGGTCACTCATAATAGCCCATGCACCACAATCTCACTTCCCCCTGCAGCCAGGCAATACATCGAGAAAGACTCATAATGTCAATGTATGTGAAAACCTTGGACATAAGTTTTGAACAAAACCCCAAACATGTCTACAATTCAAAGTCTTGCTAACAAGTACAAAGAAATAGGTCACTGAGGAATAATTCAGATTGATCAGTATTTTACAGCAAACTACAGTCATTTTAAACAAAACCATCCTTCCAATCATGGCATGAGACAACACACCAAACCAGATTCCAGCCAACAATAGAAATGAGATTCTTAAGGTAGGAGCAAGCAAAGATGAACTTGACTTACGTATTCATCATGAGTGTGATGTTATCCCCTTTTAATAAAATCCGCCCTGTCAGGCAACAAAACAAAATCCAGCAAGGCATTCAAATTGCAGTAGTGCAAAAGACGGATGATGATATACTGCATCACATGCACAAATGCAATTGACCTACTAAGAACCACAATTCAGAGGGGACAGATTGTGGAGAAAGACTCCTGCTCCACAGATATAAAACAAATTCAAGAAGAGACTACTCTCTGTACTTGCAAAGGTTGTAAAAGTTTTCATTATGGCCTGCAAAACTAATGAGATGATGGTCAGCTCAGGATTTAGGGTTTTAGAATACTAACTCAAGAAGTTCTCAGAATAGTTGGAAATGCCGCAGGCAAAGATCATATAACCTAATTGACTACAAGTTGAATAGGCTATGACCCTCTTTAAATCGTTCTGTAATATTCCAGTAGTTGCCGCAAAAAATGACGTCATAGCTCCTACGAAAGTAATAACAATCAAAGCATTGGGTGGATATTCAAATAAAGGAGAGCACCTTGCTATCATAAAAACGCCTGCTGTTACCATAGTAGCTGCATGAATTAGAGCAGATACTGGAGTGGGCTACTCTTCAAGCTTTTACGCTTCTACAAGGCCAGAAAATAAAGATTTTGGAGTATTGGGTAATGAGCTGGTGAGCTTAGCAAGAGTAGGGACTGGATCTTCCACTTATGATGATAGCGTCATTGTTACTCACCTAAAGGCTTTCGTGTCTTCTTCTTCAAAGAAATCTCCTCGGCATCATCAAGAACAAGATTCATGTATTCATCAAATCCCTGCCAATAAGGACAAAGTCAAGAGCCATTGGGAAGTTTCAAGTATTGAAGAAGCACATCCTGCAATTTAATCTCAACTTACCAGGATGCTCATAAGGATGCTTGATAAAGAAACTTACAATGATACGACCTTCAATCCTCATATCCTTCTGCTCAAACAGCCAGAACTGGATCCTTGATTTCTGCACAAACATGAACAACATGGTCTTGTATAGTGAGGCCCTGTAGGAAACTAAACAGAACAGGACTCAAGATAAGAAATGCAATCCACTTGTGGCATGATCATGTTCATAACCTGCATTTATACTCAGAACTTGAAGCTGCCACATGGATAATGAGAAAAGAAGGCTTACACTTTGCAAGAATCGGAAAATCAGGTTCTGAAGAAAATGTGACAGGAGTTGCCATTGGTCAAGCAATGCCACATCCATCCCAGACAATGGACCCATCCACATCCAGAGAAACAAATTATACAGGCAGAAACAGATCATAGATGACGCATCTGGCAATCTCAGCTAGCATTGGAGTACAAGAACAGTGACGTCTTCAATGAAAACTGTTTGACATGAGAAAGTGCAAGTTCAATGGAAATTGGTGAAAAAAAAAAGTTCCACGTGACTACGGCGTCCCAGACCTTAGACAATCCATCCTGGTAAAAGGAGGAGGGACTAAGAATGATGTCAAAATCGATTCCATGGCCAGAAGAAGCATGCAAAAAACCCTAAAATTTAAAGCTGGAAATTTACACATCAAGTAGACTCAAAATAGCAAAAAGCCACAGAAGAAGCTCCAAAAGTGTGAACAGAAAATGCCCATCTACAACTCTTGCGGGAAAAGAAACCCTAAAATACCATCATCGACTCAGAGCGACTTTTTTGTTACTCTCGGGATTCAAGAGACAGGCTTCTGCAGCGTACTAGTGACGATTTGCCAAAAGAAAGAAACAAGGACGCGTATGGAGCTTGAAATGCAGAATCCCTAACCCGAACCAAGCTAACTCCTAAGCTTCCACACACTTCCACAAAGCGGAAGGGGGAGAAACGACAACACAAACACAAACTTTGAGCAAAAAAAGAGGTGGAAAGAAGAGGAACGAACGATAGGCTGGGTCATGATCCGTTGAACTTTGGTGGTCGCCATCTCTGCCCAACTTTCTTTCGCCTCCCAGCCCGACACGCCTCAAGCAAGTATGCACGCACGCACGCACGCCGGCAACGCAGTACAAGCCGCAAACAGAAACAACTTCAAGCATACAAACACGCCAACCCTAAAACCCCAAACCCTAAACTTCAACTTTGGCCATTTCTTGTTTTTGCTTCAACAAGTGTTTTGATGAAGTTGTTTTTGCCAATCTTGCAGAGCCTTTTCTTCCCAAGTAACTGGATGGAATTTCATTCGTGTTCAACATGAGGCTTGAATCGTTGGTGCATATCTTTTAAGGTCATTTTGTAAGCACCATACATACATGTTTACTTTTGTGCTATGAAATTGAATGAAAAATGCAAAGCATGCAACGAACAAGGAAAGCTGAACTTGAAGAATTACAAGGATATTTGTACACACACACAAGAAAAACTCATTTGTTGCCTTTTCTATTCTCTCACCTTCCCTCTTTGGTTTGTTGTTTGTTTGTTGCTTTCATATATTTTGCATAGCCACTAAGTTGTCTTCAACTTTGTTTTCTAGACAACATCATGTAACTTTCTCATCTCCCATTTCTTCACCCTCTTGATGATTTTTCTAACTTCCTTCTTGTTATCTATGTCAACTTGTAAAAACACCAAAAAAAAACTCCACTACTAAATCTAATTATCAAAACAAGGTTTAGGGTGTTAGAAAAATTGTGCTATCCCTAATTAACCCATAATTAACCAATCTCCCTATATACAACATTATTATTTACACTTGGGCCCCTATATAATATAAACCAAGGAATTGAGCAAACTCTTATAATCCAAATTTACCAAGACAAAAACCCTCTTAAGATGAAGGTTCAAAATTATATGGGAAATCCTTATTACAAAATTTGGTTACCTTGTAGTAGCCCTTTATCCTCCTAAATAGTACATATCCTATGTCCTATTTGTCATGTGATATACCCTAATATAACCATAACTAGGTAATTACTAGGTTGTAAATAGTTAAGTGATCTAGGAAGGCTCGGGGCTAGTGATAAATATGTAGGTACGTAAAGAGGTGTCCATAGATAGGTTGTATGTAGGTAAATTAGGTATAGGTAGGTAGGTTTGGGGTTGGTAATAAGTAGGTATAGGTTCGCAATTGGCATATACAAAAAAATCAAACAAGTTGGTTGTAAGTAGGTAGGTGTATTGAAATATTGGCCATCTATTTGGCATTATACTACTAGTATATATGTAAATAGTGTCATAATAATAATATATTGACAAAAGTTTTTTTTTTTTTTAATGATGGTGTGTTACATTGATTAAATACTTGATTTTTTTTCAATGTGAAGTTAAGAGATTCAAATTTTTTATAAATGTAATCTATTTACTTGCTTAGGGGGGACTAAACTAGACAAAGTAGCTTGATTAACCAAGAGAAATTAGTTGAAGTAAGACATGCTAATTAAGTAATAACTAGCTAGGTTGACATGTTAACCTAAGTAGGTAGGCCATGTAGCCTAGAAAGGAGACTTGGTGTATTTATTCTTTGAATGTTGAAATCCTAAAATATCATTACCAACCTACCAAATTCGGCACTTTGTTGCCTAATATTTATGAAATGAAGAAAAAGCCTACTTGGCAAATGGATCTTGAATTGAAGTGCAATTAAGCATTTAGGTTTTAACTTCTTCTTGAATTAGCTAATCAATTGAGGAGATGTGAAATCAACACATGAGACTTGGAGTTTTAAGGCCCAATTGTAATACTTTAGCTAAGTCACCTTCCATGTGTGTGAGAGAGCTTGAGGATCAACTTTCAAGCATTGGGCATTGTCAAGTATGGCGCCTACACAAACTTCTCCTATTTTGCTTAATCTTAAAGAGTGGTGCCCACTTACCATTATTCCTTGTAGCTCAATCTAGTGTTCTAGGATTGATGCTGAAGATGTTAATTTTGATTGTTAAAGGTTGCTCTTGGTTTGAAATGGTAAGAATTTGTTAAGGTTTTTGCACTCCTTTAGCTACCATCAGGCAAAGGCGACCCATTGAAAATAAAGCTTGAGAAGAAATTTTTGAAGGAAAAAAATCGATGATTTTTTCTAGACATATTTTGCAAGAAATAGGCATGGTAGATGGATACTTATTACGCACTTTTCCCTTTGCTTTAATTTATTTTGGCCTACTAACATGGTCCAACATTCAAATTAGCTTCATAACCAACCCTCCAAATACACTAGCAAATTTTGGCTAGGTTTGTACGTCTTTTTTTTTCACCTCATATGACATAATCTTCCGGTGATGATTATACACTTGTAGGTGATGATTATACACTCATAATTATAATAATGACCAAAATCTTTGTTGAACATGATTTTTATTTTTTTTTAACAATGTTGAAACCCTAGACCTTGCATGTAGGGTAAAACACAAGGCCTCCGGCTTTACTCGAATATGGACCCTCTCTTGGCTCCATCTCATGTGGACCCGATTCTGTTCTGGTAAAGCCCGTGATGATCTAGGGCATTACCGAGGAATAAAGACATATGCTGATTCCGGTCATAAACTTGTAAGTGGTACAGACCAAAATGTCCATTGAACATGAAGAATGTTGAATCTACTACCCAAGACATTAATGTCATGGAATGGTCTCGTCCTAGCCTGCCCATTACGGTGGGTGCATCCACCAAGCTGGCTTGTTATCTTCTGGTCGTAAACTCGTAATTGGTCACCCACCCAAATCTCCGTTGAACATGAAAAATGTTGAATCTACTACCCGACACATTAATGTCATGGAATGGTCTCACCATAGCCCATTACGATGTGTGCATCACATCACCAAAGCTTGACATTTAACCGACGGCCCCAGCACCACTATACCCAATGTAGTAATGGGCATGGATGGGCCTCCTCTACTATTTCCATAGGAGGAGGAGGAGGAGGAGGAGTGAGTGAGTGCATTAACAAAACTTATTTTCTCTTGATCTGTCAAGGTGAGCTTTTTCTGCTGCTGTTGCTGCTGCCACCTGCAGCCCACCTACTTAGCTTGGCAATGAAGTAAAAAACCCAGCAAGAATATCATCACCATCATCATCACCAACACTAGAATCCCCTTTGAGAGCCCCCACCAACCCAGCAAAACAAAAAAAAAAACACTTGAAAACTACTTAAAAAGACACTTGAAAACTACATAAAGCTCATACTACCATAGCTGCATACCAGTGGGGCTCAGAGAGAGACAGAGAGAAAGATGGTGTTGAGCCCTTGATCAATGCATATAGATCCCTCTTGTGCTATTGCCACATGCTAAAGTAAGTAGTTGTTGTTGGTGGCCCAGCAAAGAAAAATACACTTTCTTTGTGTTTTTGTGTGTGTGTGTGTGTGTGTGTGTGTGTGTGTTTTTTTTGCAAGCTGTCCTGTTTCTCCTCCTGGAGTAGACTACCCTAGTCCAAGGCCTGCTTTAACACATGTCTGTCGACTAATTAATTTAATTAATTTTTATTTTTTTTGTGCATGATCCCATTTTGAAAAGTAGAATTGTCTTTTTTTTAAAAATTAAATTATAATTTTTTTTCTTTGAAAATAAAAAGTAATTTTTGAGAATTTCAGCATTTGTAGAAATAATTTATTTTTTTCCCCAAGAAACTCTTTCATAAGGTACTAGGATTCGATATTTTCCTTCACCAAAAAAAAATTATTTGAATTTTTTTTAATTGAAAAAATCAAACATTTTCTGAAAAGATAATGTAATTTGTGTGGAAGCTGAAAAGGTACTTCTACTACTCTGGTATGTTCGTATGTTCTCCGGACATTCTGGCGCTTTTGTTCTGGATTTTCTGCTTTCAGTTTTCCAGAGTTTGTTGTTGTGAGATGATTCCGGAATGGAACTGGCCACCAAGGTTCCAGAATGTTGTGGTAGGTAGGTAGGTAGGTAGGCAGGCGTTTTGGTAGGTTGCGTCGGGGTTGATGAATGCGATGGTGTTGTGGGCAGCGGGGGCGGGAGGGATGCTTGATTCTGTGACCATTCCGGAATGGAACTGGCGATCAGAATTCCAGAATGTTGTTGCATGTAGGTAGGTAGGCGTTTTGGTCGGCTGTTGCGCTGTTGAATGGATGTGGGTGGTACGAGGGAGGGTAGGAAGGGACGATTGATTCTGCGACGATTCCGGAATGGAACTGGTCACCGGGATTCCACAACGTTGTTGTATGAGGTATAAAGCCATTTTGGTCGGTTGTTGCGGCTGTTGATGAATGTAGTTGTGCGGGCAGGGGCAGGGGGGAAGGGATGATTCATTCTGCGGCGGAATACACGCCTCGAGCAGCGGAAACAGCAAAGTGCGAGGGAAGAGACGGAGGAGAGAGACGGCCGCATGCGGACAAGGTCAGCGGCGCTCCTCAACAACAACGTGCACAGCGGGCGAGACAGCTCAAGCGAGGAGGGAAGGAAGGGCCCGAGGGAATGACGTGTTGGAGCTTCGTGTCGCGATCTCTCGCTTGTGGGGCGGGAAATGCAGTTTTACAAATGCAGCGGACCCTTCGGCGCATCATCGACTGAGAGAAATACTCACGTTCGGGCCGTTCTTGAGCCTTCTCTTTCTTTCCTTTTATATTTTGTGTCTTTGTTCTCGCACGGCGTGAACTGGCACAAGAACAGATCCTCCTAATCCGCAGAAGAAGAAGAAGAAGAAGCTGGCCCCGGAAAAGAGATGCAGGGAGGTCTCGACGAACTTCGACGGGGTTTCGCGCCTCGTAAACTCAGTATTTCCTTCTTCTTCTTCTTCAGGCATTCGTGTGGCAGCCGGGTGCAGAGACTAGATCTCTAGGCGGGAATAGCCGGATCGGTTTGGCATTTCTGGTAGTCGAACATCACGAGATTCGATCGATCTGATGGTTTTTTTGGCAGTAAATGTGGCGTGCTTGAGCTTGAACACATCCGATGCCGCTGCTCGCTACTATTGCATTTTGAATGCAGGTAGGTTCGAATAAACGGCCTAATGTGCGCGTTGTGCAGTCCAATCGCAGAAATTTTTCGTTCGATCTTGTATGTAGCAACTGGAGTTTGATGTGCAGCAACGGATTCGGTTGCACGAATAATACATGCCATTGCTGCGTGCATTTGTGAAGAGAACTTTTCTGCAATGCGTTCACAAAACAATGATCAAGACACGACGTGTCTGTGTTTTGCAGGTCTCTTACATCGATCGACACACGCAAATCGCACAATAGAAAACTAGTGTTTCGTGCGAGAGGGAGCTCTTCTCAAGTGGCCTCTGCTCTCTGGTAAACATCACATGAACAGCGGATCACTCTGAGGAAACGTCCTAAGAACACGAGATCCAGTACTTTCAACAGGCTACTTTCTTCGCACCAAACATCTCGTGCAATGGATGCAGTTGTAAGAAGCTCAGGTACCGGAATGACAAACTTGACAACAGCAAGAAGCCTTTTCAGATCCGGTACTCCTTCCACTTCCTTTTCTTCAAATGGCTCCGGTCTACAGTTGTTATCCAGCTTCAAGACCCTTGGGACGTCTAACAACATCCTGAAGTCAAAGTCTGCTGAGGAATGGACTGATCCATTGCCTGTGAGAAGAAGAACATTGTCGACGCCTGCAATTACTGGCAGCGTCCACGAGATTGCCGAAGTGAATGGTATTCAGTATGAGGGCAGCAGCAGCACCAAGCCCGGTGGAAAGAAGAAGAATAAGGGAGGAGAGATGAGTAGTAAAGCTCTCTCTACACAAAACAGGCCGACTTCCTTTGAGCTGCATTCCAAATACTCCGGATTAAATGCGGTTCTCGGTGCACTTGCTGGTCTTGCACTGGTTGCAGAGAAGCACCTGCGCTCTGAACAGCAGCTTGCTGCGGAGAACACAGACGTGTCGCGGCTGGGGTCGTTTAGACAAGGTAGGCTCATCGAAAGCAGGCGTGTTTATCGTCAGACGTTTGTGATTCGCTCGTACGAGGTGGGCGTTGACAAAGCTGCCTCCATTGACACATTCATGAATCACCTCCAAGTAAGCGATCTCTCATCTCCATGGATCGATCCTTGTTGACTTCTCTACTCAATGAACTCATGATCTTTACAAACGCCTACACAAAATCTCTCTGACGGTTCTCTTGCAAATTGAACCCTAAACTAGTTTACCTGCTGAGAATCCATCCACAAGCCACCTTTGTGGTTGGTGCAATCTTCTCAGAGGACTTCTGTTTTGGAACAGTACTTGTGTACATTTTCGATTGGGAGAGGCTCCCACATGATGTACATATTCTGCCCACAAACAACAAACTCCTATCCTTGAATCTGTCGACAAATCCACATCAGAAAAAGTCACCAGATGAGCTTAGGGTAGAGCTTGTCACTCATTTGGTACTATGAAAATGGAACAGAGTGTTTGACCAGATGTTAAGCATCATCTCCAGAAACTTGAATTAGTCGGGAGGAGGATTTCAAATTTCTGACTGGTAATATTTAGTGGTTCTGCAAATCTCTCCTTCTCTGCTCTGGTTTGCAAGCAGTTTCTTCCTTAACATGCTTTGTGTATGGGCTTCAATTTAGATTGGGTCACTTTCTGTTCTTGTTAGTGACAGACCCATGGGTTTTGGAACAGGAAACTGCATTGAATCATGTATGGATGTCTGGTTTGGCTGGAGACGGATTTGGTGCCACACATGAAATGATTCGGAATGACCTAATTTGGGTTGTCGCTTGTATGTGTATTGAGGTGGATGCCTACTCTGCTTGGTAAGTTGATGACTGAAGATTTTCAGCTGATTTGAGACTGGCTGAGCTGCAGTGTGTTGAAGAAGTGGCCTGACTACAGTATGATTAGTAATTTGTGATTTTTAGCTTCTACCAACAAGGTGATCATTGGCTTCGAGTTCTTTGCAGACGGTCATATTGTAGGAAGATGGTGGGTGGTTGAAATGAAGTGAATGTTTGAAACAAACTGTATTGGTCATCTATGTCCCTTGCTATAACAACAAGGTCTTACATATTGCCTTGGTACTTGACAGGGGGGATGTGGTGGAGGTGGATACATGGGTAGCAGCATCAGGCAAGAGTGGGATGAGACGTGACTGGCTTGTTCGTGACTGCAAAACAGGGCAGATAATTTCTCGTGCTACAAGGTGCAAACCTCATCCTCTCTGTGTGTACTATGTCTGAACATCTATTTGCAACCAGTACATGGTGCAGATTGCAAAAGGAAATTTATAAATTTTGGTTGCTTGCAGCACTTGGGTGACAATGAACCAAATCACAAGAAGGCTTTCAAAGATGCCTGATGAAGTTCGAACTGAGATTGCTCCTTTTCATTTTGAAAGATTTGCTATGAAGGATCAAAACACAGTGATGCAGAAGATCGATAGACTTGAGGACACTGCTCAGTTTGTGCATAGTGGATTGACAGTAAGTGTTCTTCTCTTGGGCCCTTGCACTCTGGAATTAGGTGCTTGTGCATATCTTCATAGAGCTTTGCAAAACAGAGCATATTCTCATGATTGCTACATGCATATGGTTGTGGGAGAACCCTTGTGGAGTTCTCACCCCCCACCCTTCTCTGTTCGCAGCCAAAACGTGGTGATTTGGACATGAATCAGCATGTCAACAATGTGAAATATGTTGGATGGGTGATGGAGGTAAGGTTCTCTTAGCCTGTTTTCTCAGAAGTTAAATAAAAAATACCTGTTTCTTTTACTGATTACTTACATACATACCTCAGTTTGTGATGACCGATGATGTGTGGCAGCTCCTTTTGAGAGCACCTGGCTTCAAGAGTAATTATGCTTTTCTACCTGATGTTTGGGAGCTTTGGTGTTATTTTCTGTTATCTAAGTTCTTGTTGTCATGCTCATGCAGGATACTTGTTTCATTGTTTGGCTGGTCAATAGGAAATGTGGACACAAGGCTAATTCAGAATGTGGCTTTGGTTGCAGAGTGTTCCAGTTGCAGTTTTTGAAAACTATGAACTTTCAAGCATGACACTCAAGTACAGAAGAGAGTGCAGCCAATCTGATGTTTTACAGTCAATGTGCAGTCCTACATCCTGTACTGCAGAGCTAGAGAAGGAAGCTGAAGTAGAGGTGAATGGAGCAGGTTGTTCATACACAGCTGGATCTCAAACATCAATTCCAGATGTTGCCAAGTGTGTACCTCCACACTTACAATTTACACATTTGTTGCGGTTGCAAGTTGATGGTGCAGAAATCCTCCGGGGTAAAACACAGTGGAGATTAAAGAAGTCTAAACACTTGCATTGAAACTGGGTGCTTTTTGTAGGGTAGATTAGAATATTGCAGGACACTTAAGTCTGTCATGATATGACTTTGAATAGTGGGATCCAGAGACATCCAGCCAACAGTATTTGCCCAGAAGTTGAGGAGAGACAAAGCATCTGAAATTTAGGAAGTGTGAATCCCACCTTTCCAGATGAACAGTGCACCAGGTGTCTGTACTTATCCTTGTGTCACCTCAGATTTTGGATTTGACCAAGCAGTAAGAGGTGAGGCATGGGTTGAGCGCTATTGGCAAACATCGTTGTAGCTTGTCTGCTGTTCTACTTGTTGGATTTGTTGTTCCAGTCTAGCTACACAACATGAGGCCAAGTGAGGACAAACACCGATGTTAAATCTTTACCCTGGTCTTCAAATTGTCAACTATATAGCTTAGAGAATCTGATCCACTTGGCCATATTGGAGCCAAGCATGGCCCCTGGCTATTTGATGAAGCCAATAAGAGCTTCTGTAGGCACAAGACATAGCATGTCTGAATGCATGCTTGAGAGGGTAGTACAGAATGTCAATGTATCATCCAGTGGCTCAGAAAGCTCAAGCAAATGTCTTTTGTGCCTTCAGAGGAAAACAAGAATTCAAAGGGAAGTGAAAGATTGTCTCAAAAGCATCAATTGTCACTCCTTGTACCTGTTATTTCACTGACCATTGTGAGATGTTGTGCTCTTCCATGAGAGTCTGTGCAGTGTAAGTTGTGTTTGACAGGAACATGGCATTTTGCCATCACTTGTCCATCTCTTTGGTGGTTTTTGCTGAGGAACAGTGGACAGATGGGTTATGTCAAGTATGGATATATTAGTAGGCATGCAGATGACATCATTCAGCACACTTTTAAGGTCAATTTTCTCACATCAGATATGAGCTTCTGAACAATCTCAGGGTCTTCAATGGCTGGATATTTGGTGGCATATACCGAAATTGTTTTGTGGGCTTAATTGTACTTCTAGTTTAGATTTGGCAATGGCAGCAACTTCTTTCTCTCTTTTTTCTTCCTCTATTATTGTTTAGATTTTTCATTTTCTTGCCTTCTTCTGTCTTTTTCTTATGTAGCTCTTCTCCTTAGATTGTTTGGGCTTCTTCTGTTTCAGGTTTTGTTGAACTTTGCTTTTCTTCTTGGGTTTTTGGTTTTTCCCTTCTCTTTTAGGTTTTGTTCAGCTACGCAGCATGATGGCTAAGTTAGTCCACTACTGTCAAATGTTTCTTCGGATAGAAAGTTAGTACACTGGCTAGCGTTTGACGTTAACCTCCAGCTATTACTAGGAGCTGATGAAGGCAATGGGGATGTTATGGTAGGTGTTCAATTCCATATGTGTTTGCTATTGAAGGTACTTGAACATGCATATGAACAGCCATTGTTGTTCAAACTACTCCTCAGTTTTGTTCTTGGTCTTGTTTTTCTCTTTTCTTAGGCTTGGTGTTCTTGGTTCGTGCAGGCATTGGTTGCTGTTATGTTATCAAATTTGAAAATCTGAAATGTTGACAGCTACATTTCAGTGAATTTTCTTCATTTGCCATCTTTAGAATTAAGCACAAAATTTAGTACTGAATTGGCTTATTTAGTAATGTCACAGAGGACCAAGCAGGTCAAAGAGGTGACCACATACTTAGTGATGAAATCCAGGACTAAAAGAGGTGGTACAAGATGGGATGTATTTAAGCAAATGTTAGAATTGTGTGTGTGTTTGTACAAATCCAAACACAATTCACAGTGGTACAAAGAACAATACTGAGGAATTCAACTTAAAACATGTTTAACAATGTGTCATGTTGTGATGATGCATGCAAGTTAATAAATCCATTCAAAATGATTATATTCATGAGCATTTTGATTTTGTATATATTATCAGAAGTGGTTTGCACTTTGTACCATATCTAATGGCTATCTAACTCTGGTTTTGGGTGTTTGAAAAATTCAGATTAAGATAAGCTCCAGTTTCAAGTTTAAAAAGTTGTCGAAGAATGGTGGGTTTTGCAAAGGAATGGGCAAAGGTTTCATATTTCAATGTAGGCCTTTTGACGAGTTCTTTGATTTTTGAGAACCCATGGGTGAAGGGTCAGAACTAATTCTTTGATTTTTTGAGAACTGCCATTTAGTTCAAGCCCATATATGCTCAATGGGTTCTTCCTTTGAAAAAAGGTGTTGGACAGTTCTCACTTTTTGTCTTTTTTTCAGAGAGTTGTTGGTTTGGTTCATTAGGATTCTATGTGAGGACTGACCCAGTTTTTTTTCAACAAAAAAGTGTTGGTGAGAACTGGCACTGGTATTAATATTTTTTATAAAAGACTTTTAAGCTGGTTCTCAAGGTTGTTGGTTCTCTTAAGTTTGATAACATTCAATTTTCTTGACTGGTTCTCACAATCTGGATATCACACTTGGAAAACAAAAAAAAAGTTATCTTTGTTCACTAAAAATGAGGAACTTTTTTTGTTTTGAAACTATAATTTTATGTATTCAAAATTCAAAAATCCCTTCACATTGCTCTAGCTTTTCTTCCAAAACTAAAGTTATCCTAATTAATTCTACCATATTGCTCTAACTTCTCTTCCAAAACTGGATTCATCCTAATGAGTTCTAGCAAGCTAGAAAGGGATTCACAATCAATCCTACGGTTGCTAATTTTCTTGTCGCAAAAATCACTTTCTCTAAAAATTTTGTCTTCTTAAATTTGTAAGTATATTAACTAAGGAGAAAGAAAATTTTGTCTCAATTTGAGAATCAATAATGTCTAAAGTTTCGGAAGCAAGAAATGCAACTGTGAGAAATATGGCATCATGCTTTTCCCACTTCTAAAGAAGGCATTTGATCCTTTTAACATCCAAAACACATGAAGATGAACAAATTTTTTTTGACAAGCTTTTTTTTGTTGGTTCACATGTCCTTGCTACTATTTCAAAAATATCCAATCATCCACTTTTTGGTAAGTTTATCTTCAATTGAATCAATGTTGCAAATGATGATAGTTTTTAAAAAACATAGAATACAAAAGTCTATGTCATATTCTTCAACAATGCCTACTCCTCACTCACAATCAATGAAGGAAAACATTAAGTGAAGACTTTTGAGCATTGGGTCTAACATTAGGGTTAACATATTATGTGTTTTTTTTTTCTTTCATATTTTTCCATAAAGGAAGAAAATAATCCAAAACATTACACATTTTTTTCCTAATGTTACAAGCCAAACTCCTTAATTCAATAGCCACATTAGAATCCTCTTCTATTAAGGTATTAAAAGAAGGTTTTGATTTTAGCTTCAAATTCATGGATATGGCAAAATGAAGTGCATCACTTCTTAACCAAATGACCTTTAAATTGTTCTAGGACACAAGTAGAGACAAGAGAGAAGCTATCCACAACCATTTGGCAAATGTGCCAAGTTAAGGAGGTAATATTCGGGCTATCATCTTGACTGCACTTTGTCTACTATAACAAAGTTGAATTGCATTTTCGAATTGTAGATTTTTTTGGAAAATGATAATTTTGCTTGCAAATCTATAAAACCAAAAAAACTTGTTAATTATTTCATTGGCAAGGATTTCAAGAAACATGAAAGTTCAAAAATAATAATTCTAATTGAAACAATATATTACCTTGACATACAACTATTTAGTTTTTTCCACCAACCCATGCATAATTTCTTGTGAAAATCGTCTTTTGGAAAACAACACAACTCTAGGCCATAAATGCAAATTAAATCGCTTCAACCATGGACTTTCAACAAATTGCATAGGGAAATAGTTTTTTAACAATCAACAAACCCAAGTCTTCTAGAAATTGCTTATGTTGCACATCCCTTTTTGAAAGGATCTTTTGTTGGAAAAAAGTTTGAAATGACATTGTTACATAAATTAGGTTTTTTTGGCAAGTTGATTGTTGAATTTTCTTGATTATAGCACTATTTACTTCTTCTTTAAATCATTGCAACGCTAGAATGATTTGTAAACACATGTTTTTTCAATGTTATTATGCCATTTGTTGTGTTATATAAAATTAAACCTCTCCTTGCTTGTGTTTTTGCATTAGTTATTAAGATTGGATTGTTGTAACAAAATAGACACTTCATTGTTTTGAAGCATTTTCACATCAACTTGTTTTAATGTCATTCACATGGTAAAAAGTCCAACATAGTGCATTTCTATTATGACTTTCCATTTATTTCTTTGAACATGCAAATTTTTCAAATGTTTTTAAAATTATTTTTCTTGTTTTTATGGACTTCTACTCACTTTCATTTGCAAACTTTCAAAAATTTCAAATTCACCTTCCCTTATTTCTTCTTCCATTGAAATATTGTTCATAAATATTTCACCTTCATTATTTTTGTCATTTTAGGATGATTGTTCCATTTTCAGTTTTCACAAAACCTTTAGCTTGACTAATGGGAAATAAAAATTACATAGCCATCAACTAAATCAAGGGTGCCATCATTTACAATGAACAAAGTCACTTTCTTTTTTTTCACAAAATGCAAAGGATGAAAAAAACAAATATATTGTTTTGTAAATGAAACAAAGTTCTCACCACTTGAAAACAAATGTCCACATCAAGGTTCTCCAGAGAAAAACAATTTTTTTAAAAAATGAATGAATAAAAAAACTTGCCTAGTGCAAGTTGTTAAAGGTTGATGAAGTTTATTAATTGAATTCCACACTCCATAGCTCCTACCCACACAAGAAGATGGGGGGAAAATATTCGCCAAACAAAAAGGAAGATAAATGGAACAATAACAACACAAAGGAACAACAACAACAAACCCAATTTGTACATGGTTGAACATGGTACTTGAAGTTGAAATAGTAACAATAGAGTAGTACTGAGGGGGCACACAAAACCAACAACAACACAAAGGAATAGTTACAAACTATAAGCAAGGGAAAAATGATGGACCAATGCAACAATGCATGGGAATAATGATGAACCAACAATAACACGAGGGATCAACCACACACAAATAATAACACAAGGGAATAATCACAAATGAACAATAATGCAATGGAACAACAATAAACCACCACCAATGCGAAGGTGTAACAACATAATAGTAGCGCTAAATAGCATTGATGAAAAAAAAGAAGGGCGAAGGAACAATAATGAAATAGTAATGCAAAGGAACAATGCACAAAATAAAACAAAAATAATAAATCTGAAAAAAATCCTTACATTCCATAATCACAAAACAAGTTCACTTTTCACATTTCATAAACATTACAACAACGAAAGTGTAAATGAAAAATGAAGATGCATGAGGGTGAATTCAACACCTCAAGGTTATTTATAAATGGAAAACAAAGGAAAAAACCCCTAATCCAACAACTACTATCACACCCCTTCAACAAACTCTCCTAAACCCTAAACCTTAAACCCTAACCCAACCAACTTTTAGGTTTTAAAAAGTTTGAAAACTAGACTTGGGATTAACAAATATGGCCACCTAAATCTCACATTTAGAAAAAGAAAAGGTTTAATTTTCATCGTCCTAGTTTTCACAATATTGAAAACCATTGGGTTTGTTTTCATACAAATTTTCACAAAACTAATATTCTCCAATTTTTAGTTTGAAATTTGAATAAAGGGGTGATAATAGCCCAACACTGAGCTATACCAATCTTGGGTGGTTTCTCAAGAATTGGTTGAAAATCGTCCCAATTTTTACATCAATTTTCACCTTGAATCCCACCAATTTCATTAGATCCCATACATGGGTTGGAAATTGGGCACCCCTATTCTCATTGAATTGAGAACTAGGTATCATGAATACTTGGCCAATTGTTTTTGTTTTAAAAAATGATACTTGAGTAGGGTAATAGGAACCTATTTGGTTCAAGTTTTTAGCCTTTATGCATAATAAAAAATAAAAATTATAATCAAATGACTATTTAATTTTGACATTTTGGGTGGGCACATAAGGTATCCAAGGTCTAATAATTTTTTAGAATTTCCGTAGGCAAAAAGTTTTTATAGAGGTTGGGTGGTTTAAGGCAACTATGGTTTCAATTTGAAGCAAAGTTTTTTTCTCTCCCCTTCCCTCTTTCAACAAAAGCATCAACTTCATTTGAATAAAAGGAACCCAAGCTCAAGCTTAGGCCCACTTTTTACTTCTTTTTTTTACACATCATAATTTATATTAAATTTTCAATTTGCATTAATGAGTTTTAATTTTTTTTAGCTTGTTTGTTATGTTGCTCATTGTTGCTCACTTGCACATTTTGCACTTATTCCTACTTGTCATGTGCTCTTGCATGTTCATTGCCTATTTGTATGGTTCTTGCCTATTTGTTGATTTTTTCGTGTTTTTCAACACCTATTTATGTTGTTCTTGCTTGCTCATTTCCTTCTCAAGATGCTCTTGCATACTTGTTGCCTTCTTGTTGCCTTCTTGTGCCACTTGGCACTTGTTCAACAATGCCTCATGCACCCACTAAAACTTATGCTTCATGCTTGTTGATGCTTTAGGTACCTGTTGAAATGCAAGCTTCCTCCTCATTGATGCCTCATATACCTATTGAAATTCAAACTTCTTGTTCATCACATACTTGTTGTTGTTGGTGTTGTTGTTGTTTGCTTGTTGTTTCCTTATGTGTGGTATTTCCCCTTTCTTGCTCATGTAGGTTGCGGAATGAAAAGGCAATCTATCATAAATGCTAGAAGTTTTTTATTTTATGTTTTTGGTTTTCTTGTTTGTATGTACACATAACAGTTTAAAGGAGGTTGAATCGCAAGGAAAGGATTTTTTATGGTGTCCAAAGAGAAATTGAAGTCCTTGTCTTGGTGCATCCAAGGCATTAAAAATCTTCAAAAATGGATCAAAATTGAGAAAATCATGGTCCCTTGAAAATAGGAGGTTAAAAAGTTGAAAAGGAAAATCTCACAACATTTGGAAGCTAGTAACCAAATAGAAAAACATTTTTTGGACCTTGTTATGTTGCCCTTGGCATTCAAAGATGAATTTTAGGATTATGTTGGTGTTCCCATAACACTTGAAATCTATTAAAATGAACAAGAGATGGGGAAATCATGAGTTTTTAAAGTAAGATGGGTTTAAGAAAAGGAAAACATGTTTTGTAATTTGTAAAATTCTATTTTCTTCCTACTCTTTCTTAATTAATCCTTTTCTATTGTATATATATTTTTGTAAAGAATAAATTAACATTCCCATAACATTTCAAATCACTCAAAATGAAGAAGATATGAATAAATGTTCAAGTATTGGCCAACATTTGGTTATAGGTGTTTCTATGTATATTTCAATAACATTTTCTTTTCTAGTTGTGTGGATTATGGAACAAGCCAACACATAGGAATCACATCATTTTGGTAAGTATTTGTTTTCATTTTTGTGCATTTCAATTGGTTTTTTACAAATTTTATTTTGGTTTTCTAAATTTTCTATCTTGTTTTTCCTATGATTTTGTAGTAGTTTTTGTTTCTTGCATTTTTTCCTTTTTTATGTTTTATTTATTTTTCATTTATTATTGGCATCTTTAATGATTGTTTTGGTTTCTAGTTTTTTAAAAAAAAATTGTTTTGTTATGATGTGCATATTTTGCAACTTGGCAACATCTTTTTATTTTAAATTTTCATTTTAAATAATTAATAAATTTCTATCATAATGAGGAAAGGAAAAATGAATTCATGATTTGTTTTTTACCTTACATACCATTAGTTTTGCATCCTTTTAAATGCTTCTTCTCATGTAATGTCTTTGATATTGTTAGGTTTGTTTTTATTTTCCACTAATTTAAGCAAAACTATTGTGATTGTTGGAAAAGATATGGAACAATTGTTTCAAAATGAAATTAGGTCATTGGACATTTTTATGAATGAAGTTGAAAGGAACAATGAACCATTTGAAAAAAGATCTATTTTTTTTCAAACCCCCAAACTAAATCCAACAAAATTTCACAAATTGAAAAGGAACCAAAATTTTTTTAAACAATTGCATGTTGAAAGAAAAAATATGGAGGCTTCATAATCAAAATTTGTTATGTTGGTCATTTTATTATATAAGTGACAATGCAAAAGATGATAACCAAGTTCCTCAACTAATGAAATGTCATGTATGTTATCTTAATTTAATAATTGTTGCAAATTCTACAACAAATTTGAGAAAAGGAATTATTTCATATTTTAAAACATATGGAAGAACAACTTTTTAAAAACATGTGGATGAAGATCATGTTGTGCTTGCAAAGAAATTTGAAGAGGAAGTGAAGAGTTTTGCCAAAACAAATGTTGTAAAACAAATAACTAAAAAACAAATATAACATATTTGGAACTTCCATTTAAAACTTTTTTGGTTCCATAGTCCCTTTTAGAAAAGATGAACCACAACAAAAAGATTTTTTGGAAGATTTGGCACGATTAACAATGAAAAACCATTTTCCAATGTAATTTGTTGAAAACATATGGTTAAAAACATTTGCAATGCATTTATGTTCAAGATTGTTGTTTCCATATATAAAAAATTCTCACAAGAAATCTTGCTTGGGTTGTGGGAAAATGCAAATAGAAATATGTTTTGCCAATACTAGAAGATTGTATTTCCATATCAACTAGTTTTGATATGTGGATGTGTCATGGAACATGTGATGTTTTTTGTTTTTGCGATCAATTTAATTGTTTGAAACATCAAAGACTTGATTGCAAGTATTGGCAAGAAATTTGACTAAGCTATTGGATTAATCCAGATTAAGGAAGCAAACAATTGCTTATGTTAAAGCTAAAAGATCAAACTTAAATGTTGTGACTAATGTTTTCAAGTATGTTGTGTGCTATGAAACTTTGGGTTTGCAAGAAAGTTTTCAGGGCTTCTACTTAGGCCATGCTTTCTTAAAGGCTTGTTAGTATGGGACAACAAAAGAAAAAATGTGAAATTTTTTCAAGGAAATGTCCATTAGTTGTTTGGAATTAGATTCGTAGAAATGTGTAACATGACCAAAAAAATCTAGAAAGGGAAACAAGAATGGAACAAAACTTCTATTGCTTTTAATCTTCACCCATGGAAGCTAAACATTTTATTGAAAACAAGACAATTTTCTTTGAATTATTTTTTTAATTTTGTAATTTCTTGTAATTATTTTCTTATTGGAATGCTAACATGCTGCACGGTGGTCTGCAAGCAAAGTGATATTATTTGAAGAAACTTTGCAATATTGTGAGGCAATTATCCATTATTATAGTAAGCAGACTACTATAAGGATAAGTGTTTGTGTCCCAATTCCCTTTACTTGGCATGTTGCACAAATAGTTGTTGATGTTATTTCCCCTTGTAGTTAGTGCATGTGTATTGAACCAATCTCATGAACATCAGCTCTTCACCAATGCATTTCATTTTGCAATAACCATGAGCACAAAATTGATGGAAGAATTGAAAAATCCCCCTAACAAAAGAATGGATGAAGATCTTGGGATGGTTAATGAATTAACCTTGTTGGCTTCAAATATATAAAAAAATCTTTGTTGTTCTTCATTTTATTTTATTTTGGAAAAATATGAAAAAATATATATACATGTTCTTGCTATAGTGAGCTAATGAAAGGACTTGTCAACATGGAGTTGTTGTCTTTTAGACATTATCATGTGGATATTAAAAAGATTAAATGTCCTTTTCAATGGTGGGAAACATGAGTCACTATTTCCTATTGTTTGTTCCATTGTCAATAGTTTAAGTTTTTGGCATTCCAAGATCACAAATAAAATATTTAACACATTTTTTCATTAGTTGGAATTCTTATGAACTTTAGGAGATGTCATTTACAATACATTAAAAAATAGATTTTTGTAAATAAGAATTGGCCTAATGATTATAAAGTTGATTATTAAACACCCTTTAGTTTAGTGAAGGTTAATTGAGATGGATATGGAGTTAGAAGAAAAATTAAAGAATTTTGAAAGATCCCAATGTGGTTCCCCATGGTCCCGATGTGTTTTGTAAGATGTTCCCAATAGCACTTCATTTTTCCCAATGTGGTTCCCCACGTTCCCGATGTCTTTTGTAAGATGTTCCCAATAGCACTTCATTTTTCCCAATGTGGTTCCCCACGTTCCCGATGTCTTTTGTAAGATGTTCCCAATAGCACTTCATTTTTCCCAATGTGGTTCCCCACGTTCCCGATGTCTTTTGTAAGATGTTCCCAATAGCACTTCATTTTTGTCTATATCCCATATTGTTTGGCCGGGGTTAAACTTGCATGTGTATAAACCCTAAAGGGAGGAGATAGTGCATTTGGGGGCCCAAAGCATGACCAAGCATGCATATATTTTTTGGGGTGAGGGAAGCATATTTAGGCTTCTATGTTGGGGAGTGCCCGAGGTTCCAAAATATTGGTGGTGGGCCAATCAAAATGACTCATTTTAAAAGAAGAGGGGGGGAAAAGAACTTATTGGTGCATCCATCACTATTTAATAGAAGCAAAATAAGTACCTCCATACTTATAATACATTTGTATGCCTAAATCTTTTAGCACCCTTTCATATTTTGTAAGCAATTTGTGGCAATCTTTGGCTAATTTTTTTTTTATAAAAAAAAGGTTAAAAAAGCAGATTTATATTTTTTTCTAAAATTAGGGAATTTTGGCAGAATATTCTTTCGGAAAAATAGTTTTTTGCAAAATGACCAAAATGTGGCCCCCAAAAAAAAATCATCAACATTTGGAGTTTCATCCCATTATAAAATGGATGAATGCATCACTATTCTTAACAACGGCCTAAACTCTAAACCTAAACCCTAAAAAACCCTAAACCCTACTCACTGCAACACTTGCAAACCACATGGAAGAGTCAAGATGGATCCTAAAAATGAAATAAATAAAATAAAAAAATATATGGAAAGGAGCAATAAATGTGTAAGTATGTCAAATGTAAAGAATAGATTGCAAAGAATTATACAGGACAAACATGCTCCAAAAAAATTAATTTAATTAATTTAATTAAATTAATTTTTTTTGGAACAACCCAATTCACATATATAAGCATCCAATGATTTTTATCCATAATTTATATTGGCCTCATGGATGGGCCCATCATGCATCATAGGATTCCCTTTGAGCAAAAAAGGGTGAAAAGTCTAAAGCATATAAACCCAGGTTGGGCCCATCCCAAAGTTCATAATAATAATAATAATATTATTATTATTATAACTTCCATACTGCCTCAGTCTGCTTTCTGCCAAAGGGTCCCATCCACATGGGGTTGCCCATTAAAAGTTTTTTCCTTACTGCCCGCACTGCCCCCCCTGCCTTCCCCATGCCCCAAGATATGATGACTCTGCTGGACTGCTGCTTTCTGGGCAGTCTTTTCTCATCCTTTGAAATCCAGCTGTGTGTGGACTTGGTTTAAGTAAACTAGATTAAATCCACTTTTTTAACAGAATAATTTGGCATATTTTATTCTCAATTTTTTTACTCAAAATAATTTATATGTATCTTTATTACACACACACACACACATAAATATTTATTGGGGCACAATTATTTTATTTTATTTTTGGAAATTTTTCCAAAATTATTATAGCATTGTAAAAGTCCTAACTAAATGTAAACTCTTTCTTCAAGTTCCCCCTCCACCCCTTAACCTAAAAAAGAAAAAAAAAAAGAAAAAAAGAAAAAAAGAAAAAAAGTGTGCTTGTTGTAGCTCCACCTCATTGGATGCCCACAAAAGAAATTCAAAATTCAGCCCCTTGTGTTTGTGGAGTACAATTGGGAGGGGCAATCATCATATTACAGAGAGATATCCTTCCACACATGTCTGGTTGAAGAAGAATGAATTCATAATTTTGAAGAAAATTTCCATGAATTTTGGAACAACAAGCCAAAATAATAATAAATAAATAAATAATTAATTAATTAATTAATTCCTGAAGACTCCAAAAAAGATTCTCTATTTTCTCTAAAAACATTTAAAATGGTAGCCTAGTGAGGCCAGCAGCTTGACTAAAAAACAACACAATTTTTATTCAGACTCTACCTACTCTGCTTTAGGGTTTTTTTTTTACCCCCAGTACACTGACTAAAAGATGCCACTTCTGCAGCACCACCTAAACCCTAAACCCTAAACCCTAAAAAATCTGATCTCCTCTGGTTTGGTACCTACTTTACTTACTCTCTTTCTTCTCCCTTTCATCCCATTCTCTCCTACTGCCAGAAGCACAGCAACAACAGAGCAGAGCAGAGGTAAGCAGCCCTCTCAAGAGTACTACTACTAGGCTAGCTAGCAGCCAGCTCTCTGTACCTTTGATCTTCTTCTTTTTGTATAAACTTGTTCCTCAAACATGTCAGGAATTAACTGCAAAATATGGGGTTTTTTTTTTTTGTTTTTTTTGTTTTTGAAGTTTGGACCAGTGATTTTTTTAATTGTTATTATTATTATTATTATTATTATTTCCAAATTTTTGTGTTGTAGCTGAAGTGGTGTTCATCACCCATAAGACAATCTCATCAAATCTGGCTATAAACAAATTATGAAAGTCAATTTTTTTTTTTTTTACTTTCATCCTACTATATTATTGTTTCCTACCTACTGGAACTTAAATACAGAATTTGGCAAAAAGAAAATTATTAAATTGAAAATTTGGCAACTAGAGAAAACCCTTTAAAAAACATTGCTGGCTAGTTGGAACCTCACAAAGCTTGTAGCACATGGCAAACAGCTTTCTTTTCCTTTCCTCTGATCAACCATCCCAAAAGCAACCCACTAACATGTCAATTTTATATGTAATATAGAGTAAATAAGTTACTTCACTACTTTTAGAGCATAGCAGGTTTATTTTTCATTATTTTTATTTTTATAATATCGATTTTTTGGTGAAAAGAAGATTTAATAATTTTATTTTTTAATTCTTGCTCTTCATTTTTATTTTTATTTTAATTTTTCATGTTCATCTCCTCCTCCTCCAAACTCCCAAAAAAAATCAAAAGAAAGAAAAATGGAAGTGGAGTACCTTTCTTCTTCTTCTTCTTCTTCACAAGCCAGAAAAATAATAATAAATAATAAATAAATAAATAAAAGGCTAGCCCCTATCTTTGAGGGCATTACCCAATGTGATGATAATCCACAAGAAGAAAATTATTTATATATATATAATTTATTATTATTATTATTATTTTTTCCCCCTTTGATAAAATAAAATACCTTTTTCTAAGGAAAAGTCTGCTGGATAAGGTACCACCTCCAAATACGCTAGAAATTCTATTTTCTAGCGATTTGTTTTGTTCTCTTGTGAGGACAGCCTGCGGAGGACCCTTCCAAATCTGCAAGGTCTGGTTCCAGACTGATGAAGAAGACCTTACAAGATCTGCAAGGTCCTCTGACAACTCTGGTAGGTAAGTAGGTAGGTACCTCAGGAAATCCATAAGGTACTCTGCAATGTAAATGTTTACCAGATGTGAGATCATCTGTAATAGCCAGGAGAAGCACTGGCTTTTTTTTTCTTTTTTTTTAAATTTTTTTTAAAATAATTTTATTTTAATATAAAGTTCAAATTTTTTTAAATTTTAATTTATTTTATTTATGTGGAAAATTTTCGTTATTTTTCGACAAATAAATTGGGAAAATTTTGTAAATTTTTTCTTTTAGTGGAAATTAGACTAATTTGCAATGTTGTGCTATCTATGAGTAGGGTTTTGTTGTGGACCCAACTGTTAGTTATTACAATCATCATCATATTGCATGCAAAACTGAGGTGCAAAAAAGCCTGGGCTCTCTAGCTAGCCTACTGGATAACAATGTCAACCCATCTATGATGATGGGTTGGACAATTGCTCCAAACCCTAATTCCTGGATTTGGGCAAAACCTAATTGGTGGCATTTACAAATATTGGGTGTGTGGGTTATTTTTCCCCCATTTGCTATTAGGTACTTGTGAAGAGCATGAGAATCAAGAATAAGCTTAAACATAATCCCAATTATGGTCAAAAGGATTTTAAAAAAAACACACATACTAACATGAAAGTAGTAGGTGAAGGTGAGAAGACATGAGAAAACAAACACAAGGACTACATACATTTGGTGGGTTATCATTGACATCATGATCATGAAGCTTTAGTATCAGATGATGAAAGAATAGGGGCTTGGTTAAAACATCATCCCTCCTCATAGGTTCATATTATTATTATTGTTATTATTATTATTCAAATTGAATGATTGGGGGTAACTCATGAGGATATGAATATTCATGGCAAAAAAACTTTTGTTAGAGAAGTTATCCCAATTGGTGAATAGATACGTCGGTAGTCTGAGCTCCCAATTGATAGGCTACACACCGAGTGTAAGGAGTTGAGGAGTTCAAATTGAAATAAATAACAAAAAAGATATAATTTTTTTAAAAAAAATTCATTAAAAAAAAGTTCCCAAAAAATTGATCATATAGGTAGTTCACAAAGAAAGAAAGGAAAAATAAAAATAAAATAAAATAAAATAAAATAGTATATATATGTTTGTGTGTGTGTGTGACATGTGTGTTTTGTGGTGTGTGCACACCTGACTAACTGAAACTGGGGAAGAAGAAGCCTGACAAAGTCAAGCAGCAGCAGCAACAGCAAAGTTTTGAGCAGTAAGTAGCAAAAGAGGCAGGCAGAGAGAGGCCCAAATCACCAACTCTTTTTTTGGCTATCATAATATTATTGTAATAAATAAATATTTTCTTGTTTTTTCCCCTTGTGGGCAAAATAAGTAAATAAATAAGTAAATAACTAAATAAATAAATAAAATCATCACTAGGTGGTACCTAGGTATTCTTTAAGACCCACTATCATCATTATTAATTATGTTAATAACCCCACCCACCAATGATTTCTTTTTTCTTTTTTCTTTTTTTGGGTCAATTTTGTGATATAGCCAAAATGGCGATCATCCATGGGAAAAATTCAGCCAGATTTGGCTACAAGCTAAATATGAAAGTAAAGACAAAATAATTTTGTATATATATTTTTTGTTTACCTACCTACTTTGAACCATGTATGTATAGAAATCTGGCAAATTTTCTTTAAATTTGGGTAAAAATTCTGGCTATTGAATATCTTTTTTTTAAACACTTAATTTTAGCTCTTTTATTTATTTATTTATTTGAAAAATCTCTTTTTGGCTAATGTACCTACCCTACTCGAACCGTGTATAGAAAATCTGTCAATTTTTCTTAAATTCTGGTCAAATTTCTAGCTATTGCAAATCCCCAAAAAGCACTAGAATTTTGCCACTTTTTAGTTTTTACTAAAACTATTTTGTCTCCAGAAAGCACTTGAATTTTACCACTTTTATTTTGATTTAAAACTAAATAAATCTGACTCTCTCTCTCTCTATATATGGCTATGTATATATAGCCAGTAAAAAATTAAATTGAATTAAAAGGCTGCTACCACCCACCAACCAAACAGAACTTCGTCATCTTCTTGTTCTTGTTTTTGCTCTTGTAGGCTGCTGTTGCTGCTTGTTGCTGTTGCTGCCGCTACTAGGTATCAAGAACAACATCAATTTGCTGTAGAAAACATCTGCTGCTGCTGCTGCTGTTGTTGGTGTTTTTTTTGAAGAAGAAGAAGCTGAGAATGATGATGTTGCTGTAATAGTTAGTAGAAGAAACAACAAACAACTCTTGTCCAAGAACCCTGAGAACAAAAAGGGCCTGAGAAGGAGAGAACCAACAACACAATTGCAACGGAAATGCAACTCGCTTCACCTCCTCCTCCTCCTCTTTCCTCCTTCTGATCCAAAGCAGCTGCAGGCAGTGGGGCAGTGGGAGTGTTTGTGGATTGATTCTGCTGCTGCTGCTGCCATGGAGCTGCTGCTGCGTTCAAGGCCCAGTCCAGCAGCAGCAGCAGCAGCCAGCATAGCCTTCAGATTGAATCCAAGTCATGAGGAGGAGGAAGAGGAGGAGATAGGAGTAGCTATGGCGGGTTCATCATCAGCAAATGCTGGAATGGGTTGGCCTTTGGGTTTGAGGTCTTGCATGGTGGCACAGGACGCAGCAAGTCCTCGGGTAGCCGAGGAAGAGAGCAGTGCATCCATTGCAGCAGTGGCAGCAGCAGCAGCTCAGACATCATGGTTGCAAGCAGCTCGACTTGTTGAAGAAGCAGCAGCAGCAGCTGAGCAGCATAACTTGGTGGGGGGAAGCTTCAACCGTTTTCCTCCTTACTTGTCAGACGCAAGCGTGAGTGCAGCAGAATCATCGGAATCTGATTCCGACTTTCAGAGTGAAACGGTGACTTCCTCTAGCTTCTTTAAAGACTCCAGGAGAATCACCCTTGGTAGCCTCATTGGGTTGCCCATGGAGTATTCGGATTCAGGGAGAGCAGCAGCAGGAGGCATACATCATCATCATCTGGTGGACACCCATAACCACGGAAGAAGACGCCCGGGAGGGAGGTGGAGCTTCACCATAGCTAATAGAAGCTGTGGAATCCGAGAGCTTCTTGGATCATGTGGCAACTGCTTGCAATCAAGCCTTGGAGAGAGTCTGTCTGAGGTGATCCTCATGGACCCACGACATCCAATTGGCATGTCTGGCCAGTCTCTTGCAGCATGTCTGGAGCTGGAGAGACGCGGTGATGCTGCTCTGCGGGACGGAGCCAATCAAGCTGCAAGCTCAGCTGATGGTGACAGGAGGAGGAGCAGCCCTGAATGGAGTGCCACCCAGTTTGTTTCTTGTGACAGTTTGCTGTCAGATGCTGAAGAAGAAGAAGAAGAAGAAGCAGAAGAGGAGGAGGAGAAGAAAGGATATGGAAGTGAGCAAGCTGCAACTCCTTTTTCTCACTCCACTTTCTCCACTTCAAGGAACTCCAATGCCATCAATGGGGTCCAAAGATCCTCCTCAAGCACAATGAAGTCCTTTTTATCTACCATCTGTTGTCACATGCATCCACACCAACAACCTTGACAACTCTCTCTCTCTCTCTCTCTCTCTTTCAAGGTATGCACAATTTCTTCCCCAAGCTCCCATACAATACAATAACCCATTGCCTTGTTTGTATGAACCCATCCTGATAGTCTGCAGATGCTGGGACAAAGAACGGTGCATGTAGCAGCGTTGATTGTTGCCTTGGGTTAGTTCAGATTTGGAAGTTGTATGATCTCTTGCTAAGGATGGATGGCCTTAACCCTAACCCTGAAGAGAGCAGGAAGCCCTGGAATCTTCTTCTTCTTCTTCTTCTTCTTCTTGTAGCATCTGATGTAAGTAATGCTCCTGAAGAGGGTTGGTGTGGCAGCGGTGTTTTTTTACACAACATGTGATTGATGAATCTTAAGGGAAAATGTGATCTTGGGCAGGATCAAATTTTGTCTCCTGTTCCTTCTTCTGTTTGTCAAAAAGTGGAAGGGTCTCCTCCTGTTGTGACTGGAAGCTATGATGATGTATGCAATGGAGAGCTCTGCAAGCAAGAGCTTCACTCCTGTGTAACCAATCATGGTTTGGGCAATTTCATTCACCACAATTGAGTATGTGACGATAGATGTCGCTCAGCTTGGAAGAAGTCCTTGCCACTCTCATTTTAAGCTGCCCTAGTGAATTGGGTCAAGGATTTGCTGTTCTTCAGTAAAATTTCCTTTATGCAATTTAGGCCCAAATTTTTGTGGAATCCGGAAGAGTAGACAAAAAGGCACATGCATGCCAAAGTAATGGGGTCTTCATAATAAGATTTGTTCTCTGTATGATAAAAGTGATGGATGATAGTACTATGTCCCAATTCTGAGGAGATGGCACCTTGTTCAGGTGGTGAAATTCTGGAATGCTTCTACAAATAGGAGGAAGGTGATGCAGAAATCGGGGGGTGTCAAGAGGGAGATTGATGACCCCTTTGTGAGTCCCAAACTCTCAACCAAACCCATATGTAGCAGATTGGATTGACGATTGTGGTACAGGATTCGGTGGGTTTTGGTTAAGGTTGGTTCAGCTGCACCACTTTGTGTCAGACTTAAAATAAATTGACAATGGTGTATGTATCTATCTCCTTGTGCGCTACTGTGAAACCATGGCCTAAAGTAACAAGGTCTGGCGATAATGTGCAAGTCAGGAGACCTGTAAATGTGTTTGCTGTTGCAGACAGTAGTAGTAGTCTATTCATGCTCGTTAAATTGTAGAAAATTTGTGAGCTTTCTTTTTATGCTTGCAGTTCAGAGCTTCTCCTCAAGTCAGGGTAACAGATTTTTGTTGAATATGTTGGGGCTTGAAAATTCCTCTCCATTGGCTCTTAAGCTACATCTGCTGAAGCTCTACTTCTCAAGCCTAGAAGAAGCTGAAGGGAAGAGCCAGTTCTCCTCAAGTAAAGGACCAGGCCTGATGGAGGAAGGAGCAAAACCAGCTCTTGGGGCATCTGCAATAACATGTCATCTACTAGGGTCTAAAGAACCCTATCCCCTCACAAGAATTCATATGAACACATACATCAACAACAACAACATAAATCTAGATGGTTTTACAAGTATGTGATATAATAATCTACCAAAAGTTTTGTGCACAAAAGTCATATAACTCACAAATCCTTTTGGTCCCGAGTGAATTTGTGTGACATCTTTCCCAACATTTTTTGAGCTGCAAAAACCTTATGTTATTAGAATCAATGATAGGGTGATAAGGCAGAGTCAGTGTCAAGTACTCAGTGGTCTAAGAACTTTGTCATGCCCTGGTGGAATCTCAGACAACACCCCAATCTACGGAGAAAAACTAAACTTCACACAATTCACTCACTCCTCAATTTGGTGTGTGCACTCAAAGCATCTGAAAATTCTCTTTCTATGTCATCTCCATTGTCTATCTGTCTGCTTATCAAGGATTCTGCCTTAGCAGAGTCTTGCTATGAGCCAGCCAGCACCATGGGGATGGAAGAGATGCAAGGCTTGCAGCATTGCATCCTGAATGCCTTCTCTTCTGCCAGTTGAAAACAGCTGCCTTCAAGAAGTACTGATTCTCAATGTCACTGAAGTCTTTTTTGTTATGTGATCATCCTTGAAATTACTGCAACTGATTTGTAAAAATTGCCCTTATTACCATTCACTAGACATGCCTTTGATGCATTCAATCTCTCTGGAGACTATGGAAAAACTCGAAAAAACCCAAATGCTGCATGGAACTGCATCAACCCAGATGCTGCATGGAACTATATCAACAAGGAAGATGCAGTATCCGTTGCTGCTTTGGCATAACATGGCCAGGGTGAAATGTTCCTCAGAATATCACGAATCAGAATCAGCAAAGAGCCCAGCTATGAACAATCTGCTTTTGGCAACAATGCTGTGAACATCATTCAGATTCCCAAAGAGAAACTGTAGTGATGGGCGTCATTGCAACCATCAACAAAGATCAGAGAAACTGTAATGATGGGTGTCATAGCAACCATCACAAAAGATGAATATAAAAATTGGTGTATTTTTAGAGGGAATTCTCAGTACCATCCCCCATCACAAGAAGGCCATTTTACTAAACCCAGTTTTGTGTGAATACTTCTTCTGCAGAAGTTTGTGATCAGCAACGTGTGACCCTGGTGTAAGGTCCCTCCTCTTTTCTAAGAAGCATATTCACAGAGATGATGTGACCCTTAGCGGTAAGGTTCCTACTGCCTCACTCCTAAATAGTAGGTGTAAGATCCCTCAGATATTCACAGATATAAGGTGCCCTTCAAATACCTTTAGGAAATTTCTTGCAGTGCTTTACAAGAAGACAAGAAGACTACCAAGGTTTTTTCTACATGATAGATTACCAAGGTGCAATCCAACAATGTCAAGTCAGTTGGAGTTCATTCACAACTGAGTCATAACCAGCTTCTAATAGATGGTGTGTTGGTGACTGCTTTTGTTCACTCTGGCCAAAACCCTAGACCTTTGGCCATTCGAGAGAAAGTTATCTGCACCATCTTCTTCTTCTTCTTCAATGATCATCACCATCATCTTCACCACTAGCATCACGGTCTCATCCTCCTCATTGCCAGCGCCACCAGCATCATCATCTTCAACACCACCACTACCACCATCATCATGGAAGACATCAAATCAGCAATGGATCCTTATTGGAGGCAGTACAAAAGTATTGCTTGCTTCTTCTTTTTTCCTGACTGCCCATTTGCCTGTCCAAGATGTATTTGGAGGTGCCCATCGTCCAGGGCCCTGTAAGCACATCTTGGTGTCCATTACAAGGCCAAGAGGTGTACAATAAGGCTCAAAGTGTGGTAATCGACAGCACCAAAATGTGTCTGGGCATCATCCATCTTTTAATGATGGATTGGGACAAAAAGCAGACAAGGAAAAAAATTGAAAGAAGCAAGCAATTCTTTTGTACTGCCTACAATAAGGACCTATTGCTGATTTGATGTCTTCCCCATCATCATCATCATCATCAACTTCATCACCTGTCACCATCATCACCGCCATGCTTCAATCGACCCCACTCTTTTGAATAAATCTTCACTTGGCTCTTTCAAACAGTTGATGGATGCCAAGTAGAACAAGGGAGATGGTGATGGTGCTAACACGTGTGATGTGAGGATGCCCAGAATCTTGGTGGGTGGTGCCTTTGCTTTTTCTTTTCTTTTGATGCAATTCAAATGTGACAAAACCTTAAAGCCACACATGAAAGGTAGATTTCCTGAAATTGGTACACCCATTTGTGCAAAGCTATTCGATGATTCGCTTTTTTGTGTTTTCATAAATTGCAATGCTTGAGCATATTAGGTACTACATTGCCCATACATAGGGATTGTATGCTTGTCTTTTTCCTTCTTCTTCTTCTTCTTTTGTGTTGTTTGTAGAATGGTGGGGATCTTTCTCTAATAGTTAAAAACCTTTTGATGTTTTGTCTCTCTTGTTAAAGGGAATGGGCAAGGAGGGGATGGAGAATATTCCTTTATTGCCTAGAGGTTTTCTTTCATTTTTTTGTGATGATGCAAATTTAGCAATCTTTTTGCCAAAAAACAACAACATTGGTCAAATTTTCATTATGAAATTAAATTCCCAATTTTCCCCTTTTTTTTATAATAAATCACAAGATTTGTCCCAAAAAAACTTGATCACGGCCCTCGACAACTGGCTTTGAATGATTTTAAACTAATTTTCTTTTACATAGGGTAGCATTAAAAAGATTTTTTTCAAAGGTCATGACTTAATTTCAAGGAGTTTAATGTTGGTAGTTCTTAAAATTGGTATATTTTCTGTTCCCAATGTGTTCCCCCAGATGTTCCCAAGTTGAACTTTGGAGGCCCCACTCATCTAAATAATACAAGGATGATTAAGTACACAAATCAATAAAGGTGATGAATTTTTTAATGTGTAATTTGTTTAATTGCTAAATTGCACACATGTATGAAACCTATCACTAAATCTGGGGATTCCTTCTCCATTTAAAGTTTATTTCCAAAGGTGAATGTTGAAAATTTTGCAATCTAGGATGAAGGTCTCTTACTTTGTTCTTAGGAAAATAATCCCATTAGACACATGCTAAACCCAATTGTTATAGAATGGTAGAATATTTCACCATCATATTGCCAAAAATGAGTACTATGGTACTTGCCATTAAACACAACAAAAGAAGAGCATTCATGCTATCTATGACATATATATGAACAACTTTTGTTAAAGCCACATTTTCAAAATCCATGATTTTTGAAGAGTTTTCCAACTTATATACACACATGTAACCTTCAAAATTCAGCTACTTGATTATTGTAATATTTATACAATGTAGTCTCCACATTTGTCTACACATCGATATTAGTTGTATTCCTTGTTGCTCTATGTGGTTCATATATCATGATCCCATGTTATTTTCAATTTACACATACAATGGTTATGCCAAAATCACATGTGCTATTTATTACCCATGCAATTTTTGCATGCACACACACACACACCTCTAAGGTAACATTATTTAATTTCAGATGTAATTTATTTTGTGTGGTTCATGTTCATGAATTTGATATGCTTCAGATAATCATTCGTCTTAACAAAAAGAGCTTTGAATCACCAACATAGGGAAAAACCTAAGGCCAATGGAAATAGGGCCAAAGTTTGTCTATGCACATAAAAACATCTAATAGGAAGGTCTAAAGTAGGGTATTTTAGCTTTAAAAGTGTTGAAATGATTGTTTTACACAAATGATGTATGGTTAACCTAAGTGGATGTGGAAATGAATGGTAATTTAAATAAACCTCAGCATGAAATTTGGGATTGTGATTCCATGTGTCGGTGCAAGTTAAGCACATGCACTGAAGAATGCAAGGATGTTGGAGTCAAATATCAATATTATTGATCCAAGTATAAGGTGGTGCATATTTATCAAAATGGATACAATGCAAGAGTATTGTTGCTTTGAACTTCAAATGTCAACGATTGCTTACCCATTTTTTTTTAGAGTTAATTGATTGTTGTAGAATGAATAAACATATTATTATGAGAAGGTTCGTAATGGAAACACTTTGTTTGATGGCATGTAAAATAGTGTTGGATGGGTATCATAAAAGAAGTGAGAATCAATTAGGGTTTCAAGTTAATTTTCACCTTGAATATTTCAAGGCATGACTAAAGGTGATGTTGTTTTTGAAACCCATCTCATTGGGTTGAAAATTGGTCATTTGAAGTCTTTTCATTTAAAAATAAATAAATTACAACCTTGTTAAGATATTAGGGTAGGTATATTAGTTGGTAGTTGGTAAATAGGGTTAGAAATCTTTTTTTTTTCAATTAAGTTTTTTGAAGAGGGACCACAAAGTCATTGCTTATGCAACAACTTCCTTGTAACTTTTTTTATTATAAATAAGTTTAATGTTTTGTGTAAATTGATTTTTGAATGTGTGTGTTTTTTTGTTAATGTAGGTTGGTTTTGATTTCAGTAATCTCCTTGTTGTGTACTCTTGTTATTTTTGATCATTTCCTTATTGTGCACTTTTGGTATTCTTTGATTTTTTCTTGTTTTGCATTCATGTATTTTTTGTCATCTCCTTGTTGTGTGTTTCTGATGCTCTTGGTCATTTCCTTGTTGGCCATCCTTATTGGTTGTTGGGCCTTGGCACCTCTTTGCTATGAGCTCCTATTGTTTTTCAATACTTCCATATTATGTATTTCTATTAGTTTTCAGTGCTTCCTTATTGGGCATTCCTATAGGTCTTGAACACCTCCTTGTTTTGCATTTTTAATGCTCATTCACACTTCTTTATTATGCACTCTTAATGTTCGTTAATATCTTTTTGTTTTGCACTCTTAGTATTCATTGGCACCTCCTTTTCTTTGTGTTTTTAGTGATTGTTAGCATTTCCTTACTACACATTCCAATCCAAGTATCTCCTATGACATCTTTGTCATCTCCTTGCTATGCATTTTTTTTTTGTTTTTTAATGTTTCCTTGTTGTGTGCTCTTGGTGTTCTTTGGTCCTTTTTAGATTGGTATTTCCCCCTTTTTTTTTTGTGCATGTGTGGAAGATTTTTTTTAGTTTCTTCTTCAATTCCAAGCTTCAAAGTATTTATTGTATTTTTTTTTTTAAGTCAATTTTCTTTTTCATTGCATGTTGTATGTTTTCCCATTGTATTTCAAATGTGGGTTTTCATTGTATTTTGCAATTTTAAAAAAAAAATACTCTCCATTTTTTTGGGCCGTATGTTTTGTAGTTTATACTTTAAATAAGACACTTTAGAAGAAATAAGACATAGCAAAAGAAATAACATAAACAAATGGAACAAATGAAATATAAACAAACTTTCAAAATTTTCATAAAGAAAAATATGGAAATGTCATAATAGAAATGCAATTTGTTGGGTTTTTTTTTTATGAATGGTGACAAAGAGGTTGATGCTGGAAACTTTCAAGTTTGAGATGTTTACTTTGTTACAATAGTCATGTGCATGCTCCTAATCCAAGCACCAAAAAAAATTAAAAATGACTTATAACATATTTCTAAAACATATGGAATATTGGCTTTGAAAAAACATGTTGATGTAAATCATGTTGTAATTATCAAAAAATTTGAGAAAAAAGTAAATGGTCCAATAAAAATAACTCTCAAAAAACAACCAACAAATAAAACGCTTAATGTGTTAAGCAATGCAATATTTATGTTTTTTTATTGTTAAACATCTTTTCAAAAAGGATGATGAGTAGTAAATATATTTTTTGCAATACCTTGGCCTTCTAATTGTGAAAAATCAATTGTCATTATAATTTGTGGAAATGTTTTGGTTCAAACATGTGGTTTTATATTTTTATCTTCGAGTTATCTTCCCTTTTAATTTATTTTTTCATGAAATATTACTTAAATTTGTGAAGAAAATGAAACAAGTATATGGTTTTACCAAAATTAAGAAATTGTATATCTAAAATGACAAGTTTTGATTTATGGATGTCCAAAATGCGCACATGATATGATATTTTTGCTTTTGTCATTAACTTGTTGGAATTTGATTGGTAGCCTAAACAAGTGACTATTGGGTTGTTTGAGGCAACAAAAACTATTGATCAAACTTCGGCAAACAAGGATAGAATTACTTGATTAATATGGATTGAGAAGAAAATTTAGTACATATGCCAAAGATGAGGGGTCAAATCTAATTACAATGTTAACTTAGGCCTCCCTAATTAAGTTATCATAATCTAACAAGTATTATAACCTAAGGCTATTTAAAATTAAATTAGGTAGACATAAACTAACTTAAGTTAAACCTAAACTAACCAATATTAAACCTATTGATCAAATTAATCTAGGTTAAGGTAGGTTGCCTTAGATTTACCTAAAGTAACCTACATTAACCTAAACTATCGTAAACCTCTTTAGGTTGACTTAAATTAAGTTCAACCTAATTAGGTTATCATAAATTAGGATAAGATAACTTATAATCATGTAGGTCCACATAGGCATATGTAGTTTAACTTAACTTAGATATGTTAGTGTATTAAATTGGCCTACTTAGGGCAATTTAGGATGGTTTTGATTATGACAAATGTCACATTTTTGAATATGAATATTAGTCATGTAGTCATATAAGTGACAACTATTGGTGTCCACATTCAATTGCACATATAATTAAATTAGACAAAAGTCACAAACTATTTAAATCATGAAATCCATGTGTTTAGCATAGTGTATGGGTTTGGAACTAGACTTGAAATCAATGTAGAATGTCAATTGTTAACCTTAAAACATTAAAAAGTTTCGCCCTCTTCAATCATCAATTCATGTCAAAAAAAATTGTCTTTTTTTGGAACTTTGTTAGTTTCATTTTGTGATATCAAACAATGACAAATAACTTTCCAAAATCAAACTTACAAATTTATGGTACCTTATTCACAAGGATTATTTTTCCATAGTGTAGTTGATTACTATATTGAAATGCATTTTCTATTTTTTAAAAAATGTGTTATCAATAAGTTTTGGATGTAAACACACAAACATGACCCACCTAACATGTAATTAGTGGTTAATTTTACATGTTTTTTTAATGGTATGTCAAGTTAATGTTGAAAATGTTTGGTGTGCTCATATAAAAATGTTTGTAATATATTATGGGACCATTTTTTAAAGTTTGAAATAAATATGATAAACATAAAATACCCAAAACACTTTTAAAACACATAAATGATTTGAAAATGACATATTTTCAGGAATTTTCTCTAATCTACTTTAACATAATAATATAAAAAACTTCTTAAAGAATATTCTTGAAATATTTTTGAAATATTCCAAGATAAGCACAAAACTATTCAATTTTTTTTTTGCAAAACACTATATATAATTTTGTAAGCCTTTTGGGGCATGTCATCCACCTTATGCAAATTTTGTTCCCATGCAACTTAAACAACTTCATGGAGTTAATGAACTAGTTTTGCATTCAAATTAGTTGGATTAAAGTTGCTCCTTTTAAGTATAAGTTGGAATTCATTTAAAGCACAAATAATGACTTTAGACAATTTATAACATCCATTCTATGGTTGATTGCTTGCTACACATTAGTTTATTTTTCTTAGAAAAATAATATAATTAATGCACATTGGTTGATTATTATGTTTGTATAATCATCATTGGAAGATTATGTCATATAATGTGATCAAGAAAATAACATAATCATCACCCCAACCTTAAAACTAAACTAACATAGCCCTTAATGAAATTCACATTAAAAAAATCCATGATTAGATGTGTCATGCATTCTATGTGTTATTTATTAATTCACATGGCTTGTGAATTAGAGTTTTAGACGGTCATGTTTAAGATATGATATTAATAATTTGATGTCTTTTCAAAATTGAAAAGATTAATAATAAAGCAAATATATGAACAATAAATCCACTTCCCCATAATATTTAAGAATTTGTTTCTTGTATTTGGATTTGAAAGTAGCCAAGCTTTTTTTTAAATAAAAAAATTGAAAATAATGTCCATCTTAATGGGGGAAAAAAAGCTTTAGGACTTTGAATTTGACAAAATGACAAATTTACTAAATGTTTTTTAATTAATTTGCAAAAAGATCATGTATTAATTCTTGTCTTTTGAAGTCCCCACCTATTTTTAATTTTCTTTTTCCTTGGGGTTTCAAAAATTCAATTGAGTCCTTACTTACTATTTTTTTTTAAAATTTAAAAATTTGAAAGTGATGCATTCTCATTTTCCAATTGACACACCTCATAGCACTCACAAGATTTTCCATTTTCAAAATTTAAATTTTTTTCAAAATTGTTAAACCCACATTTTTAGTTTTATTTCACAAAAGAAAAAGAAAAAATAGATTATAGTTAAAATTTGAATGATTAATGCTTACCATCTAGAAAAGGCTACAATACAATAAAAATATATTTAAATTTATTATTTAAGTACATACCATGGGAAAATTTCCTTTTGAAGTAAGAACCAACACAAGCCATAAAAAACCAAAAAGAAAAAAAAAGGAGGTGAAAAAGCCATAGTGTTGAATAAACCAAATACCCAAGCAACCAAACAAAAAAAACCAAGTAAATAAAAAAGGAAAAAAAGAAAAGAAAAAAAAGACTTTTAAAGTCTCATGTTGCCAAATAAGTGAAAGAGACACAACAAAAAAAGAAAAAAAAAAAGAAAAAAAATTGAATAAATAAGCATTTACCTATGAATAAATAAATGAATTAAATAATAAATAAACAGACAAACCCAGTATTAAATAAGTTAAATAAATAAAGTGGGTATCGAATATTATCATTGCACGGAAAAAAGTCAAAGACCTTTTTAGAAAATAAATAAAAAAGTTATTTATTGACTGAATTGTTTTTAATAAATGAGAATGTAAAAATAATAATTTATTAAAAGAGGGTAAAGGTCAAAGAGGCTGAATTCAGCAAAGAAAAATAAAATAATTATTGATAATTTAAAAATATCACGCAATTTCTAAGAAGGCCACTGAGAGGAAAAAAAAAAAAGGGTAAGTAGGTAGGTAGGTAGGTAGGCAGGCAGGTAGGTAGGTAGATAAGTAAGTAGGTACTTACTATATAAGTCTAGGAAACGCATCCCTCCAAAAAAAAGAAAAAAAAGAAGGGCACTGGGTAGGTAGGTAGGTAGGTAGATAGTAGGTACCTATGTAGTAGGGCGTATATTATTGTACTTTAAAAAAAAAACTATTTGAAATTGCAAATGAAAATACGTGTCTACTGTAATAGATACGTATTTATCAAGGAATAAATACGCGAATTAAAAAAAAGAAAAAAAAAGAATTTCAAAGTGTCTAGGTCAGTCACTAGTGAGGAGGGAGGATTGTTTTCAAGAATTTTAATAAAAAAAAATATAATTTATTCGAAAATAATTTTTTATGTTTTCTTGAAATCATCATCAGAACTGGTAATAATCTTTTTTTTTTTTTTTTTTCTGAAATTATTTTTCATTTTCCAATTATTATTGATGAAAAAAGTAGCTATTTTCTTAAGTGGGAAAAAAAAACAGGGAAATGAAAGAGAAAAGAAATGATAATAAAAAAGAAAAAGAAAAAGAAAGAAGAAGTTTATGGTTTTTTTTGAAATCTTCAAAAAGAAATACTAATAATCAAAATTGTTTTTTTTTCTGAAATTAGTTTTCGTTTTGTAATTATTATTGAAGAATAAGGCTATTCGAAAATAAAATAAATGAAAAGAGAAAATAGAAAAAAAATAATTGAAAAAGAAAAAGGAAAGAAAGAATCATGAGAAAAAATACTTGTAATCTTTTTCGTTTTCTGGAAATGATTTTTCATTTTCTAATTATTATTTTAAAAACTTATTTGAAAAAAGAAATGAAAGAGAAACTGAAAAAGAGAAAGAAAATGAATGCAAAAGAGAAAGGAAGAAAGAAAGAAAGAAAGAAGAAAAAGATAAAGAAATGGGAATTTGGATTAAAAATGGCGGACTTAAACGGTAAGCCTACTAAGAAAACGTAGGTTACCTATAATGTAGCCCGACGAAAGAGAGGGCAGGGGAGGGTTACCGGGTGAACGAACGCGGGGTGGGGGCTGCTCTGCTTGCTGCCGCTCCTGTTGCTGCAGCGTAGCGTGGCTTAGCGTCTTGTGTCGTCGGTCGTCTTCGTCGCCGCGCAGGTCCCGAATTTCTTGCCGAGTTTTCTCGCGCATCGATCAGCTTGAAGACCACTTCAGATGCGTAGCAATCCAAGTAAGTTTTTTCCTCTTGCTCATTCCCATAAATCGCTTGATGGGTTTGTGCTCAGAACTGTTGTTTTCTCGGTCTGTCGGTTTTGTGGTGATGGGTTTTGGCACACGTACAAAGCTTTTGTTGTCTTTGCTGCTGTGATGGGTGTTGCTTTCTTCTCTAGTTCTTATCACTTCCTTCCTTCCTTCCTTGCTTCCCCGAGCAGCATAAAAATCCAGAGCAGAGTGGTGAGATAAAAGCTCCGAGATTTGCAAAAATTAGTTCTTTTGGGTTTTGTGGATGAGTGGGTGGGTATCTGTGAGATCGTGAAGGGATGCCGGACGTATGGGCGTGTTTTTTTTTCTTTGGAAAATTTGGTCCTTGGGTATCTTGATGTTGAAAAATTTGAGTAGCAAAGTGTAGGGTCTAGTTTCGGCTTAGGCCGGTTTAGGTTAAAGATCCCGGGTTTTTTTTGCTCTTGAATTTTGAATTGAAGGGGAGAAGAAGGAGTGACAGATAGACAGACAGACAGACATCTGGGTTTTGTGGACACCATAAGAGTGAGAAAGACAGCAAGTAAAAGAAGAAGAAGAAGGAGATTTTGAATTTTTTTTTTCTTGGTGTTGGGGGAAGAAGGGATGTGGGGCTTGCTGGGTTTGTGGGTTAGGGTATAGAGAAAGAGAGAGCAAGGAGGAGGGGGTTTTGGATCTGGAACTTGTGGTCATTAGATCAGCAGCCTGGGGACACATCCATGTGAAAAAAAATCCAGAACTGTAAGGAGATTTTGAGAATTCTGTCAGCAGAGACTAGCTAGTGTAACTGAACTGAGATCATTTGGCAAAATGATGAGTTCTTCTTTGTATTTATTTTTGCAAGGATTCTCATCATCTCCAAACTTAGTGCCCTGCCCATTTCAAACCATGAATTCCCAGTCACAGATGGAAACCTAATTTGTAGCTCCCAATCAACAACATCAATGGGCAGATTTTGTGTGTTTGCATTGAGAGTTCGTCACCCTAAAATAGTTTTTGTGGTAGGAATTGCTTGCTCGCTCTAGGATTTATGCATTGCTGCTGCTGCTGCTGCCAGATAATTTCATGAAGCAAGTTTGTGACTATAACTCTATCGGCAAGTTCATCACGTAGGCAAATACTACAATAAGGATTGCTACAGTAGTCCAGATGTATTTGTATTCAGTGCAGATCTGAATTCACAACCAATTTGTTGTCTTGCTGATCTCACCAAATTATCATTGTTTTAAAATCTGCAGGTCTTGAACTCAACATGCAAATGATGTGAAAGTGCCAACTTGGCAACTGGGTCTTGAGGAGAGATTGATAGATAGCATTTTGAATAGCAGAAAGAGTAAATGAGAAGACTGATGATGATTACAAGACAGAAATCAAGCATCTCTCCTCCTGCTGCATGCAGCTGGAAAATTAGTGAATGATTGAGCAGGTTTGGGATGAAACTCCTCCTCCTCCTCCTGCTGCTGCTGTGAGAAGTGGATGCAGCAGTCATGTTGGAAAGAGGGTGGCTTAATTGAAAAATTGATGAAAAATCCAGCTATTATGAGCGACAGTGTTCTGGGAATGGTAAAAGAAATGTTCATCCAGATGGGTTACATTGCAATGGGTTGATAGTATAGCCCTAGATCTGCATCTCTGGACGCTTTGTACGAGAGGTGTGATTACTACACTTGAGCGAAGAAGTGCTTCTTCTAGGAATGCAATTCTTATTCTGTGTATTGTCAGTGCTTGGGAATGGAAGTGGGGAGGTATCCTGGACCCGAGCTTGATTTTGTTGGGACCTAATGTGGTACTGCTTTGAAAATGATCTGGCTACTGGTTGAAGAAGAAAGTAAAGCTACCACCCTAATTTTTTTTGGGAGGCAAAAACCCCATTCCTGAAGCTTCTCCAGTCAATTGGGGCTCCTCATCTGCCTACGGAGAAACAGGTGGCAAATCTCTCAAGTCCATTGCAAGTGAATCAATCAAGCTTCCAAGTTCAGAGAATCTGTGAACTATATATGCCCAGTGGGTTGGTTGATACCAAAATATAGCGAGATGTGTTAGATCTCAGTTACACACAGAGAGAGAAGCTGGGTAATGGTAGACGAGGCACAGATGTCCAGAGTGGGACAAACGCAGCAGAGCAACCATGAAATGGCTTGGGCGAATCAGAGAAAAAGTTTCCAACTCATCACTCACATCACCTCCGCCAAGGCCAAACCGGTTGTTTTTGGATGAAGGCACCACCAGCTCAAGAGTCAGGTATTTGTGAGCTGCTTCCTGTCTTGAGTTTTTTTTTCTTTTTTGGTAGTATCCTTAGAGACAGACTAAATGTGTGCTCATACGATGGGCTGCTGTTGGCCAGGGGTTTAGGGTTTAAAGTTCTACAATCGAGTTCTTCATGATCTTAGGAGGGGGCAAAAGCATCACTTGCCCATGTTGTGATTTTTTTACCACTTCAATTGGAAGGAGTGGCTCTAACAAGAAATTGCACGTTTTGGGTTCTGTCAGAGAGAAGAATGAGTCTGAGCAGGACTTCAAGAGGGCATGGGATGATTTTCGAGCTGCAAATTCTGACAAGGTGAGGTTTCCTTTCTGGTGATGAATTGAGGTTTCACCACTTGACGCTTTTACTTGTTTGAGAATCTACCTCTTGTCTGTTGGTGTTTCTCTCCAGCTACATGCTTTGTGAATATTGCTGTTGGGTGTTCATGTAGGAGAAGGAGGAAGCCTTGGAGAAGACGCTGAGTCTCTTCTGCAAGATCGCCCGACGCAATTCCAATCCTGCTGAACTTGCCCTGACGTATGTCAAAGAAAAAAGTAACCCTTCGTTGGGGGCTAGAATTTTGTGAGGATTGAAGTCAAGCTTGAATCTTTCTATTCAAATCATTTGTGGCATTTGTGACATTGGAGCAGATAGATTACACAGGTTGGCTTGGCTGACTATGCTAGGAAATGGGTAATTTCTGTTTCTGTTTCAGGCTAGTGGATGTTCGTGTGTTTGGGTTTGTGGTCGCACGAGCACTGGTAACAGATATTGAAAGGTTGCGCAAGGCCAGTCCCAATGGGCAGCTACAACCAAATGATATTCTCAACTTCTTTATCGATGGACAAAAGGTATATGCATCTATATATAAGCCTGACAAAAAAATTCCCTTCAACAATCTCACAGTTTTGGTAGCTGCTCATTCAGAGCTCCATGTATGTACTGCAACTGTTTTTGTTCTCAAATCACTTTCTTTCTACTGTCTCTTCTGGACTTTCTATCAAAGCCTTTTCCTTCATATCCTTGTATGTGCTGGTGCAGGGAGAGTCCTCTTTTGGTGGCAATTTGCTGTTTGCACTCGAAGGTCTTGTTGCTCCGGTATGTGTTCTGCATCAAGCTCTTCTTCACCTTCTGCCAACAAAAGGGAAAACAGAGATGAAAGATGTGTTTCTGGTCATCACACAGAAAGAGAGTAGTACAGCTCTCTGCAAATGCAGCTTTTGGATGTGGATTGTGGGTGAGAGATTGTGCTAGGATACACTTGAAATTGCTTTGTTGTGTTGACCCACTATGTACTTGATTGAGCTCCTCCTCCTCCTCCTCATCATCATCCTAAGGCACAGTGTAAATGAGTTGGTTCTTTGTGCAGCCACTGGATGTGCAGCCGCTATTGGATGCAGGCCTTCTCTCGTCCCTTGTGCTTGTTTTGCATCGCCTGCTTAGCTCTGCTGTTTCTGCCAGTTCTGTCACAGCCCCACTCACTACTTTGGATGGATCAAAATTGACTGATGACATCGGAGATGAGCGTCGTCGAGCGATGGTAAACTCATCTTTTGAGCTCAGTTTAGATTGATCGTCTCTCAGAGGTTTTTGTTTTTGTGTATCCCTTAGTCTGAGTTCTTTTGTAATGGGTCATGGTGATAGGTGGAAGGAGGTGTAGTGCACATCATGAAGGCTTTGGCACAACACCCTGTTGCAGCACAAAGCTTAGCGGAAGATGATTCACTACAGCTGATGTTTCATATGATTGCATTGGGTGGTACAATACCCATGTTGTCACACTCTGATAGCTTCACGAAGATAGCTGCAACAACTCCACCTCTCCACCTCGCACAGCTTCATCGACATGTCATGCAGGTCCTCGCCTCATCTGCATCGATTCTTTTTGCCCAATTAAAAACACTTTGGATTGTATGTGCATCCCTGTTTGGGAAAGTTGTCTGACCCCTAACCCTAAACCGTAATCCCTTTTGCACTGGGTTACAAAGATTGATTGTTTTCTCAGGCTATTGGTGGATGTTCCAGATACTAGGATTGTTGCTGACAAGTGACAATGGAAGCACTGCAAAGTACATTGAGACTCATGAACTGGTGTGTTCGAATCTCTCTTTTCTTGTCCCAAGTGCTTTTTTTTCTGGAGCTTATCTTTTGCATTTTTTTGCGTTTCTCAAAATAGGAGGTTGATTTGTACTTGGTTGGGGAATTGGTTTTGCAGGTTGAGGTGCTCTTGACACCCGTGATGGATTTTGATGCACATACAGGGGACGCAAGCTACACAGTAGGGGTGGTCTCATTGCTCTTGAACTGCATCCAACTCTCTTGCCGCTCAGGTATATGCTCTGATGGGTTGTGTGTTGGAATCCTTGGATGCTGGCCGGAAGCTAAACCCTAAACCCTGTCTTGTCTGCTTCTTCAAGTCCTTTTAACTCCAAAATAGTATGGAGTCTTTGTTGAAATGAAGACTGACTTGGGTTTCCCTGTTGGTTCTTATGCGCAGAGTCTGGTGAAGTTAGTCTGAAACACAATTTCCAGACAGGTCGTGGCTACTTCTACTGTGAGCAATTGGCATTGCGAATTGTGGAATCTAGTGCAGAGTCAAAAGGGCAGGGTGGCCAAGTTTCTGGCAGAAGCAGCAGCAATCAGGAGCCTGCTGGGTGTCTGCCGCCACCTTTGATCCGATTGTTGGACATCATGGTAGATCTAGCACAAACAGGTTCACGAGCATCAGGGATAAGCTTGGCTGGGATTGGAGGGAAGGCTGGGAAACCTTCTCCAGGTGCAAAATCAGTATCTTTGAGCTCTAGGCACTTTCCTCCTCTACTTGAAGTCGCCGGATCTGGGGGTGTGGACGAGACAGAGCTAGATGGCAAAGTTCGGGATGTTGATGCTGTTCAGTTCTTCCAAGATGTGTTTCTGAAGACAGACAATGTCATGCTGCAGCTCGAGTTACTGGATCGCTTACTTGCATTGTTTGCTGGTCATAGTGACAACTACATTCTAGTCCAGGAGCTTCGCATAATGCCTCTTTTCATCCAGAACATGGGCAACTTCCCACCCATCCTGCAGGAGCGGGTATTGAAGGTGTTGGAGTACGCTGTCACTGTTGCCAATTGCGTTCCAGAGCAAGAGCTCCTCTCGCTCACCTACTTACTACAACAGCCTTTGTTGTCACCGCTGAGGGTAACTGTGCTTTCATTTTTTGAGAAGCTGTTGTCATTTGACAGACAGTATAAGAAGGTTTTTCGGGAAGTGGGTGTTCTTGACTTGCTGATGGATGATGTGAAGCAATGTGAGCCTCCAGCTTGTGCAGCTCTCCATTTGCTTACTCTAAACCCAATCAGGGCCAACAGTATGAGCATCTTGGAGTTGAAAAAAGATTCATGCTTGTCTCCTCGCTCCCCCCGTGAGATTCCCAGCAAGAAGGGCCCACAAGAGTTGCAGATTTTCGAGGATGAGGCAACACTTGGGCTGGCATGGAACTGTCTACTTTCTCTTTTACGGAAGAGCGAAGGAAATCAGATGCTTTTCCGAAAGAGAAATGGATTTATTGAAATCTTGCCCCTTTTGGCTTCTGCTTCTCAACGCACAGGCGTCTTGCGTGTACTTTCTTGCCTTGTCAGTGAGGACACAAGTCAGGTACACTTTGTGCTGTGACCCATATATGTCATTGAGTTTTTCTGTACTTCAGAGGTGACTGGGTATATCACTGGTCTTGATCCTTGGATGTGTTTGTCTTGGGTGATTGGTGGCAGAAGTTCTGATCATTGATAGCACTAGTTTTCCATAAATATTCACAGAATTTTGTTTGTTTTGGATGTGGTTGTATTCTTGGTTGATGTGCTGAATGCCATTGCTGTTGTGGATTTTGTCAGGTGCACAGCGAGGAATTGGGGCTTCTGGTGAAGGTTGTGAATAGCGGGATTGTGACAGGCAGTAAAGGAAGGCAATGGCGAGTGGAGCTGGAGGCAAAGGAAGATATACTCTGGGTAATGTGGCGTGTCCTTGGAGCTAATCCAGCAACCAAGATTGTGTTTGGGGAGGCCAAGGGCTTTCCCCTCCTCCTGTCGGTCTTAGAGAGTATTCAAGCTGATGAAGAGGGTTCCAGGATGCAGCGAAGAGATGTGTTATTCGGTCTTGATGAGTCACAGGTGTCTTCCACTGTCAACACATCGTCATCGTTGCACCAAAAACCTGAAACCCAGTCCCATGTGGAATTGTTTACCTCCTTGATGCACGTGCTGACTGTAGCTGTGGCAGATACGCCAGTGAACCGCAACTTCTTGCATGAAAGTCTAGTGTCGCCGGCATTCAAGCGATTGCTGCTCAAGTCCGGACTTTTATGTGAGCAGCACGAAGACAAAATTGCTGAGCTTTTGTTTGATGTCGCACTTGAGAGGGTCCATTCTCCCTCTCAGAATGTTCAAGGCCTACCCGCTTTGCTTCACAAAGAGGAAGTGTCTGGAAGCTTCTTGATTCTTCAGAGTTATCAAATCCCTGGTTCGGACTCTGTGTATGTACTGGATCCAAGTCAGGGTGTGGAGAAGGAGGAGGTGTACAATGCAAGTGCCATTGAGGCTCTACTCTACTTCTTGCTGCAATTCTCTTTCAAGCTGCAGATGCAGGTGCTCATCCGTGTTGAACGGCTTGCCCAAGGCAGTGCTCGTAACAAGGATTGCCTAACATCTGTCGGTGAGCTTTTCTCTGTGCATGAATTTTGCATTCAAAACACAGGGTATGTAATTTGTTTACAGAAGTGTAAAGAAGTAGACTACTATGTGCTTTTTTGTCATATGGGTGGTGGTTGGTTCAACTAAGGTGACAGTGCAATTTGTACATATTCTGGGATGGCATGGGTGTGGGTGGCAGGCTGTGTACGACTACTGTTGGAGGCAGTGCGTAGCATGTTGCAGACGCCTTCCACCATTCTGACAACCACATTCCAGATTGTGGAATTGCTTGGATCGTACAGGTGGGAAGTTTTTCTTTGTCCTTTCTGTTCTATTTGCTGCACAGAACAGCCCATGCATGCATCATCTTGTAGCTCCCTGAATGGCGAACGTGCTACTGGTGGTTTGGTGGACCTTGGATGATTTTGTTTGCTGATTTTTTCTATGGAAGCAAACTCTAAACCCTAAACCCTAAACCTTGGTGATGAACAGGCTGTCATCGTCTGAGGTGCGCACTTTGGGGAGGTACATTTGGCAGAACCGAGATGGATCTGGTGGTCAGACAGGAAAGCGGCTTCTGGAAATGGTGGAAAGGATGTGGTCTGTTGGGTATGCAGCTGAAAGCATTTCTCTTTCTTCCTTTGTGGAATTTCGAATGTCAGTTGTGGGTCATGCCTGCATGCAAGCTTCGCTGGGTGACCGAACATGGCCACCTGCAGCAGGCTACTCATTTGTGTGTTGGATACGAGTCGAGGAAATGGGGAGCCCAAATCCTGAGCCAGACAGCAACAACAACCACCCATTGCTCGATTTCAAGCAGCACTCAAGCAAGAGAGCTGCAGCGACATGTTTAGGTCCAGTTCTCCGTATCTTTTCGGTGGGTTCTGTTGAAGAGAAAAGTGCAATCTGTACAGAGCTGGTGATGAATGAGGCAGGGGTGTTGACACTGGCAACAAGCCCGACATCATTTCTGTGTTTCAAAGGCGTTCTTTTGGATCCAGGTGTATGGTACCATTTGGCAATTGTCCACAACAAACCAAATGCTCTTGCAGGCCTTTTCCAGTCCAGCGTTGCCTATCTCTATTTGAATGGGAGCTTACGACACACTGGAAAGCTTGGCTACTCAGCAACACCTGTTTGCAAGGAGTTGCAGGTTACCCAGTCTCCTTTTGTTCCTTGTGTTTTTGTTTTCTCTCAATTTCCTTGACTCATAACCCACATGGAAGCAACTACTGCAATGCCCTAACCTAGAGATGTTAGGAACAGTTTCCGGAGACAGCTGACGGAGATTCCTTTGACAGTCCTAATATTAAGAGTTGGAATCATTGTCTTGTGCAGGTTACAGTGGGGACACCAGTTTCACAAGCAGACATGTATCCCCTGATGTGGCAACTTGGATCCTGTTTCTTGTTTGAGGAAGTGTTGTCGCCAGCTTCTATTTTCTTCATGTTTGTGTTGGGGAGACGATACAGAGGAACATTTCAGGATATGGACATGCTGCAATTCATTACCCATGAAGCTTGCAGTGCTGCAAATCTAGCAATTCTAGAGAGTTTGGACACTGAACAGCAGCCACCCAATAGTGCCACTACCCAGAAGGGAGATGGTTTTGTCAGAGGTGGAGGCATGGGCATGGCTGCATCAGATGGTGGAAGTGGCATTGTGTGGGACTTAGAAAAACTGGCACCTTTCTTGTTGCAACTTTCTGGGCGTCGCCTTATCTTTGCATTCAATGGGTCTTATGCAAAAGCAATGGTGCCTTCTGCAACTCTTTCAATTGTCAATTTGATTGACCTTATGTCTTCTGCAGCTTCCCCTCTCGGAGGTATGCCATAATGGTTCCCTTTACTCCTGTGATGCTAAGCAGGGTGCTTCCCTGGCAATAATTTTAACATGTTAGAGCTTAGAACCTGAACCAGAAGATTTGTTACCAGGATTGTGTGGAATTATTTCTCCAACTTCCGATTTGCATCCTTTTCTGAAATCTGGATTCTGTCAGGTCCACGACTGGCTCGCATACATGGGGATGTGCACATATGCACACCTTGCAGCATAGCAGACAATATGAGAAAGGTGGGAGGTGTTGCAGTGGTTTTGGCTATGGTGGAAGCGGCAGATATGCCAGTGATGCTCCATCTGGCTCTCTCTTTACTCAAGTGCGTCCTACAATTCAACCCCAGGAATATGCGTGACATGCAAGCTTGCCATGGCTACCACTTGCTTGCAATCTTTCTCCATCGCCGGATGACCCTCTTTGACATCCGTGACCTTGACATTCTGTTTGACATTGCATCTTGCCAAGCTTCAGTTTCTCCGAAACCTGTTCCGTTGCAAGAAGTGGCTGTGCTGACAATGACGGTTCCGAAAACAGCTTCCATCAAAGAACCCACTGTGCGGCAAATGTCTGGTGTTGTTCCAGATCTTGGGCCATCACCTAAGTTTGTCTCAAAGGACTCAGGCATTGATGCTGAATTGGATGCCATAAGCTTCCCCTCCAAATTTGATGACCAGGGTTCATCGTATGGGTCAGTTTTTGATCATGCTGAGAGTTTCGGTCAAGAAGGGTCAATGGGTGCAGGGATTTCAGAGCTAGGAGGTGTTGATACCAGTGTGGAGGATGTTGACTGCATTGTTTTAACAAATGTTGAGATGGTGGAGCATGTCTTGTTGGATTGGACTCTTTGGGTGACTGCTCCGATTTCAGTACAATTAGCAATCCTTGGGTTTATTGAGAGATTGCTCGTTAGACATCGATACCACCTCCACAATATGACAGTTTTGCGGCGAATTGATCTTGTCAAGCGCTTGCTCATCATTTTGCAACGTGGGGATGTTGAGATTCTGGTCGTGGAGAAGCTGGTGAATTTGTTGGCTCTCATGATGAAGGATGGGCTCCTGTCGGTGGAGCTGAATACAGTTGCGGATTTTGTTGTCATGACATTTGAACCCTTGGGAATGATGCAGGGGGGCAACCCAAACATGGCTCATGAACCCATGAGTACCCAGGTACAGATGGGCTCACAATGGCTTTTCCATTCAACAACAGCCTTTTGTTTTCTGCTCTCATATTCTCTCATCTTGCTTGTGATGTCATTGTAGCTTGTGAAGAGGATGTACTGGGTGGTTTCTTCTTTCAGGTGAAAGTGAGGAACACACTGCTAGAGATGCTTATTGATTTACAAATGACAATTAAGACTGATGATGCCAAGATGGAGGAGTGGCACAGACTTGTGTCATCAAAGCTCATCACGTTCCTCTTGGAAGAGGCAGTACACCCGACCAGCATGCGCTGGATTATGACCTTGCTTGGTATCTGCCTTTCCATGTCAACTGTTTTTGCATCCAAGTTCAAAAGCACAGGTGGACACCAGGCGTTACTCCACGTGCTCCCTAGCTTTTTCGATTCCCCGGAAGTCTACTTTGTCCTCTTCTGCCTCCTCTTCAATCAGTCTGTGTACCCTCGGCAACCTGAGGTACAGTGCCTCTACTCATCATTGGGATCAAGGGTTGATTTTTCTTACAAAACTGCTGTGTGCTGTTAGTGAGTTGATGACAACCATGAACCAAAATTGGTGGAGCAGGGTGATGCACAGCAGTGTTTTGTGGAAGCTACAAAAATGTATTCATGTGTATGTGCCATGTGTAGGTGAGATTGCTTGACTTCCACGCTTTGATGCCAAGTGACGGGAAAGTGGTGGAGATCTGTTTCCCGGAGCTGCTAGAGACAGTGATAGCAATGTCAAAGGCGACATTTGACCGCCTGAGCAAAAGATCACTAGCAATTCAACAGTCAGGGAATTTCTCTGAGTTCACAGCGACCTTGGCAAGGAGTTTCTCTGACACCACAGAGGATTCCGGCGAGCCACTCCAGGTTGACTCTTTGTTTCCACATCATGTTTTATGTGGTGGTTAGCAGCTCCCTTTTTTAGTTGCCTTCTTAGTCTGTTGGGTATATGTTGTTACAAGTTTATCATGGACTGAAGGGAGGGAGAGAGAGAGTTGCAACTGCAGGGAGATGCGCTTCTGCATAAGACCTATGCAGCTCGGCTTATGGGTGGTGAGGCAGCAGCACCTGCACTGGTCGTCTCTCTGTTACGCTTCATGGTGGACCTGGCCAAAATGTGCCATCCTTTTTCTGTTGCATGTCGTCGCTCTGAGCTCCTCGAATGCCTGGTCGAGCTATACTTTGCTTGTGCGAGGTAAATAAAGCATGGCTTCAAAATCAGCGGGTTTTTTTTTCCTCTTGGTTTTGTGGAAGCTCAAGCCATGCTTTACAAAACCTTTTTTGTTTTCTGACAGATTTTTGCTTCATTGAGAAGCCAAAGATCTCTCCAGCAAAGTCCTTGCTTTGAAACCCATGCATTTCCCAAGGGGATGTTGATGAGGACATTGGGTCTTATTATTTTAGTCCTGTGTTACTGACATTTTGAGCAATATTGTGGGTGTTATGGGTTTAGGGTTTAGAAACCCTAAGCTGTAAACCGTAATCTGTAAACCCTGTACTAATTGGGTTTCTTGCAACTCTTACAGATCTGCAGGAGCTGTACAAGCAGTCCAAGGTACTCTAAGTGCTCTGACTCAAGCACGAAATTCACAACAAGGAGGAGATGTCCCAATCTTCCCTGAAGACAATCTAATGGAGCAGTTGGCAGAAGCAGCAGCAGCTGCAGTCTCTCCAAAGACCAATGGACTCAATGGGCATGAACTGAAGATAAGGAAGGAGTACTCTGGAGAGATAATCACGAATGTGTTCCCTGATAATGACTCTAACGAGAATTATAATGATCTGTATTCTGATATACCTATTTATGCACCTGGCAGTACCACCAAAGGTGATGAAGGGCTGTCTTTTAGGCCTTCATCATCTTCACTTGGAGGTATTCTCTACACCCTCAATGTAACTACAAAAGCATGAAAAGCTGAACCTGTAAATAGTACATATTTCTTGGTTTTTGAGTTCAAACGCAGCAATGCACTTGTATTGGTTTTGTGGGCAGGTACAGATTCGTCTTTTAGATGGGCACAAGGAGGTTCTCCAACAGCATCAGACTTGTCCAACTCTATGCAAGCAGCGGCACCAAAGGCCTTGCCACATGTGGGTTCTCCTGTAAGGTCTTGGCTAGGGGGACCTCTAGCACATGAGTCATTTTCTCGACTGCGAACATCAATTTCTCTTAGTGTTCCAGGCAGTGATGGGGACTTCAGTTCTCGCCCCAGGTCTGCTTCAGTGTTCTCTACCACACCCGTCACCCCACAGAGCGAGGTTGATTCTACCTTCAGTGAATTTGGATTTGACACCGCTTTGGGGCGTTCAACGCCAACTGAAAGTTCGTTTGCAACTGTGACACCAAAGCTTTTGTTACAATTGGAGTCAATGGGATCAGGAAGTGGCCCATGTGCTGCTGGTGCAGCTGCTGTGCTTGACTTGATAGCTGAGGTATTGGCAGAAACGTTGACAGAGCAACCAAAAGGCATGACCATTGTGGAGGCTGCACTGGAGGCTGTTCCACTCTATGTGGGAGCGGATGCCATGCTTGTGTTCCAAGGTCTTTGTCTTGGCCGCATGATCAACTTTCTAGAGCGCAGGCTGCTGCGCGATGAGGAAGAGCATCCAAAGAAGCTCGATAAAACCAGGTAAAGCCATAAGAAGGTCTAAGGAGTCTCTCTCCTCTTGTGTTGCAAGCAGGTGCTTTCCCATTGTGCCATTTCCTTTTGTGTTTACTGAATCTTCCTACATCCTCATAGGAAAATGGTGGGGCAACAGGTGGGCACCAAACCTTGAGACTTTGAGCTGGTTGCTAGTTGACCGGGTGTTCATGGGAGCATTTGCTGAGCCTGGTGGACCCCTCAAGGTGCTTGAGTTTCTTCTTGCAATGCTGCAACTGGCGAATTCAGATGGGCGGGTGGAAGATGCAACACCAGCAGGGAAAGGTTTACGAATTTCGCTTGTTCGGGGAGCAACTCGTCAAGTGGAGGCCTATGTGCAAGTCCTCCTGAAGAATACAAACCGCATGCTCATGTTCTGTTTCCTGCCACCAGCAGTCATGAGAGGCCTCCTTGCAGACAATGCATTTTCTTCTTTCCGTCGCAGCTCTGATAGTTTCAACCAGAGCACAGAAAGCATGGAATTGGGCAGCTCTGGAGATGCTGGACTCCCTTCTCAGGAGCTCGACAAGGGCACCGTATTGCAACTAGTTCTTGCAAACAGAAAGCTGATCTTTTGTGCAAGCAACATTGATTCAGAGCTGTTATGTGCCTTTTGTGTCAATGTTACACCCATGGTGTGGGATTCTGAACCAACCATTCGATCCTTGGCAGTTGAAGTCTGGAAGGTGCTTGTGTTGCACCGTAGCCCCACCCTTGAAGATGTGCTTGTTCAGAAAGGGACCCAGGTGAGGTTTTGTGTGCACATTTTTTCTGCTCATCCTTTAACCCTAAACCATAATCCTTAAGGTGTAAGATCTGCTAGTTTGATGTGTCACTTTTGAGGTGTAAGATGAGCTTGGTTTATGGGTCACTCTTGAGGCCTGTCAACCTGTTCAAGCTTTCTGTAGCAACCCATAAGGTGAATGTCAGAGGATTTAACCATATGTGACCATATGTGTGTAGGGAGCTGATGAAATTGATCTGCTGCACGGGGGATTCAACCTGCTGCTAACAGCAGGAGGTGCAAAGGACTTCTATGAGTGGATTGAGGAGTCATGGGAAACAGTGCGAAAGGTGCTGGACCAACGGGCCACAATAGTTTGGAAAGAGTTTGTAGCTGGTGCATTGCGATTTCCAGGGGTGCGCATCAAGCCTCTGGAGGCAAGGCGGAAGAAGGAAATGACACGGCGGTTGAGGGAGATGACTAAATTTGATGCCCGACACCGTGAGCAAGTGGTTGAGAGGCATGCTGCTCGTGATAGCCTACGGGAATCCATTGGTACTGAGCTTCGTGTCTTACGCCAAGACAAGTATGGATGGATTCTACATGCTGAGAGCAGATGGGTGGACCACATTCAGCAGTTGGTTCATGAGCGGGGAATTTGGCCTATGGTTGCGGCACCTGTTGATGGTGACCCGGATTGGCAGTTGTGTGCAACAGAGGGACCTTATCGTATGCGCAAGAAACTCGAGCGTCGGAAGATAAATCAGGAAGATATAGGCCGCACCCGCATTCAGGTAAGGTGTACTCTATTTACCTGCTCTGGTTTGAAAATCCTTGTGGATACAGAAGGCTTCAGGTTAGAAGCTGGAGTAATGGGTGCTTGCTGTCTTTGATCCTTGTTGTTGGTCTGGGTAGTTCTAATATGGGGAATGTACATTGCATTTCTCTGCCTCTCTATCAGGGTGACCAGTTGCTGGATCTATCAGAGGGTAGAAGAGAAAGTCTGGAGACAGAGGGAACTCCGTCATCGTTGAACATGGATAATGACCTTTTCCATCTGTATTCCATTGGGTCTGAGAGTCAGAGGCATTTGGGGTATGCCTGCAAGGAGTTTCTTGCAGACTTTGAGAATGAAGCTGAACAATCCAAAGCTGAGGAAATAGAAGAGGATGGAGACTCATCATCAGCACGTATGCAGTGGAGTGATGACCAACCTAGTAGTAGTAGTAACAACACTGCTGCTGACCACCCTCCTCCAGCAGTTGCAAAAGCAACTGCCAATGTTGTGTCAGTTGGACTTGAAGCTGAAGAAACTACAGAAGGCCCAAGCAACAACAACTCACCAAGGATCCTGGTACCCCCACTGGCAGTGCAGGAGGAAAATCCACAAATTGCCACTGAAACCACCCAACTTCTTGATGTGGACGTTCAAGAGGATGGGGAATATCTAATACGCCCTTACTTGGAACCTGGAGAGAAGCTCAAGTTCCGCTACAATTGTGAACGTGTGGTGGGTTTAGATAAAAGGGCTGGCATTTTTCTCATAGGAGAGCAGGCCCTGTATGTGATTGAGAACTACTCTGTTGATGAAGAAGCAGGATGTATCAAGGAGAAGGGGGATGAGGGCGAGGTCTCAGTCATTGACCGGGCATTAGGTGTCCAGCTTGACTCTGCAAGCAGTTTAGCTGAAGCTGGGAGACAACCATCTGCAAATTGGTCAGAGACGGTTGCAGCAGTTGTGGCTGGGGGTCGTGCATGGGCATATAGCAGTGGTGCGTGGGGAAAAGAAAAGGTGAGTTGTAAACAATGCTAGATTTTGTAGTAGTGGCAAAATTGTTTGTGTGAACCATTTGATGATTTGGGCAAGTTTGATTGATGATAGTTGGTTGGTGTTGCACATGGCAGGTGAGAACAGGGCAACATATGCCGCATGCATGGAGAATGTGGAAGCTGGAAAGTGTGCATGAGCTCTTGAAGCGGCGCTACCAGCTGCGACCTGTGGCAATTGAACTCTTCAGCATGGATGGCTGCAATGACCTTCTTGTCTTCCACAAGAGTGAGCGGGATGAAGTGTTTAAGAACCTTATTGCAATGAACCTTCCTCGCAGCAGCACGTAATGTCCTCCCCCTCAGTAGTCTTGTAAATTTTCTTTTCTCTGTTGGTTGCTTGTTCCCTTATCTCTCTGAAATTTTGCTCACCTTCAGGATTGCATGTTCTTGAACCCTAAACTTGAAGCCCTAAACCATGTATAGGATCTCCCAGGATTGGAACTGCATCAAAACGGGAGAGTTGAATTTGTTTTGGTTATTGGGTTGGCTGGATCTCTCTCTACTTTGTGTGGTTACAGCACCCAGTTGTGTGAAGATCAAATTGAGCTTGCTGAACTTACAGTTAGCCATGATGCAACAGGTTGGATATGACAATATCGGGTATATCAAATCAGGATGGCATTGAGGGTGGTCGTCTTTTCAAGATGATGGCCAAATCCTTCAGCAAAAGGTAATGACTAATGACTTCCTTATGACAAAATTTCCAGACCCGATTTCCATCTCTTTATTGATGTCCAGGTGATGATGGGTTGGACGCTTTTGTGAGTGACTCTCTCATTACATCAAGACTGCCACTTGTTGTCATGCTACCATCAAAGTTTGTTGTGAGAGGTTTCTTAGCAACCTTATAGATACAACTCTCAAACATCCTTGTATTCCCATGTGGTTTCTTGAGTGCTAGCTGACATGAAGACTGAGTTTTCCCTGCTGCTTCTGGAAATGCAGCAACAGAGACCCAAGATGCAGATGTTCATATACTGTTTGCTTTAAATTTTAAGCAGATATTGTGCACTGATTTACATCCCTTGTCAAGATCTGATGAAGTCAGTTTGGAGATCAAATTCTGGAACCCATTTGATCACAAAACTGTCAGGATTCAGCTACTATCCACTTTTTTCCCAGGCACAGATATTTTCCTTGCTGTATGTGTGATAATTGGCTTTCTTCTTCTGGATGTAGGTGGCAAAACAACGAAATCAGCAACTTCCAGTACTTGATGCACCTCAATACACTAGCTGGGCGTGGTTACAATGACCTTACACAGTACCCAGTATTTCCTTGGATCCTGACTGACTATGAGAGCGAAGAGCTGGATCTAACGAACCCTGCCATTTTCCGTTCCCTTGAAAAACCTATGGGTGCCCTTCATCCCAACCGAGAAGATGAATTTAAGAAAAGGTAGAAGTGTCTCATGTTTTTTATGTCAATGGGCATCGCAAATTTTCTTCTTTCTGATTTCCAGATTTTCCAAAGATTCTTTGTTCATATTTATTGCATTATGCTGATTTGCGTGGAGAGAAGTTACTGAATGTAATATGTGTTGTTCAGATATCGGAACTGGGATGACCCAGATATCCCGAGATTTCACTATGGATCGCACTACTCAAGTGCAGGCACAGTGCTATTCTACCTTATCCGAATGCCGCCATTCAGCTGGAACAACAAACAGTTGCAAGGGGGCCAGTTTGATCATGCCGACCGTCTGTTCAACAGCCTCCACGAGACTTGGCTCAGTGCTAGTCAGGGGAATACTGCTGATGTCAAGGAGCTTATTCCTGAGTTTTTCTACTTACCCGAATTTCTTGAGAACCGGTTTCACTTTGATTTCGGCATCACTCAGTGTGGAGAGAAGGTATATAGTTCTGTCTGTCAGTCAGTTCATCATTCGAAACTGGTAAGGGAAAAAATCCCACTAGTTGGCTGTGATACATTGTAATGGGCAACTAAATGGGTTTTGAACTTCCTTGTTTCTAAACAAATTTAGGTGGGACTCTTTTGGACATGGCAGGTGGATCATGTTGTCCTGCCGCCTTGGGCCAAGGGTAGTGCACGAGAATTTGTGCGTAAGCACCGTGAAGCCTTGGAGAGTCAGTATGTATCAGAAAATCTGCATCACTGGATTGACCTCATCTTTGGGTATAAGCAACGAGGCAAGGTATGACTTACTGTTTATCTTATTACCCGGCCCCCTTCTTCGTCTTCTTCGTCTTCTTCTTCTTCTTCTTCGTTTTCTTTTTTTGATATGTAGCTTTGTCAACTCCAAACCATGCAATACTATTTCCACTAAAGATTTGGATTGAATTGCTGTTGCTGTCGGTGTTTGGAACATAGGTATGTGTTTACTAAGAGTAACAGGAAATGGATAGTGTTGAAAGGGAATCGTGAGAAAAAATTGTCTTTGTGTTGGGTGGTGTTGCAACAACAGGCAGCAGTGGATGCGACCAATGTGTTCTATCATTTGACATATGAGGGCGCAGTGGACATTGATACTGTGCCAGACCCTGCGATGAAAGCAGCTATATTGGCCCAGATCAATCACTTTGGACAAACACCCTGTCAACTGTTTCTCAAACCACATCCCAAGCGAAAGTGGGTCCAAAAACTGCCTCTAACGCCTGTTCTCCGACATCCCCACTTGCTGACTCCTCAGGTTTTTCTTCTGCACCTTGCCTAGGGGAAAAAAAAATAGTCAGAAAATAATAGAGCACTTTGTTGTTTCAATGTTGATCCCAATAGATAGCCTCATCAGCAAAATTAAAATCATGTTTCAGACAAGGCTGAGTGGTTGCACATCACAATGTCTGCATCACAATAGTTGTGCATTAATAGAGAGAGCAACAGTTTTCTTCCCTGTCTAAGTCTTTCCTATTACGGTTGTTAAATCACAGGAGATTCGAACAGTGGGATCAAAAGTGTCCCAATTGGTTATGTTCCAAGACAAGCTATGTATTGCGGGTGCCAACCGGGTTCTTCGGCCACCTGTATATGACAAGTATGTTGCCTGGGGCTTCCCAGATCAGAGCCTCCGATTTGCCTCCTATGATCAGGACAAGCTTCTTGCAACACATGAGAACCTTCATGACGATGGGCCAGTGCGATGTGCAGGATTCAGCCGAGATGGCCGCATCCTGGTGACTGGTAAGCGGCTGGTGTGTGTTTGTATTGTAGCTAGCTGTCTAGCATGTTCTTTGTTCTTGGAAGCATCACAATGTGTGTTTACAAATGCATTGGCTTTTGCCTTCAAATGTGGATGCACAATGTCTTTCAGGATTTTTGCAGGCACAGAAAATATTGTTGTTTTTCTGGGTGACACAGGTGGGGACGATGGAGTTGTAGCAATATGGCGGCTACAAAAGGACAGTCTTCGTTTGCATCTGCAAAAAGTGCTGTGTGCGCACACACAAGCTGTGACATGCTTAGCTGTGTCTCAAGCGTATAGCCTAGTGGTCAGTGCTTCCAATGACCATAGTGTTATATTTTGGGATCTGAGGAGCCTGGAATTTGTTCGCCAGCTTCCAGAGCTTCATACACCAGCGACAGCTGTCCATGTCAATGACATGACAGGAGAGATTGTTACTGCTGCAGGGACGACACTGATAGTGTGGAGCATTAATGGGGACTGTTTAGCAGCTGTAAATACTTCCCAACTCACCTCAGATACCATACTCTCCATCACAAGCCCCCATGTCTCTGACTGGATGGAGTTTAGCTGGTATATAACTGGTCACCAGAACGGTTCAATCCGGCTTTGGCAAATGGATTTTGATTCCCATTCACCGCCGGGTGTTGTAAAGGCTCAATCAAGAGTGCTCAACTCATTTTCTACACCTGACCACCGATTGGGTACAAGAATATCCCATACTCGAAATGTTATTGCTCCCTCGACTGTTGTAGACTTAAGGAGGTCAGGGTCTGGTGCTTTCTTTGGAAAGGGAGACACAAGTTTTTGTATTACAGGTGGCACACCTGAATACCAGCTCATATTACGAAAGGTGTTGAAGTGGCACAAAGAATCTGTAACTGCATTGCATCTTAGTAATGATTTGAAGCAGCTGTGCAGTGGTGACAGTGGGGGTCATGTTGTCTCATGGACCTTATCAGATGATGCCTTCAAAAATCCGCTTCTGCAAGCCAGTGAGGTACAACTTGATTCTCCTTTCTTGCTCATTTCACAGGACATCTATTTTTCATGAAATTCTATAACTGTATATATGTGTGGATGCTAAGTTGTTGCGGTTTGTGATTGAGTGGTTGCAGTTTGATGAATGCACATCTTGCCAAAATCGGATTGTTGATGCCCAGAAGCGCTATCACTGTGTGAACTGCGGTCAAATTTTGTGTGTGGACTGCTCCAGCCACCACCTTCTATTGGAGAATCTTGGGTACTTCTCCCCTGTCTGCGTATGTTCCTACTGTTACCAGTTCTGGAAGACAGCCAACTCATCTGCTTTTCAGGATGCAGTAGCCACAGAGAGCAGAAGCAACCAGCTGGTGACAGAGTCCAATTACTCCAACAAGTTTGCGAATCTGGACAGGGCTGACAGTAGTAAATTTTAGAGCAGGAATTTATTCAGCAGCAGCTGCAGGGGAGCCAGGGTAACACACAAAACCCCACTTCCCTAGTGCACAACACCCAACAGCCTTGTTCCCCACTGTTTTTTCCTTTACAGAAAATTCTCATTCACATGTCAAAAAAACACATGTAGAAATTTGTAAGACGTAGGATTATAATGGGGCTCTATTGGGTTTAGATGAGGATTGCGATGCAGGTTTCTTGTATCCCGCTTTGCTCTTATGGTAGCTTCAGTATTCAAAGTACAGCTTCTTTTTCCAACAATGTTCAGTCTGGTTAAGCTGGTTTATTCTTGCAATTTTTTTGATGAGGAGTTCACATTGCCATATCTGAGTAGTGTTTTGTCACACATTGATGCTCTCTTATGTGCACATGTGCTTAGTTAGTGTTGGATAAGAGCTGTCCATGAAAATTTACGTGTTCTTGATCAGAGTTAAAAAGCCTTCAAGCTCAAATTGACTTTTGTTCTTCCAATCCTGTCAGTTGGTTTTGTCAAGTCCTTCTGTTTCCGATTGCTAAAGAGTGAGCCACTTGCAAAGTGTAGGATGACTTTATGATCTGAGGTCTAGAAGGTTCTTACAAATGTGCCATTCGCAGTTTCATCAGAGACGGTTCTCCAATTTCTTGGCAGCTTGCAATTGTCATGTTGGTCTTTCAGAAAGCTTTTGATTCTTTTACAGGAATGGGTAGCCCATTCAGACACACACTTGTTGGACACAGGAAAGCTATAATCACTTAAAAAGGGTGTGGCAATGGTGGTGCTCATCAACAATGGGGTCTAGGGTTTGGGTTAGAGTGAGTGAAAATTTGCTCATGAAATTGTAATTAAATTCCTGAAGCACCAATAATTAGAAAACAATTGTTGATGTTTAGAAAATCAACTGCAATGGGGACACCAGGGATCCAAACCAAAACCCCTAGAGTGAAGCTCTAGGGTTGGGGCATTCCTGTTCAAGGGGCCTAGGATGCGGTCGTAGTAGTTTGCCTCGCATTGCATTGTGGGAATTGCCCCACCCATCATATATGAATACTTGAATTGACATTAAGAATTTGAATTGAAATTCAAGTTGCATGCAATGTCATTTAAAATTTTCATTCAAATGGAACTTGATTTCCACAAAGTAAACTCATATTTTTTCACCATTTTGTTGTCATTGGTAGTGCTTGGTAACACAAAGCCCGCGTTTGGGTAATGTACATCAAGGGAGCATTTATGCTCCATGTGTCAGCCGATCATTGTGGCTACCCAACCATATAGTACTCAATTGACTACAAGTTTAGGAGAGGAGCAAATGCATTTTCATACCCTTGACATACTTACTTCATCCAAAATTTGATTTCACATGCCACTTTACACTAGCATTAGAGATGTTCTCCATTAACATATCATTGATCACAAGAGCGATTCTTCTTATAGTGAGCATATATTTTCCCATCACTTGTGTAAGGGAGATTCAGATTATCACACTTGAGACAAAATAGATATAGCTCTCAATCTTTCAAATACTTTTTATATTTCAATTTCATGAGCATGAACGTGTTTTTTTAATTTTTTATTCCAATAGTATTGAAGAACCACATATTTAATATGTATTTAAATAAAAAAAATTTACTTGAAATAAAAATCTCTATCTTATCTCAAAAACTCTCAAAGTTTTTCTTTACACGAGTTATCATAGAAAAAAAAAACACCATATAATAAAATTATCATAAGATAATAATCCTCACTTTTGATCCTCAGTCTAGTCACTCATCCTCTGATTTAATTTTCCATACTAAGATTGTAACAGTTTTCGAAAACATCATACATACATACATACATACTCCACTCCAATGAAAAAACCTCCTTGAGCCATGGGAAAATCAGGAGCAAAATCCATCTAAGTCTAATTAATTAATTAATTAATTAATTAATACATGTATGTAAGGACTAGTATATGTATGTATATAAGTCCCGAATCGTATGTATGTGTACATATTCGATCACATACGGTGCTAGTATTTGTTCATCGTAGATGCCCGTAGAGTCGCGTACGTCGCGGGAACTTGTCGCGGATGTCGCGGAGGTCGTGCCGGACGTGGAGGACGCTGCGCGCGCGGAGGTCCTGGTCGCGGAGTCGCGGAACTCGGGACGTTGAGGACGCTGCGCGCGCGTAACTGGGCGGAGTCAAGAACTGGCGGCAGTGCTCAAGAAGAAGCGCTCGTGACGATCAGCGCCAGTGATGGGATGATACAAGTAGGCATTTTTCAGATACTCGAGCCACGTGAAGGGACGATAGATTTGCGGCCATTCGGGCGTGATGAGCTCGGGGGGTGTAGCAACGGTCGCGTTCAGCGGAGGGTTGAGGAAGCAAGCCAGAGAAAGACGCTGGGAGCTACTGTTCACCACTGCACGATGCAGCACGCTCTTGTACATGGTGTTGCTCAGAACCTTGCATGTCCAGGACACAAACAAACAAGACCAGAAATCAATATCACAGAAAAAATTGCAGAAGCAAAAAAAAAGGAAAAGAAAAAACCTTCAATCCATGGAAATCCATTGTCGCAAAAGCAAAAGCAGTTGTTCCAGAGAGAAAGAGAGAGATCCGCTCGAGAGCCAGAGAGAGAATGCAGCTGCCATCATGTGTTTAGAGATGACAAGCCTTCCTTGTACCTGGAAGAGGTCACCAATGTTGACGACGAAGCAGTCGGGGCGGGGCTTCACAGGGATCCATTTGCCATCAATCTGCACCTGGAGGCCGGCGACGCTGTCCTGGTGAAGGATCGTCAACAGATGGGGGTCGGTGTGAGCTCGCAGACCGATGGCAAGAGAAGGCTCCGGGCAAGGAGGGTAGAAGTTGAAGCGCATGGAGATCATCCTCTCCTTCTCTAGGTACTGGTTGAAATGGCCAGGTTCTAGTCCCAAGCCCTCGGTGAGAAGCTCCAGCAAGCGACGAGCTAGACCCTCCACCGCTGTCATGTACTCCTCAATTGCTGAACTGCACACAAGACACAGCAGCCAAGACCCACAAGCAAGAAGGGAATATCAGAACTCCAGCAGCAGCTTGAACCATTTTGTCGGGCAAGACAGATCTCGGAGTTTTTTTCCCTGCAAGATCGTGATCCCTAGTGATGGGATTGTCAGAGATGCAGCGGCAGCACGTGTAGTTGGTAGTATACCTGAATTGGTTGGGATCACTCTCGGCGAAGAGCTTGGCAGCCATGTCGTGGATGTTGGAAGTAGGATGCAACTGCATGTGGAAGCTCTCGGCCCAGTGCATGACCTTCTGGTTGATCCAGGTGTTGGCACCGTAGCCGAAGGAAGCACCAGGCGGACGATGCACGCGCTCCTTGACATCGAGCGGAAGCTGGAACATCCGGTGTGCCTCGGCCTCGCATCTCTGGATCAATGCTTGATCGACTCCATGGTTGAGTACCTGGAAAAAACCCCATCTCTGGCATGCCTTGGCCATCGCCTTCACAAGCTCCTGCCGACGACGTTGCTGCAGGATCATGTCACCCGCCAGCTGATCATTGTCCTCCGGCCGCGGATCCTCCAGCTCTGAATTCTCTAGCAGCACTGCCAGATCCAACACGGGCACCTCCAGCTCCGGATGCTCAGAAACCTCCCACGTCGAGTCAAGCTCACTCATGGAGCAGCGATGGCTTTTGTCGACCTCGATGAACATTGCCGGTAGCTGCTTCGACTCCGAGTGCAGCTTCAGCGCTTGAGACAGCAGCCCCGTGCTGCCGCCACCACCGTCGTTTTCGACATTACTGCCACTACAACTGAGCGTCGCAGTGCCGCTGGTCATCATGTCTGCAGCAGCAGCTGTCCCAGTAGTACCACCAGCGTCTTCCACTCGATGCGGTGAATCTGCCATAGTCGACGGATCCCCGGCCATATTCTGGTTGCAGAATCCAGCGACCGCGTCGACCCTAGCTGCTGCTGCTGCACGTCCGGTAGTACAACTACGATCAGCAGCAATACAGCTCTCTTGAAGAAAGAAGATCAAGCTTTCAGATCATAAGGGCTTTGGAGCTGCTGCTGCTGCTGCTGCACAGTCTGGGGCTGATCACAAGAATATCCCAATTGCTGCAACATCATTCAATTCTAGCTTCAAGGAACAACAACAAGTTCATGCACTTCTTCAATCCCATGAGAACGAATCCACAACTTGTGAAATCAACAAGCTCTTCTTCTTGGCTGCTGCAAGAATAGTTAGAAGTTTTCCCAGTCACTTAAATATCTAGAGATCATATATGCAGCAGCAAGCAACTCTGCAGTTACAGTAATGTAGAAAAGAATTTACCAAGTAGATTAGTACGTGCAGCAGAAGCAGCTGAGACTTGCAGACTTGATGATGATATATAGTAGGGGGAGATTGGGATCACCTGCTGCAGCAAAACTCTCCTCTAGTAAACTAGACACAAAAAAGTGTATTTGTCATAAGGAATCCTGCAAGCCAGTGGGTTGCTGCTGCAAAATTAGTTGAAGCTGTTGTTGCAACTTTCAAGTCACTTCCCCCCAAGTTCAAGTTTATGTGCTGAGAGCTTCTTGCAAAGGGAATGGAATTTCAATTTCTCCAAGCAACTGGAATTGGAAGCTGAAGATTCAAGTTCCAGGCGAAGGAATGAGTGTTAGCAAATGGGTTAGGAATTCATAGAACTTTGACCAGTTTTTATGCTGCCAAAAATTTGGGGAAGGGAAGATGGGGGAAAAAGACACTATACTGCAGCATTTTGGCATCTGACTCCCACCCCAAATTTTTATGCATTTAATTTTTTATTTTCTCTCTCTCTCTCTCTCTCTCTCTCTCTCTCTCTCAAGCTTGAGAAGAAATGGGAACTTCTTGTAGTTTGAATGCTGCAAAAAGGGGGAAGTGGAAAAGACACTCTACCTAGTGCATTTTGGCATCTGACCCAGTTTTTTTTTTTGGTCACTTTTGTCTTAAGCTTGTGAAGGAAGCAATCAAGCAAGCAGGCAAGCAAGAAAGAAAGAAAGGAAGGAAGGTTGTTGTTTTTGGTGGACTGTCTGTCTCCTTGTTTTCAAACAAAAGACGACATGGGGACACTGAGTACGAGGTTTCTCCAAAATAAAAAGGGGTTTAGAGTGGTGCTAGAGTTTGTAAAAGTAAGTGAAAGAAGGAAAAAGGCAAGGGAGGAAATAGCATTGTGGGCTGAAAAAAAATAACCCTACTACTACTACTACTACTACTACCATTGCTATTCTAGACCCACCACTGAATTGGCCCCTTTTTGTCTAAGTAGTATTCCCATTCCCCAACACCAATAAACCAGTCAAGAGTTCTTCTTCTTCTTCTTCTTCTTCTTCAGAAGCAATCCCAACCCTTTTCCCCTGCTGACTATCTCTGTGTCAGACTGAAAAAATAGATCATATATAATATTACAGTACTTTTAACACTAAATAATTCCCACCAGGAATTGGATAGCTAGCTAGCTGGGGGTTTTCCTTGCCATCCCATCCAATTCCTTTTGATGGACAGAGCTCCTTTGGTGACTTCTTCCATTCCTTTTCTTTCATCAGGCAGCTAAAGCTGACACTAAGATATTAACAAACTGTTGCAGGCCCTAAACTAGTCAGTACTTAGCAAGTCAGAGGAGTGGAGAATATGGTGTTTGCCAAAACCCTAGGAGAAAGAAAAGGCCAGTGCTTACTACTGGTGGCAGAAAAGAAGACTTTAGAGTACTGGGTAGCTAATTGGGTGCCACCATCACCCACACATTATGAGGGATTTTTATTTTTAATTTTTAAATTTTTTTTTGAAATCACCATCTTTAGACAAAATTATGTTGTGGCATGTAACAAAAAATAGAGCACAATTCCTAAAAAATTTCTTTTTTACTTTCCTCTCTGAGCTGCCCAGTTGAGCTAGCCTTTTCACCATCTTGCAGAAAGGCTGCTGCTTCTTAATTATAGAAAATTCCCAAGCTACTGCAGACTCCAGAGATGCTCTTGCACCAAGCAAGCAAGCATGTCCCAAAAAAAACACCAGGTGCAACAGCAGCAGCAGCTATTGTGTGAGCTTTGTAGAGATATCATTCTTGACTGCAAGAATTAGCTGATGGTACCAAGTAAGCAGCTGTGATTGATTGATTGATTCTACCAGGAATCTGTATAAGATAGTTTTTACTGTAACAATATTATCCCTCATCATCGATCATCAGCAACTCTCTGAACTGATGATACTGATGATCATCATCAGTTAGTTCTCAATGCTGGTTTTTAAGTGGGGTCTACTACAACCCATCTCACCCTCTGCCTGATGTGTCTGATTGTCTGATCTCTTGCCTCTGGGGATTTTTAGATTGTTCTTTGACTCCATATCCTATAATATCCCTAACTAGGTCATTGACTGCCTGACTCTTTTGGGCCTTGGGTGAACTAGCAACTACACTAGCACCATGGTAAAAACCCATGTTTGATGGATGGTTCTTGACTTTTTACAAACAACCTTCAATTCCAGTTTTTTTTAAATAAAATTAGAGTAGTATCAATTCCCAGGTTTGGGGTTTTTTCTTTTCTTTTTAAAATAATTTCTAAAAATAATTCATAAATCTCAAATTCTAGTACTAGAACTGGTTCTTCAGAAAAAGAAAATGAAGACGCCTCGCTCAAGAAGGGTGTGAGTGTAGGTGCTTGTGTAGGTGCGCATTCACCCTACTGCCTTGGTAATACATAGCTTCAACACTAATTATATTGTTTTCAGAAATGTTGAAATCTTCATAAATTTATTAAAAAATTCAAATAATAAAAATCTGTATAGGAAAATATTGATTTGCCAAAATGAAAATTTCAAAATTAATCAATTATTCAACAAGAAATGTGTTCATGCTGCTAAGGTACTACAGTACTAAGAAGTGATTTTTCAGTATTTGACTACTGAATGCTTAGATCTTAAGGAGGATCAATTTGATCCGCCACCCTTTGGTACTTACTCTTAAGTGTGGGCAATGGTTTGAATATCTAACAACATACATGGGTTATAGTTTTTATGTCCTCGAGTAGGGCTCGCCTTTCTTGCCCTTTGCGATGAGAGTTTCTTTGTCTCTGGTGGCTTGTTATGGGAATTGCGAATTCGTCAATGTGATACGATAGGAAGCTTTTGCGAGCTTTATGCAACATTGATGTGCAAGTCAGTGAAAAGTTTGGTTGCCCAATGTTTTCATCATTTTGAAAATCGAAGTTCAATTAGATGATGGAGCTTAGTTAGTGCCTAGTTTAGTTTTAAGGATGGGGAGCAAGGGCTGGGCCTATGCAAGGTGCCCTAAAAAAAAGTTCTAGATATCTTTGCTTGTGTGTAGATGCCCCTTGTTGTATGTGAAACTTTGATCACTCATTTCTTCTTCATCACAAGTCCAAGTGTACCCCCTTTTTCTTTTACACCATGCTCATATGAATGCATTCTACATTTCATGCAAATTTTGAATTCAATGAAAAATGAAAAAAAATAAAATGGAAAATCTTACAATTACTTATGACTACACCAATTGGACCGACACTCCATGGTGAGAAATTTCCATTCCTCAATCAAATTCCATTTTATTTTTTAAGGAAAAAAAATTCAACTTGAAGTTGCCTACAACATGAGCAAGCTAGATTAATTTTCTTAAATAGATGGATTTGACATGTATATTTGAGCAATTGAATGGTTGCACCTCCCTCCATGCACTTGGGACATTTTTTCTATTGTGATGTTTAATGGTTAGGAATATTTGCACTCGCATCCCCTAAGTTATAGTGGTTATGATATCATGTCTTATTTCCAAGTGCAACACAAGGATCCTTTTTAATTTCTTTCAAGTATTTTAAGTAAAACTATATCCAAATATTTTGGAAAATAAAATAATGTCCCCAAAAGAAAAGAAAAGAAAAGAAAATAAAATAAAATCTTCACTTTTTAACTCTTTTTTTTGGATTTATTTGGAATTAGATATGAATTTTTAAAAGTCAATGAAAGAAGGTACAAACCTAAGGCCAAGATGCCCCAACACCTACTCTAGTACCTAAGGGAAGTTATGTGACAAAGCATACTTATATTTTAAGGGAGGGAAGCATATTTAGGCTTGTATGTTGAGGGAGTGCCCCATGTTCCAAAAATATTGGTGATGGGCCAATCAAATGGCTCCTTCTGAAGGGGAGGAAAAAAACACTAAACTAAATTGTAGGCGCAAACCCCCTCACAATAACTAATTTAAAAAACATGAACAAAAGTATCCATGATAGAACAAATGAACTTGTTAGACTTGTTTTTCAACTTTGTTATAATAATATGCACATTATTAAATCACTTGTGTTGCATAGGTGCTCATTGCAAACCTTTCACATCCAACCTACATAATTCATTAAGTTTTCTCATTCATCCTTACCTTGTAAACACAAATCATTGGACAATGCAAATTTCCTACCTAGTTTCCTATTCTAAGTTGTTCCCTTTTGGTCTAGAGTTTCAACTCTGAGGGTTAGCCGACACATGGGTCATTCTTCTTCCTCACACGAGTCCAATTATCCGTGATGTACTCCAAATTGGGGTGTTTTGTTAAAAAATGGGGGTGAAATCAAAAGTCAGGATGAATGCAATAAACATGTAAAAAAAGAGGGGACCAAACTGGTTTTATCAGCTAAATTGATCCTGTGAGATTTCTTGAAGAAATTTGACGTGCCATTCAACTCTCAAAAGGAAATGCAACTTATCAACTCATTGCAGTCCTAACACCCAAAATATTGAAATGGGACAACTACTTTAAATACTCTGAATGCAGCAATGTATTTTGAAAACTAAACCATGACATCTTTCAAAAAGAAAAATTCACCCCCAATTTTGGATTGGCCTTACATGAGCCGTTGTATTCTCAATGAAATCAAGTCTCATCATAACAAAATCATGCAAGTCATGTGAATTCACACCCAGCTTCATTAAGTGGTGCCCAATTTGCTCACTTTATGGGTATGCTCAAATTGGGGATGAAACAAGGATTACAAGGTCAAACTAAGGCTCAAAGACAGGATGAATTTAAGAATAACTCTAGGCTGCTTTCCCCAAGTTCCTCTAGTGTCCTATATAGTTACTAAAATCCTATAATCTATTGTTGGGTGCTTCTCCATTTGCTACAACATCCTCTTAGGTTTATTGTCACTACTTTGATCCTTGGAGTTAAGATAGATCAACCTAGTTATGCTTAAGATTTGCTATTTACATGAGACCAAATCTTGGGAATTAGGGTATTGAATTACAACCATTACACATGTACGAATTACAGCTAAATTTTTGGCCTAAAATATAGGCATCAATTGTTGATGAACTCAAATATAGGGTTATTGTCTTTTGCATTCTTGTAGCTCTTGTCTCTTGCATGTAAGGTTTGCCAATATGCAATGACTCTACTCCAAGTGCTTAATTTTTTTTTAAATTTAAGTTTTTTTTTTAATGAACCTAAGCCCAATTCAACTTTGGATTCATCGCCCCTTGTTAGATCTAGCACTCAAAAAGTTTTGAGTAGCACACCAAGTTTGATTCCTAAGTCAAGTGACAATTTTGATAGGAAAGATGGAGAGGAACATGTTGATGTTCTTGAGCCTTCAAGAGGTCCTCTAAAAAAACCTATGTGTTTCAAGATAGATGGGCTTGTCATTTTCCATGTGTAAAGTCAATTGTTAGGGGCAATGGCTTAGTCATTTAGGTTTAATGCAAATTTATAACAAGCTCAAGGAAATATGAAATTGTTAACTCCCAAGCTTGACATGCTTTAAAAGCATGTTGGCCATTGAAAAACAAAAATATAGCTACTTTGAGCATTCTCATTGGGGGAATTATTATTCCAACCAAGATGTAATAGATTGCAAAAATGAAAAGATTTTCTATGAGTGCAATTTTGAGTCTATCATGACCTTAGTATAATTTAAAATTCATTCGAGGGTTTGAAAATTTTCTTTTGTTTTACACATTTTCTTGCATGACAACCTATGTTGTATGAGTCGTTGAGGGACTTATTTTTGTTGCTAAAGGTCTAAAACACCTCACTAAAACACTAGTCAAATAATAGTGGCTAGAAAATTGCAAACACCATGCACAATGTTGTCCTTTCCAACACAATGTATGTTATTTCAAAGGCTAAATACGAAGTTAACTAGAAGCTAACTATGCTTTTGTTAGTGGAGATGAGGCGACCACTGTCAATGTTCAATTGTGGATTAGTATCCATATATGTGGGATGAAAAATTGGAAACATGTTTCAATTTTGTTGACACTTGAAAGGGTTGAGGCAGCTGCAACCTTAAACAACATCAAGGGTGTTATTTTGGACACCATGGGTGAATATGGGGGCCTTATAGATGAAACCATGGCCTCCAAATAGAGTTGCCTTAAATGTGATAATGATTCAATGTTTTAGGGCATTTGGTTTTTGGGGTGATTACACAAACAAGGGAACAAATTGCCCTTTACCTTATTGATGTGCATTGTGTGGCATATTGAACCAACCTAATTATCTTGGTTTTGAGCAAGTTGTCCTTGGTTATGCACATTGAAGATATGTTATAATCCTTGTATGTCTTTTTCACATAGTCCAAAGAAGATACTCAAATTTGTGACCCTACCAAAATGTTGGAAACAAAGGGTTTGAAGTTTTTTGTGCAGTGTTAAAACTTGTTGAATATCAATGTTTAGTCCTCTAAAGGTAGGTGTTATGGGAATACAAATTGCTTGTTGTGAATATGCACATGAATGCACCAAAGAGGAAGTTTGTTTAGGAATATATACATATTTCATGTGCTTTGGAGCTAGTTTTAGGTTTGCCATGCATCTTTCCAATGTTGGAAGTGGTGCACACTTTGATTGAATTTGTTCAAAGATGAAATGTTTTAATTATTTGTGAATTCATTGATGCATTGAAATTGGTAGAAGTTAAACTATCCATTTTGTGTTGATCCACTTTGTAAATATGATGATTTTGATATCAGTGAATTCATTATTGTTTTTGAACATTAGAGTGTGTAATCGCCCTTCACTTGGGTTTCACATGATTTCAATGGTAGTTTTTACTTGTTGCCATACTTGACCTTTAGCATTGGTGGCCAAAATTTCGGGCTCCATCATTGTGGCACTAGAAGAAAAAAATTCATTTGCAACCAATTTTTCTAACTAAATATTATCATTTGCAACTAAAAAGTAGTTGTCAATAACATTTTTTAATTACAAACAACACCTTTTAGTCGCAAAATTGGTGCAAACAATGATTTTTCTTCTAGAAGGAGGTTTTAATGGTGCTTATGTTAAGATGAATTTGACTAATCATTATGCCATGCTTTAAATAATGAAGGTTGCATGTTCAAAAGCTTCAATAAACTTGTGTGTTGAGTTGTTTTGATGGTTTTTTTATGTTGATACGATGGTAGGCCTTGGCATGGTGTACTCACAATATTGGTTATGTGAAAAAAAATATGTTAAGAACTTCCTCCCCATCTAAATCAAATTAAGGTTGCATTTTGTTTTCATAAGAAGATAAGGGGGTGGTTGTGGTTCTTAGGCTTTTGGATTCAAGGTTGTTGGATGTGCAAGCTTCTTACTTCAAACTCAACATGAATCATAATGTTGAGGTGGTGATGCAAGAATGATAGATGTGAACCCAATGACTCAAATGTGGTTGAAAATCCAATCTTCTTCATTTTTGGTTTAAAAACTAAATGGGTAAATGAAGGTTGTAGACATAGTCATGGTGCAAGTGTTGGGTTTGGTCATGGATAAAAGGACCTTCAACAATTTAGCTTACATGCCATAGTTATATCACATATTAAGCTTTCCATTTCTCATTTTTTTTTGTTGTGGATGAAAAGTGATTCATATCCATTTCGTGTGTGGATAAAAAAGGTGAGATGTAGGGTGAAAGCATCCTTGGGAGGTACCATTATGAACCCCTTTGCTATAATCAAAGGAAAGTTGGACCCAATTTAAAATGTCTAATTTTTTCTACTTATATGTTTTAGTCTATTGGCTGGCACCATGTGGGCAATGTCTTCCCAATGATGAACACACCCATAAAAATTTATAAGCACCTACACACCTATACTATGTATTGGCATTTTAAGAATTTTCAATCTTGAACTTTTATCTTCAAATGCCCTTCAAATTACATATGAATTGTTTTTTCTTTTATCTCGTACATGCCAAGGGGAATGGCCCTAATTAGTCATTAAGACAATAAAAGGTGATAATAATTATTCATTGCGTTCCTAACATCAATGGCCCTTTAGGACTCTTTGTTCATTATACAAAAACCTTGATTTTATGATTACATTCATGATTACATTTGAAATCATATAAACCACTCACAACTACATGAGTATGTAATCAACCATATTTGTAGCTTATGCCATCTAGTCATAAACATGGTTATAGTTGTAAATGTCAATCCATGTGGCCTCCATGACTATGGTCCTATTGAACATATGATTAAAGACATGATTAGACATGACTATAGATATCCATGTGGCCTTTACTTAGACTAGCCTAACCTAGTCTAGCTACCATACCTATATACCCACCTACATACGAACCTAAAAAATTTAAACATAAATTTAACCTCATTTGACCTAACTTAAGCCCCCAAGCATGTAGTTTGGTTTTTCAAGTATAAAATGTTGAACCTCTCACATCCATAATGAAAAATCATTAATTCTTTAATCAATGCATCACACATTCACATTGTGATAACTTTTGTGAACATATGATTATGAATATGTTTATTTTGCATCTTTTTACATTTTCTATATCTAAGTAAGCATGAAGGAAGGTAGGAGGTAGGTGGGTTGTAGGTAGATAAATGGTCAATATTTTGATACACTTTTAGTTGCAACCTACTAATATATTACCTATTTACCACCTACTTTCACCAACTTACCAACATACCTATTACCAACCTACCTAATATAGCCTAGGTTAGCCTACCGAACCTTATAACCTAACTTATCTACTTTAACGTACTTAACCTACCTAGCTTTAATTTAAGCATTATTAGTTTGATTTTGATATATAACAATTGAATTAGCCTCAAAATTATTGATATTACATAGGTAATTGTATTTATGACTACAATTGTTAATTGTAAAGGCACTGATGTAATTTGATAGTAAGAAGCATGATAGAGATTAATTGACTCTACCAAGGACACATCTTCCATGACTACATGATTAAAAATAAGATAGTAAAAAAAATGTCTTAGTCTTGAATGTTAGATTTTGGCATAGTGACAACTAAATAGTAATTGCTTGAATCAAATATTAATTAAAGGAATCCAATAAAAGGACATCTAAGGTACTCCTAGAAAGAAGCCGAGAATTGTTTTAAAAAACTACATGAACTTTTTGTGTTCTTGACCAAAAGGACCATTTGAGTGACATAACTGAAACTTTTTCCTAATGCATCCCTTGCCCACATCAAACATTGATTTAATTAGATTTTCAAATATTATAAGACGTGGGGAAACTATTCACAAATGTTTTTTAGCAAAAAAAAAAAACCTTTCATAAGTGTGACATTCATTGTCTTAAAGTTCAATGTGTAACAAATTGAGAGTGTGAAGTTCCTAGTGGTACCACACAATGAAACTTTTGCCTCCACACCATTGTTGAATAGGTGATGGATGCAAAGGATCTTGATTATGTCTAGCAATCAGCTTAAGGCCATTAGTTATTGGAACTTGTAAACATCGTCACCTATCTTTCGTAACTTTCCTCTCACTAGTTATCAAGTCCATCACATTGTGTACATTTTTTGAGGGCCTTGCATTTAAGCTTATAAATTGCTAGTTGTGATACTTGTTGTCACCAATTAAAAATCTATGTAGTAATCAAGGTTGTTTGTTTGTTTGTGGCATTGAGCTCTCCCAAACCATCTAGTGCCCCCTACTATGCACTTTAGCACTATTTGAAAGGGTGCATTGAGGTGGTTTCGTAATGTTTAGACCTATGATACATGGGATATTCAAACTCGAACAATTGTTGCAAGTGAAAATTGAATAAAATCAAAATTGAATTTGTTTTAGGAAATTGGGGAATGTTTTTGGTGTTGGTAAGCCCTCAATTAGTAGGGTTTTATGGAGATGATTTCATCAATTTTAGACCTAATATGTGGGAGATAATTTTGAATAGTATATTCATTGGAATTTTGTCAACTAAATTACAAAAACTAGATTTGGAAGGAGAAATTAATTAAGTAATGATTTCACATTTAGGTCAATGGCATAAGCCACATTAGTACTATGCAAAGGATATCATCCGTTCCAATGAGAAGCCAACAATGTTTTTCTTTCAAATTTATGAAATAGTTGGGTTGACGATCATGCCCAAGAGGACTTAGCCATACACACACACACACACACACACGATGAATAAAAAAACCAACTTGAATTTACCATTGACTTACTACAACTTGAACTTATCATTGAAAAATGGATAATTATATGACATTTTGAACAAATCTTGCAAAAGAGTTTGTGGGATTTGAGCACTTTTTTGTCCAATAATTTTGTGATTTTTTGAACTCTTTCAAAATGAATTAATTAGTGTTCAAGTTTATATTATTCGCTAGTGTGGTGGCTTGGGCCCATTTTTTCCAAAAGAACTCGTTTGTGTATTCTTGTACCTTTTCAGGTTTGAGCATATATATTAGCCCATCAAGAGTCAAGGAAATTATTTGCATGTCCATATTGAAATTTTGGGGAACTTGAGGCAATTGTGTAGGCTATATTCTAGGGTCTATAATAATTATTATTATTTTATTTCCACCACACAAAATATTTAATAAGTAAGTAAATTTATCAATCACTTATCTTGTCAACAACTCCCATGTGTATTATAACTCACTTAAAATTGTTGAATAAAAGTCGAGACCTTGTTAGTTGTAACCAAGAAGAATTGTGAGGAGGATAATAAAAAAATTGTGCAATACTTTTTTTCTTTTTTTTTCAATGAGATCTTTTCATGAACATTAATTGTAATGAACTACCAAATATTTTTTTATCTCAACACAAAATGAACCCAAAATTACCATAAATAACCCCCAAAAAATCCGAATGTTTTTCTTTCAAAAAATGATATAATTATTCAACACTTGAGTACCAAACCCAAGAAGGTACTATGGTGTGTGTGTGTACATATGTATATATATATATATAATGTCCTAGTGTTGTTGAAGACCATACAGCCACCTGACAACCTTGGTAACTAGCAAAGTTCTTCAACAAATCTCAAAACCATGGGATTGTTTAATAGCACGACACAACAGCCATGATTTCCTCAAGTAACAGTTTAGATCTTCTACTTCTGATGAGTTGTGGGCTTCCATTTCTCCCCGACCATCTTAAGAGTTCAGATTGTGTACCTGATTGAGAGTGGAAGCACACAACATGTGTAAAAAAGCATATGTTGTTAGCATATGTTGTTGTTGTGAACGGTAAAGTTGTGTTGTTTGTTTTCAGAAGCTTCGAGACAAAAAGCAGCTGACAAAAGAACATAACTGGTACTCAGATTACTAATGGAGACATATCAAATTTTGAAAGATGCCAAAAAAAAATTAAAAAACCTTTGTTGTGTGTAGTCATGAGTCAAGACTCCATATATGATGCAATGCAAGCTTTTTACTCTTCACCCATGTCTTCAATCTGGTGATTTATTGTCTGAATTATTTTTTATACTACTGGGTTCCAATTGCCAGCAGGCTTAACCCTAATGGCAGTAGTGGGCCACCAAGGTCAGTTTTGGGGAGCCACAAGCCCTAAACCCTAAACCCTAAACACCTAATCTGGAAATATTGCTCAATGGTCTGGGACAAAACTGCAGCAAAGATCTCCAAAATCAGGGAGTCGCTCTGCAACAATTTTGCAGCTTTTTTTGGTTTGAGTCAGCAAGAATAATTTCCTGTTATGTTAATCCCAAACACCCCATGAGCAAAATGACAAAAAAAAAAACCACATGAATGAATGAACTCTTCCCCTTTCCTATTAATAAGCATTAGGCATACATGCAACTCTTGCACCAGTTGAAATTCTAGTGTTCTTGGGAATAGGGTTTACAATGGGTCCTACAGAGAGACATGGAATTTATATATATATATATATCTTTTTTTTTCTTTTTTTTTTCTTTTTTTCATGAATTGGAAAGTTACAAGCTTACTTGTAATGGACAAGCAAGGCAAAGCAAAAGTTGTGTGCTATATATGGTGCCCTCCAGCTTCTTATGTGACCCACCCAATTACTTAATATGTGTGATCATTCCATTTGATCAGGCCCCATCTCACAAAAGTAAGTAACTACTTCCAAAAAGGACACACAGCCCCCCTAAACCCTAAACCCTAAACCCTACACACAACATGGAGTCCAAACCTGATCTGGTGACCCTAGCTCTGGAGGAGGTCTGGCAAGGCTTCATCAAAAATTTGTCAACAATGAATGGCAGGCAGAACCACTTAGACTTTGTGAACTGAAATCCACCAAAGCTCAAAAATGGTCATCCCACCAAATGTTTTTGTTTGCAATGCCCAGGTAAGTCTACTGTGCTCAAATTGTTCATACCAGTTGTTGGGTGGGTATTTGATTTTTTCAAAAAAAATTCACAATCAAAGAATCGATTCCGATATATAACCATGGGTTCTCAAAAGATTCAAAGAGCTGGTTCTGGTCTATGATACGTGTACGGTTCTCAAATAACCACCATTTTTGTCCACCACCTTTTTGTGGCATGCAAAGTCCATGGTTGTAGGTCCCTTCCCAGAGAGCCTCATCAACTTTGAACAAGAACAAACCGTCCACCACCGTCAGTAAGTAAGTCGGTTGCATGCACAACAAGCTTTGCAAATCCCAGTTTGCGATTGTGGTTGTCAAAAGAGCTGTGTTGGACCAGTGACAGAAAAAAAAAAACAACAACAACAACAACAACAAAAGGCAATTAACCAATGGGTTTTTTGAAGGGGAAAAAGTGCATCTGGACAGCAGGTTTTTCTTTGCATTAACTGGAGATACACAACATAAATAGCAGCAATGCATACAAAGCAGTTCTGCTAGAACAGCAGCAATGTTGATAATCAATCATGCAGCATGCCTGCATGCGAAAAAAAAAATATTGTCGATTCATCAGTTGCAGTTGATTCAGTGCTGGACTTTGAGGGAGAAGGATTCAAATGGGTTTTTTTTGCTTCCAACAACTTTTTGGCAAACAAAGCAGACGGGGCAAAATTATGAGTCAATCACTCTGCACCCTGTCATGGACAAATGAGCACTGCTTATAAGCCAGCTTTTATGTACATACTTTGAATGAAGAGTGCACATACGAAGAAGAAGAAGAGTTGGTTGGTGGTGTTCACTGTGGAGAAGTTTACTTTGACTGAGAATGGAAACAACCAGTGCTGTGGCGGGTATCATATTTTTAAGTCGATCATCAACCATTCCATACATCTCAAAACTCCAAGAATCTGTAATTATCAGATGGGTCCTGGAAGGAAGGTAGAGAAACTTTCAGAATTGAACACTCCTCCCCAACGTATAGCAATGATAAATAAAGGTAAATCAATCATAGGAGTACTACAAACAAGGTTATATTCTCTGGATTTATCTTGAGAGGGCTATGGCTTCAAGCCATTCACCACATAACTCACATAAATTCTTCTTATTATGTACGTATGTCATCATGTATGTATGTATGTATGTATGTCTATGCCATCTCTTAAACTAACTACCTTTTCCAAGCCTAGCTATCTCACTTCCTCTTCCCTACCCATCATCATCTACATGAAAACCAAAAACTTTCCACAATTGTTTTTCAAATACCTTTTCAAAATCTTAGCCTCCTTTACCATTATCTTTACCTTCTTCACGTACTTTTGGAAATCTTCCATTTCAAAGTGACGTTTTAAATTTAAATTTAAATCGTACTTAACTATTAGAGAGTACATTCCATTAAATTTTTTTAATGATTATCATATATGTATATATAATTAATTGACTGTAAACCTCCACCTTCTTTATTATTATTCTTATCTTTTTTTCATACAAGTGAAGCTAAATGATCATAAAGAGAAAATAAAATGATCACAAAAGTAAAATTCAAAGATTAATTGAACTTTATCTTTACCTTTAAATGATTTTGAATGTTCGAAAATAATTAAAGATTAATTCACTTTTCTCATTTAGGATGAGTGCAAAATAAGGTGAACCGAAAAGCAACATTTGAAAACATCACCCAAAGTCCATTTCTTTTGTATTTTTTTAGAGCCTTGGATTGATTAAATAATAAAGGAACAACAATATATCAATTCCATGATTTCAAAAAAATATCATTTAAAACCCCTCTTAGAGATTATTGTTTCGTATATGTGTGCACAAACTCAATATAAAATGAAATGACCCCCAAAGCTATAGGACAATGGAACGATTATTAAATCAAAAAAACATTTCACCTCCAGTAATAGAACGAAAACCACCAATGTCCTTTGCCATTACCAACAATATTAGTCCTCAGTATTAAGGCCACCAAAATAGGGATATCCCCATGAGCAATAATAACAACAGCTTGGAATAACTTTGAAAACCCTAAGGATGGCTCCTTTGGTATGAAACATCCCAAAATATGTTCAGATACCATCCCAAAAAACCCACCCAAAAACAAATGAAGAGTAGTGACTAAGGCTTGGGCAAACAAAATCCCATCTAGGACAAAAATATGCTTAGGTTAATAGTCAAGAACAGATGGAAAGACAAGGTTGAAAGGAGGGGGTGTAGCTGGTGTAGGGTAGCAATGGTGTTTTCCAAAGGAATAGCCAATGTCATGGGCTACAAAGCTCTGGTAATGTGATTGTATTCAACAGGTCTCCTTAAAATTAGACAACCCCAAAAAAGTTGGGTTTTTACCATGGTATTAATGCTATCCAAATCATAAAATGTTTGAAAAAAAAACATTACACCACCTAATTTTCAAACCCCCATATTTTTTTCATTTCTTGTTCATTTTGACTAATCTAAAAAGTTGTAAGGGCATTAGCCAAAGATTTACAAAACTTCTAGGAACTCCAAAGGCATTGAAACAATGTTGGGTGTTTTCATTGTATGATGTACACAAAAATTAATCATAGTTTGACAATTTTCATTATAAAACATTTTAAGAAAGTTTTGTAATAAAAATGTGCAATTAAAGGTGGATAACATTTTAAAACTCTCAATATGTTATGAAATTGATGCACACATGAACAATTCAAGCATAAATTGAAATATATTTTTAACTTGCAAAAGTTTGTAACAAACATTATAATTTAACAAAAGGATTAAGAAATATTAGTTTTAGTAAGAATTTTTTTAAATAATAAGTTTTGCACATAAAAAGAGACAACCATAAAAAAAACAATCTTTTTCATGAAAACTTTCAATTTGTTTTAAATTCATAATGTTCAGACTAGATGACAAATAAACCTTCAATAATATACATTATGTTACAATAATGTTAATGATTATGTTTTTTTTTTAAGCTCCGAATTTTTTCCCATTAAAAATGTAGTCGAGCTAAATGTTATATTTTTATCATTTTACAAAAATAAATTAAAATTTTAAAATTAATGAAAAATGATAAACTACTATTAAACAAAGTGTTTTTTTAAAATCTTTTTATAAAATTATTGTTGTAAAATTTACATAAATACACAATTATGAATCAACTACATATTTGTGATTTATATATAACTTGTGGAAAAGTGAAGGGATTGGGGTCCATAGGCACTGACATCCATATCTTCATTGAAAACTTTGGATGTGGATTCTCTAAGGATGGATAGATAGATTTAGACTTACCACAAAGTGGTCACCATGGAGGTCAATAGGTAGTCAATTCCAGTGCTGGGCGGTTCTTTGAGAAAGGAAACACCCGGTTATCAACCCGGGTATTGACAAAATTTTGAAACCCCAGTAGTAACCCACTAGTTGGGTATTGGATTCGTCAATTTTTTAATAACCTACCCGGATGATTGGAATTTCATCCAGGTTGATTATCAATCCGAAGATCCTAAACATGATATTCATTGAAAAAAAAAAACATGAAAAAAAACCCAATAATTAATTAATTAAAAAAAAAACTAAAAAAACAACCTTATAACCTACTCTACCTAGAAAATATAACCAATGGTTCTCAAGGTGGGCATTTGAGAACCGACCCTTATGCATAGTGGCGACTATTATTCAAATTCAACTGAATCAATCAATACCCAAGGGTATTACTTTGATATTCAAATTGATAACCGGTAGCTCTCTCTCTCTATATATATATATCTATATATATAGATCTATATATATATAGGGTTTAGGGTTTATATATATATAGATTTGATAACCTACCTGGCTGGTTATGAAGAAAAGCCATAACTGGCTAATTCACTGAAGAATTATACCAGAATGTAGGAATTCACCTCCCTCCCTTTCCCTCCCCTCCCCCATCTCCATTTGGTTGCAGTGATATCTGAAGTGTCAGTCCAAGGCAAGCAGGAGACTTGCAAAGCTACACACACACACACATAACACACAAAGCTACCACGTTGTTGTTGTTGTTGTTGTGAGATTGTGTCTGTGCAGACAGGATTTTATTGTTAGTTGTAGAATTGCAGGCTTTTTCATAAAGGAGCTGCTAACTGACAACTTTGCAGCAAGAAGGTTCCCAGGCTTAGGCTACTAGCATCCAGGACTGTTCTCTCATCTGAGGCTTTTGATTTCATGATGTGCAATTGTCTAGTGTGTGCAATTCAGAAGAGAAGGAAGGGGGTTCAATGCTTGTGTAGGATTGATTGACTGATTGATCACCATGATGATCAATCAGATCATGCTGGGGAAGGAAGAAGCCTCCAATCTTCTCAGAAGAAAGAAGAAGATGCTGCAACACCTAGGCTAGGCTATATACCAACTGCCAACGGCTCTGAGTGTCAGGCATCTTTGATCCGTAGCTTAATCAATTGTTTTGCTCATAGTCAAGGATAATTTCATTGTCTCATAACTAAAGGCCCGCTTTACACTAGGAGTCAAGGCCAATGTTCAACTCAAATCAAGCATTCCTTTTGATGCAAATATTGGAATGAGCCCCAAGGGTTTTACATTAGGAGTCAAGGCTGAAATAGAAAAAAGCTTTTCAATCTGCCCCAAGGTATAAAGAATGCTGAACTTTATAGCGGCTCTGTGTATTTGCCCCCAAGGCTGAAAAAGGAATATCATCGAATTTGGGAAGCCAAGTTGGGGGCAATGTTCACACATTATTAATATCCTCACATCACTGCTTTAGCATTTATTAGTAACTAGGGGCCAAACAACAAGCCAAAAATGCTCCAAGTTGGCTCCAAGTTTTTTTCAGCCCAGACTCCTACTGTAAAGCAGGCCTAAGTTTTGTAATTGCCTTTCAGATTACATATAGGAAAGGACGTCGTGCTCGTTTTTCATGAAGCTTTTTCCATCCATCCGTGCCGTCATCCATTCATGGATAGCATCACTCAGGAAAAAGCCCTGGCAGAAATAAAAATAAATAACCCCTCCTTTGTGCATGTGTCATTGTCTAGGGAAGACATGTCCGGCCTTAGAGTATTGATTGTCAAGAGATTGGGTCAACGTGTCATTGAAGTGAAGATCATCGCAGGGAACAATGTCAATAAACGTGTGTTCATATTCCTATTCAAGTGGCATTTGCAATGACAATCAACAAGAGTCAAAGTCAGACACTGAACAATGTTGAGATATATTTGTTGTCTTCGGTCTTTTACCATGGTAAGCTGTATGTTGCTATCTCACGGGTCACAAGCAATGCAAACATCAAGATTTTCAGTGGTCAGGGTCCCGATGGATACATGCGAAATGTAGTATATATAGAGAGGTTTTGAAAATGTAGTTTATAGTTGTAATTTTGTAATATGTACCATCAAATACACACACTTGTGCATTAGGCACGGGGGTTCAAACTAGTTAAGTTATAAATAACAGCATGAAGTAATTTGCCACACCCCTCTAAATTCCCACTACAGAGAGAAAACCTTATATGATCTGATGTGGAGCAAATTGGGACTTTGATTGACATCAGATATGTGTCATAACAAACGATGGACATCAACTCTTTTTGTATAATAATGTTCATTCATCTGCAGTTTACTCATAATGGCATCTTTCCATTACATGGTCATCATAGTTTCTTTCTCATGAGAAACTATGATGACAACAAAGCAATGGAAAGTGATTAAAATCTTTCATGTACTTTCCATTGCAATTGGAAAGTGCAACTATTTTGAAAATGTGTATGTTAGGAAATGTTGGGAATTGTAGTTAGGGTCTATTGTATTATTGTAGGGAACTTTTTTGAGAACTTTAAAAAATACAAATGCTTTCATATAATAAAAGGGCATAAATTGTCAACATTTAACAAGTCATAGTTTGTCTTGCAACTCTCACAACTTTGTATTTTGGTCCACATTGATTTGTAGAGCTATGAGGTGATTGTGATCACAACTGGAGGGTGAATTATTATAATGGAAAGTTGTTTGTATGGTACATTCATGAATCACATGACAAATGAAAAGATGTCCTAAATGAGTTTGGTGTTAGAGAGTTGGTGTTATTATGGGTGCAAAATTTTCACCTAAAATTCATCGAATGTAGTGTGGAATGGAAGGGTTAGAGCGTCTCCACAAGCAAGAGTAAAATGGCTTATGCACATTTACACAATGCTTTGGATGAAGTACAACCCTTATATATTGTGAATTTCAGTTTGGAGCAGGGATTTTTTTTGGCCAAATTTCAACCCTAAAAAAAAAACGATTTTGAACTTTCTACAAAGTATTTTTTATGGGAAAAATGGCCTAAATTTTGCCATAAATAAAAGGTTATTGTAATTCAAATATCACCATATTTTACAATAAGTTCTAGTAGGTAGCCATGAATATAGAAGGATCCTTTTTCTTTAAACAATTTCATATCTTATACATGGCCAAATCTGACTATATCCTTTTCTGGACGAGTGCCACTTTGGCTACATCACAAAATTGGCACCCCCCCAAAAAAAAAAAACACCCATTGGTTTGAACTTGTAAATATGCACAAGAGATCATGACCTCCAAAAGGGTCAATCAAAGGATATGATTTCTTTTGATTGGTTTGCCATGTAAATGTAATGCAAATGTGTTCATTATTATAAACTTAAATTAAATGAATGTATATTTGTGGATTTAAATGGTTAACTTGATTTTGTATATATGACAATTGTTTTGTTATCATCCCAAGCCAATAGTACCACCCCAACTATTTTTTACTCTAAGAATTAGGCTTTATAGGTCGGCCAATGTAAGTGTAAAAAATAATAATTGGAGGAGGAGGGATGTTTTCTATCTTTTGTCTAAATTGAACAACTTAGTTTTTCTTAGATGACAACATTTCACATGGGCATGCATCAAGGGGTTTTGCGATGAGTTAACTCATCTTAATTATTCAAATTGTGTTTTGTTGCTTCTATTATAATAAGCAACAATGAGATGCCCTTGTTTGGTAGGCAAATGGTTGGAGAGGGGATGAATAAAACTATCAATTAGGTCAGCCTGGAATACATACATACATACCTTTACCTCTCGACTTTCCATACCATATCATACCATACCATGTCATACTTATGGTGCATTCACACTTGATTTGAAGTCCGTGTTAAATGAAAATCTAGATGGCATCCTAGGTGACACCCAATGTTAAATGGACGATAGCGTAATGTTAAATGAATGTTAACTTAACATAAACATTTCATGGGGATGCCCATAACACCTGCCCCCTCCCAACAAAACCTTTAGAGGTTGGAGACCTTCCCAAAGTAAGAGGCCTACTTCCAACAAAGCTAGCAATTGACTCTGGCCCCACCACTTTGGGAATGTCCTTCACCGAAGGGCTCTACCCATGGTAAAATGTGATGCAAATATTATCATAAACCTAAACATATATATATATTGCAATACATAAATTCAACATTTTTTTGTAATTTATTGAGGATTATTTTAAATTTTTTTTCAGTATTTCAATTTTCAAAAGAAACTTACTAGTCGCTTGCACACATGTAGGTACCTAATAAGACAACATTGGGCCACCAAAGAGACACTCTCCTTGGAAGCATATTACAAGGTAACAATGGGGGCTGCCAAAGAGAATCTTGTAAGCATACAAGACAAACATTGCCTCACTCTCCTACAATTGCCCAATTATTTCTCCCAAACCTTTCACCTTCCTACCTACTAAAAATTGAAGTAGGTACCTACCAAACCTCACCTACGTGGTTGCACCTACTTTCCTAGTTGTTTTTCCATTGACCAACCTCACAAATACTGAAAACAATATATGAAAGAAACAAAATGAAAGTATCACAAGGAACTTGAAATTGTTTACTTAAGAAATATTTGAGATCACATTTTAATTTTTTTTATCAATATTTGTATGAAGGTATTGCATAAACTTTAAAAAATTCAAAGTGTATGTAAAATTGTCAAGTGAATATTTCATTATATTCCTTGGACTAGAACATTGTGTTTGAAATGTTTTGAGGGCACAAACTTTGAAAAACTCTAAATTATATGCAATATTCTCAATTGAGTATTTTATCTATGCCTTGGATTAGGAGGGGATGTTTTTGATTGTCATGAAGGTATTACATAAACCATGAAAACATATAGTGAATATGCATTATCTTTATGTGAGTACTAAATTAAGGGCTACCGTATAAGATGGTGGTTGTATGCAATGATGGTTTTGCACAAATGTAGGGTTCAATGGTTCAAGATTTTAGACTAATATTGGGTATGTGCAATTGTAACTAACAAAACATATAACTTTAACAAACAACAATAGTTCAAGACAAATAAAAGAACTTCAACAAAGTTTTGGAAAATAATGTAATACCCTCACCACTCATTAGATATTATGTTAAACATGAGTTTTGACATTATCTTTTGCAACCTTTCATATTATTATCATTATACATTTACCATTTTGGTATTAATTCAATTATTTTCAATATATGCTGATTTTTTCAAAATTAATTGCCTAGACTACCATTTTTTTTTTCAAATGCCAAAAGTTGAAGGGATTAGGTTTTATTTCAAAAGATTACTAGCTAGGGTTTATGTTGAGCATAAGCATTGTGATTGCAATGTTCTCCTACTAGCAATATCCCATTTTCACACCAATATGTTATCTTTGTCTTTAACCTATTTCTTCTTAGCTTCTTTTAAAAACATGCATGATCCCCACTCATCTTGTCTTTTTTTTCAGCACAAATATTGTCGTAAAAGATTCATCTAAATTTTGAACCTTTTAGCCAACATTTTTTTTCTTCCTAATTAACTTTGCAATGGGTACTTTTTTGAACATTTTTGTCCATGGTAGATTAATAGCTAGCATGAAGCTCATGCTCTTGGAACTACAAATGCAATTTTTCCTAGCAACTAGGAGCTAATGTGTATCCATGAAGTTCATGCAACTAAGCTCCAAAAATCTTCCAATTTTTCTCAGCACCTAGTGAACATGAAATTGTTGTTCTTGCATTTTAAATTGAACATTTAATAGATATGAAAATGGAGGAGGGGGAATAAGAAAGAGGAAAAAAGGAAAAAGAAGATCAATAGTTAAAAGTAAACCATAGTAGGATGAGAAAACTAAAGATGAATTGGGAACATGTAACAATAATGTGGAAGGAGAGTGCAACATCATGAACATAAATAGTAGTGACATTGCAAGTGCAACAAACGAAAGCATTACCAACATCAACTATGATCCCTAATCAATATTTGCAATAGTAGATTTGCACCATCCTCATGCAATAGTAATGTTATGACAACTAGTCAAAAAGGAGTATCCTATATTAACACCAATATGTGATGTGTTTTAACTTTTTTTGAAAGCATGCATGATCTTCATTTATCATGTCTTTTTTTTCACATTAGATATTGTTGTTGCTTTAAAAATTCCATTTAGATTTTAAACTTCCTAGCAAGCAATTTTTTCCTCTCAATCACCTTTGCAATGGGTCTTTTGCAAACATTTTTGTCCATGGTAGACTAATAGCTAGTTAATGAACATGATGTTCATGCTCATGTTCTTACTTTTAGAGCTACAAATGCAATTTTTCTTGATAACTAACTCATGGTTATTTGTGAAGCTCATGCAATTGAGTTTTGGCAATTTTCCAATTTTTCCTAGCAATTGGTGAGCATGAAGATGTTATTCCAACTAAGATGCCTTGAATGCAATTTTTTGCCTTTCTATTTTTTGTTTGAATAAATACTTGTTTATTTTCATCTTCCTTCCCATGTTCCTCGTGTTGCCCCAATGTCATTGAATTGTGTAAGGGATCAATCATTGCCTCTTTCATGATGTGTCAATAAATATTGACACATAAAAGATGAAGATGATGCTCAATGTAGAACCACCTAAGGATAATATTAGAAAGCTTGAATGAAAAAATAATGTGTGGAAAAATTTCATTTGAATTTTGTGTTTTTGTGTTTTTCCATTTTGTTATTTTTCCTTATCAAATCAATGGAATGTTCTTGCATAAATTATGTTTATGAACAACTTTTAATCATTACCTACACCTGTTAAAAGTAACTTAAACAATCCAATGTTGTTACCCTCACTATATCATATTTCGGCTAAAGCCCTATAAATGATGTAACAAGGCAGTGGCAATGGCAAATTGATGACCAACATTCTTTAGTCAAATGGGACATCTTATGCCTATATCCTATTTCCCACTACCTAGATGTACTACTTACCTACATGTTAATTACCCGCCCACCCATCTACCTACATACTACCACCTTACCTACCTACATACATACATGTACCACATACATACCTACCACCCACCCACCTACCTTTCAACAACCTACCTATCTTTGTACTTCATAGTCTTGTAGTGATGTGTTGAAATAAACATGTGAAAAAAAAAACTTGACAAAAGTTGATCACATTTTCATGGTGTGGTCCATTGGTTAAGGATTTGGTTTATTATTGGGGAGGTCAAGGGTTCAATTTTTAACACTTATAACCTATGTGCATGCTTAAAGGGCTAAAGTAAGTAGAGTAGGTTAAGTAAGTTAAATAAGTCATACTTGGTTAAGTTAAGGTAGGTAAAATAGGATATGCTAAGCCAGGCTATATTAGGCTACCACCTATTTACTTGCCATTTACGACCTATTCACCTACCTACCTACCAAATTGTTTTTTATATTGATAATACATTTCTAAAGAAAATTAAATATGAGGATAAATTTAACTAGTTAAATGGTCCATTGTTCAATAATCAAAATGAACACTCAAATAGTCCATGTTTTATTAATTAAAAAAACCACCCTAGTCACAACAAACATGTTGAAATTGATTTGTCCAAAATGATGATGTTGTCTTTTTGACACATGTTGAAAATTGGGTTTTTGTTTTTACAAGATTCACTAATAAAAGAAGCCAAGAATTTTACTTGCTTCGGTCCAATTAACAACATTTTTGTCATGGTGACAAAGTCATTAAGGATACCCAATCTTTCCATGTAATCAAACAAAAAGTCCCAATCAACTTTGTTGTAAGCTTTCAATATTCAACTAAAAGGAGGATCATATGTTGTTTAGATGTTTTTACCCATTATATTATCTCATGAGTAAGTAAAATGTTGTTTAGAATGAACCATGATGGCAAGAAGGTTGACTGATCACAACTAATTACCTCCATAAAGATTGGTTGTAGCTTCATTTGCAAGGCTTTTGTAAAGATTTTGTATGTCACGTTCAACAAAGCGATGGAATACCAATTGATAAAGAGTTTTCCTTCCCACCCTTTTACAATAATGTAATCAAACCTTATGTGACCTTGGACAAAAGATACCCTCTTTGGATTGAAAGTTGCACCATATTCACATATTCCTTTTTTATCACATCCCACAAGCTTAAAAAAAACTCTATAACCACCATTTGGACCAAGAGCTTTCTCTTTTAGCAATGCTTCTAAAGTAGTGTGTAGTTCACATCCTAACATAGGGGTGACTAGGGGTTTCTTGGTTAGGTCCAATATCCTATCCTTCATGTTCATGAAAAGCATCTCCTTAACTTCCTTTATGCTTGTCACCCTATGGGAGTTGGCCATGCCCGAAAGAATTACTAGCTCTTCTTTTATACAAATTTGAAAAGAATTTTTTGCAATAGTCTTTCAAATGAACCTATGATGAAACTAAAATTCTTCCTTTTGATTATAATTCAATAATGGGTGAGGGGGGTCCACATTCTTTAATGGTAGCAAAGAACTCTTTCAAGGCTATGTGGCCTTTCTAAATTTTATCTTTGATTTGATCTTCATATCATTCAATTACCTTTCATCCAAAAATTTGGACTCCTTGATGATATCCTTCAACAATTCTTTAAATGTGTTGTCTTTAGGATCCTTTTGTAAGCTTTCTTGAATTGCTTCCAAGTGCCTTTTCACTTGCAACCCTTTACACCTATGTTCTCCAATTTCTTGAATGTAATAAATTTTATAATATTTCATCACTTTTCAAAACTTGGAGAAAACACATGAAACATAATTATTTTGCTCCCTCCACACCTTTTTTATGTTGGCTATAGCTTCAAGCTCCTTAAGGTATCTTGAATTCATTCTAAAAATACCATAAGCTTCTTTGACATTATCTTGAAACTTAAAGATGCATTTAAAGGGCAATGATAAAAAATTGAACAATCCCCCTAAATTAAACATCATTTAATGTTGCCATTCTTATGATTTCCATCCCCCTTGGGAACATATAATCTATGAATTTGGCCAACATCTTGCATCCCAAATTGGCAAATGGACAAACACATCCCTCTTTTCCCCCTTTTGGGCATTGATGCACCATTGCTTCTACAATGTTGTGGATGTCTTGCAATGTCTTTTGTTTTGAGGCTTTGTTTACCATGTGTATGTAAAGATTTAACAAGATAAGAATAAGACATTTATTTAATTTTGATTTTCAAATTACTTTTGGAGGGAAAATATCTTGGATTTAGTTTTTGATTGTTATGAAGGTTGAGAGTTCTTTTTACACACATAGACAGACTTGGGAGTTGTTGGAGAACATGATGGAAACACAATATGTAGTTTTAGAATTCAGTTGGGCTATGAACCATAGATTCTTCATATTTTCATTTATGATTTTTACATTTTTATACTATAAATGTTTGATATTTTCAATTATGGGTAAAGAAAATAATATCATATTGATAAGGAAATAATGAATACATTATGAATTTATTGTCTTTTCTAACTGTAATAATTAAATATGATCACAAATTACGATTACCAAGAATAATTCGGAATCAATGAATAAGGGAACAATAATCGTAATGAGATGAATGTGTGAATAAAATTTGAAAGATAATTTTAATGGATTGGAACAATAGACTGCATGTGAATCGATTGCAATTGTGTGCATAATATGTAGTTTTTGTTAATAGGCAAAGAACAAATCAAAGTAGAATTTGTGCCTACCAAGCTTGAAATATAAACCCAAGTTGCCCATTAACCAGTGCATGCCTTTCAACATTTTGTATGAGCACTACCTAACAACCTTCCACCAATGATATACTTAGGGAACACAAATCCTTTGTCACTTTAACCCCAAAGTTGGTAATCCCTACTTTTTGAGTTTCTAGGATCATGTACTAGAATCCTCCATCTTGTTGCCTTATTCTCACCTCTTGGGTTTTTAGGATCATTACCATGTGTTATACCTTTAATGGCATACTCTTGCTTGTCTACATGTTTGTTGTCCCTTCCTTCCCAACTTCAAGTGGCAAGCATTGTGGAGGTTTGGAATTGTAGCCTTTTTCCATAGACTAGTTCAAGAACTCCTCATTAATTAACTCTTCCTCTACCCTTTCCTTTCTCCCCAACATTTTGGGAAAGGAATAAGCCATTGTAACCTCATTCTTTAATGGATAGTCTCTTCCAACACATTGCAACCCCTTTTTAGGCCACCTTCCCCATCCTTACTACCCTTTCTAGATTGGTCATTGACCATAACCTCCCATGTAGTAACATCTTTACCCTTTACTTATAAAACATTACTAACCTTCTTGCCCATGATTGTGCAATCTATACTTTAAATTTACTTGACATGTGATTACCCTATTTTGAGATTCTCATTACTTCTAATAGCTTGGGGCCATGTGGCCTTCTTACCCTTTTTATTTTTATTTTCCACTATTCTAAAACCTTCATTGTCAATGAATTGTTTGTTTTGCCATCTTGTTGCCTACAACCTTTTATGACTACTAATCCCCTCCCTTTGTACCTTTTGTATTTAACACAAATGAAAAACCAACCTTTTTATTATTCCATGTCTCCACATTGGATTGGATTCCCTTATTTTTGTCATTACTTCCTTTAACCCCATTACTTGGTCATTACCCTCTCCTCACGTTACCATCCTTTAACCCCTTCCCTTTGGTTGCAACAAGAGATAAACAATATTTAATTTTATGTGATGATTCAAGCTAACAAAACTTGCACCTAAATGGCATGTAGTCATAATCAATTGTGACAGTGGTAATCTTTCCCATGACCTTGTTCTTTACTTGTAATGATGTCTCCCAACCTTCCCCTCTTCCAATGTTATGCAATACCTATGTTCAAATGGTATTCTTATCGTAGCTAAGAAGATTGCCTAGATTGGAAGTGATTTCCCATCCCTCAACCTTAATTTATGAAGGAAACTTATGCAAGGTGACCCAAGTTAAAATCCTTATCCTTTTTGAATTGTCAAGATTGAAACCAAACACCCAACCCTAGAAGTTGTATATGCCCCAAGTGATCTTGAATGGTGTCAACATCATTATCTTTTGAACTATGTTTGGGCTATCAATTTTTAACATAAAAAATCCTCACCCCAACACACTATCAAAGATTACTTTCCCACCACCCAACTTGTGATTGAAGTGTGTTACTTAGGAGAAAAATGCCAATGGTAATGGTTTATTTCCAACAAAACTAGCAATGACCATATGATCTTGTATAGGAAGGTCATTTTTACCTTCACCTTCCTTTGAATCAACAGTGGGGAATGGAAGTTTAATGGGGAGTAGTTGTTATTAGGAATTTCTCTTATGATAAAACCTTTTTGCAAAAATAAATGCATAGTCAAGTTCAAAATCTATTTAATTTTTTTTAAAATTGTAGTTTCAGTGAGTAATTAATGTCAAATAATAGTGGTGTTTTCTTATGGAGGGCACATAGTTCTTTAGGGGACACCAAATTTCCCTTTGAGAAAGGAGGGTTCCTAGAGTAGCGGGGAAGTTGAGAACTTGTCAATTTGGAAGGGTGCATGGGGGATTGCATGGCAAACTAAGGGAGGTGAGTTGTTTTAGTGAAGAAATGGTGTTTGAAGGAGGTGGGTTGCCAAAGGGAGGAGGTGGTTGCCTGAAGGAGAATATAATGCCCCAAGGAAAAGAGATATTAGTGGACTATTCCAAAGGGATTTAAGAAGTGAGATGGAAAGAGGTGGGCATGTAGAAAGAAAAATGATTAGGGGGAACAAAAACAAACAAGGTTGGGGTTTTGCTAGTTGAATTGGAATAAATGATGAACCACATGGGGTTCCTTGGGGGAGGGGAAGGGTCAATTGGGTTTACTTAACCAAGGGGGGCCTTAGTTAGGACCTTGGCCCTTTAGGTGAAATCATCAAAGTTTGGGAGCCTGATCATAAAAATGCATCATATATTACACCACATTTAATTCATTGTTGTTGTTTAGTGTTCGCTTATTTATGTCAATTGATTGAATTATAACAATGTCATGAACTTAAAGCAATGCATCTATGCATAAAAAGGTTTCAAATAAACATGTGAATATGAGCAAAGCATAACATGATGCATATTGTTTCATGACTTTGGCTTAACATTACCTTTGGTAAAAACATTTTAATTTTGTTTAATTTGAATTTGCTCACTATGCAATATAAATATTGTAAGAAATTATAAACCTATATCACATATTACATATGCAATCAAGCTATATTTAAATAATAAAATTTATGTGGGAGTGCATTTCTATGGTTTTGTACATCTAGGTTTATAATTTTTTACATGCATGTAATTAAGAAATAAGATGTTGGCTAACTAAGTTTTAGATGAGATATTATTAAATGCATAAAGTTTGTGCGACAAACTACAATGAGCCTACCTATTTCAAGAATCTATCTATGGTTTGATTATAGTTTGATAGTTGGGAATCAAACAAAACTATTTTGATAATGCTTCATCAATGAAGAGAAAGAAGAAATTGGGTTGGCCATGACTAAGTTTTAACATCCCTTGGTTTCAACTTGTACTAACCAACTTGTTTGATTGATGCAAGTTAATTTGATATCAAGCTCGCACTAGCACCCTTGTCATAATCTCATCTCAAAACTCTTGCATGCGCTTTCAGCCTCCAAGTGTGTGGAGATAAGGAAAATGCCTTAGGTTGCATTCTATTACATAAGTTCTAAGGTTGTATCGAGGTACTTACCATGATACCATTTGACAAGCCCAAGGATCATTGAATCTACAACATTAACCCTTTGCTAACAAGTTAAGGAATACACCTTAGGTCCACAAAGAATCCCTTGGACTACAACCATTACCATATAACAAACCATCATGAATATTTTTATTTGTCAATACAAGAATTCCAAAATTAATTCATTATTCAACAAACATGTGTGGAAGCTGCCAAGGTAGCATACTATGGTTTGCTGCACTTTGGGCATTTCCCATTGCAGCCTCTCTCTCTCTCTCTCAATCACACATACGGCCCACCACCATCATTATTCACTCTGAGAGGTGCAGGGCAATTGTAGGAGAGTGTTTGAATGTATTTGGCATGTGTCAGAAAGCCATAGCTAGCTAGCTCATTTTTATTACAAGAGGAACAAGTGTTAAGGGACATTCTTGTAAATGAATTATAGCAAGAATCAATCACTTCCTTCCTTCCTTCCTTCCTTCCCACCAACCCCTTGTTTCCACAAACAGTGCTGGCTTGTTGGAGTGTAGGGCGACAGCCCCGTCGCTTGCTGTCGCTGTAACTGCTAGCAAACGGCAATACGCTCACAAGAGGCCGGCCATTTTGTCTGTTAAGTTATCATGTCCTGTTCCCTAGTCCGCCCCAAACGCACGCCACGGTTCCCTAGTCACTATGGCTAATCCACCTACAATTGACTCATTTTCCTTATCTGATGGGTCACGGACCAGATCTTCTCAAGTTGAATTCACATTCTGACCCCCAAGTGTAATATGAGAGTTCTTTTTTCTAGTTCAATTTAGCTACCTAGTTGGCTATTTGTTTCTAGAATGGTGACACATTCATTTAACCATTCTGGAAACATGTCTATACCTACACCCACAGGCACTGGTGCACTGAATTCTTTTAAATCATTTGCAGGCAACATGGACAACTCAAATTCCCATACCTGCAGTTCTTGGGGATCATAACCATAGTTATATCAAATAATCAAATACCCAGCTTCTGTGTATAACGTACCAAGGGTTCTCAAAAATGTGAGTGAACAAGCCAAGCCAAATCACTGCCTGTGATTTGCTGATTTCTGCTTGACAAACAGTAGCGTCTTTCAGGTTTTGAAATAACTAAAAAAGATGGTTCTTTGATTCTTGGTTTTTCCTACAAATCCAGAAACCAACAGTTCTCTCATTCTGAAATATTAAGACACCAAAATTGTTGATAATTGTCAAAATCAAATACCCACCCAACACAAGCCCAGACCAATCTATAGTGCAGAATGTTAATTAAACACCCCACTGAGCTTTACAGGGGGTGTGTCCTCCAAAAAAAAAGAAAAGGCATGTGGCACCCAATACGGTTCTATCATGGGGTTGAAGTAAAAACCTGAAAAATAACAAATAAGTACAAAAGTTGATGCAATTGTTTCAAGTAGCACTAGTGATAATGACAAGATCCTACTTCACTGCAGTTGGTGGAAGTTGAATCCTCAAAGGAGCATCTCAATTTTATATAGCATGATTTTGCACAAAAGCAACAAGCCCCACAAAGTTTGATGCAGGTGTTTGATGTCTCCCATCTATAGCATCCACGTTTAGTCCGCACGCACACACACAACATATTTTATGACAATGTCTGATGTATTTCTTAGACAGCTAATTACTAATGGAGTTTGCTTGCTGGCAGCTCAATACATGCCCCAAGCTACTTACCAACCAGTTCTGCTCATAGCACTGATCCCGGACATACGCCCATCTACAGATAATGGACTAGGTATCTGGCAAGAGAGGTGTGCCAATGAGTGCCAATGCCTTTCCTGGACATACCCATATACAGACAATGGACTAGGTAACTGGCAAGAGATGTGTGCTGATGAGTGCCAATGCTTTTCCCATAACATGTGGCCTTGAGCGAGACATAACCAGCATCCTTTACATTCATAGCCTGCTCATCAGTTGGATGCGAATCAGTTTTTATCCATGCACCAAATGGATATGGATCACTTTCTGTCCACATGGTATGAGATACAGGCAGCTTAATATGCAATATAACTTGGTATCCAATCAGGATGGAAGAGTGACCTCAGTGAGGTGGCCCCTAAAGCTGGTGATGTTCCTTTGGTTTTGGTGAATTGAGACAGGTTAATGTTGTGAAGCATGTGATATTGTTGAGGGTTTTTGTCATTGTGTGGAGAAGGATACTAAAAAGTTAGTGCTAAAAAGTCTAGACTCTATCATCAAGTAAGTGCAACTGTGCAAGACAGAGCTAGTTGGAGGTGTTTAGGGTCTTTATGCAAGCAATTTCTTATGTGGGTTCAACTTTGTAGCTGAAATTATTTAATGCAAACATCTCCAGACATGGTATAGATAGGATCCATAAACTGGATTTTGTGATTTGTCATATGCTCTGTTGTCAACCATGCTGGGCATTTCTCATTGTGTAGGAAGGATGTAATCATTTCCTGGAAGGAAGCCCCTGAAGCTCAGCTGAGCATTCTCCTGTTATTTTTTACTTACAGCTGCTGGACTTTTGAGCTTTTAGGGAGACACAGATAGTCCAGTGTCCAATGAGATGCAGTTCTCGAGGGCTAGACTTATGTGCATCTAAGGGGACAAATATCCCATTGTCCAAGGAAATGTGGTTCCTAAGAACTGGATTACTTTACTATTATAAGGAGACAAATGCAGTCCATGAGATACCAGGCCCATCCTATGGAGGAGACAAAGTTTAAAGCTGGTTTTTGGGGGGGGGGGGGGATTGGGGACCATAATTCCAATAAGGGATCTTCCATTTACCATTCTCATCACTGAGGCTGAGTCATCACCTTGATGGGTTTAAGAGAAAGTGAAGAAAGAGACTGTGAAGTCCATAGTCCACTTGACTTATTGTGCTCTACTGCATGGTGGGCCATAATTGGAGACAAACTAGTGGAAGGTTTCTTCAACTTTTGGACATCATGCCACTTGGTAGGTTTAGCATTCAAGATCTGTATAGTTTTTTCTTTTCTTTTCACCATAATCACAAGTTCCAAATTTCCATTGTGTGATGGGATCCTCTGCTGATGCTGCTTATCATGTGCAAATGCATCTAGGAAAGGACAGTCACAGAGACCAAGACCAGCTTGCTTGTTCTTGTGGTGGAAGGAAACTGTTGCATGATGCATAAGAATTACATAATGTAATATACGGAGGGAGTACTAATAGCTAACCATTTTAAATCTCCCCACCCAGGGCCCCTTTCAAATATTTAAAACTTCACAAGGATTTCCAAGTCACTGGAAACCACTTCCATGTTCGGAATGAACACATGTGGGATCCATGCAATTGTTGAATATGCAGCACCTGATGCCATATCATAGCAATGTGTATCTCTTCCTGGAAGAGCCCCAACATTCAATATATGTGCACATAGTTGATCTTGCAGGAAGTACTTTTTGTACTGCCTGCTTCTTTTCTTCCTTGTCTGCCCTTGGCCCAATCCATCTTTTTCTCACAAAAGATGGATGATGCCTGGACACACTTTGGATCCATGTTATGCATGTTTTGGACCTTGTAATGGGACTATGTGTCCATTACAAGCCCAAAACAACGTAGTCCATTACAAGTCCAAAACATGCATAACATGACCCAAAGTGTGTATGGGTAGCACCAAGGTGTGTCCACGCAACGCCAGACATATCCTAGACAGGCAAAAGGGTAGTCAGGGAAAAAAAGAAGCAGCAAATACTTTCTTTTGTATTGCCTGCAAGGACAGACATAATAATGTGCACATATAATGTGGGGGTGAAATAGGATCTGTGCAACTAACTCATTGTGCACATTGGACTTCAAAACCGATGTAAGTTACAAAAGTATGCGTTAAGGGTCCCCTTTCCACATTAGTCCCTGGATCCAAAAGCTTAGCGCAAGTTGTTGACTATGTCTGATGCGGCAAGTGACCCTACAATTGGGGTTTTGAACCCACCACTGAAGGACTGTCATCCATCCCTCTCTGTTTTTTTAGTGTAGCAGTGTGCCTCTTTCTACTAATTCAAAATAGAAGGGTAGCTTGGGAGCAACACCTGTGGGCAGAAAATTACCACCATCCATCAATTCATCCTTCAAAATTTGTTTTATCCTTGCAGCTTCAAAAATCCCTGACACTGAAATGATAAAAATCTTCATTAACTTAGGTTAGAATCTGTTTGATTTGTGGACCATGATTTTGTTTAATTTCATTGCTTATAGTAAGTTGTAAAAAACTTAAAACCAGATTACAACAGTGATTTATTTTATGGTGTTCTATTCTGTTGTTGCAGCTTGATTAGAAATTCAACAACCAAGTGTATAACCTGCATCTAACCTACCTTCCCCTAATAGACCATCTAGAGTAATTTCTTCAAACAACAATGTGACCACGCATCCCAACTCAAGCAGAACCCTCAGTGCTTTCCATACAGTGGAAAGACATGCTCCAATTTTTTGGAGAGCATGTTACCCAGTGTATTTGTATTTTTTCCTCTGCAGTTTTGGTGGACATTTTGAAAAACAGAACACCTGCTGAGATTTACTTTACAGTTTTAAAGTCAAGTAGGTAAAGTATGGCAAGCCTCTTTGGAGGCTGAACATAAAATAGCCAGATGCCAATATAACAAACCCCACACACCCATTCTAAAATTGTGACTAAAAGTCTTTTTAACCCTCACCACCAATAATATTTCTGGGTTGCCACAATTCTCAAGGGACTTCCTCTGTTGAAAATCTGAAGCATCTTGTTAGAGTTTTGGGAGTGAGGGATCACCAGCCTTTAAAATATCTGAAATTTTCTTCTGCAACAACCTTCACCTCACAGCTGTTGAAGTCCTCCATTGCTCTTGGAACAGGAATTTCAAGGATCCCAGATAAACCTTCAGCCACCAAAATACTCTCCAAATTCTGGGAGAGCCCTCCATGTTCAAACAGCCTTAGCAGAAGTGGCCCCTAAAATGAGTACTCTGTCAGCACAGACACAATGAAGGACTCCTAAGGTACTTAGTACAACAGACAGAGTTCTATATATCCAAGCAAAAGGAAGGGAGGCAAATGTTTGATGTTGCACAACTGGAGGACATTTATGCCACAACACTGTAGGGAGGTAATTGCACTCATGTCCAATATCACCCATCTAGGATTTGAATTGCTACAGAAATCCCTTCAGTACATTTAAACTTAACTGAGACATTGTGTGACTTCACAGCACAAAACATCTAGAGTTTGTAGGTACATCTTGTATAAAGTATGTACACTATACAAGAACCTGGCACTTGATTACTATCATTTACTAAAACATCAAACTGTCATACACCTTTACAGCTAGCTAGTCCACATATATCTTCCCTGCCACACTTCTCAGAGACACAAGGAATTGAAAGAGATTAAGACCAGAATCAAATCAACTCAACCAAGAGTTTGTTTTGATCCACCAAGGATCAAACTGCAAGTATCTCCTGCATTCTCCACCCTCTCCATTTACTGCAGCAGTTGTAACTGCAAGAGGAGACAAATTAATATTGTGGCATGCTTACAGTGCAAATTCCCTGATGAAATTCCTACTCACCCATAATGCTTAGAAGAACGAACATCTTAGATTTTGAAGTCTGTAGCAAGATTCACCAGCCATAATGCTCAACAGTGTTCCTAGAGTTGGGACTCCAGAAGGCTTGGTGAACTCTGGCAGATAGTCTAAGAGTTTCAGTGGATTCTGGTGCATTGAGGGGGTGGCACCAGAAAATTTGATTTGGAATCCCAAAACGCAAAAACTGACAGTTTTAGCAAATTGGGAAACTGTTGACTTACAAAACTGTCTAATCACAATCCATGCCCTGACTTTGTTCCTGAATGTGATGTGATATTTTTTCATGAGCTCAGGTGGGTTTTGGGCATCCATCTAACCATGTACATTTCAGTTTTTGGCCATCTTTGTTGACAAGACATTAACCTGATCACATCTGTCTACCTCTTTGTCCCCAAATTTCTATAGAACCCACCATGCATTGCCCAATTCTCAAGCAACATACAGTGGCGATTGTCTTACTAGGTTGCTTAGTCACATTTGCCCAAGACAAGAAATCTGATACCATCTTGCAACCTTCTTGGACAACCCATGCTATCCCTTCGCCCCACCCTCGAGTGCATTTGGACTCAATTCAGCTCTGCCATAACTGCCATAACAAGCAACTTTCACACTCTCAAAACATCATGGCTGTAATCATTTGCACAAAAGCATGAGGAAAGGACAAAGTGGTTCTTCACCAAAGTTGCTTATAGCCAACTCCAATGCTAGCTACTGGCAATCAAATGTCAGTAGCAACAAAACAGATCCCAACTTAAAAGGCACTATGATACTCAGATAACCCTAGCTTCACTCCTCATTTCTCTTTGAGGTTTCTTCTTGAAAGCCCTTTCATGGAGTAAGTTACTCTTCATGAGCATCAATGGCATTGATCTAAAAAGGCCACTTCAACAATTCATCTAATCTTTGGGCCATACCAGGTGCTTCAGCTGATCCAGCAAAGCTTCCCAGGTTTTCAGATGGAGAGAGACACAGACACACAATCATAATCTATCGATACTTGCTCAAAGTTTTGCAATTTTCGATATAGATGGCAACATGATGAAGCATCATGTCTGAGCAAAGCAACCCAAAAGGGGCTTCAGTTTGTGCAGATAACTCAACAGCATCAACATATCTAATACCATTTGATGATTATTCAAAGCCAGCAACTTACAGCAAGCATTTCAAAACCAGAGGATGATAATTGGAGTCAGTTCTACTCCTTGAACTAGTCGCACCTGGAAAAGATATTGGTAAGCTTTGGTGGCTCCAGAACAGCTGAGGCTGCCATCGGTTAGTTACACAGAGAGCTCCACTGGCTGGATGCACGTTTCCAGACCCTCTTCTCTTTCTTTGGCTGTGTGTCCTTATCATGATATTGCCTGGATAAACAAAAAAAAATCTTACTTAGCTCTCAAACAATTCAACAGATAATTCTAGCTACTTTCTTTCTTTCTCGGTGCACGAAGAATGAACCACATGGTACAAACCACAAACCACAAGAGTTTTAGGGTTTAGGGTTTCTTGCCAGGATCTTACCAGCAAGAAATGTCGCATGAACTACACAAACCTGACGGAGTTTCTAGATCTGAAGGGAAAAAAATTCTCAGCAGATTTTCAAGTGTTCGTTGTCATATGAAAGAGTGTAATGTGTATAATTTCTTCAATTTCTTCTGTCCAGGAAGTCTAGCTCTCATTGGTACGTGCCAGAAGATAAAGAACTGGAGAAATCATGGCTGATGAGGTGAAGAGGATGACTTGAGCACATATCATGGAGGAAGAGGAGCAGGTGGCATCTCTCATTGTGAGACCGACATTATGGTCAGAACTTTATAGATCTGGTAAGTTTTTTTCTTCTACTTCACTTGTCATCACTGAAGCATGCTGTCCTTGCAAGGATAGAAGGGAGTGGTGTGGGAGATGATAGTAACAATGAATTCAAAGGTGTACTGGGAACATGAGGTGGGAGAGAGTGGAAGAAGAGGTCACGCTCCTACATACATGTGACACCCCAACACAACTGAACAAGTGTATTGGGGGAAGCAGCCTGGATTGGCAGTTTGTAGGTGTCCAGGATTGTCTCATTGTACTCCAGCTGCAATGACCTAAAATGGGAACACCCAGATGCTAAATCCTTAATTCCCAGGTAGCTCATTTGAAGGTCTCCAGTCTCACATGCCTCCAAAATGACACAGAATCTTCAGGAGCTAGGTAGGTCCATGGTTGTTTTCTGCAGTGGTGGAATTGGTGTCAGATCAATAGAAGGAAAGAGATATGGATGGAACAAAGTCCTTAAGTAAGAGCTTCTTCAACCATAGGACTAGTATAGCTTGGCACAAGCATGAATGTGGATAATTTAGAAAAAGAACCTTGCACTCCAAATTATGAAGTTATTGGACAAACACCTTAAGGATTTTTTTGGTATATGCATGTGCCAAAACATTTCATGCACATTTGTGAATTAAAATGTGAATTGTATTTATGTACGATGTAACCAAGAAAACAAAACCCTTCAAATTGAGATCTAGAGAAAAGAGGGTGATCATAAATAAGGGTGTCATTGTTGTGAAAGAAAGCAAATTTGATTGTAGATTACAATTTCTATAGTAGGAGCCCTACATTGAAAGAGTGTCTTGTGAGTACCAATAGATTCATTGAGGAATTTGATGCCAAGAAGTGACACAAGGCAAGTGACAAAGAAGCAAAGTTTGTTCATGACAAGAAAACATGAGCTGCAAAATGGGATGGATTGCAAAACAATGGATTTCAAAGGATATTCTTTCATAAAAGGAAGGGAATTTGGAGGCAAATAAATGTGAACCTTGTTGTGTATGATGTAATTGGTGCATAAATAGCTATGTATAATTATGTAAATGTCAATGATTTACACTTCTAGTTCAAGTTTGTTACACTTACATTACTTATCATGTATCTTTTTTCAATTACACTTACACAACCTTGTGTAAATTTGTTGTTAATTTGGCTTGTGAAGTTGTGTATATGAACACCATGGAAACTTTTCATCTTCCTTGTGCACCATTGCCATCAAGCTCCATGTTGCCTCAATGTTCTTGCAAGCTCCAACAATTGTTTTCAACAACTTTTTAAATCTTTTAATCTTTCACTCCCTTTCATTATGGTTTTTGTGTTTGCCCTTCCTTGTGGTTTGCAACAAGTCATACCTTTGGTGTGAAGTCCCCCCATTTGTTCACCTTCATCATGGTTTTGTTTTGTAGGGGCATATGGTGGTGTCCTTTCATTGTATTTTGCAATGGAGCAAAGCTTTGTGTTGTTTACAAGCTTCAACAACATTAAGGTGATCATGTTCATCCCTAGCAAGCCCTTAACAATCTTGTACTCTTGGTTGTTTTGATGGTTATGTTGTGTTTACCTTTAATTGTGGTTTTTACAATAGCAAATCACAATTGGCTTTGTTACAAGCTCCACCTCCATGGTGGTTTTTGTGCTTCCTTTGTTGTGTTTTTTCAATAAGTTGTGGCTTTGCCAAATCCCCCCCTCCCGTTCTCCTTGTTCCCATTGATCATGGTCATATTGCAACCAAGTGGATGTCTTCTTTGTTATGAACTTTGGTATTGAGTTTTTCAAGTGAATTTCACATTACAATCTTGCATTGCATTTTGGCTTCATGAAAGCATAACCAATTAATAACAAAAAGTAGTTTACACAAGTGCACTTTCATAAAATCATATGTTGAAAACATGAATACAAGAAAATAAGTCAAAATCTTTTTAAATCTTATCATCAAATTATCATGGCCTCAATTGAATTTATAATAAGTTATATTCAAATTTTAATATAATAAAAGTAGGTAACAAGTATGTTTAAAACTCATTGACCAATGCATATGGTGTTTAAACATATTTTTATATTAACATTTTGACATAATATAACCATAATATATAAAGTTAAAATTATGTAAATACATTATAAACTTGCATTAATTTAGATTTTTTTTTCATTCTTATATTTTTAAACCAATTTTGTTAAAATTGACATTTATTTGTTTTTTTTAGGATTTATTCAAATGTATATGAAATGTATTAAGTGGCCAAGAGTATTTGGCCTAATAGACTTTAAACCCATATGCATATGAAAAAAATGATAAGAAGTTTTCAAATGAACAAAGGTTTTGCATGTCTCCTTGGTTCTAAATGTCTTGCATTTAATAGCACACAAGTTTCTTCATCCATAGTGTTAACATAAACATGAAGATCCTTTCCCTTCAAGATTTAAACTAAATGATTAAAAAAATATGCAAATTAAATTTTGGGCAACTTATAATCACAAATCCCTAATTTGGCTTCTTGTTTGTTGTGAACAATGATGATGCACCTAATTTGAATAATGTGCAACAATTGCATTATATCATTTCTTTTTCTTTTTCAACTCATCCCTTTTATCCATATTAAAAAACAAAGAAGAAAAACAAAACTATTCATTCAATAAAAGTTATGGGATGGAAGTTATGAAGTGGCATCTTGAGATTGAACATTTTATAATTTTTAATATGTGTGATAATTTTTAGTCAAAAAGTGATGGGGCTAATGTATGATATATATGTTGAAAATGACATTGGTTTTTAAAAAATAAATAAAAATTTAAGGATTAGTTTAACGAATTGATTAAATGTCATGCTTTAATCATTTAAATGCACTTGGAGGATTTTATTTTTGTTAATAAAAAAATTTAAAATTTGTAAAGTATGTAATGACATTGAAATGTGTCCTTACAAGTGAAACATTGAACTTACATTAATTTTTTGACAATGTATGCTTTTGGTCATGTTATGAACAAGGTCATGTAATATGTTTATAATAATGATAAAGTTACAATGAATTTCACACCAATTAAATGTAAAGTTTTTATAAACATGTAATGACATGAATGAAATGTAACAATTTTAATGAAATATGTCAATGTAATAAGGTGCATCACTCAATATTGATTTATAAATGGTATGTGGCAATTGAAATGTGTCATTAAAACACCCAATTTATTTAATATAAAAAATTATAAAAAATTAAGGTTGTGGTTTTTCATATTTGAAATTAGATTTTTCTAATGTTATGAATGTCTTTGATGAAGCAAATTATATTCAAAATTGTTTAACACCTCCATCATCAAAATGCCAATAATTTGTTTAATGGATTTAGTTCAAGTGAAATTTATTGAAATGTATATATATATGAGTAAATAAAAATTAATGTCAACTATTTTTTATGAATGTATGCACTACCTATGCAGTCTATTAGTAGGAAAAACACTGCCATTAATCAAAGTCAATATTGCAACACCATTCAATTTAAATGAATCATGCATCAAATTTCATTGAACATAACATTTTAATGAAAATAATAATATTATTATCATTTCAAAATCCAGTTACACTACACATAAGATGTGTTGCCTATTGCAATCCAAAAACCCTATAAATGTTAATATTATGTCAACATTTGTTTTTACTTCTAATGTTTAATTTTAATTGTTAATTTGATTTTAAACTATCATACAATTATGAATAAGTAGTTATCGGTCACAAAACGCGAGTGATCACAAAATCATTTCATAATGGCTTTATCTAGTGGACACCAAATCAAAATTTGCTTCTTTTTATGAAGAATTGCAAATTTGTGACAACCAAATTGTAAGTAGTTGTTTTTTTTTAGGGATTATAATTTGTTGGCAACCATATCGTAATTTGTCAGAAGAAAAATGAATGTGGTGACCACTAAATCACAATCTATGAAAAGAAATAATCTAATGTCCACTAAATAATAATTTAGTTCTATTCATAGGCATTGTGATCTAATGACCATTATATAATAATCCTTTTTCTTTTCAAGGGTTTGCAAATTAGGTACCACCATATTATAATACACTTATGTGTGTATGCATTATAATAATAAAAACCACCAAATCAAAATCCATTTATTTATTCGATAATTGGGATTTGATGGTCATTAAATATAATCCACTATTTTTTAAATATGTATTATGATTTAGTGGCCACTAAATTGTAATGTACTTCTTTCTAAAGGCTTATGAACTAATGATCATCAAATGTAATGCGTTTATTTACACATGAATTATGATTTACTAGCCATTAGATCGCAATCTTCTTATTTATGAAATGAGTAAAATCAAATTGCCACTACATCATCATTAATTTTTTAAAGCAGGGATTGTAATGTGGTGGTTATTAGATCATATTTATTATTTTGAAAGAAGTGGGATCTAATGGCCACCAAATTATCAAATTGTGCTTGTCAACGATAGTAATCTAGTGGCCATTAGATTATAATATCTTTTTTTTGGGGGATATTATAATCTAATGGGCATCAGGTCGTAATTGTGATGAAATTAGTTATGACACTCACCATTACAATTTTAAAAGTTGATTTTGACTGTTGATTTATGTCAATCTGATGGGCTCTAAACACTAAGAAAAAAAAATCATATTTTTGATTAATTTTTATAACAAAATTCTAGTTGCAAACGACATTTGTAACTAAAATCCCCTTAGTTGCCTTGGACAAGTCATATGTGATATTGGTCACAACTAACAAAACGTATTAGATGAAAAAAAAATCAACAAATACATGTTTATCTTTTGACTCCATTATATATATATTGTCACATGTAACTAAAATGCGACCATTTTGGTCACCATTGAAGGCAAGTGATGTGTTGCCACGTATATCAATATTTAATTATTTAAAATACATATTGTTATTATTATGAAATAATCTGAGACATTTAATTCACATGTTTAAATGATTTATATTATGACACATGGCCCAATGTAAATACACCACATGACACTTTTAAATGAATTTAACAAAAAATATTAATATGAGTTGGTGGTACATAAGTAAGTACCTATAACCTTAAATTACATACCTACCTACCTACTTAATTAAAAAGGTAAATAGGTAAATCATAGGTTCTTAGGTTAAATACCTATTCATATAGGTATGTATTTAAGTAAGTAGGTACATAAGTTAACTTAAATGGATAAATCAATCTAAGCACCTACTTAACTAAATAAATAACTAGGTTGAAGAGGTAAGTAATTTAAATTTTGCATAATTTTTCTTTTTGTTTTGGGTTAAACCTTTTGATTAGCTCATCCCATGTGCACACAATCCTTAATGTAAAATTTGGATGAACACACCCTTTGTTTATATGGTGTTCAAATTAAAAATGAAAAACAAACAATATAGAATAAATTTTGAAGTTGTAACTACCTCACAAACTTAATTATAAGTTCACAACTTCTCTCATGCCTTCTATTTTTACTTTTTAAAAATTTAAGTAATTCAAGTACATGATTCACCAATAATTAAATAATCATTTATTTAATAATGATTAAATTTAACATGTATTTAACTTATAAACTACACACTACAAATATTAAGTAAACATTATCATATCTTTAAATAATTAATAAAATTTTCATCTTTGATTAATTAACAATTTAATTGTTCACAAGTTTTCAATACATAACTCATAAATAAACAAATAAATAATAATTTAAAAATATTTCCTTATTTTAAAAATTTTGATCGAATTATAGATAGTATAATTAATGTAAAATTAATTTAATTAATATACTAAAAGGTATCTATTTCAAATTGAAAATAATAAACTAATAATTACTATTATAAAATGAATTCTTCCACAAATTATTTATTTTAAAATTAACATTAAACTAATTACTGTCATTACAATATAATTACATTTAATATTGTAAAAATTGTTATCAGTCAACTAAATGTGTTTTTATTGGTTATTAATAATTATAAATAAAATAATTTTTTGAACATACATTAAAATTTCAAAATTAATTTAATGTTATTATTATTATTTTTTATCATAGATAAGTAGTTACTGAATTTTTAAAAATACAAAATAAATTTATCATATAATAATTCTTACAATTAAAATCGGTACAATAATTATTTACATAACAGTTTTTTTCCAAAATTTTAATTCACATTTAAAGTTATAAATTATAAATTGTGAATAATTATGTTCAATTAAAAAATAACTATGAATATAATGTAATTAATTCTTATTTGAAATAGTCACAATCATTTTATAACGATTTTATGTTATTATAGAATAATAATAATTATTATAAAATTTTATGTTTCTATATTAACAATTTACTATAAATAAGTAAATAATGACTAATACATACAATTACTTAATGTATCTTTTTTAAAAAATATAATAATTACATCAACTTTGTTCACTATTTTAGGATTATTATACATTTTGACATAAAATGTTAATTATAAAACATAACTTCTCAATTATGAAATAAAAAGTTTCATTTTTATCATCAAAATATAAGTATTATAAATAAAATAAATTTTTTTAATGATTGGGAATTATCATTTTAATTAATGTGAAAATTTATTGCTGCAATAATATTTATTCATTTGAAACAAGAAATAAGAAATAACAAGAAAAATAACTTATTATATTTATTTTAGATTTATAGTAAAATTATTCCAAATTTTATGATGTAGTAACAATTATATATTGTAAGTAAATAAATAAATATTCTAGTATATTGGAGTGTAATGTTTTAAATTATAAAAATTTAATTAATTCATTGAATTATAGTGTAAATATTTTTATTTTAAAAATATTTCTAAATTAAATTTATGAGTAATTAAGTTGAATTGTAAATATGTGTCAATTACAATTAATGTGTAAGTAAAGTAATTATTATGATTTTATAATAATTATACATTAATTACAATAATTTTATTGTTATTAAAAAAATTTACTTAGTATAATAGTCTATGTTGGAATGTATTTAATATATTTGAAATTATAAGTATTTTAATGTAATGAAATTAGTATAATTACAATAATCATATCAATAATTTTAATTACAATAAAAATACTATGAATATAAATTTGAAATATAAATTAAAAGTTATGAATATTAAATTTAATCATAAATCAAATAATTATTTTAATTAATGTATGTAGACATATATGGACTATGATCAAACATCACTTCGCTTGTAACTTATGGGACTTTAAATGGGTATTCTTGGATGATGAATTCAACCCATATATAAATGTAAACCAATTTAGTTGCAAACTAATTGTAGGGTAGTTACACGTGATTCAATTTATGTTGGCACAATGTCACACTAGTTATAGAAGGCAAAAATTTAATTCCAAAAAACCAAATAATAGTAGGTAGGTGTAAATGTGTTGGTCACATATTGATCTTTTTCTTTTAATGAGCTTGTATGTTTTTGAAGTGGTAGAACTGTTTTTATGCACATGTTATTGTTTTTGAGATGAAGGACTATTTTTATGCATATATATTATGGTGTGGCATGAAGGACGATGATCACCAAGTTTAATAATATGATAGAATTATAGAATTATGTGAAAAGAATAAGAAAATGAGGTTGTGAATATTGACGATTTATCTTATAATTGTCATTATTAAAAGGTAGTATGGTGTGGTCCTTCAATTGTAGTGGAATAATTCAACACAAATTTGGTGAAGTGAACAATCAACACAAATTAGAAGAGGTGGACAATAATTATTTATGAATTTGGTTATGTGTTATTGATTTTTTTGGAAATATCTCTTGATGTTTATAGTTATTTCTTGCAATAATAAGTTGTCACATGGACTTGACTTCATTAAATGGATTAAAACCTTTAGTTTGAAAACTTAACCAATAAGCCCTCAACTATGAAAGTTTAAATTAGGAAATCCCAATAAAGTAAACTCTAAAGTATAATCTCCATCTTGTAAAAAAGCTTGTAATTCAAGTGGTATGGTTTATGTTTTGTACCTTTAAAATTTTAGCTTCTCTGAAAAAATGGATTGGACTATTCTTCCTTTATGTTATGATGTCCAACCTCATAATCCATTATGATCACATGAAGCAACACATGCAATTGAATTAACAACCTAAGCTCACACAATGAAAATTTTAAAAATAAAAGTTCAAAAACAAGATATGTAGCACAAATGAATTTGGAAAACTACGCAAAAGAAAATTTATGAAAAAATAAAAAGGAAAGAATGAAGGGAAGACCTTTTTAAAAATTTGTTCAATGTGCTCCCTACACCTCCCATAGTGTTTTTTTCACCTCCCTACAACTTTGAATAGTTCAAATTTTCTAACGACAAAACAACTGTGTGACAAAATCCATATGTTTAAATAGTGTTAAAACTTTAAACCCTCATTGTTATGATCAATAATGTTTATGTTTTCAAAGCTAAATTGAACAAGAAAAAAAATTTATAACTATTGGGTACCCGTTAATTGTTTCAACCAATTAATAACTCTTGTTATTTTGTCTGTGTACTCCAGCTATAAAATATTTTAGAATCTTTTGGTGCATTCAATCTTTTGCCTTCCAACATGTTATATTTTTAATATTGAATAAAATCTCATTACTTTGCAAATTAACGATGTTTTTAAAGATCGAAAAAGAGGTTGGGGTTGAAAGAAGCCCCCCCCCCCCCCAAGGGATCATTTTGATGGATATTTCTATTATATAACTAGAATTATATAAGCAGTGTTGGGCGGGTATTTGATATGTTGAATAACCTCCACGTCTGGGTATTTGTAAAATGGGAATTAAAAGAATTAAAACTCGGAGTCAAAGAATCAAAAGTTCCGAGTATTTGAAAAAAAAATTCAAAATTAAAAAACTACTGTCGATTCTGGTTATTTTAAAAAAACCTCACAGAACTGTCGGGTTTCACGAAAACTCGGAAAAAAGGAGCCATGCAAGTTTTTGGGCGGTTATAACAGACCTCTCCCTCCCCCTCCCCCACCCCCCACATCGGGCTTGGTCAGCCTGAACGTCGGGCCAGGTCGAGCTGTAACAGACCTCTCCTTCCCCCTCCCCCACCCCCCACGCCGGGTCTGGTTGGCTTGAACGCGAGCCCCGTCACAGACAAAGGTAGTGAAATATAATAGACCGGTCGCCCGCTGCTTCACCGGCCTCTCCTTCCCCCACCCCCCAAAACCCCCGTCACAAACAGACAGACTAACTGAATTAATATATATGATGTGTAGCCAAAAATAAATAAATAAATAAAATTAATGCGAAATGAATTTTGCTAATGGCAACAAAACACGTTGTTACAAGGGACACAAAATGGAATTACAAACTTGAGAGTAAAAAAAAACAAGCAAAAATATAAAAAAGGAATGATAGGGAAAATGTTACAAATTAAATATATATATATTGATTTTTCAGTTTTGAAAATAAGGTGATCAAAAGGATAAATGAAAAAGGGGAGGAGTAAGGGTGAAAGTTGAAAGGTAATGTAATAAAAAAGGATGTGTTATGACATGCCATCACATTTTTGAGTACACATCTTACAATTATTATTGCATAAACAATGATGGTTTTTGTTTTTTCACCAAATGTGGCTATTAATTACACTTGATATATCAAAAATTAAAATAATGAGTATTGAGTAATATGTTTTCTAGCTAAATGATTATTATATTATTTTTTCCATTTATAAATACATGCTTTTATTTCTAGATATTAATAAAAGTTTGACATCTTTGGTGCAATTTTTTTTTAATTGGCTAAAATGATAAATAATAATGATAAATGATAAATTTATATAAAAAATAAAAACAGCAATGACCATGGGGTGGATGTTAACATGATAATGGTAGTATAGTTAAAACATTTTTAAAATAATGGCATTTAAAACCATAGCCATGAAATACATTTATAATGGAATCTACATTATATTATTCAACAAATGTTATATCATATATAATTAAATAATGAAGGTATGGTTAATTAAAATTATGGAAAAAATCCATACAAATTTAATGATAAAATAAAACATTCATCCACAAACTCGATGGAAGTTTATTTATGAAAAAATGTGCTAAATGCAATTTTTTCATCCATAATGAGGATGAAGGTTTACATTCATCTCCACATTTATTTTTAATTTTACTAATACAACATTCATTTTGTGATTAAAATTACATGGTTTTATTTGCTTGTGTATAAGGGATAAGACATTTTACCATCCCAAGTTCCAATTCTAGGTTCTAGGGTTAGGCTTTAGGCTTACAAGGTATAGGGCCTCCTATAAACCAATTTGACAAAAAGGTAAAGGGTTTTTTTTGTCAATAGTACTTGATGGTTTTCATGATATTCATGACAATGTACCATAAATGAAAACACAAGTCCTTGTAACTTATTTTAATGCCGAAAACCACTAGTGATGATGAAATTTTATCAAAATAAAGGCCATAGGGTAAATGCATAGTCTAGTGGTTCATTTAAAGCAAATATAACTTTCATAAAAATCACAAGCAAGTTTTTATAAATCCACACAATTTCAATTTTTAAGGTTTTCATTAATGTAATCTTTGATTATTTAAGTTTCAATCATTTTTGAAACCTTTTAAAACTAGGTCAATACCCATATTGAAAAATGTTGTCATTAACTGATATGGTGAAATCACTTTGAAAATCCTAAAAGAAATACCCATAAAGTCCATAAAATAAAAGCCCATTTAGATACTTCAATTATGTACCCATGGGACACAAAAAATCTAAGAAAAAAAAATTATTTAAAAATGATTAAATTTGAAAATAAGTTCTAATTTTGAGCTTTCAAAAGTTCATAACTACCAAGATTTGGTTAAGGTTTCATAGAAAAAGATTTCACATTTGACTTTATGGTTTAATTTTTCAACCCATGCTTAGTCATAATAAACAATTCATAATGGAATTCAATATGAATTTTTGAATTTTTTAACAATCTAATCAATTGACCAATCCATATTTTTTACTTCAAAAGTTCAAAGTTTATTGATATGAATGCATAATCAAGTTGTTAGTCAAAAATGATTCACCATTTAATGTATCTAAAATTAAAATGATTCACCATAAGCATTTAAACACAATGCACTTGTAAAATTCAAACCTGTGACACCAAAAATGAGCCACCATAGTACCTTGCATCACCCCATACACCAAACAATAAATTTAAAAACATAATATTTCAATAATTAATACTTTATATCTATTATTACAATGGTGATTTATCATACTATATATTTCCTAATTTTGATTTGAACCATTATTATTCAACTAAGAATATTAATTTTTTATAATAATAATTTTAAATGTGTAATAAATATTTGAATATATTTAATTATAATAATATTTCATGTTAAACTTCATTTGTAATTTTACAAGCAATAGAAACCAAATATTACCATTAGATTCTTGTGTTATCATTTCATACTCGACTTCAAATTTACATAATTTTTGGAATTTAACTCAATATCAAATCAAATTCCATTCATAAAATTTCTATCAATGGGTATTGTGATTTAAGTCATTGGATTATACCAAGACTTATTAAATTAACTGAAATTTACATGAAATAAAACATGTTAAATTTTACAATAAATTATCATTATTATTATACTTAAATGATTATTTATATATTATATATTATATATAAATATAATATTTGAGTTGAAAAATCGTGTTTTATGTAATAAGACTTCATTGAGTTCAATAAAAGACTTATAATTATGGCCATACTAAATTTGAAACACAAAGTTGTTGTTACTTGTGAAATTTCATGCATTTTTATTAATAACATGTAAAGGAACATCAAGGTTTTGAAAAGTGTGAAATTGGCATTATGATACATTAAGATGATAATACGTAAAATGGCTACAAATCTCATTAAGATCAACACTTTAGTGCCAAAACTTTGACTTTAACCCATTCCAAGATAAATTGAACTTACATTAATGTTTGGGAATTTAGTGAGTTATAATTATTTCTTCACATTTATTAAAACTTTGTCGTCTTCACTTAAATTATGTTTACATTGTAATTATTTGTTGTTTTCACATGTAGTTGTCAATTGTCTATTGTCTTCACATGTAATTCTATGTTACTCATCCATCTGATAATACATGAAAGTTAAATCTTGTTGGTATGGAATGAAGATTTGGTGTTTGGCTAATGCAAGGTCCAAGTTTGTGTAGAAAATGGAAGTGTATTGTGATGTAGGTCATGAGGATGTTGAACATGCAATTGGGTACAAAATTGTGTATGGGTTGATGGATGTGTATAAGGACAAAAATCACATTGTCACATGTGATAAATTTTTTTTAAGCCTTACATTGTTTTGGGGTCTTTTGAAGGTTGGGGTGCATGCCACATGGACTTGCAAGATTGATCATAAAGGGTGGCCTAGTGCTTAGACTATTGATCCAAAGATAGGATCAAGAAAACAACTTTGCTATTGCATGCATGCTTGAGTTAAACCTATTGTAATATCTCGGTTTGACAACAAACTAGTTTCCATTTTGTCCACTATTTTTAGTCCAATTAACCTTATAGGTACAACATTTGCCATTCAGTGGCATTTAATTGGTCCATTGGAAATCCCTACTAGCCCAATGCTAATACATTACTAGGAGCACATGTGTGGAGTTGATGTGCAAGATCAACTCTCTGGATACTATACTTTGTGAATGCATGATCACAAATGGTGGCATTGGATAATGTTCCATGTCATTGATACCACCATTGTGAACTCATACATTATGTACAAGGCACATATGACCTAGCTTGGCAAGTTGATGGAAACAATGTCACACTTGAAATTCAATGTAGTTTTGGCTAGGGTTTTCATAAAAAAGGGAGCAAGTTTTACTCCAAAGGCAACAACAATGGTAGAGGCTTCCATACTAAATCCCAAGGATTGCAATGGTGGTATCAACGTTGCATTATTCTATGCAATGGACAAGAACATAAAAAAGAAAAAGGTTTTGTGTGGTGTGTATAAAGCAAATGAATTGGTATTGTCCTACTTGTGATGATACTATAGTTTGTTTTGGTGCTTGCTTTGTGAAATAACATCACACATTTGCATAGATTATATGTAAGTTTAGTGTGGGTGGGACCAATGCCATGAATATTGGTTGGTTTTTCAGGTTCAACCCCTGAGGTTGGTGGTATTTGATTTGTTTAGTTTTTTTTAGGTCATGTTTCTTTACAAAAATTATCACTCCAATCATTCAAACAAATATGATTTGAATGTGTCTTTGAACAGGTTTTTTGTTGTTTTGTGGCCAAATGATAGATATGCACCAATTTTTTTCTTTTATTTTTTTCAATAATATAATTTTCAAGCATCTACAAATGTATTTAGCCATGTGTGGGTAAAATTTCACCCAATTATAATAAAATACAATAAAAATGTGGGCAAATGTTTAGCTAAGGGTTTCTTAGCATTTATGGCATCTTATAGCCAAATTATAGAGTTGCATCAAAAAACATTCTTCTATTTTTTCAATTTTTTAAATTTCAAAAATCTAAATACTTAGTTAGCCATGTGTTAATAAAAGTTTATCTAATTATAATGTAATAAAAAAAAGTTGTAGGCAAATATTTATCTAGGGTCTCCTAGCATGATATGACATTTTGTGGCCAAATCACAAAGTTGCATCAATTTTTTTTTTCTTTTTATTCCTTTTCAATTTTGTAAATTGCAAGCATCTACATATGTGATTAGCCATGCGTGGGTAAATTCTCACCCAATCATAATAAAATTTTAAAAATTTGTGAATAAATGTTCAACTAGGGGTTTCTTAGCATTTTGTGAACAAATTATAGAGTTGCGTCAATTTTTTTTCCTTATATATATATATAGAACCCCTCATAAGAGCCACTTATGCCCTCGCTTGCCTTTAGTCCCCTTATGAAAGGACTAACGACTATCACATGTAATAAATGTCTTCTCTTTTATTTGGAAACATTTAAATAAATGTGTAACAAACTCTTTTTTTGAATCATGTTGAATGACCATCAATTGCTTGGCCGTTTAAAAAAAAATTAAGTCTTTTTTTTAAAAAGCACATTATTCATAGGAATATCAAATTAATGTCAAGAAAATTTCACAAATTTTTGGAGCACAACCTCCTACCCTAAACCTCCAAATACTTGCAATTTCAAAGGCTATCCGAAACTTGAAACTCCCAAAGTATCAACAATGACAAGTTTTCATTTTTTCATGTGTACCAAAAAAATTGTATTGAAACTAGATTTTACAACATGTAAGGAATGACTTAATTTTCTTCCTAAATTTATTGAAGGCACAACCTTACATTCGTACCAACAACAAATAGAAATTATGAAAGCATCATGGGCAAGTGTGATAGAAACCCTAATGAAAGAGTTTTTTTTTGCAAAGTATATATATATATATATATATATATATATAAATCTTTAGTTTTGAACTAAGTTAAAGCAAGAGGTTTTTGAAATTGTGTGAAAGTTTTAAAATTAAGATGATTTGACTTCAAAGAAAAAAAGCTTTCATAGCCTTAAGGCACAAGGACATGTGTATAGACAGATCTGATTTCCCTTGAGAAGTTGCGGCATGCCTTATTTTCATGAAACCTCACACCAAGTGACATGTACTTACCATTTGGAGCCTACGATTGCCCTCCACGTGGAAACCCTAAAAAAGAAAAGAAAAATTACAATTATTTTTGCTTCATCAGTTAAATTTTTTATAAGAAAAAACCTAAATTTGGTTATCAGGAATTTTTGGGGTTAAAGTTTGAATCACAAAGAAAACTTCCACTAATAGCCATAGTTAAATTTTGTGGGGATGTTGTTTGCCAGTGCAATCATCAAGGATATATAAATTGTGAGATTTAAAAGGTGAAGTCAGATGGAAAAATTGGAAGTTCAATCATAGAAAGGAGAAAAAACCTTTTATACACAAAACTCCACAAACAATTATGGACCAAAACAACCGTCCAATTCTTCATCTTATGAACACAGATTCTTTCACTATGGAGAATGGATTTCAATTATACAAACTAAATTATTGACATATGATGAAAAGGTCTTGACAAATCTGTTCCTAGTCAGGGGACTCTTGTGCTCAGCTTGAGGAGTGGTAAGTTCCACAGCTATTCCCTCACATCAACTGTGCAAAAGGCAGGGGAGGTGAAACAATTTGTTCCTAGAATGTACAAGGGAGAGTGGAAAGAAAGGCCATTGTGTCATAGGGTTGTCATTTTGTCCTGTGTGCAAGAGAGGGTGAAAGAGCATTTAGGGGTTTGACGATCTTCTGTTGAAACCAACAAGAATACACCAACCACTTGCTAACTCAGCAACAATGCCACTCCAGATAAATCATCACTCTCTCAACATCTCTCAAGCTTTTCTGCACAACAACACACAGATGATAAAACGGACAGGACTTCAGTTTTTATAAACTTTACCTTGATGCCAACTGCAATTTACGTTTGATGCCAGTTGGGGGTTGTAAACTAGACAATATGTTCTGTCCCTGGGAAAAGGGCTAACTTGAGTCATGACTGTATAAATACCCTTTGGAAAAGGGACAAATATGCCTATGTATGAGCAAGCTAATCTTGAATCCTATGTAAATCTGCACAAAAATCTAATCTGCAAGACTAGTGTACTTTTGTTTCAGGTGACTTCACAATGTACCCCATATCTGGTGGGCACAGAGCCTCCTCTATTTTGTACAAAAGAAACTGTTTTCATCTGCTCAACGCAGTAGATAGGCATTGTGAGAGCAAACTATGATCAATTGTGGCCACCTTTTGCTCTTTGATTTCTAACAGAAGAGAAGCTCCATTCTCACAGATCAAATAAGCCTGTGTTCGATTTGAGCTTGCAACTGCCATGTTCTCCAACGATACTGCCATTTGAGCTCCAACATCCTAACCTATATGTTGTTCAACTCTGCTTGACTTGCCCACCATTGCACATCCAGCTTGCAATCTTTCATCCTTCCCCTCAAAGACATTGGAGCTCATTTTAGCCTCCCTATGTTGGTTGAGACATAAGCTAATTTCAAGCAACAAACAGTTCCAACAAATTATTTCCCACCACTTCAAATGGATTGCTCCTCTACTGGGGCTATTAAAGATTTAAAAGCCACCTCAAGATTCTGAAGCTGATGTAGATTCCTCTAGGCACCCTTTTGCCATCTCTGACTTATAAATTCTACTCCCTTGAAGCTGCAATTTGATGGCAAAGGTACGGTCCACAAGTTCTTGAGACTAAAAAAACCTTTGTCTGATATTGCCCTAGATGTAGTGGATTGTATGACACCACAGTAGTCATCCTGCTTGTCAATGTGTGTCATCCAACAATGGTTGAATCGAACCTGCACAGCATACCACAGGGAGTTCAGTGCAAGGCTCAATATTTCACCCACAATTCCAAAATCCACATTGCAAAATAAGGGCTCTTCAACAATTGCTGATCAGCCAGTTGATCAAACATAGCTCATCAAAAGCAGTAACTGAGCACTAAACAGTTGGTGGCAAACAACAAATCTGAAGAAAAGAGCCAGTAATATTTACCGTTGGGATCACCACCAATTTGCCCATCAACAGATGGGACAGTTGGTTTCTTTCCAAATATCTCCGCAAGCTCTACTATTATCAACCTTGTGAGAAGAATTCCTGAAAAGAAGGCTGCAACCATGAGCATTATGAATACAGCGCCCCATCCTTGGCTTGAGATGTAGCCTGTGAGCAATGGCCCAATGGCTGCCCCAACAGACCCTGTTCCATCGATTATAGCTGTCACTGTAGCAAGTGCCCTTCCATTCTCTCTGATAGATTTGTGGGTTCCAAGATCAGCTGAGACTGCTGTTGTAATCAGTGCATATGGTCCATTAATTAGCATCCCAGTGACCATCATAAGTCCAATATTTACAGGAAGTGAGATGCTCCCATACAACCTATAACAGTACAGGGCAGGGATTGCAGCAAACATGAAGCTAGCTGCAATTATGGCCCTTGCTTTCAGGTGATCGGACAGGTATCCTGCCAGAATCCCTCCAATTACACCTCCCACATCAAAAAGGGTGGAAAGGTTTCCTGCCATTTTATCATCAAGAAACTCCCCTGCAATCTCTGCAACAAACAGAACTTTATGATATTCAATGAATTTGAGTGAATGAAGCGCAGACACAGCATATACAAATTTTGTAATGTCAAAAAGGACCTCAAATGTACTGACAGAGAGCATAGTATGAGTCAATGGTCTGGCGCACTCAAGGCCAGCTGCTCTATCTGAAATAGAACCACCTGTTGCTCATAGTCCACAATTGATTGAACAGATTTATCCAAAGAAAAAAAACTGGGTAGGGAGCACTCACGAGTATGCCTTATGTAGAAGGGCAACCAATACAGAAAAGTGTATGCCACCAGCTTTGCAAAGAATAAGCAAAGTGCAAAAGTGGCAACTCCGGGAATTCTCCATCCTTCCAAGAAGCCAATGGCATCAGGATCAGTCTCATAAAAAAATGGCATAGCTTGCTTCTTTTCATTGTCTTTCAAGTCCAACAACTGTTGTATTTCCTTCTGGCTGTCATGGCACCCTTCTTCCAAGTCCTTCTCGTCCCCATTACTTGCAACTTCTTTCAATTTGACATTCTCATCCTGTGCTTGCCCTACATCCTCTGCATCTCGACCTCCATAGTTTACAGCCAACCTGCCTGATATCACCAGAGCAAGAAAGAGGATAAGTAGTCTGCAGGCATCTATGAAACCCACTGCCCTTCTTGTTTGGAATTAAGAACAGCAGTAGAGTACACTGGGATGTAGGTTCAGCAATACTTGTGGAGGAGAGATGATACTACAGTATACAGATTTCTGGAATTACCTGGCATGCTGTGCATTCTGCAAGTGACTAATTCGCAGTCTGATTCTGTGTAGTAGAGAATACACTACCAAAGTGCTGTGTTCTACAATTGGAATTTACCCACACCAAAATGGTTGTAGAAGAAGAGCAAGCAAGCCTTTTCAAAACAATATCCACAAGATTTGCCAGCCTTACCTTGGGCAGCATCCTCTTTATGGGGTGATGGTAATCCCACGTCCGCCGGTTCGACAACCAGAAACAAGAAGATCACGAGGCCCCCGCTAGCAAGCAGGAGACCCGGAAGCAAAAACGACCATCCCCAGCCGTACTTGAGGACTGCAGCGGCGATCAAGGAGCCAAGAATGTTGCCAGCCGATGTGTGCGCATTCCATATTCCCATGATCAAGCCTCTCCTGCTCATTCCGTACCAGTTCCCCACTACAGTGACCACAGACGGCCAACCGGTGGCCTGAAACAACCCCGCGAACATCTGCACGCCGATGAAGTAGCTAAAGGAGTGTATGTCGAGCCAGTAGCCTAGGCCAAAGAGGCACACGAAGAAACCACTTATCGCCATCCCTGCCGTAAGAAACAGACGCAGATGGAGACGATCTCCAAGATGCCCTGCGAAGTACATCCCAATCGCGTAGGACGCCAAGAACGCAAGGTCCACCTCCCCCAACCTTGCCTTGCCCGTCTTCCCGTCGAACGGTGGCCAGCCACGGCCCTGCTGGAGCCTCGTGAGTTCTCCACCATCCCTTCTGCTCTTGGACCATCCTTCACCGTACTCGATGCTGCTGATGTTGCTTATCGATTCGGTTCCATACGTCTGGGCGGCGGCGCGAGCGTTTCTCCTCGTCGATTCTTGTGTGCCCAGAATGTTGGATCCCGCGTCTCCCTTGGCATTCGAATTGGCTGCTGTTAACAAGTAATTCGCAGGCCATGTGTGAAGCGGCGGCAAAGAATAATGCGGAGAGGAATGGATGTTGTCCTCGGGGTCCAACACAGTCTTGACAATACTGGGGGGTTTTCGCGACATGTGATAGAACGCATAGGAAATGAACGTGATGATCAACACAGACGTCCTGTAACCATTGGCATTTAGATCTTTGCCCCCTCTCAGTCTCTTCAGCAATTTCAAGCCCGCAGGCAAGTGTTTCGTGTTCGTCGCCATGATTCCTTATCAATCCAAACAACTACAAAAACAACACAACACACTAGTAGCTCAACCTAGTACAAAATGTCTCTTCTTCGCTCCAAATCCTCCATCGCGTACATCTCTATCGCATAATAATCCACGAACGCCTACAAACTCTGCAAAATTCCAACGACAAACAAAACAAACAAAATAATCATTGTCACGGTTTCCAACCAGTGAAGCTCTGAGATCATTTGCTCCCCGACAAAAAAAAAAGGACTTGAGCTCCATCTACTCTGTCACATTATTATCAACACGCAATCAATTCCTGATTTACAGATCCGAGACGAGATCCAATCAAAAATTCAAGCAAGCGTCAAAATCCGGGATGTGCAAAGCAAAATACCTCAAACAGCAAGCGTCCTCTCCTTTCCCATTCTCCTCGTTCTTCTTCTTCGTCTTCTGTCTTAACTGTCTTGTTCTCAAACTCCACGCAGCCGTCTGTACGAGGAGAGGGAGGGAGGAGAGGGGGTTTGAATTTTTAAAAATCTTTTTGGCAAAACCGAAACCATCACTATTTGAAAGGACCTTCAAAACACGGAACGGAAGCAATGTTGATAGAATCGAGAACGAAAGAACCACGCTAACTTAAGCTTTGACACGACGACATTGCTTGCGATTTGGATCAACCTGGAAGAAAGAAAGAAAGAAAGAAAGAGAAAATAAAAACCAAATAAAAACAGTAAATAAGGCTTATCGGTGACGGCTGCTGGCTGGAGAAGAGGTGGAGAGTCAGGAGAGAGCTTGGTTCCCGCGACAGAATAGAGTCGAGGAGAGAATATACCAAGGAATGAGCGAGAAAACAATACAAAGGATCAATGATGCTGGTGGATATCCTCTGTAGTCCGACGACCCCCCGCGCGCCTTCAGGACCAAGTTTGAGGTAAGGGGCCCGCAGAATCGTGAACCGTGTCGGAACGGAACTCCCTTGTACTGGGCCGATTCTCCAACGATTTTGGTCCCACGCCGCCCCTGGCACGCATTCACACAGGTTTGGGGTGGGGGGGGGGTGGTCTTCTTGCATTGTGTATTTTCTTGTGCTTGTCTTTCATTGTTGGTTTGCAAAGCTTCTTTTTGAGAATGTTATGACCCTCCAAAGTAAAGAGGGTCAAAAACTCAAAAGAAAAACAAACCACCAAACATTTACAAAGGTTGATTCCTCAACATCCAAAAAAATTCCTTGTATGTTACAATAATAAAACTCTAATAGATAATTGATCCTAGATATTGAGTGGTGGAAATTTTCTTTAAAAATCGAACTTAAATATAATCTACATAATTGTTTCAAGTTCACAAATTTTGTTCATGCATCAACAAGCATGTAATTTTCTTTAACTTTCATCAATTTCAAGGTATGTATTTTAAATTGATATTTGAGAATATATAATATAGTGCTAAACCTAAAAGGTACTATTACATGGGTTCTTCTAAACCACTTTCTTACAATTAAATAATGGGTTGTATTTTGACACTACCTTTGTAGGAAAATTTCCCCCAATTTTGTGAGTTCAAAAAATTGGAGAATTTTTTTCTGTTAGAACAAAATAATAATAATAATAATAATAATAATTGCATTGGAAAAAGAAAATGACAAAATTTTCTCAATTTGTTTTCCCCTTGATTGTGAAAAATTCAAGCAAAAAGAGCTGCATCTCTAGATTTAGAAGGTTTTACAAAGAAGAAGGCAATTTTTTTCTAGCTTTCAAGCAATGCCTAGTTACAAATGATAACTTTTTTTTCAATGCCCAATTTCAACCCCGATCGTGATCAATTCAATTCAAAGTCATTTTGTAAGGACTTTGTGGTGCAATGTTGGTAAAAACCTTGCTCCTGGATCTCTCATGTTTGGTGGTTATTGGGTCATTTCTTTAGTTTTCCAAGAAAGCAACAAACATGACATTATTGATCTTGGTTACTTAAGAATACAAAAGACACTCATCTTGAATTTGATTGGAAAAATTTTCAACCTAGGGAAATGGGTTACCTTCATATCTAAAAGAAGGAGATTCAATTTCTCATCAATTATATACTAGGTGATCATGGAGACTATATAGAGATGGGTGGATATCATCAAAAGCCACTGGGGATTTCCATTGCGCCTCAGTTAGGATGACAAAGTCAGAATTACCCTACCTCAAGAAAATGCCTTCAAGAAATGTGATGTCTATTCCATTGTTTGGCTGGTTATATGGAAATGTCCGGATATGCATGAAGTCATATTCAGAAATTGTTACATTTTTTATAATTTTCTCTATACACAACTGGTGGAGGGCGATTGAGTGGTTATGCATCAATTATCAATATCAATAAGGTATTGTCAAGTCACATATTCATATGTGGCGAGAAAGGTTTCGGGGATTCTAGATATGATTTTTAAAATCATATTCAAGAATTAGGGTTTAAGGGTTTAGGGTTTCGACAATCCTGGATATGGGTTCTCATCACAAAGAGTGGGGAGAGCTTTGTAATTTCATACTTTGTCATTGTTGAGCTTTTCACTTTTGGCGCCTCCACATTATTGTCTTTTCATTTTGCGAGATAACTTTGTTGCCATGAAGCTTTAGAACTTTTGATTCTTGTGCTTCTATGTTATTGCTTACAAAGCTTTCATTTTTCTTGTTTATGTGTGTAGTTGTAGAGTTATAAGTTTGTTGGTTTATGTCTGCAACTCTAGAGCTTCCAAGGTCTTGCTTATGCATGTAACTCTAGAGCTTCCATTTGTCTTGTTATTGTGTGTAGCTCCAAGGTTTTCAATTTACCTGGCTTTTAGTTTTGTTGCTTCTGCATGTTATTCTAGAGCTTTTAGTCAACTTCTTTCACACCCAAGAGGATACCCATTACACTGAGTGATACCGATACCCTGAGTGATTTTTCCTCTCACTGACAATTCGTGGATGTGGGAATCCTCTTTCTCCCTGACTAACCTGACCAGGTAAGGAGAGTATTAGCTGGTCAGGTTAGTCAGGGAGAAAGAGGGCAGATCGGGTTAAGAGGTGTGTTTTTCTATCATCGAGGTGTGTTGCGTTAGCCAGACCCATTATTATAGCCTAGATGGAATTAAATAAGTGAAAACATCAAGGACTTTTTGTTGTTGCTCCTTTTGATGAGCCTGGTGTAATACTAGGTTTTTGTTGGGGGCAAGAGTCAATAGAACTGGACCTAGAACACAAGTAAGTGCCCACCTGCAATGGCATGACCCTTGATGATGTAAAAGGGAAAATTTGTGTGCAAATGAGCACCTTCTCTTGTGTATCATGTGCAATTGTGGGTATAATAACTTTATAGCTTTTTTGTGTTAATCTTTTCTTAGATTCTTATCAACCTTGGATGTGGGAACTCAGGATTGTCCACAAAGTGTTGTTGGGTGAATGGGTGGAGAGGGGGGTTTTTGATTTGTCTTGTGTGGAATACTTTTTTGTTTGCATTAGGGTTGAATGATGCATAGGGTTAAAATTAGGGTTAAATAGAAAAGTGCAACCACCTAAAGGTCAAACAACGGACTTGGTGGCACATTTTAAATTCCACAAGTGGAAAAATGGCTATTCAAACATCAATGAAGTGTGGATAGTTTTGTACCCACTAGTTTTGCTATCATTCTTGACCACCTTGTAAGTAGTTGTGGGTTGCCAATTTTGGGAATATTTTCAAGGAAGTTTTTTCAATCCCCTTGTCAAGCTTCAACTCCAAAACTTCAAAGAATGTTGTATTCTTATATTTTTCACACCCAACATGTATCTGGTTTCCAAAACCCAAAAAGGATGAAAGAACTCAACTATAACTATAAATTTTTTTGGGGTTAATGTCACAAAATGTTTAAATTTTATTTTGTTCACCTTCAACTTGTGTTCGAATATGCAATGGAGTTTGAACAATTTTTTGCATTGTGTTTTATATGCAATCGTAAATCACCATAGCATGTTTACGGCTTGAATTACCTAAAAACAAAATTTTTAGGAGAAAGTCCCCAACAAACCATCAATTCTCCCTTAGTTTATTTGCATGGTAAATCCTAACTCTTGGACTTTTAAAACCTCAAAGTCCAAAGGGTTTGTATCTTTAACCACGAGAGTTCCCCTACACATATAGAATTATTCCTTGGGTTTTTACAATTTGAAGATCTTGGTGGTGGGGGGGGGGAGAGGGGATGTTGAGATTAAGTTTCTTTTGGTATCATGGGCCAATTAATGAGGCCCATTGCACCAAAATAAAAAAAGACAAGCAAACAAACAAGTTTTGGAGATGCACCACATCTAATTAAAGTAATCAATATGAATCCCAATAGGTACCCAAGCTCTTGCGAAAGCCCGTTGCCAAAAATAGTGATGAATAGAGTTAGGGATGAAAATTTTACTCAAGCAAATGAGGTGCGCAACATGCACACAAGCTAACAACACAATTTGTCACACATCCTTTTCTCAAAAGTTTGCTTTTGTATTATTATATATATACTTGGAGCTAAAGGGAAGCTCTTGCACATGATCATAAAGGTATTGAATGTTTGTGTTGTGGAAAGTATGAAGAGCATTAGATTTCTTTTGTTTGTGTATTGGGCCAATTTTAAAAGTGGCCCATTTGCAAATGAAAACATTGAGCTTTGGGATGCACCAACATTGGGGTGTGTTCACAACTAATTAATATGTATTATAAATAGGTACATCGTAGTACCTTGAAGGTTTGCGATTACTGGACAATTGAACTTTTAATTTTATTAAAATTTTGGCACAAACAATGAATAAAATTTCAAAAATTTGGCTCAACAAAAAAAATTTAATTTATGCTGAAATTGTTCGAGTACTACGGTAATCATTAAGAATATATAATATGTACATATACAAATGCCCCAGAAAACATGAGTGGAAATCATTTGCATTTACATGCTCAAAATCAGAGTTTGTTGGCAGCCAAAAATAATGTAAGTAATAAGTACCTAAATTGAAGGTAACCAATTTCCCAAACTACTTTAGCACCTTTGACATGTTGTTTGTCAAATAGTTAATTAATCATGGAATTTTCATTTTGAAAAATAGAATATGTAAAAAGAATCCATACTTTTGTTAAAAAAAAATTTTCATTAGATTTATATTATTTTCAGAAATGTTTTTGGCTTTATCTTCCCTATTTATGCATTTAATATGATGGAATGTAGATAATTTCTTAGTATGTGTGTTTATTTAGAAGGATGGTCACAAAGTGCTTCAAACTCTTTTGACAATTTGCAATAGAGCTCATTCTGTGCGTGTTTTTAAGGGTTTTGAGCTTTTTGTTACTGGTGTATATGCATCAATGCAATTTGTTATCCCAGCAGTAATGCCTATATGTTTGTGTGTGGTCTTTTTCTTCAACTTCACAAAAGATATTTGGTATACATTTGGCACCATAGTGGATTGATTTTAAACCAAATACTTCATGTCATGTCTCAACGTCCTTTGCGAATCAATTTAGAACTTCATCCCATTTTGTGGACCTTCCCAAAAAAACGCAGGAATCGCCCCATAAATTAGACCTCCACAAAGGCCAAATGTATGAGGCCTCCTTCCATGAAGATGTGAAAACAAACAAACAAACAAACAAACATGGCTCCTTCTAAAACCATTCCATGTGCTTGGGTCAATAAGCCTTTTGATCAACTCCCAATACTTGGTGGTGACCAATGCAATTATCAAGGAAGAAATCATACATCTAGTTCATAGTCACATGCCATGGCTGTTGTTGTATCCATTGACATGGATGTTGAAATTGGGTCTTTTACAGTTAGTGTTAAGACTCCATCATACACCAGAGAAATGGCACAATGTACACAGCAGAAACCATGACTATCCCATGTCTTCTGGCATATAAAACCTCCTCAAAGCCAAACACAGTAGAGGACAAAATGGGATGATGTTGATGCAATTTATATTGCATCTAGCCAAGTTGTAAAAAATTGCATCAACCCATTTGATGGAGTGATGACTGCCTCACCAAACATGGGGTCCACACTGTCAAGAGTGATTCCTTTGAACTCGAAGACCAAAGATTGTGTTGAAACATCCATTACCAGAAATGAGATTTTCTGGGTTCTTTGCTTGCCTCTTCAGAAAGCAGCTGCTCCCCATTTGTAACCCAAACACCTGTGAAGAAATGCCTTGCAAGACTGAACTCTCCCAGTGACCAGATCAATACTGTTGATGACAAGACTGTTGAGCTAGATGCTATTGGACAACTGGCTCATCTCCAGTAGATCAGTGATTAGACAACATCAAGAAATACCACATTACCCAGCAAACTTCTCAATTATAGTGACTTACAAACTGATGAGTGCAAAAATCCAACAAAATCATCAAGTTCAAACTTGTCAACAATAATCTCACCTTTCAATATATGCGCATGGTTTGCTGTTAGGGCCCCAATTTTAGAGTTTTTCAAATCCTCATAGTAATCTCCTCTTCCACCTGCTTGATTCCCCAAAGTCAACCATGAATCAGAAGATGTATTGATGCTCCAGCTTCAAGTTTTGGTGCCCTAAACTTTGTTACCAGAAACAAAAAAGGTAGTTTCCACCTGTAGAATAATCCACATCATGCTTCTTTCAGCAAGGAGGCATACTACCTATACTGCCCTTTCATAGGATAAATTATCAGATATGGCAAGAACTGACGATTCAAAACCTGCAATCTATCTATCTACCAGACTGAAAAATTCCAAACCCATCAAGATTGACAAATATCCAAACTAAGAGAAACCACAGTAAATTACATGATGAAGAACATCACAAACCTCATGATATCACCATTGTGTTTGGGTAGCACATGCCACTTACTTAGGTGACATCAAAACGCTTGCACCACAGTGGGTTGGACCAAATGGCTGTCATCACAAGGCTTGCTTACCTTGATAATAGAAAAGTTTATTGGAAGCTTTTTACTGCAATGTTGTTGAGGATGCACCTGTAGACAAGAAGGACATTGATTCAAAACTCCATAAAAAATAAAAGAAAACTGTACATAGCTCTTGACTGACACAGTCTTGCATGTCATCCATAGAGAACTGGAAAGGAGAAGATGGATCAGAAACAACAGTTAGGTTGCAGACAGACAGACAGACAGACAAAAGGAAACTTTTCGATGTGAGCTTACGATGTGAGGCTAATCAGGCATTGCAAGAATGAATGAATGTGATCTTAGAGAGCTTGTTAGAGGAAGGAGGAGTAGATGATGATGGTGCAAAAGGGTTTAGGGTTTCAAGACACCTTCAAAAGCTAGCCTTGGCAATTGCAACAAGCAGAATGACTCCATCATGTTGCTCTGCAAATACCCACATCAAAGCAAATGGCTTCATGCTTGGTGAAGGTGTTCATTCCAGTACCATCATCCCCTCACCTTTTACTACTCCTTGGGTACATCCACAATAAAACCCTTGTTCACCAATGCTTCCGAATTCCTTCGAGAAAAGGAAAAAAGGAAAAAAAGGCAGTGCAGAGAGCTGGTACAGAGAGCGTTGGTTTTCCATTGCTATGATGCTGAAGAAGACAATGGGAAAAGCAAGAGAGCAATCAACTGCAATCACAAAGAAATATAGAAAGCTTGCAACGTCGATTTTTTTGAGCAAAAAAGATAATCCTATGCAGTGGAGTGCCACCCACAAAACGTGAATATCGAACCCTAATCGGTTTCAGGAGCGAAGATCTGCATGGATCTGGTGCAGGGAACCAAGTCCATATTCTCTTCTAGGTACATCCTCCGCTTGCCACCTTCCTGTGCGTCATGCATGCACTTACAGACGTTCAACCCGTTCGAAGAAGAAGCAGAGGAAGAAGCAGCAACAGCTCTGGGGTTTCGGGAATTTCCGGCTTCTGATTTACAAGCGCAAGGCAATAAGAATTCCGATTTTGAAGAGTAGAGAATATGCATAGGCTAGTGTGCTTCTCGAGAGTGTTTTGGTTTGTGGAAGCAAGAGAGTTGTTAGGGAAAACTGGATGTTGTTGCCCTTGGAGTACTACTAATGCTCATGGAAATCACGCGTTTCTGAAATCGGGCTCTTGTCGTCAGCAGGGAAATTCTTGTAGTCTGTGACGGTAAGTCTTGGAGCTTTGTAGAGTGGAGCTTTGCGAGAGAAAGGGGCCTTATTGCAAGCAAGCAAAGGTTCTGCTTAGGGTTTGGGGTTGAGGCTAGGGTGTTTTCCTTCCTTCCTTGGTTGGCTTTGCAAACGACCGAGCGAAGAAGAAGAAGAAGAAGAAGAAGAAGATGGATAGTGACGAGATGAAGCCGAATTTGTCCCTGGGATACAAGCTTCATTTGATGCAGCAAGGTGGAGGACGTGATGATAGAGCAGAGGACGGCAGTTTGCATTCGGCTCTTTCCAACGACGCTGCGGCCGCTGATTCTTTCCAGGTATCGCCCATGCACCTGAACACCAGCTGCGACAATTTCCCGGCTATGAGTATGGGGGAGTCACGATCGCAAGGCATGCTGCAATTGATGACACAGGGAGGAGGAGGAGGAGACACGGCCATGCACGGCGCTGGTCAGGATGGCAATGAGAATCGACATTCTGCTGGTGGTGCTGAAGCAAGGGTTTCGTCTGGCGCGTTTTCACCGGTCGGGAATCTGCAAAGGGTGAAGCGCAGGGGATCTCCTCTTCAGCCTCGACATCGCACAATTCCATTTCGAGCTTCTCCTGTTGCTTCCCATGCGTCCCCTTGTGATGCCCAACCACCCATTTTGTATCAAGGCGGCCGGGGCCAGGGCTCGCAGCTACTGTCGCAGTCTACATCCCATGGTGCATTTCAGCCTGTTGTACCAACTGAGCATCCTCAGAAATCCATTCCTAGAGCTCCACCCAATTCGTCTCTGAATCCAGGATCAAGCTGGAGCTTGAATGAAGAAGCCTTCCAGTACCATCATGACCGCGGAGGAACCAGAAGACCAAGTGTGCACGAGTGGGGTAACAAGCCTCTAGCTCAATCTGACCCTGACCTTTGGGAGTTGATGGAGAGAGAAAAGCTCCGGCAATGGAAAGGTATCGAACTTATAGCATCTGAGAACTTCACTTCACTGGCTGTTATTGAAGCTTTGGGCAGCCATCTGACAAACAAGTATTCGGAGGGTCTTCCTGGCAGTCGATACTATAAGGGCAATCAGTACATTGATCAGATTGAGTCCCTTTGCCAATCGCGAGCATTGGCAGCTTTTCATCTTGATGCTGAAAAGTGGGGTGTAAATGTGCAATCCTACTCATGTTCATCAGCAAATTTTTCTGTGTACACTGCCCTTTTGCAACCTCAAGATCGCATCATGGGTTTGGATGTGTTGTCAGGAGGTCATGTTAGCCATGGTTACCACACGCACAGGTCAGTATCCTTGGAACTTGTGTGACCTTCCTGCACCTTCAGTTACAAGTTGCAGCTTCCTGGGAAATGGAGTTTTGTGTCTATAATGCAAAGAGTGGGCCACCATACTTATGTATTGGTTTTTTTTGTCCGGAAAACTTGTGTAGTGGAAAGAAGATCTCAGCTGCTTCAATTTACTTTCAGAGCCTTCCATTCAAAGTCCACCCAGAGACTGGGTTGATAGATTATGAAAAATTGGAGGAGACGGTGTTACTCTTTCGCCCAAAGATATTGATTTGTGGAGGGAGCTCATATCCCCGTGAGTGGGACTATGGTCGCTTCCGCCAAATTGCCAACAAAGTGAATGCTATTCTTATGTGTGACATGGCTCACATCAGTGGTCTTGTTGCTGCTGAGGTTAGGATCCCAAATCCTACTTGTGTTGTTGGACCATGCATTCCATCAGTTGATTCCCTCCTAGTTGGACTATGATCTCTGTGTTACTTTTCATTTGCCTAATGCTGTTACAGAATTGCACATGTTTGATTATTTCTCCCTTAGATTTTGAGGGGTTTCCACTATAGATGTACCTGATGATAGCATTTTTCTGTGAAGCGATTCATGGGTGTAGATGTTCTTACATAGTGTCAGGTAAATTGTCATTTTCATTACAGTGTGTTCAGCATGGAAGCTGTGAATTGTACAACTCATTACATTTCTGCTTCAGTTGTAGCCCATCTCATGGCCTTAGGGGCACACTATGTGACCATGATTGAGAAGAATATTGCTGAACAAGTTTTATGTTTTTGTTCAGGAATGTGACAGCCCATTTGATTATTGTGATGTTGTGACATCAACCACACACAAGTCCTTACGAGGTCCACGGGGTGGCATGATCTTTTATAGGAAGGGACTGAAGCCCCTCAAGCGAACAGTAGATGATGTCCATGATTTTGAGAAGGATATTAATTTTGCAGTTCACCCAACACTACAAGGTGGACCTCACAATAACCATGTTGCAGCACTAGCAACAGCTCTGAAGCAGGCAGCATCACCAGAGTACAAGGAGTATATGAAGCAAGTGAAAAAGAATGCTCAAGCACTTGCTAATGGTTTGAAGAGGCGAGGATGCAAACTTGTGACTGATGGGACTGATAACCACTTAATACTTTGGGACCTCAGGCCATTTGGTGTTACAGGTCAGTCTTGGTTATCCATCTGTCTCTTTCCCTTTTCTGTCTGCCTGTCATGCTTATCCTGGTGTGTCCTTCATGTGACATTTTTCCTACAGTAGCAACAGAGGCAAACATGCTAGTGTGATAACAATTGAGCATCTAAGACCATCGTCTGATTTCTGCTGCTGGCTCTGCTTGGACAGGTTGTAGGTTGACCCTTCTCCTTGCTGTTGCTTCATGTCTTTCTGCCTTTCCTTTGTCCCTATATACTTCATTTTTCCCTACACATTTTGTACTTAGTTTTGTGAATGTACTATTTATCTGCAGGCAATCTGTTTGAGGAAGTCTGTGAAGCATGTCACATCACTGTGAATAAGAGTGCTGTCTATGGAGACAGTAGTGCTTGGCAGCCTGGAGGTATCCGTCTTGGTATGTTATTTCAACCTGACACTTGAATACTCAATATTGATGGTTGTCCTCAGAAATAGGAGATTTGGCAGCAGTTGTCTATTTGCAAATGTGGGTTGTTTGTCTAAAGTAAAGGTAAGTTGTAGGAGGACTTCTAAAGCTTTTTTCCTGGTTTGCCCCACCAGGAACCCCTGCTATGACATCCCGTGGCTGCATTGAAACTGATTTTGACACAATTGCATCATTTCTCCACAAAGCAGTGCAGATCACCCTGGTTGTGCAAAAGGGGACTGCAAAACTACAGCGGGAATTTATCAAAGGACTACAGAACAATAGTGAAATTGTGGAGCTGAGGTTTAAAGTTGACAATTTTGCATCTGCATTGGAAATGCCTGGATTTAAGATATCTGCAGCCATGAAGTCATGAAGTCAGCATGGGGAATAACTGAGCAGGTGTTCCTGCATCTTGTCAACATTGTCAGCTGATTGAAGGCATCAACTGGTTGTTGTACATTCAACCCTTGCTGGTGGATGTATGCTTTGTTGAGCAGATTATGAGCATGACCAATTAGACCTGTCATGACCTCCAGAAGTTGATGACTGAAGATGAGCTCTCTGGCTTCATCTGTATGCCCTTGAATGGGAGGCTGGCTGAGAACCTTAGCAAATATATTTTTTCGCAGATTGATTCTGGGGTCATACAGCAGCTTGGGCTCTTTGTTTTGTTGTCCAATGAGCTCTTGTAACTGGGGAGTTGGAAGCAGTTGGGCATCTCAGCAAAGGAAGTTCCTGCTATTGAAAGAGGTTGTAACATGTGCAGCATTTCTCCAAGGGGGAGTTGGGTACATGTTGGGTTTAGCTGTGGTAAATTGCATCAGTAGGTCCATGTTGCAGATCAAGCAATGAGTTCAAGGATCTCAGTTGCAGGAAATTTGCAAGCCAGATATTCATGAATGGAGGTGGGTATTGGTTTATGCCTAGTGGGAGCCCCTAAACAAATTTCTCTCTCTGTGAACAGTATTTGCTCTTCATCTGGCAACTGCAGGGTTGCAATGCCCACATAAAAATGACAATTGCCAACATATAGCTTCCAAGAATTCACAAGTTGAACAATTGTTTTTGTGGTGGATGGCCCAAGATTGTCTGGGTACACACCATTGTTTACCAAACAGTGGACACATTTTTAGCTGCATGCTTTTATCAATCTATAGGATATGTGCTCTGCAAGTTCAATTGAGACTGCACATAGAAAAAGTCGTATCTTTTGTCTCCTTCTCCAATACAGTCAAGGAGCATTCTTTGGACATGTTATGTCATGAGCATTCTTTGTTATTTCTCTTGCTATGTTTTACTGGACTCAGAGCTGCAGATATTACATAGTTTCTTTTCATCCATTTGGAAGATTCCACTTGCACACTCTGAAGGGCTTGGGGATTGTCTCAATTAGTCCATGCTGATTCTCTCTCATTCTCTGAAATTCCAAATTTTAGCATGGCTTTGCACTGGGCATAATATGACATTTCCAGAAAACACAGCGGGAGAGCTTGTAATGTACTTCACTTTGTGGGTTTTTTCTGTGTGTAGGAAGTGGTACTTTCCTGCACTGTGTGTTTTTTTTGCATTGCTGTTATGGGGTTGTTATTCTATTGCTGCTTGGCAGCTGCTATTTTTAGGATGTGGATATGAGCCTGAAGTTCTGGGCTGCAACAGCTCATGATGAAATCAAAACAGGTTGTGAAGTAGGAGGTGAAGACAAGGAAAGTTGAGAGGAATTTTCCCAGTTACATGTGCACAAGATGAAGATATGGAAGAGACTGAAAATCTTGATGAGTTCTCCAAGGATATGCTACAGGTACATTCCTGCCTGGTGTATTTACAACCACCCCTGACAAATTCCTTTTCTTGAGCCATTCTTTCATGATCTGCATGAGGGGATTTTTGTCAGCAACTTCTGGCAAAATTCTGCTTCCTTTCATTTTGACTTCTGTGAGCTTAGGGAATTCTTGATTGGAACAGCAGGATGCCTGCACTTCTCACCAGCCCAACTGAGAGAGGTAAAGTCAAGCTGGGACAAGGAAAAGAACTAGGGGCTGTTGAGCAAGAAGCTGATATCTTAACCTCATGGGACCCAGGCCAATGTGCTGAAGAGGCATGTGGCTTCACAGGTTAATTCTCTTGAGGCTGGTAATGACACACCCAGTTCGATCCTTCAACTGCAGGAATTCCACTCAGATTATGGTGATTATGTTGCAAATGGACCCATCTGTTGAGCAGAGATTTGATTGCAAGTGCAATTGCAAATCTTTCAGTTTCAGTTGTGCATGATCCCTTGTGATGAAATGTTGCCACCTACAGATATGCTTACAAGTCCCAGGCTTGACATTGTGGAGTCCCTAAACTTTTTGCACAACTGGGGGATGGAATCTGTCACATGCTTGCATCTAGTGCAGTCTATGGCTAACTGAATCTTAGGGTGTGTGCTTTAACAGAGAGTTCGTTCCACTCTTGGTTAGTTGTTTCAAGGTGAGTCACAAATTCAGGCTGAACAACAACAGATCAACAACATCAGTAGAATTTGTGGGATGGTGATGGATATGGAAAAGCAGACTAGATCTGGTGTGTCCTTTTGCCTTCCAAATTTTGACAGCAAGAGCACAGGGCAACAAACAATTGAACTTGATGGATTCAGGAACAACTTGCATTGTGAAGCACAGATGGGTGAGTTGACAAGACGGACTGATAGCACTTCCTGGGGCTGAGCAAATAATGATCACTCCTCAACTGATTCTGAGCCTCTTGGTTGGCAGTGCTTACAAGAGCAATTCAAAAACCATCTTGAAGCTGTTCATGAAACAAAAATGCCGAAACTGAATTATACATGATCTCATCACTAGCAGACACTCTCAAGGTCATCCTGTGTGCAGTCCACGAGTCTTTAGACTAAGAATTCTGGCATGCTAAGGTTGACATTTACTTATACTCAGCATGTTTGCCTGTGCTTGGAACAAAAAGTTCTGTCCTGCAATGCTTGACTGCAGTGAAAAATTGGAAGAACCCATACAAGAAACTGCAGCCATGAGCAGTGCAAAGACATCCCTGAGACATCAATTGTATCACATGCCTCCCCTGGAACACAGTTTTATGCCTCCAGTGTACGGGCTTGTCCACCTTCTCCAGAATGCTGAAGCCCTGTTATGTGAACTTCAAACAATGACTTATACATCTGGCATAGGTTCCATCTGCATCCGCCTTTCAAAGGACACGACATTCATGGTAAGAACACTTCCATTGTTTTTGACTTCCATGTCTCCTACCGAATTCCATATCGATTGATCATTTTTCTGCAAATGCAATAAGCTACAGCACCTCTACCTTTCTCCAGAGAGCTCAAATCTTGTTGGGTGTATCATTATGTAGTGCTGGAGCCACTGCAAGCTTTGAGACTAGGGTTCCACAACCACTGCACCAAGAAGTGTCTCCCATTCACACCATTGACATTGTAGCATGCACCTGCCGAGTCCTGCAAGATGCTACCAGGGTAGCTGCCTCCTGCACCAGGCCCATAAATCCCCTCACAAAGATCTGCAATCTCGTTGGGTGCAATTGAATTTTGGCCTGCATACCATGCATTGATCAAAGGATTGGAAGCAATCTCGGCAAGCTCATGCCCGATCACACTCACCATCCCATCCACGCCAATGTTGTCATTGGGAGATTTGAGAGGCAACATGGAGGTCATGAAGGTGGGGACTGCAAACGGGTATGCACATGTCTGGGGACAGAGCTGGCCTGAATTCCCCACCCATGCATATGGCAAAGTGTACCCCACAAGTGCTGGAAATGTGAAGTAATGGAATCCACAAACAGCCCTACAAAAGTCTTGCATCATGACATCGTCAGCTGTGAACACCATGTACACTCCTCCCTTGGCATTCACTGGCAGTGTCCCATGATTCTTCAGCAAGCTGCTCTTGATCACTTGTTGGATGCTTAATCTTGTGAGACTCTTCCCTTGCGAGTAGTTGTCTTGATGCTCACCTGCAATGTGAACTGATGCACTGATGTTTGCCCCTGTTTGATCCCCGTAGAGCTCAACAGTGGTCCACCACTGCTGCACTGAGGGCTTGTTGTTTCCAGTAGCTGATATCGATTCTACAAAGTCCTTGATGATGCCTTGTTGCGCTATATCCCATCTTCCATACCAGATCATGTACACTTTGATTGCAGATGTGAGCACTGGACCCATGTGGTACTCCACATCCACAGTCGGAGAACTCACCAGTATCTTGGAACTGTTCATCTGTATCGCAGCAGCAGTAGCTCCTCCTCCTCCTGCTGCAGATCCATGTCTCGCCAACCATGGCCTGAAGTCGACATTGAAGCTGTAATCTTGCTGCTCTTCACTCTTCTTCTTCTTCTTCTTCTCCTGTGTTGTCGTCGACACCAGGTCCTGAAAGTCCTTTTCAGAGTCAAAACATGATACCAGCGGCGGCAGCAACAGCAAGAAGAGGACTAAAACACCCTTCTCCCACCTCGAGCTCACCATCTCTCCGACCAACTCAGAAAATCCCCCGAGCACTTGCGCAATGCAGCAGCAAAGCAACTTGAGCTTCAGCAGCTGAAAGGCGAGCGCGCGAGAGAGAGAGGAGAGAGAGGAGAGAGACGAGGGAGACAGCAGCAGGGCTGTATGCAGCCTTGGGTAGAGTGGTAGGGTTGTGTGCCGGCCGCTGTGTGGAGAGAGTGGCAGACAGGCAGGGCTGTATGCCACCTCTGAAACAGACTCAAATTAATCCTCCAATTTATTTATTTATTTCTATTTTTTTTAATTTATGATTTTTTCTTTTCCTCTTTGTCCTCCAAATTTTTCTTGCTACCTACAGATTTTTTCATTTTTACCCTTGAGGTAAAAGCACCCAATATTATTGCACACATCCAATGGTCTTATTTTGATGTTCATTATTTTACACATTTAATCAATTCCAAGAAAATAATGAAAATTTTAATTAAGGATTTTGGAATTATTATTAGTTAGTTTTTTTTATGGAATTTCTCAAATTAAAATTGATAAAAATCTCCAAGGTTGATTTTATAGTTGGTAGATCCTTCATCATTAAATCTATGGTGGCCCAAAATTCATTAATGGTCTTGAGGAAATTGTGGTTTTGGTGAAAAATGTGGCCCTAACTTCGCCAAATTTTGAAATAAAATAAATAAAAATTTAAAAATCGCCAGATTTCTGTAACAGTTTCCAGCAGGTAGCCAGAATATAAAAGGATTATTAAACTCTTCTACTTTGACAGCTGGTCTATAACCAAATTTGGCTAAATCTTCTTGTGGATGATTGCCAGTTTGGCTATATCACAAAATTGAAAAAAAAAAGAAAAAAAGTGTGTTCATCTTTCACAAATCCAAGCATTGAATAATGGCTATACTAACCAATTTCATATACTCATTTTAGTTGTTGAGTTAGCAAATCATTGTTGTTAAGGGTCATTCACAACTTTGTCACTTGATTGGCTTCAAAAGGTTCAACCATGGCCTTGGGTATTGTGCCTTCATAATGAGCTTAAGCATGGATTGCTGCAAATATAAGATATTAACATTCAAAGGTTTCACAACCTAATATAATGAAGGTTTCACCTTCTTTAATTCACAATAATGTCTCTTAATGACATTAATATGCAAGGAGAAAGAGAAATCAACATTAGGTTGCATCCAAAATTGTGAATATGCAATGGCAAAAAATTCATCAATTTTGAATCCATAAAATGCCTATTCAATTTTGTGATAATCATGTCAATAACAATAGAACATTAGGCCTTCACTTGTGTAATAGATGCCAAGAAACCATCCTTACATTGGTTAATTAACCCTAACAACTAAATTGAAAATGTGAGTTTAAGATGAATTATTAGCCATGCAAACTGCAAAGGTCTCTACATTAGTGTTGAAGTTGATAACCTAACCTTGGGTGATGCTGGTAGAACTATTGTCCACAACATCACAAAAGACTTGAAAATGTTCACGTTGATAACTAGTCATAAGATCAAAATACATCATGAAGAAATCAATTTGACATATTTTTAAAGTTGGCACAAAATCACAAATGAAGACATCCCTTTTTTAAGCAATTTTGATTAAGACATTGATTACCTTCAACAATAGCAACAAACAAGACAAGGTTAACAATGTGCTAATATCACAAAAAATGTCAAGATTCAACCTTGCACGAGCAATTGAAGGGTTATCTTGTGACATTTTCACAATGAAAGTCTTGTATTTTGTCACGACTCACTTCAAAGGCTCCAACATTTATATTCATAACATCTTCACATTTTTCAAGATCTTAATTCTTGTTATTTCCACAATTTTAGCAAGCTTATTGAATTGCAAATGTCACTTAGGGGAGGTTGAGAATTAAGAGCACAATGATTGGAACAAATCCTTCAACTTGGCCACCATTGGCAAATTAGACAAAGCTTGTTATGCAGTTTTGTCCCATGGGCCATATAATGTTGCTCCATCATGTAGGAAACATGTTTTTCCTTTAGTTGTGATGTCATTTTAATGTGGTAACCTTCAAACAGAAAGGCTCCATTGACACCAAAACAAATGAGCCTCTCCCCTACCTCTTCTTTAGTCAACCCTTTTTATTACATAAAAGATTGCATAATGATAAGGTCAAGTTGTTTACATTACCACCTTCAACAAAACATTTAAGAATGAGGAGGACATGCATTCTTCTCCATGCCTACATCACATATGCATGGACTCATATCCAAGATTAATTATCAAAAGTACTAATTTCATCTACATTTAAAGAAACAAACATGCCTCTAACCATAAAACTTTCAATTCTTTTTAGAACTTATTCACACATACAATTTGTGATTTCCCAACCTACCCCATCAAACCAATATTTCATGGGATTGTTAAATACATTCAATTGCACAAATAATTTTTGCATGGTTGTATAGTCGATACATTATAAGAAATCACAATTTTTCAAAAGGTCAACTTGATTGAAGTGTCCACATTGGTCAAAGGGTATGATGTCAGTTTTGACTAAACGTTTGGGGCATGAAAAACACATGTTACATTTGACTAAAATGACCTTTTTGACCAAATGACAAGTGGAGATTTGGTCAAAATGGACAAATGTCTCTCAAAGTGGCCATGGTTTAATCAAATTGACCATATTGAATGGATGAGGTTTAATCAAATTAACCATTATGATTTGACACTTTGTCAAATGAACAATATTCATTTGATAACTTAGCCTATTTGTTAAGCCTAAGCTACCTACTTCACCTAACATAATTAGTAGGTTAGGTTAAACTTAAATTACCTATCTAGTTTAGCCTAATTAATAGGCTAATAAACTACTTGTTAGGTAATAACTTAATTAATAAGCTAGCCTAAGCCTACTTCAAACGTAACCTAAGACCTTTAAGTAGTTTATAACTAAGTAATGTAAACCTTCTAGGTAAATATCTTAGGTGACTTAAGCTTATTAAATAAACCTATTAGCCGTAGGTAACCTACTAACCTAAGCTTACCATTGGTACATAGCCTAGGCCTACTAAGTAAATAACATAGGCCATGTAGGCCTACAAGGTAAGTAGCTTAACCGAGACCTCTTAGGTTTATTAGGTATGTAGCCTAGCTAAAGCCACTTAGGCCTACAAAGTAGGTAGCCTAACTTAGGCCACCTAGGCTTATTAAGTAGGTATATAACCTAACCTAGGATATTGAAGTAAGTAATAACCTAACCGAGGCCTACTAAGTAGGTACGTAGTTTAACTTAAGTTACCTAGGCCTACTAGGTAGGTATGTGCCTAACCTAAATTAGGCCACCTAGGTTACTAAATAGGTAATCTAGCTTCGTATTACATAGGTAGCTTAAGCCTAGACCTATCTAATAGGTTAGTAAGTACCTATGTAGCTTACTAAATAACATAGAAATAGGTAGTTTATTAAGTAAGTATAAACATAAACCTCGTAGGTAATTATAAGGGTTATTAGACTATAACCTACATGTTATTTAAGTAGATGTATTTATTAATAGGTACCTCCTACTTGCCTAGGCTAACCTAAATATAACCTACTTATTTATGTAAATAATGTAAAAAAATTCAAGTTCATTTAGTGCAATATGTTGGGAAAAAATTCATGGAAATTGATTATAATATGGTGGTCCAAAATCAATGATCATATTCATTACAATATATCATCCAAAAAAATCATGTTATGGGGTGGTGGTGCAATGGTTAAGAACTTGATTCCTTAGTGTGGAGGTGAGGACTTCAAACCCCCACACTTGCAACCTAGGCTATTTTAGTTATTTAGGTGACATAATTAGATAACTTAAGTTATAAAGCCCATTAGACCACCTAGCCTAGGCTACTTGGCTTAGCTTAAGTGGCTTGGTCTAACCTAAGTGGTTAAGCTAGGTGGCCTAACAGCCTAACCTAGGCCTAGGACATAGGGTTGGTAGGTAAATAATTTTTTTTTTGGCATAATTAATTATTAGGTTTATTAATTAGGTAGGTAAGTAGGGTAAGGTAGGGTAGGTAATTGATTAATAATTTCATATAAATTTTAAATAAAAAACTTCAAATAATATATATTTTTAGTCGTTGGCCAAATTGTAGATAAAACATGGTGAAAAAACCTAGTAAAAATATTGACCAAGAAGACCCAGTCAAGATGGTCAAATCCAAAATGACTTGTCTAAAATAGCACTTTGGTCAAGTTGGACATGGGGGCAAAAAAACCATATAGGGGGCTTTTTTAATTGAAATTCCTGGTCGAAAAGGACATGATTTCTTGTAGTGATAGGGCATTCATGATTAAACAAATAAATAAATAAATAATTGAACAAGTTTTTCTTTTCATCAATTTGAATTGCACCATGAATGATTTGCTACAACATTATTTCGAAACCTTTGGCGAAATATAACTTCTCATTAGCAACGTGAATGTTTTTTTCAAGAAATAATGTTTTTTTTTCACCCTTAATGTGGCTATTTAAAGCCTTGCAATGCTTGCATGCTTCCATATAAAATTTAATTTGGGAGTTCATTTCTGTTTTTGATTCAAGTGTTAACCTTGCATTGGACTTGCATGATGCCATTAGAACCTAAGACAAACTTTGCCCAAGGTAACTTTATTGCCCGTGTGTTTTAGAAATGTTTATCCAATTCGTAGGCTTTTTCTTCTTTTTTGGATCTTAATGTTCTTTTTTACCTTGTAGCAAGGTTCAAGATTGTGCAATTAAATTGCATATCAAAAGGAACATCCATGGGAAAAAATCAAAATAAAAGCAACATCCATGGGGACATGTGTATTAGAAGAAACAACATCAAACTAAAGGATTTTATCCCCAAATAAAAATAAAAATTTAAAAATTGGAAAATTTTAAATTCACACCTTTTTTGGTTAAATTCACACCCTTCGAGTTGTGCCCTGATTGATCACAGACCCCACACTTGCGTCCTTCCATGTTTAGGGTGAAAGAAAGGGTGTGAATTTAACCAAAAAAGGCGTGAATTTAAAATTTTCCTAAAAATTTTAGGGGGTTAAAGTTTTAAAATGATCTCAAGAAATTAGGGACTATGAATAGACATCAAAATAATCAAATATCAAAGCCTTCAATATAATGGACACAATCTCAAAAGAAAATTTATTGGCTCTTCAATTGTTAAAGAGAAAACAAAATCACAACTTGGAAAAAACTTAAAAAGTTAATAAACAAAACAATTGGCAATGAATTAAAATTAAACCATTTTATTGTTTAAACAAGACATGAGATGAACTAAAAATACAAAGGTCACAACTTGCATTGACAACATTAAGGGGTGGTGCCTTTTGATGTTTCCTTATATTATCCAATGGATGCTTTTGGAAGATGATCAACATTTTGGAAGAGTTTTCATCAATTAAGCCTTTTATAATTTTTTACTAAATAACCTTTTAAAAACTTTCACCAACCACAACTTCTAAAAGCTTATGCCAAATTATTTTTTTAAAAAATTCTTTCAATTACTTTTTTAAAAACCATCTTTTATAAGCTTTTGTTAGTTTTATATTTCCTAGAAATATCTAAGCATATTCTTCATGGATATTTTTAAACAATTTATAAAAATTTCAAGATTATTCCTCAAGGATCTTTTTATAAACTCTTAGAAACTTCCAAATAGATTCTTCATGGATCTTTCTATAAATTTAGAAAAACTTTTAAGCATGTTTTTTTAAGAATTTTTTTGAAAGCTTTTGAAAAGTTCCTTGATAGTTTATTGTCCATGACAATGATAATCACATAAACACATACACAATGTGAAAAAAAATAAAGGCATACATATTGTGAAAATAACTAAAGGTTTTGAAGATAATTAAATTTCATTTTGTCCATGCCACACAATGTGATGGTTGATCTTGGTTGTAGGTAGTAACCTTTTGTTGGGTTTAGGGTGACACAAAACCATTGATGAATTCTTCACTTGTGGTGATAGAGTTTCAAAGTTTAGTGCTCACAAATTAAATGTCACAAATAAAAAAATGAAAACAAAAAATGAAATCACAAATTGAATTACCAAATTGATTTGAGTGATGACATTTTTTATTGACATAATTTATGAACAACAATGGGAATCTAAGTGCAATTGTTAATCCCACTTAGGAATCAAAATAAATTGATTCCAAAAGCATTGAGGAATCTTGAGAGCGATTTGTAGACTATAGATGTGAACAATCTATAAACTTGTCATTCAAGACTATGAGTGACTTATGACTTGTGAGGTAATACGTTGTGAGCAACTACCGATGATCCCACTCAAGATTGATCCCAATGAACTTATATTATTCAATGTCAATGAGTTGATCAAAATCCAAAGATGTGAACCCAAGGGCCACTACCAAATTCCTAAATACCAATGTTGTCCAAACCTTAGACAAAAGAACACCTTATAATTGTGATGATCAATTAAACTATCAACATGACACACAAGAACACAAAGGCTCACACACACACACACACACACACACACACACATCATATAGAACATATTTTATTTTATTTTTTTGTTAAAATATGGAACAATTTGTACAAATATTGCTAGTCTTATTTAGTGTTTTTCAATAAAACTACACAATAGGACATGGTTCCTTAATCATCCAAATCACAAAAATCACCACCATTTTAATCAAGAAGTATGTGACTATTTAATGAAAAAATAATGAAAAAATAAATTGTTTTGTCAACGTAATGATCATTCAAAGTAGTGTTTCAAGAGTGATTTTGGGGTGAAACATTCCTTTTGTGTACCTAAATTATGAATGTACCTTGACATTTATTGTTTGGAGTTGATGAATGTTAATAAGTTGCAATGTTGACACCATTCAAGTTTCAACATCATGCTTGCAAAGTTTAAACTTTAGGTCTTTGAAAGTCAAGGTTCGAAGTTCATTACTTTAAAATTGGCATTGCATTATAGTAGTACCATGCAACTTTGTTATTCTAGTTCAATTTGTTGAATGACTTGCAAAATCTAGATTTCTAATGAACACTGAGTAACATAACATTTTAAGCACACCATGATGATATTGGTGAACCTTACAAAAAACCAAAACAATGGAGGTGGCAACAAAAGAATGCAATTTGTGAAAAAAAATTGTCAAATTTTTATGTTTACGATAATGCCATGGTAGTAAGGCATTACACAAATTGAAATGAGGGTGGAGCTTGAGGTTTGGGGTATAATATTTTATTACTCGGCATAAAAAAAAGGTAAACCTATTTAAGTTGGCTCTTGTTGATACAAGAGGAATCATTAATAATATAGGAAGGTGCATTTATTTTTGAAACATAACTACCAAACAAAAAAAAATGTCCATTCCTTATTAATAGTGCATTATGGAAGCCCTTAACCTTACCTTACCCAAATACTTTGTCAAGGTAAAAAGAATAGGCCTGACCTTGCCTTGTGATGGTAAGGAATAGGTTTTCTTTTATCACTATGAGAAAAAGGGGTGTTATGCAATTGGCCTTGTAATTCAATTTTTGAATTGTACAAAACAGTTGCAATTTATACACAGTGAATGCTAACAAATAAGTTGCATGAATTATAGACTTGCAACTCACCATATATATGATGCAACTCATTGCAACTCAATCAAAAATACTCATTATCGACTACTATGCAATTCCATTATAACTTCACCCATGAGGTCATGCTAATGTCATTAATTGTCATCCATTTATTAAAATCTAACACATAACATTATGAAGACTTTTGGACATAATTATTTATTTATTTTCAAAATACTAATATCCATTGTCCATTATGATTGTTAATGATGGTTTGAGATTGTGACATGTGGCACAATAAAAAATTATCGCATGGCATATTAATTATATTTTGAAATAAATATTATATATAAATGTATATTTTAGTAACTATGTAGTATCTATTTTAATAACTAGATAGGTCATACATCACCATAGGTAGGTAGGTTGGTAGGTTTTAAGACTTACATATTTACATATTTACTTAGGACTTACCTACCTACCTACATAGTTAGGTAGAAAAGTAGGACGTATTTACTTATCTAGGTAGGTAAATAAATAAGAAATCATGAGAATAAGTGAATTAAAAAATAACCATGATTTTTGTTTTTAAAAAATTAGTTTTGCCTTTCGGTTAAGTTTTTATGAGTTCATCCCAAAATGACACATGTATTTTAATGTGAGAACATAAAAGAATAATTTTAAAAATATAGTTTGTGACATGAGATTCAAAAACAAAGCATATGGGTTAAATGTTTAGTTGTTCTTTAGTTGCAAATTAAGTTGGAATTGAATTGCAACTATATAATAAATTGGTTGGTGCTTGAACACGTAAGTGCTCAAGGCATGCCAGATCCAAGGGGAGGGCTCCATTGTTTTGGTGTCCAAACAAAACTTAAACTCTTCTTGTTGGTGCATTTGGTGCATTAAAAATTGTCAAAAATAGATTAAAATTGAGAAAATTACGACCCCCCCAAAGTAGAAGGGTCAAGAATTCGAAAAAACAAACCACTAAATGTTACAAAGGCCAATTCTTGAACACCCAAAACTTCTAGCTTGTATTTTGCTTTGTTGCTTTCAAAGATCCAAGATGATTTGTAGAACTTTAGATGGTGTTCTTATAACACTTTAAATCATTTAAAATGAATAAAGAATAGAAAGTTATGAGGTTTGAAAGTAGGGGGGGTCAAAAGAAAAAGAGCAACACACATTTTGTAAGTTGGAAAGCTTATTTTTCTTCTTGTTATTTTTTCATTATTCCTTTTCTTTTGCACTTCAAAGATGATTTTTAGAACTTGAGGTAACGTTCCCATAACATTTTAAATCACTCAAAATGAAGCACATATGATGAAGATATAAATAATTGATGAATATGTATCCTTTTTGAGTTATAAGTAGTTATATTATAGTCATAACATAATTGAACAATAATATTTTAGTAGTGGTGCATTAGTGGCCATACTAATTGTATCAATGGGAATCATATTTGAAAACTAGTTCTAAATGTATCCCATAATGGGTGGTGGAAATGTGAACACATTGCATGATTGCATATACGTACATTGTACATTACTTGCAACATAGTTATTGTTTAAGTGGCACATTTACAATAGTCCTAAAATAATTGCCACATGCAATTATAATGCAACTCCTAAAAAAATAAAACATGATTACCTACATATGTATGTACGATGTGTATAAATTATCGTATAGAAAATCCATTTTCAATTCACTTGTAACTATATTATAACTAACTAATTTTTTGACATGGTAATTTGATACATCGTATTTCTAGGGGGATAGTTGCACAATAGTTGTAGATGAGTTTTTTTTTGAGTTTTAGTTGCAAGCTAATATAATTTTTGACAGATGCAATTTCTCATAGTAATGGACATGCATTAATTGATAAGTGTTAATTGGATGAATGTCGTTTGGTAGGATGGGTTCCTGGTTGTTTCACGTATGTCCTTTTGTCTTTTTTAGAAGGGATCTCAAGATGTCCATTAGATAATTAAGGGGATATTTTTCTTTAAAATTACTTTCCATGGTTGAAACATCTTAGAAGCAACCTAGCTTATAGTTGCATTGTTCATTTTTAGGCCATCTACAAATGAAATATAAAATCACATGAAATATTAAGCATTGAAAGCAATGTTATTGGTGTGAAATTTCACCAAAATTTTAAAAATAAAAAATTGTATTTTCTCACATTGTCCCCTTTTTTTCCTTGAAAAATTTGCAAAATTTGGAAAATGTTTTTTTTGAAAAATTTGTCAACACATTTGGACTCTTATTTTAATTTTGTGGCATTTCGAAAACTAGTTTCCAAAATATTTAAACAATTTCTTCCATTTAATGCTAAATCCTTCTTGGGATGCTACCGATTGTTGTAACATTGAAAAAATGAAAAGAAATCATTGATTGAAAGATAGGAGCTCACCCCACAACAAAATCCTTAATGAAACCTGTATAACTTTTGATAGGCAAAAACTGTTTTTTCGAGATTTGATAGTTATTTTGAAAAATACCTACCTTCCATACCAAGGATTTGAAAGAAATTCTCAAGCACATTGATTTCATTATAAATAGTATAATGTGGAATTGTAAATTATTATTATTGTTTTTATCAAACGTAAAATGACCAAAAATAAATAAATTTTGATGATGATGATTTGTTAGAACTTGTTTAAGTAGGACATCTTTATATTCTATAAGTTGTAGTTGCTATTTGGATCGTTCCAAATTAGAATATATTTAGTCCATTCCCAAACAAAAAGGTATGGAATTATGTATTTTTAAATTTTTGTCATTAAAATTGTTTTTTCCAACATTATATTCATAAGCACATTTTCAATACCTTCACCAATTTGCATCCCATTTTTTTCAATTGAATTGAATCTTAATCCAATTGTTGAATTGAACTGAATTAAGGTGGAACTGAATTTAGTTGAATTGGAATTCAACAAAATTTGAATATAATTCAATTCCATTTAATTTGCATGCAATGTCATTCAATATTTTCATTCAAATTAAAATATAATTTCCACATTGAAATGAACTCATGTTTTTCATTAATTGATCAATTGATTGTCATTAGTGGTGCATAATAACACAAAGCCCAAATTCTTAATCACTTTGCCAGTGAACTATAACAAAGTGTTTAATAATTTTGAACCTTGCCATTGAACTTTTCAATGAAATTTATTTGTTGAATGCATGGGGCTTTTGGAGAGTTTTCAAATGGGTTGTTGATAGGGCAATTCCATGTGGATTTGGAAGGGGCTTTTATCAAATAGTTGCATATATGGGGCATGTAATTCATGAACTCAACTATTGGCAAACTATGGACACCCAAGAGTGCACCAATGAGAATTCATTTTGGAAACTCGTTTATGCTTGACCTACGACTTCCAACACTTGGGGATTAGGTGGGCTTTTTTTCAAGGTTGCATGGGTCATCAAACTTCTTCAAATTCAAATTATGAAAATTGGAAGGCTTCATTCTTACTTGAAGTTGTATTTTGCCTTGAAAGTTTTTTTAATGAATACCTAAGTTAATCATGGAGCAAAAATGTTCTTGGGTGCCACATTAAAAACATCACACCCTCAATGGGTCCAAACATAGTTGAGGTACCCCATTTGAAACACAAAGACTCACTCTTAGGACCCTTAGATTTACCTTTTTCTTCATAAAACCTTGAACTTGTCTTAAATTTCGTTCCTTTTTCTCATGTCATATGAAATTAAGTTACAACTTTTATATACGCATGTAGAGTATCTATTTTTTCACTTACAAAAATAAAAATAGTAAAATTTATTCAATGTGGGCCATGTTCTATCAATGGCCCAAAATCCCCAAAAAATTCACTTCTTGAAACTTTGTACATTGCATTTGATTCTTGTCACACTTCTGAGTTGAACATTTTATATTCATGAGTAGTTAAGGTGTTTGTGGTAAGAATCTTGAAGAAAAAAATTTGTTTAGACATTCTTTATGAATTTTTAATTTTTTTGTTTCTCATGAGACAACATCTTGAAATTTTTTCTAGGACTTGTTAAGAATCCTTAAACTTATTCAAATTTGAAGTGCTATGCATGGAATAGTACCCTGGTAATGTATACATTTATGAAGGAAAACAAACTTTCAATATGAATGCGCCATTAAATTTCAATGACATGTTCAAGTGAGGGGTCCACTGAATATTTAATAAGACAATCTTTTTGATACCCCAACCATGTTTTGATTCAAAGTTTTTACATCCACCAAATTTTAGAATTATCATCTTCCTTTCCATTGTTTGCTTTGCATCTTTGTTTCACAAAATATCTGAACTAGAATAAATATTTCTTTGTTTGTTCATCAATTCGATAAACCTCAACCTTTGTTGGCACATATATGGCCTTAATGCAAGTGGAAATGTTCTACAGTTGACACCAATGGTCCTTTTCCTCCTCATTAAGAGAAGTCAATGTAAGCAACTTTGTAAGTATAAAACATTGTTCACACTAGTGTTAAGTCAATATAAGTTGATATTAAATTTTGTTTGATTTATGAATGGAGAGTTAGGTAGCATTGCCAATGACATGGCATCCTTGTTGGCAAGTGATGTTGATTTTGTGTTACATTTGTGATAATTAACATCCAAGGTTTTCAAGTGTGTTTTTTAGAGTTTAAAAGTTAAGGTTTCATTTTTTTAAAGGTTTAATGTTTGGGGTTTAAGGGTTTTGACATCTTAACTCAATGTTATGTAAAGAGGTAAAAAAACAACCATTTTATTCAATGTTACATAACACAATCTTGATTGTGGTATTTAACTCAATATGTATTACATTGAAAATTAATTACGATAATCTTGATTGTGACCACTAACATTCATTTTGATGGTGTGAATCCGTCATGACAAAAATAAGTTGTTTTACCTTTTCATTGCCTAATGTAACTTAACATTAACCTTAGTGTGAACATAAACCAAAATTATTATTTGACAATGGTAACTTAATAGACAAAGGTACTTTGTTCTTTATGATGTTATCTAAATATTATGCTACTTGACACTATGGACCTTAATATCCGATGTGAGTGATGCTTAAGTATGATGCAACTAAAAGTTTTATATGCTTGAGAAAAAACAAACTCCACAAGTGCTCCCATAAGTTGGCATAGAGCAAATCTCATGATAAAATTCCCGATGTGTTTGCCTAACATGACAATGAAAAAGAGCTCAAAAGATGTAAAGAGAAAAGAAGAGAAGGTCATTCATATTACTGAAGGGAACCATTTAGGGTTTGAGGATTTCCAAACATTCAAAGAATTCCAAAAATTATACTTAATTTGTATTTGGGCTCCAAACATTTCGCCAAATGGTAAGTGTCATTGAAAGTTAATATCACCATGCCATTGTCGATCTACACTAGGTTATAGATGATTAACACAATGTATTTGGGCTAACCAAAGCATAATTTAATGTCGAAGCACCTAGAAGTTTAATTCCATTGCATCCTTTTTCCAAACCAACGAATAATTCCCAACTCCCATAACAGTAAGCCAACATGAGTACTTTTGCAAAATGTCCCCTGAACTACTTCTGAAACCTAGATGTGGTTTACTTAGCAACCATGGCAATGCAGCTTAGCTATGGTGGCCTCATCAAAATTCCAATATGAATCACAAAGAGAGATATTCCCTTTGTGGGTTTCAAAGCAGATACACTTCTCTACAGGATTGTAGAAAAACTCCACAAAAGCACTTTTGAAGGCAACTGCCATCAATTCTGGCCAACCCAAAACAAAGAAACAAACAGGAAGAATCAGTGCAATCATAACCTTGTACTAAGTGTCAAAGTTAAAACGCCCTAATCTAATATGTGTATATAAATACAGTTTTGGGATCATCTCCAGATATTAAATGGTATTACAAAGACAAACAGAACACGGCTGCAAAATGAAGTCATGTTGGAAATCTTTGGGAAGAAGTTGTAGTCCACATCAAGTCCAGTTAGTGGCAAAGGTTTTTCTTAGGGACTATCTATCATACATGGGTTGGTCACAACGTAGGATGGCTGAATAATGGATTGTAACAAATTTGGTCTGGTGTTAACTTTTGAATGCACCAACTGGTCCTGATATTGGGTACATACTACAAGTTTCATACCATCCTGGTATTGGGTCCAAGACCGATTTTTGGCTGATATGAGGCAGGTACATCCTTGCTATTGAAACTGGTATGAAATTGGTACAAGGCTGGTATTACCCGGGGTCCTTGCCACTTGGCTGATATTGCCTTAGGTCATATAAGCCTGGTAGGTTCACGCCTGGCAGTATTGATACTGGTGTTGGTACCCGGCACAGGCCAATATAGCAGACCGACACTGGATTGAACCTACAAACACTTGCAATGTATAACTGATCCTATTCACTAAGTGGTAACACTGAGCAAATCTGACTGCTTTCAGATTCCTAATCTTAATAAAGACGTAGTAACCCTTTGATGACAATGGGCACTTTCATTGGAACAAGTCAGCTCTAGAATTGCAATTTACAATTGACTCAAAGGGTTTTCTGATTATTCATCCCAGTGCCTTATCATATCCACTTTATGGATACCACAACAAACCTCTGAGAAGACAATGATTTGATTGCCGAAGCAAAGGGAAAGATGAAAACCCACATTGTACAATAGGGTCTTTCCAGTTTGCAATCTCAACTCTCATGAGATGAAACCAGAAAAAAGTCCACCAATTCTCCATCTGATTGTTAAGTAATTTTGAATGGTGGATCGTATACTAGGGCCTACATGAGATCTACAGTTGGTTGCTCCATCACCACAAGGTCTGGCTTGAACAATGTGGGAAAAAACTTAACACATCTGCCTGCCTTGTTCTAATGTGAGGATCTTTCAGCCTACGCCTACACTTACAATGGGAGGTGATAATCAAATGAGCACTAAATCTTCACAATGTGAAATTGAAAGAAAACCCTGTTTATGGAACTTTTACAGATGTGCAGGGAGAGTGTCTTACATAATTCATGCTGATTATGTCATTCCTCAGGGACACAACACACCTTCAATTGGGTCTACCTGGAACCTGGGGAGTTGACAAGGCCATTCTGCATGAACCTCTCTAAAAGCGCTTGTAGTTGTTTCTGGTCCAAAGGCTGCTCCACAAGATTACCAACCCAAGTGATGTGCCTTAGCAAGAGTATAACTACTGACTACTCTAAAGTCTGCTCAAGTGCTGCTGCATTTAGCTCTGAGAGAGGAGGCTGAAAGGAAGAATTCTTTACAACAGCTCAGCAGCCATGACCTTGCAGTCAACAATGCAAGACATAATTCCAGATTTCAGATCTCTAGATGCCTGGAGTTCAGTAAACTGATCAACAATTGAAAGCACACCTTAGAAATGTAATCGTCCATGCCAGCCTCGAAACACTGCTCATGTGTTCCTTTCATGACATCGGCAGTAACAGCAACAATAGGTAGCCGAGGATGCAGGCATCCTTTAGTATTCCCATGTTTCTGGTGTGTACCTCCATCACAGATCCCTGGCTCCTCCCTGCATTGTCTGCAGTTCTGAACCTCCCAATTCCGTATCTGCCGTGTGGCCTCATAGCCATCCATCTATTCCACAAACACAGGTTAAACTCGTCAATATCCCTGTTGCCTTCATGACCCATTTATGAGTTTCAATCAAAAGCAAGAAATCATCATTAGATTGGCAACAACTACAAACTCAGGAGTTGAGTGTCAACAACCACAATAGAAAAATGTACTTTGTGTGCATACATGAAGCAGACAAAGTGCAAATGAGCAAGACAAGGCAGGTTTTATTTTTCAAGTTGCAAAAGAAATTTACCTCAGGCATCTGGATGTCCATCAATATCAAGTCATATGCCATTCCTGCTTGTTGGTTCTTCACAGCTACAACTGCCTCAAGTCCACTATTGGAGGATATAACTGTTGCACCGTATCTTGACAGCATTGATGTGGCAACCCTTCTATTGACCATATTGTCATCCACCTGCAACGTAATGAAGAGTCAGCATCACAACATATTTCAAAACTCTACCTTACTCACAACCACTCCATTACTGACATGATGTTTCCTCTAAGAATGATGATGCAAGATCATGCATGGTAAGACATGCAGGACGTACCACAAGAAGTCGCTTCCCAGAGAGTAATTGGGAATCGGGGCTTTTTCTCTTGGTGGAAGTCTGCAACTGTACTCCTAAGGCTTGCAACAAAACAGTTGCAATAGTTGAATGCCGCAGGGGCTTGCTGATTGTGTAGGAAAAGCCTGCTTCTTGGAACAGCTTGTCCCCAACCTCAGCCCTTGGTAGATATGTGAGAGCGACTACTTGCAGTGATGCCTTCTCCTTCCGAACTGCTTTCACCACCTGCAATGCAGATGCCTGATCCAGACCCTGCAAATCAATGATCACTGCCCTCACCGCTGGTGCCTCCATTCTGCTTCACCAATTAAACCTCTGAAATCAATGTCACATGCATTTTTATGACCCATGTCACATACTTAAAACTCCTAGCAGCTATTTCATTTGTGGTTTACTCTGAAGAAGAAAGACATACACCCATGTTGCCAACTATGATGTGTGAATGTAGCTACATTGTCCACTGCATTTGGAACATGCTCAGGATGAAACCTAACCAAATGAAAAGTTGATAACTGTAGATCAGGATGAACTGAAACTATCGATACTAAGTCTTTGTTGATGAGTCAGCCTGGATTCAGATTGCCACCCTTGACTCTGTTACCCATGACAAGAAGTCTTCTTCTACCTCAGAAAACATGCCACCCACAGTTGCATAGCTGAAACAGAACCTAACTCATGGAGCTCCACCATTGATGTACCTTCTGAGAATATCCAGTGTGGACTGTATGTCTCGTGCATCCTCTACAACAATTCCTAACCTCCGCAAATAGCTTGCTGATGCTTCCTGCATTTGTGATGAATTTGGCAATCAGACAGCTGGCTAGTATTATCCAAGGCAACAGCCTAAGCATGGATTGCAGAGCCATATATGTTGTTGGCGAGGTTTCATGTCACAACAAAGATGTCAATGAACCAAGTATACAGGAGTTCTAATTCACACTTTTGTCAATTGGTATATAGGCAGGATGGAAGAGGTCTTTGATAACAATGATCTCACAAATCTCATACCTGTCGTACAGGGTGGGTATCGACTAATATAACCCGTGTTCCTCTCAATTTTTGCTCTTCAGTGATTACTGGCTGTTGGACTGACTTGACATAACCAAGATTTTCCATGCAAGCTGGTTCCGCATATCCTAGTGTGAGTGTGAACTCAAACACACTTCCCTCTTCAGGGGTGCTATTCACTGTTAGTTCCCCATTCATTATCTTCACTAGTTTCTGCACATATCAAAAGGCCAAAGTGATTAGAACCCAAACTTATTGATACAAGCACTCCTCCCAATGGTAAGCATAACAAAAATCTTTAGTAAGCAGACTTCTGGTGTGTAATGGTCATAACTAAAACCAATGATGTCATTCACGGAGAACAAGTAGAGATGCATGTATACTTACCTGAGATATGGACAAACCAATGCCAGTCCCACCATACTCTCTTGAGGTGCTGCTGTCTGCCTGGAGAAATGGTTGGAAGAGGCGATGCTGCAGATTTAAGGGGATGCCAATGCCTACACAACATTATCACATATAAGCAATGCAAATTAGGCTTCCAAGTTTCTGCAAATTAGACATTACATATGTGCAAATCTCTAGGTCTAGTATTGGTTTTCTCCTTACCTGTGTCCTCAACAGAAACAACAATGGTGGCTTTTGATTCAGGAGGTCTAGAATCAGGATCCTGATCACCCGTGAGTTGCCAAGACCTCCACCTTGCTACTGCCTCTCGAGTGCTCAGAGGGCCTGGTCGCATGCTTATTCTTGGAGCAACCATATCAGTGTTTTGCAATCCTAATAAACAGCTTCCTAAACCTGAACTTAAATTTTGATCACTACCCACCCCACCATTTCTAGTCCCAGTATCACTATAACTACTGTTGGGAAGCACCTGTGATAGAGGTATGTCTCGAGGAGTTAAAGCTTTAGCAATTGGATGGGGTCCTAGCAATTGCCCACTAGTATGCTCTAGATTACAGGTATCATCAACCATGCGCACACATACAAAGATGCTCCCTTCTTTTGTGAACTGCAGTCCAGGACAAACAATTCAAATGGTGAGAAACTCAAAATGTAGATATGATGATCTAGTGTTTATATCAGACACATGCAAAACTTTCCAAATCTTCAAGAGGCCAGCAACTTAGAATTCACATAGATTTTGACCATTGAGTATGGAACCATATGAGAGTTTTACCTTCATGGCATTGCCAACAAGGTTGATCAAAACCTATACAAAACACCATCTAGTTAGAATCCTGATACACAAAATCTCATGTAAAGAGCTCCTCATGATCTTCTGGAATGCAAAAAATACTTTCTTTCTTTGACATTGTCATCATTTGTGCAGACATCATGTTGATTTCTTCTTGTGTGGTACATGCCACCCACCTTCAATGAGTCTACCACCCTAAAAGCTATCTTTAGCCATAGTACAGAATCTCTCAACAAGTCAGGTCCAGAAATGAAGAAACTTGGATCACCTGGCGGATCCGTCCAGGGTCACCCATCAAAGAGGGTGGCACTGAATCATGAATCAGTGCAGCCACTTCGAGTTGCTTCTGGAGCACTTTCTCATCAAACATTGAGAGCACAATGTCAATCTCATTTCGTATGTCAAATTGCACACATTCTATTTCCATCTTTCCAGCTTCAATCTTTGATAGATCCAGTACATCATTAATGAGTGCCCTGCAACCCAGAACCCATCACACAAGTCTGAGAATAAAAAGTTGCTGGAAGCAACCAGCATACTAGATAGGAATTTGAAAAGAATCATTCCTGGATCTCAACTATCTGTGGAATGTGAAAGGCCATGAAAGTTGGTGCTCAGCTAGAACAAGATTAAAAACTTACAGAAGTGTGTTCCCACTTGCTTGAGCAATCTTGACATAGTCAAGCTGCTGTGCTGTAAGCTCTGTCCCCATCAACAGATTTGTCATTCCTGAAGCAATCACACCAGACAATATCTTGATGTCAGTTGTAACATGTTTGACTGGGCTTAGGTCAACAACATAATATACTACAACTGCAGGAACTTCACCAAACAAAATGGTCTCAACCTCTCCAAGCTTACTGCATGCTTAGGAACTTTTCTCCAATTTACCACGTCCATCAGCGAGTGTGGCAGTGCTAGAAAAGAGATTCCAAAACATGCTGGAGAAATGCAAGTGAAAAGTTTAACCTAGTAACCCACAAAGTTTCTTCGCTGCACAGTAGATATTATGGAGGAACTTTTCAAGTTTCAGCATCTTGTCATGGGAGCATGTATGAGCTTACCAATGACTCCATTCATGGGAGTTCTGCAAGTGGGCCACATAACACCCAAGAAACAAACCATCAGCATGGAAGCTCTTGAACAACTTCAAAAGAAGAAATGGACACACACAAATCAGACAGTAGACTGTGTGCTGATTTGCCTAACTTTCTTAGTGCATGTCAGGACTCATTGCTTTCTGTGACCCACTACCTCAATTCAAATGTAGGTATCTTCTCCTCTGCCAAATCAATCTCCTGAAGACTTTTAAGACTTGCACTGGTCTCCCCACTAATTTGGTAATAGGGTTTGGGGCATCACAGTTCATGGAGAGCAGTGCACCCACCTTATCTCATGAGAAACAGTGGCAAGAAAGGTTGATTTGGCTTTATCTGCAGCTTCAGCCGCAATTTTAGCAGCTGTGAGATCTGCATTCATCTTCTCCATGGTAGCCACATCTTTCTCAATAGTATTCATTCTCTTGAGCACCAGGGAGACGATTGCAGAACAGAAGACGACAACTATAGCCATGAGAAGGGGCCAAGCAATGATGGTCCGCAGTGCCAGAAGCTTGAGGTTATGCTTGGACAAGCACTGCAGCTCAAAATTCTGTGTGCCATAAGTCCAGGGCACAGAGATCCCACTGTGGTCTTTTGCCCTACTGGCTGGATCATACAAAGGCAATGCACAGGTACTATTGGAGCTGCAGTTGTAGTATGTGTTCAATCCTGCACTTGGATCTGCAACATAGAGTGCTACCACGTCCATGTCCGCATCATCTTCATACCTGCAACAGAACCTGGATCAAGAACAAGAAGAAAAGACTGGGACCCAATTGCTTGATGTTCACTCTTGAAACCCTAATCTGAGATTGTCAACAAAGTCATCATGGGTCCTCTGTACATGACGATCATACTGTCAAACCTGACTATGCAAGCTTCCATTTGTTTTCTGGAGATTGAAGAGATGGTTCCGTGGGCAGAGAGTCTTGTGCAAAAAGAGGAAGAAGAGAGAGAGAGAGAGAGAGAGAGAGAGAGAGAGAGAGAAGCTGATAAAACCTTGAGAGTACAACACCAAAGACATCTGTGATGTTGAGAGCTGTGGCGACATAACCCTGACAAGCTTGCTTGCGCTGGGACTCGCTGGTGAGAGTGGTGGGGTCGATTTGTCCGTAGTAAGCGAGGTAGGCGCCCATCTGCCAAGAGCCAAGAAACAAGCTAGGAGGCGACAAGGTGAAGACGCCGCTGTCGCGGGCGGAGAACAAGGCCGTCTGCAAGATTGGGTAGGAAGCAATGTCCACCAGGTAAAGATGCTCATCCTGGGTCTCGTACACCACGGGAGCGTACTCCATGGAGCTGTAAGGGCATACCTCCAATGTGCCGTTGGGCAAGATGTAGCGGATGCTCCCGTTGTGATCCTTCTCGAAGCTGGGTCTGTCTTCTGCCAGCACTCGCTGGCAGTACAAGAGAGTCTGCACATTGGGTCGGAGGAAGAGAGTCTGACCGGTGAAAGTCGTCCATACACTCTCGTTCAGATTCGGGACGCTTGCTACCAGACCCAAGATCACGAACGACGCGTTCAAGTTGTTCTCTACCTCGGAACTCAGGATCTGCAGGCAGGCAGAACAGTGTGCATGGCAGCATGCAGCATGCATCACGTCACAGATCTTTTGCTTCTTGCTCTGAAACGCATACCAAGCTTCAAGACCTTTTTTTGGTCTCGAGAACCATCAAAGTTCTTGAGCTTTTCTAGAGTCATGGAAGGGTTTGCAGGACGAACCTCTTTGATGTTATCGCACTTGAGATCGAATTCCTGGCGGCTGGATTGCAGCGAGTTATTGAAGAGGACGACGCCGATGACGAGGGCGATCCCCAGGCCGAGTAGCACGCATCCAACTCGCACCGCAAAGTAACGGAAGGGATTGCAATTGGTGTGACATAAAGGAAGCAAACCTGCAGCTCCTTTGCAGATGCATCGCGGGTACTGCAGGATCCATGATGCAGATCGACTACCTCTTCTTCTTGATCTCTGCTGCTGCACTACCCCGCCCCCGCCCCCGCCCCCGCCGCTAATATCCCTCGCGGACGGCATCCTCAAATCTGGCTCATGATCTGAAGAAGAAGACGTGATCCGACTGATCCCAAGTTCCCCACTACACCGCCACCAATTCGTGAACTGCTGCTGTTGATCATGTTCCTAGAGTCCTCTGTTGCAATGGAAGAAGAAGCCGTGCAAATTCTACACGAGCTGAACTGCAAGTGTTTGCTACTACACCACCAGCTGAGCAACCAAGCCTACTAGTACTACTGTAACAGCGCGGCTTGTTCGTCGCATCCAGTGAGCTTTTCATTCTTACCCCACCGTCAATCTCATGTCATGAATCCCAGTAGCAGCTGCTCCTGCTCATCCGCGAGCTGCAGATCATTAGCACCAGATTGCGTGCTGCACTATTACAAGCAGCCTCAGCTCCAGCAGCTTCAGCAAATCCGGCTTTCTGATCATCATCACTGCCAGTTCTCTATATCATTTGTGAGCAGCAAGCTAGCGCCGCACATACATACTATCACCTGTTTCTGCATGCAGATCACTCACATGTATGAAGAATGATCACCGGCCGCTCATGCAGCAGTCATAACTGTCACGCTTGCTTGCATGCAGGAGTCCCGATACCATTCTCATCTGACAAAAGCTGCGCTCTGATCATCACCTCCAGAACAAGATTCAGTCTAGTCCCAATTCTGATAAGTGTTGGGTTAGGGATCCAAAGATCATGAAACTACTTTGAATTTCTACAAAAAAACCTCCAACCCAAAGCTAATTTAGCTGCAGTTTCTGCTTCTTGTTCTTGTTCCTCATCGACTACATGAACCAGCCACCATGATCCTCAGGTCACAAACCCAACGTCTAAACTCCTTGCAGCCACCACCACCACCACCACCACCTGCACAAGAAAATATTGCTCAAGATTGTCAATTTGCAACTTCTATGGTGCTACAGTCTAGCAAGCCGCCATGGACTTCTTCAGATCATCGACAAATTCTGATATAAAAAAAAATCATCCCGAGCGCTGCAACAACACGATAGATCTGCTTGCAGATTCTCTCCCTTTTGACTGATCCTTTGACAAGTACCAAGCTGCTACTCGTCAAACGCTTTCTTCTTCTTCTTCTTCTTCTTACACAGTTCATACGACTTCTCATGCAGTGTGGGAAACTACAAAAACAACAAACAAGTTGTCGCTACTCCAGCCAGAATCATGGCAGGAAAGACACTAGCGTCGGCGCGAGAGAAGAGAAGAGACAAGCAAGAGGCAGGAAGCAGGACATGAGGGAAGAGGCGGAGGAGAGAAGAAGGATCTTCGCAGTTAGTTAACTGGACAAGTTTATCCCATTCACCGCAGCTTTGCAGTTAGTAAACGGGACAAGGTTATCCTATTCACAGCCAGCTCTGCAGATAGTAAACTCGACAAGGTTATCCCATTCAGAGCAGCTTTGCAGTTAGTAAACTGGACAAGGTTATCCTATTCACTACAGTTTTGCAGTTAGTTAACTGAAGATTGCCATCCCACGACTTGACAGCAGCTTTGCAGTGAAAAGTAAATTGGACTTGGTTATCCCCAATTCAGAGTTACTACTAGATTTGGTTATCCTAATTAACAGCAGCTTTGCTGTTAGTAGTAAACTGCACATGGTTATCCCCCCATTGTGACAGGCAGCAGGTTTTGTGGTTAGTAGTAAGTAAACTGGATATGGTTAACCCCATTTCGGTTAACCAGCAGGTTGTGCAGTTAGTTTGTAAACCGGATATAGTTATCCCCTTTGACCAGTAACTTAGCTTTCGCAGTTAGAAGTAAACTGGGTACAACTAGTTGTTGTATGGTTATCCCCGTTGACTAGAAGCTTGTGCAGTTAGTAAACTGGAGAGGTGTGAATCTACATAAGAGATTGGTATAGGTTTTGCAGTTAGTAAACTGGAGATCTGGGAATCTACAACAATAGATGGATACAGGTTTGCAGTTAGTAAACTGGAGATGGTAATCAGTAACTTGGGCAGCCCCTTTGCAGTTAGTAAACTGTGAGTGGCTATGAAACTATTAAGTTTTTTCTTTCTTTTTCTTTATTATTATTATTATTATTTTCTAAATAAAATTTTAGGGGTCCATAAAAGAGGTTCAAAGGTCAAAAAAATAAAAATAAAAATTCCTCTAGACAAAAATGATGGGAAAATGGTTGGCATAATTTATTAAATAATTAAATAACTTGATCATTGAAAATTCAAAAGGTGGCCACTAGAAATACTAATAGAAGTCCTAGAAGTTCTTTCCAACAAAATCATGGTCCTATATATAGATATAAATATAAATATATATAGTATCAAATAATACCACACTAAATTTTCTTACATATACAAATATTGATACAATAAATAAATAAATATTTTAAAAAATTAATTTAAAAATGGATAAAAATAGAATATAATAGAGTATATTTATAGAGAGAGAGATAGAGAGAGAACTCATATAAAATATTGTCACATTGCCCATGCAGATTTGTACACACAAAAACACATACACACACACACACACACACACACACACACACACACACATACATATAAAATAGAGAATTGGGGTTTTCCCCACAAAAGGATCCTTTTGCTTGGTACTATTTTTGCAGCTCACCATGCATGTGTGACACAAGCTCACTAGGAAGAATCCAGAACCCCAAAGGACAAAAAAAAAAAACCAAAGTGATTCTCAATTTAGGGTTTAGGGTTTTGCATATAAGAAAGAGAGAGAGAGAGAGAGAGAGAGAGAGAGAATATAGTTAGGCTATGGGAGAAGCAAAAGGAAAGGAAAGACAAATTTAACTCAAGAGTGTTGGTTAAAAAATAGCCGTTTTCATATTATTAGTGTGAGAGAGCCCAAATAATTAGGGCTACTACTGTAGTAACCCCCATGTGTTGTGGGTGAGTGAAGCAGTTGCATGTCAAGTGTTTTGCATCCACGTGTAGAGGGATGAAAACCCCTGACATCATCATTGGTGATGTCATCCTTGTTTCATTTATAAATAAATAAATAAATAAATAAATATATATTTATAGAATTTTCTTTGAATTTTTAAACCCTAAAATTATGAGCTTCCAAAGCTTCTCATATTCATATATCTATATATATATACCTACCTATATAAATAAATAAATAAATAAATAAATAATTTACTTACCTACCTACCTATATATGCAATTACAAGTGTATTATTATAATAAGGAATTGGTGGGTCCATGTGATTTTAAAAAAAAATTATTATTATTTTAATCTTTTGCACTTCACTTCATTCAATGTTTTTTTTTTTTTTTGGGGGGGGTTTTTTTAATACATTTTACCCATTCATTTAAAAGCACATTTGTTGCTGCTTTTGAAGGGCAGCGCCAACGATTTTGTGTGATGGATCCCCCCCTTTTTTTCCTTTTTTTCAAAAAAAAATTTTTAAATTTTAAATTTCTGTTTTTTTTCCTTGTTTGGGGGTGAACGGGGGGGGGGGTGTGTGTTGTTGCATGTGTTTGGTGGGGGGTGGGGTGAGATGGTATGGGGGGTTGCACTTTAAAATCACGAATAATTTGATAGATTCAACGAATGAGCTATTTGCTTGGCGGATTTTGGGGCGGGGGGGATTTAAATTTTTTTTTTTTCATTTTCTCCCAACATGTTCCCTTTATGTTCCTTTTAAGTTCCTAATGGGCTCGCAATTTGTTCCCAATGTGTTCCCATAAGGTGTTCCCAATAGCACCTCGGCTTTAATCCCATATGTTTTGCCCAAAGTCCTCCTCCACTTCAAAGGGATAGGCACTTCATTATTCAATAGAATTTTCTATTTTGGGGGAGCCTCCTTAGTTTCAAACTTTTTTTTTTTTTTTTGGTGATGGGCCAATCAAAAGAACTCAATTCAAAAAAAAAAAAAAAAGTTGGACTTGTGAGGCACCTGCCCCGTAACTAATAATTAATATCAATCACACTAACTAAGGAAGGGTTCAATTCCATTCCGTGTCATAACTAAGGCTTGATTTCCATTCCATTTCTTTTCACTTATGCACGGCCTCGATCGGTAGTTGCAAGTGTCGAGGGGGTTAATGGGCCTTGATCGGTAGTTGCAAGTGTCGAGGGGGTTAATGTTACTAAACACCAAGTCAAAATAATTTTTTGCACTTGTACACCCAATTTTTGAGATAAGCTCGTGACTCACATTTTGTCACTATTATGAGCAGTCTCTAAATCCGGAGGGGGGGAGATGGGGACGAGGGAGAAGGCGGAGCACCCACTAGAATAATAAGGTGGGGGCCAATATCTCGCCCTCAACTTTATATACGGACACATAACAACAACCTAGCTATTTGTGTCGGGATGATACAAATGATCGGTTGAGTGAGAGATCACCGAAGTAAACGTAACCTTGAGAAAACAAATTGAGACTACCAAATCCAGCAATCCCATTGGCCTTGGGAACCAAAAAAATAAATAAAAAAAAAGTAAAAAATTCTTCGGGGCATAAACACAACCCTAACCCTAAATTCTGTTGAACATTGAAAAATAGACACAACCCCTTTCTAGCATTTTCATATTGGTCCTCATAAATTTTCTCACAAACCTCTTGAACCCTATTTACACATTTAGTTTTGTTAGTTTTGTGGGTTTAGAATTTTAATTTAGAATTTAAAAAAAAAATTAATTAATTTTTTTTTGTGTGTGGAAATTGAAAGAATTCCCAATTGAATCTTGATGCTTTTAAATTTTCACCCAAAAAGAAAAAAAGAAAAAAAAAAGATGGATTTAAACTTTCAACTCAATTTTTTGGTATAAACTTCACACATATTTTAACATTATAATATTTATGTGGAAAAAGGATAATCGTATAATAATCACAAAAAATGATTGATTTGGACACAAGTTGCAAAATATATAAATTAATATCGACAAGAATTTTTTATAAATAATTTATTTCAAATAAAATTAATAATTTACTAATACACTAATTACAAAAAAAATTGTGTTAATTTGATTGATTATGGGAATTAAAATGTTTGAAAGATGCACCCAACAAACATTTTGGAAGGCCAAAACTATTTTGAAGTAACATGCCAAAACCTATTATTTTGAGGGTATAATATTGTTAGGTCTATTTATTTGTTAGGGGGAGAGTGAGAACCCAAAGTTTTGCTTAAATTAAAAAAAAAAAAAAAAACCATTTTAATTGGTCCCATCATTAATTAATTAATTAATTTTTTTTTTCACATTAGGCATTTGTTGAAACAAAAGCCTAGAGATGTTTTCCTTTTGGCCTAGAGGTGTTACTTTTCTCTTTTTGTATGTGCATTGTGTGTGTGTGTGTGTGTGTGTGTGTGTTTCTAATTGTTGTTCATGTGGTTGTGTTGAAATTCGCACATGTACATTTCAACATTTCTTTGCTATTTCCAAAGAAAAGTTGGTAATTAGAAATTTTGATTTTTTTTTACAATCTATGGAATCAAAATCTCAAACAATCAAGTGCCACATAATTTTTTTTGTATTAAGGTAAAAATTCTAATGATGATCGTTCATCAAAATTGGTTTAGGTGAGATAATTATAGGATTGTATAGTGTTTTGTCTTATCAAATTCTAGTTTTGTTTAGCCCATTTTCAAGTGAAGAAGTGTCTTTTCAGATTTGTGTTTAATTTAATCCCCCCCCCCCAACAACATCATATGCATAATATATTTTTCATCAATTTGCATTTCCTTTTTTTTTCAACTGAATTGTAATCCAATTGTTTGAATTGAATTTGTTGAACTGGAACTTGATTCAATTTCGTTCAAATTCCAATTAATGTATTTGAATTGAATTGAATTGAATTGAATTATTAAATTTGACTATCAATTCTTCAGTTAGAGCTTGAATAGAATTGAATGAATTTTTAATTCAACTCAAAGTGCATGCAAATGTCATTCAATATTTTCATTCAAATGGAACTTAATTTTCACAAAATCAATTTTAACTTCTCTTCATCAATTGATCAAATCATCACTAATAGCGCAAGAAATTTTAACTACTAGAAAAAAAAAAAAAAAAAACCCCCAAAAAAAATAAAAATAAAAAAATACCAGAGACTTTTTGCAGATGCAGAAGAACCCATCCCTCTCCCAAGGAGATAAAACATAAGCAGATTCTTCAAAAGATAATCAAGAAGAAACAAAAGCAAAGCAACAAGGAGATAGTACCATTTCACTCACCCTCAATCGCAGGCATGTGCGAGCATGCACACAGCGCGTGTAAGCTTGCTGTTTGTTTGTAGATGTAAGAAAGTTGAATCTTATTATGTTCAAGTCTCTCTCTGCATGGCTGATGGAAGAAGAAGTAGTAGTGGTAGTAGTAATCCATTGCAAAACCAAAGCCACCCAACAAGCAAAGCAAAGCCAAGCCAAGCAAAGCAAAGCAAAGCAATTGGGGCTCAGAGATCAAGGCAATATGCTCATAGCAAAAGAAAGCAACAAAATAATGAATAAATTAATAAACAATTTAAACCCAGAATCAGTTGGGGGAGATATTTGAGCTCTTTGGGTTTTTCGAGGTGTTTGTTTGTTTCTTTATGCAAAATGGAATAATAAATTTTTTTGTGGCCTTCACAAAGCATTGAAGTATGAAGAGATATGATGCCATTGATGATGGGTCCATCTGTGGAAAAAAAAAAGGGGGAAAAAAAAAAGAGAAAAAGTTAAGGTAGTAATGTACTATTACTTGCTGGCCACCAATTTGAGAGTCCCAAAAGGAGGGTTAGGGTTTTTGTGTAAGAGATGGGATTGATTGTTGTTGTTGTTGTGTGTATGTGTGTTTTGTTGAGTTGCGGAGTGTTTTAGGTTTAGCCCTTTTGATTACAACAAAATTTATGGGATTGAGTTATAAACAATTTTTTTTGATGACATGCAAAATGAAAAAATAATTGAGATCGCTTTTGACTACAAACAAATTTATGGGATTGAGTTATAAACGATTTTTTTTTTTTAATGACATGCAAAATGAAAAAAAATTCACTACAACAAATTTATGGGATTGAGTTATAAACGATTTTTTTTTTTGTTTAATGACATGTAAAACGAAAAAAAAAAATCAAGAGCCCACTTCAACTCACTTTTACATTTAATGGATTGGGGATTGGACATGAGAGAAGAAACAAAGGTTCAAAAGTGGTGGCCAAAATGGGTTTAAGGTCGGTGCATTCAAAAACCCTCATCAACCTTGATTGAACCATAAACCCTAGTACATTCTCCCCTCCCATATAAATTGCTCAAATAAAGCTTATGTAGGTGTGATTGTAATACATGTCCGATTGAAGTTATTTTAAAACATTGTTTTAAAATTATTTTGAGGATAAGAGGACCCTACTTAATAGTACCCCGTACCCCTATCAAAAATTCAAGATAAATTCATAACTAATTTTTAAAAAAAATTAAAAAAATCATGTTCAAAACTTGGGTTGAGTTTTAAATTCTCTCACCTTTCTTTGTCTTTAAGGGAAAAAATGAATGTTTAATTTTATTTTTTTTGAATTTTTTTTAAAGTACTCAATATGCTTATTTTGACGACTTTTTGGGTGCTTGTGCCTTATTTTACCCAATAATTTCTTTGTTGTTAGCCAATACTTTTTGATTACAATAAAATATGGCTCCGAGACGAGATGTGAATGTAAGGTTAACTCACCCGAGGATGAGGGGCATTACCGATAAATAGATAGGACGGCCTGTGTAAGGTGATACTAGTCGAGCATGGCCCCGAATTCCGGTAATTCTCTCGTCCAAGGGCATTACCCCACGTAAAAAGCCACATGCATTAAAGGCCACTAAATAAAAATAAAAATAAAAATAAAAAAATATATATTGTGAGGACGGGCCTTGTTTAATGGAACAAGAATTTGCCTACAAACAAAAAGATCCCTCCGTACAATGAAATAATAGCCCTACCTGAGAAACAAAAAAAAAAAATCCACCGATTTTGTGGCCGGTTGTGTAGATTTTGCTTCCGAGTAATGCCTCTACCCTTAAACACCAAAACAATTTCCTCCTCGGCTTTTAGGGTTGACATGCGAAATTGTTGTGGCAAGGGTCCCAATTTTTTTTTGGTCCGTTTTAACCTAATTAATTATTTTTTTCGAATGTGACTTTTGTTTTTGTTGTAATCGGACATTAGCGGAATAGTATGCCTTCACACTCGAATGTAGTCATAATAATAATAATAATGGTACATAATATTCCGCTAATGTCTGATTACAACAACGGGTGGTGTGTCGTACCATGGCCTTGCAATTTACATTAAAAAATTGTATCTCAAGGCAAAAAGAAAGAATTATGAAAAAATTCAAATATTTCACCATGCAAAAATTATAATCTTCCCAAGAAAAAAAAAATCCTCCCCAAAAAAAAAAAAACCAAAACCCTTCAAGAAAATATCATATGGATATGTAAAATATATGCTTTTATTTTTTAGCATGAAATATCTAGTCCATAGCCAAATTTGGCTAAGTCTTCTTGTAGATGATTGCTACCAATTTGGCTACTTCACAAAATTGAGACAAAAAATAAAAATAAAATAAAAACCCCAGTTGTAATGTATTTTATACATTTGTCATTTTACTTTCTAAGTCCTTTTTCTTTGTTAGTGTAGTGTTTATTAATAAATAAATAAATAAATAAATAATAATAATAATAATTATTATCCATTTCTTTTTCCTCATTATTTTTAGTATTTTATAGCCATAATAAGCTTTTTGCAGGTTTACAAAACCCATTTCCCATCCCAAGGACAAAAACAAGAGTTGATAAAACAAAAGAGTTGGGTTGTTGAGTCAAGAATTGCTTTCTCCATGAGGCATGAGAACCCTAAACCCTAAACAATAACACAACATGAAAGAAGAGATTTTGCATTGTGTGTTGTTTTGTTTTTCCTTCTTCTTTCTTTCTTTCTTTCTTTCTTCAACTTTAAATCTCCATGATTTACATAATCTTGTAGGAAGTTGTTGAGCAATCTTAACTAGCATATTAGATTAGATTTGGGTGCCGCAATTGGAGTTGTTGGGTTTAGAACAACTTACTTTAGTATGAACTATACTACAGGGTATGATTCATGTTTAGTGGTCGATAGTGAGGCAAATAGCAACACCTTGGAGCACCCAATGGGAAGGGTGGATAGTAGTGGCAATATCCGCCTCGAATATAAGTCCCACACCCATGGCATTGCGCCTTGCTTGAGTCACATACACAGGTGTGCGGAATGTGTTGGTCAATTTCAGTTTGCTCGCCTCGATTGGAATGATTTGCAATATGGGGAGCTCCACGACAAGTATCTTTGGATCCTAGTAAAATATTCAAAGAGAAAAAAAGAAGCCAACGATTTATCTCTCAAACTTGAATCTCTCAATTGTTGTGTTGGGAAGAAGAAGAAGAAGAAGAAGAAGAAGAAAAAACATTACTTTGGAAATATTTTTGTGCGTTTGTTGTGTGTGTGTGTGTAGGCCTTTGTACCTGAACTCTGAGCATTGAGATTTTCTCATCCCAGGAAGCACCCTCTAAGTATAGCCCTGTGATATAGCATCCATCCCTTGGTTTTTCTTCAATCTCTGATGCTTGTGTGTATTTAGTCACCTGTAAGCACATCCCCACAACCCTCACCCAACATTTGCTCCTTTTCCAAATTCACATTGCAAATGCTCATCTCTCTCTCTCTCTCTCTCTCTCTCTCTCTCACACACACACACACGCACACACACACACACACAACTTTCAAATTCTATGAAGTTCTCAAGATGCAACAATTTCACATCATTTGAATGTGAATTTTTTTTCTATATGAAATTTTTTATTCGTTGAACATTGATTTTCCAGTTATATATTCATATATAGGTGATGGGTTGGCGAAGGAAGCTAAATTATAAAAAATTATTGTTAAAATTCACACCTGTGTGTAAGTGGTGGATCTGTCAAGCGGCCAACCCCGATCTCGGCAAGCTGTCTGAACAAGAGCTGCAATGTAGGTTTCTGGAATGTGAAGGCCAGATAGCCACATTACTTTGGGCTCTCCATTCTCAGCCCAATCGATATACTGTGCATAGCGTCGCAGAAACCAGATCATCCAAGTTGATAACATCTTCTCAGTCTGTAACAAGTCCACCAAGAAAAGAATTTAAAAAAAATAAAATCTGTTATTACTAAAAATTTATTTTTTACTAAAAACATTCTGCTCTAGGATTTCTATAACTCTTTTAACAGTAAATAAATTTACAAAGAATTTGAAATATACAATTAACAAATGAATTGAAGTGTGCTAATTTATATCAATTTTTGTTGTTTTGACTTGTTGCTACAAGAAGAACTACACATCTCCAGAAAAGATTTCATGGGAGAAAGATGTACAAAAATGGGTTTTGGGGGGCGGAGGGTGTGGTGGGTAAAAGGAAGAGACTTGAGATGTCATTTTACGCCACATTGCAGGAAGCTCTCCATTGAAAAGAGCTGTTGAAAGGTCATCAAGATCTTTGCTCATACCTATCTCACCTGCGGTATGATCATATCACCAACATGAACAAGTCTTACTTTCAAATCCAGTTCCTCTTCAAGTCCTGGCTGCTAGTTTGGTTGCTTTGGAGTTGCACCCAAAACTTGCTGAAACAAAAAAAGCTACTAACCCAATTTGAGCTGTTCACAATGCTTCAAATTTTGCATATCATCATCATCTTTTTTCACCACCGCATTTGTCAGTCAAAGACATCATCAATTCACATACAATCACTTGGGGTCATAACCAGGACTGTTGGTCTGGTATCAACTTTTGAACATACCAGCTTGGTCTTGGTATTGGGTACAATTCAAAAACTATCATTACCAGCTTGGTCCTGGTATTGGCTCTGGACAAGACTGATTTTTTGGCTTGTACCAAAGCTTGTGTTATATGTCCAAAAGCTATGCCATACTTAAAAGGTTATTGCTTACCAGCAAGTGCCCTCCTAAGCTGGAATAGACTGTCTTTCATTCGCACCACCAATCTGTTCCACCTCTCTATCTCTTGAAGCAACACCACCTAACACCAGAACCCAACCCCATGTCCCACCTCTTACCACATCTGATAACGACAGGGACAGGGGAGAGTCACTTACGTTTTGTGCAAAAATGACATCAGTTCAAAATAAGGTAATTTGTTTATTGCTTTGGAGACAAAAGTTTTGAAACAATTGAGAAAACTAAATTACGCACCCACAAAAAAGTTCTTGATCAGTGCATGATGGGCACATAGCAAAAACTTCAAATAGATGTACATAACCACATGATATGTATGTATATAACTCTGATGAAAAAATCTAGCACACAAAATAGATCATCTATATAGTTCGTCAAAATTCTATGATGCGCAAAATCAATTTCTTAAAAAAATAAATCACAACAACACAAAAAATGCAATCCTTAAGAAGGACTTCATTTAAAAAGAGTTTTAGGGTTTAGGGTTTATTACTTGTACAGGAGTTGGTATCCCGATTGATTTCCTCAGTACTGGCAAGTCAAATGGTGCAGGGATTTTGCTCAAAAGATCAGTAGCAACTTTATCCACGACATCTTCTCTCCGAACACCCCCTTCTCCACCTGCAGTGCGTGGTTGGAGGTTCACGAGATCCCTCCACAGATTCTTGGTACTGGTGGAATAGTAGCTGATATCTGCATTTGGGTGTAGTCCGAAAACCTCAGGTGATTGCATAATAGGCATGGAGGCTATGTACTCTGTGTAAATTTTTCTCGGTCCTGTGTCTGGAAGCTTATAGATGACAGATTCATCTGGTGATGAGTAGAACATAAAAGGATGAAACTTGTCAAACAAGAAGTTGCCTAGGTATTCCTCCAGGTATGTGGTTAGGATTCGACGGTCAAATGAATCCGAAACTCGACCTCCATACATGGCTTCTCCGATGAGATAACGCAATGTACCCCATGGTATTTGGTCATCCTTGTTGTCATAAGCTTTTTTCAAGTACGTTGAAATCAATGCCAGGCTGCATTACATACATATGTACATGCAACAACCGTATCATGAGATCAGCTAGAAGGACATATATGTATGTATTCACAATTGATACATAATTAAGCATCTGAGAGTGCAAATGTGCAACAACAACAACAACGAATTTTTTAGGTTTCTGATGTAGCATCCCAAGAAAGATTTAGCATAAAATGGTAACAACATTTCGAAAACTGTCCAAACAGTAGAAATATTGGCAAAAAACTGCCCCAACTATCAACACTAAAGAAACACTCAGAGTCAAAACATGGTGAAAGGTTTCCTGGATTTGAATTTCTTTTTCTTTCTGAAAATCTTGAAAAACCAGGGAATTTGCAACAGGATGATGTACAAAATTCACTTGGATGCAAAAATTCACTACACGAAAAAAAGGAAAACTGACAAGAACAAGCTTTTCACATATTGCAAGGATGGTGCCGACACTCAAATCATGAGCAACATTTGGCAGTAGGGTAGTAGTACATACTAGTGAGCTCTTAATATATTGAGAATTCAAAGTGGATAAAATACCTGATACGGAGATCTGTCTCATTGAAGTCATATGCAACATTCCACCCAAGTCTTCCATACTTACGTCGCTCTTGCACAACAGCATGGAAAAAAGCAACCACAAAGACCTACCCATCATCCATTCAGATCCCCCACCCTGTTCAACTTCTAGATTTCTGTGCTTCAAGCCTCTGACAGCAGTTTTATTTATGCCCTTTGGGTTGGGCATATCATCACCCTAAACCCTAAACCATTCATGGGCACCGAGGGATTTCTTAAAAACAGTTTACCTGGGGGCGGTATGCAGGATGAGGACAATCTGCAAGATTTTCTTCAGTAATCTTGGCATATGATGATCTCAAATTAAGCTTCAACCCATTAGGTGGCTCAGTCACCACTTTCAAGCTGCGTTGCAGAATTCCCAATGGGAAGGCTGAAGTTGGTTCTGTTGTCAACCACAAGCGAAAATCGACATGGGGTTTCACAAGTTTCTCCAGGAATTTTTCCAATGTTTTGAGCCAAGAAGGAAGCAAGTGGCAATTTTGTAGCATAACCCATAGACCCCGAGTAGTTCCTTGCTCCAATTGTTCAGCAGCTTTTGGACCCATTCCTTGACCCAATGCCATGTACTTCAATTTTGCTCCTGGTTTGAATCCCATCTCTTCCCCTAATTTAAACACATCAAATGCCGGATCTGCTCCAGGACTAAGGATGAATACGATCGGTGTAGTTGATGAGCTTTGTCGATGGATAACTCTATAGTCCAACACAGGTGGTGTAACATACTTCTCCCCCATCTTTTCCATCACATACCTCTGCAATTTAAAAAGGAAAAAAAAAAACACTGATATGATCAGCTAAGACACTAACATCAATTCTCCAAAAAATTCCTGAACGCTCTTTATCTTCCAAATCTACAAATGCATTGAGATACTGGAATTGTATGCAAATTTTTTTCTTTACTTTTTCATTCAAAATCCATATATATACACATATATACATACATGTATATTCATTCATGTATATATGTACATACAGATGCCAGATGCATGTACCGTCAGAGCTACTGTGATTCTGTCAATGCGGAAACAACGAAGAATCAACAATTGCTCAAATACACTGAGGCTGTCTGAAAATCCTCCGGGAATGGGAACTGTTTCAGGTCTCTCTTCATCATACCTGACATCTCATACACAAGTTTGACAAGATCAAAAATTTCAAGAGTTGAAATTGGGTGGGTACCACCCAAATTGAATTTGAGAGAAATCAGGTACTGCCACCCAAGTTGAGTTTTTGAGAGAAATTGGGTACAGCACCCAAGTTGAATTCAAATGGGCTCTGATCAATCCTATTACGATTTTAGTAGCTGAGCATTGGCCAGGTCTACAAGTAAGTAAAAGAATCCAGAAAAGAATCTTAGATGATCTTTGAAGGAAAAAAAGAATAGAAAAAGGAAGCTTGTTATCAATCTCAGAAGAACAACAGATGTACAGAATTTGATTAATATCATAACAGTAAGTGGATGAACAAAGAAAGGTTCCAAGTAGGTACCTACCAGGCTTGCCATTCAGACCCATGGGTCTCAAAGTGGACACCAACTGCTGCAAATTGGGGACCCAATTCCATCATCCGGATCAGATCTTGCCATCCCTGATCAGGGAACCATTCAGGGAATGGATTTTGTTGCACTGCTTTTTCAAGAGAGAGATTCCCCTTGAGAAAGAAATCCAAATGGACATGGTTGAGCAAACCATCTCCATTGATAATTCGTATTGTCATTTGGAAGGACAACATCAACTTGTGTTTTTCAAACAGCCCAGTACATGTGTAGCTGTAGAGATCATAAGTGAGTGCATCAATGATGTTCTTCAGCCGACCATCTACTGTCACAGCTCGTTGACTTGTTGCAAGCGCAATCAGAAAAACCTCAAGAAATGAGTTCAGTGAATACTCATACATGTTGTTGATGGCGGATAAAGAACCCAATACAAAGAAGAGAATTGCACCCCGCTTTGCTGCTGGAAAATAACGTGCCCTCAACTGGCATGCACCACCCCCAAAGAACCAAATTTTCATAGGAAAAAGGTAATTTTCAATCCATTTTTTTTGCATCATACTTTGTTGAGCTGCTAGCTCCCCACTTTGAATCTTTGACACCAACAAAATTTCTTCCTAAAAAGAATTACCTTGGTACTTACTACTACATTGGATTCCAATGGTTGTTGTGATATTAAGGAGCTAGCTGGGTATTAAAGAGTTTTGAAAAAGAAAAACAATTTACCGTATCAATCTCAACTCCTGTCTCACGTGCCATTGCTAGTTTTACTGTGATTTCTCCTGCCTTGGCCTTGGTAGTTTCCAGAGTTGCTATCAATTCATGGTTGTCAAGGATATTTCCTGTAGCAGCACTCAGTTCCTGAAAGCAATTTTTATTTATTTTTGGTTGGGCGTCTAATTCCCCTCATCAGGTGACATAAAATACATGAGCAAAATACTAACTTTGTTGTGCAGTCAGACTCACATACAGTTCACAACCAAAGACTGTAATGTTCATTGATAAGGTACTCAGTGATGAAGATCACATCAGATCAGCAGCCAGGTTGCACCTTTTTTGTTTTTGTCTTTCCCTTCCCTGTAAGCTCCTAGTTGCAAAGGATGGATGGATGGGATATACACAAATTCCATATCAAATTGCCAGAAGAAGTCAATCTTACACGAAGGAGAGTATCCTCTAATTGCTTGAGCAAGGCCTTGTTTTCACCAGTATCTCGCACAAGATTCTCTCGTAACTCCTCCAGGTCTGGTCTTTCATGACCCACCTGCCAGAATGGCAGCCTCAAATTTTTTTTATCACAATCAATCACTCCCTGAAAAAACACAAATCATAAGACTACAAATAGCATCACACACCCAGCTAGCTGCATCATGTTGGCATGGATGGGTTGTTGAAAGAAGTTGGATCCAAACTTCATGAAATCCCAAACAGAGAAAAGAAGAAAAAAAGACAGGACACCGATCCAATGATCAAAGGAGAAGAATTTGAGGATCTCTTGATCTTACAGTTGCATTGAGGAGCTGAGCCTGGAGACCCACTTCGGTAACACAGTAATTGATGATGATTGTCTTGCCAGAGATCTCAGGTCCATACTCTGGGTTTGGCAGCTTGCTTATCAGGTATAAGCGGAAATTCTCATCCTGGAAAAAGGAAAAACCCCATTGCCATTTTTGTGGGCACAATTCTCATGACTGTAACCAAAACCAACAAGAAGAATCTGAGATCATGATTAGCATTATACATGGCACTGGTGGTTGTGTCAAAGATTTGTCATCAGAAAGTTTGCTTGCTTACCCACTCAATGTCTTTGTCTCCTAGCTTCACCACTTTTCGGCCGCCTGCTCCAGATGTTGTAATTTTCTCAAGAATAGGATCAATGACAGGATCAATGTATTCATCAACATTCTCAAACATGAATGGGAACCCGTACTGAATCGCCAACTCCATTTGTTTCAGAAAATCTGAGTCATTGAAAGTCCGTATACGCCCCTCAAGCATTTTTCCTTCCTTCTTCTTGATCCAATTTATTGCCTGATTGATAGATTGATTAATTGAATAAATGAATCACCCACCCACCAAAAACCCACAATGGAAAACTTTCTCAAATGAAAAAACTGGGAATCAATTCAGTCAATCAGAAACAAACATTCGGGCTTGAAGGATCTTGTCAAAGATTGAACTGAGCAAGTCTTGGAAATTTATTTTTTCAACCTGCGATTGTGGGTCAACACAAAGAGGAAAGCGAGATCCTCGAGTTGTGAGGATGCCATTTTGAATGGAGAGATCATTGGAAGGAAGCCCTTCACTGTTCCACTTGCTGATCTCAACTTCACTTGTCAACAAATTCTCCAGTTTGAAGGGATTTGTCACTGGAACTCCCCGTGTCACCAGGTCTGCATGCCAAGTTTTGTTAATCAGCTCATTCCGGAACTCAATTGTAAAAGCTCCACAATAGCTGCAACCCACCCCCGCCATCAGCCGCACATACACAGATGAAGATCCCATCACCCCATGATGTTAAAAAAGAAGTCAAAACCAGTTTTCTACACAATTTGGACATGTGGATCCAAAACCTGCAATTTAATGGAACTGCAATCTAACAAAACTGATACACAAGAGCTGATTCACTGATTTCACGAATGAGGAAATTCATCCAATCCACTCATACCCAATGAAGGTACTGAAAGAAACCAACTTTGTTGCTACAGAAAAAAATCAAACAAGTGTTGACTGGTTCAAAATGAGTGAAAACTTAGAAATTGCAGCAACTTAGTCCTGAAATGAGCATTGTGATTTTCAAGACAAAATTTGAGCTCCAGAAATCTGGATGCATGTATTACAGGGATGGTGATGAATCCAGAGCTACCTGAGGAAGCTGGAAGCTACCAAGCAATCTCCAAGCAATTTGACACGTGCTATTGCCAGTTCTTGGAGTTCCCGTGACCATCTTTCATGCTCTGAACCCAAACCAGCAATGAGGCGTGAAGCTGCGTCTAAGCGTTTCTCCATGAGATCAGCATTTGTCTTCAACTCAATCTGCTCTGCTGTGTTTGTCTCAAACTGCTTGTTCAAATGTCCCAGTTGTGCTGACAAGTTTTCCACCTAAATCCACCACCATAATTATATATATATATAAATTATAGTAGTTTGATGAATGTCATTTCTCTGAAGGATTTGGAGAACAAGAAGAAACATAAAATTGATTGACCCACTTTGACATTCAGAAAAGTTGGTTGGAAATTAAGGAATCTACAGATTCAATTTTCATGGGTTCTTAGACAAATTCCATGGGTGTACACCTCAGTTTGTATTCTTTCCAGCTCATTTTGTGCTGTGTTCAGCATCTTCTCGGCAGCAGCTACTGCATTTCGCTTCGGTGCCACGATTTTGAGAATACCATAATAGTTCATCATAGCAATCACCCATCGCAGCAAACCCGCTCCAGCTATAGATATTGTTGTTATATTTTCCAATGACATATTTGGGTCTTTGAAGTATTCTCGCAGACCTTTCATCTGGGTGGTGAATGAATGGAATTTTTTGTAAAACACAAAAAATTGAACACCAAAGAAGATGTGTTTTAAGTAGTAATCAAAAGGCGGAAATTTTATTCACAAAAAAGTCAAATAAAATAAAATAAGATCAAGGGTGTAGAGAAATTTTACAGCATTTCAAACATTTTTTATAGTACCTGTTTCTCTGTGATGGCATCTTTCTCAAACTCAATCAAACTCTTCAAAAAGCTGCTGTCTGCCATCATCCCCTTTGCACCCTTCCAGGACACATCCGGTACTCGCTTAAGAATACAAACGCACTCTGTCACCTGGTGGGGGGAAGAAAGAGACATATATCTATGAGCTGTAGGGTTTAGGGTTTAGGGTGTGTGCAATACAAATTCTTGACCGATCCTCCAAGTTTGCCACATCAGCCAATCAGTCCATTTTTCATGACTACTTAACTGAAGACAACGAGGAACCTGCGGGTCATTTTAGATATCCTGCTTAAACCCTAGCATGCACCTGCTGTTGATATTCTATTGGTGTCATTTCAGGGGGAAATTCATGAACTGGTTTTACCTTTTGGACATATATGTTGGGCTTTGCAAAGGAGCGGATTTCAGTAATGTCATCCTTCTTCAAACTATTGAGAGCTTCTGCTGCTGCTTCGAGAGCTGGGATAGCATCAGCCAAAGCAATTTCGGCTTCAGCTTTCTCATGGGTGATCACCTCACTTTGTGCAGACAGATCAATTTGCTTCTCTTGAGCTATGGTTTGCTTGCTCACTACAGTTGCTGTATTTGTGCTGCCAAGAAAAAAACACACCCAAAAACAAAAGTAATAATAAAAATTCAGCAACAATGTACTAATCATGTAAGTTTGCAAAAACGCTGATGGTTGTAGGAAGAGGAGAGCACTAATTGCATTTAATTAATTAATTAAGCACCATAACAAATTATTTTTTTAAAGCATGACACCCATTGTCGGGATTAGTACCTGATAACATCGATAAGCTCATTACATTGTTTTGTCTTGGCATCCACCACAATTTTGGCTTCTGCCAATGTGATCTGAACCCACCCACAAACAGGTATTAGGCAGTAATTAAGAACTTAGCTTAATAATTTAGATCAGATCACTGTTGGGTTAGTAGCCAAATAAAAATAAATGATATTACCTGCAATGCTGAAACTTCCACTTTTGCTTGAATAAGTTTTTGCAATCCACCATCGAGTCTCTTAGCTTGCTCAGCATTTTGGATGCGTTTGGTTTTCAAAGATGTCCGGTAAGTCAGGATGTAATCAAGGAAGTTCTTGGGTGTGACATAGTTGGTGCGTTGCGTCTGCTGTGTGAACTTGATGCTCAACGTGCACACTGACATATGCACCATCACAATATGGTCTAAAATGAGGGGCCTCAAATCTTCCTGGATATCCATGTCTGCTAGGAACACTGTGCACACAGATAGAAGTGCTTCTTCTGGCCACGGAGTAAGCCAGTCAATCACACAATTATTCACCTGACAAAAACACAATGAAAATTGCATGTCTTTGAAGTATTTCAAAGCAAAAACTCAAAGTTTGGCAAGTACAAACCATAAATGTTTGTGAATTCCTTGAGCACTATGACAACGATCTACTAAGCCTCCAGTACCCACCAGGCCTGGAAAGTTGCGGCAGCGCGTCCTGAGAGTCTCACCAACTGGAGACATTGCTAGGGTTATGTGGAGGTTGCTCCGGCATCGAAGAATAAAATAACTCCAGCAATTCTCCTTTGTGTCTACTAACCCAGCTGCCACCACCGCATCCCTCACCTGCACTGTACAAAATTTTATATATGTAATAAAAAATTCCTAACCCAACAACAACAACATATGCAACATCATGAAGAAGTAGGACTATGAAAAAGTAACTGAAGAGCAAACTTAATAGGTGAGAAAACTTGGGTTTTGTAAAATATTCAAACCCCACATATTTGCATGTCTCCATGATCTTGGGACAAAGCTATCAAGTGTCTCCATGCCATTATAGTTTGACACAGAAATCAAATTAGGTGGAGTAATTGAGCAGAGTTCTTGCATATCAATTCTGTGATCTACCATCATCGATAGTTTTTCTGACCTGACTGATCATGCCTTCCTTTTCGTCCTCTTTGAAAAGGGCGGGTACCATGCCAGATGTGAGCATGTTGTTGATGAGCTCAAGAAAGCCTTCATCTGCAACATGGGCATCGGTGAACATAAAGACAACCGCTTTGTTTTCCACACCCAATTTTGTGTACAGCACTTTGAGATCCTCCCGAAAAGATTCTTCATTGTAGCCTCGTGTTAATGTTATCTCAAATATCACACATCCCGCTGCAAAAGCTCCAAGCTTGGATAAACTTTTTTTCCCACTTCCTCCCACTCCCACAAGGAGTGCATTCCCCTGTCATACATCAACAAATGTTTTAAACAATCAATAAATTTGCAGCCTCTCAATAGAAAAGGATTTCTTTTCTTGGGATTGGGTTTGCTTCTTGAATAATTATTTATTCTTGGGTATGATGGGTACTAAGTCTTTAGAAATTACTTGACAACAAAGAAGAAGAATCATAGATAATTCTCATGTACCTGAGGCATGCGCATGATGCGATGTACACGGGTAAGGTGCTCCAAAGCATCTTTGAACATGACTAAGTTCATAGCTTTGTTGACAAGACAGTATTCCTCCAGAATTTCCTCAAACAAAGGCCTTACAAATCCAAAATCTCCCAAATCTTCATAAAGTCTTGGGACTGTTGGTTTTAGGACATTTCTGTAGTCACCAAATAGGATGGGTAGTTGCACGACTTCTTCTGCTACTGTTGCAAACTTTTCCTTAACAAGATCTTGAATCCATGTCTGTAGATTCTCACACAATAAGTCCCAACATAAGAATGTAAATTCACATGTCTCTAAGAGTATTTGATCCACGAGAGGGAGCAAAACCCATCACCTAATTCCTCATGTTTAATCTAAAAACCTTAAATATAAGTTGCAATTCCACTCTTCAAAATTGAATCAGGAACATATTGTATATATTATGTTAGAAAATTTTGGATTGAAATATAATATTATGTTGTATATATATAAATTTACATGTACAGATTTTTTTGGAGTTTTGAAATTCAACCTGCACAATGTCCTTGTCATGGTCATTGATAAGACGGTCATAGAAGATTCGTAAACACTCATTGTGCCATAATCGCAACAATTGACCCATCGTCTTCACCTTGTCAATGGTTGACATTGTTAGACCCTCATAGATGCGGCTCAAATCACGTAAGTTAAAAATATAGTGGAACCTAGAAGGAGTTGGTGGTAGTTTTTCAATCACATAGTTGTAGAGAATCAGAGTTGCTGATGTTATTGGAGTTGTCAGGTCCTGCCATCCATGGGGATCATCAACAACAGATTATCAGTCACATGGTTGAAATCAGATTGAAAAAAAAAACCAAATTCAAATGCATTGCTCACCAGTTGTGATACAAAATCAAGAAGTTCATTGATTGCAACAAATCCACTATGATAGAATTAGAGTTTGAATAACGAAATAGTGCATTGATCAAAAGGGGTTTTTTTGAGAACTGAAGAATTCTCATGTAGCTCAGAGATGATGAGGAGGAGGAGGAGGATTATGTATAGACCTGAACATCCTTGGAAAGCTTTTGAAGATGTCCATCAAGTATTGCACTATAGATGTGAGACAGTGAGTTGTCTGATGGGAATTGAATTTCAAACACTGAGAAGAGAGAGATGAATCTGGGATCTACGGGATTCCTTGCACCGCCAGGTCGTCCCATTGCACCCACAAATTGCACATCCTTGATGTTCTTCCAGTTGAGATCCTTCCTAAACCAAATCCATCCCCACCCATTCCACCACCCGAACCCAAAAGGAGCTTCTAAGTCATGACCTGTGGATTTCTGCTATCTAGATGTAACTTACTGCAGAGTAATAACAATTGTTATGAATCTGGATATAATAAATTCATAAGAGATGTCAAGAGAAGCATCAGCATCATCAGATCTACAATATATATGTCTGTCAGTTGGACCTACCCTCTGTCATAGATTCCTCCACGCTCAACCAGAAGCTTCAGCATTGCGATCGGTTGTTGTGTTCCGTATGTATCAACTCTTGGCATGTTCATGTCATCAATAAACATGATCATCTTCCTTCCCAGTGGAGGACCATATGTATCCTACACACACCAACCCCAAAATGACTTTTTTTGAAAAAAACCCCCCACCCAAAATTTCTTGTATCAGCCTAGTCCTAGTATTGGGTCCAAGACTGATTTTTGATTGGTATATATATATACCTTGGTTTTCTTCTCCACGGAATCCTCAACTGAATGCTGGACATCCAAAGATGTAGTTCGGGAACTGAAGTTCATGCTCAAAACCAGGTAGTTGTTGACATCCAAGGTGCTGAAGTATTTCTGTATGATCACAGTTTTGGCTGTTCCACTTTCTCCCACAAACAGCACTGCTCTACCAAACTGCACAAAACACAATATGCACTTGCACACTGTTAGTTAAAAAAACCCCTAAATTAATTTTTCAACTGTAGTAAAATCAATGGAAATTGTAGTTTTGCTCTATGATTCTAAAGAGCAGAAATTTGTTAGAAGATAATCTACACCTGGGATTTTGCACACACCCCTCTGTCCAGAAAGAAAAATGGAGATCATCTTGGTACCTTTGCCAACATGTTGAGAAGCCAAGTTGACCGATAAGTATCAATGGTCGGAACCAGAATTTTACTGAACAACCCATCAGGTGGTGGCTGCCAAAACAGCACAACACAAAATTTACAGAAGGTTGGTTTATAGTCTCTTTCTTCTTGCACTAAAGAAGGATCAAGAGTGATCAATTAATGAATCCCATGTAAAGATTCAAATTTGCAGCTCAATTTGTACATGAGCATCGGCATCATCATGCATGATCACTGCTGTATGTATAAGGAAGGATTCGAGATGTCCAACAGATCTCTAACTATAAAAGTGGAGTTTAGATCTACCAAATGGAATAATTTGATATCATGGCATGAGTTTGGGAAGTTGATGAGCCAATGTATATTTACCACATAAAGCGGGACCAGAGACTTCCATGAGCGCCATTGCAGGTTTTCTATATCAAAACAAAATTCATACAAGGTGTCAACAGGCAGTTGATTTGGGGGTATTGGGTCATTTGGACTGCTCCCAAGCGCAGCAATCCCTTTCACAAACTTGTCAAACCGATCCCGATCCTTCACAACTGTGGTTTGTACTATGCTACCACCAATTGACCAAATCACCAAGAATATGAACAATGCCTCCAATGCCTGATGATCATACAATGTACATGCAGGCAATCAAGCTCAAAGGTAAGTAAAAAGTCGTGCTGCTGGCTGGCACACATTTCACCTGTCACAGATGATAGACCTACTCTTTTGCAGTTGAATCATTTTCACCCAAGAAATTGTTTCAACTTGGCACTATAAATATAAACATAAATATGAATCAATAAATAACTAAATAAATTTAAAAAGATATATAAATTTGTGAATTTGTTCACGAATTCCTAACCCTAAACCCACAACCCACCCACCCACCTGTGGGTTCTTGATCTCCAACTCATCTGTCAAGATGACTTGCAGCATTTTACACAGCTGTGTTGCCATGTTCAGATTAGTCAAAGGGATGGTTTGCATCAAGGGTTTTGTGATCACGTCATCTTCCAATCCTTCTAGTACAAAATCAATACATGACTTTGCATACTTTGCAAAAAACTCTCTCAGCAGCTCTTTCTCATCGGGCCTGCATGATCATGTGCATTAATCATCAAGACCCGAGTTGTTTTCCAACATCAATCAAACTCAGAAAATCAACAACCCACTATAATTTCTCTAGTCACATTCCATGTCTCTTGTAACTCTACAAAAAAGGGCAACATGTGGCAGTAGCAGAAAATTTACATCAGAGTGCAATAAATCTCAACACTTGTAGCATATTTTGTATGACTTGGAACAACGTGATGCATTTTTTTATATTCCACAGCCAGAACATAAAAAATATGGGGGGGGTTAGTCTTTTTTGCAAAAGAATTGAATTTTTATTAACCTGGTCCTAGAGTTGCACCACTTCCATATGAATGGATCATAACCCAAGTTTTTTGAATCAACAAACACCATACCACATCGGCTGACAGTAGCTGGAGAAGCATATTGCAGATCAAAAACCTGGGTTTTGCAACAATCAATGCATTCAGATCCATGTATCAATGATATAGGTACTAGGTTAATAGTCTAGATCATATATATATATATATATGGGGGAAGTGTGTGAGACAAGAAGTGTATGATCTACCTCGAATAATAACTTGCAGTGGTTTTGAACGCGGATGCGCTCTCCATTGGGAAGAGTTAGTAGCTTGTTGTCATCCATAACGCTGTTCATATCCTCTACCCACAATGCATCCACATCTCCATCGAACACAAGATAATACCTTGCATAAGGAAAAAAATCACATTTAGTTGCCCAGGACTGTGTCAAACAACAACTCTCACACAATTATGATTTTGAGTTCAATGTAATGTCAAGAACATCACTATCATCATCATCCTCATCAGGAATTTTGCAGCACTTAGGAAGTCTTCATCAAAATTACAAGGAGGCTCAGGAGATACCAAGTCATTTGGTTACCTCTCATTTTCCCGGTCTGGAGGAAGTGGCTTATTAATCTCACGAAAGATGCAGGACAACAGTCCATCTGTCCAATCACGAGTATCGGGATCTGCAAATCACAAGCCCGCCCACCACCACATACATGTCTGAAGCTAATTATGAAACTGGAAAAAAAATTTACACTCTTGCAAAGGCATGCATTCAGCATTTGCAATTTATTTTTTTGAAGACCCATTTGCAGGTGCTATACAAAACTTCAAATTCATTCTTGACAAACAATCCCCTCTTTTCTGGCCTGAATTAAGTACATGATCTAGAACTCATACTATACATACCCATAAGTCCATAGAGCTCGCTTGTGGGTTGAGCCTTGGGATTGATAACAAAGAGTTTGGTTGGAAACTCCATCTTTGTTTGAGATCGAGCAAGAGTGTTCAAGATGACACTCTTGCCTCCACCTGTAGGACCCACCACCATAGTCGTGTGGCGTGTGAGCATGGTCTCATATAGCTGGATCACCTTGTCCACTTGCTCTGTAGGCGCCGTCATCACCAAAAACCCATTTTCCTGGTAAAATTATTTAGCAAAATTCAGATCATGAGCATGATGTCCTCATATTATTAATTCTGCCTCTAAATAATTGGCTTGAAACAAACAAGAGCAAAAATACCATGCTGTAGTGTGTAGGGTTATGTATATAGATACCACACACACCTCTAGATCATTCTCAACCACATCATTGAGTTGAGGGTATCGCACACGTGGGCAATCCATTCCAGGAAACAGATCATTGATGAGACCCAAGAAGAGTGGCACATCCTCGAAGATGAATTTGGGCAAATTCATGTCACGCAAAGCCCTCATGAGCACGAGTTGTTCACTCATGTTTGGGTCTCCACGTTTAAATGCACCAGCCATAACCAACACTGATTTAAGAGCCCGTAGTCCAAAGTCATAGTGGTATTGTTTGGACAGTTGCTCACGTGAGAGTTTGTACAACACCGTCATCTTCTTGGCTAATAACTTGGCTGTCTCAAACCTGCCCCAATCCATTTGTACACCCCCCTACTACTGCATGAATATATATATATATGAGCATGCATGCATGACAACCCAACAGTAAGTTTTAGGAAGAAGAGAGTGTATGAAGTGGGTAATGATCAACCCTTCAGAGAACAACATAATTTCACAGATTTGTTGTAGATCGGGAACAATCATTGTCACAGGACGAAAGAGAGCCTTCAAGTTGTCAGGTAGCTCTGTCCTGCCAGCATATCCAGGGTTCATGGTGATGAAGATTCCAGTCCTAGCATCCAGTGCAATCTCTTTGCCTTCAAATGTGAACTTCTTCAAACCATTTTTCATGGCCTCCTGCCATGTTTGGCACATACCCATCATGTCCATGAGCACAAATATTTTCCACCAAGGTCATAAAATTTCTCAACAAAATGTTTTTTTCCTAGAAAGAAAAATAAAATCATTAAACATCAAATCATGACTCAAGATCATCAGAGTCAATGTGTGCAGCAACAGATTGTTCATCATCAGAGACTAGTGCAATTATTGTCGGTTAATAAATATTTACCTGGATTTGCTTAATTTGAGATGACACAACAGACAGCACCTCCGCATCAATTCGGTTAAACTCATCAAAACAACCCCATGCTCCACACTGGACAAGCCCTGAGAAGATTGATCCCATTGCCTGGAGAACACACACACATAGAGACAATTTGCAGCCATGAAGTCTATCAAGTTCTGTGATTAAATTCAGATCATCACCCAAGTCCTTGCATGATGTTGTGCATCTAATAAAATGATGCATACAACATATTAATATGCTAATTTGATTTCAAAAAGGTGGCAGTTGATTCAACTGCCACAAAAAAAAATTCATTTCCACCTTGTAGTCAAGGCCATCTCCACAGTTGAAAACAACACAAAGTAAGGCCATGCACTTGGCAAGATCTTTAACAGTTTCAGTCTTCCCAGTCCCTGCGGGTCCAGCAGGAGCTCCACCAAGGCGGTACGTGAGCGCAGTGGTGATGGTCATGTAACATCGATCTGTCAAAGCAGTGATGACAAGTCGCCCATTCAAACCCATGTATTCGTACCCATATCGGAATTCTCCTGTGCATTGCCTGCATACAACAATAGTGTACCCACATGATGCATGCATTTTCAATCATGGGATAATCAACAAATTTATTATTTGTTATTTACATGACCACATTGTGAGCTCCGGGCCAGCAGGATTGAGGAGCAAAAAAAACAATACTACACCTGATGAGAGCATCATCAGCTTTTCGATCCCAATAGAAACGAAGTTGACTCTCCCAAGCAAATTCCCGATGATCCAAGATACTATCACGTACAAAAGTATCAATGATATCTCTTGCATGCACTTCAATAATGATAAGAGCATTCACCTAGTATAAGACATTTCATGAGACCATCATCTATCAATCAGTCTAGGAGCAAGGCACAAGTCAATTCAGAGGTTGATAAAAACAGTCAAAATGGGTGTTGCATGCATGCGCCCCATTCGCATTGGTTCAAATCAGAGCCAGCCCAAATTGCGGGAAAGAACTTTATATTGTAGGGACTAGAGTCACAAAATTGAGGGTGTGTTTTCTTTGTGTACCTTTTTCCTCTGCAAATTATTAAGATCGGAGCGGACTATGGCGACAAGATCGTTCAACTGCTTTGTTAGTTTTACACTGAAAGTTTTCATGGCGTTTTTGTCTCCAAGGCGTACAGAGCTAAATGCATCCTCCACCTCCCATGTCCACCATATTGTGCTTCCAGCCTGCACATGCTCCCATACAGTTCTCCTTGTTTGTCAGATTGTCTAGCTCAGGTTTTTGGGTTTAGGGTTTAGGGATGTCTATCTAGAGGGGCCATATTTTACAATCAAGATCACTAAAATCAAGACTGACTCACTCCAAAATCACGGTGTACTTCAACTTTGATCAACCAAATTCATGAATATATTGACCATATAGGATCATCCATGGGGACCCTAAACCCTAAACCCTAAACCCTCACCCAAGCATCTCCGTTGTTCACCAAAAGAAAGTTGACTTAACGTACCAAGGTGACCATGCCGAGGTTTTCGGTAATCCATTCAGTACGAATTGATTTTGCATAGTAGTACACTCCCTCCTTCATAATCTCAAAGAGAGAATGATGCATCTCTCCTTCCACTGACTTCATCCACACTTCCACAGGCCACTCTGTGGAGACTTTGAGGCGGAATCCATACGTCTCACCCTCTGACGATCTCATCCCCACCACAGTCTTGTTCTTGTCCCCAAACTTCAGTGCAGCACAATTGTCAAAAAGCTTCAGCATATGTTCTTGTATCGATGTTGGGTCTGATGTCCCCAAAACTGATAGCAGCTCATCATCAGAGATGAAGAAAAACCGAGGAAATGCGTTCCTCTTTGTGTCCAAGTACCTGGCCCCCAGAATTCATCCCGTCAAATTAAAATTGCAATTCTTTGGCACGCAAATGAGTTCAAAACTCTAATCTTGCAAGCAACCCACCAATCACAGACCTCCAAAATTCAAACAAATGCACATGCAGAATTTTGATAAATAGCATCAAGTCTCCACATGTTCTTTCTTTGTCTTACTCGCTCAAGCTCTTCTGGCAGTTTTCAAGCTGGTTAAAAAGCATATTCAAAGTATCAAGGCGTCCATCAGAGCTACATGCTGCAACAATGTTAGGATTCTTGGCCGTATCTGCCATGATTTTTTTCCAGTTCTTATCAATGTTGTCAAAGCGTTTGGCTTCATCTGGGAGTTGATGTCGTATATCATCGGATCCAAATATGCTTTCAAGATACATCCACTTGCGTTGCACCTATGTAATCAAGTGAAAATTCATGCCAGCCATGATGTGTGAAGTCCTCTGAATCAATAAGAAGGATTTTCAGACACAATCATCCGGTGGCAGGACATTGGACTATAACAATGATTGCAGGGATGATGTCCAAAATTTCAAATGCACAATCATGAGAATAAGAAAGAAAAGGAATACATAACATGGTGGGTACTGTATTGTACATACTTGCATCCATATATCCATGACCTCTCCAATAAGGCCCAATTTGAAGGCCCATGAGTTCACTTCGTCAAGGAAGGCACGAACAAAGCGTGAGCTTGTCATGCCTTGCAAATTCAATGTCATCTCTTCAACCAGAAACGTGATCTGTTCCGTTGTGCGCAACACCCATCCTTTGTCTACACCATCCTTGACATACTTTGCAATCTCAAACTCCTGCACTCTCCAAACATCCGCTACATTCTTCAGCTCAGACTCAATATTCAACTCCTTTGTCGCTGCATTTGTTATCTCACTGCATCCAACACCACCCCATATCAAATAATTTTTATTTTGTTTAAATGCTCAAAACCAGAACATGCAAACCTCCACCCACCAATCATAAATCAATTTCCCCATGGTCTAGAGACACTCAGAATTCTTACAAGTATCCTTGGGAGAAAATTAGGATGATCTGAACATGTATTTTACGTACCCAATCTGTGCAGCAAAGTTATGGAGCTCCATTTTGAATACGTTTGCAAGGGTGAAAGTTTTGGGATCCATTTCGAATGACTTCCCAGTTTCTTGCATCAGCTTATCCCAATGCCTTTTGCGCAATGCCTCGCTTTTCAGATCCTGCACCAAAAAAGATTTGCAAACATTGAGAGATTGATGCTGGTTGTGAATTCAGATGGTACTATGCACAAAATTCTAATGATAAACTTGTGCTGCAATTATAATCCAGAAGTTGTTTCTTCACCACAAAACCTTCAACACAACTGTTTCAAGCCATTTTGCAATTCTTTGTCCAAAGTGCCAAAAAAAACAATCATGATGGGTCCGAGTTTTTGCTTGACATAATATTATGCACCATCTATTAAATGGGTAATTAAGATCATGTAGTCCAATCCTGTGTAATTAACAACAGATCATAATTTATCAATTTTGGGGGGTGGTTTAAGCTACTAACCTGGAATAAGGGAAGCGAGTCCTGGAATCCCTTCAATTTAGCCTCCAAGTTAATGTAAGTAATTTGAGCCTTGAGAGCCTTCATTTTCTTCATACGAAGAGCAAATTCATCTGTTAGTTCCATGAGTTTGTTAATGTCTAGTTCTGCCCATAACGTAGCAGAGGCAGTTGTCACAGCAGCTGCAAATGCTGCATAAACATCATAAATCAAGGAACAACCTTTCAATGCAGTTTCCACCTGCAACAAAACAAAAAAAGATGGCAAAAGAATTCACACTCATCAGTGACATAGAAAATTCTCAAAGTGATACATAAAAATCAAAACACACTCTCCCAAGGCGCATCCATTGTCACATACGTAGCTAGCTCATGAACTCTCATGTATGCAAGCTGCTGAACTTCCACCATGTGGGTATTATGCATTTATTGCACGCACTAAAACCTCATGAGTATTTCCTTTCTTTCACAAAATCATCAAGTTCAAAAGACAATGTATTCTACCTCAAAAAGTGCAGGGTAAGGTGTCACAGGCATATCAAACAGCTTCTGTGCAAGCACAAGTTGGTCTTTGGTCTTTTGCATTATCTCCAACTCAGCCTGTCACAGACAAATCCCACTTTTTTCAGGTTTAAGATCTCAGTTGATGTGCTAGTTTTCCTAAACAAAAAGAAAATACAAGTAAACATACATACATATGTATGTATGCATGTATGTTTGAAATGTTTGTGATGAAGCTCCTACACCCAAGCTAGCTTATCACACTTGAACTCTTCCCCAAGCAGCGATGAAGGTAGCACATATATCAGATGGTAGAAGAGGACGGGATTGAGATTCAGCACTCAGCAAAGCAACAAAAAGGGTGTTTTTCAGGTAGGTGAAGAAGTTACCTGGAATTCAACCAGCAGCTGAAGACCAAGGTCAAGGTCAGTGCACTTGACGGGTCCCTTCACATTCATTCGGTCTCGAAACTCAACTGTGGTCTTCACAAAATCTTGAACCTGTGACTCTGTTACTTCAACAAAGTTCTTTTTGGTTGTCTGTAGAGATAAAGACAAGGCAGAAGCTTCCTTCTCCAGCTCATCCCACCTGATTGATTCAACATGGAGTCAAATACTAGTAGTACCCAGCCAGCCATCAGTGTGTTTTGTTCCTCATGGAGTCCAACTCTACAGGCTTTCCGATCCTTGATCATCACTAAAAAAAAATTTATTATACTGTTATAATAAAACATTGTACAGAAAGAATCCAATTGATCGACAAGTTGGGACTATTGAGCTAAACTGGACACAGAGAAAGTTGGAATCAATGCACATAATCTGTATCATAACATCCTTAATACCTATGTTAAAATGACAAGAACTGTAAACTTATGTTTACAAATCACAAGTCAGAAGATTTCAAGAATTGGGTGCTTTGGAAAAAAAATATTTGGAGATTTTTCTTTTTTTACCGTTGTCGGAGAAGAAATGTGTGTGCCTTGTCTTCCATTGGCTCTTGTAGGTTGTACAGCTCTCGAGTTCTGATACGCTCTTCCAGCTCCAAATACCTGATTCATGCATGCATGATGTGGTTTTTTCAGGTGAAGGCTCATGGGGTTCCCCTCTTGAATCATCATCCATGGAAGAAGGAAAATGTGGTGGTTTGAAGGGTTTAGGGTTTAGGTGGGCAACTCTAGTGATGTTTACACTGTGGGAACTGGATTAGATGTCAGGACCAGGACTTGAGTGGCATATGAAAGAAGAAGTACAGTACAGTAGAGACAGAGAGAGAAAGAGAGGACTCAAAAGGGTGATGAGGTGATGCTTGCTTGCTCACTCACTCCAATTCCACTACCATGCCTGAGCTCAAAACTTCTGCCACAACATTTAACACCATCTTCAGATTCTCCAGTGAATCAGGTGGCTGCAAGAAAAGCCATAGCAAAAAACCCCACACACAAAATTGTCACACTTTAGACCATCGATCAATTGATTGATCGAATGCCTTTCATCATGATGAAGGACATCTTATTTCCTGAGTGCATTTCTGTTGCAAGGGCATGATCCAGTCATGATGTTTCACTCAAGAGATGTCACAGTATGATTTTTAACAACGGAAAATGATGAGCTTTCAACAGAGGGGGGAATGTTTTTCTACCTTGCAGTATATGCTGCAGTTTTCTCAGATATGGGTAAATTTTCTTTCGCTGATGCAAGCAATCAGGGAGATTTGATACCTGGTGAAGAACTTTGAACCAGCGGTCCATCTTGTCATGAAGAGCTTTCACCCTCTCCTTCTCCAAAGTCGACATGCTATCACCAATAGCTTGTAACCATGCGAGAGCTTCAGTGCGCACAGCTGCAGCAAGTTGGTGTGAGCTGATTTGAATAAACTCCACAGACTTGTCCTTTGGTATCACCAAAATATCTGTTGAAACCTGCAAAAGAAAAGAAATCCATGATGCCACATCTTTTGATTTCATTACCCCCTGCCTGCAAGGAATCTTCAGATTCTCCAGAGCAGGAAGAAGAAGAAGAGTACCTACCAAACATGATGGATGATGATTCACATGAATGTGAGACAAATGATGCATGATGATTCACATGAATGATGCATGGTTTTTCAATCTTCAAGTCTCACTTTGAAGTACTTTTCAAGCTTCTTCTCAAAAAAGGCGGCAGTGGGATTCTTGGCAACAAATTTCGACAAAATTGCCATCCTATCCTGCTTCCAAAGATGTTGGTACTTGCGCCAGTTTTCTAGATGCCTGCACAGCATACAAAAATCATCATCCATTGGTAGTGCCTAAACTGAAATTTTTGTTGATTCTCATTTCATAACAATCATGCATCATGACATGACAAGCTGAGAAGCACCCATGTAATAACTATTTCAGCTGGGGAAAATTATTTCAGGGGAACAAGAATGCACTTGTGGATTCCTTGGATTGCTTTTTGGAGGATGCTGTTAAGAGTCAGCATTGATTTGATTATCTGCCAAACTCACTACCCGCCAAAAGGGTTAAAAAACCGGACCCAAACTGATAGCTGAAAGTTGAATGTGGAAGAAAGTTGCAAAATTAAAGATAGGGTTGTTGTACTTTCAATTATATATATCTACAAAACATGGCAAAGTTCCAATCCTTTTCAAGAATGCACTGACAATTTTGCAGCAAGGATAACAATGTTATAAATGCTAAGGGTGGAAAAGACATGTTCTTGTAGTGCTGGTTGGGTCCCTGAACATAATTCAGGTGTCAAGTATGCTGCATTCCAATTTTACAAGTGCACATACTTGGTTCACAAGCATGACTCACTGACAGGGACAGTAAGCATTTGCTTCTCGAGTTGATTAGCTGATGACAATTTGAGAGTGAGAAGCAGCAATATACATACCTCAACCGCTTCTGACCTCATTGAAAAGCTTGAGCGCAGATAGATTCACTGCCCAAGAGATAATGCCATCTTTAAAATTTACATGACAAAAAGACTTCAATTTTTAGCTCACCTGCGGATTGCCAGAGACGTCGTTGTAGAAACTAAAAGTGTAGGGCTCCTCATCCTCTCCACCTCGTTGCTGCAAGAAAATCCAGAAAGCAAGCAAGCACACATTTAAGTGCACAACAACAAGTAGGCTGCTATATTATGAGTATTTCATTAATGGGAAATTTTGTAAAATATGCTATAGTTTTTTGCCAATCTGACATGTTATAAGAGCTGGGGTTCTGCACTAAAACTTAATTCATTACTGTAAACTTTAAAATACAAAAATCACAGAATTCCATAAGATCTATATTATCCAACAAAGGTGCAACCCACCCATGTTGTTGCTCACCTCAAACCTAAACCACAAAGGCTTGTAAAATGGCACACCCTTTTAAATTAAGACTTCCAACAACAAAGCATCACACCTGCTCAGGAGTTTCCAGACAAGTCCCATCCATCCACCTGACAAAAGGTCGTGCTGAATCCACCATACTGCGCACCTGCCCATTGATCACCACCAGCAGTACAACGTCTCTAACAATTATATATGATCATAAATTTTTTTTCCCATTTGGTGTCAACTAAAACTGTAATCTTTTTTTTTCCCTTGTTTTCTGTTTGTTTTACTTATTTAAGACAAGAAATTAGAAGGACACAACAACATGCTCTAAAACTTCACTCTACAAAAATATGTCTTTTCCACCCCTCGCATCAACCAATCTTGGAATCAGAATTTGGGGCAAGTGACAAAAGTTCACCATGCGAGCCAGTATCTTTGTAGTTTCAGCAATGCTCGGCTGCACTACTACATCAGGGAGATTCAAATAGCAGCTCAATTTAAAAAGCCGATGCTGAGATACATGCTTTTTGGCAGTGGGTGACTGGAAAAAACCAACAACAAAAACCACCATGTCATTGCCAGTTCTTTCATGAAAACTAGGACCAGCAGTTCTTTGATTCTGTTTTTTTTTCAAAGAACCAGAACCAGCAGTTCTTCATAAATTCAATTAACGGCACAACACGGATAAATACAAAGCAGGTTCTGGTTGGCAATCCTTGGTGGACTTAGACTTAGGTTTAGGCTTGCTTTTGTTATGGTAATTTGCATCTACAGATTGATCAGCTAAAGAGAATTTGAACTACCTTCTTAAAAGAAACAGATTACCTTTCGTAGTAGACTTTCATGAAACAGGGATTGAAGTGCACCCATGCCATTCAATACCATAAGATTTAGAGCCCGAAAAATTCTTTTCTCCCAATGCGAGTAGTAGCTGACAAATGATGCAGCTGCACCTGTACTTGTCCCCAGCACTGCATCTTCTATCTTCATCAGAAGAGGTGCAATGGCTCGGTACCTGTGTAGTAGTCAACAGTGATGATGATCATGGGTTATGTATTACAACCCCAATTCTACACTGCTCCCCCCCAAAAACAAAAAGCTTCAGATCAACAATGTGTTTTTGACCAACCCCTGATGTTGAAGAAATTACTACTACCCATGAGCTTGTAATAAGTTCACTGGTCAAAAAATTCTAGCCTCCTCCTTCACAGACAAAACTCGGTGTGTAAGGAAAAAAAACTGCATTTTACTAGAGTGCATATCTTACTGGCGAAGGAGATCCTCCAGCGCCTGCTGGCGCCCATGGTCCAGATAGTCAAAAAATTCCTGAGACCATAAAACAAAATTATAATCTAAAATTTCCTTCTCCTCAGTTTCCAAAGCAAAGAATGTATCAGTGATTCCTAGCTAGTTTCAAGCCCCTCCAAATACTCGATTGACATATAACCTGGAATTACAGCAAGTATTTCTTTTCATAATAAATTTTAACCCACAAAACCATAGCTGAGATCAACAGGAATCTGACATTGCAAAATGAAAAACATTATACTGCTGCAGGGAAGAATATTAAATTCGCCCAAAATGGGTCACCACAGCTGAGGATGAAAGGTGATGGCAGTTAAACCGGTAAGTCTAGAACATCAGCTTCTTTGGTTGGAGGTTGGATTGGAGTCAACTTTGTCTTGGCAATAGTCTCAATAGCTTTCTCAATATTTGCAGAGTTGCTTTGCACCTGTTATCAAGTTCCCAGATTGGAGTCAGTCTCCCCAGCTATAATGTCATTGAGCAGCCCAGCTCATTCCAGCTCAAAAGACGCAGTGGGTCTTCTGCAGCACAGGCAGCAACTTCAGATGCATTTTGGATTTTGGTGGTTTTTTCTTTCATCCGATTAACAGTCTGGGGTGGCAGATTATAACATTCTCTTGACATAATCTTCCAATGATGATCATACATGAACATTAATTTTTTGTTCTAAATTGTAGAATCCGCCCACCCCCTGAGACTTTAGTGTTATGGAATGGTCTTGCCCTTGCCCATTATGGTGGGTAAGGCACCAGAAAGCCAGTTACACCCTAACAGGCTCACTGGCATCTTATGCGACATAATGGGCAGGGTGGTTGACCACTCCATAGTACATTGCATAATTTCTGGCAAGCTGAGTGAGCAAGTGAGCTTGCCATCATCAACCACACTATCAAGGGGGGTACCATAGATGGGATTTGAACTGTGAAAGACCCCATGCATAAGAAGAGCAATATTCAACAGACCTGAGAAATCAGGGACCTGAAGTCATTGATGGCAGTAGTGCAATTTTTGACAAAATCAGGGATACCCAATGCATTCCAAGTCAGATCTGCAAAGCCTGGATCCAGCACTTTTTGTAGCTTGGTGAGCCATGACTTGAGCAACTTCGATTCTGTTGGCGTCATCATTGCTAATGTTGCATAATAGTACTGCAAACATGATGTCATGCCAAAGGCCGGTGGCAGCAGCCCCCATTAGCTGCTGTTGTTAAGAATCAAAGACCAAGACGACAAAAACACACTGAACTGAACACACAACAACAAAATGGTGGCAGAAACTTTCAATCAAATTCTGGAACAAATTTGTACTGGATTGCTGGACAGTAGTTATGCAGGTTTCTTGGGAGGAAATTGATAAACCCTAAACCCTGAAATGCACATGAGTTTTGTCATACATGTACCTCTAGCATGTTTTCCAGGCTCTCTACATCAAGATCATATTTGTCTTCTTGTAGTGTCACACTGAGTGCAAATTCAGGCAAGTGGAAGCCCATTGCATCCAAGTATTTGATCTCCCTGATAATTTGAGCCAGATTTCTGCTGAAGTTTACTTGCATTGTCTTAGCCCCTTCTTTCCGCAACACAGGCTGCAAAGAAAATGGCAATGCCCCCCCCCCCACAAAAAAAAGCAATACAATTTTAACAAAAAATTGCTTTCATCCCCAACTGATAAATCACCTGAATTGTTCACATCCTCAAACACTTTTCAATGCTTCTCAATGGGTGGGTAGGTAGGTGGGTGACTGGGTGCTCCAGCTTTACTTAGAGAGATCCATTCAAAGAAGGAAAATCCATTGGCCAGAGGCTTGATAAGGTGAGCACAAAGTAGTGATGTCAATCTCTAGAAACTGGTACTGTGATCAGTAAGTCTTAAAGATGTTATACCTGCTTTAGATAGAATGTGGCTTGCTGATTTACTGTTTGCGCCCACTCAATGACCCAGTTCTTCTCAAAAATCATCATTTGCTTTGCCAAGGAACGATACTGAAAATCCATCTGCACATTTTGCACATATCCATATATATATTAGATGATAAATGGAGAGAGGCACATACATACCAGTGTTGGTCTGGTATCAACTTTTTGAGCATACCTGCCTGGGTCCTCCAGTATAGGGTACTTTTCCATACCATACCAGACCAACACTGGTATGTACATATATACTGTTGAATTGCAACTTGATTGGTATTCAGTGGCTAAATTGCATGGATGCAGAGCTGAACGTTTAGGGTTCAGGGTGTAGGGTTTATTGGATTTGAGAAATATGTTTTTTTATGTACCTCTTGTGCCAAAGGGTTCTTTGTCATGTCAGTGCCCTGTGATTGAAAACTGCGCATTGTTTTCCTCACACGCATGAACAAGGAACGTGCCCAGTTTATTGATCCTGCAACCGGTGGCTAACCCACATCTCATGTGTAAGCACATGTGCTGCTGTGCAAGGTAACAGAATGTCCCTGATGTTCCTGCCTTGCGCTTGCACAATCTTGCACTTCATCACACAAGAAACAACCAAAAAACATGCGCCCACAATGAATGATGTGTTGGGCGTAAAGTACTGGAAATACTATTGAGATGAAGCACCTGATTGCGCGTAAGAGGTGGAGCAGCACGACACAGCTGAAACACCTCCCTTGTGAAATTTATCTCCTTCAAGAACTGCAAGGTACCAGATGGCACAACCTACTTAGAATTTGAGCTTTGAAAGATGTCAAGAACCTGGGCTGACGATGTCAAAAGTCTCAGTAGCAACTATTACTATTTCTATGGAAAAATGGAGTTCAGCAGGTAAGTACGTAGGTAGGTAGCAGAAGTAGGTCCATACAAAACTACATACACTGCAAGATTACTACAGTCTCAGATTTGCTACGATTTGGGTACCTGAGAAAGGATGTCATTGAACTTCTCCATCATTTGTCTGTTGATTGCACCTTCACTCTTTACAGTCTTGAAGCTTTGCAGCAGCTTGAGAGCACCTGATCAAAATTGGAAGGCCCAGGTGAGGAGTTGATGAAGGAGAAAGAAAAAACACCGACAACAACAAGGTTAATGAGGACATATATATATTCTTTTTTTTTAATGTTTTTGTGCAGGAGTTGAGAAGAAAATGTGATGAGCCATCCAATCTCTGGAGCCACCTTCAGCACTGCGGAGCTTTTTGAAAGAGGTGTCAATAAAAGCTTTGGTTAAGTCCTCGATTTTCCCCTTGTCTTGATCAAACTGGTACACAACTGCTTGCCACAATGCTGCATGTGACTTGTCAAATGCATCAAACGGGAGGTTCTCAACTGGTGCCACCATCGCATGCACTTTCTGCTTGGACACAAAACAAGCCATAACCAGATGATTAATGATTCATTTTTTACAAGATTCATTAGGAAAAATAAAACCTGAAAAAAAACTTTCATTTGAAGCAAAGTGCAAATTTTCTCAAAATTTCCAAAGATGCTTTGAAACAAAGACTTGTTGATAATGACCCAATGATGATGAAACCTTTGCATCACACTTGCAGCAACAAATTCTGCAAGAAAACCAATAGATCCCAGAGCCATAACTCCCATGAAAGAGTTGGCAGCTCTAGCAGATATGGTAGGTATGTCCATACCTATCTATGTAGCACCCACCACAACTTCAATAAGAAAACCCATGATTTCTGAGGGCGGGTATTGAACATGGTTCTGGGCTCAGCACTGGTAATTAGGCACTCACATGGATGACATTGTCAATGCCCTGGACATCCCCAGTAACTGTTTTCAGGTCTGGACCCAGAAAGTAAAGGAAGTCATTCACCACTTCTACAATATGCATCAAATCAACACAAATGGTTGACATGTAGGTTGTACGCTCAAATAGCTTTTTGCGATCAAATTCCCACCTGCATGCACAACCAACAACAGTCACCCATGTTCAATGCCAAAACTCTTACCTTTTTCTCTCTAGTGTACAAAAAGCACAAGGCTTAAGTATAGCCCAATCAATCATGCATTGCCCATTTTCTTCATTTTGTTAGTCTTCTACCAAACAAGAGTCCACACCCGTTATAAAACAGCATCACAAAACTCAATTTATGTATCATCATTTTGCAACCTTGTTTTTATTGTAGATATCAGGTTTTTTTCAGCTCGTGTTTGTGGTTCCTGAAAAATGGGTGCCTGGGTGTGAAGTGATTGTTTCTGAACACATCCTTTTAACAGCTCTTGAACTTCCCAATCTATTGACTTCTTTTTTGTTTTGAGTTGTGGGGGGGTGGGGGGCGTGAGGCAGGGAATTGAGTTGGAATATATATCTGAGAAAAAAGCTTACCTTGGATCTCTTCCACTAACTTCAATCTTTTCACGAACCTGCAAATAGACATCACTCCAAGAGTCTAACACAGATTTGGAGGTGCTGATCAAGCGAGTTGCCTCAGCTGCTGGTCTCTTCACCAGATTTCTGAAGTCTGTTTCTTGAGAAACCCTTTCAGCTATCTGCAATTTCCATGGGCACTAATAAATCAATGCCTTATTTTGCGATAAATAAATTACGTCTGTTTGTAACTTCTTAATAGATTTTTGATGTTCCACAAAACACAAGTCAAAAAGAATCAATCTGCTGTGCATCCTTTTGAAAACCTGAAAATTACAAAACTAAACTTGTCATGAACAATTAATGTGGATTAAATAATTTGTTATTGAATTTCTTGATCAAGTGTTTATCAATTACCTGATAAGCAATCCGCTCCATAAGTGAACCCATACATGCATCGTCAGAGTAGTAGCGAGATATTATCCACACCAGGCGCAATGCACTCATCATTGGGCTAATGGTCTCTAGAGCTCTTGGCAATTTTCCATCACAAATAGTCTGGCAGATAATTATGGGTCAATCACAAAACTCCCACAAATCAACATGAGTGAAAAGAGGACAGAAGGAACCACACTTGCCACTTAGGGTGACTTCTTAGAAAGTAGTGGCTTTGTGTGCCAGGATAATGTAACAGACTGGGATTGGTTATAGAAGGGGATGGAATAGAAAGTGGATGAGATTGACACTAAATCCACCCTAGTTGTGCAAGGTTTATTGAAGCCATTTGTGTGAACTCTAGCAAATTTAGCAAAAAGAATAAGCACAAAAAAAGAAGTTCTTTTATGCGGTTGATTGATGGAATTACCTTGAAGTGCCTTTCTAGAGTTGTTAGAAACTTCACATTGTCCTTAGCTTCAAGAAACATCTTTGATAACTCAGAAACCTGCAATAGACAAGATAGTTCAAAATGAAAGAAAGGTTGCAAGACCCAACCAAGCAAGCACCATGATTTCCAGAAAAGCACCAAAAAACTGTACTCAAAATATCATGTGAGATTGAAATTGTGTAAAACTGGGTTCATGATTTGTAAACTTGCCTGGGCTTTGAATGTCCCTAAGAGATTGGAGTTGCTACTTCCAGCCTCCAGCACAGAAAGCATCCTCTTGGCTTTTACAGAGTGAAGCTGCTCATAAAGGCTACTTAAGGAACTGCTACGATCACGCCAAAACTCCGTCTCTGCCAGTGGACTCTTTCCAAGTGGCACCTGCAAAAATATGACAACTTTGCCATGACATTGTCAACATCAATAATCGGTGAGCCACTCAGACCATCCCAGGAATTTGATTTTGTTACAGATGAAGAAGCTCCTGAAGATTCCTTGCATGATAATGTGCACAGAAAACAATGGTGTGACATGTTATGATAGTCCAATTATGTCATTTCTTGTATTTACTAAAATTTGCTGATAAAATTGAGCATTTGAGTGTTGGCTATCAATTTATTTTATTTTTCAACCTTCGTGGACTCTCGGTGAATGGCAGTTCCAAGTGCTGGTACCCAATCCGAGAGTGTCCCTTCCAGCTGCACATCACCCAATCCATTTAAAAAGCTCACAAAAGACCAAAAATTTTATTCCTTCACTGGAGACCCATAAAATCATCTTTCAAGCAGAAGAAACAAGCAGAAGAAGAATAAATAAATTCAGGGAGGATAAATAAAGCCCACACATCTTGTCTCAGATGACGATTCTTATTTTTTCAGGCGGTAATAAAAAAGAAGAAGGAAACTCTAGTAGAGATGTAAACTCCTGCTGCAAGCAAATTTCTATCTTGAAGAAGGGAAAAAAAATCCTAAAATAATTCCAAAAACCTGGCATCTATGACAAACTAGAAGAATGAATGCAAAATTGATGGATTTGAGAACAAACAAAAAGAACCCATGGAAAGAACCTGCAAAATGAGCTCATAGTCCACTTCAGACTTGTCCATGCTTTCTGCAGGTATGGTGGGGATAATGAGTTGCAAATCTCCATCTAATCGCTGCTTGGCATTAGACACCTAGTAATAAGATTCCAACACAAACATACAAAAACTGATCATCAGCTTGCTTGCTTGCCAGAATGATCTATGATCTAGAAGTTCTTGTTACGAAAAAAAAGCTCAGCATCCAGGTCCACACCATACTAGTGTCAGTGCGCAAAATCAGCATCTGCAATCAGCCTGACAACAGTTGATGAAATAGTCTACATATGATTGCAGGAAAAGGGTTGTGCAGCAGGTTCTTCAAGCACCCAAATTTTCTGCACAAATTGTCCGAAATCAGAAGGACATTTGCAGGGTTGTTGAAAGAATGCAGGAAAGCTTTTTGCAGCAACTGTTTCTTCCATCTGACTGTTGGAGGGTTATTGGAAAAATGCAGGAAATCTTGTGCATATGTTTCTGAACAAGCTGATTGTTGCAACTGGGTTGTTGGAAGAATGTGGGAATGCTAGAAAGTCAAAGTGGGAGATGGTGGCTTTAGGGTTGGGATCAGGGTTTGCAAAACAAGTCATGTGTGTGTGTGTGTGTGGTATGTGTATGGGTAGTACCTGAGCAGTAAACCTTTGCATGTTGGTGAGGAGTTCATGCCCAATGTGCTCCATCATGTGCTGCTCTTCTGTCACCCAAAACCTGGACTCACCTCGCATCCCTTGTTCTCGTGCAAGCAGTGGAACAAACAGCTGCAGCATCAACTACTCACCCACCCACAGCAAGAAGCACAACATGTCAATCCTCAACAACACAACAACACACACACACACACACACACACAAATGCATCATTGCTCAAAGTCTGCAAACAGTTCGCAAACTTGCAGACTTGCAGATTGTCAAGCTTCAGCAGCCGGATAGTTAGTTGCTTTACCTACCTGTTCCAAGCAGCTCAAGGAAGGTCCTGATGGCAGCACCCCATACTCCACATGGCTATCCATGTTGTTGTCCATGGTGATGATGTCCATGGAGCTGCCAGTGCTCATCATCATCTTCAAGAAATACACAATTGTCACAGACAGTGCATGCTCTGACAAGTACCCAGTCGACACACATAGCACTGGATCCTTCCTCTCCACCATCACCATCTCCACAGCTTTGTCGTTGTTGCCTCCTCCGTCCTCTGCTGTAACTGCTGTTGTATTCTTCTTCTCCCCTTCGCCCTGTTGCTGCTGCTGCTGCTTCTGTTGTTCTTGTTCTTGTTGCTCCTGCTGCTGCTCCTTGTCTCCTCCTTTTTTGTTGTTCTGATCTTTCTTGCCTGTTTTCCTATTGCTCTTGTTCTCTTCCACGACAATAGGGTCCGGGGATTTCTCTTGCTCTTCTTGAATGACAATGGGTTTATGCTCCTCATCCTCCTCCTCTAGCTTCTTGGGTGGTGGAAGATCGATCATAGTTTGGACCAGCGTCACAACTATGTCTGAGTAGAAGAGGAGACAAGTGGCAGATCCGTCTAAGAACTCCTGGAAGCACTTGGCGCCGCTCTCCGTCTTCAATGCTGTGTTGAAGATGTTCCTGGGCATGTCCAATGCGATGCACACTTTCTGCCGCAACCAATCCACCCGTAGGTCATGAGGCGGATACAAGCACCCATCATCTTCTGGATCTTGTTCTTCTTCTGCCGCTGCTGCTGTCGCTGCTGCAGGAGCTTGAACCAGCTGCAATCCATCATCTGCACCCAATCCTCCTGCTGCTGCAACTGCCACCCCATCTCCTCCTCCTCCTCCTCCTCCTCCTAATGCTGCAACCACCACCGGTGCTGCTGATGGACTGACCACATCTGCTACTGCTCCTGCTGCTGAATCTGCTGCTGGCAATGCCGGCATTGCAGCTGGGGTACTCATCGTCTAGACCTCCTCCTCGTTCTCCTCCTTCCTCTTCTCCTTCTCCTTCTCCATCAATGGGATTGCATCAACTTCTTCTTGTTTTCTCCTCCTGCATCATCAATAGGACTCCATCACCAACTTCTTTTCTCCTCCCTCATCATCAATGGGATTGCATCTTCTCCTTTCCTTTCAAATGTGCAACACAATTGCACAATTCCGTGCAACTGCTACAATTTGTGATGGCAGATTCTAGAAATGCACTAAAGAAGTTAGTTTCTTCTAGCATGATTTCAACTCTAGACCTCCTGTTACTCCTCCTCCTTCTCCTACTCTTCCTCCATCAATGGATTCCATCAACTTCTTCCTTCTTTCAAATCAGTTTTCAAGACCAAATTTCTTGTGGTGCAATTCAGTGTCGCACAATTTGCAACTTGCACCATTGAAAACTTTCTACATAATGGCTCCTAACAAAAAATCATTTCAATTTTGAGTACCATTTCTTGTGGTGCAATACAGTGGTGTGTGTGCATTTGCAACTGCAGCATTGAAATTCTTCTACAAAATGGGTTCAAATCGTATCATTGCAATCTTGAGCACTATTTCTTGTGGTGCAACTCAGTGGTGTGCATTTGCAACTGCAGCATTGAAATTCTTCTACCAAATGGGTCCTGATAAAATCATTGAAAATGTGGAGTATTCCTTGTGCAATTCTGTGGTGCACATTTGGAACTGCAGAATTGAGGAATTTCCACACAATGGGTGGTACTGAATGGAATCCATTGCAATCTCAAGAATTTCTTGTGCTATTCCAGTGCACATTTGCAACTGCAGATTGGAAACTTTCTACCACCCAATGATGGGTCCTACTAAAATTGCAATCTTGAGATTTCTCAAAAGAAAGAAGCCAATTCTACTACTAGTACTCCTGCTGCTGCTGCTGCAGCAAAATCCAAGCTTTGATTGGTGTGTGTATTCTTTGTTATGGTTGTTTGTGTGTGTGTCTCAACTTTTTTTCCTCCAAACTTCAATCTGTTGATGTAGATCAGAGACAAGTTGGTTTTTTTTTTTTTTTGGGGGTTTTGATTTTGGCTGCTGCAACTAATCAAGGAAGTAGCATGTTGAAATGTGTAGTGGTTTTATTATGGATTTTTCTCATGCTGAATTGTTTTGGGTGGGCCATGGCATTAATGCTAGCATTTCCAAATTTTGCCAGTACTCTGTAATTTGGGGAGTTTTGTTTGTTTGTTTGTTTGTTTGTTTGTTTCTCTGTTTGTTGAAGAATTATCCAATTTGGGGGGGAGAAAAAAAACAAGTCATCTGTGCAGGCTGTGTCTGTTGTAACTTGTAAGCAACTAACTCAGCATCAAAATAGACATTTTCAGTTAGAGAAAGAAAGAGACATATTGTTCTTTACTAAATGGGTAGGAGTTTCCAGAGACACTTCTCATGGATACACATTCTCCAAACACATGGTTCATGCTAAACTGGGTTTCAACAATTTATAATAGCTTATTACGACCAAGAAAAAAAACAAAAAAAAGTGCTTGTTTCCAATGAATAATGAGAGAGAGAAAGCACAACACTTCCCATGGGATGAATCTATAAAGCTTGGTGCTAAACAATTATGGATTTTTGCCCGGGGTAAGGGACAATTCTTAACACCAATTTTCAATTTTTTGTAGGTAGGGTTTCAGAAATCCTCTTCAAAATCTTCGCCACATGACTACAAAAATGTCATTTCCAAACAAGTAGATTCATTGGTTACATGTGTGTGTTTTATTACTTTTAGTTGCCAATTGCAAGTCATGAATTTTGAGCTCATCTATGTTCAAAGAACACAAGCATTTTCATAAAGAGCACATGCATCTCCCAAGGAACACAACCATTTCCTCAAGAAACAACAGGAAAACACTTACATCTCCTCAAAGAATCATATGGGTGTAAAACATAGTTTAAGCCAACACAAAAATCATTTTCTCAATGTTGAGTGCAAGTACATTGAAAACAACAATAAAACCTATGATAAAAACCTATTGTACATTGAATGTTTTCATTTAAATGACAAAAACAACGATCTAGTGTGGATATTTTGCAAAATAAACTAACATTTGGAAACACAATGATCTAGTGTGAATATTTTGCAAAAATAAACTAACATTTGTTATTACCACATGTAACATGGATATCTCTTATTGCTTCTACAAAATAACAAGTTTTTTCCTTATTCCATGCACATAGAAAATATTGTTCACCACCTTCATTATGCTATGGTGAAAATTTATAATGTAGCCCTTGCCATATACCAATATGCTTACAACTAATGGTAGATTTTATATTTGATTTATAATTATTTTCATATGTGTAAACTTGGAGGCATTTCTTGAACCACACAATGTGAATTGTCCCAAAATTGACCACTCGTACAAGAGTGGGGTGCAATTCAATCATAGTTATGACATTCTTGGTGCGGGAATGTTATGGAAGCCCAAAGAAGCACGAATTTTAATGAATTTTATAGATCAACTGGTGAACATTCGGTAAACATTCGCATCAAAAAATGTTTTGGCAAGGTGCTTTACCACATAAATTCGCAAATTTTAAAGTGCAAAATGAAGAATGTCATTACTATGAATTCAATAGTTTTTTAATCACTATGAAACTTTTAAAATGAAATAAATTTATTGCATTTGAATGATTTCACTTTGGTTAAAATTATTTCACGATAGATTCATTATGTAAATATCATGTTTCAATATTAGTTGAAATAATTCATTATTCTAATTTACTAAGATAAATAAGTTTATTTTTATGTTGTTATTTTAAATATCCTAGACTCTATCATCAAAATCATATAGTTTTTAAAAAAAAAAAATTTGGCGTCCAGAAACTAACTGGACTTTATATAGAAATTATATTTCCCCAAATCCTTTGGACTTTTTCAGACTTTTTTTTTTTCAAGAGTGAGCATGTCAAGGTGTTGTTGGATGTTTGAATGTTCCAGTGTGAAAGCAAAAGGGCAATTCTTATGTCCCAGTGTGAGAGGCAATTTTATGTTCCAGTGTGAAACCGAAGGGCAATTCTTATGTCCCCAGTCTGAAAGGAATTTAATTTTCCAGTGTGAAAGCAAAGGGGCCCAATTCTTATGTCCCCGTGTGAAAGCAAACAGTAATTCTGATGTCCCAGTGTGAAAGCAAAGGGTAATTCTTGTGTCCCGGTGTGAAAGCAAATGGGGAGATGACCCAACAGTGTGAGAGGAACAAGGGGCAATACATGCCCTCTAGTGTGAAAAGGAAAGTCTGGATATCTAGAAGCCTTAGTACCTGAGTGGACTTCATCTCCCATGAGTGTCAAAGGAACAAAGAGCAATACATATCCTCTAGTATGAAAGGAAAGTCTGGACATCTAGAAGCCTAGTAGCTGAGTGGAATCATTGGCAAAAAGGGAAGAGGAGCTGGTGCAGAAAAGCAGTGAATAGATTCTCATGCTTTTACATGAAGATCTATATTGACACCACGGGAAAGAACCAGCAGGATCACAGCTGCATGCATGAATTGATGTAGGTCTGGATCAGGATTCAGCAATTAGCTGGCTACTTACTGATAATTCATGAGTGTGCATCTGATTTTCATATATAGAGCTCGCTGGTGAGGGTATCGGACATGAATACAGCTTAAATAGTACGTACGGCATTTTTCTTAGAATTAATTGATGGAAACAGAAATGATCTGCATCGGGACTAGTTAGTCTCATGAAGAATTTAAAAACAAAAAATTAATGCTGCTGCAGTAGGGTTATCATGATGAATGCTCGAGTTGCTGCCATCACGAATTCTTTTTTTGGGTAAAATATTCTTTTGGACTATGGAGTGATGGAATGATGCATGATAATCAAGGATCTGCACTTCAAAGCTAGCAATCGAAATTATACCACCCATTGCAATTTTGCAACTAGGTACTAGCTGCATTAGTAATTGAGGCTCCAAATGTGATGTATCTCCCGATCACCAGCGTATATATCATCATGTAGTCTTGAAGTTCTAATTACTGCAATGCTCAAGCCTACAAGGATTCAGTAATAAAATTAGTCATCCAATCTGCACCTGCATGTCAGGACTGAGTATAAGTTACACTATCTAACGTCATCATGATGATCGATGTGGATACTTGGTGGACCAAACGTTGGGTTTTGCTTTTGATCCTCACTCCATCGACCTGGATGCAAGGACTTTTTTGAATTTTATGACTGATCACCAATATGTGGGGGCTACCCCCTTCCCTCCCCCATACAATCGTGCATGCACAGCTGCAATATCTGAAAAGATTCGTAACAACTCCTGCAGGACGGGTCTAATATAGAAACATCAAACGGATGGTCATCGACGAGCTGGCCAGCAGGCACCATGAAAAGTAAAGAACTTGCAGTATGCAGCATGCATCTTCTATATCTATATATATATTTGTGTGGCGCTGATGATCAGCTGTACATGAACATTGCCTTATTTTTGCAGGTAAGGATGGCAGCTACCAAACTGCAGTACTCTAATAATATAGATGTAGGTCTCGTCTCGCACACACATGATCTATATGTATAAAATCTATCTTCACATGCTTGATCATCACCCTGGCCAGCAGCTTAATTTGTTGTTCCATGTGTTACAAATGTTTCTTCACTACCTAAGTATATATAGAGAGAGAGAGAGATCCACAATCATGAAACAATGCACATGGAGGATAAGAATCGCATCCTCATTCATCTTGTGATGAATTTAGACAATTCTATACCTTTTGAGCAAGCTCTGGAATACTTGGTCTAAGCACTAATAACACCCACACAACCCCCTGCAATCCAATTGCAATACTTGGTCTAAGCACTAATAACACCCACACAACCCCCTGCAATCCAATTGCAATACTTGGTCTAAGCACTAACATCCACAGCCCCCTGCAACCCAATAACAAGTCAATTCATTTCACGTGCCTCTACATGTTCTCATAATATGTGATAAAAGGATGATCTCATATTTGTTTTGGTTGTTGTAATCTTATTTCTTGCGAACGTTAAATTATGTAAAAACTTTCGTTCATATGTTGTTGAACCTTTAAATTAGAATTGCAAATATCGATAGTGAGTGCAATAATTCAAATATCAAATTACTTTTTTTCACCAAGAAAATCACCCATGTGATTTAACATCATGCATGACATGAGCACAAATAACACTTCATGCAATCTAACTTTCATTCCATTCTAAAATTGAGAAATGAATTGACTTACATGTGTATTTGTAATAGAATTTATCATGAAACATTCAACTCACGTTTCAAGCACAAATAATACTTCATGCAATCTAAACTTTAATTCCATTTTAAAATTGAGAAACGAATTGACTAACATGTGTATTTGTAATAGAATTATCATAAGAAACATTCAACTCACGCTTTCATCTAATTATTGCATGGATTTTTTGTCATGTTAAGTTTTTTTCCATGAAATTTTCAGCGTGTTACAAGATCAAAGATTCTATTCCAAAATCTTTAGATCAATGAATTTAATGAAGCATGCGGTTTTTTTAAATCATTATTTTTGGATGGCTAAAACTTGGCAATTACACAAAACCTCCACCCATTGAAAATTTACAATGTAAGAAGGAAAAAACATGTTTCATTTAATATTCTATCAAAGTACTTACAATAATGATTAAAATTTATGCAATGAAATTGAAATAATGTGAGAAACTTAATAATAGATTTTTAACATGTGAAAAGTTTATTTTTAAAAAGATATAAAATTGATGTGAGTTGTTAAAACCAAACATTTATTAAGAATGTATGATTAATTTGTTAAGAGGTTTAACTACATGTGATCGAATATAAATTATTGAAATAAAATAAAATTTGCTAAAAAATTAGTTGATATGATATGATATGAGATAGTGGGTACTAGTGAGAGAGAGATGTATATGATGATATGTAGAAATATTGAGTCTAGACATGACCCACTAGAGTAGCTACCCCAGTGCAACAAGTTTAATGAACAAGCCTTGGAAGGAGCTCAAAACATACACGTGTCTAGTTGGAGCCAGAGTTGCAGCTACTGATCCGGAGCATGGGTGCGTGGGTGGGTGGGTGGGTGGCGCCCCCGGCGACCTCCTCCTGGGCCCTGCGTGTCACGGTCTCCTGTTTTGGTGCTTGCTCATGCTTTGTGGCCGACAAATCTGATCTTCTTAGCGGGAAAAAGGGGGGTCGTCGGCGTTCTAGGAGAGGTGGATGGTGTGGTGAGTCGTAGTTCCTTTGCATTGATTGCGCTGTTCCACACAAAACAAAAACCAAAACAAAAAAAAAAAAGGAAAAAAAAGAAAAACGACAACGGCCGGCATTGAAATTGAATTAAATGTCTGGTTCTTTCTTCTGCACTTCATCTGCGTCATCTGCAAAAATTGTGTGCTATAAAGCAAAGCAGCTTCTCTAGCTAGTTCTCTTGCAGTAAGTCCACATCTTTATGTGTGTAATATTCTGCAGCATGATCCGTCGTTCATTTGCAGGCATGGAGTTCTTCTAGCTGCTAGTTTTGCAAGGCACATCATAGCTAGCTTCCAAGCTAAGCTAGCACCTTCTTACAATTCTTCCCCTGCATCGAGCAAGTCCAATTGAGATCTGATTATTCCAGTTGCAGTGCTTAAGGTTACATTAGGTTTGATGCCGTCCCTTCGTCGCCTCGGCTTGGCACGATTCGCTCACGAGCCTGCAGTAGCTTTAGTGTAATTATTTTAAGGGTGTAGCTCTCAGTTCATCCTCATGACGCTCGAATCTTTTAAAGCTCGATGGTCGATGTCTCTAATTCGCACTAGGCTACTGCATATTTTATATACGCGTCCAGGTACTGGGATCCGTTCGGTCGTTGTAAATTGATCCCAAAAACCACAAAAAAACAAAAAAAGAACGCCAAAACAAAAATCTGGTTTTTGAGACCCTGCAGCTGAGAATTGCAGTTTTGATGCAGCCTGGGAGATTTATTTCTTGCAGGACGTCGATCATGTCACGCCTCCGTCCTGAAGCACGAATTTCCTTATTTCCTTTTGCTTTTCAAGACCGGTGTATACTTTTGTTTGTGTAGTCATAAGTAATGGACTGCTGGGTGGATTCCCAGAGACATGGTGACGTCTTTTTGTTGAATTTTGTCGCACATAATTGCGTTGCTCCCGGCTCTTTTCAGAGTTTTTTTGTGTCCAATCGCAAGTTATATAGGGAGGTGCAGGTGGGGAGTGATTCGTGCCAAGCTGTGTGCAACCAAGGGGTTTCATTTTATTTTTTGTTCACGGATGTGATCACGACACAATCAAGGAGGAGCAGGCTAGCTAGCTAGCTGCAACTGACTCAAACCCGTGTCATACATGGGCGACTGAGATTCCGAATCCATCATGCAACTTGCAAGTAACACGGCATGCTCTTGTTCGGTCACATTAAGACGTGTACTCGATACTCATTTACCAAATGATTCTGTCCCTGGAAGAAATATATTAAGTATCTTCTGGTCGTGATCTATGTCGTACGTTGTTGATGGACTGCAAGTCTGATGATCACCTCTTAGTATCACAGTTAAGTATGTGGCATATTGTGCAGGGAGAGCTCGTTGGAGTTGAAGGCGAGCCGCTGCCCGCAAGACATACATAGTCGATGAGAACTCGATGTAAAAATCTCGACTATCTTTTTGTTTTCATGATAGGCCTGCAGTTTGTTCTAGCGCCAGCTGTGATCATGATATTGAACGCAAGCTGCTGGAATCTTGATACTAATCTAGTTGATACAACTCTCGTGAATTATGTTTGTTACTGCAGTCGTACTTGATCTGCAATGATCTGTAGTGTGAAGTACTGCTGGAAGCCCATGACGAGCTGTTTACATCTCTTTGTTTTGTGATTATCAAGTCCACCACGGTGTTTGTAATCGCTTCTCTCTGTTTACTGTTCTCATCTTAACTGCAATTACGTGTCACGTCTGTGCAGCAAAAAGAAAAATTTGTAAATCTGTTCAGCAACAACTCCAGTACTGCAATTAGCTGCAGTAAATATATATATGTTGTCTAGAGCAGCCAGGATTCAGCCTACCTGCAATATTTCCTTTCGGCTAGCCATAGCTATGGCTGCCAAGAAGAGACGCAGATGTCGACTACACTTGATGCACTAGTACCATTATGCTCTGAACCTAGCTATATATCTCCAGAGCTATGAAATCTAGCTAGCTGCGATTTTTGCATTGGCAGCTGATGCAGATCATGGCTTTATTAAGAAATTTTCATTTTCTAATCTTGATCAATGCAATTAGATCTGCAAATAAACTGCAATGTTTCCGAGCTTGTTGCAGCAGCACTTGCTTCAGCTTGTCCTTCACACAATTACTTGTAAATGAACTTGATGTCTAAATGAGCGCTGCAATTGATCTTTTTGTTATGAAAAAATTCAACTCAGAATTCCAAACTTGTTTCAATATGCGTTGAGTCCTGAATATTTAGGAATTTATATTCAGTCTTAAGAGTTCTTAGTTCAGCTTGAACTCATCATGAAGCTGGAGCTTCATGTTCAAAGCTGATTTCTCTGCCAACAACTGCCTTGACCATTGTCGCTTCCTGTGCAAACTGTGTATGTGCTACCACAAAACAAAGACATATTCCATTTGTGGAAGGCCAGAGCATGTCCATTTGTGGAGTTGAGAACTCAAGCTTTTGGGCCACATTTTCATGTGAAACTCAGCAAAACCCAAAACCTTCTCACATGCAGAAAAATGTGAATAAAACCCTAAACCCTAAAACCTTGTGGACAGAGATGCACACATAAAACCCTTAAACCCTAAATCTTTATGCAGAGATTGCACATGGAAAGTCCTAAACCCTAAACCCTAAACCTTTAGGCTGAGATGCACGCATAAGATCCTAAACATTTATGCAGAGACATGCATAAATTCCTAAACCTAAAGTTATATGCAAATAGATGTGCATAAAAACCCTAAGCCCTTTAATCTAGAGATTGCCCATAAAACCCTAAACCCTATCTAAATATGCAAAAGTGTTTTTGTTTGTGTATCTAACCAACAAAGATGTGTTTCACACTTTTTTTTTCAATCCAATTTAAAACATTGCCTACTAAAGCTTGGGCTTGTGAAATCTTGAGGATGCAATGTTGACTTGGCCACCTTTGAAACCCTAAACCTTTTGCCTAGTACCAAATTGTTGTAGGAAATCATTTTTTTATTATTGGCTTTTGCTCCATCACTTTTTGCCACCAAATTATACAAGACCTAAGAGAACTAAATTGAACCTTTTTTTTTTTTTTTTTTTTTTTCAAGCCTAAAATGCATTGCCAAGTTTATATGACCATCTCAATGGTGGATGGACATCAAGGTTTTTTTTTTTTTTTCTTTCAATTTTGTGAGGTAAGGTGGAACTGGTGATTGATTGTCCACAAAGAGGAATGAGCCAAATTTGGCTACAAGCCAGATCTGAGGAAAGCACAACTGTTTTTTTAGAATCTTGCTATGTTTTGACCTATTGCCTAAATATGGCAACTTCAGGATTTTTTTCCCTCAAAATGTGGTAACTTTGGAGCATAGCAATTTTTTTCCCCCAAAAGAGTGGAGATGGTTTAAATGCATGGGATAATTCTTTTTAATTCTTTTTCTATGGGTACCTCCTAGAAGGTTTAAGTTGATTGAATTTCCACTTCATAGTATTAAGTGAAGACATGGATTTATAAAACCAAAAAGCATTATGAATATATATATTTGTAAAATTATTGTGAAAAGATGTAATACCAAAAAATTAAAATTAAAAAATGCAAACTCATTTAGTTTTCATATTCAATTTTGTATAACTCAATGCTTTTGACTCAAATGAGTGAAGCTTAACTTGAATCATCATCACCTCCAAAGGAAAATTAACACATTTAAGAAATGTTTGATGTCATAACAAAGTTGGAATTGGAGAGACCAAAAGAATATTGGGAAGTTTTGTTGAGAATGTATTATCTCCACAAATTTTCATTTTTGAGAAAAAGTAAAAATGGTGGAGATGTAATGGAGTTTGAATAGTAAGAATGCAACTCTTTTGGAGTCCATGGAAGAATCTTGTTTTACATTTACTCTAAGGTGATTCACTCCGAAGGTGTATCACAAAAGTAGGGGACTTCTTTTGATTGAGCTAGGCTAGTATTAAATCAAATCATGGAGTTTGGACTTTCCTTTGAGAAAGGTTCCAAATCACATGTTGGCTATGTCCAATGTATTAGTTTATGTATGTACACCGGCCCACAAGTCATAAATCCAATCGAATAGCCAATGGAATCACAACTATAAGAACGCACAAAGGAAAAGGCACTAGATTGGACCAATCTCATGTTGTTACGTGCATAAATTTATGAAGTAAAACACACTCATACAACATTGATAGATACTCTTTTAGACTTAAAAGAGTGTTTTCTTTTGGAAGTATGTGAAAATGAATGTTGTATATATTTATTTATTTATTTATTTATTTTTGAGATAAGATCTCTATTAAAAATAATTAAAGTTTGCATGTCCCCTTGTGTTGCTTGGATTGAAATCTATGTCAAAATGGATTTGATTTGTGTAAATGATTTTTTTTATAGGTTCACTATTAAATATGATGATATTTTGAAAACTTGTCTCATAATTCGTTTAATATGAATATTTCATTATAGAAATAAAAATATTTGATAACAAGACATTCACCAAATTTAAATGCCATGGTGACATGATTTTAGAAATGTTAGAAATAAAAATGTTAACCCATTAATCTAGGTCCCTAATTGAAGTCGATCTGTTATCTAACTAGTAAATAGTACCTTCTAAATTAAATCAACACGTGATTATTAACATTTATTAAGTCAACAAAGTTGTTTAGTTAAAAGTAGGCATTGAGAAAAAAAAAATCAACTTGAATAATGGTATTGTTCTAAAGACCATTAACCATTTAAATTATCCATTTTTGGTTGCACCTATGATCTAAAGAAAATCAAGTATTATATGTTCATGAGACCATTTTAAATTGAAATTTTCCTTGGGGATGTGATAGGAAACCTTAAACATGATTATTAATCATTATTGTCAACTAAAATGTGGTGTAGATCTTGAATATCAATAATAAATCATTATATGAAACTTGGTTAGGAACATGATCCTTATATAAGCTTTCCTTATTGAAGATTCAAGGCCCTAAAAAAAATTGGTCAAAATTCTTGTATTGATCCTACAAATACCTACACTATCCCATGTGCCACTCATGGATATTATACCCTTTCCAAAGATAAAGATGGATCTTGTTGGTTAAAAAACAAATGACCTATTTGAAAGCTTTTACGTTAGATTTTAGCTTCTAAAATGTAAGTTTATTTTTGAATTCAAAGCATTAGGTATTCATTCCAATTTTTGGTATGTATAATTTTGGTAGTTTTTTTTTTTTCAATATTGCAAAAACCTACCACGATTCACCTTAAAGAAATATCCATCGAACATTGTCAAAACTAAATCATCAAGGATTTTCATAAGGCACAAATTCATTTTAATTATATTTGAAAAACTAATGTATAAACATGTATTAGTCTTTAAGTCATATTATCAACGTGTAAACATATTAAAAGTAGTTATAAAACAATGTTGGTAGTGCTTAAAACTATAATCCTATATTATTGAAAAATCATGAAAGGAACATAATAATTTGGATTGTCAATTTTTATGTTTTTAAAAAATAAGTTTCGTTACTTGCAATTTTTCAATGATAAAAATTTCATGAAATTTGATGATGTTTCAAAATTCTTTTTGCATGTTTAAAGCACTCAAAACCCTATTGTCAAAAAACATTATTTGAATTATTTATTTATTTATTTATTTCCATAATAAATGTGCACCATTGATTTTCAAAATTGAATCAAGTGTGCACCATTTTTTTTCAAAATTAAAAAGGATCTTAACATTGATGGTTTTTTAAACAACAGACTTAAAATTGGTGAAATTCATTTTAAAACCCCATTTTGGTGCTTTTCATTTAAATGTGCTTTTGGCCCTAAAATCATGAAATTTGAAAATGTGTCTTTAACAAAAGTATTTATATTTATGTGACAAAAAACATGAATACATAATACACATGATGTATTAGGATCAAAATGTAATAAAAGCTATTTATATTTAACACATAATTGTAAAATAGGTCTGATTTTTTATATTTAAAATATTTGACAAACACTTGGATTCTACATGTCACATGTAATCTTTGGAAAAGGAGTTCAACTTAAGCACCTTTGGTTCATTATACCATGTTTGCATTCATCCATGATCTAAATTTGGTATAATCATAGTAAATTTATGTAATTTATTAAACAAGTGTAAGTTATGAAATTATTCTATCTGTATGTTGACATCTAACTATTTGAGTGGTTCAAAACTTGCATTGAAATAGATAATTGTGTTTTTTCTTCAAACTTAAGCAAAATTTATAACATATGAATATGAAAATGGATTCTAAAATCTCTTAATTTATAAAAAGGAAAATACCTAATCATAAAATATGTCATTTGGTTTGTTCATGATTGGGGTTATAACCAATGTTGTGAGGGTAAGTATAATAAATACACATATATCCTTTGTGTAAAAAAAAAACATGGTAAGTGTAAATGATTTATATTTATCTTGCCAAAATTTTGAAATTTACATTTACCTTATTTGAGTTTAAATAATATTTTCACACTTACACAAGGGAATTGTCCAAAAAAAAAATTCAAGTACACTTACATTGCCAATTGTAAATGTTTTTGGCAAAGTAAATGTAAGTCTACCTATCATACACCCTTAGTGATTATACCTATTTGCAATCAACATTAATTGATTGTGGGTGCATCCAAATGTGGATGCATCCCAAAATTCAAATTTAAAAATAAAATAAAATGAGCCACTTTTGTTGCTTTTCATGAAATAAAAAGTTTAATACTCCTATTTGCTCCCCAAATACATGGTTTTACTAATGATGAAGTATTGTGAATGTTCTTCACTTTACTTCACATATATGCAATTGAAGCTCACACTTTTTGGGCAAAGGATATGGGACAACCTATGATGCTCTTGAGGAATATTTTGAGTGCACATTCTTGGATGCATATTGCATACATGTTGTCTCACCTTATAACTTGAGTTGAATTTCCATTTTTAATTTAATTCATCAACAATTTTGACTTCGGTTTTTACAAGAGCTTGGGTATTAATATGATTCATATTAATTTGTTGTGGTGTGTTCTCAAAGCTTTTTATTATTCACTTGTTTATTTATAATGAGCCACTTTAATTGGCCCCATCACTATTTGTTTTTTGAAACTTTGGGGGATGTTTTGTTTAATGACACTCTTGTTGACAACTTTTGCATGATTTTTTTTTCAATTTCTTTTTTACATAGTTTGCATTAATTTACATGTTGGGTTAAGTGTAAATAAGTTTCAAATTGAATTTATACTAACATGGAGGGTTACGTCTAATGTGATATAGATACCCAACACCAGTTGAAATAACAATATTCTGGATATGCCAAATGGACACAACTTTGGCAATTGGTGGCTATTTTCCCTACACTTGATACCAAAAACTTAAAAGAATGTCTTGTTGTAGATAATGTCTCAAAGTCTATTTTGACAAGTGTAATCATGTGTCTATAAAAGACAATATTTTTGGCTATTTATTATTGGTGGGACTTCAACCTTTGTGCTTCTATTGAAAAGTTTATCACAATAATTCTCACATTGAAAAGATGAAAATTTGTTTAAAAATTTGATAGAACTAAGTTCAAGAATCTAAGTGAACTAAAATTGTGAGTTTTTTAGTTGGTTCTTTTGAGCATTAACAAACATGCAAAGCCATATATATAGTTGGCCCTTGCTTACACCTTGATTTTCCTCACATTGAGAAGACCTTATACACTCTTTGTGTTGATCACAAAATTGAATTGCGGTTGATTGGAACACAAGCTTGGCAATGGCATGTACTTTTGTAACAATTTGCCCCAAGTTTGCTCTAGTTATTGTTATAACATTGAGACCTCTAACTTGAAGATTAACAAAATATGAATGGATTGGTCTTGAGAGTAAAGAAAATATCACTTATGAAAAGTTTACATTTGATCGGTCGTCTTTGGCAACTTTGATTTGGGGTTGTGCATTATTAGATCTAATAAGAGTTTTTTCAAAAAATTCAACAGCTTAGAGTGTCTTCACCATTGGTATTTTTTTTTGGTTTCAAAATATTGTCAAAATTTGAGAAATCAAAATAGAAAGGGAAAAATTATGTGATAATTTTCCCATTTTATCTGAAAACAAATCATCAAATTTGGGCAAGGAAAATTTCAAAAAAAAACTTTTGTCACATTTGAACTCTACTTTTAGTTTAGTAGCATATTTTTTTAACTAGTTTTTTTTTTCTTTTTTTAATAAATTCTCTAAGCGTATGGCCATTTAATGCTAAATCCCCTTGTAGGATGTTAGCCAATAACACAACATCTAAAATTTGAAAAAAAAAAAAATTATTCTTAAAAATCTCCAAATTCTATCCTAAGTGGTAAGAGGTAGCCAAAAACATAGAAGGATGTTTAAAAAAATTTATTTTCATACTTTCTTATCGCCAATTATAGCTAAATTATCTTATGGCTTCAGCCACTTCACCACTTCAACTACATCACAAAATTAAGGGGGAAATTTAAAAACACTCTAATTCCAGGTACACAACCAATAATAAAATGACCTCTAAATAGTGCTTTAGATGAAGTGCAATGGCCTCTAAATTGTATAAAAATTATTTTTCTAGTAGATGGTACAAAACATTATCACTTTGGTTGTTTTTTTTTTTTTCTTTCAAATTTTAGTTATTAATTAATAAACCCCAATAAGGGTTGGTTTCACACTGTAGCAATGGTCAAGTGAAATCTAACATCGACCATTGATCCATGATACCTTCTTGGGCTCTCACTTTGAGTTGGCATTTTACTGAATTAACTCAACAAATTCACCAATAAATGAAATAATGAACTCACCAATAATGAATTTGTCATATTTTTGTTAATATTCTAAATTATAATGATACATTAAAAAATTCAAATCATTTAGAGGAAACCCATTTGAATTTTTTTTGATTGATTAATTGACAACTCACAAAATATTTTTCATAAGAAAATATGATTTTGACAAATTACAATATTTTTTTCTGCAAAAGAGTTTACGACATTTGACATAAAATGAATTTTTTTAAAAATAATTTATCTTAATTAATAATAAAACTGGTATTAATGTTTCATATTACATTATAAAATAAGTAGTATATTATTATGTCATAAAGAAATATTTTATTTTATTTTACTTATAATATTTTGAAACATATTGATTATTACATGTTAAGTATTAAATATATGTATGAACAATGTGTGTGTACATAAAGGTGTGTACATTATATTTAACATAAATACATTTAATAAGTTTACACATAAGCATAATGCAATATATAAATTATTGACAAATTATAAGTTTTTATTTTAAATTGAAACAATTACAAAATTGACCTTAATGAATTATCTTATTAATTGCTTTTACTATAAACATCAACATGAAGGATTCAAGTTTCACCCAAGGTGAAATGGTGTAAGCACATGATGGGCTACTTGACTTTAAAATAAAGTTCATTTTTTAATAAAAATGATGTAATGAAATGAGGACCTAGTTCACTTTCAAAGCGCCATCATGAATTGGATGGCCAAACTAAACCCTAATCTTGTAGTAATGAACTATGTCAACCAAAAGATTATAACACATCAAATATAATATAAGTTATCTTTTTAAAAATTTGAAGTTGGAAAGAACTTTTTGTGATCATTATGTCTGTTGTAATTTTTATATATTTATTAATATATATATTGATGTTATAATATGTCACAATTTATTAAACTATGAAACATGTTTAATCAACTTGGTCAAATATTTGAATTCATATAATATACAAGGTTAAAAGTTGATTTGATAACAAATGTATTTAAAGGACATATTGGTCATTTTGTGTTCAATCATATACATTAATGGCTCATACCCACAAATTTAATAAATACATATTTATGTGAATAAAAAGCAATGTGCAGATTCAACATATAAAATTTTGAGGGGTGAAATTAAAGCTAAATTCAATTGTGAAAATGCTAGTTGCACCAAGAGTATTACAAAAGAAATTTATCCTTCAAAGCTTGAATACATCATTGAGTGTACTTATTTACAAGCTTAATAAAATGTGAATAAATGTTTTGAATAAATTCCTACCACAACTTTCAAACAACATGTTGATTTAAATTTTTTTAACATTAAGTTTTAGATTAAATTCAACAACAAATGTGTCATTGAAATTTTTTTGAATATTTTTTTTCAAACGTGAATAAATGTAACATTCAACGTTAACATGTTTAATAACATGTGGTTGAACAATGTGAATGAAATTTGACCAAAATCAAATGGTAATCATTTTTAACTTGTATCTTATTTGGGTTTAATTTAACACAAACGTAAATGTTTAAGTCCTACCATAATGTAAATTGATAGGTATACCATCAACTTGTTTAAGTTCATTAAACATGACGTGTGAAATTGAAATCAACAAAGTCCAATGAACTTGATTAGATCATAATTTCATTTCATTAAGAGGTATAATAACATGAATTAAAACCTATTAAATTGTAAATATGACTATCATAAGACTCATCTTTCATTTAAACATTTCACATCATGCACAATTAAATAATAGCATATTTAATTTGTTACTTAAAATAATTTAATATCAAGAAATCTTGCATATTTAAAAATCATACTAAACTTGTTTACAAAACATATGGTTAAACAAAAAGAAAAAAAGATTATCAACAATTTTCATCTATATTTATTTACAATGGAATTGGTTAAAAGGTTTAACAACACATGAATGAAACACTACCAAAATTATTTTAATGATTATCAAATTCAAGTTATTTTGATGAAGTTGATCTAACCTATGTTGAAAAACATGAATTTAATGAAATCATCACAACACAATGAATGAAATATTATTAAAATCACATATGATTATTAGAATTAATATTTTTCTAGGTTTGAAATAACATGCAAAGTTAAACAACATGATTAAAATCTAACAAAATAATTAATACATGCAAATTTAAAGAACCTATAAACTTTTTTTTATTAAAATTTTGCATGAACATGATCAAAATTACTTAACTTCATTTATCATAGAAAGTGAACTTGGTTAAAAAGATTCAATAACACACCTAGTTGAAGACCATGAATGAAAAACCAATTATGTATTTATAAAGTACATTATCAACTTGTTTTAAATAGGTTTAAGAACATGTCATGTTGAAGACCACTAAAAGCCCATTAAATTATAATTGCAATGTGTTGTTAAAATTCTCATTTAAATGTTCAACAACACACATGATTAAAATTTACACAATTGAGGTCAAACTGCTCAATTTGCATGTCTTGATTAAATATCAAAATTAACTCATTAAAGGTTCAACATGATGGATTGAAGTTCATATGAATGAAACTACATCTTGTTCAAGTTACATAATCTGAATTAAATATCAAACTTAACTCGTTTAAAGGTTCAACAACATGTGATTAAAATTTACATGTATGAAATTAGATCTTGTTCAAGTTGCCTATCTTGATTAAAGATCAAAATTAACATGTTTAAAAGTTCAACTGTAACATGTGATTGAAGTTTATATCAAATCTTGTTCAAGTCACATGTTTTGATTAGAGATTAAATCTAACTTGTTTTAATGTTCTAAAATTTACATGAATAAAATCAATTCTTTATATAGTTGCATGTTTTGATAAAGATCAAAGCTAACTTGTTTAAAAGTTCAATCACATGTGATTGAAGTTTACATGATAAAAAACAAAATATTGTGCATGTTTTTATTAAAGTTAACTTGTTCAAAGGTTCAAAAACATGTGACTAAAATTTACATGATAAAAACAAAATATTGTGCATGTTTTAATTAAAGTTAACTTGTTCAAAGGTTCAACAACATGTGACTGAAATTTACATGATAAAAACAAAATATTGTGCATGTTTTAATTAAAAGTTAACTTGTTCAAAGGTTCAGCAACATGTGACTGAAATTTACATGAATAAAATCAAATCTTAATCAAGTTACATGTCTTGATAAAAATCAAGTCTACCTTGTTTAAAAGTTCAATCACATGCAATTGAAGTTTACATGATAAAAAAAAAATATTATTTAAAATTACATGTTTTGATGAAAGCTAACTCATTTAAAGGTTCAACAACATGTGATTGAAATTTACATATATAAAACGATATTCAAACTAATTACAAATTTATTTTTGATTAACTCAAAAAAATACTTATTTAAAAATTTAAGAACATACGACTAAAACCATAAATGAAACTACAAGTTCTTATTAACTGAAGTGAAAAACTAAGTTCTCAATTTCAGAATTTCAAAAATGTGAGTGAACAAAAACATGAATCAAACTAACAAGCACTAACAAAGCTTTGCTCAAAACAAACTTGTTTTCTATATGTTCACCATGTGATCGTGCATATGCAACTTGGAACTTGTAAAACTGAATCAAATCTCAATATACTAACAAGAAGAGACTGCAAGAAGAGTTCTTGATTAATTCAAACTCGACTTGGAAGAAAAGAAAAAGAGATTCAACAACATGTGGTGGCAAGAATAATATGAATCAAATCTTTAGTTTTGAACTTTGGAAACCGACTAGATTATATATTCTATTTTAGTGCAAAATGAAAGCATGAGGAATTGCTGAACTTGAACAACAACATCAAATCCATACAATGTACTACACGATTGTCAACTATTCAAAGTAGTATTATATATCTAACTTTGTATATATAGAACTTGCAATCATAAAAAATCTAGCTAGAAATATGAATATATTATTGTTGGATATTATACCACAAGCCAAGCATATATTGAAGCTGAAGTATATACTCAATTGATGTGCAAGTGCAACTTAGTTGGAACGTAACTTAAAGCGCAGCGTGTTGATCTTGAGCAGCAAGCTAGCGACCCGCGACAGTGACGATGGACAGATCCTAGCTGGTCCAGCTGCTTGTCGTATTCCTTGTCGTCTTGTTCGCCACTTGACATCAGCAAAGCAGCTAGAATAGCTTTCTTTCGTTCGCTTTCCTCCCCCCTCCACCCCCCCCCCCCCCCCCCTAACCACAAAAGTCGTCTCTTGATTACAAGTCTAGCTAAGTAAGTAAGTAAGTACTGATGCAGATCAAGTCTTACAGTGCAAAGTCTTGAACTGCAGAGCAAAATTTGGAGTGAGTATATATTTTTTATATACATATGTATAATATATTTTTCAGCTCTACACCAGCTATGTACACTAGATAGTGAATATCCGATCTAGAATGTGTGTGTGTGTGTGTGTGTGTGTGTGTGTGTGTATCGAAGGTTTCAAGCTTGATCAATTTAGAAGAGCTGCAGGCAGCACAACAGCAGGAGTAGTTTCTGGTTGAAAATTTTGCAAAATTATAAGAAGAAATCTAGATTTAATATAAATTATCCTTGGCATGATCTAGTCGTGTTCGACTAGCAGTGGTGCAGAGTTTTGGCTCCTCATCCCGTAAGTATCATCGGCTTATTAAGCAAGTGAAATTAGGTGGAAGTCTGTCTGTCGCCAGCATGCAGCACAAGAATTCATGTTCTGTGGTGGTGTCCAGATTCTTATGTTACTGTATATTGAGTGGTTCAGGACTTTGTCAGAGATCCTGATGAGCAGTTGGGTGGCTTGTGGCTACAGATGCTTAATGTCGGCGGTTATCCCGCGGATTTGTCCAATCGATAGTTCAGAATCCCTCACAGCTCGCTAGCTAGCTTGGTAGCTTGGCTCATAGTTCTGTTGCAGGTACTCCACCAGATTGTAGTACCTAGGTTGCAGTAAGATTCAAGCTAGCTACTGTTCCCGGCCGGCGAGTGGATTGGAGTCATGAACTAGTATTCGGAAACGGACAACCACAACTGATGCTGCTGCTGCCCTGCAGCTTTCCTTTGATCTCTCTCCTTTGTGGATCGTCGCCTAAGCCAGCTGATGAGTTTCTTTGATAAGGGATGTCGTCACAGGGGGAGGGGATCTGCATCATGTTGGGCCTATCTCTAGAGCTTCCGTTTATTGCGCTGTTCCACACAAAAATAAAAGACAACAGTAAACCGATGCTGCAAGCTGCTCCTTTCATTCTTTCCCGCGACGTCTCTTTTCCCCTTTATAAATATCCCTTGCCTAGCACGATGTAACCATTCCTCTCGCAATTGTCGGGCCTCATCGTCGAAGCTAGAGACTACTGCGTTCGTCGCCATTCATGAGCTTTTTTCCTCCTCAACTCTCCAACACTCTGTCCTCCAGGCACCGGAGCTGCCGGCCCGATCTGGTCTGGACTTATGGAGCGACAGTCGTGTGTAATCGCTAAGAGATCTCCATGAGTTGCAGTGCGGTATGCTCATGGTGAGCGACTACACCATCTTCGAATGCATCCCCTTTGTAGCCGCGGCTTGGCACGATCCTCTCACCAGCCTTTAGACTAGGGTGAGTGCAGCACCGTGCAGCTCATGTGTAGATCCCGCTCAAGTTTAGATCTTTTTCTGTCCATGAGAACTAGACTACTCCAGAATCGTGGGAATCAGTTTCGTGGGTCATGTCGCTTCTTGTCCAGATTGAAACTCTTACAATCTTTTTGCGCGTTGCCCAGAGTTGCAGTAGTACTAGTATTGTAGGATTTCAAGAATGTTTGGCATCGTGGCAAATCATGGGTACTCTGAGGAGAAAGGTTGCCCTGAGGTATTCATGTCTATCTTGCACCAGAAGTCATCCTGTCTCTTGATGTGCTGCGTTGTTGGAGTTCTTTTCCCAGTTTTTTAGCTCTCGGGTGGTCTTTAGTCCACTATTGGTTTGGTCTGTAGTTGGTCTGTAGTTTTACTGAGTATCTCTCCATAGCTAGAGAGCTTGTGAGTGCTTCGTGCCAAGCTGTGTGCAACCAAGGGGTTTTAGTACTCTTCATGACAACAAAAAAATGAATCCAATTCCTACATGCAGATCTTGAATTGTCACATGGGCACCAGCTGACAGTCCAAGCTGAAATGGGTACTGGTCAACATAAGCATTTCAGTGAACGGCTTCAAAGATTTGCCAGGTAAAAGATACATTTTTTCTGGTGATAGATTGTCTTCAGTGATGGCTGGATTGCAGTATCTGACCTTGGATTCTTGAGGAAATCTCTGCAGATTCAAAACAAAGTTGCAGTACTCCCTCAAACACTGCAATTGAATTCCTGCAAGTCAAGTTGCAGTACTCACTCAAACACTGCAATTCCTGCAAGTTTGAGTTCAACAGCAATTGATTGAGGTGAGAAGAAGTTTGGTCATGCTGCTAATATCTCTGCTTCTATATCTCATTTGAGGGTGTACACTACTGACCTGCACAATTGCAGTATAATCGAATATGCAACACAATCTTGGAGTGGAGACTGCAGTTTCACGAAAAGCTTTGAAAAACTTGAGTGCCCACCTGCTCCTGAAGTTTGAGTGTGGTGCACACCATCAACTATATGCTGCAACTGACTTGATTTATTTTCATGATATGTCTGTCCATTCTGGCATCTGCAGATCACAAAGAGTGCATGAGACATCATGCAGAACTCTGATCAAACTGAAGCAAGGCAGTTAACACTAGACCAATTGCAGTGTTGCAGTATTGAAGGATATTCTCTTCTCTGGGTGAGAGACTAGAGTTGAAGTACTCATGTTGATTAAAAAAACCTGAGTAAATAAATTATTCACAACAGATCCTATTTGCAAACCTTGCACAGGATAATTTTCAATCATGCAATGTTGCAGAAAGCACATCAGTTGATTAACATCAACTAAAAGGCCTTTGACCAACAGCTGCAATGTGCCTGCAACCACTGACTCTTTAAGAAACAATCTTTGTTGATTCTCATGACTATTACAATCCTTGCAAAATCATAAGTTGGAACAATTATAAAATGACAAGTAACAATTCACACCTACAATCTTCAATCAAAATTTATCATAATGTAGATAAATACCACCAACACAAAACTGCAACAGAATGTCAAACCATCACTATACTTCAGCAATGACATGCAGAAATACCATCATTACAAAACTCCATCAACCCAATGGCAAACCATCACTATACTTCAACAATAACATGCAGAAATACTACAAATACAAAACTGCAACCCACTGTCAAACCAGATTGCCATACTTCAACAATAACATGCAGAAATACTACAAATACAAAACTGCAACCAAATGTCAAACTGTCACTACACTGTCACTATATACTTCAGCAATAACATGCAGAGATACCACTATTACAAAACTTCAACCCAATGTCAAACCAGATCATCATACTTCAACAAGAACATGCAGCAATACCACCTCTACAAAACTGCAACCCAATGTCAAACCATAACCATACTTCAACAATAACATGCAGAAATACCACCACTACAAAACTTCAACCCAATGTCAAACCATCACATTATTTCAACAATTGCATGCAGGAATACCACTACTATAAAACTTCAACCCAATGTCAAACCATCACCATATTTCAACAATTACATGCAAACATACCATCACTACAAACCTTCAGCCCAATGTCAAACCATTGCCATACATCTGCACAAATAGCACACAGAAACATCTAACAGTACAAAACTTCCCCCCAATGTCAAATCATCAGTATGCTTCAACATGAAAGTATGATGATGGTTGAAATTGTGTAGGATTGAGTACTAGTTAAAGACTACACCTATCGTAATATAGTTCATGAAATACTAGTGTGGACGCTGATGACATCTGAAACATTCATCAGAACAATGACTTTTAGACCTATGAAGCTGACAGTGCATGATCAGGGAAAAGAAAGAAAAGTCATGCAGAGCATCCCTGAATGAAAAACTGTCACCCTGGCAGCACAGAGAATTGCTTCCTTTTGGAAGTGGGCTTAATGTGCCTTTGAAATCACTCTTAGCTGGTCGCCTATTCCAAGATTAGTTTCAGCCTAAGGCAGTGAACTTCAGAGTTCACATGGATCCAGCCATGTCCACCTTACCCCCGCCATACACCATACCTACAATATTCTCCTGGAAAAGGATACAAGCTTCATGTGTGCTGCAAAAACTCTGGAACTCAACCACTCCAAACTGAGTTCCTGGAAAAATGATGACCAGAGAACAATATTCCTTGAAAGATCCACACTTGAATAACAAGTTCTGCAATCCTACATGTTACTAGAAGCCACAAAGGAAAATGAAGAGTAAAACCAGAAACACAAAGGTTCAGTATGAAGCATCACAGTTACTAATAATGCTGTGCACAAAGCTGATTCAGAACTGCAAATGCTTTACTATTCTCCCTCCTACAGTCACTCAAAACATAGAAACTACTCAGGTCAAGGGCCCAGATACAAACCTCACTAGAACAGAGAGACAACTTTATGAGTAATGCACCCTAAACAAAAAATGCATGCTCCTCACAACCAATTCTATCATGTCGACATGTGCACTCCACAACCCAATGCATAGATGCCTGTTGATGTCTAAAGAAAGACAATCTCAAGTCTTGTCAGTTGGCCATCTCATCAATAGTAGAGCTTCATCACCTGCAAACACAGGTTGATGCAAACTTGGCAATGATAAAATTATTGCTATTTAGGTTTGCGCATGACCTCTCTACCAAGGCACACGTACAGTGTTTACCTCTCACTCCACTGAGACAGCACCCAATAGTCCACCCAGCAGAAGTGCCTGTGTGCCAAGTCCTTTGATAATCATTTAGGGCTATCAAGTTATAATACCAACAGATGTCTCCACTATCTAGCTGGTATTCAGGCTGGAACAGTGTCAGGTAATCATATACCTTGTCTCCAGGACAATTTAACTTGCAGTATAAGAAAGCACCAGCTGAAGATTATGAAAACTTAACATTGTCAACAATAACTGCCTGCTATTTCTGCTCACAAGTTTTGAACTTTCTTCCAATTTGAAACCCAAATAGGAAAGCTGCAGTCACTAATAAAGCAAAAAATAGTATAATGAACAGCTCCCTTCAACTTGTTAACCTTCAAACCACTAATCTACCACTGCAGTCCTCAGCTTGTGCTAAAGCCAGCCCTGGCTGTATAAGGCTGCCAACAGTATACAGATGAGTTACATGATCAATCTCTGCTATTACTGACAGCAGCTGACTATTCAAACTAAAGAACTTCAAGTTGCCATTGATTCTCTGGCAGTCAAAACCCATGATCCAGCTTGCTTCAGCCATCTAAACAACGTTCAGGAAAGACTTTCAGAGCCCAGATCCTTGACTGATTCCAGTTCTGGGCAGGCCTGACAACTTTGCCACATACAATGAGATAAGACAATGCTGCCTTTATTGCAGAAAATATACATGTATCTTCATTAGTACAGGGCATCTGTATGGTTTCAGTCAACTTGACTAGAATGGGAAGATGATTGGACATTAAAAGTTAAGAAATTTGAGATCCAACATCTCCATGACAAGAGAGAAAGAAGGAAGGAAAAAGGACCAAAAGTGATGAAAAGATGGAAGACTGAGTTGTGGTTTGGACAACAGCAACAGTCACATGCATGTTCAGTGACTTTCAGCATGTATGGTACTGAGCAGCTACCATAACATCCCCTGTGACTTCAGTAGCTCCCAGCAGTGGGTCTAGGTCAATTTGTGACAGACCAGTAGTTACAGGAAAGACTCTCTGATGATGCCAGCTAGGTCAACAAAAGGAACTAAGAGATGGAGATAGCCAAAAGAAAAAAGATGAAAGAGGAACATGAAAAATAAGAAAAAACCAAAAAAAGAATCAAACAAGGAAAGAGGAAGAGAAGAGAGAAAAGGCATAAAGAACTGTACAAGCATGATCTTTTGAGAAAAGTTGGGCTTTGTAAAGGTCCCCACTCAGAATTGAAAAAAAAATTGATTATTTTTTTGAAGATACAAAAGACAGAGAAAACACCAACAAAAATATTTCAGCAAAACTCTGCTTCAATTTAGTGGAGATATTGAATCAGACTGACTACCAGTCATTAAAACACTAATTGGGCTAGCCATTTGAGATATATAAAACTCTTTATCTAACTACAAAGTTCTGAGAAACTATAAAACTGACTATCAACTACCCCAAAGTTGGCAGAATCTGAAATATTAGAACGCAAATTTATGAGCATAAAAATCATGTTAATACTGCATATTCTGGGTGCGAACATTTTTCAAAGATGTCATTGGACATGAAACTATGGTTATTGCTAAATCCAAAAACTTGCAAGAGAAGCCAATAGAGGCACAATTGAGCTTACAGAATGATTTAGGGTACATGCCGCCCAGACATTTTTTGCATAATATATTAGCCCTGGACATGTGTAGGTGGGAAAACAGAGCAGACTACGATTTCACAAGAACTGAAATGCCAAACCCAAATGCAGAACCTTGCAGACACTGGGGTTGCACATTATTATCTCACATGTGCATGGTTAATTGTGCTAGAGCAAAACTGTATTCACATACTCATGGCTGGCAGGGAGCTCCCGGCCCAAGATCATCTTCTTGATACAACATGCTGTCCAACATGCAGCACTGTTATCCAGGAGGATTGGGTGACCCAATGACCCCAGTACAAGAGTTTTGATTTGCTATCATGAGTAAAAATAGATCTAGCTGCTAGACTGCATCTCATGCAATTTGAATTGAAAACTGCACATATAATGTTGCCATCCCCCAATTATCCATCCTTCATATTCATGCATGTAATACTGCATGTATATATGCAGTGATGGCAACAACAGTGCATGACTCTAAAGATGCAAATCCTCCCCTGACAGAAACTCTAACCCTAATGCATGGGGTAAACTCAACAAAATATTTGTGCTTGAAACTTGAACCAAACTTCAGGGAATGGTGTGAGGATTTGCTCACTGGGGTTTTCAGTAAGGATTGCTCAGGAATTTTCAAACCCTGCAACTAATGGAACATGTTGATTATGACGTTATTGCAGTTTTGAAGGATTTGAGGATTTGTGGGTCTTCTTATCAATGCAAAGATTGGGTCAAATTGTCTGACTCTGAGGAATATGCCTATCAACCCTAGCTACTGCAATTGACAGAGTTACTATTATAGGAGAAACAAGTATCATGTAGTGGGCACCTAATCCACTTCTGCATTGAACCATGCTTTCCTTTCTCACAGCATTTCCTACACGCCTAGGGTAATGCCTTGCAAGGCCAGAGATACAGACAAAAAACAACAAACGGATCGAGACAATCGGGGCGAGGAATCATCAAAAGACAAGTTGGAATTTCTTCCGCACCTGGTGTGAGGACGTGGTGTTTTCGTTGAATGCTGCAGGATTGGGGGCGCGCTGGAACTCTTTGGATCACCAAAACCACGCTGGAACTATACTAAAAAAAAAAAAATTTAAAGCGAAATGAAGCGCAGCGCTAGGTGAAGCTGACGAGATATGAAATTACAACGGTCGCGAAATCGCTTCTACTACTACGAACCTTGGATGCATAGCAAAACTCCTCCATTCGATTCCATAACAATATAAAGCTCCCGCCACTACAACTTCCGTATAATGGACGGGATGGGTGCGATGATCGATCACATGGGTTGCAATGGGTGTCATTAAAATGCGAGGCGACGATATGAATCTCGCTCACACTGATGAGCTGACTGAAGAGATCCGTCCCTTGTAGAAGAAAGCTTGTGCACTGCAGTAACCCTAGACTCATGAGTAGCCCAGCGAGTTCCTTCTTTCTTTATTCTTTCCAGGCCATCTTTTCAAAGTTTTCCTTTGTAATTTCAGTCACCTGCCCAGCTGCCCGAAAAGAATTTCCCTTTAAACCCCAAATTTCAGGGGCCTCCACACGTAAACCCGTAATTGCTAACCAGTCAGCTCTTGCCAGTTACCTATTGGCCAGACTGAACCAGCAACCCACCACTGCACCAGTTGGCCTTTCTGTCCATAGGATGATGGATTGCGCTTTTTTCATCCGGTTCCTGACCCTGCATTGTACCAGAGCTCAATTTTTTTTGGCTATTCACATTATTGACATTTTTCTTTTGGCCATTTCCTTTCCAATCCTAACCTCCATTCTACCCTCTCACCTCTATTGAGCTACATCCTAGCCCTAACAAGCAATCCCCCTACTCACCCTACCTACCTACCTTCTATCTTGTCCTAGCTAAACCTTTACCTCTCAAAAAGAACCTATATCTTTTCCTAACTTTTTTTTTTAGCTTTTCATGGCAAAATTTTTACCTCTCAGCATATATATATATATAAACAAGATATTTATATTTATTTTATTAAACTTCTACCTTTTGACAAAACCTCTACAAGTACAAAGCCTAAGCCTATTTAGTAAATAACATAAACCACCTAGGCCTAGGAAGTAAGCTTGTAACCTATCTTATTAACTAGGTGAATAACGTAGGCCACCTAGGCCTAGTAGACTATAACCTCCATGTTACCTAAATACATGCATTTATTAATAGATACCCCCTACCTACCTAAACTAACCTACTTATATATGTAAATGATGTAAATAAATTCAAGTTAGTGTAATATGTTAAAAAATAATTCATAAAATTGATTACAATATGTTGGTCCAAAATCATGTTCATTACAATATGTTGTTCAAAAAAACCACCTTATTGGGTGTTAGTGCAATGGTTAAATACTTGACTTTTCAATGTGGAGGTGAGGAGTTCTAGACCCCACACTTGCAACCTAGCCTACCTTGGCTACTTAGGTGACCTAATTAGCTAGGTAGCTTAACTTGCAAAGTCTACTAGACCACCTAGCCTAATTTACTTGACTTAGCCTACGTGGCTTAGTCTAGCCTAGGTGGCTAAATTAAATGGCCTAACCTAAGCCTAGGACATAAGGTTGGTGGGTAAATAAATAAATTATTATTTGACATAATTAATTATTAGGTTTATTAATTAGGTAGGTAGGTAAGGTAGGGTAGGTAATTAATTAATTAATATTTTTATATGATTTAAATTTTTAAAAAAATAAATAATATATATTTTTGGCCATTATTCAAATTATATTAGTGACATGATGGTTCAATAAAAACAATCTAGTCAAAAAACCCAATCAAAAAAACCAACCAAAAAGACCTAGTCAAAACGATCAAGTTTAAAACAATTTATCCAAAATGGCACATTGGTTAAGTTGGACATGGAGGCAAAAAAACCATATAAAAGGTTTTCTTGATTGAAATTCCCAATCCAAAAGGCTAGGATTTCTTGTAGTAGGCACCTAACTACCATCAAGTTCTTTCTATTTCTTCTTGGACTAGGAACGCACCTAGTGGCCACCAAGTTTTTTTTTCATTACTACAAAATGTGGGTGCAATTCACTAGTTTTCATTCACTAAACCAATAAATTTACTACTTCTCGATTAAATCCCATTCACTGTAACCACTAAATTCATTCATAATCCAATGAAATCACTTAGCATACAAGAATGCATTTTGTTGTAATGTCTTTTCGTAATTGAACATAAGGGCACCTAGTGGCCACCGAATGTTTTTTTTTCTCATCCTTGATGAAAATGGCACTTGGTGGCGACAAAGTTCTTTGTTTTTCTCTTTTTGGATTAAGAAAGCACCTTGTAGCCACCAAGTTTTTTTTCTCTTCATAATCGAATGAAGAGGAATTTGGTGGCCATCAAGTGTTTTTATTTTTTGTCATTGACGATAATGGCACCTAACAGCCACCAAGTTCTTTTTTTTCTCTTTTTGGATTAAAAAGGTAGTTGGTGGCTTCCAAGTGTTGTGTTTTACTTGTCATCAATGAAAATTGCACTCGATGGCCACTAGGTGATATGTCTTATTTGTCATTGATGATAATTGCACTTGCTGGCTACTAGGTATGTTTCTTCCGTTTTATGGAATTTTAAGGCAACTAGTGGCTACTAGGTCCTTTTTGTCCTTAGGTTGACTAAAAAGGCATTTCATCACAAACTTCCTTATGCAAAATTCAATATGATGATAATGAATCATTATATTTATTTTATTTGTTAAGTTTTTTTCACATCATTATTATGTGTTTTTCACTTTATTATTCTATTGTTGAGAAAATGTTTGTTGAAAATATATAAACATAATGAACAATGGCTTTGACTTATTGATTGCATGATTACGATGAAGAAAATAATAATGATTTGCTATTTTACTAGAATTTTCATGACACAAATGTGAAATTTTACCATTCAAGGAGATTTTTAATTTATATCAATTTTAAAATAATTATGTTTATGTTGATAATATGATAGTAAAATATCATTTTAAGACTTGTTGAAATAACTAAAAAATGACATTTTATCCAAATAATGTTATATATCAGTTCCCATTATTTTTACATAATTATTTTTCCCTAAAAAGTCTGTGATGTTGGTGGCCACCAGGTGCTAGTTTTTTCCTTTTTGTTGATGAAAATGGTGACTAGACATGAACATCTAAACTAAATATTGTATATGTAAAAGGTGAGGTTTGAAAGGTTCTTACATTGTGGGTGAGTTTTTAACATGTTGTTTGGATTCAGCTAATCCTATAGGAAACATGAAAAACATTTGATAGTTAATGAATAAGAGAAATCAACAACTGAATGTAAGCAAACTCATAGAATTCTGTGAAAAATGATTTGAAATGAACAATTCTATGATGGCATGTGATGATAGATGATTTTCACATAGAATCTCATAGAATCATGCAAGATTTTAAATAACAATTGAGCGATGCAAAAATTTGTGAATTTTTCGAATTGAACTATGAGAAATGCTTAAAAATGGACGGCAATGAACATAATTTTGTAACATGAAAAGATTTCAAGTGCTAATTAAATCTATTGCATAGTTCAAAGTTGAAACATAAAAGAACTTTGAAATGTGCAATAGATTAATGTGAATCATCTTACAAGTCAAAAATGCAAGTAGGACAAAACAACAAATTGATGTTAATGATCTTATAGGTAAGTAAATTCATATTTTGTGAATCATCATGATTTAAAATATGGGTAGATGAACAAAAACTTTATCATTACAAAATTTGTCATTGATTCTCAATGACAAATCCTAATAAAGTTATAATATAAGAATTTATGATTTCCTATTATTTAAACATAAAATAATATTCTTGCAAGTTACGAAAACCTTTAAAACTATTAATATTGACATAATTGTTGAATATTAATATGATGATAAAAGATGAAAGCGTTGTCATAAAACAAGCACATCAATTTGATGAATCGTATCAAATGTTTTGTATGTTTTTTTTAACTCATTTTTTAGTCCTCCACATTGTTTCTTAATATGCAAATATTATGACATTGTACTTAGAATTTAACAATCATTTTTTTATTACAAAATTTATTATATATGGATGTCATTTTTATATGTACATTTTGTTTATTATTATTGTAGTGCCTTGGCATCTTTGACACTAATTATATTATTTGTAAAAAAAATTAATTTTCGGATTTTTTTTAAGAACAAAAAATGAAAAGACATAGACTCTTGAAATATTCAAGAATGACTAAATTCTTTGCATGAAATTTTTTTAATTCATGAATAATTCTACATTGAAAATGTGTGTTGAAGTTGTCAAGTTTGTACCACATGAATCAAAAGTACTTAAGAAATATTGAAAATATTATAAATATATTAATCATGCATTGTGCTATTTAAATCCCATGAATATTAATATGTTGTTATAACTAAAATGTTCTCTCAATGCACTATGATTTTAATTGAGTTAAATGCATGAAAAGATAAATGAATTTTTGTGATATTATTTAATTTTTACAAGACTTAGGAAAAAAGAAACTTGCAAAGAAGGTAGTTAAAAAAAGAAACTTGAAGAAAAAAAGTGATCATATTTGTGGGCAATACACCAATGATATTGGGTTCAAAAGGTTGTAAAGAACAATCCCTAGTCAATTTCCTTGACAATGGTTTAGGCAATCCAAAAAATCACTTGTAATGGAAATTTGCATTAATGTTGATGTTGTTCATGATAATCCAATTATTGGGAATGATGCCAACACAATTGCCACAACTCCACCTACACCTAGAAGTGGTGTACAGAGTGATGCCAACCCAATTGGCACAAAACTATATATACACTTGGTAGTGGAGTGCTAGAGGCGCTTCAAGCCTAAAGATGACACATAAAAGACTCTTTACCCAACTTAAGTACTGGAGTGACATATATGCCTGCCCAAATCATCAATGTCAAAAGTATTATATTGCCTACCCAAACACCAAATGCAAATTTCATTGAAATCAAAAGTACTAGGAAAAAAGAACTTGATGATGTTGTTGATACAACTCATCCAAGAAATAATATTGTAGGACATCCACGACAAAAGTAGTTTGATGATGTTGTTGGTACAAGTTGTCCAAAGAGGAATGCAACCTTTATACGTGGACATGTGGCAACCCCTAATAGAAAAAAAATAGGATTTTGTTGTCAATAGGAAGAGGAAGAAGATTGAAGATATTGTCAATGCTACAACTCAACTAGCTGCATATGTTGCCCATAAATATAGGGTAGTCTCTATGTGAAATACCCGTGTATAAGATTGATAGAAGTGTATTTAGATGCATGGACTAGGTGATCCATAAGGTTTGTATTTAGGTAGTGAATCTTGTAGTATGTATTAGCTACAAACTGCTCGTAAATTAGGCTAAAACATTAGGAGTGGGCTCAATTATAACTACTCCTAGTCCTTTCCATGTTGGAACTTATTGGTGCAATTTGTTTTTTTGATGGAATTTGAAAATGTGGTTCTCAAGTACTCTAGATGTTGTGTTGCAATCTTGGTTTATAGTTTGTAAACAACAATTCTCAAAATCATCATCCATATTCAATGTTAAAATAATTTGATGCATGTATGTCCTTACAAATATCTGCAAAGGTGTGGCCTTCAAATGAAGTGTTTGTATGTAAAAGTAATTAATGTAATAAATGTGTCGTGATGGTTAAGGAAAAACTCGTGTTTTATTTTGCCTTTTGATGTGTTTTTTTGGTCAAGTTATATATTAGATTGATCCTAACAAATGACTAATGGGTCGACGTTAACAATCTTATGTGGCATGCTTCTTATACATGCATTTCCATGGAAATCATATGGGAATATCACTTTGTCTTGGATAGTTTGATGGGTACATGTAGATGTTTATGATAAAAATTACAAGGGGCAAAACATGTGTGGTTATGAGTTTTGTGTTGTTCATAAAGGCTATGTGAGATCATTTTATTGTGCATGCACTTTTTGACACAAAGCTAGGAATTGAAATGACCAAACCTGTTTGATAGTTAAATGATAGAAACACTTAATAATTCATCAATATCTACACTTACTACATATAGGAGCTTTTGTCCATGCCAATTGCTAATAGAACATGGTTAGACCATGGTTGTTGAATTTTTCCCTTGATGAGTATAAAAACCCCTATGGATGGAAGTGAATGTGTCGTGACCTTAACTTTGGCTTATGACCAAAGCAAGGACTTACAAAGGTGCGGGCTAAGAGTGAAGCTCGGGAGTCACATTTCATGTTCCTAGGAGTGTAGGAAAATGTGAAGGAATAAACCTACACACTCCCAAGTGGGCTCCCATTTTGGGAATTAGAGTCCCAATGGATTTCCAAATTTTTCAGAAAAAGATTTCAAGGACCAAAACATTACTAGAAATCTTGTCATTTACAACTAGTCACTATGTAATTGGCATGCAACTAGTTGTTGTTTGCAACTATCTTGGTCATGTTTACAACTACAAATTTGGTATTGTATAATTTTTGGGCCATACTGTTATGTGTGCAACTAACATGCAACTAAATGTGAATAACATGGACACGTGTCATAAAAAGAATGGCCTAAATTTATACATATTTAAATACTATACGTAATATATTTACATAGGCTATATATAATAGTATTATGTACCTCTAGTACTAAGGTTAACCTCATGCTAACTTAGTCTAAACTAACCTAGGTTAAATAAACAAAAAAGTTAAAATAACCATGGCTAAATTAACTTAGGCTATAATAATTATGGTTACATTAAATTAAACTATATTAGTGTGGCTAAATTAAATTAAACTAAATTAAATTAGGCTAAAATTGACAATGGTTAAATTAAGTTAGGTTAAACTAATTATTGTTGAATTAAATTATGTTAAAGTAAGTTAAATTAAACCATGGTTTAAATATGTTTGACATTATTTTATTTTGGAATATTTTTCAAAAAGTTTACATTTGATTAAACAAAAAATTATTCAAAATCAATTAATATGATAATATTAAAATATTTTATTATAAATAATCATAATTATTAATTAAATTTTTATTATAATTATAGTGATAATCAATTATATATAATTAATCAATAGGTATTATATATATTTTTATTTATTTATTTATTTTTTTAATGTTAAAATAATAATGTAAATAGGCTACACTAATTAACCTACAAGTATATAAACATCCTAAGCAATTATTAATTAAACTAGATAATAATATTAAAATCACATTTTCATTAAGTATTCATAATTATTAAATATCCTATAATCACCTTTGAAGTGTAAAAGAAAAGGAGTAATGAAAAGCTAACAAGAAAAAAAATAAGAAAAATAAACTTTCCAAGTTATAAAACGTTTTGTTTTTTTTTCTTGGGACCCCTCCTACTTTCAAAGCTCATAACTTTCTTATTTCTTATTCATTTTAAACGATTTAAAGTGTTATAGGAGCGCCATCTGAAGTCCTACAAATCACATTCAAACTCTAATAGCAGAAAAACAACATAAAATGAACTTTCTAGGTGTTTAAGAACCGGCCTCAATAGTTTTTTTTTTTTGAGTTTTTTTGACCCCCTTTACTTTGAGGGGCCATAACTTTCTCATTTCTAATTTGTTTTCAACGATTCAACGATTTTTAGTGTGTTAGATGCACCAAGAGGAGGGCTTCAAGTTTTGTTTGGACACCAAAAGCAACAGAGCCCTCCCCTGACTGTTATACTTTAATATAGTAGTTGCATCTAATGTGCAACTAGGCTGGTTCATGAGGTTTGCAATGGAATGTTTTAACCCATATCTTTTGGCTTCCAATTATATTTGGTTCAATATATAACTAGGAGCAATAGTTATGTTGAAATCAAATATCAAATGCCATTGAGGATGAGTAAATGAAAAAAGCTTGACCTTTATGAAATGGTCAAACCTAAAAATAAAATTGGATTATTTTAAACCTATTTATATAACCTAAACCTAGTTATTTTTCAATCTAATTACATACCTAAGTAAATATATTTACTTAATAGGGTTTAATTATTATCTACCTACCTAGGCACTACATGTCAACATCTTATTAGCCATAGATTTCATTAATTAATATTTTTAAAATTAAAAATAGGTGGGTTTTGATTATGACATGTCACCATATAATTGGTGTTAAAAGATTGAACATGTGTGAAATAGTCAATGAACGTTCCATGGTGTGCCACGTGTCATCATCCTAATGGCAAAAACTTTAATGATTGAGATTAATCTAATGAATTTTTAATTTTGAAAACAAAAAAAAATTAAATAATGACACGTGTTCACAAGCTAGTTGTCTAATTTTTAAACATGTGTCATGTTTTCATTAGTTGCATGTAGTTGCAAAAAAGTTGCACATAAGGTGCAATTATATTGGATTGGTATGTATGTATGAACATGTATACTACCACCGTATATACATGTTGCATACATATTGTCGCATGTAACTGCATGTCATGTGCAAATTGTATTAGGCAACTGCACAAATTTGTAGTTGCATGTGTCGCATGCAACAAAATTTCAGTTGCAAATGACAATTGCAAAACCCAAAATTTCTAGTAATGAAACTCATTGGATTAAAACATTCCTTATACCATTAAAAAATTTCTTGAAATGTAAATGTTTAAAATGGGCCCTCATGACTCATTTGGATAGTTAAAACACAAGTTATGGCAAAAGAAGGGTTGGAAGTCAAATTGCCAATTTGATTTCTGGTCGCTAAAAGTCAAGAATCTCCCTAATTTACTTGTGTGCAAGTGGCATGCCACATACCGGGAAAGATCTAGACAAAATGACATTTGGGTGCAAGCCCCATGGCCAGGCATAGATAATACTATAAGGGGGAAGGTGGTGGTTTCCCCCAAGTTCGGGTTGTGGTGAATTTTGTGAATCTATGTATGCCTATGGTTCATATGTGCACTAAAAGTGCTATAACTATGCATTAACCAACTTTTTGTTTGGTTTGTGCAAGCCCGTGTGAATAGGTGACTCACTTGTCATTCTCCCTAATCCCTATCCTAAAGCTCTAACAAGCCCCTCTTACCCCCAAGTGCTACGAATTAGGGAGCGCATCCCAATTCCTTCTTCCGTTGTTTTCACCTTCAAACTCGCGTTTGAGTCTTACGAGGAGTTTGGGGGTGTGTCAAAATAAACTACACATTTTTGTAAACTATAACCAAATCAAAATGAATGAATGAAAGTAGGTTGCAACTAGGCTACGACATTTAAATTATAAAAACAATATTAATTTGGCCATAAGGTGCTGCATGTATAGAGGTTCACTGAAGTTTACAATGTGAAAAAAATTAACTATGACAAAGTATAATAAGGATTTAAAGAGAATTAAATCGCCAAGTTGGGTCTATAATTACCAAAAGACATTTCTATTCCATGGAGTCAAAGGGTTCTTAGGGGATCTCACTAAAGAATTTTGTTTATTTGAAATTCCAAAATGACAAATTGATCAAATCTAACTTGTACAACTTTGTGTGCACTAATCATAAGTCCCATTAACTAGTTAAGTTTGATCCATCACAAATGCAAATTAAACACCCTAATCAAAAGTTCACAAAAATGAACATGCCATTACACATAAGATTCCAATATTCAACAAGTGCAACAACCTGAGGTTTGCCATGCCCCTAATAATTTGCTATTAATGTTTCTACATGTCTAAGAAATAAAAAATTAGTTCCTCGAAAAGCTAAATATGAGCATCATTCAACTATTGTTTATTAACATGTTTACTCCAACAAAATCATCAAAATTTTCAGCCCAACACATGATCCATGTGCATAAAACTCCCTATACAAACAAAAGCTAAGCAATGTTTGATTACAATTTTGGTTATTAGAATACCATGCAAATTTGCTGGCTCTTTGCATTATTGTTCATAGGTGGAGTTCTTAATTGAAGTGTTGTCCACATGGAAGAATTTAAACACATAAATAGGCCCTTAATTTAGTTAGAAACTTCCAACAAACCTTTCAAAAACACATGAAATCCTTTTTAAAAATAGTAATTAATCAACCATAACGTACCTGGTTAATATAAGATTTTGAAGATTGTAGAAAAATTTGAAAAAAATAATGTCTAGAGATTGTAGCAACCTCCTAACAAACTTTGGAAACCCAAATTGTTGAAAATTTACCTTCTGGCATTGGAGGGCTTGGTTGTGGCTTTAATTTGCCATCTCCCAACACAAACCCAATGTTTTTCCACCACTTAGAATCAAATTTCTCACCACAATTAATGGGCCTATAGATTTTTAAAATTCGTAATAGGAACCCAAAGCACCAATGGTGGTATGTACACCACAAGGAACAATAAATATGTCCTTGTAGTGAAAGAACCAATTACACATAAGGCATGGGCTAATTGTTATTGATTCAAGTTGTATCGTTCATGTTAAATGATGTGGGATGGGTTTAGAGACAGAATCAATCAACTTATTGTCACTTTTGTTGACTTCACAACTTTGCAAACGTGAGACTTGCTTTCTGGCATCCTTCAAGATTTGCATCTTGGATGAAATTTTAGAATCAATAACATAGAACTTGGACATAAGTTCAAAATATTCCTTCTTTGCAAATGCCAATGATTATTTCTTTGATATAAGGCACTAGGCATGCTTAAGAACCGGACCTTTGTGCAATCAACCTCAAAATTAGGATGCGGATGTGCTCCAACATGTGTCTTAGTAAATTCAAGAAGTACCCCCCCCCCCCCTCTCCCTTCTTTTTATAAACCATTGTTTTTTACCTTCAAAACACTTTAAACAACATTTAATGTGGAATCCCCAACCATTTCAATGTTAGTCTTCATCCCATCCATGCAACCCATGGTAGTTTCCTAGTCTACTTGGCATTGTTCAACGTTAGTTGATGCAAGTTTGATGGTAGGAGAAATTAAGTTTTTCTCTACCATTAGTTCATCCGCTTTGTCTACAGTTGTGCAACCGTCACAACCTTTACATCCAAAATTTGTCCAACATTCCACATCTTTTTTGGTTTATTGATCAAAGACTGGGCATCACTAGTTTTAATCTTTTTCTTGAGTGGTCCATTGTCTTCACTTCTTGTGATTGTGCTCATGTCCACTATACTAATAGTCTTCTAACATGATAGTCCCTTTGAAACCATAGTTAGTACAATAGAATGTTCAAGCCTAGATTGGTTGTTAATGCCACTTTCTAACTGTGACCTAGTCCTATGGCCTCTTGCACCCATTGTTTGCACTTGTTATGCAAACCTAGCCCAATTCACCTTGAACTTTTTCCTTTCAGCCAACAAACCATAAACAAAACTGGCAAATATGGAATTGTTGGTGATTTTTGTCTTTTGATAAACAAGAAAATAGAGTTATTGGAATCTAGCAATCAACCTTGCATCACCACAACTTTCGTACTTGAAGCCATTTTGCCCTTTCTTCTTACCCCATAATGCTTAACATTTTGCGACTGAAGCATGAAAATCGTCAAGCTCCCTCTTGATATCTATCCCCTCATTACAAAGTTTATGTTTTGCTTCAAACCACTTTACATTCCTTTCAAATATCTTTTGAAACTTAACCATATTTCCCAATTCCTTTTCAGGTTAACTTTACTTACACTTCAACTTTTTACAATTGAATGCACAATTCATTCTCATAAATGTTATGCCCATTTACGTAGTTCTGGTAGACCTAGCAATTCCCTCACAAGGTTCCAAGTTACTTCACATGAACGCAATGCTACAACAAAAAAAGACTAATGAATTATGAATAGTTCCCAGAAACTACAATGCCCTTGTAGCTCAACAATTCTTCAAAGCTACTATAGAAAGTTGTTAAGATCTTGAAATAAGCTCTCAGTTGATATGATAAAACCTCACAAACACACTTGCGTTACTTCTTGCAAACCTTCCCAACAACTATAATGTCCTAACAACAAATCTTCAAAATTATTACAAATTTGTTAAGATCTTGAATTAAGCTCAGTTGACATGATAAAACCTCACAAACACACTTGCGTTACTTCTTGCAAACCTTCCCAACAACTATAATGTCCTAACAACAAATCTTCAAAATTATTACAAATTTGTTAAGATCTTGAATTAAGCTCAATTGACATGATAAAACCTCACAAATATACTCGCCCTACAAGTACTATAACAATTCCCAACAACATGAATAGTAAAAGTCACATGAACTACATGGACAATTCCTTGGAATTACAAGTTCTACAATGTCTTAGCTATAATAATGTTTCAAAACTATTATATCCTAAGATCTTGGAATAAGCTCAACATGACATAAGCTTAAAAATAGAAAGCATATTTACTAAAACAAAAAAGAAATAAAAGGAAGATGGATGAAAGGCAATGGGAAGTACCTCCCTAATTAGCAGTTGGTGTTTAAACTAAATAAATGAAAATGTGTAAACACACAATTTCCATTTCACCTACATGCATGATTACATGTGTATATTATTGGCTAACCCATGTTCATAACCATTATAATAAAAACTAAATGCAATTTAGGGTTAAGGTGAAAAAATAATTGACATTATACATGATTACTTATTACATGCACTTCACCTTCATATTATTGACATTTGAAGGAATGGCCCCATGTCCCCTTTTCCAAATCAATAAAGGGGTTATTAAATGTCAAGTCCCCCTTGATATAAGTAATACACATGACCTAATATTCCCCAAGTTCCTAAAATACTAGCCTTAAATCAAATTGAAAAGACCCCATTAGTAATAGATTGATGAATGGGGTAATATTAACATTCTCCAAGTACTAGATATGGGGTGAAGCTTAAAGGACCCCTATATTAATCAAAATAATTATCAACTTGGGGTATTAAGGACCCTTGAAATAGAAATAGCTTCATTCACACTTAGTTCCATGCTAGCCCTTTCAGGCTTAATCTATCCAACATCTTAATACCCAATGCAACATCCAAATATGGACACTTGACATGACTTAGTTATGGATGAATATCAACATGGCCTTAAACCCTAAACCTTAAACCCTTACCTTAGTAACCCACTTTATTTAAGATATAGGTAAATAAGTAAGAAAAATATGTGATGATTACGTCAATAGATGGTTTATGCATCCAAGTATAAAGGGCTCATAATTTAATGCCTACCTATTAACAACCCATTTGCCAACTTTTAATAGATAAATAATTAAAAGAGCAAATTAGCTAACCACCATGGTTAGCTAAAATTAACCTTGGTTCTAGTCACTTTCTTTTTTCAAAACATATTATTTCAAACCAGTGAAAATAAGAAATGTCTCATGAAATTCCCAAAAAATCAACTCATGGTTCGGGGTAACAACAGACTATGTATATACTTGCTGAACAATTCCTCAAAATGTGGGACCACATGAAAATTTACATCGTTGGAGTTGCGCAGGCTCTCCAGGACAGGCAGAGCCAACAAACCAATCTTACTAAATTAGAATAACTTACAGATCCTCAACATGTGGGACCAAATGAAAATTTACATCATCAGTTTTGTAGTCTCTCCGGGACAAGTAGAGCCAACAAACCAATCTTATGAAATCAGACCGATCTTACAAACTTAGACCAATCTTATGAAATCAGGCTAGCCTTACAAACTTAGACCAATCTTATGAAATCAGACCCATCTTACAACCTTGGACCAATCTTATGAAATCAGACCAACCTTACAAACTTGGACCAATCTTATGAAATCAGACCAATCTTACAAACTTAGACCAATCTCATGAAATCAGACCAATCCTATGAACTTAGACCAACCTTCTGAGATCAGAACAATCTTACAAACTTAGACCAACCTTATGAAATCAGACAGATTTTAGGAAATCAGGCATGTTGAAGGACAGACACTATTTCTCTTTGCTTCTTCTTTGGCAAAGATTGTGAAAAAAAATTGCATTTTGGGAATTCGAAATGGGAATTTGGAACAAAAGATATACCTATAGGTATAAGTAGTCTAAGGCAGATCATGTAAATCTCAAAAGAAAAATATAAGAAAAGATATGGTGGTAGTCTTCGGCTAACCTTTTCTATAGGTGAGATTGTTATGGTTGTTTCCCACCATTATAAAATTGTTTCATGATTTCCTTCACTTATTATATCACAACAATGTTTTTGATGTCGCAACCCCACTTTGAGGCAAGTGCGAGGATGAAACTCACACTCCCAAAAGTGGGAACTTGGAGTCCTTTGGGACTCCCAAAAACTCAGAGCTTAATTGTAAAGGTCAAAACACCTCGCATTGAGGTGTTGTTTATACCGTTGAAAAGGACTTGAAGTGTAAATGTCCAAAATGGCCTTGCATGAGCCATTTGGACATTTGCATCACAAGTTCTGGTCGAAAGAAGGGCCGAGAGTCAAACTGGCAATTTGACTTGCCAATTTGACTCCCGACCATTAAAAATCGGGAATCGAACCGACCTTGATATGTGCAGGTGGAGTGTGACACACCATTGGAAAGCTCTTGAGGAGAGCTACAAGTTTGCTTTAGACCTCATCCCAATTGGAGGTCTAAGTTGGGAGTTATGAGCTCTCAAAGTCCTGGGAGTCCAAACCGGGACAATTTCAGGACTCCTCCTTGGGAGTCTCGAGACAAAAAGCCATTCAGATGTAGGTCTTGTGGGAAAATGCAGAGAAACCTATATGGGGGAAGGTGGTGGCTTCTCCCGAGTCTGGGCCGTGGTGAGTCAAGTGAGTCCGTGTTGCCTGGGTTTGTCCCAACACATAGAGTGCTTCCGAATGTGAACTAACCAACTTGTTGGTTGGTTTTTGATGTAAGACCGAGTAACTAAATATGTTGTCCCTCTTCCTAATCTAGTCCCAAAACTTTTAGCACGCCCCTCTCACCCCCTTTACTATTAGAAGTTGGGAGCGGCACCAAGTTCCAACTACTTTTGTTTTTAAACATAATTGGACCATTTTTGGGTTTAACAAGGAACTTGGGGGCGTGTCATTTGAAGCAATACCCCCCCACAAATTTTCTCTTATTTCATCCACATGTACATGACGTTCCATGACTTTCTAAACCATGCACCCAGTGGCCCCAATGGTCTTGGCAATGTGCTATTGACATGTATTAATAGCATGGACACCACTTCTCTTACTCATATATTTTTGAACAAGGAATTTTGACATTACCTTGTAGAAGTTAACGTGACATATGTTTCATGCATACTACCTAAAGCTTGTAAAGCCTAATATGATCCCTTGTTATAAATAATGTACTTAGGTAAAAATTCTTTAAAACTTGCATGTTCCACAATCTTTTATACAATGTCTTTTTTTTCCTTCATTATCAAGTTGTTTTAAAATAGTATCTAGCTCAACCATGAATTTGTTGGCAATTATAGAACATTTTCTCCATTTACGCAACCCACATCCAAAGGAAATACCTAAAGTACCGCACACAACATTTGGGTCTTGATCCACATCAATTACATTGTCCTATGTAATTGGTTCGTATGCATCTTATTGTTGTGCTCTTGAAGCTTGTAGGTGTTTTATATTTCTTTGTAGCCTAATCATTAATCAATAATAGGTCAAAACCAAGTGCAACACATATATGCCTATTCAACATGTTGACAAATACTTATAAAAACAAAGGACTAGTAAGAGACAAGATATCCTTATGCTAAATGCAACCTTAAGGTTCTTTTGATCATAACATACTTAATAAATAGGGGTTTAGTCATCAACAAAAGTAATATGTATATGTATTACATATAAAATCAAAATTCAAACCTTGATAACATTATGCATATTTCTTTATAGTATAACCCTAATATGGTATTTGATGGAATGTAGATGGGAGACAAGATCATGGCTTCAAGATGATATTAGAGATAACATCCCATGCCACAAGGTAGTTGTATTTAGCCAAAAAATTTAACTTACCATTGATTAACATTTATGTTATAAATCCCATTGGGTAATGCACACAAGCAGGTTTCAAAGTCCAACCATGCCAATGTAATCATATTGATTAAAAAAAAATCTAAGCAATGGACATATAAATCATACAATGGTTACATTCCTTAGGCCCTAAGGTATGGCCACTCCATTATTGTTCAAGCTTAGATTGTCAAGGAGACTACCCAAACTTATAGAGGGCCAACATCCTAGTCAATTTTTACTTTAGATCCCAAAAAATTGAAATGAAGTAAAAATTAATAGGAAAAACACCATTTACCTCTCTTGGGTAGCAAATGCTTTTGCATTTGTTTGTGCTACCATCTTTCTTTTATTTTCTACCACCTTTTTCCCCTCAACAACAAACAACCTTTTTAACTTGGTCTTATTATTGCCCATTTGCAGGGAAATGTGAAAACAATAAAACTAAAACACCTTCAAATTTCACCAACCAAATTATCTTGCATCATGTTCCAACAAACCATGTTCAGAACAAATGTTACAATGTGCAGACATTGATTTGCACAAAAGTTTGTTCCACTACCTTCCCATGTTCACAAACTCGAAATACAACCACATATGGCCCCTTTCCTTTGTAGAATGTAACAATAATCCATACATGTAATGGAGACACATGTCATACCTTCTTAATCTGACACTAACATGAGCATTGCATTAAGAAATCCCACACAACCTTTTTTGTATATAATCACAACCCAAATGAAAGTCCATTTCTAAGTTCAAACTTGGTAACAAAAAAAAAACCTTTTGTTAGAGTGTCTATTGCAACATTTGAATAATTCTTCCAAATTTCAAGGGGCCACCCCTTCTAGTGCTCTGGACCATTAGTGTTCTTGATCATGGGTGAAATTAGTGTGTCTTCGTCAATAACTTACATCATAAAACGAAAATTATGTGAGTGAAAACTCTCTAAACGAATTCATTATGAGCTTTTCAATGAAGAAAAAGTGACACCCATGACCAAGCCACTTAGAAGCACAATACCTTAAACCTACACCAAGTTTGCAAGGGTCACATGCACGCTTCTCTTCAAGTTGTCCATTTACGATCTAGATCAAACATAGCTTCATCGCAATACAATGAGTGGTCTAGATAACCTAATCTTGTCGATTCCCAATGAATCCACAAAATTTGGTAGTCTAGATGTCTAGATCTGCACCTAAACAAGTTTCAAAAGTGTAAATGAAAAATAAGAACACATCTTAATACAACAACATACTTGACCATATTAGTTTAATTTGCGTACTTGTGAAAATTGATGTCTACTCAAAATATGAAATTGTTGAAATCAAGATTCTAACTTATCGAACACCTTTGGCCTTCCTTTAGCATCCCAAAATGATTTTTGTCATACAATTTGGACTTGAAAAAATACCAAAAAAGTGTCCCAAATTTTCATAATTTTTTAGGGTGTTGGGGATGATTTTAGCTATGAAAACAAATTTGATTAACAAAAAAAATTACATTAGAGTGTTCTCCACATTAACATTAAGGTGCTTGAAAAAAAAAAAAAGATTTGCAAAAGAATTTCAAATACTTTCAAGTATTTGAAAACTACTTGTCAAATTGCTAGAAATGGGAAGGTCTAATTCAAGTACTTGCAAGTACTTTAAGAAAAATGATTTTATGAATGTAATGTTTGAATTCAAAGACAACATTAGTTAACAAACAATGTACTACAAAACATTTACAATATCCCCATAAAGTGATCTACTTAATGTATGTTTTATTCAAAGACCCCAATGTTCACATTCTTACACTACTTTTTGTGTATACTTTATCTTGCTTTCACTGAGTAGTGACATTTGACGTGTTTGCTCCAACAAATTCTAATGTTTACTTCGTGATTATAACTAGAGAACTTGATTGCCATACTTTATGTAAATGATTTGATTATCTCAATTCTACCAAAGAAAATATTGATTAGCTAAAGATGTAACTAGCAAACAAGTTTAAAATGATAGATTTGGGGCAACTTAGATGTTATCTAGGCATTAATTTAAATTTCACCAAAGAGGGAACGTTTTTATTTCAAAAACTATACATAGAAAACATGGTTCAAACTTTTGGAATAATAAATTTAATTTGAGCAAAAGGCCAATTGTAGAGGGTAGCCTTAAACTTGTAGCAAATATGAACAAACAAAAGGTTACTTATAGGAAGATGGTAGGCAAATTGATATACTTAGTAAACATTGGACGGAATATCATCTTTTTTAATTTTAATAAAATTAGTCAAATTTTAATCAAACCCCAACTATTTCATCTTAATGTGGTTAAACAGATCTAAACAAATATTTGAAAGTTATTACAAATCATGAAATTCTTTGTATGAAAGGGAGTAATATAAATCTTGAAGCTTTTGTGAATACTAAGTTGGTGGTTGATGCAAAATATAGATGGTGTACAAGTGATTATACAAAATAAAAAATAATGTCCTTTGCAACCAAGAAATCAATGATTAAATGTTTTAAACAACTATATAATTAACTATAGTCACCGGATATTAATTCAAATCTTATGTGAAAAAGATTGTAGTCATATATTGGTGGTGCATTTGACTAGTAAATGATGACGTGATAATAAGAAGACTGACATCATTTTTTCATTGCAACTTTTCATCCATATGGCATCCATGATTGATGACAAAGTAACGTGGATGTCCAAAATATCATGTGAAAACGTGACTAGGATTACATCATTTAAGGATTACATTTCATTTATGTATTAGCCATAAGGTTTTTCTATTTATAAATCATGTGTTTGAATTTATTTTTTCCAAATAATGGTCTTTAAAATGTTATTCAATAACAAAATTCAAACAATGTTTTTTCTAAACCAAATTTACATTTTAAAAATTATATAATTGTGTACATTATTGAAGGAAATTTGTGAATAATTTTTCAATTTTTTCATTTGAATTTTTTTCAATAAAATATGAATGATTCGATTTAGTGTTTTGTGTTATGTTTAAATGAAGTGTGGTCCAGATAGAATAAACACTAGATTATTTACAAGTGGAGTGGCTTGGTGGTGAAAAAATTGAATTCAATCCTTGGGGTCCAAAGATCAAATTTCATAAATGACATTAATTGTGGTCAACATTGGAATATTGATCAAGAATATTCCGTACCTACCTTAACTACCTAATTAAAAAGTTGCCTAATGTCGCAACCCTAACTTGGCCAAGTGTGGGGGTGAAGCCTAACACTTGGAAAAGTTGAGGAATTTGGAGTCCTCTAGGACTCCTGAATGTTCAGAGCTCAATAGCAAGGGGCAAAACACCTCGCATTGGGGTGTTCTTGGTGTCATTGGAAAGGTCTTGAAACGTAGATATCGAAAATGCCCTCGCATTGTCAATTCGGACATCTTCAGCCCAAGTTATGGGCAAAAGAAGGGCCGGGAGTCAAATTGGCAATTTGACTCCCGACCACTAAAAGTCGGGAATCGACCTCTTCCCGACATCCGATTTGAGTGTGCAACATGGCGTTGGAAAGATCTTCACGAGGGCTATAACTTCGGTTTAGACCTCATTGCGATCGGACTCTACAGTCAGAAGTTATGGTGGTTCAAAGTTCTGGGAGTCCCGCCGGGACAATTTCGGGACTCCATTTCGGGAGTCTTGGGAATTTGTGCCATTTGGATGTAGTTTCCATGGCGAGCTGCAGAGAATACTATAGGGGAGTAAGGTGGTGGCTTACCCCTGAGTCCGGGCCGTGGTGAATCTTGTGTGTCCAAGTGCTCGTGGCAAGTCCCAACACCAAAGGGTGTCCCGAATGCTAAACTAACTTTCCGTGGTTGGCCTTTTGGATGTAGATTCAAGCTTGATCTTCTAGTCCCTCTTCCTAGTCTAATCCCGGGGCTCCCAACTCGACCCTATACCCCTTTCTAGAGTTGGAAGCCAGGAGCGTGCCCTTAGTCTCAACTTTCTGCAACTTGACATTTGGTGAACCCTCAAGTGGGTTCACCCCGGGACCAAGGAGCGCATCACTTAAGCAAACTTAAGTAGGTGGATCAAGTGGTTTACTTAACCATGTAAATTAAGTTCTTAACTTAATTCAAGTGGCGATATGTATCAACAATTGATAAGTTGAAAAACAATGAGATTACAAATAATTGAAATAAAAATTTATTTTATTATTTATATTATATAAAATAAATCTATATTAATAAATATTATATATAAATAAAAATGTTCTTTAAGTTTTTGGGTCAATTTATATAATAATAATAATAATAAATGACTAAACTATCATTAATGATTTCACATATGTCTTTTATGATTGATGAATTATATTTGTCACATCATTGTGCCACATCATATCTTAAATGACTATTATTCTGAACAATTTGTCCATAATGACTTTAAGACTATTATTTATTTTTATCCTTTATGATTAGAGTACTAATTGTAAGCTCTGTCATATATTTAAAGATTTCTACTAGTGATATTATCAAAATTGAAAACTCAGTAATGTCATAGTGTGGGAAGAAACCACATTTGATGGCATTCTTTTCAATTGAGATATAATATTGTACATTAATGGAAGGTTTCTAAGAGGTCATTTAACTAAGGAAACTCTTAAGGGAAATTAAACATGCATAATTTTATCCACCAATGTGAGCAACATCAAAATGGATAAAAATCCAATCTTTCATGTTTGAAGCAAAACACATCAAATGTCATCACAACCACATCATGTGTGAAAAATTGACATTAGAAAAAATTAAAATAATAGATTGAAAATAACTAATATCATGCAAACATTCTTTACAATAACATTAGTGAAAGCAAAATTTGAAGGTTTGCATTAATTCAATGAGTAATTTCAACATGATTTGTTTTAACATAAAAAAAATGTTGAAAAACATTTTCTTCAATTTACAAGAGTGGTGCATGATATGTAAATTGGCAAACCTCATCTTACCATAGTAATTAAATATTTTTTGCATAAATTAAATTGTTTTTCAATTAATTCAAGTGCAGAGATTTAAGATTCGAATAGTGTAAACATACTACACTATTTGGTAACCTTGAAGAGAATTTGTTTATTATTTTATATAAACATTATTTGCCACAAAATTAAAAACCAAATGCCAAAGTTAAGATTTAAATTCAAATTAATTATTTGATAATTTGTTGCCGAAATTGTTTAGGTTACTACGGTAGTATAGTTGTTTATAGTTAAATGACAACTTCCCCTTACTAAGGATTGATGTGATGGCACCCTTCATGTTGATTGGACTATAATTAAAAAAAGGTGACACTTTGTACATAAGAAATGACATGTAAAATGTCCCCACACGGGCTCAAGGCAGATTTAAACCCTAAATTCTGGGGAAGACCCCACGCCTATCTGATTCGATGTGCAAAAAAGTATAAGGTAAGGAACAATTTTGGGGCTCTTCCTTGGTTTAAGGACCTAGTTGAGGGCGATAGCCCCAGTGGAAGGTCCTGAAATGGGGACGTTCTAAAGAGTGCATGGCATCGCTGAGACCAATTCTGGAGAACCAGTCAGCTCGAGCCAATTACGGGACATAATCAGCTTTAGAGGCCTAGTAGGGAGATGATGGCGCTCCTTCTTACTTTTTTTTTGGTTTCACTGCTCATTTCTTTTCTTCATGTGGATGAAATGTACCTTTTCCATCCACATACTTGGAAGGTTATGGATGTAAAGTAAAGTAGAAACTCCCAATAGGCAGTTGGATTACAGGAAAATTTAAACTCCAGTGTGAATATCCAATGAGAAAAAGACACGTCATCAAAATGGCCCCTAAAGCTGGTTATGGTGTCGTATTCAGCAGGTACTTTGTTAGGCTTTTTCCGAGGTGGGAGCGGTAGCCATCTGCTGGTTCCACTTATAATTCTGCCGGGTCCACTTATATTTCTGCCAGTTCCACTTCCGCTACGAATCACTAAGTGGGCAACACTTGCTGGTTCCACCACATAACTCTCTGCAAGTTCTACTCATCAAGAGTGCTGAAGACACGTTAGGGAAGTTCCACCTTCTAATACAGCCAGTTCCACTCATGATACAATTCTACCTGGGGAACATGTGCTAGCTAGATCCACATTTTTTTGTTCTCCCAGTTCCACTTATGGTCGGAACTGTCACGTTGGCACTGGAACAAGCCTGGTAGAGACTGGTACCACTTAATGGTCTGTGGCTGGAGTGAATTAGCACCCACCAATGCACCAGTTGAGGATGAACCCGTTCAGCCCGTTTTGCGGATGAACATCCTCCCTGCCCGATGTGATTTTTTTTTTTCACCTCTTCTCTGCCCCTCCTACCGCCCCCCTCCTACCTCCCCCCTCCTACCCTAAACCTACCTCCCCCTCCTACCTACCACCTACGAACCCCACCCCCCCTCACTCCATCACCAGAGCTCGACTTGTGGAGCGGAAGCTCGAGCTGTGGAGCTGGAGCAGAAGCTCGAGCGCCCACGAGACCCACACCCCCACAATCAGGTAAGATGTTTACTTTTTTTTGTTTTTTTTTTGTGTTTCTTTTGTTTGAACAGGCAAGCAAGCTCCGGAAGCTTCTTGATGCAACGTAGCAAGCTTTGAGCTCCGGAGAGCTCCGGAGCTTGCTGCTCGGCCAGCAAGCTCCGAGCTCTAGAGCTCCGAGCTCCGAGAGAGCTCCGAGAGAGCTCTGATCTCTAAGAGAGCTCCAGAGCTCCGAGAGAGCTCCAGAGCTTGCTGCTTGGCCAGCAAGCTCCGGAGCTTGTTGCTCGGCCAACAAGCTGAGCTTGCTGCTTGGGTAGCAAGCTCTGAGCTCCGGAGAGCTCCGGAGCTTACTGCTCGGCCAGCAAGCTCCGAGCTCCGAGAGAGCTCCGAGAGAACTCCGATCTTTGAAAGAGCTCCAGAGCTCCGAGAGAGCTCCAGAGCTTGCTGCTCGGGCAGCAAGCTCTGAGCTCCGGAGCTTGCTGCTCGGCCAGCAAGCTCCAAGCTCCAGAGCTCCGAGAGAGCTCCGAGAGAGCTCCAGAGCTTGCTGCTCGGTCAGCAAGCTCCGAGCTCCAGAGCTCCGAGCTCTGAGAGAGCTCCGAGAGAACTCCGATCTCTGCAAGAGCTCCAGAGCTCCGAGAGAGCTCCAGAACTTGGTGCTCGGCCGGCAAGCTTCGGAGCTTGTTGCTCGGCCAGCAGGCTGAGCTTGCTACTCGGGCAGCAAGCTTTGAGCTCCGGAGAGCTCCGGAGCTTGTTGCTCGGCCAGCAAGCTCCGAGCTCCAGAGCTCTGAGCTCCGAGAGAGCTCCGAGAGAGCTTCGATCTCTGAGAGAGCTCCAAAGCTTCCTGCTCGGGCAGCAAGCTCCGGAGCTTATTGCTCGGCCAGCAAGCTCCGAGGTTCGAGCTCCGGAGAGCTCCGGAGCTTGTTGCTCGGCCAGCAAGCTCCGAGGTCCGAGCTCCGGAGAGCTTCGGAGCTTGTTGCTCGGCCAGCAAGCTCCGAGCTCCGGAGAGCTCCTGAGCTTGCTGCTCGGCCAGCAAGCTCCGAGCTCCGGAGTTCCAGAGCTCCGAGCTCCGGAGAGCTCCTGAGCTTGCTGCTCGGCCAGCAAGCTCCGAGCTCCGGAGTTCCAGAGCTCCGAGCTCCGAGAGAGCTCCGAGAGAGTTCCGAGAGAGCTCTGAGCTCCGAGAGAGCTTCGAGAGAGCTCCAGAGAGCTCCGGAGGTTGCCCGGAGGTTGCTTTTGCTGCAACGCAGCAAGCCCTGGAGTTCAGGAGAAGCTCCGAAAGCTCCGAAAGCTCCTTGTTGCAACGCTACAAGCTCCGAAGCTTCTCGGGAGCTCCGGAGCTTGCTTTTGCTGCAATGCAGAAAGGTCCGGAGTTCCGGAGAAGCTCCTTGCTGTAACGCAGCAAGCCCCGGAGCTCCGAAGAAGCTCCGAAAGGTCCTTACTGCAACGCAGCAAGCTCCAGAGCTTTTCCGGTGCTTGCTTTTGTTGCAACGCAGAAAGTTCCGGAGAAGCTTTGGAAGCTCCTTGTTGCAACGTAGCAAGCTCCGGAGCTTCGGAGAATCTCCGGAAGCTCCTTGCTGGAATGTTGGGGTTTCATTGCAATACCTACATCCGTATTTACCTTTACAAACTGGAATTTTGGGGCATGATTGCAATACCTGCACTTGTACTTACTTTTACCAACTGGGATTTTGGGGCATGATTGCAATACCTGCACTTGTACTTACTTTTACCAACTGGGATTTTGGGGCATGATTGCAATACCTGCACTTGTACTTACTTTTACCAACTGGGATTTTGGGGCATGATTGCAATACCTGCACTTGTACTTACTTTTACCAACTGGGATTTTGGGGCCTACTTACAATACTTGCATCCAACATTAATATTATCATTATCCTTGTGTTTTTGCATTTCACACTTTTTGTGCTTATTACTTGGAAACAATAATAACCTTTGTGCCATATTAGACGTCATGTGTGTGTTCAATACATGATGTTCAAAGAATTTGGGGTATGATTTCCTCCATACAAAATATTAAACTATAGGAACTATGGAACATATGGAAACAAAGGGAATTCAAATTATGATATAGATATAAACAAATGAAAAGATCAAAAACCAATACAATGAGCAAAATTTAGAGTATAAACCTTAGGTTCTGAAATATATGAACCAAAAGCTTATACATTAAACAATAAAGCATAACCCTCAAAATGCAAATGATATTTTGCCATAAGCCTTATTACAACCCTAATTATACAAACCTTAACAAAAAAAAGTCTTGGTGATATATGTCTTAAACCCAAAAAACTATACAAACTATACAAACTATATAATGCAAAATACGTTAATCTTTAAAAACAATCAAATAATTTTCATACAAAACCAAAAGAGAAGATATGTTTGTTACCTTTGTGTGATCTCTCCAACTTATTTCCACCCTTTTTGAAGAAGATATAGAATGCAATTGTATTATTTCACATATGTGTAAACCTTAAAATTTCCCCCCCAAATTTAGCCTACTTTAGACTAATTGCTATACATTTGTGAAAAACTTATTAATTAATTTATGTGTTTCAACCCTAAACCTAATGGTTAAGTTAGTAGGGTATATAATTAATAGAGTAGCTAGGTTAATAAGGTAGGTGGTTAGTACAATAGCTAGGTTAGTAGGATAACTAATTACTAGGGTAGTTGTGTCAGTAGGGGATAATAAATAAGGCACCAAGGTTGGTGCAATATTTATGAGGGTGGGAAAGTGAGCAAGGTAGCTATTCTGAATGACTCCAAATGCAGGTATTGCATTTAGGATGGGATCTTCATATAAAGAACCCTAAACCCCGCATGGGTATTTTTGGAGTGACTTTAAATGCAGGTATTGTATTTAGGGTAAGATCTTCATATAAAGAACGTTTAAGCTTTACATGCATCCTTTCAGAGTGACCCAAAGTGCAGGTATTGCATTTAGGGTTGGGTTATTTCAAAGTGACTTTGCATATGCATATTGTGTTTAGGGCTAGGTCTTCACTTAAGGGTATCCAAACCATTTAGATGGGTTTTTTTGAAACATGAGTATTACATTTAAGTTTGTTTTTTCATTTCAACTTGAAATACCCAAACTTATACTTACCTTTACCAATTAGAATTTTAGGGTTTCGTTGCAATACCTACACCCGTACTTACTTTTACCAACTAGAATTTTGGGGCATAATTTCAATATTTGCATTTATACTTACTTTCACCAAACCTGAACAAAAAAATCTTAGTGATATATGCCCTAAACCTAAAAAATTATACAAGCTATACAAATCATATAATGCAAAATAAAAAAGTTTGAAAGAACATAGGAAAAAATTTAAAAACCAACATTCAAAGGTTTTAAACTATAAATATTTATTAACTGAAAGAAAATACGTTAATCTTTAAAAATAATCAAATAATTTTCATATAAAACCAAAAGAAAAGATATGTCTTTTATCTCTGTGTGATCTTTCCAACTTAATTTTTCCACTCTTTTTGAAGAAGATATAAAATACAATTGTATTAATCCACATATGTGTAAACCCTAAAATTTTCCCCCCAAATTTAACCTACTTTAGATTAATTACTATACATTCATGAAAAACTTATTAATTAATTTGTGTCTCAACCCTAAACCTAATGGTTAAGTTAGTAGGGTATGCAATTAATAGAGTAGCTAGGTTAGTAGGGTAGGTGGTTAGTACAGTAGCTAAGTTAGTAGGGTAGGTGGTTAGTACAGTAGCTAGGTCAGTAGGATAACTAGTTATTAGGGTAGCTGTGTCAGTAGGTTGGTGCGATACTTATGACGGTAGGAAAGTGAGCAGGGTAGGTATGTGTGAGGTCAGGTCCAGGAAAAACGGCCAGGAACCAAAAAAAAAAGAAAAGTACAGTGGTCAGCAGCAAAAAGAAATCGACTGTGATGAGCCCCATCCGGCGCCAAATGAAAAAACGCAACCCATCCGGTGGACAGAACGGCCAACTGGTGCATTGGTGGGTGCTAATTCACTCTGGCCATGGTCTGTCGCCTTGGCACTGGAACAAGCCTCTGGTAGAGCCTGTTACCACTTAGCGGAAAGTCACGTTGGTTCCAACCGGGCTTGGCTTGTTGTTAGGTGGAACAGTCTGAAAGGAATCCCTTCCGGGTCCGTATTTGCAACTGCCTACTTACGTACCTGGGTACGTATTTCTTCGTAGAAATACGTATACCCTAAAAGTTCCCTGTACCTGTTCTATACCCTAAAATTGCTTCCCTTTTCTTCCATCCAACCAAGCCTACCACAGGACCACGACGACGACGACGCTGCCTCCCTTGTTGCGGAGTTGCGATGGTGTGAGAGCCTGCTTGCTGCTGGCTCCACTGCCCTCGCGCTTTGCCTTTTGGTTCCGTTTTGCTTTTTTCTTTCTTGCCCTCCAACTACCGCAGCTGCATCTTTGTCGATTTGTGCTCCGGTGCCACCCCTGTAGTCTACTGTTTTTGGCCGGCATTCATTAGTTTCGTGCAGGCGCAGGTGGGGGTGGGTAGCGCTCCTCCTCCTCGCATTCTCCGGGGGTTTTTGTCAAATAAAAATTGGGGCTATGGGGGGAGCTGTGAGTTACGCTGCAGCGGCGCTCCAGCCCTCGCTGGCGGACGCGAAGGAGGAGAGGGACAACAAGGGCGTGGATTCTGTTGACTGGCTCAACTTGCCGTGCCCCGTGAAGTATGAGGAGATTCAACGTGAAAATATCAGTAAGATCCGATTTCTCTCCCCCTACTTTCCTCCCCTTCTTCTGGTGGCATGCAAGGGAGAGCGGCATGGCCTGATTTGAAGATGAGTGTTGTGGGTGCGTGTGTGCGCGTGCGTTTTTTTTCTTTTTTCTTTGTAAAGCTCCAGTTGCATGTGTGAGCTTAACCCTCGGATGAGATGGCGTTTCATGTCTGGCACGCTGCCGAAAATGAGGGAACCTTTTATGACGAAGGGACGAATTTTCGGCAAGGAAGTGTATGTATTCCTTTTGATATGCATTGATTATAGCCGCAAGGTTACACATTTGTTCCTTAGGAGTTCGTGGAACTGAGCACACCAGAGCATCCACGTCCTTGAAACATTTTCACAAGAATGCTGCTCACCTGCATGCACCCTCTCTAGTCTTTAAATCCAAGATTTGCTGAAATTGTAGATTGTCTGAGACTACTTCTTCATGTGTGTATTAAGTGAAGTAAACCCTTTTGCTCGTCTGGTGTGGACCTGTGCAGGAGTCATTCACTAGATTCCTCTTGCAAGTTGGCCATCTGTGTCCTTGATACTGTATTATGTAGCCTACTAGGAATATTCCAAGCTTTCATCCCATGAAAAAGAATTTGGAATAGGATCTTGTGATTGTTGTATATCGCCTTAAACCCTCAGAGAGTCAACACAATGTCCTTGAATGCACATGAATGTTCAGGTGTAGTATGAGGAGATTGAGCTTTTCCATGCTCAATTTCAGTGTGAAACTGGCTACTTTCCATGGATCTCCACATTCAATGATGGATATTAGCAATATTCTTTTTAGGGTTTAAGAATCAAATCACTTGTGAGTCAGCAGGTGACAGTGAAGTTGAGTTCTTGTATGTCTTTTGAAAACCCCTACTTTGAGAAGGGATTTTGTCCAGACATAAGAGCAGTGTGTTGGTTGTGTTGTAATGCAATGTGTGATCACAATCCACAAGATCTGCAGCTGATCAAACTAATGGAAATTAGGGTTTAGGATGCAGATGTTAAACTCATTTTGCACGGGCTGTTTTGTGCACAGACCAGTAAGAAATATTACAGTGTTTATTAAGTGGTTCTATCTTGTCTCTCAGAAAGTAGAACATTGTTTCAGAGAAGAGTGCTGTTGACAAATATAGAAGGGCTGACATTTTTCTTGTGATGTGGGAAGTGTCTCTGAAACCAGAGCTTTTTGAAGGCCTGCGATTTGACTTCACCAAGCCTCTCAATCAAAGGTTTTCATTAAGCCACAGGTGTGGAGGTTCGCTTTTCCAATTATATATCTGTTGCCTTATTTTTTCTTGTATTGTATACATCTCTGTATCATAATGCTTGGATGGAGGTGTCTTTTGCAACAAATACCAACAGATTACTTGCTGGCATGTTAGTGCATCACTCATTGGGACAGTGGGATAGTCATTCTGCTGTACTCTGTTGTAAAGTAGTCATAGTGTGATCCAGGAGTTGTTTCTGAATGTGTTCACTCATGGATTTCATACAGATTCACTCATGGGCTTAAAATCATGAAGTTGTGATTGTAGTAGAGCATTCTGTGGCTACAGGTATTTGTACTGAGTGTGTGTGTGAGTACATGAAGCAGGATAGTGCTTGATGCTTGGAGATTGTATCTGTGCAGTTTGTTCATGGGTTCTGTGGAGGTGCCATCTCAGGGAGCCCAAATCATCAAGGTTCCAGCTGCTCATTATGAGTTTGGAGCGAACCTTATAGACCAACGGGTTTATCTTCTATTCTTCTACTCTCCCTCCTGTTGTATATACTTATTCTTGTCTTGTCGGGGCTCTCTGTTTACTCCTTTCATTCACAAGTGCAATTCATCGACCAGATTGACTTTGCCCATAGGATTCTTTGGCATGAAGGGTTTAGGGTGTGGTGACTGAAGTAAAGTAACATGGAACAGATGTTGCAAAAGAGATTGGTGGGTTAGGCTCAGTTTTTTCAAGCTCAATGTCTTGTGACTGTACTGATGGGATTCAGGCAGGTTCTGTTGTGACAGGTTGGCTATCTTAAGACAATTGAATCTTGAACATTTCATTGAATGTTCCAAGTCGAGGTCCACTATGTGGTTTTCAATTATGGAAGATCTTAAGATCATGAGTGGGTGTGCAGATGACAATGCTCATCGGACGTATCTTGACGGATGGTCGTATGAGTGCCCGGATCAAGTATGATGTTACTGATCGTTTCTCCATCAAAGTGAATGCTCAAGTAGGTTTGCAAAACCTGTAGGTTATATAACCAAGCACCCCTTTTATTCCCATGTTAATTGATTCCCATGAGTTGTTTTTTGGGTTGCAGTTGCTATAAGTGATGACATGAAGTTAGTCTTACATTCATAGCTTATGTTGTGATGATGGTTTTTGGGAGACAGATTACAAATGAGCCTCACTTTTCACAAGGGATGTTCCATTTTGACTATAGGGTACGTGATCTCTGTCCATTTTTCCTTTCTTGCATGATCTTATTGGGGCATGTCAGTGACTGAAATTTGGTGTTCTTGATCCTTTGTTTGATCGTCCTGTGGATTGAAAGTAGGTTGTACTGATAACTAGCTTGACTGAAGTCATCAAAGGATTGCAATGTATTGTTGTGCCTGGAATTGCTAAGTCTGGGGATTGGATGTCTTGATCTGGAACTTGAACAGGGGGGAGATTATCAGGCCCAGTTGCAATTGGGCAACAATGCTTTCTATGGGTTTAATTACATCCAGGTTCTTAGCCAGCAACCTTTCTTTCAACCTCCTGGGTTTTGCCTCGGCCACATAGATTGCTTTTGTATGCGGTACCAACTGTGCAAGAGAAGATTTTTTGACACTAGTTGTAGGAAATGCTCATTACTATTGGGTCACTGGCACATGACAGGCTACTCAAGTTTGTCTGGTATTTTTTGTTAATTGATCTTAGAAGGTGGAGGCAAACTGCTGTTGAGAATAGGTTGACCAGTGGGAACAGTAACAAGGAGAATGTGGTGGGCAGTACAGAGTGTAACACCAACACTGGCTTTGGGAGGAGAAGTTTTCTGGCTGGGTCAGCAGCGGAAGTCAGGCATTGGTTTTGCTGGCCGATACAATACTGATAAAGCGGTGTGGATATGCCTCCTTCAAACCCTGCAATTCCTATGTCCTTGATCTTTCCCAATTCTTGCCAAAATGTATTTGACCTGTTCAGACTTGCTCAATGGTTGTGGAATTTTCATGTCTATGTAAGAGACAAAGTTTGATCCTGATTGATCACTTCTGCAAAAATCCCCAGATCCAGTCATTTTTTTGCAGTGTCTGCATTCTGAATCATGCTGTATATGCAGATAGCAACAGCACAATTTGCAAGCACTGGCATTTTGTCTCTAACCTATGTGCAAAGGGTATCAGACAAGGTAACTTCTCTATTTCTTCATTGCTTGGTTGTTTCCTTGTGCCTGCATTCTGCAGCTCAGTCTGGCTCAAAATGGTGATGAAGTTCTTTGAGTCTTTTGGATTGGTGTACATGCAAATAGTTTGTAGCTACTGAAAGCGTTGACTTTGGAGAGCAAGACAGGAAGGGACATGGGTGGTTGGATTGCTTTGTTCTGGTGTCATGCCACTCTCTGTGAGTCCCTCCGTCGTAGAAGCTGATTGATGACTTTTGCACCAGGTATCATTGGCATCAGACTTTCTATACAATTGGAACACCAAGGAGGCAACTACAACTGTTGGCTATGACTACCTCCTCCGCCAGGTAGGTCTGGAATGTAGTTATATGTCCATTCAATGGTGCTTCTCTTGAAGCTCTAGTTGGATATATGTTCAGGTCTACATAACTAGTTGAACTTCACTGATGTGCCTACTGATTAGCTTGGAAATGTGGTAGCCTATCTAGAGGGACCTTACTCCCAGAAGGTGGCACTACCCAAGTTTGAGTCCTATGATCTCTTCATCTAGCTTGAACTGGTTCTTTATTAAGTAGGCCTGAGCCCAGGTCATACATGTATGTCCCTCCAACGTTCTAGGGACAGATGCTGAACTTTGCATGAGAGATCGTTTCTAGTTCCACCACCAAAAATTTCCAGTGGCAATTTACAAAAGCTCTGGTGTCTCCTTGTTAGAGACTTAAAGAATGCATTGTTTGTTTTGCATTTGTGCAGTGCCGTTTAAGAGGTAGACTGGATACAAATGGTTGTGTGGCAGCTTTTCTGGAAGAGAGGCTCAACCTTGGAGTCAACTTTTTGCTGTCTGCAGAGGTACCTTACATGCTCATCCTCACTTTTACACTCTTGCTAGGGTAGATGTCTGGTCCCAGAAGTAGTACATACATGAATTGCTAAGTGCTAGAGGGCATCAATAGCAAAGTGCACTTGAGCTGTCTTTCACTTGAAATAATACCTGAGATACCTGAGTATAACAGAGTGAAATCTATATTCTTTTGAGGAATTCATTGTTTCTGATATGCTGTTTCTGTTGTTACCTATATGAGTTGAGACTCTTCTTCCAATGAGGTGATGAACTTAGGAATCAACTTTTTGCAAACATTCCAGTTTATTGATACAGAGTAATGGATGCAGAAAACCACATTTGCATGTAGACTTTACCCAGTATGTACAAATGCCATGACTTGGTCAAGGAAACAGCTCCATTTTATGGTCCTGAGACCTGGTGCATGTGTTGTTGTAGTCTGGCTGCCTACCTTGTATACTTAGGTTCCTTCACTATATTGTTTTGTTTTGTGATCACTACTGAATTGCAAAAGGTCTTGGTGCATGCAGTGAAAGTTCAGAGGGGCCTTGCCTAGAGAGGTTTTCCATCTAGTGTTGTAAGCTTTCTCCCAATTGTGTTCCTTTTTGAAGTCTTTGCTTCATTTTACTAAGTGTTAGTTTTTTCTGTTGACAGATTGATCATTGGAAGAAGGACTACAAGTTTGGATTTGGAATGACAGTGGGCGAGTAGCTGATACCAAACTGTCGCCTGGGAAATGTGCCCACCTCTCCTTTCCTGTTCATATGGATGATGGAGATGAGATTAGTGCATTCAGTTTTGTCAGTCTAGCTCACAACAGAAGGCATAGAGTAGATGGCAATTGTACTGGTGGGGTCTCCTGTTCTTGGATTACGTCATTGCTTTGTTTAGTGATGTATGCAGGGGTTTGCCATGTCTCTCCATGATGATTGACTTGATTACTTCACATAGCTGTGGTTTGGGTTATAGGTGAATTTTGGCCCCCCAGAATTGTTGCACATGTTTGCTGCTGTAGGCTTGTCAATGCCATTCATGATGAAGGTGATGGTGTGATGATACTTTGTGAGTGACCCTCTCAAGATTATGACTGCACTAATTCCTGTTGTGTTTGTTTTGGTTTGACTTCAACTGACACAACAGTAACTTGATAATGTTATTCTGGAGTTTCCTCCAATCTCATCAATGTATTTGCTGCAATAGGCTATCAGAAGGCAACATTCTGGTTGAGGAAAACCTTTGTGTGAACTTTTGCAAGTGTCTGTGAAAGTTTCCTTGCTGCATCCCTCATGTTGCATCTGGGGGAATTGTGTTGCTATCTTTTGGAACTTCGGATACAGGTTCGAAATGTCATACTTGTGGTATGAGACTAATAGACTTGCAGCTGCTCATTGACACAGCCGGTGATCAACATGGGCCTGCTACACAACCAGATTCCTTCTCTGATCTGGAATACTTATCAAACCCAAATGACTTCCATCAGAATAGACCTCTTTTGAGGGTTACTCGCAATTGGCATTTGAACTGTATACCATCCAGTCTAAAGTGTTTCATGGTCTTTACATGTGAAGAATGACTTGGCAAAGTTTTATTGTTTACTAGAGGTTATTTGCCTTATGAATGGAACCCACCTGCAATGGAATTTTTGACTGAGCAAGCAAGAGTGATTGCCGGTTTGAATAATCATGCAGAGGTGAAATATCTGGAGCTTGTGATTCATCATCATCATCACCCGCATTATCATACACATTTAAAACTCAATAAAAAAGAGGAGCTCGTGATTCCAGCATAATTGTTATCACACACATGATAAACTCAAAAGATGCTTATTTGAGCAGGCCCACAATCTCACAAAAATCCCATGGTTCTCTGGATATGGAATTATGCAAACTCTGCTCATAGACACTACTGTAATGAAGAACCCCCAAAAATCGAAGGTGCAGGAAGGACTGAGTAGATATATGAGAAACACAGGCAGCTAGCTACTCTCACAAACCCTATCACGAGAAAATAAATGGCAACAAGTCACAAGTTCCACAAACCCAAAAACAAAATTAATGCATATTAAACTCCAGATCACTCCCAGAAGCAAAAGCATTTTTGACAGTTACTGTGTAAAGGTCTGTAGAATTCTGAATACTTTGAAAGTGATTTTCAGGAACATTCAGTGTAGCCTGGTGATGAGTGGTTAGTTGGTGTTTGAAAACATGCAGTGGAGATTCAGGTAAAGAGATTAAAAATCCACTAGAATCCACTAAAAAGAAAAACTACTCTCAGTGTCACGCAATTTCTTGTTTGCAGACATGGATCATGACACTGTCCCCATGGCATTTGTCTTTCCTCAATTTCCTTGCTGAAAAATGTAGAAATTCAATACGGTTCCTGAGCCTAATATCCATTACTTGAGAATTTCATGATTGTGAGCTTGAGTCAGCTGATCCTCAAGTAAATGCATTGAGAATGTGTGAAGTTGGGGGATTCTAATTCTGAGTGCTTGGGGAAGCTGGGGAGTGTTCAAACAAACCAGCTAGCTCTAGTTTTCAATGTGTTTCATCATCTAGAAAGGCAGCAATTTGCTGATGGAGGTGAAAAAGAGGGAAAAAATTGTATCATCCTTTGGTTTGCAGAGATATGTATAGATATATAGGCAATGTTGTTTTCTGTTTCCTTCCTTGGATCTAGACTCTTTGATTGCGAAAAAAACTGCTGCAGCTCCTTCAACTTCCTTTGTTTGTAGCTTGGCTCCACAAATTTGCTCCTGTTGTTGCCATCAAATCCCAATTTCTGCATGCATTGAATAGTGTGAAGGACAATTCTGTTGCATCATGGTGTGTGTGATGGGAGGGACATGAGATAGTGTCGATGATCCATAAATGTTATGCACAATGAGCTCAAAGAAGTCCTCATTCTGAAGGCCTTGGAGTTCTACTTTGGAAAACATCATGTTGTTGTTTCTCGTGTGATCACTAGTGGCAGGACTAGTCTTCAGTTTGATGGCTGCTGCAGCGGCTGCATCTGCTACAGCAGTGATTTCAGTCCCTGTCATCATGCCTGATCTGGAAGTTTTGAGCCATGTGCTGAATGACAAACTCACTCGCGACCTGATCACATCCTGTGTTTTGCACTCATGTTTCCTCGTCCCAGCAGCTCGCAACAAAAACAAAGGAAGACAAGAGATAGTGAAGCTCCGGGACTGGGGTTCCATCACATCACTTCCTCGGCTGTTATGAGACATTGCAGCAGCCTCATGATGGGATGATCCTTTTAAACATTCCTTAGCAGATCTAGTGTTCCGTGATCCCACACTATGCTCATGCAGCCAAGATCCAAGTTGATAATTCCTGATCTGTTGGCCTGTGATCGATGCTGTAGCATGCCCCTGCTGCTGCTGCTGCTGCTGCTTTGATCGGCGTCTTTTAGTGCTTTTCAGATCTTTGTGCATCCGGCAACGCTTTCGGCCTCTAACCGGCAGCGCATTACATGGAAGACCAGTGTCCAGCAACGCTCCGCATCTCTCTATGGGGATGTCCAGCTTTGTGAAATCGCAGTTTTTGACAGTCCTGCCTCCGAGTCCAGGAAGCAGATGTGCGCGAGATTTGAGCAACGTCCAAAAATCTCCCGCTTTCATTCTTCTACTGAAACATGGACTAGTACTCCAGCTGCTGCCTGCTGCTTCTAGCGGCGGATCCCGCCACTCCGTCGGTTTGCGTGCGGCAATGTTGACGCCTACTCTTCTGTTCACCCTGAACGGCTGCAGCCATGTCGATCTCGACTTTGTTCTAAAGCAATGACAACGACTGCGAGTAACGCCTGCAGGCGACTGGCGTGCGACCAGAGTCTTTTCAATCACTTCTCGAGATCGGCGAGATCCGTTTCCGCCTCTGTTCCAGGCGTAGTCGAAAACCTCCAGCAGCTCTGCCGTCGCCTTCTCCGCTGCTGCTTTACTATCTGTCTGTACAGTACAAATTGCACATGGAGTATGCTCATGAGCAGCAAAAAAACATCCCAGCTGCTTCCATGTGTTAGAATCTCTCTGACAAGTCTAGTACTACGCACAATTCTCCAACTGCATGCGATGAGAATGAGAACAAGCGCGAGCTCATGGTTTCACGGTTTAGTCCCGAGCTACGGAAATCATGACGTACTGAGACGAAGTTGGAGGGAGAAGCTCACCGCCGTCCACCGGAAAGCTATAGCGCAGCCAAGAGTAAAGACCTCTGAAAACAAGCGCGGGCCTCGCGAAGACTTGCGTACTCCATGTTCAGTTGATGATGACTTGTAGAAGTACTCCGAGTCTGTGGGGGCTGCTGCTGTCCTTTCATGATGCACTAGCTGCTGTGCTGCACCGCGATTTTGCTGCAGCTCGCATTTCTTCCAGCTGCTGCCACGGAATTCATCGTCCTTGATCACAAACAACCTTGTCGACCTGCAGACCATAAAAACCACAGCGCCGAGGATGCAGCCATCATGAGATCAGCTGTCACCGACTTAAACATTCAACAGAAGTATCAGAGCTCCTGTTAGAAGAAATTCCAAGACTTCGAAAGACTTTTAAGCATGATCAGCGCCGATGATCAGCTTCCAAGATTGAGATAGTGAATCCGTGCCGGATGGTGAGTGAAGAGAGTTGCAAGGGAAGAAAATTTACCTTGAGCCTTCGAGGTGACCACCTGCTTCCCCGTATCGCTGAAGCCTGTGGCGTATGTGCTCCGCATTCCCTACATACACCACCATCACATTCTCCGGCCTTAGCTTCTTCTCCTTCTTCTTCAGACCAATCCTTTGCTCATTCATTGCCGGCCATTCCGGCATCGCGAGACCCAACTCATACACTCCCGGCCCCCAGTTACTCCCAGGCAGGTTGTGCGCTCGATACCTCTCTACATCTTCCTTCCCTGCCGCATGACCCTTCCAGTCTTCCGGACCCACCAAGATCTGCCACCTCAAGTACTCAAGCCAAACAGGTTAGGCGCTCCGCATCCTCGTAAGACTCTTCTTCCGACAACAATACAATCAAATGTTTGAATCTCGCTATGCTGCGCGACAGTTAAGCAACATCCAAATTTAGGTTCAGATTCTTCCGTGAAATCTGTTTCCCCGGCCCGTCGTGTTCAACAATGCTGGTCTACAGCTGTAAATTCTCGAAGCTGTGCGAACACTTTGCATACGAAAATCCAGCCACCAGCAGAAGAGGATTTCTTGGGTAGAATTGAAGAAAGAAGCTAGAGAGAGAGAGAGAGAGAGAGAGAGAGAGCTTTCGACATCACGTACCTTCCAGTCTGAGAAAAGCTTATCGTGCTTCACATATGCGCATTCCTCTCTCTTCCATCGTTGATCGGCCGCCGCCACCGGCCGACGAGTTTGCGGTCTCGCTACATGAGCTAATTCCTCTGGAGTAACCAAACCCATTCAGCCAGCTCCGTCGGTGATCGATTCCCAGCAGCAATAGTTTTGCAGCTCGACTTCCAAATCTTACGACTCGCCCCGGCAGCTGATTGAACAAATAGCAGCTGCCATGTTTGATACCTCTGTGACTATTGCAGAGTCAAGCACTTGCTAGTCTACTTGCGTGATGCAGTTTCATATCGCGAAACTTGACATTGCCTCGAAAACTCCCACGTCATTCCAGTTCCTGCTGCTAGTCTGATTTTATTTCCCCATTGAGCAGCAGGAGCTTCTAGCTAGCAAGCTTGAGTCGTCCAGCAAAGGGAGCCTCGCGTGGGAACTCGGTAGCTTGCCTGCTGCAATCTCCATCTTTTCCCAACGTCCGCAGTCTTTCTTCATACATTGCCAACAAGCTGCTCGACACGTAACCCAACACAGGAGGCTGAATCTGCTACACCTAAATCACCAATTCTTCAAACTTCGAGCAGGCTGAGTCCGAGCCTCATAATTTTGCTCGAGACAAAACTACTAGGGATGCAACAGCAATAGCTACAGCAAAACATCAAGAAGTCTTCTGCACCTGCTGCTCTGTATATATATATATAATCGGAGCTACGCTGCTACATCTTGGAAACCATGCTCCTCGCGTCTTACAATAGTCTGGACCCATACGTCGCTGCCATGATGGTTTTCACAAGCTGCAGCTACTACTACTACTACTACTACTACTACTACAGTAGAGGTCAGGCCCCAAAAACCCAAGCCAGCAGCAACTTCGTAAAGACCATTCTATATGATTCCAGTCAAAGCCCTAATCCACTCATGCTAGTACTCAAGCTCCATACTTTGTCTCAACGTCCAAAACCCACTAACCTTGTTGCAGTAGCTAGCTAGAGGAATTTCCGAAGCCAGGAGAAACTTGGTGCACGAGTACGGGCGTGCTGCAGATCTCTCTGTCTGTCTTCATCTAGTGTAGTACCGCAAAACTACTACTTGAATGCCATGCTCAAAGACTCTAACACATGACAATATTACTTCTTGTCTGCCGACAAACATATAAGGGTGTGTGAGATTTAAGTGTGTCTCGTATTTGCTAGTCTCCTCCGCCGGCGGGCTCATTTACTGGCATCTTCCAAGACAAAACTTTTGACAGCTCGGTAGGTGTAATTAAGAAAGTTGGAGCTAGCAAGGTTGGCATTGCCGGATTGATCCTCTTCCTGACGGACGCAACGACTCCTCTACCTAATAGGTAATCAATCTTATAGCTGATGCATGCGCGCGCTAGCGTGACTCCTGGCAGCAGCAGCAACGACTACGTATTTCCTCATATTTTTCTAGTGGAAACTTTTTTGGCTATGATTTTTTGGACTGTCACAGAAACTTGGGCGGCTGCTATCAGAATCAATGCCATGCAATCTTTTTTTTTTTTTTTTGTCTCGATCTTTTTGTGTTGTTTGTTTGAACCTCGACAACCACTTGCAACATGGCCATGACCCACAAGCCTCTGAGTGGGATTTGATTGCTGGAGGCAAAAGCTCTTCTGTCTGCACTCTGGATTCGGAATTGATTGCAGTGAATCAAGGGAAGCTCTCCTAGCTTGTTCAAGGACTAGATATCCTACCCTGCTGTTGCTGCTGCCCCTTCCTTGCCTAGATTTCCAAAAAGTTGTTTTTTGGCCAACAGAATTGGTTCCTTCCTGATCACAAATTTTTTGTCACTTCATATTAAAACGCAGGTTTTGTCTGGCCATGCAAGTTACGAAGCTTTTGTCTGGTAATGAAGTTTTTAGCTTCACATCAAGTGGATGAGGACAAAGAGCTGCACCCTTAAATTTTGGCTTTACAGTATTGACATTAATACTACATCAAAGGACAGCCACCGTCACTGTAGAGAGCAAAACTTTTGTTAGCTATTATACTAAATGTGTGATCTCTGTTCAAATGTATGTGAGCTATTATTATACTAAATATGTGATCTCTGTTCAAATGTATGTGAACTCTTATACAAATGTCATGTGATCTACTATGCTCAGTCTCTTCATAGTCATTAGGGAGTGAGTGTAAAGCACCGGCTTAATTTTTGTTTAAAACAAAATCTGGATGGCATGTTATGAAGCAGAATCTGTCCTCCACAAATGGTGAGGCATTTCCAAAATTGAAACACCCTCTCCAATGGGTATTTCATGTAGGGTAAAGCCCCAGGATCCTGGGGCTTTACTGAAACAAGGGACCTTGAAGTGAGAGCTGAGGGTGCTCCTGAATTTTGATAAAGCCCTCAGTTTGTGTGGGCTTTATCCAACTTAAAGACCAAACTTCTGCATGGCAGAAAACAGAAGATCTCACTCAAAAATGGAAGATCCCACTAGAGATTGGAAAAATTTCACAGAAAGATGAAATTCCCTTTTGATTTTTCGGAGGGAAATTCCATTCTATAAACAACATCTGTTTAACACTATGAGTCCTGTCAAAGTGCTTTATGTTTTTGAAACAACTGGCCTATATTTTTCATTTGGTTCCAATCGAAAAAAAATGATATTCTGGAGCTTTCCACAGGGTATGCAGGGTAACACCCTCTAAAGCAGGTGTTATGCTACACATTATAAAAATTCTCCAAAGTTTTTTAACCTTGTGAAGATGGACCAGTTACGTACCAGATACCTATTCATTACCTTGAGCATGGCTTCAGGTTGTAGCATACCATCTTCATAGTCAGGGTGCGCTATGTTGATGGACATGTTACAGCCTGTACTCACATGGAAGGTGGCAAAAATTGTACATAGTCCAGGTGTCAAAACCCCGAGTGGAAGTTCTTTCAAAAAGGAAGAACCAGACAGCACCAGTTTGCTACCCAATTGTTTAGAATTTTTTAGCTATGGACTTATCTATTTCATGAGGTGGATAAGAATAGCCAAGTTCCGATGCATAGCTGTCCTACTTCAACCAATAAACGAATGCCATCTCATTGAAACTTCCTTGAATATCTGTTATGGGGCAAGCTTTTGTCCAGTTATGAGTGACAGATTGCAATGTCTCTATTTGAAACTGGCTTGGCCTTTCAGCATTTTCATCATGCTTTCACAATCTCTGAAGCATTTTCATCATGCTTTCACAATGTCTGAATCATTTTCATCGTGCTTTCACAATAAGTGCATCTTTTTCTCATCATGCATTAACAATCAAGTGAATCTTCACATCATGCTTTCAGTAGAAGTCCATGATTCCTTCCTGGAGGACCTTCCCTAGGATACAAATAAATAAATTTCAACAAATAAATAAATAAGTCCTGCCATGATGGGGAGATTGTGAACACTCAACACTTTTTACCAGTCAAAACACAGTCTGACAAACCCACTCTTTCCTCTACTGCCATGCATTTTTGTGTTATTTATGCATGCCAAGCACCAAACTCCCAATTTTTTAATAAAAAACAACACAACCCCATGAGCCCTTTGATACCCCCTAAGGAAACTTTCTGTCAGGGCAACCTTCAATGTCAGGTGAAGAGTAGGAATATCTTGGTCAACAAAGGGCTGGGACCCTTAAAAACTCCCTTGAAAACTGAGACACAAGTAATGATTAAGCACAGCTTCTTTCAATGAATCTCACAGAGTTTGCAGACAAATGTATTAACAACAAACTCCTCTGACAGCAAATTAGAATCTAACAGCTTCCAGAAAATAGGCTTTTCTAACACTTTACAACTTAAGCATCTGGGCACCAAAGAAACAAACAATAGTCATGAGTTGTTTGTGCAGATGTTAGTAGTATATTGCAATGGGTGTGAGGGGGATCTTGGAAGTTCAACTTATTGGACTTTAATACAATGAAACTATCTACAGTCTTTCCTGAGGAGGGAAAATGTTTGGGGCTTTGTTCTGTTCAAAGATCTTGAATCCTATACAAGAGATTCAGTTATCACATTAGAAAGTTTTGTCCAAGGTACAACAAGAACTGTGCAATCACTGAGAAGGGTCCATACTCCAGACTCCCAAAACTAGAACATGTTTCCCATAGCCAATATATATGTACATCTGTGCTGCCTATTGGTGTCGCCCTCAGTCTTTGGGGTTTCTAACAATGTACACCTAAATTACATTGCACGGTATGTGCATATCCTTGGCTGATTTGTGGTATCTTAAGTATGAGATTTGATGGTCATTTGACACATTTTGCAAAGATCTTTCACACAATTATCTGGTGCAAGCACTCTAGGTGTGACACCAGTTCTTCACGTTCTTAACCTTCAATTCTTGATTCTTTAAACAAGAACATTAAACTCAGTTTGGGGAAATCAAGTTTGGTTCCACCTTTTTATACACAGTCTTGAGCTTGGATATCATTTAAGTATCAAGTTGTACAAATCAATTGAAATCACCATCTAATTCAATATTACAACCTAAATACAACTATTTGGAAAAGTGATTATGCCTCCTAAACAGGCTTATTAGAAATAAGTTCTTGGATTCATTGTATCATAAATCTCATTCACACAAATTCATGTATGTCTTAACTTTCAACCCTAGCCTTAGGCATGTAACCAAAGTTGAGGCAAGACAAATGAAGTGGGTTGGGAATGAAACAAGACATCACTAAAACACATTCCCAAGATGAGTAGGAAATGTGTGGCTATGCAAGTGAAAAACTCTCATGACTTCCAAATGTGTCCCATTTTGGTCTTAATGAGTCCCCCAAAGTTTTCAGATTTGTAATTTACTAATTGTGGAAATCTCACTTTCAAGGGAATTTCAAGAAATTGTGTCATTTTGATGTAAGGGTTACGATGAGATACAAAGTATAAGGAGGAGGGTGATATCTCTTTCCAAATTTAAAATGTGGTGAATCTTATGAGGACATGTGAGCCCATGACTACTCCATGAAGCAAAACCTTTTCCAATTGCACCAACTGCCCCTTTTGTTTGTGTAATTTGATGTGATTAAAAGTTCAACTTGAAGAGTCAACATTGTCCTAGTTTTCATCCCAAAGCTTTTACTCACTTTGTTCAATCACAAACAAACTAAGGAACATGCCCCCAAGAATTTTCATTTTGTTGTAGGAAGCAAAATCAAGAAATATTCTACAACAAATAGAACTTAACAATCATTAGAATTCAAAAATCCTAATGATTCAATATGTGAACATGAAAAAATGTGAATAAAGATCACAGCCAATTAAATTATTGAAAAGAATGTGGATGATTCATTCATTCCTTTCATTTAGGGCTTAAGACATATTTATCATTTACTAACATTTTGAATTATAGCACTTATTAATCTTTTGAAATATATATCCATCTTTTCATTGATGAGCTTTCACATTGCTTACCATATTACTAAATTAAACATATTATTCAACTAATCCATATATGAATCCAAAATAATTCCGAAATCAAGATGGGCAAGAACTCAATCAAAAGAGCCAAAACAAAACATTACAGTGCTTTCATGCTAGAACATAAGCCAAAACCTACACTCTTGGGTGAATGCTTTTCATAGATTTTTTATAAAAAAATTGACTTGTAAGTTGAAAAAATCATTAAAAAAATTTATGACCTAAACAAAAAGTTCCATCATATTATTATATGACGATATGTTTTGAAAATCTCCTTCACTAAATATACTATGGTATAAGAATTTTCTCAAAACTAAAGTTTTTATAATGTTTAATGAATGCTTTTAAATATTATAGATCCTAATTAAATTCATTTCAAATCATAACACATGTTTTCATAATATATTAAAAACATTGTCAAATTTTTTTAAAAATGACTTGCAACATTAATATAAAATTTTGACTTTAAAACATGAAAAATTAAGCATTGATTGGAATTGATTTGACTCTTGTTAATGTGATTGCAGCCATCAAATAACAAAAAAAACTATAATTTATCATAGATTTATTAATGTGTTCCATTTGTAAATCATGGTATTAATAACAACAAGTTGTGTTGAATAACTCAAATGAATATTAAGGTATTCAAATTAAAAATCCATTTAATGCAACTAAAATTTTTGAAAATTATTTGAGGACTTTTAAAAATGAACAAACAATACATCATATGAAGACAATTTTTCAATTTTTTTTGTTTAATATTTTAAAAATAAAGATGATAACAACCTATTAATCACACTTTAAAATCACTCACAATTTTTAAAATTAAATTTGCGATTTGTTTTAGAAATACAAAGCATGTTTCAAATCCAAAACATTTCAAGAGTCATTTATCACATGTAAATGAATTATAATGTTCATGATGTACAAAAAGTTGTAGCTTATAATAGAAGAAAATGATCTCTCAAATAATGAACACATTTGGTATGGTTTGAAATTGTGGTCATTTTTCATGACAAAACACAAAATCTAATACAAAATTTAAACATTTTTAGAAATTCATAAATTTTATTCCATGATGATTAACACACAACAAGTGTTATATTTAACCAATTATAAACATATTTAGTAACAAGTTGCACAAAGCTTCATTCAAAAGTTCCTTGTATGAAATAATTTTTTTGGGTAGAAATTTGCATAGTCTTTAATTGAAGTAATCATGTTGGCTCCTTGGATTGGGTTTGCACCCAAATCCCAATCCATCATGCCAATAAAGGTCATTTAAAAAATTATCATTGTCCACATATTTACCCACTCATTTCCATACTTATTTATATGTTTGTTTAATTGTTCTCCCATGGATAATTGAATTAGAAACCCCTAAGTTTTCACAACCTTGGATAATTGGTTTGTAAAATTTTAGATAGGAAAGGGACCTAATTTACCAGGTTTTTAAATTATTAAATTAGAAATATAAATACATGACATGAAAGAAAAGTCACCACCCTAACTAAAATCACCATTTTTGAATCCTTAATTAAAGTGACATCATTTCCATTTAAGTGTCACAATTTTTTAATTGTAATCCAATCCAACATGAATAATTGCAACACAAAAAATAACTAACAAAAAGTTCATTTTTAAACTATAAAAAATATATAATAATATTTGATTTGATTACCTTATGAATTGTGCAACTAAATATTTACACTCTTTTTCACACCTCTTTTTTTTTCCCACAATTGTACTATTCATCTTCATGTTTACATATATTTGACATGGTCATAATACTAATTTTGAAAATACTCAAATTACCTCTTGCAAACCTTCAAACTTTGTCTCCCTAATGCCTTTATAAAAATGTCTATTTGTTGTTAGGTACTTAGCACATTACATATTATGTCAATTTCTTTTGAAATACAAGAGTTACCCATGTATGAAGTGGTGGTGAATCTAAACATAGTAATATGAGTCAAGTTCATTTCTTTAGGTGATTGCTTATTTTGAGTGTTTTAAAAATCTGTTTAAAATATGCCATTTGAAAGTTGAAAAAAATCAAATCTGAATAAGAAATATGTTGCAATATAATATTATGTAAATATATGTTTTAAAAAATCTCCCCCAAAATATGTCATGTTTGAAGATTCTTTAAAAAATAATTTAAAAAATAATGTTTAATCAATGTTTTTGAATATTCTACCCTCATTAAATTCATTCTAAATCATATCATATGTTTGCATAATATTAAAAAAATATCGTCATAAATGTTTGTGCATGATTTGTAACATTAGTACAATTTTTGACACTAAAATATGAAAAATTAAACATTGATTACACTTGCTAGATGGTATTTGATGTGTTTGGTCCTAACATGGAAATCTAACAAGGAAAAGAACAATTTGCATTTGAACAAATGACACATATAACCAACATTCTTTATGGATTAAGAGCTTTGAAAATCACAAACCTAGTGCAATTACTTTGCAAATTATCCTTCTATGGCAATTGATTATTTTGCAAGTGCTAGTAAATGTGTTGTTATTTATTTCTTTATTTGGGCTATCATTTGATGATTTTTACAAAAAGCATACAAGAAATGTAAAACATAAAATGTTATAATCTAAGGAATGATTTAATGGAACACCTTTGGGTGTGCAACAACAACTTTGATTGAACATAATTGTTCGCATATGGTTAGCTTTAAGCTATTGCATTTGGTTTTACCTTGCAATGTTTAAGTCAACTATTACAAGGTGAAAACACAGTAATGTGTAGCACTTTTAAACAAATTTTGGGCAAATTAACATTATGCATGAAAAATATTTTGAATTAAATGAGCCATGTGGCACGGTGTTCATAGACATCCATCATTAAGACTTTGCCTACTCTAATTTAAGTCATGAAGATTTTACATTTGAAAGATGAACATCTAAACTATAAATTTTAATGAATAATTTTTTTTTTAGTTTAACAACTCATATTGTGTGATATGTGCCATTATCTAATGTCAAATTACCATTTTAATGTAATATATGCCACAATAAACACCACATGTTATACATCATCATGGATGAAATGATAAAGTTTATTTCACATGTGTCATGAATCATGACGTTTTATGTCAGAAGAACCACATTCTCTTGTAATTTTTCAGAGTTTCTTTTTTTTATTCAATACATAATCATGGATGCCAGAAGTGATGATCACATTTTCAATACTTGTTGCCCAAGTTTGGATCCTGTTTCTCTTCAACTGAATTTGAATTCAATTCAAGTTGCATGCATGCAATGTCATTTAATATTTTCATTCAAATGGAACTTAATTTTCCAAATAATCAACTCCTTTTTTTCATCACTTCAGTGTCAATGGTTAGGCATAATATCATAGAGCTCAAGTAATAGTTATAAAATTAGACCAAAGCCCTTTGCTTACCACTTGTCCTTTCACAATTTAACTTTCCCTTGAACTAAAGGTTGCCACTTGGGATGGCATCCCATACTGAATGTTGGCTCAGGCTCATTTGGGCCTAAACCCTAAACCCTAAAACCCTACATCATTATGAATCATCCAAAGGGGAGTCAAACTTCCAATGGTGGGGACCCATATGGTGATTAGACCCCATAAGACTCATCTGCTTTGGGACAGTATGGTTAAGTGGCCGCCCATGAAAAAGCAGCAGCAACATGGTGGATTGTGAATGAATTTAGATCAAGAAAGGCAAAGGCCCAAAAAACACCAGGAATGTGCCATTCCTTCAGTAATCTGTCCTTCCAGCAACAATATCTCACATCTAATCCAGTGTTGGAATGCGATTAGAGCATCTCCACCAACGCTCAGTATGTCACCGTGCAGTGGAAATCTTGGAATGAGAGGTTCATAAGTCTTATGAGTCCAGTGGATCGATCCTCTGGAACGCTCCTGGTTCCATGAAAAAGTTCATAGCTTTCGAAGCCCTGGAACAGTCTGACATACACAGTCAAATGATATTTATTGACTGCTCCCTGTTCTTGATTGGCTGTACTTATTGACTGGTCTCTGTTTCTGATTGGCTAGATAGTTTGATTGGTCCAAGTGGGGTTGCTATTAGTAGCCTCCCACCTACTTGCAGTCCAGTTTCAGTTTTACAGGTGGGATTGGAAAAAAGTCAGTAGCTAAAACTTGGATGTGAGAAATATTTTTGCAGAGTCACGTATTGAGTGTTGGTGGAGATGCTCTTATATATATCATGTATTACATACCAGCCAATAAACTATATGCTGGCTGGTATGTAACACGGGTATAGTCCATGAGTTGATTGTGCAACCTAAACCCTTATGTATTGAAGTCCTGAAATTTTCATTAGAGCTGTGTAGCAAGCAAGCAAATTGCAAGTGTCTCTGGCTTTAACTCAATCCCAAACAAATTGTGGACTCTTTTTAATGTCACCCAAAATTGGATGTGTAAAATGGTCAATCATTGAATGAAGTTTGCTTTCTTCAGTGAACCTTGAGACACAGATGGCATTACTGTTTATACAAAGTCATGGACACAGCATTACTATCATTAAAAAAAAATCATGGTGAGAGAGTGCATAAAGAAGTTGTGTCATTTTTTTCTGGTGCAACACATTCCATGCTGAGAAATAAAATATAGTTTCTGCGGGAGTAAGTTATAGAGACAGAGTTAGTTACATGCATAAAGCAGTGAAGGAGTGTGACCAGAAATGACCATCTCTCTCTCTCTCTCTCTCTCTCTCTCTCTCAGAGAGAACATGATTGGGAAATTCAGTCTGGTACAGCCTCGTGGGGCTTATTTGTTAGGGACTGCTTCTTTGACAATTCCTCCCCAGGTTGCAACACATCATACTACGGACTAGTATCCTGAAAGTGCTTGGGGAATGGGTGTTCCAAAGATGCAAAGACAAAAAAGCTAGCTTGTGTCAAACAGAATTGTAACACTTGTAACACAAAGATACCTACCCAAAGACACCTACTCAAAGACACACATGGCATGGCTTGGCATTGTTAATCATATTGGGGTACACACTACACACATTCACTGATCAGAGCCAGAGTGTCCCCACTTTGTCTGTACTTGCCTTTCTTCACTTACCTCCTTTGAGTTCATAAAAAACGATTCATTCCATTCGAGTGTTGAAACTTGAAACCTGAACTCTGTCTCTCTCTCTCTCTTGCAGAGCCAACAAAGGGTGAATACAGTTTTCATAAATTGTGAAATGTGGTCCATGAATCAGCCACTGTCAACGTAGACACTCTGCTATGAATGCTCAATCTGCAAAACTCTGATTGCTCCATCCAAGCATCCTCCTTGACCATGTTTTTGTTTTTTCATGAGGCTGAAGAGACAACAACTTCTTTTCTTCCTCAACAAATGGAACTACCCATTGCAAAGAGAAACAAGTACAAGTCCATTTTGTCTTAAAAACACATAATAGCAATGGCTCCCAAAAGCATTCCTTAAAAATATCCAAAAAAAATTTTATGTAATTTTTATTATTTTTTAAAAATCAGGGCACATAGTTCAAAATAGAGATTATGTCGTATTAATTATGTACTATCAATGAAATTTAATATAACTTATTTAAAATGTAGGACCAAGCTTATAGTTTAATTTTTATGAAGTTGTTCTTATGTACTTAACAGAAGGAAACTAAAATTGTCGACCATGAAGATGGAGAAAAATTTGATGAGCATCCTTAGGAAGATTTAGCCAAATGTGGTTACAAACCAGATATGAAGTACAAATGTTTAATCGCCCTTTTTATATTTATGATTACACATGGAATATAAAATATAATAATCTCGCCATTTTCACTATATATATATATTTTTTCTCACCTTCAATGAGTGAAACCCTCCCAAATCACTTCATTTTCATTTTTTTTAAATCTCTTTTTTTTTAGTCAAAATTTCATCAAATTAAAAACAAAGGCTGTTAGCACCCTTGATGCTGAGACTCTCAAATTAAATAAATTAGGGGACACCCTCGAGAGCAAGCCCTTCCCTTTATACATAACTACTTTTAAACACTTCATTGAGAATGGTGGATGCGTGCTTGCTGTTTCTAGTTGATTGGATGCTAGTTTCAACGTGAAATGAGTATAATATGGATGTATAAAATACTAATAAGCTAAAGTAGTGTTCTCATCAGGTTCTCAATGGGTTCTCATCACGTTCCCTATGTGGTTTCTCACTATGTTCCCCAACATGTTCCCAATAACACCTTCTTTTTTTTAATAAAAAAAATCCCATATGCTTTGGCAACGGTATATATATATAGATGGGCAACAAGGGAGGAACACCACCCTTCTTATACTGGAAATTCCTCCTCCCACTTGGAATTGAATACAATGGAATTGTCTTTTTTTCACTATATTTCCATACTCATCACTATTCCTTACTTCCATAAGAGTTTAAATACATTCAAGACATGCTTAAATTCACTTTCTTTGTATTAATCATATCACATGGTAATCAAGAGAAATATCATTCAGATTTTAGAGGGTTTAAGGTTCAGAAAAACCTCTTGCTTTTCACAATATTTGATATGCTAAATTAACCTTTTTAATCGATATTATTTTCCAGTTATTGCTATGTGCCAAAATTGTTGAGAATCAAACTCCCAACTTGTGAAAATTTGTTTTTTTTTTTTTTTTTTGTCCCAAGTTTCAACCAGTGGGTTACTATTAAAAATTCTAAACTTAAAAACGTATTTCGCATCTTTATTCCTTTTAATTGTTGAAAATTTGGAAAAATTAAATTTGAAACTCCTGAACCTATTTTCTAAAACAAATAAATATTTGACCAAAAAAAGTGTTGATTATTAGTTGTAAGGTATATATACCATGCAAAAACCTATATACTAGAAACCAACAATGGTGTACACTATATGCACTCACATTAATTCATGGAAAAGGCTAGATTAGAATCTATTTGAACATTGATAAGACCCGTGAGGAAACACTTGAGTGGAATATGACCCAAAAATTTGAAAAAAGAAAAGGAACAATTTTGATAGTCCACCGAATGATTCCATGAGTGTTCAGAGTGTTTGGATTGGAACAGATTTTTTGGGTGTTTAGAGTGTGGTAGATGTACAACATATTTTAGCCATTGGGTTTAGGTCTAATTGTTATTTATAAAATGGACGACTTGTTGGTTTCTAGTGTAGGAAATATTCTTAAAAACTAAAATATTTTGGTTTTAGGGTTAAGGCTAATATTTTTTAACTACTTCTTTTATGGTTCAATAGTTTTAGGCTTCATCAGTTCTTATAGGCTCAAATTGGGGCCATTTTAAAACTATCATTTGGATGATTAGAAGGCCAAGTTCCAAGTTGGGTCCAAGTTCTGGGCCTCTAATTAAGCGATTTGAGCATACAAATCACACATCAAATCTTGTAAAATTAAAATATATTATTTCACCAAGTAGCTGCCACCATTATAACATTATCAATATGAAATGCAAGGACCAAGGAGAACTAATAGGCATGTACTAGAAACCAATGTTTTTACTTTTTTGTGAAGGTTACACAACAAACTTCACTAAAAAAATTCAAGACAATGAGGTAAATGCACAAGCATTTTTCCAAGGGATTTTTTTTTTCAAAGTTAGATTCTTTTCAAGAAAACACATCTTCCCTACCACCTTTTGTTGTCTCATTCTCCTCCAAATATATTGAACTCCAAGAAATGAGTTGGTATGAATCTACATGTTAAAACTAACTAGGTTCAATCATAAGTGAAGAAAAATAGAAAAAAATTATAGTTTCATGAACCTTAGATACCTAGATATAACCTATACCTACACCTAAGACTCAACCCTAAGCAAAAACACCTTAAGACCCAACAGGTTGAGTCTTTTGACAAATCCATTTGACCCCTAGTGTTCCCACAACTAAATCCACCAAGGTGGATCTTGTGGTGAGTCTTCTCCATTGGGACTTGTTGAGCCAAGTACCTAGACCCTAACCCAAACTTAGGTTGAAAACCAAACCTAGACCATCAATGGTTCGAATTAATACATTGTGCAAGTATTTATGTTGAAGGGAAAGGAAGCTATTGTCCTGAATATCTTTTATTTATTTATAATTAATAGAACCTCCAAGAAAGATCACGATTTGAGGTTTTTTCCATTCTACCAAAACTTCGAATAAGGTTAATCTTGTTGCTTTCCCCAAAACATGTTGAGGATCAAGGTTAATTGTTTAGGGTTTTTCATAGTAGGTGGGCCAGGACATTGCGGTTTGGGTTTAGGGTTATCAATTAAATTCACATAACCAAAAAATGTCAATTGAAATTATGAAATACTTGCCGTTTTTGATTGAGGTGTCCTATGTATCACATGTATCAAATCCATGTCATACACATTATGCGAGTTTTTTTGGAACCAAAGATAATTCAAAAATTAAAATCGTTAATCCCCCTAACACCCATAATCACATTTTAAGATGGTTTTTTAGGAAGGGCTTTTTGGCCACTACACCTAAAAATTGTTTAAGGCCCATCTTACAAAACTCAAGTGATAAACCATTAATACATCCAACAACCAATTAGTGAAAACAAAAATCCATAGTTCTAACTAAATTCCTCAAATGGAGATACATCTTAGGAGTCCTTCCAACTATACATATTCAGTTCATGCAAAAAGAGAGCAAAATGAAGAACCCATACCACAACAAATTAACTTTATGGCCCAAGATGCACAACTAACCCAACACATAAAACTAATCTTATACACAATTGACATTATATGTAACAACTAATGGACATGACACTTGACCTCAAATGAAACACAACAAAGTCACAACATGAAACAAATGCACAATTAATATATGGGACCTAAAATTCTACACCTCAAAAATCAAAACAACCATATTTCATAATGTAAATGGTTGAGATAGTTTAGGTGACAAGTGCCCAACACACAAATTTGACCTAGGCATCTCATAGTGCAAATGGTGCACATGACAAGTGCCTAAAACAAAAATCATATTTTAAGGGTTCATCAATATATGTAAGTGGGCTCATAAAATACACAAAATATGCATTTCAAATATTTTGTGCATGTATTTGAAGTGAGAAGGTACACACCTTTGGCTTATCAAATGGTATTAAGGGTAAATACCTTGTTAATTCCTAGAATATATGCCATCCAATTGTGCTCCTTAGTTCCACACTTGGGGTTAGGGCATGCAAGAATTTCAATATGGGACTAGGATGAAAATATTGTTAATGTGAATTCAAAAAAATAAATTAAAGCCCAATTTAGAGAAAAACTATTATTTGCATTTTTTCCCCAAAGTTTATGGACACCCATAGGATTTGAACTTCCAAAATAAGAATTCACTCTAGAATGTTGGGACTCATTTCATTCCATTTCTTCACACCTTTGGGAGAGTGTTTGAATCTTGGGACACTTTCCTAACTTGCATTTCTTTTCATGTTTTAACTTTGGTTACAAGCCCAAGGTTAAGGTCATGACAAAAGGGATGGTGCCCATCTCATGATTTTCATATTTTTTGGTGCATTTCAACATTAGTTAAAGATTCAACAACTTTGTGCTTGTGTATGTTTCCCTCCCACTATTCTATCCTTTTCATCTCATATGAAAAGTAAGGTTCCTCAATTCATGGTTGTCTTGTCTTGCTTCATATATTTTTAATGGTTTAGTCTTGTCATCCATGGCCTTAAGGTTTAATGGCCATAAGGTGAATGCATGGTATGGTGGTCCAATTTCAACGAATAAAACACCATAAAAGTCCATTTGGTAATGTTAAAGTGGTTGTCTATTATTATATCATTAATTAAATAAATGATTGCATAATTTTTTCAATTAATAAATTCAATATGAAGGGTAGTTCACCTAGATATTTCAATGCCATTTGCTATAGTGAAAAAATAAAATTCAAACCAAAAACATTTGCAACTTATAGGGACATATGAAAAAAAGCCCCATTTTTTATCATTCAAAAGCTCATAACTTCATTTTGGCTTAGGTTTTTGGGGCAAGGATTTCACATATGAATATATTATGTCAAATTATGTGATATATTAAGTCCCTATAAATGGTTTGGAATGAAATTGAATGTTAAGACCTCAATCTTATTTCATTCCAATTAGTTAGTCAATCCATTTTTTTAATTTTGAAAGTCCAATACTAAAGATGAATGTACATTTTTTGAAAAAAAGTTGTACATATGTATTAATAATCAAGTTGTTAATCTAAATATAATGGCCACTTGACAAGTCTAAGCATTTGTTTTTGGCCAGAATTGTTCAAACCAAGGGTACCTTGCAAAAATCATGTGCATGAAACACAAAATGAGCCATCATACCATACATTCACCCCAAATCCTATAACGTTAAACCCACTTTTGATATTCAATTTGGATAATGAATTATGGCTCAAAGTTGTGTGTAACTACTTAACTAATCAACATCTCCTACAAGTTTGATTTAGTATGATTGTTTATAACCATATAAACATTTTACCTTGTTTTAAATGTTATTATCAAAGTTTTGAAACAAGTGAAATCTAGAGGCTAAAATTCATGCAATGTATGTGAAGCAAAAATGGTCATGTCTAGTCCAAATTGTTGCATTTGTTCTATTTTATGGCCTTTAACATGATTTGTGATCCATGACCATCAAGAATCAATAGGTGGTGATGGGTTTGAAAGATTGATGCCACCTAATACAAATTTGTTGAGGAATGAGGTATATTTATTGAAAAAAAGAGGCCCTCCACACTTTCTTTAGCATTGCCATACATGTGCTTGGTCTATGGAACTTATTGTAATTGTTTTTAATTTGTTTGTTATGAAAAATGTGGAAGTTTAACAAAATTACCCATGATGCATTTACAACACATTTCATAATTAACCATTTTTAGGACTTGGGGATGGTGTTGGGTGAAAGCATGGTACTTTATACAAAAAAAAATTGATTAAGAAAGTTTTAAAAGAAACAATTTTTCACAAAAACATAAGAAAGTAAATTCAAGTTTTACTTAAATTTCATTTTGAAACCCTGGTGTTTTCCAATTGGGTTTGTATTAAGTTGAATACGAAATTTGAGAACTTTGGAATAATAAAAGTAAGGAACAAGTACTTTTGAATTTGACTAGCCAATATGGTGTTCAAACATATTTTTTCATTAGAAAATTTAATGAAATAGATTTGTGTGAAGTTGTAACATAAAGATCATTATATATTCAAAGGAAGGAAAATAAATAAATTTTATTTTCTCTTTGGTAGAATATACTTGACACATAATAGAAACAAATGTTACACTATAAAAACTAAGCTTCAAAAGTTACTTACCTTTAGAAAAGTCTACTTGAAACCTACATTTGCAACGTAAAATTTTTAAATTAATTCATAATAGTGAAGAAGGTTTTTTTTTCATCATTTAAGTAAAAATATTAAATGTATAATAGTTTTATTATGGATTTTAGTCCTATTTCTTGTTAGTTTGAAAAGTAGCTTGCCAAAGTAATTGAATTATATATTTTATATGCTTTCACCCTATTGTAAATTTGATGAAATCTAAGTACATTCAAATTAATAGGAACCCATGGATGTGTAACCAATGTTTGATTTTCCATGTTTTAATGTTGTAAACATTTTTTTAATGTTTTTACATGACAATGTTTCAAATATTATGAAAACATGTGCAATGATTTGGAATGAATCTAATAAAAATATAATATTAAAAAAAACATTCATAAGACATTGCAACTTTTTTTTTGTTGCTATTAAATTTTTTAAATGGTTAACCTAGCCAAAGTCCATCCCCCTACCAAAGTGAATTATTGAAGTAGGATATCCAAATATGTTAGCTATATATGCTAGTCGAATAAACTAAACCACCTTTCCCAACCAAAATACCATAGTCTAAGAAGTTGTAACCAAGACGACTAGTATGAAAGGGTATTTGTTCAACCTTGGATGGGAGATTATTATTACAAATTTTGAAACATTTTCCATCTCTAAACTTGAAAGTGTTAAATAATTTATTGTAATAGTTGATGTTATTAGCTGGGCATGATATGTATACATTATCTAAAAGTATTGTTGAATGGAGTTAAGTTTTGAAAAAATGTTGTGATAGAAAACATTTATGTGGATGTCATGATCTAACCATGTTTTAGGTAGGAATGCATTACTAGGAAAATGTGGTGTAGTTCACTATATGGTGTAAATGTTTACTAAGGGTGAAGTTTGTTTACTAGGTTTGTTTTTTTAACATTATTAAAATAATTGAATGAATTCATTTTGTGAAAATTAATTTTTATTTGACTGAAAATAATGAATGAAATTGCATCCAACTTGAATTGAATTGAAATTCAATTTAATTTAATTGAGTTCAAATTCACGAATTGAATTGAATTCAAGTTGAATTAAAAATAAATGGGATGCAAATTGGTTTTTAAAAAAATCAAAATTTACTAATGACTGTGGTGTTGGAAAAAAAGGCTTTGAAAACACACATATTCAAAAAGACACTTTCCATATCTTTTTATTTGAGAATGGGCTAAACATGTTCCAATTTGGAATTTTTTGTCATCTAAAATAATGACTCATGGAACCTAAGATTGTTGTCCCTAAACTAGTTTCGACAAATCATAGATTGTTGCTAGAATTTGGCTAATTCTTCTTGTGATGATAACTGATGTTTGCAAAATGGGAAAAAAAAAACCCTAGGTCCCACAATCATTCAAATTCTTAACAAAATTTGAAACCCATGTGTAACGTATTTTGGAAATACATGAATTTAATCGCACATTAGGTACTTAGATTGTTTAATTATCACATTTCAAACCCAAAACTTGTCTGGTGAAAACATAGCATTATTTCCAAACATGATTAACCGGTCTAGTTCAATTGTGCCCAAATTCAAACTCCAATTGAGCTTCACAATCTGGTTGGTTCAAAGCGGGGCATAAGGAACATGGAAATCGTTCGCATTAAAACATAAAAAACGGCCAGCACGAGGAGGGTTTTTGTAGCGGTGGGAATTTCATTAGTTCAGAACGCATCAAGAACGTGGCCTTCATGTTTAGGGCAACAGAACTAGCGTGCGCAGAGTCCATTTTTCTTCCTCTTCAAGCTCTTTCCGCCACTTCGCTCGTGTTTCATGGTGTTTTCTTCGAGAGGTTCTGTGTTCTGGGGTTGCGTTCACAAGGTTGTGACTGAATTGTAGTTATTGAAAATTGGAACAGAGCAAACGAACTGAAAAGGAGGAGGAGCAATGGGTCAAGGACAGTCAGGCGGGTTGCCGAACAAGCAAGGAGGTACAGGGGATCGGAAAGGTGATGCTAACAATTAGAAGGAGAAGAAGTACGAACATGCGGCACCGGCGACCCGCGTTGGCAAAAAACAGCAAAAGCAGAAGGGACCCGAAGTAGCCGCTCGCTTGCCCGTAGTTCACGCCTACCACCAAGTGCAAGCTTCGACTTCTGAAGCTAAATCGTGTGAAGGATTACCTGCTAATGGAGGAGGAGTTTGTGGCGGGTCAAGAGCGTTTGAAGCCGCAGGAAGATAAAAACGAAGAGGATCGGTCCAAGGTGGACGACCTGAGGGGATCTCCCATGAGCGTGGGCAATTTGGAGGAAATAATTGACGAGAATCACGCCATTGTGTCCTCGTCAGTGGGGCCTGAGTATTATGTCAACATCCTATCGTTCATGGACAAGGACCAACTGGAGCCAGGCTGTGTTATTCTGATGCACAACAAGGTATTTTCCTTTTATATGGTTCACATAGCTTTCGAAAAGGAGGAATGGTGGCCTGACATGTTTGCACACACGTTTCTGTCTCTGCCTTTCTGCTGTTGCAATTGTGTTGGCTCCTGTCCACATGACGGGCAACCTAAGCGCTTGGGCGCTATGGAATCCAGTATATCTGGTGCTATAAGCTCATCTTCTCCTATTGAAGGGGGGGAATTATCTAGGATGTTATTTACTGGAAGCTAGGGGCCAATGGACATTTTAAGGTTCAAGCCTAGGGTACTGAATATCCTAGAAGTCAGTCCATTATGTTGCGAGATTCTCAATAGTAGGGTTCGACAAGCCAAGAAGGAGTTCACCTTGAGTTACAGCTGTGGATGAATTGTTCAAGTTGTACCCTGATATTGAAGTGTGGAGATTAAGCAGTCGCTTGCCTGGGTGAAGCACAAACCCCTCCTCATCCTGGGCTTAGTCAATGAACCTCTGACCTCTGATTGTGGTGGCATTTGATGGCAAGGATCAATGATTGGAAAGTCATTTCTACTCCTTGGTCATACCAATTATTGTTCTTTCCTTCCAATTTTGTTTCTCTGCACATTTTCTGCAGTTCCCCTCTCTCTACTAGAAGCTAATCGAGTGCTGCATATGACCTCCAACCAACCCTCCATAACAATGGAGAAAAACCAAACTCTATCTTTGACAGGGAACTAGCAGTTCAAAGGAGGGAAGTGTCAGCATCTTTAGGGCAAAAAGTTCTATGACCTAAGTCTATCACCATGCATATATGTAGGAGCATTTCTTGAGATACATGGTCTAAGCCATCATAAATGGCCAAGTGACACTTAAATAAGTGATTTCTTGTTGTATTCCGGTTGTTGTCAGTGGTAGGACTGTTGCAGGATGAGGTGGACCCCATGGTATCCGTTATGAAGGTGGAGAAGGCCCCTTTGGAGTCATATGTAGATATCAGAGGTTTGGATTCACAGATTCAAGATATTAAGGAGGCAGTGGAGTTACCTCTCACACATCGAGAGCTTTATAAGGACATTGGTATCAAGCCTCCTAAGGGTGTTATCCTTTACGGGGAACCTGGGACTGGAAAGACACTGCTTGCCAAGGTGAGCTTTGTGAGTGCAGGACGGATTGCTCAGGATTGAGGAATTTTGTTGTTTTGGGTTGTTATTGGCACCAATGCATGAGGTGCAATCTAAAAGTAAAGGCCTGGGGTTGGAATTTGGACAGGCAGTGGCAAATTCCACATTGGCAACATTTTTGTGTGTGGTTGGAAGTGAACTGATACAAAAGTATTTGGGGGATGGTCCCAAGTTGGTGCAAGAGCTCTTTTGTGTTGTTGATGAGCTTTCCCCATCCATTGTCTTTATCGACGAAATTGATGCCGTTGGGACAAAGAGGTAGGTTTTCCTCTTACACAACATTGGATAGAACAATCCAGTTCTTCCTCCACAGGTACACTTCTGATAGGTCTCTAAGGTTCCTGCATTACTTAGCAAATACGATGCACACTTAGGGGGAGAGCAAGAGATTCAAAGAATTATGCTGGAGTTGTTGAATTAGTTGGATGGATTTGATGCATGTACTGATGTGAAAGTAATTTTCGCTACCAATCGCATTGAGAGTTTAGATCCAGCTCTGTTGTGACCCTTAGGGCTTGCATGTTTGTAACATGAAATTTGTTCCAAGTGTGGTTTTTTGGCAATGGCAGATGTAAAAGATAGAGATATGGAGCTAGCAATTTGGAAAGGGTTTGGTAGATTTGATTTGGGGGTGGGAGAAGTTTTGCTTCTATATTTTTTTGTTTGCAGGGAGCTGGTAGTAGCACTCAAGTGATGGAATCATTGCTTTTAAGAGCCCTTCACCAAATTTATTTCACTCAAATTGTCCATTGTCATAAATTTATTGATGTGGTGTGTCTAGGTAGTCTAGGGCAACAAAATGTCATCCAAGGGTATTGATGACTCTTCATTTGTATAAATTGTAAGCACATTAAAAGTTCAAACAAGGACCATCAAACCTTACAAGTTTCTATGCATGTTTCTATACTTGTCATCTTGAGTTCTTAGATGGACACATGGAAATTACAAGATGAAAATACTATGGAGTTAATTACCCATATTTAATGGTTATTAGATGGAAAGGTCTCCCTAAATTAACCAACCATAATTTGTGAAAAAACTCTCCTAAATTAACTAAATGCAATATGAAAAAACAATTTAAATTAGCTAACCACACCTAGTGAAAAAACCCTCTTAATTGATTAGTGTTGTAGATTGATTTAACTAATAGGTGTAATTTCCACCTGAATTTGGGCATTACTTATTGTCATCTTTTTTCATTAGCTTAATTGACCTGTCCGTAGCGACTAGTCCCCAGTCACTGGGGGGTTAACATGTTTTACCATGATTTCATATAGTGAATCTGTCCTAGTTCACTCAAAATCCTAGTGAAATATAAGGTGAACTTGGCCACATCTCCTAGTAGTGATGTGAGTGAATCAAATAATGAAAATTCCAAGTTCAATGGAGGTATATAATCACCCCAATTGCCTTGGCACTTGGTGTTTAAGGTAAATGAAATAGGCTGAAACCCAATAGCAATTAAAAACTAAAAATGTAAAATCTTATTGTTAACAACATCACAAAGTTATGAGCTTCATCAATTTGTTAAATATTTGCATGAAATTTAATGGGTTTGTGTTACACATGAATGTTGTGTGTATAAAACACATACGATGCACATCTAAATAGGGTGAAATATTTTGAACCACTTGAAAATATTTCACCCTATTTATATGTGCATCATTTGTGTTTAAAACACATGACATCCAAATGTAAAAAACACAAATTCATGAAAGAACAATTTTTCACATGATTTTCATTATCAAATTGTGGGATGGGAAGTTTGTGATGAATTGCTTAATGGACTCCTAAATGATTCTTAAAATATTTGAATGAAATTTTTTTGAAAATATATTTTTTAAATGTATTTATATAATAATATAATGTAATTTTTTTGGGGTTATAATAAAATTTTAATGAATTTCTTTCAATCTACAAATGAAATATTTTAAAAATATTTTAAAAACAATTTGATAATAAATAGTCATTAAAGGTGTTCCATTGGTCCTTATCACTTTGATACCCATATGCATTTTGTCGCAACCCTAACCTTGGGTTCGCTACCAAGGCAAGGGCTTGCGAAGGTGTGGGCCCAGACTGAAGCTTGAGAGTCACATTACATGATCCTGGGAGTGCAGGAGTGTGAGAGAGTGTGAGAGAATGAACCTTCACACTCCCAAGTGAGTTCCCACTTTGGGAGTTGGAGTCCTAATGGACTCTCGACTCTTTAGAGACCGATTGCAAAGGTCAAAACCCATTGGATATAGTATGGGTGTTGTCATGCCACCAAGCACAACCATATTGAAAAATTGCTTATATCACTGGAAAGCTCTTGGAATGTAGATGTCTAAATGGGCTTGCATAACCCATTTGGGGTACTTTAAAACACAAATTGTGACCAAAAGAAAGGCCATTACAAGTTGGGAGTCGCCCTGATTTCCTTGTGTGCAAATGGCGTGTCACATATCGTTGAAAAATTCTCGACAAGGGCTATGACTTTGCTTTAAACCTCACTTCAATCGGAGGTTTGAACACAAAATTATGGGCCTCCAAAGTTGCAAAAGTCCCAATTTTGGGAATTGCAGGACTCCCATGTAAGAGTCCCGAAATAAAATGACATTTGGGTGTTGGCCTCGTGGCCAGGCACATAGAATACTATAAGGTGGAAGGTGGTGGCTTCTCCCAAGTCCGGGTCGTGGTGAATCTGTGTTTGTCCGTGGCTCATCCATGCACCAAAAATGTTCCAACTATGCATGAACCAATTTGTTGTTTGGTTTATGCAAGTCCATGTGAATAATTGACTTGTTTGTTAATATTCCTAATCCTTATTTCGGAGCTCCAGCGCGCCTCTCTACCCCCGAAGTGCTACGAGCTAGGGAACGCACTTCAACTCCTTTTCCTTCCGTTGTCTTCATCTTTGGACTCACAACTGAACCCATCAAGGAGCTTGGGGGTGCGTCACACTTGGCCAAAACATGTGGTCTAGACTATTTGTTTGTTTGAATACCAATGTCATTTAAATTCCATATGTGATAACGTTGTATCTATGTTAAATGTATAATGCTTACAAGATTTGAAAGAATGAACCATATGATTGTTTAGTCAAACCTTATGTTTTACAAATTTCAACCCCTTGTACAAGGTAAATATATTGAGTTCCAGTTATGTTCAAAACTATAATTTTAATCCTTACTTTTGAAATAAAATGCAAGGTGGTTTGTGACCCTTAATGACGCGCTCGCAAGCTCCTTGATAGATTCAAAATGAGTTTAAAGTAGTAAACAACAGAAAGGTTAGGAGCTCAGGGCACATTCCCTGGCTTTCAGCACTTTAAAAGGGTAGAGTGGCGTGCTGAAGCTCCAAGATGAGACTAGGAAGAGTGACAAATAATTTATTTACTCACTCAAATCTGCATCAAACTAACCAACAAGTTGGTTAGTACAATGTTGGAGCACCTTTGGTGCTAGGACGAGCCATAGGCGACCTCGAACTCACAAGACTCACCATGACCCGAACTTGGGGGAAGCCACCACCTTCCCCCATATAGTATTCTCTATGCCTCTTCGTGAGGCCCACATCCAAATGGCTTTTCGTCCTGGGACTCCCAAGGGGGAGTCTCGAAATTGCCAAGGTTTAGACTCCTATAACTTTGCGAGATTATAATTCCGCGCTCAGACCTCCGATCGGGATGAGGTCTAAAGAAAAGTTATAGCTTTTGTCAAGAGCTTTCTAATAGTGTGTTGCACGCCACATGCACGTTTTGGTCAAGTCGATTCCCAACTTTTTATGGTCGGGAGTCAAATTGCCAATTTGACCCCCAACCTTTTTTTTTGCCATAACTTGTGTTGTAGATGTCCAAATGGGTCATGCGAGCCCATTTTAGACATCTAAACTTCAATAGCTTTTTAATGATATAAAAAATTCCTCACTACGAGGTGTTTTGACCTCTGTGATTACTCTCTGAAGGTTCGTGAGTCCACCGGGACTCCAACTCTCAAAATAGGAGCTCACTTGGGAGTGTGAGTCTTCATCCTCACATTCTCTCAAGACTAGGGTTGCAACATTTAAATCATAGTAGTGACATACTCTCAAATTTTTCAAACATACTCGTATTTTACGTTTTTTTGGGCTTTTTAAAAAATACTTGAAAATACTTGATACAAAGGCCAATTTTCAAGCCTTTGTATTTTTATAATGTTTTTTTTAAAATACTTGAAAATATTTCTTTTTGAGCACCTTCGAAAAATACTCGTATTTCGTATGTCATTACTATGATTTAAATAGCTCCTAGATTTTTCCATTGTGCATGATCTGGTGGGTGATTTTTTTTAAAGCATCCTTGGGAAATAGTGGAGTTGTGTGAAATCATAAATGTTAGAGTGCACAACACTTTGTTTAAAAATTGTTAGTTTATCTCAACACTGTGGTTTTGAATTTGTAACAAAAAAAATACACTTCAAAGTTCACTACACACTAGAATAGTATTATGTGGATTATGCGATTTGAATGATGAATCGTTAATATCACAAGGTTTCTAACTTCAGTTGTGTCACTTGTGATGGAAAGTGATATGCATATAGTAAGGTTTAACATAAATTAACCTTCAATGTCAAATGCATAGATCAAAATTTGAAGCTTTCACAACAATGATTGCAACTTAGGTTTTAAAATTCAAGTCACCTCCAAACTAGTGACAAATCTATGACGTGTTGATGAAATAACGTTAAGGTTTCTTTAATGTTTAAAGGTGGTATAATCTTAGAATTACAGTAAGAGGTGGGGCAAGTAATGAAAAAACTCCTTAGGAATAGTCCTCTCAAAAAGTGCATTAAGCTCTTCTCCCCTTTTATGTTTCTTTCTATTAGGGGCAAAATGTTTTCTAGGATTATTCATTTCATTGTTCTGTACCACACAACCAAGAGAAACATTAAAGCCACTATATTATTTATTCTCATGAAATTTGATTTCAATCATTTTCTTAGCCAATTTGGTAAAAAAAATAAAAATAAATGTTTAAAACCATTTTGACAAGAAGGTGCAAAGGAGATAACATGAGCCACACCAACTTGCTTTTTGACAACTTTTGAGAAAATATTCATAAAATATTCCTAGAATATTCTTTAAAAAATCATCAAAAAAATCTTTAAAAATCATGATAATTTTTTTTATAGTACTTTGATAAGTTTTGCATTAAATTTTTTTCGAAAATATATCATTTGAAAAAAATTAAAATGAGTAAACATGTCCTTTTATTGCTTAAAAACATTGGTTATAATGTTTTATTAATGTTTTGTCATTTTTTAATTCATTTGATTCATTTCAAATTTTTCATAAGTTCCCATGATATATTATGAATGCTATCATATAAGTAAGTCCTACAATTTTAACATGAAATTAAATTACATTTTCAATAACATAGAACATCAAGCATTAATTACATTTACTGCAATACGTGTTATCGAGATTACACCCAAGACCAAAGTAAGTTTGAGCCAATACAATTTACCAAATAACTTTTTACATTGATCTCAAAACTTAGACTACAAGGTGACAAAAGGAATATTTCTTAACAAATTTTGGATTGGTTGGTTAAAAAGTTCACAAAATTGATGAAGGAAACCAAAAAAAAAAAGTATTGAGATGACTTCCATAATTATTGGTGGTGATGATGAAGCTCAATTTCATTATCCCCTTTAGCAAATTTACCAAACTCAGACACATTTTGAGTCCATAGATGACCATAGTGTTTCTTAGGTGGTAACACAACATTGGACATTAGTTGGAAAATTATATATCATATTTTGGTGGCATCTTGCATTCATTTGTGTACACTAGAGATTAGAACCTTCTTAAGACATTTTGACAGGTTCCTCCTCATTGCTGATAGGCTAACTTTCATATATTACCTTCAAGTGGATGGATTGATTGGTTACAAAAGGTACACTTGTGCCGTTGACTATGTCCAATAACTACTTCAAAGGTCCTTAATATTGGAATAGTTTTGGCACTAATGTACCTTGAATAATTCATGGTAATCAACACCCTCTTGTTGGTTGTTTGGTCCATTTCCATTTTCTCATTCAGTAAATTTACCATATCTATTATACATTCTCAATCCAATTCCATTTTGCTAATGAATAAATTGATTAAATTTTTTTTTTTATGAATTGATGGATTGTGTGGGCTCATGGGTTCAATTTTGTTATGTGTAATGACTTGTTAGAAATTTCCCAATGTATTTGGAGGGCACCTTGAATCCATAATATTCCCTCTTCGCACTCAAGGTCACCTTTGGTTTCTAAGTGGGATATTATATTTTTGTTAAAGGCCCACATTTGGTTATTGTTTTGGGTAGGCACTTTATGCTAATTACACCTATGTTTACAAACCTTACCTATCACAAAAACTCCATACATGACAAAGCTTTCCCAAATGACTAAACCTCTATCCATGAAAACATGAGAACATTGACTACATAAAACACCCCAAGATTTTTTTCTTTGCATTTGAAAGCATCTTTAATGTGGACCTCCCACATCACAAATGCTTCCTTCAATTGAAAGGAACTATTAAAAACCTTCTCCAATTCAAATAAAAAGCTTTGTACTTTATGTTATGGAAGGAAACCTTAAATTTGGGACCTACACCCTTGAGGCTATGACCTTCATATTAGGGAAGGCCCTCAAGAACAAGGCTTCCCCTACACATAATAATAAATAGAATCATCCTTAAGATAAGTTGTAATGTTTTTTTAAATGGCAAAATATTGTCAAATTTTGAACTAGAATTTACCTCTCCTACTTATATGCTTAAAAATTAGGGGAAAATCATTTTAAGGCTACATACCTAGGAATGTCTTTTGCCTATGGTTTATCCTAAACCCTAATGCCTATCATTGCACATGACAAGCTCGAAATTTATACATCCATTAGATGGTGATAATGCCTATTTGTCAAATTGTCATCCTTCGCTAAAACAATGACAAAGGTACATCGGGCTTGTCATTTGTTGCATACAAAGTGGTGACTTTCACGATCCTTGGCAATGTTATTGAAATTGTTGTTGCTAGATTGTGTTATTGTTAGAACTTAGGATGCATTCCATGTGCATTGTGCAAGGAACCATTCAAGCAACAAGTTGAAGGTGGATTTTGATTCTTTGATTGTTGAAAACCAATTGGTATTTGCATCTAGCCAATGAGTCCAAACTTATAAGTTCATGGTGCCTACCTTCAAACTCTATATAATGTTGGGATTTAAAATTTAGTGTGGATGGAATTTGCAACTTGGAATCTAAATTCATGTGTGCATTGTGTGATATGTGCTTTTGCCAACACTTTTGTGTTCATTGCTAAGCTTAATTGATTTGGGATGGGATCTAGAGAATTATGATAACTCACAATTCGTTACAAAATGTCAAAAAGGTTTTAAAGTCTTATAAAACAACAACTATAAAAGTAAACTCTTATAGTCCTTTGTCATTTATGTATTGCATTAAATTGAGTTGAGAATCCTTGCTTTTTGTGGAACATCTTTCATTTAGTTCCACATCAACTTTAGGGTTTAAGGTTTAATGGTCATTTGTTCTTGTTGTCCTTTAATTTCATTTATTTAATTCATTTCATTGAGCAAGGTTCCAAGGTCTTACAAAGTAGTAGTTGCACAATGCAAAGGTATGATTTTATAGTTGTCATTTTTGCATTGCATTTAGTTGAGCCAAATATTATCTTTGTTGTTTGTTGAACATTTTTCATTTAGTTCATTCAATTCAACATCAAGTTTAGGGTTTAAGGTTTATTGCTCATTTGCTTTTCTTGTCCCTTATTTTCATAGTTCAATCCTTTTCATTAAAAAAGTCACTAGGGTTTTACAAAACAATAGTTGCACAATGTACAAGTAACCTTTCACAATTGTTATTTTTGCATTACATTTAATCAAATTGAATCCTTGGTGATTTCTATTGAATGTATTTCATTTAGTTCATTTAAATTTAAAGTTTACAATTTAATGTTTGTCTATTCTTGTTGTCTTTTGTTTTCACTATTTAGTCTTTTTTAACATGTTCATTAGTTTAATCCTTTTCATTAAGCAAGGTTCCAAGGTCTTATAGATATTTAGTAGCTGCATAATATAAAGGTAAGATCTTATAGTTGTAATTTTCACATTACATTTAGTCAAATCAAATCCTTGTTTCTATTAAGTGTTTCTCATTCAATTCATTCAAGTTTAGGGTTTAGGACTTAGTGTTTATCTATTCTTATTGAACTTTATTTTCATTGCTCTTGATCCTTTTCATTGAGCATGGCCTTTTTGCATCCTCCTGAAAACTTTAAATTCCATTTATTTTTTTCAAATTGAATTAATCAATGTTGCATCTATTAGTAACAACTAGATTCCCCCCTTCCCCCCTTTTTGTTGAACTTCTTTTTGATGTAAATCTTTGGATTTTTGTTGAAGAGGTTAAAAGGAAAGGGAAGGGTTATGAACAAAATAAGGTGTTTAAGGATATTTGGAGTGCTAAACTTCAATGGGTTGAGTGCATGGTGGATGAACAAAGGAAGGTACCAGAATAGAGGGCAAGGAAAAGTTGTTGGCTAGCCCTTACATTAAAGAATTTCTAAAACCATGGTAGAAGGAGGAAGGCCTTAATAACAATCCTAAAAGTTTGTAGTGCTAGTGAATATTACATGAATAAAGACTATGTCCATGCCAAGAATGAAAGATTATCTATAGCAACCAATATATATATAATTTTTAGGCAAGTTTGCCATGTTGATGTTGGAGAAAGGTTAAAATCATTAGTGCAATTTTCTATTTGTTTAAACATGTTGAATGATTATGAAAGCATGAACAAGTTGTTGCATTTCCTTGATGTCAAAAAGTTTCCAAAAACCATTGGTCAAACACAAGTGATTAGGAGATGGCATTTTGCATGCATGAATTGGTTATCAACATATGGAAATTTTAAAATTGAAGGTGCTAAGTTCATTTCCTTTTCTTGTGATGAAATAACAACTTATAATCAACAATCATGGTTTCCATTCATGACTACATCTTGTTGAAGATTGGCAACGGATTCCATTGTTATTATCCTTACAATGAGTGGTTGAGGGGGCCACTTCTAGTAATTTGAAGTGCATTCTAATGGATGCCATGATTTTTTTGGTGATTTGAATCAAGATACAATTGCATCCAAACTAATCACATTTGGAGCTAATGGGGTGAATGTTTTTCAGGGTGTTAAATTAGGTGTGACCGTTTACTTGAAACATTAGAATGCACCATTCTTGATTGCCATGCATTGTACAAGCCATTGCACCAATAAGTTGACTGTTCAAATTCTTTCCAAATTGAACATTGTGGGAAAACTTGAGGATGTGTTATAAAACTTATATGCATATTTTTTTCATATAGTCTAAAAAGAATCTAAGAGTTTGTTGAACTAGCCAACATCATGGAAATAAGGGGTCAATTGATTTTGAAGAACATCAAAACCTACTAGATTTCAATGTTGTTCCCAACTAAAAGAGTTTTATTTGAGTATTGTGCCTTGGTTTTGAAACTGCATCAAGATGTTGGCATTATCAACCATCCTATCTATATATATATATTTTTGTGATTCGGAAGTAATGTTTGGGCCCTTTTATATCATGGCCATGCTTGAGGGGCTAAATGAATTGATTAAACTCTTTTAGTACTAATAGTGTTTTGAAGGTGATTTTGTTGCCACAATCAAGTTGTGCCAAACAAATCTTTACTACTATACCATAATGCTTAGATGAATGATGTGTTCAATGGGTGTCGAAACTAGTTAAATGGGACATAAAATGTGGTGGTGCATGACACTATAAGAAATTTACATATTAACGATTAGTTTTTTTACTCACAAATGCCACAAGCGACTTACTATAATGGTTAGTTGCCTTAAATAAGTTACATAAAATGTCAATTGCAAAAGACATGACATGGCACCTAGTTGCAATGGTAATCACATCAAGGTGCAACTAACATGAACTCTTCATTCAACTAACCACTAGCCAACATGATTTATGATTTTTTTTACAACAAAAATGTGTAGTCGCATATGCTTGTGAGGCATGGCCATTTGCAACTAAATTTGCAATTACAATGTGTAATCACATATGACATACAAACTTAGGCTGTATACATGTGGTGAAATTTTTTCCACCATTTGGATAAAGATTATCCATTAAATGATGTACATGTGGCAATAAATAATAATTTAAAAATTAATGTAATCATGATAACTATTTAATCTAGGTTAAAATAAGCAACCCATTTTAGGCTAAACCTTAATTAGTTATCTTAAATTAATTTATTACTTATCTAGGACTATTAGATTAAGTTGATATATTAAATTATCTTGGGCTATTTTCAAATATTCTAGCTTTTAGGTTATTCCATTGTAAGATATTATAAATTATTTTACCTTAAGTTTATTATTATTCTAGGTTATTATCGACTATTTTAGGTTTTTCAACCTTAAGTTACTATAGGTTATTATATCCTAAGCTATTCTTGGTTATTGTAGGTTATTATACGTTATTTTAGGTTATTCTCGGCTATTATAGGATATTTCACCATGTGTTGAATTATTATAGGTTAACACCCTAAGGTATTTTAGACTATTCTTGGTTTATTAAAATTATTCCACCATAAGTATTTTAAGTTATTATAGTCTATTTTAATTATTTTAAGCTATTCCGACTTAGGTTATTTTCAAATATTTTAAATCATTCTACCTTAGGTTATTTTCAAGTATTGTAATTTATTCCACTTTAAATTATTTTAAGTTAATATTTTTTATTATTTTAAATTATTCCACCTTAAGATATTTTTGATTATTTAAAGTTATTTTAATAGGTTCAATTGGTTTATTTTGGCTTCAACAAAAAATTAACACAAAAAAACAAAAATTGTAATGTATAAAAACATAACTATAAATAATTATTACGTTGAAATTTTGTTTAATTCTAAATAATTTAGAAAGAGAATCCAAACCACCAAATCCAACAATCCCATTTGTTCAAAAAAAATGTCACACCTACATATAACCTTATTATGCTGAAAATTGAAAATGATGGTTCATTTTTACCCTTTTTAGTGTTCTTTTTAAAATTTCCACAAACCTACCAATTTTTTTTGTATATTTAATTATTTTTCTATTCAATATAATTAACAAAAAAACTTCAAACCACCAAATCCAATAATTCATCAGCCATAACATTTTGTTTTCACACGTTAACACATGTATATTTGCAACTATAATCTATAGTCACAATTCAAGTTGAATAAGATGTGATGTGGTGTACGGTTGCGTATGAACCACATCACCAATCGCAAAAACAACTAAACTTTCATCTATCATTGAATGCCATAAGTTGTTAGATGATATGATTACATTTTTCATTTGGATCTTTGTCCAAACTAGCAATGGTTGTAAATCGTAGTTACATATGCAATTTAAAACAATTTTGTAGTTGCATATGTGATTATAAGTTGTTTTTAGCATGTGGCACAAAGGATAGTCCCATTGATAGTTGTAAAAATGGTTGATTTGGACACAAATCACAAACACATGGGTTGATATTGACAAGAACCTTTGTAGTGATGAATGGACATCTAATTCAAATAATCAGTTTCTAATGCATTGTCTCAAGACATCACCTTAGGTGACTTGTGTTATTTTCTAATAGACCACTAATAATGTGCAAAAACATTGTTTTGAAACAACAATAAAGCTAGTGATTAACTTGAGAAGTAGTTTCCCAAGATGTGATGGATTTTTTAGCATTGGTGTATCCACAATAGTGGCTAAAATCTTCATGTGAATAGACCTTTCCTATTCATATGACCATTGTGAAAGGCTTTTACCGCTAGCTTGAAAAGCTAAGATCAACCCAAACTTGGATCTCAAAAGTTCTTGATGTGAATATTTTGGACTTGCAATTTTTTTTCCAAGAACCAATGATGTTCAATGCTCAATGGGCTACAAACTAACCCATGGATCGCAATCCAATTTCCAAACTTTGGAAGATTTTTTTTTCCAATGCATCATTATGTGTTCAACTTTATGAGTTCATGAAAGTGGTGGAGTTAGTTGAGGTTCAAATTATGGGATTTGTGAAAGATAAGAAAACTTTCTCAACTTTGACATCCATGGAGATAAGATTATGCAATCAACATTATGGACATTTGAATTTGGTGGTATGTATGTTTGCACAATTGTTCTATATTGTTCTATTGTTGATACTTTTCCTTATGACAATGGATTGATGAAAAGGCAAGAAGGGATCTTATGGCTTCAATAGTTCGTTAGAATGAATACTTCCATGATGCGCGATTAGTTTAAGCTTTGGGTAAATTTCTCCTTCTCTCTTTAATCCCATTTAATTTTCTTTGTATTTCTCATCTAATATGTAGCTTGCAAGTTAGGATCATGCGCTACCAATGAGGACAATGTCTTCTAAGACAAAGGTTCAACTCCTTCACACGATTTGTCAATTTGCTTTTTATGCATTGTAATTTGTTCATGTGATTTCAGTTTCTATTTTGAATCTTATAAACTTGCAGAATTGCTAGTGTTTAATCTTTAACTTGTAAATTGTAATTCAAGTAGCTTAAGTCATTGGCCGTGACATCTTTCACCAAGCTTTGCCATTCCAATCCTCCAAGACTCAACAAATGGCTCCACAAAGTTTTCTCCTATAACTTAAATTCAGACTTTATCGAAAATGAAATAGCTACTATTCACATACACAATGCAACTTGAAATAGCCAAATACACCATACCTCCAAAGGGGAAAAATAATCGTATGTTATTATTTTATTTTATTTTTTCTGTGTAGCCAGTCAAAAGATAACTAGGTATATGAGTGTGGAAACCTGAGTCAGAGCATCTCCAGTGGTGCTCAGTATGCGACCCTGCACAAATAATTTTCACATCCAAGTTTTGTTAAATAGTCTTTTGCAACCCCACCCATAAAACTTAAACAAGGACAGCAAATAGGTGAGGGACTACTAATAGCAAACCACCTGGACCAATCATTATGATAGGCCAATCGAAAACACTGAGCAGCAGTCACATCATATTTATTACACTCTTCTGCACTGCTAGCTGCACCTTTTACCAGCCACAGCATACCGTGCAATTGTGCTGAGCCAAAACCATTTTCCTGAGCCGAACCAGTATATTTTGACATTTCTTCATCCAATGTTATTGTGCAATATCACATATTGAGCACGACTGGAAATGCTCTTCCTAATTCAAGCACACAACAGCCACTAGGGCCACTTCCAAGGATCCTTCAAAAAAATTACACTGGTAAGTTGGGGATGAAGGATGAGAGACCTGGGAACTTTATTGGCCTTGCCTACCCGGGCATAGATATTGTGTTTAGATTCATCATAGAGTATAGTAGCTTAATGGATTTTGGCCCCTAGGTAGTAGGTCCATTTTTATAGGAGGATTCTTGAAAGATGATATTTTGGATTGTGTTGAAACTTGAAATTAGTCATAGAGTTATGATATCTTGAAGGATTTTGGTTTCTTTTAGAGGATTTTTTTGAAGATTATATTTTTGCATGGTGAAATATTTGAATTTCCATAATTCTTCTTTTGCCATAAGATACCTTTTTAATGTAAATGCCAAGGTTATAGTGTGACACACCCCTTGTTTCTGATGCTCTCTTGACGTGGGCTTTGAACGAGTGCCCAAATATGCGTACCGATGGATGCGAGCGTTGACATAAGGGGACGCTCCGAAAAACACTCGGAGCTCCGACGGCGTTTTGAGAACGTCGGCAGAGGTCAAGGCTGGCGTCCGTCGGCATGGATATTTTGAAGGAACACATTGAGCTCCCAATCCGTCAAATTTTGTCGGGAGATCGAACTTCTACCGACGATCGTATCCATTTCTATTCTCGTGGGAAGGGGAAAATTGGTCCATCGCTTGCTGGGAGAGTAGATGTCTGTGGATTGACGGGATACGGTGGGTAGTAGAGGGGAGTGAGTAAGTGAGTGTCAACTGCTTCTTGTTCTCTTGTGTTTGTTTAGTTGAGAGAAGTCTAGAAAGATGTTGCTCAGGTAACAAAGAGATTTTGGGAGTACGTGTTTTGGGGATTGATAGTGATGTGGTAAGCCGCGTAGACTGCTTCTTCTTGTTAGACTTGTGAGTGAGAAAAGAGAAATTTAGCTGCTGCTGCTGTAGAATCAGAGATCACATGATGCGAGACTCTACCTATTCTTCGCCCGGATTGAGGGATTATTTGTCTTCCCGGCTTTACCCAGCATCTGTGTTGCCTCGAACAGTAAATAGAGCCCGGGAGGATGATTCTCGCGCGACGCCACCCCCTCGCACACCATGGGTGTTTCCTCGAACACAAAATCGAGACTGGGTGGATAATGCTCGCGCCATACGACGGCCTCTCCCCACATCTGTGTTACCGCCAACAGAAAATCGAGCCTGGGTTGACAAGTCTCGCCCGATACGACGGCCTCTCCCAACATATGTGTTACCTCCAACAGAAAATCGAGCCTCGGACAGATATAATTCTTGCCATACGCAACGTCGCAGTCCCGACACTTCACTCCTCCCGCCCTCGCGGAGTGTGAGAACTAGAAGCGCAATGGGTGCGGGCAGGAAGAATCAGAACCTTCGCACGATGCTAAGAATTAATCTTGATTCTGCGAACGGCTTGACGTCTGCAGGTACAGCTGCTGTTGTTGAGAAAGTTTCACTTCTAGATGAAGTGAAGAACCTTGCCAAGTTCTCAATTCTAACCACGGTCTTTAAAGCTTTAGAATGCCTGGAACAACCGTCAGAAGTCGCAGATGAGATCAGGGTAGCTTCAGAACTCCTTTCAGGACATGTAGCTAAAGCTTCGGAAGTTGCATATCAAGTTAAGGCCGCTTCAGATCTCCTTCTTGATTATGCAAATAAGAAAGAGTCACGTATTTCATACGACCCTAGTGGAGCTTCACGCTCCCTTTTTGGAGATTCTACGTTGGTACCCAGCAAATTGAGCGAAGAACATGTCTCGAAGAAAAGAGATAGAGATTGTGAAAGAATCATCGGAGCTTCTTCGACAGGCGGAGATGCCGGCATCACAGGGAACTCTAAGTCTGCGCCACCTTCACAACATCACAAACGGAAGAAGGTGGCCAATAAGCCACAAGACCCCGAGAAGACAACAGCTGACATGGAGAGGGTCAAGGAGTTCCGAGGGGTGCGATGTCGGGAGGGTGTGTTTGTATCCGAGATTCGTCTCGGTGGCAAGAAGCAGATCTGGCTAGGAACATATAAAACTCCTGAAGCAGCTGCAAGAGCACATGATGCTGCCACTTACCTGCGTGCCACTTACTTAGGTGGCAAGGACCCTGAATACAACTATAAAGATTCCGCCTCCTCCTTTGCTCCACTTGAAGCTCTGAAAGACCTCAGTCTCACCCCAAAGGCTAGAAATAAACTAGTCATAGAGTTTGCACAAGCAGCTGGGAAGGCGTTTGCAGCCCAGCAAGATGCGAACTTAGCAGAGACTGCCGACAACACAGAGAGATTAGTGAGCGTCCAACCAGTGGACAGAGTGGAGGATGAGAGCCAGCAGGAAGGATCTGCAGAACCCATGAGCTCCTTGTTCTGGAGTCCGGTACATGTGGACATGGCTACTGTGTTTTCAGGTTCAATGGCATGCGAGGATTAGTGTTTTGCAGGCATTTAGGGGTGGCTCTACAATCTGGAGATATGGTACAGGTCGAAGTCTCGAATACAACCTACAAAATTGAGCGAAAAACACACATTCATGCTGTACCATAGAAATGCACTGAGAGACAGAGGTCCTAAAATCTCATTTTCATGTACAATATAACTGCAACATTGCTGTGAGCAATTTCCCATGCCACTGAAGAAGACTTGGTAGAGTTTTTTCTTCAAGGTTTTCTGTGATGCCCATCAAAAGCATTTCACAATGTGGATGCAACAGAATGTAGCAGTACCAAATCCAAATAGTCAACAATATGTAGATCAACAGGAGGATGAATCTTACTGTTTCACAATCACGAAGAGCTTTTTATGCTTGCAAGTGATTGATTGACTGTTGTTAGCCCCTCCCCTAGAGACTACACATAAATTTGCAAAACCCTAGATTAGGGTTTGTGGATCAATTGAGCTTTTCAGAAGCAGCCAAGAGTCTTACACTTTGCTATTTGGATTCTTCAACTGTTGGTTAGCCCTGCAAGAAAACCTACACTAATGGTATGAAGAATCTGCAAATCTCTCTTCTATGTTTTGTGTACCCAAGTTGCTTTTCGAATCCTCAACTAGCGGTCAGTTGTGTATCTTTGGCATTGAGCTCTTTGGAGGCTGATTGCTAACTAGTACATCTTGTGTTTGATGACTGATTTGGTGGAAACCCTAAGTGTTTGAAGCTCCTGCCCAATTGTCCAGATGATTGTTCTTTGTTCTTCTTTCTCTGTTTGTGGAAAGCTCTGGGTGCAATACAAAAGCTCTGTGTGTTCAATGTTCTTTGTTCTTTGTTTCTCCAGCAGATTTGTGAAATAAGCTACTCAATTTAGTCCAGAATCGATAGCGAGTATTGGGAAACACGGCAGTTTAAGTAATTGGGAGTCAGAGGAGAAGAAGCACCGGTACTGGCTCGAGGGAGATCTGTTGCATCCCGGTCACATGGGCTTCCAAGTCTGTATGCTCTTGAAGAAGACGGACATCTTACTACAATCTTCTCAATCCGCGATTCAACAATGTGCATTCCTTGTTGAATCTGTGCCTCGTTTCTCAACACACCTGCTGAAGTGTTCTCTCTGTTTTCCCCACGCACAGATGCACACACTCCTGGCTCGCTGACTCCTAGTTCCAGGGATCAAATGCTTTGCGGTTCTGTCGGGTATTGGTGAGTGTCCGGCTATGGGTGACTCAAAAGTGACCCTTCTCGCAGTCTCAGCCGACTTGAGAAAAGTGGGGAGGAAGAAGAAGAGGAGGAGGAAGAAGAGATCGGTCTGCGGAAGGGTTTTGCCATGCTCGTAGGCCTTGTCTCCTGTTCTTCGATCCTTTTTCCAGCTTTGTACATCTTCTGGGACTGACGATACGGCTAATATAGATCTCAAGTGTCTGCAAATTCCATTGATGCTCCCGGGTTTGCCGGTTACATCCTTTCTCTCTGGTGTCACCTCTCGCTCGCTGTCGCCGCTTCCGTGTTGTCTGCCTCGCGAATTTTCGAGTTTCTTCGTAGTGCCATCTTCGTCCGTCTCCCACCGAAAATACGTGAATGCTTCCTGCTGCGTCTGCTGTCTGCCTTCGCGGATCCCGAATCTAAGGCGGTGTCGTTCGGTAGGTTGGGCAGGAGTCAACGCACTGGCTTGCTGTGATGCTGTGGATATGCGGGAATTACCGACAGAGCTGGACCCGTCGCGGATGCCCAGGCATGTGGCAATAATTATGGATGGCAATTCACGATGGGCAGAGAGGCAAGGGTGGCCAGCAAGCGTCGGCCATGAAGCTGGGGTGCGGGCTCTGAAGGAAGTGGTGAAGCTATCACAGAAATGGGGCATTGAAGTGCTCACTGTGTTTGCTTTTTCGACAGAGAATTGGCTTCGCCCAAAGGTACTGAGTCATGAAGTTTGCAAGAGATTCAGGGCTGCAGCAAGCATATCTTAAGACTGTGCTAGACTTACCTCGACACATATATGAGCTTGTAGACAATCAAAGTGCTATAGAGCTCTTTGTCCTTTGCAGAGTCAAACTCATCTCAAGTGCAGGAGTTTTTTTTGAGGTATCAAATACATGTAGGGCTGAGCATCAAAGGGGTCCGAAGTGTAAACATCACAATTAAACTGATCTTGTAGTAACCTGCTCATAAACCTGCAAAGATTTGTGAATTATAAAACTTGAATATGTGACAGTGTAACCAGCAATGGGTTTGTGGTGTTGCAGACGGAAGTTGGTTTCTTGATGGAGTTGTTTGAGAGGCTTTTTCAAGAACAGCTCAACACTACGCCTGAGTGAGTTTGCATTTCTACTCCCAGAATAATTTCAATGTTGCCACTGCATGTCTTCAGAGTCCATGGGCACCATTAGTAAAGTCAATTTCAGCACAATTTTCATGTGAAGGTGTGCCGTGCATTGCACACTCTGATCGTACTAGGTGAAGAACTTAAATATACCTGGATGTTTCCTTCTCTACCAATGGTATCTGTACACAGCAGGGTGCTACTGTGGATGCAACTGTTGTTGGGAACTGTGCCATTCTGGTTGGATATTAAGCTGGTGTATCTGACACTTCCTTGTTACTGAACTCTCAAGAGTACCATGCACTCAGTAGCTCTTAAGTATACTGACTAGCATTGTATGCCATGAGAACCCTAGATGAAAATATTCCATAGCTTCTCAGGCAGCCTGCAGCAACATGTGTGTGCAAGCATGGTGTTCTATTACCTGCAGAGTTTGTTGCTTATCTTTTTGAAAGACTCTTGATTCCATGATATGAATCACATGAGCTAAGCCTACATTTTTCTTACCTCTTGAGAATTTGGTAACCCTGAAACTGTGCGATTTTTCTGAAGCAGCAAACAAGTGTGTTCTATTTGCCAAAACTGCATGGCATCCACACAACAGTAATCACACTGCTTATGTTGTCAATAATTAGTTTTTCTCACTGGCTTTGAACTTCACCTTTGTATACCTGGTGTGAGTAAAATGTGACAAGTTTTAGAGTATATTGGCAATTCATAGACCTGATAACCATAGAAGCTGTAAACCAACTAGTGAGGTGACTCTCCATGACTTTCACAGTGTTCACCTTGATAGGCTAGAACACAAAAGTCTAGGAGCAGCACTGGAACTAAAAATGTGGATTCATGTCTTGTGGTTGAATCAGTGAGAACATTCAAGTTCGCTGTGTGGGTGACCTTTCAATGCTACCCGCATCACTCAGGAAAATGATAGCAACCTTAGAAGAGGCCACACAGCACAACACAGGCCTCAAGCTGAGCATAGCACTGAGCTACAGTGGGCGCCAAGACATAGTTGGTGCCTGTCAACGACTCATGGCCCGAGTACAGAATGGGGAGATGAGTTCAGAGGACTTGACAGAGGCGGCCATTGATGAGGAACTGAAGACAAGCTGGGTAGGGGAGGGTCGCAATCCTGACCTTTTGATTCGAACTAGTGGGGAACAACGCATTAGTAACTTCATGCTTTGGCAGACTGCCTACTCGGAGTTCTTGTTTGTTGATTCTTTGTGGCCAGACTTTGGGGAGACCCAATTGAAAGATGCATTGTTGGAATACCAAAAGCGCAACAGACGTTTTGGTAAGCGCAAGTAGTTCATGTATGGAGTAATACATGAAAGGACATAAATGGACAAGAGACTGAAGGTCTGAATTAAGGATCAGTGTGATACAGTTGCAGCCAAACTAAGTTGTGCTTCATTTTGAATTATTAATTGCTCACTGAGGATAAACTTAAGTTCTGAATTATTTCAGATTGGGCCCTGATGTGACCCTAAACTATTTAGTTCCCAGGAGGTGATTAGAGAGCCCTATTAGTGTTGCCAATATCAGACAACATGCTGGATTATAAATAACCCCATATAAACCATCTTTGTCTTCAAACCTTGCCTGGAGTGCTCTCCTTCTGCAGTGCATTTTTTGAAAGCATTTGTCACTTCTGGGATATTCTAGTCAGTTGGCTCCAGCTGGGTTACCAGTCATCAAAGATGGGAAGGATGCAAGAAAAGACTTTCATGCAAAGGATGAATTGCGGAAAGGTGTGAACACAAGAATAGTTTGAGTTGGCACTTAGTTGACAGATCTGAATTACATTCTAGATATGGAGTCTGTTGGCACAGCTATATCTTTGGGGCAACTATCTAAAACCATTGGTGACCCTTGTGGACTGCACTTTCCTCAAGGTAACTCTGAGACCAAGAACAAAAGGACTAGTAACTGTTGCAGAATAGCTTCAAGATGCTTGCATTCCTTTTTGGGATCTCTCAATGGCAAACCTACTCTGTACTTCTCTCTTAAGACCATCTTTGCACACTCTCATGGTGTGTAGCATGTGTGGTTTGTGTGCATTTTCCTGATTGTGTTGCACAAATTTGAAATTCACTGAATTGACCTTTTACGTGGATGCAATTGACAAATTTGTAAGCTCTAACAGTGAATCCTGCTGATTTCTCCAGTCTTGTCTGTACAGATTTCTGTACCAACAATGTTATCACAGGAGAAAGTGTGCTGTGGATGTTCTGGGCTGGATTTTGTGCAGTCCTCAAGGTGGTGATCCTGAGATGCACTCCATGCTTCCATGCTGACAAATCTCCAAGGCCTGTGTTCTTTCTATGGAATTGTTGTGTAGTAGTTCTTCTGCTACATGTAACAATTAACAATGTATGAGGGGGCACTGATTTAGCACTTGTTGAGGAGTTTTTGTTCTGTCAAGGAGTGTTTTTTTTCATGGAGCTTCTTTTTTTGCATCTGTTTATAGATCTGTGTTATTGCTGTTTTATTTTTATTTTTTGAGGCCAGGTCCTTATCAAGCTTGCAGCAAGGAGCTAATCCAGGTAATGTTCAGTTGAACAAGTGTTAGGGTGTCTTTCTCAATTTGCTTTAGTCAAAAAAACAGTACGTGAACTATTGGTCATTTTTACGATTGAAATCATTTTTGGGTTTCACAATGCTCAATTCCTCAGCATTACGAGACTGATACTGGTATACGGATCGTCGATCATTGTTGGAAGAAGTTCATCTTATGCATTTCTTTCGGTTGCTGTGTTTAACAAAGTCCCACCTTCTTGCATACATTTCTATCATTTCTGTTCTCTTCATGATGAATTATCCTCTGTGCTGGAAGCTGTCTCAGAGATTCCAATATCATATTATTGACTGTTGCTTTCCTCCTTGACTTCCCTTTTACAGGTTTGAAGGTTGGGTACAGAGCCTCTGCACTCATGTCAAAGGAACTGCAGATAACAAACTGCAAAAGGTGAGAATTTCCACAATTTGCACTTGTACCTGGAGGCGAACTGGTGGGCAGTTCTTTGGGTTTTTCCATGGGCATCCAAACTACTAAGTTTGGTTTAGTTTTTGCACATATGCAAATTCAAATATTTCTTTACCATCTGACACATGTGAAAACCACGGGCATCCCAACTAGTCTGGTCTAAGTTTTGCATATATGTAAATTCAAATTTTTGTTGTAGTCCTTTGTGTTTGTGATTCCAAATTGCTTATGGAGTACAACATTTGATATTGTGCATTCCCTTGCATAATTGTCATCCAAGGAAGTATGATATACATAAAATGTGGATTTGAATGTTCATGTGTTTTTTGTCATATTTTGTGTTTTAACATGTGCATATGTGCTTTTAATATTGATGTTGACACAAATATGGTATCCATATAAGTTGAGTGTTTGTTATGCCAGATATCTTGCATCAATATGTCCATTATTAGCATAAATTAACAAAAGGCTTGGATCACAATTAAAATATTAAAATATTAAAATTTGGATAATTTGGGACTTTTAATATGGACCATATAGTTTGATGATAAACAAAGGAATAAAGTGACTTTACAAGTCAAACAAGTCATCCACATACCTAGTCATTGTTAAAGGCCCTTTACTCTTTTGTATCATTCCATATGCCCATTAAAAATGTCACATGTATATCATTGCATCTAGAATTTTACCACCCATTGCCAAACATTCACTCACAAGTGAATGAACACCTAGACAATTCAAAAGATGACTTGTTAGCAAACGCCTCTCAATTGGTAATTGTTCAATGATATTTTAAAATCAAACAATCACCTCCTAAAACTTGTGGTCGGGGTTTTCAAACCTTTCATTCAAAGATCTTTGTTTTGATGTTTGTCGATAGGCTTCAAAACTCTTATGCTAAAACATTTCTTTTGTTCAATTGCCTCTTTGTGTTTGGTAATGGGTAATTACTTGTCATAGTTATTACTTCTTCAAGGGAAAATTGTGCCTATCCACAAGTGTTTTTGTTGTAAATGGAATTGTTTGGAATAAAGTCCACATTGTTTGGTAAATAGTCCAGGGATATTGTTTGTGTATGAAATTTGTCATATCCGATTATAAAATGTGTTTTAGTTACACATGAAAGAATATATGTTCACAAAAGGTTTCATATTTTTTCAACCCCCTCTACTTTGAAAGGTTTTATCTTTTTAGTTTAAAACCCCAATGAAAGTCTATAAACAATTATTGGGGCTCCTAATGAAGGGCTACCTAAACCCTTGGGTGACGAAAGAGTGGATAACACTTTTAGAGAACTTAAATGTTCATCCACTAACTTATCGACCCTACCTTGATATACATGAAAGCATGCACTCAACACCAGCACAATTTATCTGATAAGGTTTGCTCCAAGCTTAAATGTCACAAGTTATAAACATGGGAAAAGTGAAATTTTACATTACTCCATTTTGGGCATGTTTAGTGTTCAAATTATTATTTTGTGATGGGGCCCAAAACAAAACCACTTTGTATGCCCACCCCTCCCTACAAAACTAATATTGTGGTGTTATCTTTTGGGAGGAAATGTCACGCCATTGTGAAAGTAAAAAAACCCCTTGTGAACTATACAAAAGGTTTACTTGGAAAAAATGCACAAAGGTTGCCATATTTCAAGAGAAAAAAATTAGAAGTCATCATTGTTAGACAATGAATTCTTGAAAGTCACAAAGGCAAAGCAAAGCAATAAAAAACATGTTAAGGGGAGCTTAAGACATATTAAGGGCTAATTAGGTATTAAAGGTTGATTAAGGTAGATTATAATGACAATCAAGCATCTAAATTCGATTTTGGAAGGAAGATTCAAATTCTTTTTTTCCATGGAAAAGTTTCTAATGGGATTATAATAAGAAACAATAGAGCATAGAAGAAAAGCTTGGAAAAACAATTTCACTCAATTTTTATTCTTTTAAATTACATGGTCTTTTATATTTTAAAACATGAAAAATAATTAGTGTAAGTTTTTTGTTGTGATAAAGAAATGTGTGCAAAAGTGTAAAACATTTGTTGAAACTATGACATTGTATAATGATGCACCCTCAAACTTCTTGAAAGACTCAAATGCAAGTCTCAAAATGAAAATGGTAAAAAAAGAAATTAAAATACGATTTTTTGCTTATAGCATTTTGGAGGTAAGAGGCATGTGCTGAAGGTGTAGGGTAAGGACTACAACGAGTGGCATGTGAGTCAATTATTCATATGAATTTGCACAAACCAAATAACAAGTTGGTTAATGCATAGTAGTTGGAACATTTTTGGTGCATAAATGAGTCACATGCATATACAAACTCACAAAATTCACCATGGCTCAAACTTGGGAAAAGCCACCACCTTCCCCCTTATAGTATTTTCTATGACTGGCCAAGGGGGTTGCACCCAAATATTAATTTTTTCGGGACTCCCAAGTTAAGAATCCCCAAATTCTCAAAGTTAAAACTTTCACCACTTTGGAAGCCCATAACTTCTTATGCAGACTTTTGATTAAAATGAAGTTTAATGAAAAGTTGTAACCCTTGTTGAGAGTTTTTCAACGATATGTGGCACACCACCTGCACACACATAATGCAAGGCAATTCTTGACTTTTAGCGGTCGGGAGTCAAATTGACATTTTGACTCCCAACCTTTCTTTCAACAATAACTTGTGTTATAAATGTTCAAATGGATCATATGAGCTCATTTTAGTTTTTAAATCTTAAAAAAATTCCAATGGTATAAGGAAGTACTTAATCCAATGAATTTTAACCTTTCAAATCACTCTTTAAAAATCCAAAACTTCATAAGGATTCCAACTCCCAAAGTGGGAATCCACTTGGGAATGTGTGAACTCATTCCTTCACACTTTCCCACACTCTTGAAAGTGCAAATGTGACTCTTGAACTTTTGGCTTGCACCTTTCCATGCCCTTACCTTGGTCGCAAGTTTGAAGCTAAGGTCGTGACATGTAAGTTATGTATGTATTTCTATAAAATTCAAATGTGTAAATTTTAAAGCACAAATTTTCTTGCATGGATTTTCAATTAAGTGTTGTAGAATAATATTTATGATTTAACAACCATCTTCAAATGAATTGGAAAGAAATATAAATAAGAATTTATATGTTTTGTTGTTAATTTTTATTATTTCTAGAAAATAAGACAATGTGACGATACCACGTGACGCGTTCCTTGGTCCCAAGGTGAACCCACTTGAGGGTTCACCAAATGTCAAGTTGCGGAAAGTTGGGACCGAGGGCACGCTCCCGGCTTCCAACTCTAGAAAGGGGTAAAGGGTCGAGTTAGAAGCCCAGGGATTAGACTAGGAAGAGGGACTAAAAGATCAAGCTTGAATCTGCATCCAAAAACCAACCACGGAAGGCTAGTTTAGCATTCGAAACACCGTTTGGTGTTGGGACTTGCCACGGGCACTTGAACACACAAGACTCACCACGGCCCGGACTCGGGAGTAAGCCACCACCTTACTCCCTATAGTATTCTCTGCAGCTCTCCGTGGAGGCTACATCCAAATGGCACAAATTCCCAGGACTCCCGAAATGGAGTACCGAAATTGTCCCGACGGGACTTCCGGAACTTTGAACGGCCATAACTCCCGACTGCAGAGTTGGATCGCGACGAGGTCTGAACCAAAGTTGTAGCCCTCGTCGAGATCTTTCCAACGCCATGTCGCACTCCCGAATCGGACATCAGGAAGAGCTCGATTCCCGACTTTTAGTGGTCGGAAGTCAAACTGGCAATTTGACCCCCGGCCCTTCTTTTGCCCATAACTTGAGCTGCAGATGTCCGAATTGCCAATGCGAGGGCATTTTCGATATCTACGTTTCAAGACCTTTCCAATGATACCAAGAACACCCCAATGCGAGGTGTTTTTCCCCTTGCTGTCAAGCTCTAAACATTCAGGAGCCCCGGAGGACTCCAACTCCCAACTTTTCCAAGTGTTGGGCTTCACCCCCACACTTGGCCAAAGTGGGGTTGCGACAAAGGGAGTTTTTTTCTTTTATTTTTTGATAATTTTTTATTTAGTGAATTTTTTCAAAAATAAAAAAACAAATGAAAAAATTGTAAGAAAGGTTTGAATTTGAAGGAATTTGTCAAGAAAAATAATGAATGCAAAAGAAAACATGTTTTGCATGGTGACTTAAAGTTTGCAAAGGAAATTGGATCAGGTAGGGAATTAACAAAATGAAATTGTAGAATCAAAAAATGATGAACATCCTACCATCAAAGAGAAATGCAAATGCAATATATAATGCAGCATGTGCCAAGAACAAAATAATGGCATGTAAAATACAAGATGCCTTTAACAATGAATATGGATCACAAGAAGCATTTACAAGGAGAACACAAAAGCAACCCAATCACCAAGATCATCAATCATTGAAGGAGATGTAATCAATAGTTGACCTAAAAGTTTGAAAAAAAAATGTAAATGAAACCACATTTGTAAGTATGAAGCAAAAAAAACAAAGGAGAATATAAGTGAATTTACAAATTATCCCATGAACATTGGAATACATGGGTGACTACACTACTAGAAATCTTGTCATTTGCAACCAGTCACTATGCAATTAACATGCAACTAAATGTGTACAACATGGACACATGTCATAAAAATGATGGCCTAAACTTATACATATTTAAATTATTATACTTAATATATCTACATAGACTATGTATAATAATATTATGTGCTTCTAATACTAAGGTTAACCCCATGTTAACTTAGGCTAACCTAAACTAACCTAAGCTAAAATAACCATGGCTAAAGTAACCTAGGTTAAATAAACTATATTAAATTAAATTAAGTTAAACTAAACCATGGTTTAAATATATATTGTAAGTTTCTAAATTTTATTTGTCAAACATATTTAAATTTTTTTTTGGCAAATAAAATTTTTTTATTTTATTTTATTTGGAATAATTTTCAGGAAATGTAAATTTGATTAAACAAAAAAAATATTCAAAATCAATTAATATGATAATATTAAAATTTAAAATAAATATTCATAATTATCAATTAAATGTTTATTACAATTATAATGATAATAAATTATATATAATATCAATAGGTATTATATATTTAAAATGTATTATTTATGTTAAAATATTAATGTAAATAGTTGAACCCTAAACCTATAGGCTACACAAATTAACCTACAAATACACAAATATCTTAAGCTAATCACTAGTTTAAGCTATATTATAATGTTCAAACCATATTTTCATTAAGTAATCATAATTATTAGAAATATTCTCCAATCATCTTTTAAGTGCAAAAGAAAAGGAGTAATGAAAAATTAACAAGAAGAAAAATAAAATTTTCAAGTTCCAAGACGTTTTGTTTTTTTCTTTGGGACCTCTCCTACTTTCAAACCTCATAATTTTCTTATTTTTTATTCATTTTAAATGATTTAAAATGTTATAGTAGTGCCATTTGAAGTTCTACAAATCGTGATGGAACTTTAAAAGCAAAAAAACAACATAAAAGGAACTTTCTGAGTGTTTAAGATTAGCCTTTGTAGTTTTCAATGGTTTGTTTTCTAAGATTTTGACCCCCTTTATTTTGGGGGGCCATAACTTTCTCGTTTATAATCTATTTTTGATGATTTTTAGTGTGTTAGATGCGCCAAGAAGAGGGCTTCAAGTTTTGTTGGACATTAAAAGCAACAAAACCTTCCCCTAGCTGTTATACTCCAATACATTAGTTGCATCTAATGTGCAACTAAGTTGGTTCATGAAGTTTGTAATGAATTTTTTTATTTCATATATTTTGGCTTCCAATTTTATTTAGCTCAATATATAAGTAGAAGCAATACCTTTGAAATAACAAGACACCAAATGCCATTGAGGATGCGTAAATAAATAAAGTTTGACCTTTATGAAATGGTTAATTTTAAAACTAAAATTGGATTATTCTATTTTTACCTATATAGTTTGAACCTAGTTATGCTCAATTTACTTACATACCTAAATAAACCTATTTACCTTGTAGGGTTTAATAATTACCTACCTATCTAGGCAACATGTCAACATTTTATCAGCCATAAATTAGACAACTTAAATTTCATTAATTAATATTTTAAAATTAAAGATAGGTGGGCCTTTATTGCCCATGTGTCATCATATAATTGGTGTTTAAAATGGACACGTGTCAAACGATCAATGAAGGTTCCATGGTATGCCACGTGTCATCATCTTAGTGGCACAAACTTTAATGATTGAAATTAGTCCAATGAATTTTTAATTTTGAAAACACAAAAATAATTAAATAATCACATGTCCACAAACTAGTTGTCCAATTTTTAAACACATGTCATATTTTTATTAATTACATTATAGTTGCAAGGAGAGTTGCACATAAGGTGCAACTACATTTACATTAATATGTATGGATGAGGATGTATATTAACACCGTATATATATGTTGCATACATAGTGTCACATGCAATTGAATGTCATGTGCAACTTATCTTAGGCAAGTACACAAATTTGTAGTTACATGTGTCGCATACAACTGAATTTTAATTACAAACAACAGTTGCAAAACCCAAAATTTCTAATAGTGTACACACTATGGTGGCCCAATATCTCTTTCACATTGGTAGTTTTTCCTATATTTCTTACATATTTAAAAATTTTAAATATATATTTCTTTGAAATATCATAAAAGGAACTCACTTATGTAAAACTAATACCACTACAACAACAGGGGGCTATTTTGCGATCCAAATATCATCACAAACAACAAAGAAAGAAATTTTCGAAAGCCCTCTGTTGCGAACCATAATTCTTCACAAACTCTTAACCTTTTGTGATACCATAACATTTGCACCCGTACCATCACAAGTCCTTCACAACTCCCAAACTTGATAAAATTGCAAAACTTTTCCGATTATAACTGCTTCTATACATTGTTTGCGATTAACACTACATCGAAAACTATTTGCAGCAAACCCATCACCGCAACGACTTAGTGAATCGACTCAAAAGTTTATCAGTCTCCGATATAGAATCTAACACAAACATTTCAGGATTCTCAAAATGCCATTAAAAGTTTGCGATTAACATTACATCGGAAACTATTTGCAACAAACCCATCACCCAACGACTTAGCGAATCAACTTAAAAGTCTATTTGTTTCCGATGTAAGATCTAACGCAAACATTTTGGGATTCTCAAAATGCCACTAAAAGTTTGCGAAATCTATGATTTCGCAAACCTATTCTGGAATGATTTTACCCGTAAGAGTGTAGCAATGTCTGTGACATGGTATATTTGGTCTTTTGGCTTTTGCAGTGTTACGAAGAATTATGACTCACAAATGGTTTTGAGATCCACTGTGTATTGCAAGAGCATGGCACTGTATTCTTATTTTGGAAGCAGGGTTTATATTCATTTGGAGTCACTTTGGAAGGCAAAAAAAAAAATTTATATCAAAATTTCAAATTTTACAATGTAAAAGGGTTTGCAACCCTTAGGTATCGAGGAGGTGGCTCTGTGAAATGTTGAATTACACAACTCTCAAATAATGTTACTAGATCCCTTACCTTCCCTTCCATAACACACCTATCATAACATATCATGATAGACTTATGTGTCCTGCAATATTCTTCTCTACCCTATAAAAAGCACCCAGTTTCAATGTAAGTGTTTAGACTTCTTTAATCTCTACTATGTTTTACCTTGGAGGATTTCTACACCATCAACTTGCAACCGCAACAAATGTGTAAATTGTAAGTGTGGAGGTACACACTTGACAACATCTGGAATTGATGTTTGAGATCCAACTGTGTATGAACAACCTGCTCCATTCACCTCTACTTCAGCTTCCTTCTCTAGTTTTGCAGTACATGATGTAGGACTGCACATTGATTGTAAAGCAGCAGATTGACTGCACTCTCTTCTGTACTTGAGTGTCATGCTTGAAAGTTCATAGTTTTCAAAAACTGTAACTGGAACACTCTGCAGCCAAAGCCACATTTTGAATTAGCCTTGTGTCCACATTTCCTATTGACCAGCCAAACAATGAAACAAGTATCCTGCATGAGCATGGCACTTAGATAATAGAAAATAACACCAACTCTCCCAAACATCATGTAGAAAAACATAATTACTCTTGAAGCGAAGTGCTCTCAAAAGGAGTTGTCACACACCATCGATCATCACAAACTGAGGTATGTATGTAAGTAATCAGTAAAAGAAACAGATATCTTTTATTTGACTTCTGAGAAAACAAGCTAAGAGAAGCTTACCTCCATCACCCATCCAACATATTTCACATTGTTGACATGTTGATTCATGTCTAAATCACCACGTTTTGGTTGCAAAGAAAACTAGAACAAAGGAAAAAAAAACAAACAGCAAACAATATGAACAAACTAAAGATGTTTGAAACAAAGCAGGTGATTCCTGATTTGACAAAAAACCTGAACCCTTTTTTTTTGTCCAAGGGCTAGAACCAATCTCATCTCTGGACCTTGGACAAGTCGTCAAGATCACCAACTCTGTTGAACCCACCAAAAATGCCACAATATACATACATAACACACCAATGTCGATAGCAGTTTGTTGCTAAAACTGATTTTAAAAGATCTAATTCAAGTAAAGAAAAAAGTATATAGGCTATTCAGAATTCTCATTCCTAAGTAAGGGTAAAAGACCATCATTCACCCTTTTGATAGGATGAGGACATGTCGCAACCCTAACTTGGCCAAGTGTGGGGGTGAAGCCCAACACTTGGAAAAGTTGGGGATTTGGAGTCCTCAGGGACTCCCGAATGTTCAGAGCTCGACAGCAAGGGGAAAAACACCTCGCATTGGGGTGTTCTTGGTGTCATTGGAAAGGTCTTGAAACGTAGATATCGAAAATGCCCTCGCATTGGCAATTCGGACATCTGCAGCCCAAGTTATGGGCAAAAGAAGGGCCGGGAGTCAAATTGGCAGTTTGACTCCCGACCACTAAAAGTCGAGAATCGAACCCTTCCCGAGATCCGATTTGAGTGTCCGACATGGCGTTGGAGAGATCTCGACGAGGGCTACAACTTTGGTTCAGACCTCGTCGCGATCAAACTCTGTAGTCGAGAGTTATGGCCGTTCAAAGTTCCGGGAGTCCCGTCAGGACAATTTCGGGACTCCATTTCGGGAGTCTCGGGAATTTGTGCCATTTGGATGTAGGCTTCACGGCGAGCTGCAGAGAATACTATAGGGAGTAAGGTGGTGGCTTACTCCCGAGTCCGGGCCGTGGTGAGTCTTGTGTGTTCAAGTGCCCGTGGCAAGTCCCAACACCCAAGGGTGTCCCGAATGTTAAGCTAACCTCCCGTGGTTGGTTTTTGGATGCAAATTCGAGCTTGATCTTCTAGTCCCTCTTCCTAGTCTAATCCCGGGGCTCCCAACTCGACCCTTTACCCCTTTCTAGAGTTGGAAGCCGGGAGCGTGCCCTCGGTCCCAACTTTTCGCAACTTGACATTTGGTGAACCCTCAAGTGGGTTCACCATGGGACCAAGGAGCGCGTCAGGACATGGGTAATATATATGTGTTTTTTTTTCAATGTTTATCATCTAAGTATATGTGGGTAAGTATCAAAATTCTCCAAATTCTCAAACATATTTGAGAGGTTTGTGAAGAAATTTGAAAAAATTAGGGTGAGAATTTTGTTCTCATTTGGTAATAATACAAATAACTAATTCTCAAAAGGTTCTCAAGAAAGGCCCTTCTCCTATACAAAAATCAAGTGTATTTCATGTAGTGTAACACCCTCAGAGCAAGGAGTTCTAGAAATAAGTGCCAGCCAATTACACTATGAAAAATCTTGAAGGTTTTTACAATGGGGGGACAACAAACACCCCCCCCCCTCCCCCCAAAAACAATGATCCTAAAATTTCACTACTCTCAAGAGGCCCAAAGTCAATTTGGAATATAAGAGTTTTTGTATAGTTTCCCAATCGAGGGACAAGAATGACCAGTTTCAACATAATAGGGCATTAAACACGTAACTAGGAATGAAATTTTTACAAAGCGAAATAACTAGGACCCTAACTACTTTTTTCCACCAATTTTGGTGATAAATTGAATTTCATCATTTTTTCTTTATTTCCTTAGTGCCTTTACTGCTGCTACATATATTTTCACTACTCCTCCTTGTACAAGTACTATAACTAGCCACCTAGTTACCATGCTGAATACTCACTGGTTCATTGATGTCCTGACGACTTCCCATACCTTACCACAGGGTCAGTTTCGTCATTAAACAATCCTTGAAATAGTGAAACATGTTTAATGAAAATACAAATTTGAGATATTGAAAACCATCACATAATTTTATCAGAAGATGAAATTCGAGTAATTTCATTCTTCCTATGATAACTAATCAATTTACTTTGTAAAATCGTGTCATAGTTTCCAACTTTGTAATGAACAAGTAAGGTGTTCCCTGGGGGTTGAATAGAGATAAGTGCCCTTGTTCTTGGAAGGGGGTATGAAGCCAAGTAAAAAACATCATGCATAATTGGACCACGAATAATATGTTCAACAAAAACAATATGTCAAGCACTTCAGGTACTTGATAATCATTTAGGTTGTTCTAAATCAAATTGTCATAATAATCATGTATTATTGAAACAAAAATATTGTTTCATGCACTTCAGGTGCATGATTATTATTTTTGTTTAAAAAGGTACCTACCTAAATAAGCAATTATATTGTTCATGTGAAAAATAATAATGTCTAATGTCTCAATTATTATTTATGTTGAAACATTGACAAAATTATGATGTTCTAAAAAACATTATGCATAATTGGATCATGAATAATATGTCAAACAAGAACAATATGTTAAGCACTTCAGGTACTTGATAATTATTCAGGTTGTTCTAAATCAAATTGTCATAATAATCATGTATTATTGAAACAAAAATATTGTTTCATGCACTTCAGGTGCATGATTATTATTTTTGTTTAAAAAGGTACCTACCTAAATAAGCAATTATACTGCTCATATTTCACAATATTGGCTTACACTCAATAGACATACCTAATTAAAAAGTCAGTAGTATATTAATTCAAGCTGTAGACATTCATGAATGATGACTAACATCCAAAACAGCTGACTAAGTTGCATAGGACGCTAAGAAATCTCTTCAAAAGTATTGAGAACTTTCTCTAAGCTCACAATTCAACTCAACACTAAGTTAGAATTGAGAGATAACCCAACAATAAGGTTCTGTTGGACACACAAGATCCTAGGATCACAAAATCAAAGTTCCCTTATCATCCTAAATTTGACTCAATGTACTATAGATCAACAATCTCATATCAACCATTAATGAGTAGTCATTTCCAAGCAGGTGCATGCATGCAAAAAGGATCCCAAGTCAGTATTGGCTATTAAGGAAATTGCATCATTTCCATCATAAATGTGCTCACTACTGTGCATATAACATAGCAAAACTAGAGATCTGAAAAATAATTAGGGCTTAGGAGAGCAAACCTGGCGAGAAGGCAACAGCCGGGCAGTCCAGTCTTCAAGCTCTGCAGCTCCAATGTTGTAGCGAGGACTAATGACACCGCACTTGTTGAGCCTCCCATTGAGGTCTACCACAATCTTCCCAGCTCGGTGGTCATCAACTAGCTCAAACTCCCCAATGTAACCTGGTAGAAATATCATCATCACAACCAGGTCAGACTTTGCTAAGTTCACTTGTTAGCCATTCCCTTTCACAAAAATCTAGCACAAGGTTTCTAGCCCAATCCATACATACTTCCATTTCCCTGAAATGACTCTGCTTAGGGGCACCAAAACCTATAGTATAGCCAACTAAAGATTAGTTCATCATGGATGATGTCCAAAACAATGGCCCCTCTCTTCATTGAAAGAGGCAGAAAACCAAATTCCAAAAACACTTTTCATTCAATCATCCAATTAGCACTTCTCTGCAGGCCAAACATTCAATCTAGATGAAGATTAATTTGCAGCCAGCAAGAGCTCAAGGCAACTTGATGTGTTGCCCAGTTGTTATCCAAATCACACAATAGTTTCCTTCATGATGAATAAAGAAGTGAGAGTTTCTCCATACTTACAATTGATGGCAACATGAATAGAATGAAAAGTTGACCTGATCATAAAGTTATAGAGATTTCACATCTGACAACAAGTCAGTGAGTAGGAAAGGTGCAGACCCAATCCTAAAAATGAAGAAAATACTCACCACCAACAGTCATGTGTGTTCAGTGACCTTCAACAGCAACACAGATGGTGGTGACCAACTCCCATAACATAACTATTGACTTCATTGGCTCCCAGCAGTGGGTGGAAAGTCCAATGTCACATTTGAACCAATGTACCGAGTTTGTGTCACAAGACTAGCATAATGGAAAGAAACTCAGTCATGATTTCTGGGTAGTCAACAAAACACAAGAAGAGAGGAACACAAAAGGATGGGAAAAAAATTTGGAAAAAAGGAAAGAGTAAGAGGAGAAAAACAACACTGAAAACTTTAAGGTCATGACCTTTTGAGGAAGAGAAAGTGGGCATTGAAAAGCTTGAAACTCAGATATAAGAAATCCTTGAAATAATTTTTTAAAGATTCCATATGCAGAAGCACCCCAAAAAAAGTCTTCAATCTGAAAGCAAACCACAGTTTTATCTTGGTTAAAGATTGGAAGTGTAACTTCTCACGTCAGAAGACTTGTAGCAAGACACTGAGAAAGCTTTGGCAGAATTAGATTCTTGAGAGATTCAAGCACAAGAAGACTCCAATTGCTCCCCAAGAGTCAATCTTTGAATCAAAGAGTTGAGAATTCAAAAGACTACAACAAAAAGGGGCATAAGATTTGGCAGGCATTAGAACCTAAGAGATTCATGCACAACAAGAAGATTTCAATGATTCCTAGGCAGAAGTCTTCAAGAATCCAATTATTCTGAGGGAGAAGAAACATCAACTTTCTGCAACTTTGGGGCAGCCGAAACGTCATTGATCATCAACAGAATAGCTTTGTAGAAAAAGCTTGAAAAAGATTCTGAACTTCTAGCAAAAAAGTAGAACTGGCTGCATTTGCAAAACCTAACCTTCATGACATCCTTATGGCATCAAGAGATCCTGAGAGATTCAAGAACAAAAAGACATCAACTACTTGCCAAGAGTCTTCAAACAATACAACTATTCTAAGAGGGAAAAATTAGCTTTCTGCAACTTTGTAACCCAAAGATCATTGATCACCACCAAAGTAGCTTTCTAGAAGGGGCTTGAAAAAGATTCCAAACTTCCAGCAGAGAAGTAGAATTGAAGCTGCATCTGCAAAACCTAATAAGCTTCATGGTGTTCTTATGGAACTAAAATATCAATCCCAAGTGATCAAAGAAAACAAAGGCTTTAACTAATCCCCAGGTTTCTTTAAGAACTCCACTGACTATTCTGAGAAGAAGACATCAGCTTTCTGCAACTCTCTCAAGTGCCGCCAAAAGTCACAGATCGTGAGCTAGAATAGCATTGTAGAAAGGAGCTTGAAAAGATTCGGAAGTTCAAAAACCCTAAAAACCCTAAACCCACTTTGCTTCAAACTCATGAGCAGCATCAGAAGAAGAAGTATGAAGAGCATTTTGCTTCTGATGATGATGATGATGATTGTAGCTCTAAGAGAGACAGAGACCGAGTGAGATTCTTAGATGTCGAGAAAGTACCGTGCTTTTGCATGATGTTCAAGAACTTGATGATGACTTTGAAAGAGGGCTTGAGAAGCACCTATCGTTTACCCCGCTTCTCAGCATTGAACATGTTCTTCAGCCCATCGTTGAGCACACTGATTCTCACCATCACGCTCTTCCTACCGCCACATCCATCACACACGTTATTCTTCTTCTCATCTTTCCCTTGATGTTTTCAAGCATTGTCTTCACAAGTAACGGCCAACAACAAGAGAAAAATGGAAAAAATGATAGAAGAATTTACTGTCACCAAACCTCGACTCCAGGCTAGGAAGCACGAATGCAACATCCTACATCTTCCGAAACAAAGAACAAAACAACAAAGCTCGAACCCTAAGAGAGGATTGAAAGGCAATGATGAGGGAAGAAGAGAGACGAACCAGCGGAGCTGTGGAAGACGTAGGCGAGTAGGAGTAGTGCAACAGAGAAGCGGATCCGAGAAGTAGCACCAGCAGCGGCAGCGACGACGCAAGCAAGAAAGGGAAGAAGTAGAGCAACCGCAACCTTTTCACTTAGTCTACCAAGGCAAAATAGATTATAATAATGGTTAAGTAGATTTATAGCTTCCATTTGGTCTAAAACATATATATATATATATATATATATATATATATATATATATATATATACATATATATATATATATATATTATTATTATTATTTTATGGCGTTTTGGGAATTAGATGACATTGCGAAACCTTTTGCGAAACTTCCTTCTCCAATAACCCTTTCACTAATTTGCAAGCTAACGCACATCGCAACTTGCGATACATCCACCACCGAAAAGTTTTGTAAAAATTTGCGATGAGGTTTGCGATACATATTCAAACGCAAAATGCAAGGCGCCGAATAACGCAAGCTTGCGATGTCTTGTGACTTTTAAAGTTTGTAGCGATACTTTGTGTATTGTAAAATGTGCGATGTTTTGAATATGATTAAACATTGCGAAGTGTAGAATTTCGTTAGGGTGGACAGAGACTGAGCGAGTCGCAAAGTTTTGTTTGTGGTATATGTCGCAAAAATGTTGCGATGAAATAAGGTACATTATAAATTAGTGATGGGTGGTGCTCCACAAGTTGCGATGCATGTCGCATCGCAAATATGACAAGTTGTTTTTGCTTCGCAAACCCTTCAGGTTTTTTGTTTGGCGCTTCGCAAAAAGGCACAATATGTAGTAATGTATAATTGGCTTTCCAATAATGCAAAAGAAGATCAAGATCATGGACATTCAATAAACAATTAATTTTTTAATTTTGGCTACAATTTTTGTAATGCCTGCAAAACACATGAATATGGATTTTTATGTTACAATGTATTAGTCTCATGTATCTAAAATTTAGGAATCTAAATTAATTTTTGTTTAAAAAAATAAAGATGCATTGAATGAATGGAATATGATTTTAATTTATTATGTTATGAACTTTTCAAAATCTTGTAAACTACAATTATTTTAAAAGTCCTTTTAAGAATAAAAATTGATTATTTTCCTGAATTATCTTTTATGAAAACTTTTTAAATTCCTTATAACATCCTTAAATGAAATTGGAATCGGAAAAAGATGTTAATTTCAATAACATCTAAATATTCACATTTTAAGCCAATTTCTAAATACATTGCGATATGGACTTCAAAGGTAGCACCCCACTGTCGTAAATGAAACACCTTAGAATGTTTTCACCCACACATACTTTGGAGTATATTCAACCCAATTCCAAAGAGGAACAAAGAAGGTAAGCATTAAGATTAGGGGACAACCTAACAATCTATTTCACCTCCATACAATCAACTACAAGAGGAATAACAAGAAGACCTAGACAATAATGAGGTTGGATAGGCAATACGAATGGTAAAAATCGAACTATAGGAGTACTTGGAAGAACAAGCATATGTCATTGAAATAGTGCATCAACATCATCAATTAGAATCACCACTAGAACATGTTACTCAAATCTATACTTGTTTCTAATATAGGAATGGTCACATAGACTAATAGGAATAGATTCAATGATAGCACACCAAGAATGCAACGAGATTATTTAAGAATGGTTCAACATGGAAAATGGGTTTGGAATATAGGAGTCCATAATGTGGATCATTTACCAAGACCTATTCCAAACTGATGTAACTATTGTTAGCAAAAGGGACGTGTGATTATTGATTATTCTTTCATTGAAAATTTGTGAAGTAAGGTCCTATGAATCATGTCATCATAGAAATGCAAAACAAATTGAACATGGAAAAATCATAGCTCAAAGGAGTTGTGCAAACCAACTAAGGAGGCCCCATCCCCAAACTGAATATAAGATATTCAAAACAATCCACAAATGGTAGGGAAATGCGAAGAATACCAACCATGGTTTAAATTTTGATACCAACATTTCATCCAAATTATATTCTTAATTGAATTCAATTGACAATTCAATATAAGTAAGAATGGGATACACCAAAATTGAACTTATAATGTTTAAAATTTGATGTTTACAATATGGACAACTCAACTAATAAAGACCATAGGAGTGTCACCAATGGTACATATGCCCAATTCATCATTAAGAGGAATGGTGCTTGGAGTAACTACATAAACAATGATAAGGGTAAAATACATGGGAGTGAATCTAGACCTAGATCCAAGCACAACATGGAACCACATCATTTCAACTAGTTTTGTAAAACTAATGATTCTATCCCATAGTATATTTACAATCCCAATTATCACTACACATGAGATGTACTCACATGTTTTGGGAACAACACATAATAAATCTGCAATTTTTAGTGAAACCTAGGGTTGTAGACATTCATAGTTTTGTACTTTTGGTATTACCCATAGTGTCACCACCGATAATGGTATTCAATTGAATAGCATTATCACTTGATTCAAAAGGAAAACCATTAGATCTTGCCAAAGGTTTTACAAAAGTTGCAAGGTTACCTATGGTGCAAATTTTTTGGCCTTAAAAGAGATTGTTGAACTATCTTGAATATAAGAAAAACTTTGATCTAGATGTTCATGTTCAAGTGTTTAAAGAAACCATTAAAGCTATGGAAAAACAATAAATGAAGAAATTACAAATCCATTCAATTTCACACTCAAGGATATTGCTTTTGACTATTGTAATAATTACATGAGGGTTTATTCTAATTGCAAATTTGTTAATTTGGAGTAGGTTTTTTTGTAAATCATACCATAGGATGTAAAATGATGAATAGATATATTTACAACTAAAGATTTTGAAGCATGAACCCACAAAATGATTGGAAACGTACTATGAATAATTGTTGAATTTGACCAATAATCTATAGACACCAACCATTGATGTTTTCTTGATTATAGTTTTCAAATCTAGGTTGCAATCATATTTACGTATTACAACTACAAGAATGAAAAAGGAAACATTGCAATAGCATCAGGAATTGACATTATTATGTGAAGAAGGGATTTTGGAGCCTAAAGCATAATGTTTTTTTTTCAATACCTTAGACATCAAGGAGCATAGTGGCAACTACTAGTCAAACTATTGTAGTTAAATTGTTCATATCATAGTAATGACATACGAAATACGCATATTTTTCAAAGGTGCTCAAAAATAAGTATTTTCAAGTATTTTAAAATTTGAAAATGTGAATACGTGAAATACGTGAATACGATGAGCAAAACGTTGAGCAAGCTAAGCTTAAGTTGTGCCCAAACCCAAAGACAACGATGATCAAGTATTTTCAAGTATTTTCAAGTATTTTTTAAAAAGCCCAAAAAAACGTATAATACGCGTATGTTTGAATCGAATTGAGAGTATGTCACTACTATGGTTCATATATTGTACCAATTACCATTGCACCAAGGCATAAACATGGTAAAGTATGCCACTTGGTGATATTTTCTATTTTTTTCGAAAATATCCATAAAATAAGTTTTAATATATTGAATGCGTGAATATATTTTATTTCAATGATCAATAAAAAGGCGTTCTTTGACTTCAATGCATAATATTGAAGAACCACATGTTTTAATATGCATTAAAGTACATTTTTAAAAAATATGGTTACAAGTACATGAAAATAGGACTTTAGTTAGAATTATTGTACTTTCAAGTTGATAAAACCCTAGTATATATCAATATGGCTTCAACTTTTCATATTATAGTCATAATCTGTCAAAGTTTTGATGTAAAAGTATTTTGGAAAACTTGAAAAACCACCTGTTACCACCCAATTTAAAACATATTTTTCATCCATTTATTTTACTTAAAAAATCCTCAAATATTATGCTCAACTTACAATAAATTCAATAAAAGGCAAGTTGGTTTCAAAATGCAATTTTAAAAGTTTTTTAATCTTTTTTTTATGTTTATGTTGAAAAGAGACAATTTTTGAAATTAAATTTACATGAAATTACTTTCTTGGCATATTTTACTAGACGCTTAGACCCAACAACCATAATGTGAGGACTTGTCAAAATATAAAAGAAAAAATAATTAATTATGGCCATGACAAAAGTCAATGTACAAGAGGCATAACTAATTAAACCATTGACTTATCTTCATCGTATGTATGGAATCATTGGCATAAGTTGACCACTTATTTGAAGTTTAGTGAGATGTAAAACATGTTCAAGGATAAGGGAAGTAGAACTACAAAACAGAAACCTATTGCTAATATGAAAGTTAACAACTACATTTGTAAATATTGTGGATGTGCATGTGGCAACCATTAGAAGCAAGGTAACTAAAATACAAGCATTCAAATAATGGGAGCCAAGAAAGAGTAAAAATATAGAAGATTAGGAAATAGAAAAACATTTCAAAAAATCCATGGTTGAAACCATACAACAGATGCAAGTTATGAATCCCCCTATAGAGGTACTTTTTACAAAAAGATATGAATGGAGTATTAGCTAGGTTGGAATGCCAAATTCAATAACACTTGCACAAACATCAAAACCATAGCAAATCCTTTGTTTCTCTGCACAAATTAATGTTAATTGAAAAGATATTTTAGGATATTAACAAGTGAATGTTGGAAATAAGTTATGCCCTAAACCTTGGACAATTGTTTAAAATAGCCCTTGATCTCAAAAAATATTTATGGCAAAAATTGAAATATTTTTTATAGATATAAACACAATTGTAGTTGTTATAAATAACCATATGGCAATTATTCAAATATAGATTGCAAAGAATACTATAGACAATGTATTGTTGGATGGAGGATCAAGTGTTCACATTATGTTGAAATAGTTGAAAACCAAATTAGGTTTACTTAAACCAAAACCTGCACCATACAACCTCAAAATGGTAGATCAAATTACCACCAAACAAATGGGATTCATTAGGGATTTGTGGATGTATGTACATAACATTCCCTATGTTAGTACACAATGTCCTACAAAATAATGTGGTAAACTTTTGTTATTGTATGTTGTTAGAAAGACCATGCATTTAAGGGATGCCAAGGTAGGACATGAGTGGGCCGATAATATGGTGCTATATAAGGCAATGGAACAATTGAGAGTATAGTTGTAACTAAATATTTGGGCATTAATGTGAAAACACCTAAAGTATTATTGTGTTATGATTTTTAGAGTGGCATAATAGATGAAGAAGAACATGTTATGTTTATTGTTAAACCTAAGTTATTTTCCATTGGTATTATTAGTTTACCTATAGGAGCAATTTTTCATATATAATCAATTCATATATGGAAATACCTACCATAGGAAGAACAAATACAACTATAGTTGTAGAGATTGTAGAAAACCGCATAGTGGTATTAGAAATAGGAATTCAAGATGAGCATGTAATAACTTTAGAAAATATTAAAAGCATATCTTGAAACACATTATTTCCATAGATTAGGGGATGTATATATTGATGAAACACTAACTGAAATGAAAGCACATGAACTACAAATTGCAAGTTGGACATTAACTAAGGACCAACAATTGATGAAGTTGTTCATGGGTACCAAAAATACTCCACAATATGTCAAAGTGAACGCACACCTTGATGAAAACAAGATGTATGCTCTAGAACAATTGCTAACATAATACATGGACATATTTGCGTCAATTTACAAGGACCCCAAAGGAATACCTCCTAAATTCACCCAACATAGGATGGAGTTGGACATTTCCACTCCCCCAACACATTAGGCTAGGTACATGATGAACCTTAACTATGTTGCAATGGTTAAACATTGATAACTAGTGTTAGCAACTAGATTTATCAAACATGTAAAACAAGCCATGTGGTTATCACCTATTGTTGTAATACCAAAGAAGAATGGGAAACTCAAAATCTATGTAAATTTCAAAAAATTAAATGTAGCCACAAAAAAGACCCATACCTCTTACCTTTCATTGATGAAGTAATAAATATAGTTGTAGGGCATGATGTTTATTCATTAATAGATGGGTATTTTAATTATCATAAAATATCTTTAACACTAGGGGAAAAATACAAAACAACTTTTGTAATAGATTGGGGAACATTTACATGGTTAGTTATACCTTTTGGAGTAAAAAATGGACCACCCACTTATTAGAGAGTAATTAATAGAACCTTCAAAGAATTTTTAAACATATACATAGAGGTATTCCTAGATGATTTTATTGTTTATAATGACATGGAAAATCATTTGGTCAAATAGAAATTGTGCTTTGAAAATGCAGAAAGTTTGGGATAGGCTTAATCTAGAAAAATGTGTTTCCATGGTTTTCTTTGGAATGATTATGGGGTTCATAATGTCTAAAGAAGGTAAAGTATTAAATTAAAAAAAGATTCAAGCCATAGTTAACATGCTTGTACCAAATAATCCACAATAAATATAGGTCTTTAATGACAAGGCTTAGTTTTATTACTATTTCATAAAAAAATTTGTGTTCGTTATGGCTCCCATTACAAAGCTTGTGTGTAGGATAAAACCTTTTTTGTGGACTATAGAATGTTGGTAAACTTGGGAACTTATTAAGAAAAAGTACATAAAAACACCCATCATGATATCCCCAAACTAGGAGATAAAGTTGTTCACACAAATGCGCAGGCCTCTCTATCTACGGAACAATCCCTATGTTCTGTTTTTCAATAAAATACGGCGCGCTAAAGAAATAAAATACGGAATATACGGAATTTATTCAGAAATCTCTTCTATCATTGGCTTTCATTGCTAATTTTTCAGCAAAGAGCGAATCTGACAGCAGTGTAAGATCCCTTCAAGTGAAAAAGGAGTAATATTTCAATCGGGTTACATCCCATGCCATACTTTGGGTGGGATATACACTGACAATAGCATAGTTTAGAACTAAAATAGCTCAATTGGTAGTAGAAGAGAAAATTTAAACACCCAGGTTTTTATCCAGCTGTTAGTTCAGGTAATTCTTAATGTTGCACTATCAGGATTTAAGCATTTGAACTTGGATATCATAATTCTGCATGCACTTCCAAAGTTTGCAACATTGAGAGACAACCAGTTGTCCCCAAGTTGTCCTTTGATAAGAACATTTTTAGGACTCCATGTCATTAAGTTATGCGCCCAACATGATGTAAAGCAATCTTGTTGCCTACACAAGATCCTACTGGCAACCTACCCATGTTTTTCAACTTGTGCAATTCTATTAAACATGGGAGATGTGTTTGAGATAAAAGTAAGCATGCACATCACATCAGAGAGGACTCACAACTTGCAGCACTGAGCTATATGTTGATGAGGCCAAATATGTATAGGATGTTCCTGTGTCAAAGAGAACATTTGATCCCATTGGAATCTTTGATTTCCCCACCATAAATGATGCCACTGTCACAAAATATGTTTGACTGTTCCCCCCAAGACCACAAATGAAGCTCTCAAGACATGGCCTTTGCATCTATCATGGCCTTTTTTGATACCGTTAAAAAACAACACCCTACGAAAATGAAATACGGAACTTACGGATTCTATTAATAGATTTCCGTATATAGAGAGGCCTGCAAATGCGTGATTGTTGGTAGTAGGGACTATGCTAACTTAGAACATTACAAGAAAACATGATCAACTTGTCATGTATGCTTGTCGAATATTGTCAAGAGAAATTATAGTACCACAAAATGTGAAGCACTAACAATGGCTTTTGCACTTCACAAGTTTAAACACTATCTTTTAAGCAATAAATAAATTTATTTTTTATGTAGAACATATGGCCTTGGTCTCCTTAGTTAACAAACCACAAGTCTAAGGATGTATTGCAAGATGGTTGTTACTCTTTTTGGAGTATGAATTTATTATGTTTTATAAACTCGGATGTACCCATGTAGTTGCAAATGCATTGTTTTGATTACCAAATTCACATTAAACCAATGGGAGTACGTGATCAAAGTTGTGGATGAAACATTGTTCCATATGCAACCAATGTGGTTGAATTATGTAAAAGAGTTTTTGCAAATTGGATAGATGCCAAGTACACTCACTCATAGTCAAAAATAGAGGTTGGATAAAAGATCAAAACCATTCACCTTGCAAGATGGAGTGATGTACAAACTTGGCCAAGACAACATACTGTGCAAATGTGTAATTATAAAAAGAGACAATTAATTATCAAGGAAATTCTAAGGGAATTAGAGGAGGCCACTTTGTAACAAATGTAACAAGTAAGAAGATTTTAAATGTAAGGTGCTAGTGGCCAACCCTATTCAAGAATGCAAGTGATTTTTGTAGATCTTGTAATATTTGCCAACAAACAAGAAAACTTGCCATAGAGAATTTGGCAAAATTGGTAAATACATATCTAGAAATAACCATTCATGAAATGGGGATTCAATTTTATTGGATCAATCAAACCAATTGGATGGTATATAGGAAACAAATACATCTTGGCAGTGAAAAATTATGCCATTAAATGGGTGGAATCAAAGTTTTATGCACCAACATTGTTGTAATTATAATAAAGTTTTTATATGAATTCGTATTGACTAGGTTTGGATGTCCATTAACCATAGTTATTGACCAAGATGTACATTTTATTAATGATGTTGTCAAGTATCTAATTTACCATTTTATGCTAAAACATGTGAGTTTTACCACTTATTATTCATAAGGAAATGAGTAGGAAATAAGGTCATTGGTATTACTTAATGACAAGACATATTGAGATGAACATCTTCTCACAATACTTTTTTCGTATAGAAGAGCATATAAGGTAGCAACAAGGTATACTTCTTATCAACTAATCTATGGATTATATCCGCTCATGCCAACAAAATGTGTTTTTGCTTGTCATTAGTGGAGATCACAAGGATGCAAATCCAATGAGTGTTAACTAGCAAAATATTTGACCTTGAAAAACTACAAAATGACAAGTTGCAAGCAATAGAAACTACAAGAACTCAATAATGAAATGGAGCTCTATGGAGTCAGCAACATCATTTAAGAAGAACAATTCAAGTTCAATGATTTTTTTCTATGGTTACCCAGAGGAAACAACACCCACCTAGGGTAGTTCACTAGGAATGGGTTTGGACTGGATAGAGCACAATATTGTTCACCTCATAATACAATATTATTAATTATTGTGGATAAGTTTGATTCTAACCTTGTGTTGGTGAATGTAAACAAATTGAAACCATATATGTACATGAATTAAGAAGTCCCAAATCAAAACATTCCTGAACTTGTGTGTTGGGAAGGTCAAAATACTATTAGTGAAGGTGGTAGGTACTAGACTATAGAGGATGATGAGGATGAAAATGAGTTAAGGAGTAGATTTGTATGTTGTTGGCCACTCACAACATATGGTGGATGTACATCATCCTCATATTGTCCCATGATCAGTTCATTTCATGAGTGCACAAGTGTGAAAAATTAGTTTAGGTCTAATTAAGACACTAACCCTAATTGAAAAAAATTATAGACGTTTTGGCACGCAATTATGTGCAGCACACAATGGCAACCTCTGCCATGAACAATTTAGCCATGATCGTTGTCTTCTCCATTTTGTTTCTCCAAATGCAAGCATGACTGAGGAGAGTTTTGTTGAGAAGTTGCAGAGATTAGCAAGAGAGCAGGAAGTAGCAAGAACACAGGTGCAGTAGTAGCATGAGAGAGAAGAAGAAGCAGCATGCAGCTCACCAGTTGCGGATCCAAAATGACCAACAATTCACATACCACTTTTTTGACAGAAAATTGAGAAAGAGGCCCTAACACTTGTTCAACCAAACATTCCCTGCATGAGCTCCTTGCTGCAAGCTGAATAAAGACCTGACCTCAAAAAATGAAAAGAAAACAGCAACAACACAGATCTGTAAACAGATGGAAAAAAAGAAGCTCCATGAAACAAAACAATCCTCAAGAGAATGAAAACTCCTGAACAAGTGCTAAATCAGTGCCCCTGCATGGACTGTTACAGGTAGTGGAAGAACTCCTGCACAACAATTCCATGGAACGAAGACAGGTATTGAAGATTGGTCAACATGGAAGACACAATGCATCTCAGGATCTGAGGACTGCAAAAAATTCATTCCAGAACATCCACAGCACACTTTCTCCTATGATAACATTGTTGGTACAGAAATCTGTAAAGAGAATACTGGAGAAATCAGCAGGATTCAATATTAGAGCTTGCAAATCTGTCCATTACATCCTCAAAAACAGTCAATCCACTAAACATGACAATCAGGAAAACATACACAAACCACATATGCTACCCACCATGAGAGTGTGCAAAGAATGGTCCTAAGAGACAGTACATTTGCTCCCAAAAGAAAATGAAAGCACCAAAGCTATTTTGCAGCAGTTATTATTCCTTTTGTTCTTGGTCTTGAGTTACCTCAAAGAGAGTGCAATCCATAAGGATGCCAATGTTTTTACATGGTTGCCCAAAAGACACAGCTGTGACAACAGACTCCATATCCAGAATGTGACAACTGAGATCTGTCAACTAAGTGCAAACTCAAACTATTCACATCTTCACAACCTGCTCAAGTTCATCCTTTGCACACAAGTCTTTTCTTGCATCCAGCCCATCTTTGATACCCGGTAACCCAGCTGGGGCCAACTGACTAGAATAACCCAGAAGTGACATATGCTTTCACAAAATCCCCTGCAGAAGAAGAGCACTGCACGAAAGGTTGGAAGAGACAGAAATGGTTTATATAGAGTCATTTATAATACAGCATGTTGTCTGATGTTGGCAGCAATATTAAGGCTTTCTCATCATCACACAGGAACCAAGTAGTTTAGAGTCACGTCAGGGCTCAATCTGACTTATTTCAGATTAGTAAGTCTATCTCTCGGTAAGTGATTCATAATTCAAAACAAAGCACAACTAAGTTTGGCTAGCACTTATCACACTGATCCTTAATTTGGACCTTCAGTCTCTTGTCCATTTACATCCTTTCATGAACAGTACCATACACGAACTACTGGATGCGCTTACCAAAACGTCGGTTGCGTTTTTGGTATTCCAACAGTGCATCTTTCAACTGGGCCTCCCCAAAGTCTGGCCACAAAGAATCAACAAACAAGAACTCTGAGTAGGCAGTCTGCCAAAGCATGAAGTTACTAATGCGCTGTTCACCACTAGTTCGAATCAAAAGGTCAGGATTGCGACCCTCCCCTACCCAGCTTGTCTTCAGCTCCTTGTCAATGGCTGCCTCAGTCAAGTCAGATGGACTCATCTCCCCATTCTGTACTCGTGCCACAAGTTGTTGACAGGCGCCAACTATGTCTTGGCGCCCACTGTAGCTCAGTGCTATGCTCAGCTTGAGGCCTGTGTTGTGGCGTGTGCCCTCTTCTAAGGTCTGTATCATATTCCTGTGTGACGTGGGTAGCATTGAAAGGTCACCCACACAACGAACTTGAATGTTTTCACTGATTCAACCACAAGACATGAATCCACATCTTTAGTTCCACTGCCGCACCTAAACTTTTGTGCTCTAGCCTATCAAATAGAACACTGTGTGAGTCATGGAGACTCATCTCACTAATTAGGTTCAGTTTCTAAGGTTATCAGGTCTAGGGATTGCCAATTTATTCCCTCAAACTTGTCATCATTCTACTCACATTGGGTATAGAAAGAAATTCAAAGCAAGCAAGAAAAACTAATTATCCAAACACAAGCAGAGCGCTTACTGTCATGTGGATGCCATACAGTTTCAGCAAATAAAACAAACTCATTTGCTGCTTTAGAAAAAGGGCATGGTTTCAGGGTTACTGAATTCTCAAGAGGTACTAAGAAAACTTTAGTCTTAGCTCATGTGACTCCTATCATGGAAATCAAGAGTCTTCAAAAAGATAAGCAACAAACTCCAGGCAGGTAATAGAACACCATGCCTGCACACACATGGTGCTGCAGGCTGCCTGAGAGCTTACCCAATCTTTTCATCTAGGGTTCTCATGGCATTCAGTTTTATTCAGTATACTATACAGCTACTGGCTGTGTGGTACTCTTAAGAGTTCACTAACAAGGAAGGATCAGATACATGGGTTTTGTGTCCAACAAGATTGGCATGGTTCCCAACAACAGCTGCACTGGCAGTAGGATCCTGCGGTGTACAGATACTGTCTGTGGCGAACAAAAACATCCTGCTATAATTCAATTCTTCACCTAGTACTATCAGATTTTGCAATGCACAGCACTGTACCTTTACATGAGAATTGTTTTGCTGAAACTGATTTCACAAATGGTACCTATGAACTCTGAAGATATGCAGTGGCAAAATTGAAAGTATTCTTGGAGTAGGAATGCAAACTCACTCAGGCATAATGTGTAGCTGTTCATCAAAAACCCTCTCAAACAGCTCCATCAAGAAATTGACTTCTGTCTGCAACATCTCAAGCCCGTTCCCAGTTAGAGTATCACATCTCAAGTTTTATAATTTACAAATCTTTGCAGGTTTATGAGAAGGTTACTACAAGATCAGTCTATGTGCGATGTTTGCACTTACGACCCCTTTGATGCTCAGCCCTACATGTATGAGATACCTCAATAAAACTCCTGCACTTGAGAGGGCTTGTTTGAAAGCTTATCTGATGAGTTCAATTCTCCAAAGAACAAAGAGTTCTATAGCACTTTGCTTGTGTACAAGCTCATACATGTGTTGAGGTAAGTCTAGCACAGTCTTAAGGTATGATTGCTGCAGCCCTGAATCTCTTGCAAACTTCATGACTTAATTAGTACCTTTGGGCGAAGCCAATTCTCTGTGGAGAAAGCAAACACGGTGAGCACTTCAATGCCCCAGTTCTGTGCCAGCTTCACTACTTCCTTCAGAGCCCGCACCCCAGCTTCATGGCCAACACTGGCTGGCCACCCTTGCCTTTCTGCCCATCGTGAATTGCCATCCATGATTATAGCCACATGCCTTGGCATCCGCGACGGGTCCAGCTCTGTCGGTAATTCCCGCATGTCTACCGCATCACAACAAGCTAGTGCGTTGACTCCTCTTGCCAAACTTAGAGAACGAAACCGCCTTAGATTCGGGATCCGCGCAGGCAGACAGCAGACGAAGCAGGAAGCTGCATTCGCGTATTCCAGGTAAGGGGACGGAGGAAGATGGCACTACTAAAAAGCCTCGAAAATTCGTGAGGCAGACAACAGGGAAGCGGCGATAGAAGAGAACGAGAACCAGAAAGAAACTTTGGAACCTGCAAAACTCGGCAGCATTAACGATCGAATCTGCAGTGCGCCTTTTTTTCTCACTAGCGAAATTTCGCCAAAAAGAGGATTTAATTTTCTAAAACAAACGAAAATGAAATGATTTTTTAGGGCTTTAGTTGTCAGAAGTGTGACAAAAATAGTAGTAATACTGTAGTAACTGATATTAACTATATTATTTTCTTTTCTTTTGAAATTTTTGAATAATGGTACATACTTGAAAAATTAAATCATACTTTTTAGAATCATTTGTTGAACATTCAAAAAAATTGGTTTTTTGTTACATTTTTAAATAATTTTTTTCGAATTTTTAGAAAGTTTTTTAAAAAATATTGACTCAAATATTTATTGCACTAGTTCAAAGATTATTATTTTCAAAATATTTTTAAATTATTAAATTATTAAATAAAAATTAAAAGTCATTAAAAATATATATCAAATTTAAAATTTAAAATTTAATTAAATATTTGACATGAGCTTATCGAACCTAGCCTAAGGATTATCCTAATAGTCAGATTTTGATATGTAGTCTTCATTGTGTAATGATAATAAGTACATATTATTGAATTTTTTTAGTTTTTTCATATCTGGATTATATAGCCAGAATTCTCTAAATCTTCATAAGGATGATCGCCATATTTTTCACATATGAATGATTTGCCACTTTAAAAAAAAAAAACCCCACCGATTTGATTTTGCAGACACAGAGCCATACTCGGCGTATCGTCAGTCCCAGAAGCTGACACCGGACAAGGACAGGGATCGAAGAACAGGAGACAATTACGATAATAATTTGAAACTGTAAAACCCAAAATTAGGGGAGGCCGCCGGCCTTTTTCCAAGTGTAAAGTACAAAAAGCTCTTTGTTCACATGCAGAAGGTTTGCATGTTGAGAGGGTGGGGGCCATAGTGAACCAGCACCCACCAGCGCACCATCCATTCCATTGGATGCCCATTATTACTCATCAGTTGTGGATGAACCTCAACTGAGTTTATATTTGGTTTTCACCTTGGTAACCAATTCTGTAGGAAATAGGTCTTATATATAAGGGAGTTAGTTATGAAAATAGGTAATCACTTGGTAAGTAGATGGCTTATCCATAGGTAAGGGCTGTTTCTACTACCTACCTACTAACAACCTGGCATGTAGTAGGTAGGTTGTTAGTAGGTTAAGTAGGTAGTAAAAAAAAAAAAAAAAAACACTGAACTAACCATCATGGTTTGCTAGATAGGTTAGGTGAGTAGTTTGTGGGTTGTTAGTAGGTAGGTAGGTAGTTTTTAAAAAAAGCACTGAGCTAACCATCATGGTTAGCTAGGTAACTGGAACCCAACAGAAAACTGTTTCTTGACCACTTACCATTCATCCTTCATGGTGCAATGGTTTGCTTTAGGTCCCTTCTTTTGAAAAAAGCATCTTCTTTGTGGGAGAAGGTGCATTCAAGCAAAAAGAAAGAAAGAAAGAAAGAAAGAAAGATAGAAACCTTGGAGTGATGGAGGTTTAGGATAGGGGGACCCCAGCCAGTGTGAGGAATTGCCAAAAGAAAGGGACCAAAAGAAAGTAGCTGAATCTGACTCCCATCACATTTCTTGACTTGTCCTCCTCCACGCATGGGCCTAACCCATTTGTTAAGGCCCCACACAAATTCAACCACCATAATAAGCCTAAAAATACATGGATCATGATTCATGTGGTGGAAGCAGCACATGACATGTTATCCCTACATTGAGGAGTAAGGAGAGGTTCTTCTGCTTGTCCCAAGGGGCATTATTAATCTGAATAAGGTGCCTTCCCAAACACAACTTGGTGCTTTATGTTTGATTAGCACAATCTAATGGACCAAATTTGAGTTTTGCATGCACTTGTGTGAGTGTTCATAATTCAGATGGCATTGAGCCCAATTTCACAAGTCGAGAGCTATTAATAGAGTGTGAGGAGTAGCAGTTCACACATAGAAAAGTTACAAGAGGCAAGGGAAGAAAAAAAAGGAAGATAGCATATTTGAACAATGTTCGTTGAGTTGAAAAGAAAGTGGAGTGATAATTTGAAAGCATATAATGTGTTGGAGATGCATTACCCATGCACAACACCTTGAAAAAATTGGTTGACAATCTCTACACTTTTGACAAAGATATTTAATGAGTGCAAATGTGTGATTATGTTGCTTATTTTTTCTTGTTTTAAGGAAATATTTTAATTTAATGTGGAATTTTTAAAATATATTTATATAACAATGTTTTAAACATAATACGGGAACATCTGCACAAATTTGAAATTAAACTAATGAGTATATATCATTAGTCAAAAGGTTGCAATTTCAAAGCAGTCTAAAAGCATCTCTAGCAATGTTTCATATGTGACCTTGCATAAAAAAATTCTCACATCCAAGTATTTCTCGTATTCAAGTTTGATTATTTCTTTTTCCAACCCCACCCATGAAACTAAAACTAGGATTGCAAAGACGTGGGAAATTACAAATTCTAGCCAATCAATAGTAGGTGTTAGGCTTTGTTATAACTTTAACTAACCTCAACATCCTATGCAAAAATGTTGGGCCAAAATCATTTTGTTGAACCAAATTGACAATTTTTGATTTTCTTCATTTTGATTTCTTTTACAAGGTTATATATTGAGCACAGGTGGAGTTGGTCCAACATGGCATGTTTTCATTGTTTATAGTTGTTGAAAATTACATGAAATGACTAAAAAATGGCATATTCATGAAAGTATTCAAAACACACCTTTACATAAGAATATATGTTGACATTTTTGAGTCATACACCTATTAAGCAATTGCTCTCTATGCTTAAAATCATAGATTCATATAGAATAACCAAATTTTTTGACCATGTTAGCTTCATTAGTTAACCCATTACATTCAAATAATAATTATTGCAAAGAAATTATTTGAATGTTAAACGAATAGTTATTGCAATAGTTGCAATAACCAAATGTAGACCAAATGTTTTTCTATGTGTATGAACATTATTGTGGATCAACTTTGAATGAATTCTAATTGTAATCATCTCTAAAAACATCTATCTTGGTGTCTTTTGAATGGCAAAGACATGGACATGGACAAATAAGATATGTAGCATCACCAACTAAAGCTTAAAGAGCAAGTCTTTTGCCCCACAATATTGAACAAGTTCAACATTTGCGACTCCATTGAATAACATTAGGCTTATGAAGCTTACTAAATCTATGTCATAATCCCATAACATGCATTCACTTGAAAAAATTTCATGTAATAGCATATGCTAGACACCTTTCCTACTATTATAATCTACTACATGAAGGCAAAATGAGCTATGATTGGAATATGTGGGTCATCAACAATAGAGTAGACAACGAAAAAAATAAATGTTATGAAATGTACTTTCAAACTTTTCAATAGAATTCTGCATCATTTTGTGTTAAAACACCATTTGATATAGTTTTGAAAATCAAGACTTTCACAACAACAATCCTCCATTCATTTGACTTGACTTGACAAACCTATTCCATACAAATTGAAGACTTGTTAAGTGTAAATTTAGCACAAACTTACTAATATTATTGCTAAGTTATTCTTCCATCATTTGGAAAACATGGTTTGAAAATGTGTGTCACGGTGGGCTAGGTAGGTTAAGCAAGTAATTAAGTAAATAAATAGATGAATAGGTAGATAGATAGATAGGTATGTAAATAGGTAATTAAGCTACATTCCATAAACAAGTTAAGTACATTAAAAAAAAGAAGGTATTAACTATTAATTAGATATTTTACTTAATAAGTAATATCTATTATCAATTATAAGTTAAATACTTTTTAAAATAATATTAATGATTTTTTTATTAATGAATTATTAAAATAAAATTTTAATTTCATCAATGTTTAGAAGAAAAAAATTCACATTTTAATTTGGTCAAAGTTTAGTCAACTTTTCATTTGGTCAAGGTTTAGCCAATTTTTACACAAGTTTTAACTAAATTTTTGTTGAATCAAAATTTAGCCAAGGTTTAATCAAGTTTTATTTATCTAATGTTTAATCAAGTTATATTTTGCTAATGTTTAATCAATGTTTAACAAAGTTTTAATTTGGCCAATGTTTAAACAAAAACAAATTAGTTTAGTTAATTAGGTTTAGGCATACATGCCATGTGGGCTTAACCTAGGTACCACATATGCTACTTAATTAATAAGTTAAATCAATTAATAGGGAATATGTTAGGTTAATAGGTTAGGCTAAATATTGTTGGTAGGTATTACTTTAAGTTAATTAAGAATTATTTGTGTGTGTGTGTGTGTGTATATATATATGTGTGTGTGTGTGTGTGTGTTAATTAGATTAGTAGGTTATAGGAAGAAAGGTGGGTACATAAATATTTAGGTAGATAAGTAGGTAGGTAGGTCTAAATACCTATAGGTTGTTTTTAGGAGGATCTTATTTTAATTTGGTATTAAGAGTTTATTTTGCACATATATTTACATAGTTTGCAACAAAATTATGATTATAAAAATTATCCCATATTCTTTGTCCTTTGTTTCAATCTTGTAGACTATATAAGGAAAATGCATTTGAAACCTTGAAAACACAATAACAACATTAAATTAAATTTAAAAATCTACTTACCTACCTACTTTTTACTTACCAATGTACTTACCTACCTACCTACCTATTTGCCCATTTACTTATCTACATACCTATCTACTTACATAAATTGAAAATTGAAAATTATTTTTAATGTCATGTGGCATAATATTATTTTGATTATGCCAAATGGAAAAATATTGAATATGTCATGAAAGTTCATACCCAATATTATTGGCTTAGTTATACATACAACTACCTATTATTTAAATGTAAGTACTTTTGACAAGTTTGTTCATTTCTAATGTGCAATGTCAAATGTTGTGGTTTTACTATGGCAAGAGATAGGGACAATTTCAACTTGAATGTGCATTGATTACCACAATAGGAACTCACCTTTTGTAGTTTGAAGGTATGCTAATGTGTAACCAAAAGAGAGGGGTCATGTTCACCACATAGAATGATCGAACCCCTGATGCGAACTTGACCTACCCTGATCTATTCATCGACGCTCAGACCTCCGAAACTCAAACGAACACCAACTGAAACTACTGATCCCTTTAGCTACACTCGAAAGGTCAGCTCCTCACCACCACACACCATTTCAGAAACAAATTCACACTGAAACACACAGACTTCACATGCAAAACATCTCTTGTTTTAATTACAGAATGAGTACATGCCGAGAGCACAAGCTCTCTCGGAAACCCTCCTCCAAAACTTCAGATCCCTCCGAATTTACACTTGCATTCTCTCCTTTCCAAAAAAAAAAAAAACTTTTGCAGCAAAACGACATACTCCGAGTACCAGACGCAGCGGAAAAATCGATAACCGGTAGAACTTGCTCTGCTACAACTCTAGCATACTCACTATCTCATTCCCCACTTCTATCTCCTCTTCTCTACTCTTGTCTGCTCTGTCCACACTTTCTTCCAGCTTCTGCCTGCCATTTTCTTCCTCTTTCCTCCTATTGGCTTCTCCTCCAAGCTTCCATCTCCCACTCAGTGCCGTTCCGTTCCTCCTCACCGACCTAGCCATCATTTCTTGCCGCCCTCCTTAAACCAACTCCATTAGCTTTCATGAAGATGCGCCGCCATTTTCTACACACAGCACACACCAAGAGAAAGATTCCATGCACCCCATGCAGGATTAATGAGCGTCAAAAGCCAAAAACGGCCATCACAATTAGCCCAAGAACAAAAAAAATCCAGTGTTCACACTGGACCAGATCTACCTATCTTCGTGTTACAAATGTTCCTAGTCCATGCAAAGTACACTAGACATTTGAGGTCAATCCTAGTGTTGGCAACATCCATTTGATGAAGTTCAGCCATACCCAATAATCAAGTGATGCTTGTTAAAATTACCATTCCCAAAAGATTCCTAACTCTTAATGTACACAACAGTACCAAGTTAATAGTTGAGGTCGTGGGCACCAAGCAAGCATCACAACATGAGCATGTGTGTGCAAGGAAGGAGTTACAAATGGATGATCTAGAAAATGAGAATGAAAAAAAAGTTGACGCAAGCTTTTAATTATCTCATTTTAATTTTAAATTATTATAAGATAGTGAACCACTTCATATGAAGAGTAAAAATAATATGGCAAATGTGTTTGAAGATGTTAATGAAAAAAATGATGAAAATGTTGAAAAGCTATTATTCAAAAAAAAATCCTAATTCACAAGAGCTGAAGGGTAAGCAAAAAAAAACTTAAGGGAATGAAGAAGTCTAAATCATTAATAGTGATAAAGCTAGTCAAATAACAAAAATGCCTATTCAATGTAAAATGTCATTTGCAAAAGCAATTAAACATGGACATGACAATGTTGGCTTTTGTTAATCAAAGTCAAAATGATTTTCTTTTCCTAGTTGTTTTTCATGTTCAGGTGTCATGACAATTTGCCAAAAGGTATTCAAATATGTAATTTGAAATTTTGAGGCATAAATAAGGCTTGAGCATTGTATGCATATTTTTGCATTCGTTTATGTATGCTCAAAGCTATCATTTAGGCAATTTTGAAACTAAAAATATCAAGTAACTCAAATTTCAATGATTGTGATAAATTATGTTTGCCATTATAGGATTAATGTTTCGAAGTTGATGCTACTATTCTTATTCCAATTAATAGATTAGTGCAATGCTTCTTAAGTTGCATTAAGACACATTCTTAAGGGTGTATGTACTTTAATGTGGCTCATTTTTTGAAAAAACAAGAGTCCACAAAAGTCAATCTACAATGGTAAATTTTTGAATTTTTTGGTACTGTAGGTTCAATGGTAATAAATTCAATGTAATAAAATTCATATTAATAGGAGCCTACTTACATGTTCAAAACATATACACCTTTTATGAAAAAAAATAAAATTATGTTAGGGATTTATGAAAATATGGTGCAAATTTTGACCATTCAAAAGTAGGATTTTTGAGGGAAGACTTTCACATAAAAGTTTATTATTTGATGTTACACCATATATTGAGTCACTATATATAATTTGGAATTGAATACATTATGATTTTATTTTATTTTTCCATTCCAATCTATCAAACATTCCATAGTATTTTTGTACTTCAAATGTCCATTGTGAAAAGTGGGTGTACTTTTATTGAAAAAAATTACATATTAAGTATTTTCATAATGAAGTTGTTAATGTATAATCAATTTCAAATTCTCAATTTGATAAGTTTCATTATTTGTTATAGGTAGGATATTACTTCGAATTCTATTTATAAAAAGCTATAGTCATATATTAACGACACATTTGACTAGTAGATGATGACATGGTAATAGGAAGGATGATCTTGTTTTTCGATTGTGCAAGTTTTTATCCATATGGCACACATATGATGACAAAGTGACATGAATGTCCAAGATATGATCTGAAAATATGACCAAGATAAAGTCATTTCAAATATAACTAAAACATGACTATGCAAATGACATCTAGATAAAATGATGTGTCATTACATCGACAACATGATCAATAAATTACTTTACAATGATTCAAATGTGACTATCAATTATTTAATATGAGTACAGACGGACATAAGGAACTACGGCATGTAGGGAACTAATTTTGATTAATATTTATACATGTATAGGTAATAAAAACATTTTTATTTATTTTATTTTATTTGATATAGGATCCGTTTAAAAATATTCTATGTGAATAAATTAATTATTATACATTGAAATAAAATTTAATGGTGAAAATATGATATATTATAAACATGTGTTTTTATTTTAATTTAAAAATAAAATAGAAGTGTAAAATGTGAAATATATATAATTGATTTGTACATGAAACTTTTATCATAAACTTAAGTTAAAATTTTATATACTATATGTATAGAAGGAAATAAATTTCCTTTACATGTGTAAAAGTGAATAAAATTTATACATCTTACTTAATGGGACTAATATGAAAAATTATATGTATATTAGATATAATTGATTTATGATCCATCTATAAATATTTTATGTGAATAAATTATATGGACTCATTTGTTTAAATTAAAACTTATTGGTAAATTTATGATATATTGGAAATAAAATTGTATAATATAAAATTGTAAATCAAGTGGAGGTTTAAGAAATGAAAGATATATTTTATTTATTCTCATATTATCCACAAAGGTTTTCCATTTACAAATCATGTGTTTGAATTTATGTTTTCCAAAGAATGGTCATTGAAACATTATTCAATAAAAAAATTCAAATATCTTTCTTTTGGAATGAATTTACATTTTCTATATATATATATATATATAATTGTGTACATTATTGAAAGAACTTTATGAATAAAGTTTCAACTTTTTCATTTGGACAAATTATCAAGAAAATATGAATTATCTAATTTGAATTTTTTTGTAATGTTGAAATGAAATATGGTCTAAATAGAATAAGTACTATATTATTTACACAACAAGTGGGGTGGCTTAATAGTAAAGGAATTGAATTCCATTGTTGGGTCCAAGGATTAAACTTCATAAATGATAATCATTGTGGTCAACAATGGATTATTAATTGAAATTTTTTACCTACCTAGACTACTTAAGTTAGTTAGATTATGTGATCAATTGACCACTTAAATTAAGTTTTTAACTTAGTTTAGATTTGACACGTGTCAATAGTCGATTAAATGGAAAATAATGAAATTAAAAAAAATCAAATAAATATGAATTTTTAAATTCGTATTGTATATAATAAATTTATGATAATAAGTATTATTGTTAAAAAAAATGATCTTGCGCAAGTGTTTTTGGTCCAATTTTTTTCATTAAATAACAATTATTCAATGACTAACCTATCACTAATGATTTCACACATGTCCTTTGTGACAAATGGATGAAATGTGTCAAATCATGTTTTAAATGATTATTGGATAAAAAAACTTGTTCGTAATGACTTTAGGGCTATGAGTCATTTTTGTCCTTTAATTAGATTATTAATAATAACTTTTCTCATATACTTGAAAATTTCTTCTAGTGTCACATTGTACTCAACATTACATTGAAAGGTTTGAAGGACATCACATGATACCACCATACAACTTAAGGATTAACTTGTTGTTAGTTGTAGGTAGGTATTAGAACAAATTAATATTATTTTGCAATTATTTTGCATTGATTTCTTGATGATCCTTATGTGGGAAGGTCATGCTTCAAATATTACATGCACTAAAGTTTGGAGTTGGATTTCTTTTGCACATTGAAATGTCCTATGTACGTGACATCTATTTCAAATCTATTTATGAAGTAAGGTAATTTATTTTCTTTTTTTCTGTCACATTGAGATTTTCCAAACCATAGTGCTTCATGCTAGGCTCTTGGTATGTTTGGAAAGCTCTTAAAGAGTAGGGTGCACTAATTTGGTTTGAGACTGTTTGGAACTATGGTGTGGAAATTATTGATTATTGAACCATTTTCTCAATGAAAATTAAATAAAATCTAAACCAAAAATTGTATTGGAATTTGGGGGTGTTTTAATGTTGTTAAAAATCCTTAGAAAATCAGATTTAATAAAGTTTATTTCACAATTTTTAGAATTGAGGTGTGGATGATATTGATTTTTGAGTGGATTTTATTGCTAGAAATTCAAATAAATTGCAAAAGTTGGGTTTGGAAGGAAAAATGAGTTGCATCCTCAATGTGTTCACATTTGGGCCAATGGCATAGGTACTTACATTACTATTATATGATTTGTGCATATAGTTTTAACATGCATTTGTTGTGGGTATGGAGTTAATGGAATTAAGTTGAGTTCAAATTGGGCTAAAGGATTACAATCCAACAAGGCTAGAATACCAAGTAGTAGACTATCACAAGAATGCAAGAAAACACTTACTTGAGCTTAGAGTATTGGGTTTTATTGTTTGCCATTCCATAGCAAACAATGGATAGAAATGTACTTATGTGGGGGGACTCCAATGCATGTATTTACATTGACTAGGGAAATCTATATTGTCACCTAAATGAGTAGCAAAATTCTACCTAAAAAAAATTATGATTAGAAGGAGAAGATTCATGATTAAATTGTGTTATTTTTGGCTTTTTTCTTTGTGGTTATGATATAATGTGTATTGAGATGTTCTTCTAGGTAATTGATTTTTTAAATTATAAATCTAAGCATGTTTAAATCTAAACATCTTATGTCAAGATTTGTTTTTCATATTTGTTATAATGTTTAAAGATGACGACCATTGCCCCTATATATGCACTTGAAGGCTAGCTCACATTCTATTTAACATCACAAGGTGTTTGAAGGACATCACATGATAGTAGATATACCATCCAATTTAGGAATTGGTTTGCTACTAGTTGTAGGTAGGAAACCTAATTGTCAATTGATATTGCATTGCTTTCTTTGCCCTTATGTGGGAAGATTTAGACACTACATGCAAATTGAAAGTTTGGAATTGGACATATTTTGCACATTGAAATGTCCTTTGTATGTGACACATGTCTCATTCTATATAATTTGTGCATAAAGTTTTAATATGAGTTTGTTGTGGCTTGAGGTCATTGGAACCAAGTTGGGCTAGGATTGCTACCCAACAAGGCTAGAATACCAAATAACAAATTATCACAAAAATGTAAGAAAACACTTGAGTTTAGATGATTAGATCTTGTTGTTTGCCATTCCATGCCAAAAAATGTTGCCATATCTATGAAGACCTTGGAGGATTGAAAACAACCCATTCTTCCAACCTAAATCCCAAGCTTTGGATAGAAATGTGTTTCTATTGGGGAATTCGTGCATGTATGCAAAATGATCTACATTAACTAGGGAAGCATGTATGTGCCATTTCCAAGAACCAAAGTGTTAAAAAAGAGTACATTTCAAAATGATCTTATTCAAAATATCCACACATTATAATTAAGACTAATTCAATGCAAGAATGTTTAAGGGACATGACCATATGTATACTTTTATGACTCATTCATGACTTTGATGAGTTGAGTGCATTTGAATAGACATATAATAGAATTTGGACTCTTTGGGCTTTTTATATTGATGAGTGGTAATTTGCAATTTGTTGTGGGTGTGTATGTGAAACACACATGCCCCCATTTGTACCTACAATAGAACCAAAACCTAGATATGAAAAAACAATTGTATGTCCTTTTTAAGTTATAAACTTAAAATTTTAAAAGCCTTTACAAATTTGCTTTAAAATCTATTACAGACAACATCATTACCAAAAGAAAGATATTTATGTATGGATTCTTACTTATGACATAAAATTTTGACTTCCTAAAATTTATTTCAAGTAAAAATGAATTTTGCACAAAGTGTTGAACTCAGTCTTTAATTGGTCACCAAGTATACCACTTCTATAATGAAATGGTTACAATACTTACAAGTGAGAAATGCATTAAATCTTTGAATTTACAAGATTGACATTCATGACATGTTGAAAACATTGTTCAAAAAAAGTTCAGTTATTTTTATGTACACAATACACACAAAGTTTACAATTTAGTATTATTCAAGGACTTCCAAAGCACAATTGGAAACTTAGACATAACCAAAACACTCACTTAATCTACTATTGTAGTACATTTAAGGACTTCAAATGAACAATTGTAAATTTACATATAGACATAATATCTAACTTTGACATTTATAATGATTTTAAAGACTTCAAATGGACTTAACTTTTTGGTAGCATCATGTAACCAAGTTCAAAATATCAGTTTTGGTTCCTAAAACCATTCGAAAATGTAAGTTAAAAAAACACTTGATGAAAATATGAATGTAATCTTCACCCAATGTTAAACATAATTCCTACTTGCTACCAACATTGAGTTGGTCCCTTAAGCTTTATGACCTAGTATCACATTCAAACATCTATTGAATCCCATTGTGACAATCATCAAAGAACATGTGCCCATTGGATCCTTGCCTACATCAAGGTTCCAAAACATCCATAAGTTATTCCTAAATCTTGTTGTAACCTATAATTGTTTTTAGATTTTAGGGTTGTTGTGTGAAAGGAGCCTCAATGTCCACTTCATGATGCCAAAAAATAGAACTATAATATGTCATTTTGTGGTTCATTGAAGACATAATTGATTGTGGAGTTTTTGTTCACAATGTTGCAAATTATTGAAAAGCACAAGTTTGGGGATGTGGCTTCATGTTTGTTGTTTGTTTGTATGTGTGGTTGCTATGTTTTGTGCGCAATGGAATTGAAGAAGTGGGAGATGAAGATAAAAAGAAGAGCTCTTATGTTAGTTAAATCTTTTTTTGGCTTGACTGATTTTGTTTTTAGGGTGACAAAATTTGGGTGAGTTGTAGCAATTTCAATAGCATGATGTGGGAAGAATGTTCACTACATGGAACTTGAGTTTTTGGTGCTGAAGCTCAATGAACATTTCCATTGCATTTAACTTCAATGATAAGAAGTTAGGTTATAGAAACAAAATTGGAGGTCAAATTGGGGAAGATGATGAAAACTTCTAAAGCTTTTGGGACTGGTCAAGTGATTGGGCAAACTATGGGATAAATTTGCTATGGGAATTTGTGAAGTGAGTTTTATTATGTTGTTTTGGGGAAGAGCACCTTCAGTCTTAGGAACTCTGAAATTGGGAATTGGTCTTTGGGAATTTGGAGCATTATGGGAAATCCTATTGGGATTCAAAGTGATTATTGATTTTGTTAAATCCTTGAATTCACATTTGTCAAAACTTGTCTTTGTAAACAAATGTGAGATTGGAAGTAATGAGAGCTGGGAATTTAGATTTTTAGCCTATTGTTGTTGAACCTTTGTTTTTGGTATTTCCATCTGGGTGTTTGTGTGTGGTCTGTATCAAATCCAAGATCTATGAGTATTGGAAGTTCTATGGGATAAGGATAAATTGCTAGGTCCTGCCACAATTTGACCAGTGGGTTCAAAGAAAGAGAAATTAGAACAGTCTGATTCCCATTGACTTATAGAACAAATTGAATTGTTTGCAGATGTAATCATTAGATATCTAATTTGTAACATTACTTGGAATGTGAAAAACTATTGTCTTTTAATGCAATTGATCTATACATGTAAGTAAGACAAAAATCATACAAGCCCTTCTTTTTTGGTTACATTGTTACATATGGGGGATTTGAACCTCCAAAATGGTAGCCAATATCTACCATGTGCATTCTATCGCAACAATATACCAAGTTGTTAAATACAATTTTTGATTAAAACATGTTGAATGACTTCATTCATCTTCATTAAACACAACAAATTGAATACCACTTAATGTATCTTCACTTATTTCATAGACACCATCATTATCAATAACTCTATGTTCTTTAGGTGGCATTAGGAACTTCACAACAAAAACCGCATTAAAAAAAACATTATAGCACATGAAAATCCTTTAGTAAAACATTTTTTTTCACAATTGGTACTTTGCAATCCAAGATGTTTGAGTTAGACTACAGTTCCATGGGAACTAAATACAGTAGTTACTACTAATATTTGACATTTCTTTGTTGTATGAGAGGAATAGGCATGCAAAGTACACCTTGTATTTGTAATAGTAACTCAATGGAGGTCAATTTTCAACAAATTTCAACAAGAAGTATTTTTCAACTAAATGTGTTGCAAATTATTTTGTGCCAAACATCAATCATAGGTATAGTATCTATTAATAAAGTAATAACCAATAGGTTTCGTATATCAATCATCAAGGTCATTATCAACTAATCTTTTTATTCAATGACTAATAATAATCAGGATAAAATCAGACCTAACAGCTAGTCCCTACCTGCAGTTTTTTTTTGGGGATTTTTCAATGTTGTTAATTTAGCCCTTAATTTTTAGGCTGGAAGGGCTTGAGGTGGCAAAGTACCATGTGTGAAAATATTGTTGACATTGTTATATTCTTTTCTCCCCTCTATTATGATGCCTATAGTTTTAGTTTAGTGTTCAAGCTATGTGGCAACATTGACTTGTTAAGCATACCTGCAAGGTTGCAAGGGAAGTGTGAAGGCTAAAGCAAGTTGGCAAACTTTCATTGTGCTAATGACTCTTAGTGTAGTGTTCAAGCTATGTGGCAACATTGACTTGTTAGGCATACCTGCAAGGATGGAAGGGAAGTGTGAAGGCTATAACAATTTGGCAAACTTTAATTGTATTAATGAGCAAATTGACAAATGCAAATCTTGAGCTTGTCTTCAACAACAAATGATAAACAAGGTTGACTGTTTATTGTTTAGACAATCATGTGCCCAGAGCTGAAAGTTATATGATAGGCAACCATATCCTACCCAATGTATGATAGTGCTGCCTAGCAATAACTCTCAACCCTGAAAACATTTTATTTGGAGTCATGTGATATCTTGTACAAAACTGGTCATACAGCAAAACACTTTCTAATGTTGAATCCTTCACAAGGATGATATAGTGGCACATTCCCCCATCATGGAAGCTCCTTGGACATTTCTACATTACAGTGAAATTTGGGAGTCAAAATCTACCTCCAAGCGACACACATTGTTTAGAGATTGCATGCAAGTAAGTAATGCATTGGGCTTATGAGAACTCTGAAGCAAAAACTCACAAGCATGTTTTGACATTTAAACAGACCTATATGTCGAGACACCATCAAATTCCCTCTTATCATGATTAAATTAGATAGCAAAGATACACAAGGCGCTGTAGACTCCAGCTTGTGCCTATACCTTCACATATGATTTGGAGGAACTTTGAGCCTTTTGCTTCAATGACAATTCTATAATACAAAAATGTGACATTACTGGCTTAGGAAAAAAAGTTGCCATGCAAGGGTCTTAGAGACCTTGTCCCCATGACTTTTACTGCCCATGTTTATATGTTGTGAACATTCTGTGCACCAACAATTTAAGTTGAAAAATAATCTAGATGTTGCACCTACTCACAAGAGAATCCCAAACAGTAGATATGATTGTTAGTGCTCTCTCACAAATTTGAACTTAATCATCTGGCTTCAAAATCAAAGTCTAACCATCATCTCTTTGTGGCATGAAGACTTTGTCACTCACCTTTCATTTATGAGATTGCAGAAAAATTCCCCATATAGCAATTTGAATGTAACACGACAGTTTGAGTTAGTGCTAAATAAGTTCTTTTGATAGATTCCACAAGCTTGGACTGTTTCTCTGCTGACAATGGCTGTAGTCCACAAAACCAATGCATTAGTCTTCTTGCTCTTTGAAGCATGGTGATTTTCGATGACATCACAAGTTTAGATAGAACAAAAAAGATCATGAGGGACAAGAAGGGGATTATATCAATGGGATTGGAGAAGGATAATCCATGAGAAAAAGGCAACCAAACAAAAGATGCAGAAAAGATAGTTTCTCAACGCACTTGGCCATTCAACATGTTGGTTTGCAAGTCAACAAAACCTTTTAGCAAGGACAACATCATGACCTGAGAACTCAAAGTCTACTCTGTAATCACCATCCATCTTTGCATCCTGGTCAATCTTTCACAGTTATCAAGCAAATCCACAATCATGTTATGCCTTTAAAGATCCAATATGACCCACATCCATACCCACTGTATACCAATGCATATGACACTTTTCATTGGCTCATATGCCAATTCCTACCAAAGCACCAATGGATTGGACTGAACCCCATCGCACAAGCCGCATGTGGACCAGCGAACACCCATCCCTACTTACTGCTGTGATAAAAGTAAATGGCATTCTACACTAGGCAGTCTTCATAGAGAAAAACAGTTCAAAAACAAAACCCTTATCAGGCTACCCCATGCAATATATATATGATGACCATGTGTTTGATAAATGGCAAAACTTAGAAGAGGTGCAGATATGCCAATCCCCCATTGCCAAATTAAAGTTACAATCTATCGTCCTATCTTCAAGAATTGTAGTTTCAATGAACTCAAGAAACTGATTTGGGGCGTGGATCAAACCTCTTCTTCACCAAGATGACCAGTCAAGTAATCCAGAAGCAGTTGCAATTCAAGAAGATAGATAGATTTTCCTCTAATTTTTGACCCTGATACAAACATGACAAATTTGTCTTCATCTGCTCTCACAAGTTCCAAAATGTAAACATGCAGATGAAAACAATAAAAATATCTTTCCCAGTTGAATTATAGCAGTGTGCATTGCAATCTTGATCTAGGTCCATATAAGGATTGTTCATAAATAGAGATATTGTACACATAGGACTTTGATTTAAGTAGCTCAAGGCGCAAAGTTGGGAACAAGTAGAAAGAGAGAAAAAATAACCTGCACCATTGAAGTAGCAACCAATGCATGTGGCAGAAATGCCAAATGCATGTGCTTCCAAGTACAGAACTTGACCAATTAATACATCCAAGCACCTTGATCCCATATTGCGGGCTCAAATCTTGCTACCATGCCCAGACTAAAGCACCTTTTCCCTGCTATATCCATTACATCCTCCACAAACCTTGGATTATCAGTCAAACCTTAGAAACAATCTCAATTTAGTGAATAATGGATTATAATCTGCAGTTGATGTAGTCAACAGACTATAATAATATGTTGTACTCACAAGTTTTTTGAAAATGGATATTTTCTTGCCATATTCCAGTAAAGATCTATTATTTGAAGTCAGAAAGACAGGAATAATACTCTTGAGAATAAGCTTGGCTTGTACCTAAAAAATAAACATGGCATGTAAGAGAACGGGATGAGATACAATGAAAAAGCATGAATGTGAGGTCAAAGCAAATCGAGGTTAACACTTCTTCAACCAGCCACAGAGAATTCCAAAGAAGAACGACAAAATAGAGAATGAAGGACCAAGAAACAGTAAACAAAATAAAACAAAAAAGACACCCAACAAATTCTCTGCTTGCAACAATTGTGAAGACTTGCAAGTAAAATTAGATCAAGAACTGCAAAGCTAGCCACCTCCATCAAATAATGAAACAGAATGTGGATGGATCACTGAACAGATTTAAGGGTTCACAAAAATGCTAGTAAGTTGTCTGTCATCTAGCAAGTGCATGTTCATGATCATCTGCGGTAAGCGCTGTTGCAATGCTTGATGATGCATACTACTCACTACCACATCTGCAAAAGATCACATGAATGAATCCCATCCAGTATCAACGATCTGCTCGTGGGCAAACCTACCTTCTTCAAGCACATCTCTATTAGTGCACACATTCAATGACCCCACCAAAGTAACATAAAATGGCAACAGTAGTTCAAGAGTTACTGAAACAATTTCAGTGCCTCCTCAGACAAAGGCCTGGTCACACACAAATTGTTTCTTAGTGTGTAAAATTTCTAGAATAGACCCAAATTCTAATAAAGTTTTCAATTGCGATTTTATTTAGTTTTCATTGAGAAAATGATTCAACAATCAATAGCTTCCACACCATAGCTCCAAACAGTCTCAAACCAAGTCGGTGCACCCCTACTCATTGAGAGCTTTCCAAAGATACCAAGAGCATGGCATGAAGCGCTCTGGTTTGCAAGATGTTAACATGACAAACAAAACAAAACAAACTACCTCACTTCATAAATAGATATGAAGCACATATGTCATATACAAAGGACATTTCAATGTGCAAAAGAAATCCAACTCCAAACTTTTAGTGCATGTAATATTTGAAGGATAACCTTCCCACATAAGGATCATGAAGAAATCAACACAAGAAACATAGCAAAACCCATGATCATTGCGAGATTGTTCAAAGAGTTGAGTTATTGCTCTGAAACTGGCAGAAATGGTAGCAGGAGTTTGTCAACTGTGACAAAGCTCAATATTCAAATCCACTCCTGCTAGACAATCATACATGGTAAAAACTTGTTAATGCTTGAACATAGTGACACTTAACATATCAGTTTTTTCATTTGTGCAATGAAGTAAAAAGTTTCCAGTGCTCATCAGCGATGTAATTGACCCATTGGGTTTCCACCTTTCACTTCTGGATGCCCTGGACCAACCCCATGAGGAGCATCCTGAGGAATGTAGGTGTCACGACCTGTTACATAATTCTCCTTTCCATAAGTTGCCACAAGCTCTGCTTCATCCAAAATGTGGCCACTCATGGCATCCAAGACTTTGTCTCGTGATGGCTGCATTCCATTCATCACAAAAGAAATATACATAGTCAATAGCATAATCAAGAGACAAAACTCTGAAAATTGCAACCAATTTACTTTGATACAGATCAGACAGTTGCATCATGGGAATTCACAGATTGATGTTGTTTTCATCTACTACAGTGGTCTCATGGGAAGTCCAAGATTGATGTTGTTTTCGTTGAAGAAAAATTCTGCATTATATCAATGACCTTGAGAAAATATAATACACACATCCATGTCAACTTTGAGGTTTTAGATAGCTTGAGTACATTCATCATGTGGCATATTCAATCAAGCATGTTGTTCTGGGGCTAGGGAATTTGAAACATTTACCTTGCGGCCAACTTTAAGCTTTGTGTCAAGAGCATAGAGCTTAATGCTGTAGCTGTGAAGTCCTGAAGGAGGATTGGGTCCCCTGTATCCAGGCACCTTGAAGTCATTAACCCCTTCCTGAATTTCCCCAAGTTCACCATCCTCTTCACTAACTATCTCCTTTGTAGTGAAACCTGCTGGCAAACCTGCAATCATCCCACAACGCCACAAATCAGAATCCAAGACTTTTAGCATACATTTCCATGCTGCATTTTCCCACAATCTTCCCTTCATCAGTCTCACACACAATGGCAGCTTCTTACCCTAATTGCAACCTTCTCACTACTCTTTCCCCACTTCAGAACTGGGGTTCTAGTTCTTCAGTACAATGCTCATGAGATCTCAAATCAGTAGTCAAACTGTCAAATAAGATGCTAGAATGAAATGGAAGAACCTTAAGGATTAATGATCTGAACCTTTCAATGTGGGTGGAATGTTGACCACTACCCTGCAAAACAAAACAACCAAAACGATCCCCACCGGTCTGGGTTCATTTAGCAGCCAAATATAGGTATCCAACCTAACTCTCATGAAGAACGCACCAGTGTTGGTATGGTACATAGCTGCCTCTTGGAGCCAATTATCAAGACTAGACGGGTATGAAGGTTTGCAAAAGAGGACAGTTACTGTGGTGTAGGAAATCCCAGAAGAGGAGAGTGGAAGAACCATGTCTTACCAGTGTACCCACGGAACTCCAATGGGATTTGCAGGGTCAGGGACATCAGGATCCTCCATGATTACAACTAAGCTCTGAGTGGCTTCAGGCACTCCATACCATTCCAGAGGCGGTGATATATCCTTCACAGCTCCCTGTGCTTCTTGTGTGAACTTGCGTGGGATTCGACCACCGTGGCTGATCTCCTTACTCGTCAGACGTAACATCCCACCTTCTTCCTCCATTACTACTTACTGCAAGCAAGCAGCTGCCGAATTTCTTTCTCTCAAAGGATTATTCTTCTAGCTCAAAACAACAAAAAGAGGAAAACTATGTACAAGAGCGAGTTGCGCACTTGTTGTCAAAAAATCCCTGAGACCCAGTAAACAAAAAAATGCACCAAATCGAATTTAACTGTTCAGATCACAAAATCCCTTAGACAACTAAAAGGAAAAAAACAAAAGTCTGGCACAATTTCTTCGCAACAAAATTGCCAATTTCTCCTCGATTCTTCAGTGCGAGATCTACCAGGCCCAAGAAATCATGAAGATCTTGAAGCAGCACAAACCACAGGAGATCCGTTTTGAGCGGAATGGAATGGGGGGAGCGGCGAGTCTTTGCAAGCCCTGCAAGAAGGGCCTATGTTGGTTGGTCGACAAGTGGACGAATCAGGAGAGAACACGTGTGAGATCCACTTCACTCCCCATTATCTACTTACACAGGAACCAGAAGGTGATGAACTGCCACGTGGAGGCGTCGTAACTGCCACGTGGAGGCGTCGTAACTGCCACGTGGAGGCGTCGTAACTGCCACGTGGAGGCGTCGTAACTGCCACGTGGTGATGGATTTTGGTTGTGAAATTGTAGCCAAAATGGCAGGTGGCCAGTTTTGGTTGGTTAGAAGTGCATCATCCTTTTAGGTTGAAAAAAAAGGGATTTTTGAATTAGTGTTTTTCTTCTTATTTTTGGAATGAGGGCTTGTTTGAAAATTAAGTGCACTTTTAATATGTTATTTCATATATTAATATTTTAGAATTTTTTTTGAAAAGGTTTTGGTATATTGAAATCAGGTATATTTTTGGTATATTTATTGTACACAAAAGTTTAGATTTGTGCATGTGATGCGTGTTTGTTGTTGGTGTCACTCGTGTTAATTGGTGGTGTCTAGTGGTAAGTAAGTTGCACATATTTTAGGATATATTTGATTGGGTTTATGTATGTTCATATAATTGTTGAATTATGTTGAGGGGCAAAAAAATAGAAAAATGGAAGAGATGAATGAATCACAAAAAAACTTCCATTGATGGTGCATTCATGCATCCATAAATCCATATACATTCATCCTTCCAATTCCTAATACAACCTCACATTGTTGCCAGCTGATTATAGATATGGTTGTTTATGTGTTAGGTAAAGCCCTAGGTCAAGGGCATTACCAAAATAAGGGTGCACGAGGTAGATAGCTGATTGCAAGCCCAAGTTTTGGTAATGGCCTTGACCTAGGGCTTTACCTCACATAAAGACCTGTCAGAAATTCAGTATGAAAACTCTCAGTATGAAATGCTGAAACTCAGTGCGAAATGGTGAATCTCAGCATTTAATGCACAAGGTTCGAGAGGAATTATAGTAGCTGTACAGGAAACCATCAAAATTGGTGGTTTTATGAGTTTCACCCCCCATTGAATGCTAATGTACTTTTTTGCAGGTGTTTTTTTGAATCTCACCCTGTTTATGACCAAACTCGGGGTACTCACCCTGTCTTTACACATGGGTATATATATACAGGTAAAATACTTACCCTACCCAACACTACCATACTCTGTTCTAATGGACTAATTAATTCCCCAGCAGATGATTTAATGTTAAGACCATTGGTTACTAGCCAATCAAATGGCCCACCAAATGTGGTGTGTTATAAAAACATCAGTTATTGAGTGGGTAAGACTAAAAACCCAATATACCTACCAATGGGTGTATACCATAGTAAATAAGTATGCACCCTACCCCAGCTGGTCAATATTGCAGACTTTTACCTTGTATTTATTCTACATACAACTAGTGTAAATTCATATTTTACCCTTTTCCAAAGGGAGGGTAAAAATTGTTTTGAAAATGGATAAAAAGAGCATTTATGCCCAAATCATTACACATCATTTTATGCATTTCCGTATTTTTTGCAATGCATGTGGTTATGATGGATTTGTTTGAATTACATGATGACTATATGATATTTACTATGCTCATATATCAAAGTACTTGCCCAACACTAGTGAACACCATGGGGTGGCATGTGTGGTGCACAAAAATTGTGTTATTTCAAAGGAACCAATATGAGTTTGAGGTTTGAACCATTGGTTTTTTGGGTTTTTTTCGGTTCAGGTTTTTGCCAAATGGAAATTTTGGATTAAAAAAAAGAAATTGCTAGATTCTATATTAAGTTCCAATAAATAGCCAAAAGCATGGTTGCATAAATACTTTAGCTTTCATATTTTTATAGCCCAATTTGGCTTTAGATGATCATCAATGTATCTACAGCACAAAAATTGGGAAAATAAATAAATAATTGGTTGAAACATCTTTTAACAAGAAGATAGGTAATCATGTTTAATAATTTTCATCTTTTCAATTCTAATATCTAAATTTTAGGGGGGAAGGGGGCATCATTGTAATTGAAATTTAGAAAAATATGTGAATAGAATATAAGGTGTTGTATATTAGTTGTTGGATAAAAAAATTAATTTAATTAATTACGCAATAGGGTTATTCAAAAAGTAAATTTATAATTAATAGAGTATATTTTAATTTGTGGTATTAAAAAGTCTTAAAAACCATACAAATTAGATATTTAGGTATTAATTGTTAGTAGGTTCAATTAATAGCACCAATACGTTGTTTTGCATATGCTTAGCACAAAATGGAAATTGTGTCATGAACATATGATAACTTTCATTGAATGGTGTTAGAAATAGTTTTATGCATTCTTCAAGATATTATGTGTTGTTTACAAGTTGCTCTTTGTAAAATGCACACCCTTGTATTGAGAAGTCATCCATTTGAACAATCATGTGTGCTTCAAGGTGCTCCTCCTATGACCACCATACATGGATTAAAATAACATGTTTAGTTTTTTGCAAAATTCTATGCTTGACATCCTTAGTAATTTTCTTTTTAATATTTGGTGGTAGTTTTTGTGAAGGAAACTATGTGAAATGAAATGAAATTATATTCATTAAGGAATTTTTGTTGGTGGATCTTGAATGGTTTATTGAATCATATGTTCATTCCCTCCACAATACTTGTTTCATTTAATAAAATACATCACAGTCTTACAATGTGACCATGCAATGCACTTGAATTGCTTCCATAAAATGAATGCCCGTGTTTAATGTTAAATATCTTACTTGTGTTTTCCCTTCATACATTGGTTCTAGATTTAAAAAGAAAATGTACAGTATAGATTTGTGATATCAAACCTCAATGATACAAGGTTGCACATTTTGTTTGCAAAAGATATGAACCAATGAAAATCTATAATAGTGTTTTCGATAATGTTATCCTCATCTATACATAATGCTTATAAATATTGTGACCCAATATGTTGCAACTCTATTAAAGAATATTCGAAAAATCCTTCTTGCTAAGTACTAAAATTTAAAGTTTACATAAATATAAGATATCAAAATTCAATGCAAACAATTTTTTAAAAAAAATGTATGGTGGTTTAAATATGTGCATTGAATATTTAAAAATTAAGAGAAATGGTACATTGCACAAAACTTGGTAAACCCTTAGAATATTAGGTAATTATCGAGTTGGGAACAAACATTCCCTCATCTGATACCCCAAACAAGATTTTGTTTGACATAGGTGGTGTAAAACTTTAACACCTAAACCCTCCCCAATATTTAAATTTGGTAGAAACAATAAAAATATGGAATTTCTCAAAAACATGAGGTGACCAATCTTAAATGTTGGGTGAAAAAAACACTAAAAGGTGAGCCCATAATTGAACATGTGACATCCTTGTTGTGAAATTGAGGTTATAATCGAGGGTAGTTCATTTGAACCTAATGCCTCCAAGTGATAACATTAGCACCTTTTTGAAACCTTAAACCTAGACATTGCCACTTTCTCTCCCCCAAAGCATTGCCTATTTGCCAAAAGAGCTACCATCACCATGGAGCTCGTGATCACACCTTGCTTTGAAGACAATTTGCAAGCATTTAACGAACTAAATATATTAAAAATTTCTCGACATTTTTATGTGCATAAGGATTCTACATATATAAGATTGGTTTTTGCATAAATATGGTAATAAGTATTATTAATTTGATGGAACCGTCGATTTTGCAAAATTGAATTTACTTTGTGTGTTTAACCATTGCAATGTTGTTTTGGAAATTAGTAGTCGAATGAATTATGAAAGATTATGGTTTAAGGTTGGGGAAGGGGCCATTTGGAAACTTGACAAGGTATAACATGTGAGATAGCAATTTGGAATAATGAGAAAGGGATTTGACTTGAAATTGTAAGAGTTAATGAAAATGTTTGCAAGCTATTTGATTCAAATTCAATGTTTTGAAAATCATCATTTAGTGGTTTCTTCTTGTGCATAGTCAAACTAAAAGTTTGCAACTCCAAACTCAAATATATTTCTTCTAAATTTCATAGTGATGACATTCGTTAAAAATTCGTTTAAAATTCGCGAAAATTCGTTAAAATTCGCGAAAAATTGGGTAAAATTCGCAAATTTTAAACTGCAAAATGAAGAATGTCATCACTATGCTAAATTTTGACTCCTTAGTTTCATCCTTTTGATTTCTTTATTCATACATAACTTATTTTACCTTTTAAAGTTTCTTTGAAGTTTGAGGCTTAAGCCTCAGTTGTTTTATTTCTATTTGAAAATATTTGAAAATCAAGATTAAAAAGTTGAAAGAACTCAAAAATCAAGAGTCAAAAGTCAAATGATTGCCAATGTGCAATGTGCATTCAAACATTAAGGAGTTGAATCTTTGAAGTCAAAATTTGGGGGTTGTATGACCCAAGTTCATAAAATGCTTCAAATTTTAAAGCCCAAAATCTAAATTGACCTGCAAATTGTTGGAGGAAATTTCAACTAAGAACTTTTAATTTCCAATTTCCCTATTTTGAAAATTTGAAATTTTTGTTCTATTGTAAGCTTTCATGTGTAATGTATTTAGGGTTTTGATCCTCAACTTTTTATTGTTGTTCAAATCCTCATTGTGATCTAATATGTCATCTTTTTTTCTTGTTTATTGCAATCTAAAGCCACCATACAAAGAAAAACCCTAAGAGGAAGAAACTATAGCAGGGAATGAAAAAAATTCAAGGTACTTGTACTACTCGTTTAATTACCATAGGCTGAAAATGTCATTGACGGCAAAGGTTTAGTGCACCAATTAACTTGCATTAATATGGAAGGGAAAGAGATGCTCTTGATTTGAAAACTAAATAATTTGTTTCAAGATGTTAGCCATTGGAAACACAAGACCTATCAAATGCATGTTCTAATAGGTTCTTACAATTACAACAAGGATTCAACACATGCCAATAATGAACATGTGCAAACACTATTCATGGCCAACCCTTTGTTCTCAACAAGCTTTTGGTTGATGTCTTGATTAAATATACATGTAAATACATGCAATTCATTGTGCTTTTTCACCTTCTTGCTCATGGACATCCCATGGTCAACTTATTACAAAAACCAAAGCCCAGGCTTGTAGTTGTTGAAAATGAAGAATTTTGCCAAAAAACATGTGATAGTTCAGGTTAGGGCATGACAAAGGTCATGCATATTATGTTGTTAGAGGCCACAAAAGTTGCATTTGTTGTTTTATCTTCATGGTAGGTAATGTAGACAAGGTCATGATGATAAACAACCCCCAAAAGATCACAATATCCATTTGATTGTGATCCAAGCATGGAAGAGTTTGATCCCTTATGTCTTATTTTATGTTGAAAGACTTATTTCAATTTTGCTAGCTTAAGGTTGTAGGATGCTATGTATCTCACATATTCATTTGCTAGATATATATACCCTATCTACTAGTCCAATGTTGATAGTTCTAGAAATTTGTGACATGTCACCAAGGCTACCTTTAGATGGGCTATCACCACTTAGTGAAAGAGGAATGTGACAAGGCTATTCAGAAACTTGTTTTAAAACTTGAACATGTCACTTCCTAAAACATGAAGTTATGATTTCCCTAGGTGTCATTTGTCCATAAATTTTGGTTAAGAATTTGACAAATATAGAAGAAAATTTTCACTTAATCACCTAAGCATGTTGAAGCAAACATTTTATGCCCTTTGCAAGGTGGGTGATTGTGGCAAATATGTACTGACCTTTGATGCTCACACTCTTGCTTTGCAAATGGTTTTTTCAAAATGACCATGGTTCATAATTTTGAATTAGTTTTGTGAAAGGACAATGAATTGAACCTAGTCACTAGGCTTTGGCATAAATTTTTTACGTCCCTCATCTTCAAGCATAATCTCTTTAAACATATTAAACTAGTTGAGATTGCTAGTATCCAAGTGTTTGGATTTGTTGAAAACGAATAGAAATTTAACACTACATTAGAAACTTACAAGCTTCATTGGTTCATTTGAAATTTACATGAAATTTATTATTTCATTGGTTTGTGTTTTCTCTACACATCAATGTTGTGCATCTAAAACACATATAATGATTTTTGCACAATTTTCATTATCAAATCATGGGAGGGGAAGTTTGTGATGTATTATCTACATGAAGAATAAATTGTGAAATTGGTTGAACATGCATTTTGATCTATGGACCAGATTTTGCAAGATCAACATCTTTTTATGTTGTAAAATTTTCATCATGAATAGGCCATTGCCAAGTGGAAAGGAAAACTTCATTATTGTGTAGATGTGTGGTTGAGTTTTAAGAATAACCTTACTAAAGTTGCAGGTTTTTTGAATTGTAAAAATGGGTGCCAAATAAAAAATAAGTATGTGCTACAATTTTGATGTGGCTTTTGTAAATATTTAAACTACCCTAGTTTTATGTTATTGCTTGAGTTTATGTTTGCTTAATTTGTTTCAATTTCTTGAGTTTTTGTTTACTTAAATTTCTTGTTTATTAACTTTCATTTTTAGATCTAGTATGGATGGAGGAAGGCTTGATTTGGAATAGATTTGTAATCCTTTTATTTATTCCAAAGTGAAAGGAAAAGGACGAAAATGTGAACTGACATAGTGAATAATAGTGATGAACATTGAGGAAGCCAAAATAGAGAAAAAAATGCACAAAAAGGTTATTGTTTTATTTTTAAAAAAATTCTTTGTTGTTATTCATTATTTGAAATTTGGGGTTGGAAATGGGTTAAAAAATTTAAATGTTTGATTTTTTGAAATTGAAGAGCAAATATGAATTCAATCTCTATTTATTCCTTTTTCACATTGCATGTTGCCATTGTTTCTATCTTTTTGATGATTTTTTGCTTTTAGGGCCCATGTATTGCTTTTAATTTCTAAGCTTGAAGGAAATTTGAAACTTGAATGATTAATTATGGGTGAACATTGGATGAATGATTTTGTTTGAATGATTAATGTTGAGATACACACAAGAAAAAGGCGATAATGGCTTCAAGTCAACTCTTAGGGTTCACTATTCTTGTGTATTAATGTGACCAATTTACATGATGCAAAATCCAAATTATTTTATTTACGTATGAAAAATAGATGTTTATAAGTTGCAAGGGATTCATAAATTATTTCAAGCTTTCTTCATTAATTCATTAAAAGTGACTTTCATTCAATGTGTATATGTTATGTAATAAACAATTTGGTTTGTTGGAGAGATTTTTTTGAGTGAACTTATTAAGTGAGTTTCTATTTGCATTAATTTCTTCTGTGTGTGTTTTTTATTTCATTTTCAAATTAATCTTTGTTATTTTTTTGTATAGGTACTATACAACACTTAAAGGTGCAAATAACAAAATAGGAATCAACCTAAAATTGTGACCTTATTGTGACATTTACTACTTTTTATTGTTTAATTTAGTAATGGGAGTGTTTGTTAGGATAATGTGGCAAGCTAAAATCTTCTTGAGTTAAGTTAACCCCTAATGTTTAATTGGTTTAATCACATTAATAGGAGCCAAAATAGTTGTGAGTAATGTTTCATGTTTCATATGTTATTGTAAAAGATTGTACCAATGTTGCAAGTGATCCAAAAACATTCAGGATAATGTTTTTAATATATTATGGAAACATGTGGTATGGTTTGGAATGAATCTATTGATAATACAATATTTAAAGGCATTCATTAAACATTGTAAAGACTCCTATTATTGGAAGATTCGAATACATATTTTTCGGTAAGTTCTTTAAACATATATTTAGATAATAATATATTGTGCAACCTTTTTCTAAGTTATATTTGAGTTTTTATTTATTATTCATGGCTGAATTTGTTGATGTCCATGGTCTTCAATTCCAATTGTGTTATTGTCCATGATCTAAATTAAGTGAATGTGATTATAAATTTTTGTGATGCGTATGCCATTGTGTAAATAATTCATGTCAAGGTTAAAGGAACTTGTTGAGGTTTTGGAATCTTATATTGTTGGAGATTAAATATTACTTGATTCAAAAGTGAGTGATAGGTGTGACATTTCATTACATGGAATTTTGTCCATACCAACCCACATATTTGCACTTATGTCCAAACCAACAATTGATGCAACTATCCTATATGAAACCATGGTAAAAAAAACTTGTAGTCATAAAAACTATTAAAAAAGTGGTTTGTAGTTGCATATGCAATTATGACTTGTGACTAATGTTAATTTGGATGAAAGTGATGATACAAAGTGAACGTATATGATCTATTTTTAGTAGCATTTCAAAATAGATGAAAATGTAGTTGTTTTTGTGACTTGGGATGTGCTTCATAGGCCATTACACAACATTTGGCATTTTATTCAACTTTAATTATGACTATAAATCCTAGTTACAAATGTACATGAAATTAAATGTAACAAAAATTTGTTGGTCAATGAAATTGTTTGATTTCGTGGTCTAATTTTTTCCTTAGTTTTTTTTTAATGAACTAACCATTAAATGTGTAGTAAAGTTTGGGAGTTTTATGAAACTTTGGGACCAATGGCAATGGTAAATATGAACAATTTATTTGGAATTTCCAATATTAAATTTTATCATGTCAATTGATATATCAAAATTAAATTAGTTAATTAATTAGGTTGGCTAGGTAATAGGTAGTAGGTATTAGGTACTAATATATAAGTCGGTTAATTATTAGTAGGTGTTTTATTGTGTTGAATGAAATAATTTTATGTTTAATTAATTAATTAGGTAGGATATGGAATTAGTGTATTTATAAATTAAGCTAGATAATAGATAATAATTAAGTAGGATATATAATAGGAAGTATATACATGGGTTAAGTAATAAATAATAGGAGTAATAAATATGTGATAATTTTTTATATATAAATTAATTACTTAATTAGGTAGACTATGTAATTAATCTAGCTATTAGGCTAGGTAGTAGGGTTAATTTATGAACCATGCGTAAACCATTTATGTGACTAAGTTATATATCATATATGTAAATTAATTTTTGCTGGTGAAATATAATACATTATAAGATTTTTTTTTAAAAAAACGTATATATATATATATATATATATATAATTTAATCTTAAATCTTATTATAAATGTAAAATAAAAAATTATATATTTTCATAAAATAAATTAATTATATGGCATTAATTAATATTTAAAGTTAATATTTTACATCAGAAATAATATAATTAATATAAGATATTATATTATATTAATATTATAATTTATTGATATCCATTTATAAATATTGTATGTGAATAAATTATATATCACACATCTATAATTCAATTTTAGCATTAAAATTATGAAATGCAAAAGTAAAATTGTATAATGTAATTTTTAGAATCAAATGAAAGTTTAAGATAAAAAATATATATAATTTTATTTTTTATTATATTATCCACTTGAATTTTTTTCAATTCATAATCATATGCTTGAATTATTTTTTTCCAAGGAATGGTCATTGAAATGGTTTTCAATAACAAAATTCAAGTATTTTTCTTTTCAATTTAGTTTACATTTTTGAAAGAAAAAATACATAGTTGTGTACATTATTGAAAAAACTTTAAGATTGAACTTTAAGTCTTGCCATTTGGACAAAATATCAAGATATCAAATATGAAAATTCATGTTTTGTGTAATGTTTTGAATCAAGTAAGTTAAATAAAATGCACATTGCCAATTTGTTAGAAAAAGTGAAGTGGTTTGATGGTAAAAAAGTTGATTTGAATCTTTGTGGTCCAAGGATCAATTCTCACAAATGACATGGGTTGTGGTCAATGGTGATAACATGACCAAATATTCCTTACGTAACCTACATAACCTATTAGATTAGGTAGACTAGCTGGCCTACCCATTAACTTAAACTAAGCTTTTAGTCTTGCCTACATAATGACACGTGTCATCAACTTATAAGTTGAAATTATGAATAATATAATATGTATAAATACAGAAATAATAATTTTATTTTAAATATTTAAATATTCAATATTTAAAAATATCTATATAATTAATGTGACTACATTGTTTAGTCATAAAAATAGTTGAAAAATGACAATGCCACATAAGCTAATTTGGATGGATGAAATGTTCATGTAAGTTGCATCTTCATGCGACTATCATTACAGCTTGGTGCCACATATTGTTCCACATATTGTCTTAGGCAACAAAAATTTTATGTGACTTGTTTAAGGCGACTAAAGAAAATTGTACTCACATGTGGCATTTATGACAAAAAATTAGTTGAAAAAACTAGTTGCTAATATACAAATTCCTTGTAGTGTTTGACAACAAATTGAATTTTGAGGGTGAATTACAATGTTTTTAAACCAAGTGATGTAAAGCTGATTTTTGAATTGTGTGATGATAATTTCAAAATCAAAACAAAGAAAAAATAAATATATAACAAGGTATTTGATTTATCTTTGGTTTTTGTGGTTGTGTTTCTTTTCAAAGTTGTGAGAAACATTTTGATCTTGTTTATTTTGTTTGTAGGCATTTTATATTCAAGGAAGGGAAAAATGAACATTGAAACATATGAAAAAGATGATAATTTTTTTAGGATTTAGGAAGCAAAAGTCCAAAGAAGGAGAAATGCAAAAAAAGGCTTTCTTTCATTGTTGTTTTGTTTTGTTGCATAAAGGACATTGAATATGGGGAAGTAGTAGAAACTCTTGAATGTTGATGTGTGATTCTAGTAATTGCAAGATGGACAAATTTGAACATTGAAAAAGTTTATGGTGTCATAGATTAAGGTTTATAATTTAAAAGGTGATGACATTTTAATTCATACTATCATACTAATAATATACATTGGACAATAAGTGCATAAGAATTTAATGTTTTGTAACATTTATATTTACAAGGCAATGATAAACATCAATTGTCCAAAATTTTCACATTTGTTTGCAAGCAATGGTGCAATTGATTCGTCCATCTATATGCAAAACTATAATGTGTTTTGTCATATTCATGTAGAGGTTTGAATGTAGGAATTTGAATCATTGTATTTAAGTGTGATAATAGTGCAATTGGACTCCTTCCATCCATATGCAAGCATAAAATGTGTTTTGTCATTGATGTAGGAGATTGGGGATTGAATGCAAGACTTTGAATCATTGCATTTACATGAGTCAATATTAAATAGTGCAATTAATTCCTTCCATCCAGATGCAAGTATAAAATATGTTGTCATCCATGGAAGGATTTGAATCATTGTATTTGAATGAGGGTGCCACGTAGCCAAATGTACTCCCTTGACAACAACCCCATGCCGTCACCAAATATAGTCCCTTGCCAACACACACCACTATTTTCAATTATGATTATTCACACTATAGCCACAATGACCAATGAAATTGTTGGATTTGGTTGTTTGAATTCTTTTTTTCCTAATTATCTTGAGGGATGTAATGGTTCAACGTGTAAGTAATAGCCATTAGCTTAACCCGCCTATTTACTTCTACTATTAATCAGATGATGTGACTCCCAAGTTCAATTTTTCATTTTTGCAACAAGCCAATTTGATTGGCCCATCACTCAAAAAAATTGAAACTATGGAGGCTCCCCAAAATAGAAGGGTTCTATTTTGAAGTATAGAGATCCTTCCCTTTGGCCCACCTCTATAGGTGAAAAAGAAGGACAACATTTGCCAAAGCATATGGGATAAAAGTGAGGTGCAATGGAGGAACATGTTGGGGAACACATTGGGAACTTGGGGAACATATTGTAAACCTGATGGGAACCGTGAAATGGAGCATAGTGGGAACACATTGGGAACCATAAGCCTGGGCTAATAATACCTCTTGCAAAGAACACCCTACCTTTTTGTTTTTTTACAGCCAGGGCTTTACTTGTGCACTTTTTGTTTATTTGGGCCCTATTCCCACAGGGACAGGGACTATATCTCGTTGGATCCAACCGGTTTCACATTAGTGTTTAGATTGGAACAGATTGGTTTTGGTGTTCAGAATGTGAACACAATTGTAGGTAGATGTACAACATCTTTATGTATTGGCAGGCCCAGCGAGTTTGTGATGCCTTGTTATAAAAGTCACATAAGTGACCTCTTCTGAAAAGCTAACATTATATTGTAGTTACAAATCTGACACACTGATTAGGCACCTGGGGACTTAAGGACTATTTTAATCATCAATCTGCAGAGTCCAACATTGAACTTCCAGTCTAGGTACCTGCAAGCATTAAATTGTGACAAACTGACACCAGGTCCCCCCTATTTACTAGCTTTTTGTCATCTGTTTTTTTTCACACATCTCATCAGACAGACTTGAGTTGTATAAACAACTACTGTAGTTGATCCCTTTTGGGACCTGGAGTGTGGAGGGAGGTAGGCCTAACACCCAATTTTATGAAAGGTATTCATATTTTTACTGTCCGATGTAATTAAGGATTTTTCATATAATTATGACAGAATAATTCAAAGTGCTGTGAAAGGAAAGGCAACAACCCACAAAAAAAACTTTACTTTGAAAGTGTTTGAAATGATGCCACATGGCACTCTGAAATTTCAGATTGCGTTTTGAGCCCTCAGGCCTACCTCCCACTAATAATGAGTCCCAGGCCTAAACCCTTTTTCAAGAACTCCATTCAAGTTCCTCTCTCTCTCTCTCTCTCTCTCCTCTCTCTCTCTCTCCAGAATCCCAGAATTATTTATTTGTTCACTCACTCCATTTCTTTCTCCGGAACCTAACTCTGAATCCAGAGGCAGGTTTTGAGACCATTTGCTGACGTGGCATTCAACTATTGGTTGTGAGCAGGACAGCTACAACCCATACCCTGGTTGTTCTTATTGCCCCTCATAAAGTAAATTCAGTAGCCAAAAACAAGAAGCTAAAGAGGTAGTAGTTAGTAGTTACTAACTATCCAAGCATGTGGCTGGTATGATGACATTATGTTTATCACATATAGAAAATGAAAAATGTGGATTCAAAAAATATTTCATAATAATATCAAAGTAAAAAATAAAAAATTTACCACCATAAAATTAATAATTAAATTGTAAAATGCATTGAAATTTTTTCAATATAATGTTTTTTCATATTTAAAAATTTAACTTGTCATGATCATTTTTTATAATTGATATTCCATTTCACATGAATTTTTAAAACTTTTTTCTAAATTTTTTGACCAATCACATGTTTAGGAATATTTATAGGGTGGTTTATTAATATTTGTGATCACAACCATATGAGGTAATTATAGGATATATAGTTTGATCATTATTTTAAATGCAAGAATTGTAGCCAATGTAAGATGTGCACTCTTCAATATGTCAAATGTGAGCCACCTTTACCTATGATGAAAAAATGAAAGTTTAGATGCCAACAAACTTTCATTTGTTTCTTCAATGGTGATAGTAACACCAAATAGTCAGTCTTCTATCTCGTCTAGAAGGTGGAAAGTTCATGAACCACAAATATCATATGTTGGGTATTTAGCAAATAGAAATTGAAAGGATATCTAGTATGGCAAGTATCCCTACTTGTTTGAAAAAATGTTGATCAGGAGTAGAAAATCTGGAAAAATTGGTGTTCATTCACAAAAATTGGCCCCATGATGCAAAATTGGACGATAGAATGTTGGAAGGATCTGCTTCATAATTTTTGCAACAAAGGATGTTTTCTTGGATGATAATGAACAACTGTGGGTTGATGCAGGGTATTATGACGATACATGGTGAATTTTCATAACATGGTCTTTTAATTTTTTGATTTATTTGAACAAGTTTGAAGGATTTATGTAATTAATTTCTAACATGTGCCTTGTCTTGTTTTTGATGTTTTGAACTTTCCTTCAAGTTGCAACATTGAGGTCGAAAAAAAATTTGATTTTTAATAGTTTTCAATCTAAATGTTATCATGGCTAATGTTGTCAAAATGGTATGAATTTGAATAGTTTGACATGGGAGTCATTCTTGCCCTTGTGAACAAAGTAAACATTTTTAAAAAAAAAAAATTATCCATAATTTTTAATAAGATCCTCATTAAAGTCTGTTGCAACATGGATAATGAAAAAATTGAAAATTTTAATGTTTGATATGATTTTACATTTTAAGTTCATCTATAATCCAAAAACATTACAACTGTGACAATCTAAATAGTCCACTTAATTGTGCTTTCACCCCATACATCTTTCAATAGTGTTGAGATTATAAATCAACCTTTCAAGATGTATTTTTTTATAGGCTTTAGTCAAGAAGGGAAGTAAGAATTTTTTTATCATACTCATCCACCATCTCCATATCAATGTCTTGATTACAAAATCGATTCTATAATAACCCCTACTTCCAACCTTTCATATAGAATTTCATAATTGAAATCAATTTCTAACATTGCAATAAAACCTTATCCTATGAAAACACTTAAATAAAACCCCAAACAATGTGCTTTAGCAAATGAAAGCTCACAAAATATATTTTTACACAAAAAGAACAACTAAATGTGAAAAAGAAAAGAATTCAACAAGGTGATTCCAAAGCTTATTGCAAGATTTGAAAAAAAGAACCACATACAAACTATCAACATTTTCAACATAGAAATAATGTATGTTGGAGCTTTCACAACCAATGTCAAAAATCAAAACAAAACTCCACAAAAACATATAAACACTATAAGAAATCCTATCCATTCCAACCCATTCATTTGTGATTTGTGTTCAAATCAATCATTTTTGCGATTGTCCTTTGTGGCACATGATAAAAATGACTCACTATAATCACATATTCAACTATGAATGACTTAAAGTTGCATATGCAATTACAACTTGTGAATGATATTGGTTTGGATGAAAATGAGGATGAAAAATGCACTTATATCATCTACTTTTAATGGTTGGGCAAAAATAGATGAGAATGTAGTTGTTTTTGTGACTCATGATGCAGTTCATGGTAAACACCACATGGCATCTTATTTAATTTGGATTGCGATTGTAAATCCTAGTTGTAAATATACATGTAACCAAATGTGAAAAAAATATGAGTTGGCAAATGAAATTGCAAGATTTAATGGTCTAAATTGTTTTCCTTAATGTTCTTGAATGAACTAAATGTTAGTTGTGTAATAGGGTTTGGTAGGTTTATGAAAATTTCATATGACCAATCAAAACAGTAAAAATGAACCATTATTTACAATTCATAACATAATAAACTTTTGTGTAGGTGTGAACATGTTTTTTAAAAAAACATTAAATGGGATTATTGGATTGGTGATTTTTATTTTGTTATTTTGAATGAGGGTCCAAGCATGAGAAATTAGAATAAAAAGTATGTTTGCTTAAAATCCATTTTAAAAATATGATAGTTTTCTACAAAAACATAAAAAATAAATTAGAAAGATTTTTATTTTTCATTTTGAAAAGATCTATGCCTCCATTGGGTTTATGGTAAATTGAGTAAAAAATTTGAAGAACTTTAGTATAATAAAAATAGGTAGCAAATAGGTTTGAAATTAATTGGTGAATATTTTTTTCAAACTTACTTTTACCCTAAAAGCTAGATATTGTTTATTAGAATGTGAATAAAATGAAAAGCCACAACTACATTTTAAGACCCCATTAATTCAATTATTTTTTTAATTGTAATATTTCATCTACTTAAACCTACTTTGGATGTTCTTATTTAAATTTTTAGGAAATTTGAAAAAAATGTTCATCCTTGAACTAAATAATAGTTATAAGTTTAATATATCAAAGCATACTTGATGGTTACTTTTCATTTATGTTGCAAGGAACATTTGTGGTCTAATTTACCATGGTTGGACCCATGAATCTAAACAATTCATTATAATTGCAATTTAAATTATATAAGGCTTTTACACAAATTTACTTGAAAGTTCATTTTGTTTCAAGTTGTTTATTTTATGTTAGAACTAAAATCCTTGTTGAAGTGAGACACAATTGGTAATTGAAATTGGATTTGGGTAACTAAAACCGGATTTGTGGAATTGAAACTGGATTGATGTAACCAAAACCATATGTATGGAATCAAAATTGGATTTGTGTAACCAAAACCGGATTTAAGGATGGTTATTCTTAAAACTAAAAATTTAGAAATGATTGGTTCAACTAGTAATTAGGATTTGTTTTTTTAAGGATAAGGTTTGGAAGGCATATATCTAGGGGGAGTTTTAGTTTTTCTCTATGCCATGAAGAAGAAGACTTTACAAAGGTTTTTCAAGCCTACTTGTGGAGAAAGTTCAGACCTTTTGAACTTTTTGCCTTCTTTTTAAAATAATTAGTGTTTTTTGCCAAATTGGATTTCTCCACAAGGTTTTATGTTTTCAAGTAAGTTTATTCAATGTGAATGTTTTTCCATGGTTATCTTATTGTTGTCACATGAGTTTTAAGGTTTGTGTTTTGATATTTGCGGTGGTTGTAAGTGTTTGCCCCCACTTTAATCCAGTAATGCAATTCCCCTACCAAAAATTATAGTATTCTGAAAGTCTATTTGATTTACTGGTAGTTGAATTTTGGTGGTTTTAAATATCACCCCCCTTAGATAGGAATTTATTAATTTTTTGTTTCATTTACAAACTTGATTATTTATTGGGTGGCCTTAATAGTCCATTGATCCATAAAAGGATTCAGGCAAATTTGGTTAGAAGACAAAATGAAAATATTTTTTTAAGAATATTTTTTTATATTTTTGTCTACCTACTTCAACCATGTATGAAAACCTAACAACTTTTTGTAAATTTTAATCAAATTCTAGCTATTGAAAATCTTGAAAAAATGATATTAACACTTTTAAATTTTAATTTCACTAAAGGTTATATATATGAAACCAAGAAAAAAAAGGATGGTTTTGATGATGATTGTTTAAGATATCAAACTATTGCAAATTCCACACAAAACAAAAAAATCATTACTTTAATGCATTTGACCATGTAATTAATTTATTAAATAGGTTAAGTAATAAAAACTTAATTAATTAGGTTAGCTAAGTAATAGTTAGTAAGTAGGATAGGTAACAAATAGTATGTAAGTGGACTATAATGTAATAAACATTTTATTGTGTTAATATGTGATTTTAAATATATTATTTAATTAATTAAATAAGAGAGGTTGTAGGCAGTAAGCAAGATAGGTAAAAATATATAGTAAGTAGGTAGGCTAAGTAAAAGACATTTTATGGTGTGGATATGTCATAATGTTTTTGAATTAACTAATTAGGTGGACTAGGTAGTAGGTAATAAGTAAATAGGTTAAATATTAGGTTTTTATTGTATATATATGTGGCAATGTTTTTTTGCACTAGATAAAGGATGTGATATGATAGAACCATCCTTTAATGAAATTGAAAAACATTTATCTCATTAGAAGCGCAAATTAAGCACCAAAAGTAAAGGGCAAGGAAGAAAACTCAAGAAGAGAAGTAAAAGGACTGTGATATTTTCTCTAAAAGTTTTTGAAGAAAAAACTTTAAACCCTCTCTAGTTTTAAACCCCATATCTTTCACTTTAGTCATTTTAGTGATATAAAAACCTATGGGTGCACAACTAAGGATTTATAAAAAAAATTATACTCCAAAGGCAATGGAACAACAACCAAAGAGAGCATATTCATAATCAAAGTACCGACCAAAAGGATGATCTAACCAAAAAAGGATTGCAAAAGACTATTTTGGATTTTTATTACATTTATTATTTCATGATTATAGTGGATTAATACATGACTATTTAGATTATTATTTATCGCCACATGTACTTCATCTAATGAAAAATCTTTATCCAAGTCCAACTAATAAATTTTTGCCACATGTATAAATCTTAACTTTTTGTCATATATGGTTACACATTTTACTTGTAAATCAAATTGCAAAAATTCATGCCACATAGGCATATGCAACTACATATTTAAGTCATAAAAACTAGTTGCAAATAATCATGTCATGATAGATGGATGAAAAGTTGGTGTTATGGTCACATATTGATGCGATTGTCCTTTTGATTAGGTGCTATGTATTGTCATTTGTGATTGAAATTTTATGTAATTTGTCTAAGGTGATTAGACATTTTAGCAAGTCATATGTGTCATATGTGTCACATATACCAAGGCCTACTTAATGGGTGCTTTCCATTTACATTGCAAGGTAATTATTGGGTCTACTTTTCCATACTTGGACCCAAATGCAAGAAAGCAACAACCCTATTTGTGGGTGTACAAGTTTAACAAATGCAAACAACAACCTTATTATTGGTTTAAAAACAACAACCATGTTATGAGTTTAGAAAACAACTTTAGTTTATGCATAAACATAATCTAAAAACCAAAATGTGTTTGCACAAACAAAATTGAAAAATTGAAGTGTAGGTTTGAACTTTTGCAAGTTTATACACAAGAACCATCAAGAACCCCAACCTGAAATAAATTACAACAATTTTTGCAACTACAAAAAGGAACCCCAACACTCTTAGAATTGATCAACCTTCCACCAACACACCCATATGTGAACACAACCATTTTAGGAAAAAAATGTTTGAAGTGGAACAATTTCTTCCACAATGTACCTCAAAAGTGGTCATTCTTCTACTGATTGTTTTTTGGAGAAACCCAAAGTTACAAATGAAAAACCTTAACTAAAAAAAATGAAAAATGTGTTTATTTAAAAAAATTCTCAGAAAGCCCAACATCCCATTAGTTGTAGGAGCGAGTAATGAAAATTGACAAAAAGAAACTTCTTCAAATGCATGGAGAAAAAGAAGAAAAAACCAATAGATAATCCAACATAATCACAACCTAAAACCCCCCCACTAGATGAATATAATCTCACAAATCCACAAATGGGCTAAGTCATAAGCTTTCAATCATCTTTAGATCATCAAGTTTTCATAAGTTTTTGCACAAAATGGATTTCAATAGAAATGTGATCTACAAACCAAAAAAACACCAATTCAAAATACCACTCTTACAAAAGTAATGCAAAAGAAATAAACACCATCATTGCAAAATATAAGCAATGTTGTGAAAAACATCTCACATGGAAAAATGGATCTATTGAAAAATGCATGATGGTAACAACTCAATTCACAAATCTCCCAAAGTTTTTCTAATAAACACTAAACTAATTCCTTGCCCTAACTTATTGTAGCTTGCATTCAACATACATGTACTAGGAAGCACACACAAAAATTCCTACAGTACATATGCATAGGAATTCCTTCTAGAAGGAAACTCCAAGTATGTTCCAATGAATTATTATTTCCAATAGCAAATATGTTATTAAGTAGCTAAGGTTTCCTAAATATTCCATTATGTTATATTGATTAGTTTGGGTTTTGAATATCAAGGTGCATACCCTACGTCATGTTGAACCTTATATATTAACTTAACAACATTAGTTCATACCAAACCAAGATTAACATTAGTACTAACTAACAACTTCAACTATGCACAATATTTGTTACCTTTCATCTATTTAAAGGTTATATGCCATCAACTAAGTAGATGGCCTGTTACAGCTTATAACCAAGCTCAATCTAGGTGATAATTATAATTTGGAATTTGGACTTGCAATGGTTTTCGAAGATGTGCATAACTTAATGATATTCTTAATAATCAATATGCATTCAATTTTAATGAGGATAACAAGCAATTCATTGTGTAATGCTTCTGTCCTTTATGGCTAGTTCAAATTTCAAACTAAAAACTTATGTTATTAGATCTAGAAGTTCTCATATAAATGCATGCACTTTTATGGAATATGCCTAATCATCATATGCACACATAACTCCAAATGTCACACACATATTGAATCAAATTCAAGCAAAACTTTTATGCCCAAATATACATTTCATATATTCGATGTTTTTCAATATTATGATGTATTGCAAAATACATATTTATAATTTGTTTCATTATGTTGTCAAATATTTTAACCCATCAATTCAACAAGTTTTAAGGCGGTTTAAAATGGCATAATTGTTAATCCAGTCATTCCTACTTCAATTTATAGTTGACCTATTGTATTGTATGATTTACTTATGGACCTTCACAGTATGAAATGCATCCTAAGAAGGTACATTCTACCTAGTAGTGAATTAGTAGTGCAATATTATTGATTCACTAAGAGGCATTTGAAATGTGCCCTTTAGGGTTTGTTCATTCTCTAGTGTATTGTCATTGCTTTTCTTTTAATAGGTGGGTGAGTGTTATATAATTTGTAATAACCTTAATACAAGGGCTTGAGTGATAGGTAACACCATTAATGCACCACCCAACCCTTGGATGGGATGAAACCCAACCCCAAGACCTTGTCCCTTACATGAGTTTTTTTTCTTTTCACACCCACCTAACCCCAAGCCCCTCCTTGCTATCTAGCCAACCTTTTATTCTTATCTATATTTGTTTTCTCCCTTTTTAACTTCTCTTGGTTTTTTTTCATTTTCATTTATGTTTCTTGAAAGTTTGTTCTTCCTTTTCTCTTCTTGATAATTTTATTTTTATTTATTTTTCCTTGAAAAATTATTTTATTGTTTTTTATTTTGTTTCTTTTATAAATTTTATGTTTTTTCTTTTTTGTTTATGTTCTTTTGTGTTTTTTTTCCATGTAGTAGAAAGGCCTACATAGATTCATGGTGGTGGTGGTGGTGGTGGTAGTAATAGTAATAGTCATCACAAATTTACAATATCATGAAATTTCAATAGAATCTATGCAAAAATTGTAAAACAATATGTTAGTGCAAAATTTGTGAGCTTCAAAGTGTAAAAAGGGCACATAAATACACATTTTACTTACATATAAATGATATGACGTTTTTACTTGTGATGTTTTGATGTGAAGTATGTATGATTTATATTTTAATTAAATTTGTGCAATTATTGTGATGTAATTTTGGATAAAACTATGCAATTTTTGTGTATTAAACATAAACATTCACGTATGTCATTAAAAAAAAAAGTCTCATATGTTTGAATATTCTTGATATTGAGTATGTACAAATATCATTCATATTAACCATAAAATAAAATTCATGTGATTTTTGTACAAACCTATGAAAACCAAATTTTGTAGGAAATTTGTATGAACTTATGAAAGTTTGTGATGTATTAGGAGGAGGGTTTGGATAAGGAATTTCTTCCTCCTCCTTTATTGAAACTAAAAGTTCATAGACATTCACCATTTCGATTAGTTTTTTTTTTGAACTTGCACATTTTTGTACCATGGTGCATGGGGCAACACCCATATTTTTTCATGCAACATTTTTGTTTTGTTATGTGTTGCATTTTGTGTGAATGTATGCAAGGTTGTATGCCAATAATTTAAAAAAGATGAATTTCAATTTTGTTCACATAGTAAAGTGGGCATGCATGAAAACTCACAAAAGATAATGTCAAAACTCATGCTGAATGGAATATTTAATGAATGGCATGGGTATTACATTATCATTCCAAAATTTTGTTGAAAATCTTTTATTTGTCTCCAACTATAATTGTTTACTAAAACTATATGTATTGTTAGCTATAATTGCACATTCCAAATAGTAAGTTGAAATCTTGAACTAAGGCTTGCATTTGTGCAAAACCATCATTGCATACAATCACCATCTTGCATGGTACTAGCCCCCAATTCGATACTCACATAAAAATAATGTATATTTGTTATATATTTTCATGGTTTACATAATATTTTCTTGACACCAAAAAGAAACGTCCCCTCTCAACCCAAGTAGGTTGGTAGGTAGGTAGGTACCTACTTCAATGACTAGTAGGGAGGAAAGTGAAAGGGCAAGGAAAAATAATTGAGTGATAAATTGAAATTCATCTTCAGTTGAGATGGTTGGTATATGGGTGGGGTGTGTAGGTTAGGTGAGACTAGGTGGGAGGTGGGGAGAAAAAAATTCGAAAAATAAGTAAAAATATAGGTAGGTTGGGATGGGGGGTTAAAAAGTGAACCTGTGCTAACCAGCTTGGTTAACACAAGGATGAATAACTGAAATCCATTGGTGCACCATCCATCTGGATTGGTGCACTGGTGGGTGGGTACTGCTTCACTCTGGCTGGTACGAGGGAGGCCTGTACAGGAAGAAGGCCTTCCCTTGTACTGAGTTGCCTCACTTATTATGCGAGACTAGTGGGTACCCGTGACCTTCGGACACTGTGAAGTCCCCCCATCATCTTCTTCTTCTTCGGTGATGAGGAACTTGGATGGATGGACGACGGGACAGATGGATGGAAAGGATGACCACCAAGGATATTATATAAGTAGATAAATGGTATGGCAGCAGGGCATTACACCCTTGACCTCAGGGTCCATAGGATTTTATGGATCAAGTTTCATCATAAAATGACAAATTATTTTATGCTTTATTTTATTTTCACACCAGGGGGCTCGAGTAGTAAAAGCTGGTACACAAATGTTTTGAGTGCAAACCTTCACAATAGGGGATGCAATTGAATACAAAGTTTTCAATTGAAGGGAAGACAGATCTGAAAAGCCTGCCAGTAACAGTCTGAAGTCTGAATCTTAAGCCACACAATAGCAGCATCAAGTATATAGGTGAGAGGGTTTAGGGTTTATGGTTATGTAAGGAAATGTAATAAGTATCCAAGCAAGCAAGCAAGCAAAGTTGTAGCAGATTGCAGTTCTTATCAAAGCAATGTAAGAACAGTCTCATCTGATGTTCTGTTTGCTGGACCAGTGAATGATGGAGTTTGCATTCAATGCACAAAACAAAAAATAAAATTAATTTCATTGTCAAAATGTTGCCAAATTTGGTCCTTGCAGGGGGTCCAGATTTTTATTTATTTATTTATTTATTTTTTCTCAAGTTTTGTTTTGTAAACCACACTGGTGATCTTGTGAATTAGCCAAATTTGGCTACAGGTTAGAGAGGAAAGTAGATTTTTTAAAAAGCCTTGTTATATTTTGGCAACCCTAAAGGAAGCCCTATTTGTCAAAATATGGTGATTTCTGAAATTTTTTTATAGTCAAAGTCTAGCAACTTTGGCAAAACATTTCACAGAATTATACATATCCTTTTTTATATGAGGCAAACTGGATTTTTTTTTTGGTCACCAAGTGGCAAAAATTCACCAAAAAAAAAACCCTTGAAATTAAGGGGCTAATAATTAGAGACCATAATTGGGTCTAACAGGTCTTATTGGCAGATATTATTTGATTTTTTTTTCCAAATTTTCCTGACAACTGTGCTCATATATTTGAACCAGTTCTTTATATTCACTGAAAACTGCACTAATGAATTCTTAAGAACTGCTGGGGGGTTTGTTCCTAACAGTCCAACAAGGGTAGAGATGGAATTGGATAAATTCTGATCAATTTGTGCATGCAAAGGAGAAATTGGTCAACAAAATTTCCCCAATTCTATGAACTTTTAAATCATGAATTCTACACAAGCATCAATTCTCTTCAATGATTTTGCAATTCTAGGGTTCAAAACATGTATATCTAGAATACTTGTCCAAGGCTTTTTTTTGCTTATATTAGTGGGGCTTGGTTGCATTCAGGATTTGACTCAAGCATTTCCAGAGTAATTTCCAAATCTGACTTTGCATACTTAGTTCTTTTTACTGAAGCACAAGCTGCTTATGCCAACAACCCACATGGGATTTCAAGAGCTTGAAAAACATTATAGAGTTCAATGTAGGTTCAAATGTTATCAACACAGAGTTGAATCCCAATGTTGCTTCATTTGAGAATGTAATCTGTTGTGTCAATTTTGCTGCTACAGGGAACAATGAAACAACAAAGAAGCAGCAAACTTTACAACAAGAAGCATCATCATCAAGCATATGTACATGTATGCAGCACATGGCAATATTGATCCTGCAAGCAAACCTGGAAGAAGCTGGGTGGATAGGTTCATTATATAGTTCAAGCAAAAGCAACATTAAGAAAATTCTTTGCTAGGTAGTGAGCATATAGGATTCTCAAGGAGAAAAAAAACAGTTATAAGACCAGCCTCATTCTCTCAATCTTAACTTGGAATAATAGTACTTCTGTTTGGGACCATGAGTAGCCATAGTATATAACATAGAATCATAAATTACATAGTGTTATTGAAAGCTGCAAATTGAACCATCTTTGTTGTTTTAACGGAAGTGTTTTTTCAAGTGTTGTGAACTGTTGTTGATAGGACAAACTTTTCTTTTGTTCACCAAAACAATTGAAGAAATTGAAGAAGAGAAAAAGAGAGTACTGCCAAGCTGCTGAGCTTGTGGTAAACTGAGAGTGAGCGGGGGTGGGGGATCCACACACCAAAAAAATATTACAGCCACTGATCATGATCACTAAGCACTTGACCAGTCCTGAAATGCACCAGTATTTGAGGTGTTGCAATCAATCCCACTTGTAGCCAAGTTCAAGTCTCGAGAAAATATTTACCAACCCCATAAAAATGTTAACAAAAAACCATCAAACCCACCCACTAAAAGTCTTATAAGAAGGAACTTGAAAGAAGAAAAGACCTCTGGACAGGAACTGGTCAAACAAAAAAACCCATTTTGTGAAGTAAAAATATCTTCATGATGTGTACCTTAGAGAGGAATGGATCAAGAGCCTAGTAACCCATGAAGCTTTTATACCATAGCTCTTAAGATCATGAAGAAGAAAATCAATCAAAGCTTTAGACTGTAGTACTTTTTTTTTTCCACAAGCTCCTAATAATGGATTGAGTAAGCTGCAAGCATTCTGATCTAGTACTGCTGCTGCTGGAGCTAAAATTCTGAACAATAATCTGATGAAGATGTTGATGATATTGTTGATGATGATGATGAGCATTGAGAGGAGCAACGCTAGTGCAGTAAAAGTCTTCAGTTCTCCACTCCAACCTCATGCATCAACATGTGGAGATTCCATCCACCAGCACTATCAAAACTGACATCCCCTTTTTATTCGGAAGAAGACACAAAACACAAAAAAACCCCCTGCACACTGTTCCGAAACATGGTCAACAGCAGTGCCGCATGATGATACCCAGGTGTTCTCATAGTACTAGACGTAGACTGTCGTGTATATATATGTTGTTTGCCGCGTGCATGCATTAATTCTTTCTTCAGTGGCCACCACAGTTTTGATTCCATCTGCAAAAAGCAACCAGATCATCTCCCGGGAGAATATTAGTGTTCACCCAAATGCTCATAAATTCTGTTGATCAGTTTGTAGTATAGTTGTAGATCTTCCTCAACAAACAAGCGAGCGAGCGAGCGAGCAAGCAGCTCAAGCAATAATATTTATCATTCAACTGCAGTAGCTGCAGCTCTGGATCTCTGAAACTTCTTTACAAGAAGTCTAGCTTGTGGGTATCTAGCTAGACTCATGATCATAAAATGCAAAAAACCATGGAATGTACATGAGATCATAAAATGTTGAAGGACCATAGATCAGCCTGATACATGCGAGAAGAGCAGCTCAACAATGTAGTTACTGCATTGCAACGTACCTTAGAGGTGCTACTGTAGATGATGATCTTCGGAACTTTTAGTAGCTAAAGGGGGGAGGACAATCGGATGGAGGGGGAGCTGGGGAAGAATAAGTGGGAGAAGAGTAGGTTGGAGATGGGGAAGAGTATGTTGGAGATGGGGAAGAGTATGTTGGAGAAGGAGAGGAATAGGTTGGAGATGGGGAAGAGTAGGTTGGAGATGGGGAAGAGTAAGTTGGAGAAGGAGAGGAATAGGTTGGAGATGGGGAAGAGTAGGTTGGAGAAGAGTAAGTTGGAGAAGGAGAGGAATAGGTTGGAGATGGGGAAGAGTAGGTTGGAGAAGGAGAGGAATAGGTTGGAGATGGAGAGGAATACGTTGGTGAAGAGTAGGCTGGGGATGGTGAACTGTATTCGGGTTCTGGAGTTGGAGCGGGAGAACAAGACGGCAGCAACCCTGCGAAAGCCTCCAGGTTCTTCTCTGTTCCCTTCAACAAGGGACGGCTCTCGACCCCCATGGTCACAAGAGCCACAACCAGCAGTAATGCGACGACTCCCTTCATCTTTGCTAGACTTGCCGAGCTTGATCCACACACACAGTCTAGATCAGCGAGGACGTGCACGCAGATCTTTTGCAGCAGCTAGAGTTGCTGTTACAGTACTGATGCTTGCTCCTCCTCACCAAGTAGTAGTGCTGCTGCTGCCTATACACTAGAGAGACTCAAGGTGAGAATATGATCAATGCAAGCAACTGGACTGCAACAACTGCGCTGTGAAGGAAAAGGGAGGATATCTGCATCATATATACTAGGAGCTGCATTGACTACTCTTTGCAGCGACTGCAACCGAAGCTGCAGCTGTGACATGCTTTAGTAGGCTAATTATAATCCCCATCTGATCTCCACCAAACCAGATCTCTCCCTAGCGTGCTTAGCTAATCACACCCAGTCTAATGATCATCACTAATTTCTCTTACTAGTCATGATCTTAACAACAAGACAAAAACATGCTGTCGGATGTTCTAGTCACTGTAACAACCAGCAACGCATCACAGCCTGTTGCCTGTGCCTGCAGTGGCGCTTTGTATGAAAACTGACTGTTGAGACGTGCTCCTGCCGCTAGCTAGTTACTAGTCCTCGCCGCTGCACTTTTTACTGTAGTCCTCCCCACTTCCGCCCTTATGACTGATCACTTCATGTGTTGCAGTGATGAGGAGAGAGATGAGAGAGAGAGAGAGAGAGTGTGTGTGTGTGTGTGTGTGTTCGCAGTAGTTCGTGACAACTGTATCATCGCGGAGTCCCAGCACATGAAGACAAGACTGTCATGGCCGAGTCCCTGCTGTTGGCACCTGAGGCTTGATCAGAGCATCATTTAAGCATTGCAGCTGAACTTCAGCTTAGTCCTGAATCCTGCAGCTAGCTTGTCTGCAGTGCGGCCAGCAGCTGCAGATAATTACGTCTGTGGATCATGATGATCAGAGCAGTTCGGGAATCATGATTGATCACTGTAACTAGCTAGTGCAGCTGGCGAGGACTTGGGAGCCTCCAGCTCCTGATCATCATGACCAGCTGCATCAATCGGCTCCTGCAAATCCCGTAGCTAGATCTGCACTGCTGCAAGTTGTAATTCTCAGCTGCTCTCATGCTTCTGGAGATCGGACTACTGAGTCCTGATCAATCTACAGATACAGTGTAATTTAATGGCGGCCTGGCATTTTTTGCATGTGGCATTTACGAATACAGCTACATGATCAGTACTAGTGAAGCAGCTCCGACAGATTACAGCTGCATTTGATCAGCCGAGACTTTCATTTCACATCAGCTAGCACACTTAATTATCACAGATGATCATGACGCATCTGCGGCATGACTAGCTTCTAGCCAGTAGCGAAAAAACAAGAAAGCTACCCGCCGCGAGCTAGCTAGCTTATCATACATACACACTTACTACGGTGACTGCTCTTGCTGCAGCAGCTCAAGCCTCACGAAGCTTGTACAAGACGTAAACCCCTGTCGAGCTGCAGTTCTTCAAGTTCCATAAATGTCGGCTGATCTCGAGCTCCCCCCTCCCCAGGCAGCTTCTTCCATCGCGCGGGGGTCGTCTCTTCAGCTTCACTTCATCTGCAGCGGCTGCTGCCTGACACTACGCAATATTCACGACTCTTTCTGTTTGGGCTTATGGTAAAGGCCTTTTCTTTTCAAATTTGTCAAGTAGGTGGATTGGCGATCATCCATAAGAGCAATGAGCCAAATTTGGCTAGAGGTCAGACAGTGAAGTACTATGTTTTTTATGTTTTTTTTTGGGGGGAATCCTGCTTAGTTCTGGCGACCAAGAGGAACTCATTGTCAAAAAAAATTCCGAAAGCAAGCCTTTGTACAATTTCGCACTGGTTTCTTTTTGGTTAGCCACAGTGCGAAAATTGGTCCAAAAAGAAAGAACACTGCCCATGATCGATTTGTCAGCTCCAACGTCATGAATCCAGCCAGCTCAATCTAGTCTCTCCTGCCCGCAGTACTACTGCATCCTCCAGCTAAACCACCAAAAACTCTGTAACAGCATTCAATGCCGAATTTGGTTTTGGTTTGATTGCAGCTAATTAAGTAACTCTCAGCTTGCATAAGAGTTAGCTTACCAGTCATCGATCACACACTCACCCACCGCACCTCATGTCCAGACAAACAATTACTACTTACTTACGTATTGCGTCAATCCCCGTTGCATACGAATCCAAGGACAAAACGCTACATATATCTCTACAATGTTGGAGCATCTCCAACGGTCCTCAGAATGCGACCCTGCAAAAATACATCTCACATCCAACTTCAGTTATTTACCTTTTCCCCAACCCCACATATAAAACTAAAAAACCAGGACTGCAAATATGTGGGGGAGACTTCTAATAGAGCAACCCACCTGATCCAATCAAACGTCTATCTAGTTCAATCAAGAGCAGGTGTTAGGCTTTGGTGGTGTACCTTTCACCAGCCTCAGCAAACTGTGAAAGCTGGGCCAAAAGCATTTTTGTTGAGCCAAACCGGTATGTTTTTAACTTTTCTTCATCCCATTTTCTTTTTCAGGGTCACATACTGAGCACCAGTGGAGTTGCACTTAGCAGTTGGAAACTGAAAAGATATTCCTGCAGTACTGCCCCGACAACGACGACGGTTATAATACTCTTGTGGTGTAGACAGTTTATCCATAACCCCACAACCGTATTAACCGCTGCCATCTCTCTCCCTCTCTCTCTCTTGTGCGTCTGTTCATAGCCTCTTTTGCCCTCTTTCGGCTCTTGGTTTGTTGCCTTCACTGGGTTTCTTCGACATGATTCTCAAGGGTTCTTTGCAAGTTGCTGAACCATAGTATTAGCTTGCAAGTACTTGCAACTAACTCTTGCGTTCTTTTGGGCGTGATTCTTTGTTTCTTGCTATCTTGATTGATTCTTTCTTTCTATTTCTTAGTCTCGGTTTTGGGTTTGTTTTTCTTCTCCTGCATCTTTACTTGTTTTTCTGTGTCAAAATCAAAGCAAGTTGAACTGTTGAGCCTGCTGCTGCTACTGCTTAGAGTTTGGTTGCAGCCATGGCGACGATGTCAGCAGAGATGATGGCCCTTTTGGGCATGAAACCTGTGGAGGTAGAGAAGCCTCCCACACCACCACCACGAGGTAACCTAACAATGCCCACAACTTGAGTACCTACCTACTTTCTGCCCAACACCCAATTGGTAATTAGGTAGGAACTAGGTACGTCCTGCAGCATTTTGTTTTCTGGTTGTTGCTGCTGCTGCCAGGGGAAACTTACTTCGGATTAGGGTTTTTCCATCATCATCATCATCATGTCATGTCCAGTTCTTGGGTAGAAGCGAAGCTTTTTACAAATTGTTGTACAGTTTGAAATGTGTATGATAAAGCGTACAAAAGTGTACACAATTGAGTCCAAAATTACAAAACTCACAAAAGACTCGATCCTTAACAAAACACAAGATGTCTAGAGCTGTAGGAAGAAACCAATTCAGAGAAATATTCCTCGTACCCACTGAACGCTTTTTCAATCCAGAGCTTTTTTCCATTTGACAATAAGTTGAACTCTGAGCCTAAAACTCACTCAAAATCCTGAACAAAACACAAAAGTTGATCATGTAGGGAGAACAATTTCAGAGAAAGATTCCTCATGCCCACTGATTCCAGAGCTTTTTCCATTTGACATAAGATGAACTCTGAGCCTAAAACTCACTCAAAATCCTTAGCAGAACACAAAAGTTAATAGTGTAGGGAGAACAATGCAGAGAAATCCTCATAGCCACCACCTTTTGATTGATTGCACTAGAGCTCTTTTTTCATTTGACGACTCCTCCAAAATAAGATCATGAGTGCAGATTTTTTTCATTTGATAAGAACTCCAAAGTAGATCATGATTCCAGAAAATTTGTGTTGACAACTCCAAAATAGACAAGGATTCCAACTTCATCAGGCTTTTGAGTTCCATTCTAAAACCATTGTAGCATTTAAGCAAAGAATAGCTGCTCTGTTCTTTCACGAATGATTGCAATCAGATTGATTTGCAGCCAAATATCTCAACATCCCAAACAATAGTATTTGCCCATGTGCATTCTCATTCAGCTCAGGTGTACTTCATTTTGCATTAAAATTGAAGGTAAATTTTGATACTGGTTTCGGAGAATTTTGCATCTGTGTTCAAATTCTGTATTAAGGGCTAACTGGGAAGCATTCAAATAGATGAATGGAGTGTATCTGCATCTCTACTTACCATGTTGAAATTTTCATAATTTAGGGTTACATTGTGATGATGTTAGTTTTTTTTTGTGACATTGGCATGACAATGATTGCTTATTTGAGAAATTTGTTGTTGTTGTTGTTGTGGGTAGTTGCGGAGGAGCATCCATTTGGAGTGGTGTCATTGTACCTTTCAGATTCTACCTGCAAGATGTTTTCGATAGACAAGAAAGAAGTGAAAAATAATCAGCATTTTGTGGTTGACACAAAATCTGTTAAGGAGGACATTAGCCTCAAAGGCACAATCTCTGATTTCCACGTTGTGAAAGGGTCCTTGATGGTTGGTTTCACCCTAATAAACCTTGTAAAAATCAAGCAGCAGTTTGAGAGACTTTACACATCCTAAAAAGAATAACTCAGTTTCTCTTCAAGATTCCAGCAAAGGCTTTTCATTTGTGTTCTTGCTTTTTTATTGTAATCTAGTTAAATCCTTTGAACTGCATGGAAAATATTTGCAAATCATGGACTCTCTCATGGGGCCTCCTCCTCCTCCTCCTCCTCCTCCTCACATGGTTTGTTTGTTGAGGTCATTCCAGAATTACACAGAGGAATCTTTCCTGTTGCGGTACATTGGGGATGACCGCTACATCAATGACCATAATTTTGAAATTGTTTGCACCAAAGAGCAACGTGAGAGCATTGAAAAGGTTTGCCCTTCCATTCTCTGACACACCTGGATGGATCCGTGTTTTGTTCACAGTCCAGGAGACAGGACTAGTGCCCAGGGTGGAGGTGATCAAACTTCCAACTTGCATATTGTAGCAAGTCTGTAGAAGGAAACAGTTCATCTCTCATTGAGAGGGAGGCCAAAAGACTGAAATGGGTGGAAAGGAGAAAATAAAATAAAAATTCGCACAACAAATGCCACTGTGGCAATTTAACTTTTTGATCATCATTTGAAATTTCATTTGCGATGGAAATTCTTGTTGAGGGTTGTTGAGTTTTCAGACACCCATTGGACACTGATCTCTTCAGAAGGAGTTGGATGTAACTGTGTGAGATGATGGGTACTTGTGAATGGTGAAGGCACTTGCAGAAAAATTAGCTGAAGAAGACACTAGGGGAAGCGGACCTCGAATCTGGATATCACTTGGAAGTGAGGCAGAAATTGTGGCTGAATCTGTTACAGGCACACGTGATCCAGTAACAACCTTGTCCCTTTGCCCCTTTTGCAACTTTCATATGTAAATTCCATGCCAACAAATCATGTATGTTCAGTAGGTACCAAGTCTGAAGGACATGTAAGCTAAGGTACAGACACTGCACTCTCAGAAGCCAGTCAAAAACTGGCTTCTATTTTCTGTGTTAAAGAACTTTCCAGATCAATGTCGTCTGAATATTAAATTGGTTTTCTATCAAATACAAATTTATGTTAGAATTTTTCCTAGTCTGCAGAGTTGCTTGTTCCAAGATGTCAAAGACTTACATACTGCACCCACTTGCATTCATTCTGCAGATTCTAATAAGGGCTACAAAGAAACGCCGGGATTTTTATCAAAAGATAGCCCTGGCAGACCGTGATTCTCTGGTATGCAGACATGCTCCATATTCATTACATTTTGATTTGTTATCCAACCCAAGAACCAGCATGTTTTTTCCCAAGGTCCAAATCTGATTTATGCAAATTAGTGTGTTATCTAACTGAATTAAGTTCTGAGTTGGTTGGTTACATGAGTGAAATGTTGAGGGAGCTTGGGTGAATCCAATAGGAAACATGGAGCAGCAGCCAGATGGAGTGTCGGCCTTTTAAAGACCCATCTTTTGATAAGTACATGCTTGAGCAAGACACGGCATCACAAGCCATTCCTGACACCAAAGACACTGCTGCCCAAACTGTCCAGTTAAGATGCAGCAGAACCTATATAGACTTGCTTATATGGCATTACATCCTGTGGAATTGCCAATGCACCTTTTTGTCAAGTTAAATCTCAACACTCTTGAGCATGAAATAATTTTCAAAGTAAATTTCAAAGATTTCTCTGTATGGATGGGAAAACCAAGCCTAGATATTGTCTCAGACATAAACAGAATCTAGCAGCCAATCTGGAATCAATTGGTCTAGGTTTCATGATTGATTTCAAGGCTTAATTAAGCATTCATTCTGGGATGCTTAACATTGTGAGATGAAATGATGACTTTTTGGGGGTTTCCTGGCATGTGTTACAGAAAGGTCCATCGGAACAATCAAGTGCAATACATGCCCCGCACAATGGAAATTGCTGAAGCGAAAGTAGTTCTGAGCTCCAACGAAATGGGTGATTTTCTCACTGCCACCAAACCCAAGTACTACTCATTCTGACCAGTAAATTCTTTTTCTTTCCATGTTTCAACCAACTATAGCTCAAAACCATAGTTTTTGGGTTAGACCAAGTCTATCTCCTCATCAAATGTACTCCCAAAATCCCTCAATTTTACATGGCATGCATTGTCAGTACGAGATATGCAATATATGATCTGGTGGACATGTGGAAGTTGAGAGAGAAACTGTCATGGGTGTTGTTGGCTTTAGATATGTGGATGCTTTGCAACAAAACGAGTTATTTGATCTGTGTGAGGATGACTTTTCAAGCTTTGTGGATGATGATTACCAACATGGAGATCATGCTATTACCTCTGTCTCTGTAAATTTGTTCCCCCTAATCATGTATCACAGCTGTTATAATTGCTACAGTCAAAAATTCATTATGAATCAGAGATAGCAAAAAAACCTGTAATTGGATATTGCCAGATTGATTTGTCAATTATCCCAAAGACAATTATTTTCTCTTCTTTTTGGTCTCTTATTGCAGGAGTTCCAATCCTTCATGGACCTCAATTATGGGAAGGGTAAAATGGTGTCAGCAATTGATTGGATGCCTGGAAAACGGGGGATTGTTGCAGCAGCTGTCTCTGCCTCAAGTTCATTTGATGAAAGAGTGCAGGTGGCTGGAAGGCCATGTAGTTCACATGTTCTTCTGTGGACCTTCCAGGACCCAATCCATCCTTGGGTAATAATCCTCTCATGATCACAATTTCTCTTTTCTCCTGTCAGTTCTAAGAGGTAAATTTGTGTGCACTGGGACATTTATAAGTTTTCACAAATGTAACATAAATACTCTAGCTTGTGGAGCTCTCAAGTTTCTTTTCTCAGTTGTGCTTTTGAAAATTGCTTGACAGATGGTATTAGAAAGCTCATCAGACATTTTCAGTTTACGATTCAACCCTGTGAAACCACACCTCATTGCAGGTGGTTGCTACAATGGCCAGGTATGAAACACAGTTACCCCCTTCTTGTCACCAAGCCTCTTACTATTATATCTCCTGAGCTTCAACAAGTCAAGTTCACGACACCATTCAAGAAGTCTAGTATTCATGTTTCAACTATGTGCAATTGAGTGGAGAAGAGTTTTTCACATGTGTTATACCCATTCATTGAAAACTTTGTTACCAGCGTACATGCAGGTGATATTGTGGGATATCACAAAAGCCCAGGAAAAACAAGACAGGAAAGACAGGCGAGAGGCAGAGGAGAGCTCAGAAGACAAGGAGAAAAAAAAATCAGTAACAATGACACCAGTAGTTTTGTTTGCACTTTTGAGCACCATGAAGACATCACACAAGGCAATTGTCTCTGACATTCACTGGCTCCCCAAGGATTTTCAGGTATAACTGATATCATACCTAAGGACCCAATTCTTGAATTTCAAGCGTTTCAATTCTTCCTGTACATAAATGTAACTAGTACTGTGATTTATACATGTGGTCAATAAAATAGGCTTTCTTGTGTGAAGAATGGAACAACAAATTGTTGAGGAATTGATACATAAAATTCTACGATGATTGACAGTTGTTCAAAGTACAAAGAGTACATCCTTTTCTCTTGTGATCTCTTATAAAATGAAACTTTGTGAGCCTTCAGTTTTTATCTATTTTCTTTGCAGCTTGCTGTGGAAGGAGCTCCAAGTAATGGTGAGACCAACCTAATAGCATCTGTCTCCGTGGATGGAACAGTAAGCAATTTTTTGGAAAAGCCTCTCTTATCATCAGATTCACCCATCATAGAAGAAAATATGTTATATCCACAGAAGCTTGTGATTTTGAGCTTTTTCTTTTCTTTTTTTTTGAATTATAGGCCTGTGGCTCAAAATGTGGTATAACATAGCAAACTTGCCTGAAATGCATAGATCACATTCTGGGACGTCACCAAAAAGGATGAGCCGGAGCTTGATGAATCTTGGTCAGATGAGAGAAAATATGCTGCCTTTGAGGAGAAGAAATATGCATGGACTCCTCTTTACAAAATAGATGTGAAATCTGAAACTCCTGCTCGACAAGTGGGTCCTCTTAAAATGGCACGGGGATTCAAGGGCACCACCTACTATTGTAGCACAGAGGTCAGTGATTTATTATATTTTCACTGCCCATCAATGCATCAATGTCCCATCAGATGATTGGCTAGTGGAAGCACCTGTACTACTGAAGCTCTAACTTCAGTAAGGTAATTTTTTTTGTTCCACAGTTTGGGCAGGTGATGGAGGTGGATCTGAACATGCCAACTGGTGCAGCAAATGTGACAGGAATAACAGCTGTTCATCAGGGACCCGTGCGGGTGCTCCTCCGCTCTCCTTTCTTTGACAATGTAATTCTTTCGGTCGGCATATGGACATTTGCGCTCTGGAGAGATGGCATTGAGGTTTTAATTCCTTTGTTCCCATCTAGAATAATCTCTCTGGACTTAGCCTTTCTAGTTTAAAATGCAGCATAATATTGACATTCATGTCTTATACAGATCATGAGAGTAACTCTATTTGTAATCCATGGAGCTCATGTCTAGCCACAAGGCATGAAACTGGAAATAAACATGTTCAGCTTATCACTGTGCAGAAACCAATGTATGTATCAAGGTCATCAGAAGGTTACTTGACAACCGGATGCTGGAGCCCAACACGACCAGCAGTTATTTACATAGGGCTGATTGATGGAACAATTGAAGTCTGGGATTTGCTGGACCAGAGTCACCAACCATCAATGACAGCACTTGTTAGCTCCTGCCAACTCACATCCATGGAATTTTGGAAATTGTCAAGTAAGCCTTTGCAGCCACTGTTGTAAGCCTTTGACTTCTAAGGCAAACATGGATCCCATTGATATGCACCTTCACCTTTGAGTCTAATACTTGCTTGTTTCAATGCAAGAGGGATCATAGTACCTGAGGTGATGTTGTTGGGCATTGATTTGTAATCTAAGAGTTCATGACACAGAGTTCACATCCTGATTGTGGATGTTTTGCATGTTGTGTGATGTGGTGGTAGCGCCCCAATTCCTAGCAGTTGGAGACATACAGGGCATCCTGCATATCATGGAAATCCCCAGAATTCTACGTCGAGCATCCTACAAAGAGGTTTGAAAGACATGTCTGCTGCTTGCCCTCCATTGAAAGTAAATTCTCTTGAGCTCAGTGGGGTTCTACAAAACACCTGAAAAACTCCTTTATCACACAGACATGCAGAGATAGGAAGTACCAAAATTATCTGTGTTCATCAATTGCAACATGTTTAGTGGCCTAGACAAAATGTTTTCTGAGTACCATATTGCACTCAAGAAAATTATTTGATGTTGCCAACAACACACATTTATGATCCCTTCTAAGTGTAGGTTTGATCATCCATGCATTGGTCATAGTGCCCGTCAATGGGTCAGTGGTATTGGTTGAGGATTTAGGGTTGGTTTTCACATCAGTGATGATCCTTTGTGCATAGTGTTTAATTTGTGCATCTTATAACAGATCCAGGTTTTGTCCATATATGGTTGGGATTTTACAGAAGCCAGCCATGAAGAATTTCTTTTTGAGACAGCAAGCATGGGTAGTTGATGTAGAAACAAGGGCAAAAGGACGCGGTGCTGAAATAGCAAAGCGTGAAGCTGTGAAATCAGCAGAAAAGGTTTAAAACAAACACCTTGAATAGCCTATTAATTTTTGGAATCCTTCAATTTGCAACCATATTCAACATCATAAAAGACATGGAAAATTGATGACAAACTTTTTGATTTGGCAGGAAAGGGAGGAGCAATTTTTCAAGACTTGCACATGGGATGATCAAGCAGAGTTGGAGTACCAGCAATTTGAAGAGCAATGCCGTTCCAGCTTTCAACCAACCTCTGTGGCCCATGCTGCATAAAAACAAATCCTACAGCTACCCAATGTTTGTTTTTCTCTTTCCCTGAGCCAGATCTTCTCTGATGTGTGGACAAAAGCAGCAACTTGATCACTACATGGTCTTCTGTTCAGGTACTGCTACACTGTCTTTGCTCCTTGCCCATGTTTGCTATGCTTTGCCGATGTTGATGTCTACTGAACTGTTGTTGTATTGCCTTGATCTTCATCAATTTCTTTTCTTCCTTCTTTGGTACCAATTGATATTTTTATTTTTCAATCATGACCAAAATTCGACCCTGCATGTGGCATGCATTTTGCACCTTCACAAACCTTACTAAATCCATCACACTTCATGGAACTCTAGTAACTCCTGAGGATGACTTGAACCCATTTTTGTCTTTCTGTCTTATACTGAATAATTCCTTGAACCCTTTGTCAAAAAAGTTCTTCCCTTCACCATCTTTATACCAAATTATTAAGTTTGGTCCTCCCCAACTTCTCTCCAATGCTCTCTTCTTTTTAGCTTTGTGCATTCATGATTCCATTGCACTAGATATTTGTAAATTCCTTTTGTTCATGGAATACTCATGTTGACATTCTTGTACTCCAACATTTGTTGGACACCTTCACTTATATTTGTGCCATGACTTTTCAGCTTTTTCACCATGTTAATGTCCTTTTTGTTCATTTCAACTTGTCCTCTTCTTCACACAGACTAGCCAATTTGTTATCAATTGTGAACCTTAGTGACCTAGTTGTAAGTACCACTCACGAAAGAGATATTGTGTTTGCTTGCACACACAAAAACAAAATATATCTTGGTTAATTGTATCTTATAGTGTACTTGCAACTGATGTTTGCCATTGGATAACTCTTCGTAAGTGGGTGAGTCAGAAAACAATGAAAAAAATTGACTTCACCCGCTTTTTTGAGAAATTTAAATATTTTGGCAAAATCTACCAATTGTTAGTCATATGCATGCTATGTTCTTGAAGTTGGATTGCCCTACCACAAGAGTCAAGCTTCTTCAATGGTTTCAATCATCCTTTACACCATTGGCAATGTTTTTGCAATGCATTTGTGTCTTATCCAATTGCCCTACACAATGTGCCAATTTGCAAGCTTTTAGTTCCATTGTCTAATTTGGGTAGACTCCAACCCCAATTGAGATATTGAACCTCATCTTCCAATTACTTGCAGCATTTTCCACATTAAAGGTCTGCAACTACTTGTATTTTAATGATTGCTAGCAAAATGTAATTGTTCTCTTTCTTTGTCTCAAGTAGTGGCCCCAATGTCAAATGTCAACTTATGCTTTGCATAATGGTTTTCAACAAGAATTTCAAGATCATTACCCAGAACACCAATGGAATCATTTGTTTCTCCGACAAGATTTTTACTAAGTGCATTACATTGACATGTATAGCCTCAGGGCAATGGATGATCTCGAAACAATAATTCTCCAACATGTCTATCCACCTCCTCTTTGGGCCATTGAACGATATGACTATCCACTCCAAAAGCTTCATGACTAGTTTGCACTATGAATTCAATATGATAGTAGTACCCGAATGCATGATCCTTCATTTCAAAGCATAATGTTCATGGCAATTAGGGTCCTTTGTTAAAATAAATTAGTGTCTTGCCAACTCATTGAGGTATAAAGGATTATGATTTGTCAAAGCTCAAAGTGAATAGGAGAAAATCAAATCTTATAGGATCCTCTTGACTCTTTAGGTGTCCAAACAAATATAATTTCCTTTGTCAAATTAGAGTGTTATACAACACCCATCATACATCCACATATAAAGTTCTTGTAATGTATACTCTATTAAGCCATCAATTCTTCTAGCATATCCCTTAACATACAAGAATCATGTGTAATAGAATATTTTTCAAGATCAAGCGCTACTCCCCAAGTAGGTACAACATGTTCCAAAATTTTAACCTTCCTTGCACCAAATGAACATTTGTTGATTACATTGGATTACCAATAATATGAATATGTAATTTAGTCTCAAGGGACACTTAATGTAAAATTTGGGATCTACATGTGTTAAATGACCATTTTGAAGAGAGTATTAAATAATTGTCCAACCTATTTTTTATGATGTTATTATTATTTAAAAAATTAAATATATACATATTAAAACCACCCTATATTAATTATTAATTATAATCCATTATTTTAAATTAGTACATACATTTATCATAATTAAATTAATTATTTAAAAAAATGTGCCCCTATTTTTAACTAATTAACTTATAATTTTTATTCAACAACTAATAAATTGCATCATATATTTTTACTCACATATTTTTTAATTGTTTTTACTAGTGTCCCCTTTGAAAAATTTGTTAAAACTCTACTTTAGGTTTTTATTTCATCAAATGTAAAATTTAATCCAAATTGGACATGCTTTATGATTTGATTGATCACATGAAAATTACTTTACGTAATCAATGTGGAATCATTAATGTCTCAACCAAAATCATTTCATCTAAAACACACATAGAAAAAAAAAAGAAATATGACAATAAATCGTAAAATTGTGAAAACTTCTATGACAAAAGTACAATCATAAAATTGGACATTGTGTGGTTTTGATGAATCATGACCTTTCAATATATTAATGTTAATTTTTAAAGCTTTTCAAAACCAAAATAGAATTATTAACATCTTTCAGATATTAGTACTTTTTTATGCATGTTTACAAATCACATCGTGAATTATTTACCTTTGAGAATTTCATTCCATAAAATTTTTTTTTAAATTCTTGCTCTCATAAAAGGCATATTATGAAAATTACAAAACATGATTTGAAAGAATTATTTTAAATTAGATTGTGAAATGCAATTGTATTCCAAAGAAAACCTCACTAATGATTTGAAATTATGTTTGATTCAATGCATATTTTCTTTGAAGGATTTTGGAAAATGATTAAATTACTAAATTATTTGAAGATATGATAGGATGCTTGTCAAAATCTACGTAGGATTTGAATGAACATATTTTTTATTTGTCATTAGTTGAAAGTGTGGTCACTTGGTTAAGGACTTGATTTTAATTGTGAAGATAAGGATTCAATTCCCTATTGTGAAAGTGGTTAACAAAGGATATTGTGAAAGCCTTCTATCTTTTGGCAATTGTTAAGTGAGATTCCTTTCATATGTCATAAGATGTCACTTGGGTAGTCTTGAAGTAGAATTGCTTTAGCTCAATCTCAAGTAAAAAGCATCAAAAGTTCTCTTTTTAGATTTGTTTTATAGTTGATTGTCACTAATAGTGCATAGAAACATGGGTCTAAGTTACATACTTATTAAATAGGGCATATATGACATGATTGAAATCAAAAGGAAATAAGAACTGATACATGAAAATTTGATTCAAAACATGGATTTATCATTACATCCATGAATTTATATATAATCATATGTAACACCCATGTGACACAAGAGACTACATGATTACATATTCAAATCAAACTTGTCAAACTAACCCTAGTATTTATTGCTATGTTGATATGTAATGTTATTTTCTAGGTTAAAACTAATTTGCTTTTGAGTCAAGGTTAAAAAACTAAAATTGGGCCATTTCTCTTCCAAAAGATTTTTTTGGGGGCAACTAGTTAATGAGGTGCACTACTTTACCGAACATAAATGGTCAAGTCAAGCCATTTTAGACCTCTATTATACAACTGCATCTTTAGATTGATTTCCTTTGTGAATAATATTAAAATGCAAAACTGGAGTTCCATTGAAAGAATTTGTGTTTTCTTTCCTCTTTTGGCAAAGGTCTTAGAGTTTATGTAAAGAGACTATGTGTTTCAATACTTAATTAATAGTTGTTGACATGGGAAAGAAGTACAAGGAACAAGTGGCTTGCCTGAGCTGACTATATGAATTGGAATCAAGTAGTACACCCCTAAACATTTGACAACCACATATGATTGGATTTTTTTATATGCCCACGTGCTCTAAATTTGGACCAAATGAGAAGTGGAAGGTAATTAAACTTGGGTTGAAGGATTGATAACCTAGCTAGATGAAAATTTCAAAAATTCAAGTAGATTAATAAATTTTGAAAATTCAATACTCAAACTCATAAAAGTTTTGTTTATTTTTTAAGAAAATATTCAGGTGTTAGACTTATTACTAGTAAAGACCTAGAGTGGGAGCATTCCCAAAATAAGAGACCAAAATGAATGTAGAAGTGTTTGTCAAATAGAAACTCACATTTTTCAAATGTGCCGCACCTATGGGGGGCTTAAACCATCATAAATCACAAGACGAATGTTATGGTGAATCTAAATGGATGTAGGAGACTCAGGACTGTTCTTACACCTAGTCCTTAAAGAGTGGGAGGGAACTTACACCTCCCAAACTCCTATTTCTTTCTCACGTATCTCCACTTGCACTTTCAAGCCACACCTCAAGAACAACTAGAAAAGAATTCCCCAAAATAACCAAGGATTCAAGCCTATCAAGCAAAAGGTAGACCCAGCCATAGATTAACATAAATGTAAGGTTAGTTTGAACCACCATCCATTATTCCATGAATGCACTGATCAATACTTACTCACATACAACAAAAGTCACATGCATGCATTATGTGCATTAATCTAAGTCTAGCCGACTCATCTTGCTTTTGCATGTTTTTGGGTGAGACTGCTGAAATAACAACAATCCACTTTGGACAGAATTTTTATTTTTATTTTAAAAATTGTCATTTTTCTGACAAAAAAATTGGGAGTTTTTTTTTTTTCCTTTTCTTGAACTGTAAATTTCACAGATTGTAATGTGCATATTGTTGCACATATCAATCCAATTTCAAGAGCATCCTTGAGGGAGTGAGTGATAATGGGTTTCCAATGGATGTTGCATTGGGTAGATTGTTGCATCACTAGTGGGTGCGCTGGGTCACATGATTTCCCACATATTGCAGGTGCAAAGCAAACAAAGTACATCAATTTGTACAGTCTACTACAGGACAAATAAGAGGAAGAAAAGAAAAAGGTTTATAGAGTTATAGTGTATATACGTCATTTCCTGCTGATATTTGAGGAAAATTGACTGTGTTTTCTGCCTCATTTTGCTTCTATCTAGAAGAACATCCCTTGCTCTTGTGGAGAGCTCAAATTTGGTCCTGAATGGTCTGCATCTTTCAAGTTGGGAAAAAAAACTTAGGTGCAGTTTGAATTTATTTGTGTCTACTGGGCAAGCTGAGATCTTGATTTTACATTTACAAATATTAGGGTATTTACCAATACAAATGTCTTTTTTTGGATTTGATAAATTTTTCATTTGTCATGTTGGGAAGTTGGAACTGCCATCACTATTAACACCCATAATGTCAGCTTTGAAGGGGAATGTATTACAGTATCAAGGTCAGTAGTGCAAATTCATTACAGCATTTAAGGGACATACAAGGTTGTCAGAGGTTAACTTGTACAACTTTCATTATTTTTGAGGGCTATTATAAATATTAGGTGGAAATTTCTTTCACCATTGAAGTATTCACGGTTTCAATCTAGATACATATATTCAATTTTTTCTTCATACTCTAAACCCTTGAAAATGATTATAGCATTCAGTTTCCAATTGTAACATCGCTGTTGTATAGTCCTCATTGGACATACACAATTGTGCTATTTCTCATACAAACATCATCTGTGCTAGTTACGAAGGGTCGATTGATTGTTTTCAACAAATTGTCAATTGTTACAACAAATTGTCAATTGTTTTGACAACAAGCGTTTTTTCTATTATAAATTAAAATAACTGGTTGTACGTGGGCAACGAATGAAGCGGGTGTGACAGTAAGCATAGGTGAGGGTAAAAGGTACCATGTTTGTAAGCACAGCAACAGTGAATTTACCATGAAGGTAGTGTACAGACATCAGAATAGTGTTGTATAGGCATATACAATTGTCTCATGTCCAACCAACATCATTGTGTTATTATATTCTTGTTAATGTAAACCATCATGAGGCGAGTGTTACAAATCATAATCATCTCATGTCCAACCAACATCATTGTATTCTTATATTCTTGTTAATGTAAACCATTATGAGGCAAGTGTTACAAATCTGATATCCCATATTTCAATTTTCTTATTTTATCCTTCACATTTACACTTTCTATTTTGGCATTGCATATAACCTCTATATATTCGTTAACAAATGAATGAAAAGAATTTCAAGATATTGTGAAGGGAAGTGAAAGAATAAACAGGAGTATTTTGGGGAATATTCCACTTTTAAGGGCATTTCTGGACTTAGTTAATAATTCAATAGACTGTTATTAAAGCTGGCTGCTGCCATGGTACTATTGTGCTGAATGGTGCATGTTTGATTGCATTACACCACAAGCAGTTTCCACATTAGTAGTCAAGTTGCTCATGAATTGACAAAAAGGAATTTAAGAAATAGCAGAAATAATACTTGGGTCAGAGATTTTTCATTGCGTTTAGTCATAAGTCAGAATACACAGTTGCTTCGAAATTCAAAAACTTTGCTACTATTATGATCTACTAGGAGAGCTGATTTTGATGGTTTTCGGCTTCTTATTAGGGACAAAGTTAATCCAAACTCATGTACCCAAGAATGTTGCAAAAATAGAGAGAAAAGGCTGGTGCTATTACAAGCTGCTAGACAGATGATTATGGCAATCCTTGCATGCTAGACAACCATCCATCAGTGCATTATTGTTTTGAGAAGAAAACCTTGGTTCCTGCATTGCCTCCTAGCTAGATGCGGCTGGAAGAGAAATACTTCTACCATTTCCTGGAATAATACAATCCGCAACTCGCCGTAACAGGTGAAATATCTGCATGAGAATTACAACCATCTCCAGCTTCTCTCACCCCCATTGATAATCTGAAACCCAATGTGGCCACAATGCAAGAAAGAAACTGAATGTTGTTAGCTCGATCAACTTGAAAGCTGCATGATGTTACAGCTGATCTGAATTTTTAAAAATTCTATGCATTTCAATTATATGGACTGCATCCCCATTCATCATCAATTGCTATAATGTGAATTTTAAGCCCCTAGGCAACACTCAGCAGCTTCCAAAAAAAATACAGACAAAGTTTAACTACAAATCGCTACCTTGAACTTCAGAAGCTGTGTTGCACAATGCTCTCTTAAGGATGTCAGTAGCCTCCAGGTGCTGGAGACGAGTAGACTGGGGAGGGGGAGGAGTAAGCTGGTGATGAGTAAACCGGGGAAGGAGATGAATATACCGGAGAAGGCGAAGAGTAAACTGGGGACGGTGAGGAATACACTGGTGATGGACTAGAGTATGCTGGAGATGGTGATGAGTACACAGGTGATGGGGAATAGGTAGGGGAAGGAGATGAGTACACTGGAGATGGAGAGGAATACACTGGTGAAGGAGAAGAGTACACTGGCGAAGGAGAAGAATACACGGGAGATGGAGAAGAATACACCGGAGATGGAGAAGAGTACACCGGAGATGGAGAAGAATATACTGGAGATGGAGGCGGAGAATACTCTTCTGGAGCAGGAGCAGAGTAGGGAGGAATGTAATCTACTGGAGCTGGGGCGTAGTATGGAGCCGCCGGGGGAGGTGAGCACCACGGACTTAAAAAACCCAAGATGGTGGACAAATCCTTCTTCGAGCCCTCCGACAGCGGACGACTCTCTGCTCCCATTGTCATGCAGCCCAATGTGACCACAGCCACAAACAGCAGCAATGCTCCGGCTCCTTTCTTCATCTTGCTCAACTCGCAGCAGAAGCAGTGACAATCCACGAACTGACAATGCAGATCACCTACAACAACAACAACAACAACAAGAGCAGCAACACTTACAGATCAAAACCAACTAGCCTCCTGAGAGCTTCTGTCACCACAAAAGATACAACGATCAAAGATAACTAGCTAGAACTACTCAACAAAACAGAATTGAGCAACACAGCTTGAGGAGCTACAGGAATATGAGAAGCAAGACGAACCTGCAGAGCTAGAAGCAACAAGAGCAACTCCTCCAAAATTCCAACGCAGTGGAGCTCTTGCACAACAGTACCAACTACTAGATGGTATGAATCACAGTTGCAATGCTGATCAGTGCAAGACTGCGAGTGAAGTAGTGAGAGAACTTCACGAGCATATATATTACACAGGACACAGTCTGTAATTAATATATGTCCATTGTCTAGACTCTATAGCAGCTGCAGCTGCCTCATGGCACCCACCCCACCCCACCCCACCTCATGAGCTGCTTTTGTAACTAGGGTAGTTATAAGCAGTACCTGAGAATTAGTCCCTAATTACAAATCACCGTATCAGATTAATGAAGTGTTTTAGTGTCCTAAACCTAAAACCCTAAACCCTAAACCCTAGTTGTGGGGTTTAAACCCTAAACTTCAACTCAATTGGTACTTTATTCATGAGTCCTCACTCTCAACTCTAGGGTAGAGGAGCCACCTTGAACCAGCACCTACCAGTGCACCATGAAGGATGAATGGTAAGTGGTCAGGAAACAGTTTTCTGTTCAGTTCCCTTGCTAACCATGGTGGTTAGCTCAGTTGCTTTTTCTTTCTTTTTTTCCTACCTACCTAAACCCTAAACCCAAAAGTGGGTTGTTAGTATGTAGGTAGTACAAATGGCCCTTTACATATGTATAAACCATCAACTCACCTAGTAGCTACCTATTTTTGTACCTACCTACCTACTATGTATGAGACCTATTTCCTAAAGAATTGACTACCGAGGTGAAACCAAATATTAACTCAGTTGGGGTTCATCCACAACTAGAGTAAATGGGCATCCAGTGGATGGTGCACTGGTGGGTGCTGGTTCACTGTGACTGGGTAGAGGACCTGGAAGCGCCCCCGCACCCTTTTTTTGGGTAGCTAAATCTGGCCAAAAAGTGAAACAAAAAATCCAAAATTTGAAAATAAATTGATTTTGGAGGGTTTAGGGTTCCTTAAAAATTCACTTTAGAGGGGGGGCTAGTATTCTGGGAATTAAGGTCACACACAAGGCAAGACCCAAATCCCAACAACAGCCCATGTCTGAGGCTCCTGAGCCCCCAAATTCTGAGAATAATAGCCCGGGCCCCCCATATGAGGTCTCTTGTGGGACCCAATTAATTCCCAGAACAGTCCCCCCCCCCCCCCCCTCAAGGTCTTCTAGTCTTTACAAGCAGGCATAAACAGCCCCACAATTTTGCTTTATATGAATGGAGGACAGAAGTGATTCATTTGAGAGCAAAACAAGACCCCTAGGCAGAATTAGGTTTAGGGTAACTCCCAAAGAGCTGCCAGGGAGTTCCTGAAATAACCACTCCCATCAAGAAAGTGCCAAGGGCAGTTATTTCAGGCACTACTCCTTGCTCCTCTGGAGTTACCTGATGTGAAGCAAGCTTTAAAAAACTGACTGATGACAACCCACGAGAACCTTGAGAAATGGAAGAAATGCCCTGATGATTTACCTAAACTCCCTCCCCTGGGAGCTTCCAGGATGGAAATTAGCTGTATAACATCTGCTCTCGCTCACACGCTAGTGTTAAAAAAGCAGGCCAGTGCTTTATGCTTCTCAAAAATGAGGCATCTTTCCACACAACAGGTATAATCCTCTAATTAGCTACTAATTTTAGTTCGGGTTTGTACAAATTTCCACACAGCATGCTTTGCTCCTAAAGATTTAGAATCATTCATCATCAGTACTCATATATCAGAACCCTGGTAATGCTAGCTAGACGTGGTGAGTAATGTCATCAAAATAATAATAGTGTGCTTAACCTGCACAGCTAGTTGCTCAATGCAATATCGCTCATACGGCGTCTGCAATGAAACAACCACCACAAACCTCACAATAATAATAACCATAACTGAGAAAGCAGCTTCAACAAAGGGAAACTAGTAGCTTTTACTACTGTGTATCCTAGGCTACTCCACACTACATACCTGATACAGCTGGTCATTCAAGGGGCATGACTAATTTCCATTACTACTTTGGATTTTAGTTCATAATGTTTCCACTTAGAAATTGTCAGATGGGCTCTAATATTTGTCAGATGGGCTCTAATATGAAAAGGCGCCAACTGGGTTGGTGAAGATATATTACAAAAACAAATGGGGGCTGTCAAAAAGCTGTCAGGAGCTAGCTATTGACTTAGGTTTTTTTAATTGGGTTTTGTTTTTTTGGTTGGTTTTGTTTTAAGTAAACCACTTACCATCATCCTTCATGATGAATGGCAAGTAAGTTACAGAAAAACCCAAAAGCTTCAAAGGGCCAGTTTCCAAGTTTCAATGCCACTGTCCACCTACCTACATTCAAGCTTTCAACCCTTCCATTCAATTCAATTGAAGGTTTCCTAAATTAATTGCTGCAACCCATGTAATGCATTGTATAAATATTTATGCACAATTGCCATCGATTTAAGTAGTGATGGTGGCAGTATGCATAGATAGGTGTTCACAGTTGAAAACTGCATATTGTGCTTCCCAATAGAGAAGGGCCCTTTAATTGTCTGACTCGTTACTAAGGAATTAGCCCAAGCGACACACCCCACGTCGTGGGTGTTGGTGGCGTATGTCAATCAATGACCTAAACTATGTACAAAGGACATTCTAAGTTTTTCGAGGATTTTTCTCCCTCTCCTCCCAGTGCTCTGCACTCATTACTGGTACCATGCTAAATTGTAGTGCACAACCTCCAGGGTGGGGAGTGGGCATCCTCAAAATAATGAGCCTAGGACGAGGAGGTTGGGGCCAATCTGATCAGATCAATTTGGCTCCACATCTTGAGAATGTCCTTCACTCATGGGCTTTACCCATCACAAAAGCATAAGGGAATGTTATCATAAACATTGACATATGCAGATCACACTACACATGGGAGTGGCTTTGTTAACATATGTAAATCATGACATGTAGAAAAAGGGTTTTGTTAACATATGTAGATCATAATACACAAAGATGGGCTTTGTTAACATATGTAGATCATAATACATAAAAATGGGTTTTGTTAACATATGTACATCATAATACATAAAGATGGGCTTTGTTAACATATGTAGATCATAGCATGTAAAAAAAGTCTTCTCAACATGTGTAGATCATAACATGTAAAAAAAAGTTTTGTTTAACATATGCAGATCATAATACATTAAAAAAAAACTTTATTAACATATGTAGATCATAGCATGTAAAAAAGTTTTCTCAACATGTGTAGATCATAACATGTGAAAAAAAGTTTTGTTAACATATGCAGATCATAATACATTATAAAAGGACTTTATTAACATATGTAAATCATAACACATAAGAAGGACCTTGGGTGAACCAGCACCCACTTTGGTGCTGTGATAAAATCCTCAAATTCCATTTAAATTATTATTAATGTTTTACAAATATCTCATGTGAATACTAACTAACTAACTAACTAACTCAGGGTCTCGGAGTTCAAATCTAACTTTTTTTGGGCTTAATATGGCCACTATTAAGACACTATGGGGGGAAGGGGTTTTACATGTTGTGTCTCTTCTAAATTCAAAATGTTGTTGATAACTAGTTACTATAGAGTTTCTAGTTCCACTGAGCATATTGAACAACAAAAGAGTGGTTGATATTGGTGGGAAAAGATCAATTTATTGTTGTATTTTATTCACGGGGTGGACAGTTTAGGTATCAATAATCGCATTTTTGACAAAGCAACTACTATTGATCTTTGGGTTGCAAAATCAGATTAGTTTTGTACATTTAACTGACATGTTGGTACAGATTGAATAAAAAACCCTAATTACCAAGTTACAAGTATTTTTTTCTTGAGGAATTTACTAATGTAATCAAAGTGGTGATCATCCTTAGGAAGTTGCAGAAAAAGTGGCAATTGTCTCTAGGAAGATTTAGCAAAATCTGGCTATAAACCAAATAGAAAGCACAATTTCTATTAGGAAAACAAATTGTAATAATTTTCACTTTTTTTATTTGGGTGTCTTCAAGCTAAAGTGTACTAAAAAGGACATCATTTTTATAGTTTTTTTATTACACATAACAACTAAAAGATATTTATATTTTTAATTTATTATCAAGTTATTATTATACTAAAATATATAAGCATGAAAGCACATTAAAAAATAGTTCATAAAATGTTGTAACACTACAAATTTTGCAAGATTTAATAATTTTGTACTTGGTCATGGAGATACATAAAAGTGGTTCAAATGAAAAAATATTCAATAGAATAATATTTTAGGTGATGTAACCACATTTCATGAACAAATTTTGAATTATCATAACATATTGGACTTTTCCAAACATTACCAAATAACATGTAACAATACATAATACATGAGTATGGACTCAATGCACTTCCATACCATGATTGTTAACGAATAAAGGATTCAATGTTAATATGGTGTAATGGCATTCATATTAAGGAAGACAATTTGAAAAGATATTGATGATCAAATATTAAGATGTGCATTGAAATATGAGTTTTTGTCAAAAATACTACATTCAATAAATTTAATAATTCAGTTTTTCACATAATTTTAAACATTATAATAATTTCATAAGTTAAACTAGGGTCACCAAAATCCTAATGATGGATATTTAAAACCATGTTGCCATATGGTTAATGTGATTCAAGGTATTTTACCTCCACATTACCTGCATCATAATTTGGGTAATCATGGACTTGCACATGTGCCTAAAATTGTACCACCTTAATGTATTGTCACCCTACATACCAATGGTTACTTATTAATGATATTTTATATTACTACATGTTATGAAATAGTATTTTATGAATCTCTTAAAGCCATTGGACAAATGCCACAACTAAAAGAAATTTCATAAAAGTAGATCCACTAATGTTCATTATGTGGCGCAATAAAATAAAAATGAATGAAAAAAAATCACAACATGTCATTTTGGTTTAATGTCAAAAGGTCAATTTTGAGATATTATTTTATATAGAAAGTACTTGCAAAAACTAGATTGCAAAAATAATGTAATTTAAACTACAAAAAATACTTACCAAGAGTAAGTTCAAACTACTGTAATTAACTATTGAGAAGAATTAGAAAACTATTAGGAGTTACCAAAATTGCTTTTAAAACTTTCTTTCTTACATTTTTAGAAGGTACATGAACTTTGATTGAAGCAATTAATATGTCATTGGACATTTTTTTCCAAGGGCCACAAAACAAACATTTCAAACATTTACTTTGGAATTTGTTAGAAGAAGTTACAAATCATTAAAAACATTATGGAATTATTTAGCAAATTAATTACCAAATTATCTATGAACTGTTTATTGAACTTTACCAAATTGAATACCAAAATATCTATGAACAACCTATTGAACGTTATCAAATTGATTGCCATATTTCATTTTCATGATGATTTTAGAAGTTTTAAAAAACTCCAATTTGAACAACTAATACAGCTTTAAGAAGTTATTTCAAAGGGTTATAAGATAGATTTTTTAAAAGATCAACTGGAACTTTGTTTAAAGAAGTTATGAATGTTCAAAGTTTTGTAACCATGCAAATTACTAATTTAGTTGGCATCAACCAATAAGGCCGACTATAACACTTCTATAAAGGTATCACCCTAATTAATTTTGGATGATGAATGACTGTTGAAAGATTAGTAGAGGTTTCACAAATGGTACCAACTTGCTTTGAAATTGACAATATCTTTACTAAAAGAATGGTGCACACTTTTATAATTTTGTAAAATTGGATGACATCAAGTTTGAAATTAGTAATTAAAACTTAGTTTTTTAAATTTTTGTATCTTCTATTTTATTTTTGTTAGGCATTTTTTAAAAGATCGCCATTTGAAGATTTTTAAGTGTGTTTTTAGAGCTTTTGTACTTGGTTTGTTGGAATAGTGAAGTATTTTTTATAAAACAATTTTCTTGTTTTCAAACCCAAGTTGTGCATTATTCTATTACAAAATTATGTTGAAAAACTTTTAGATCACTACCACTATCTCCCATTATTTGTGGCACATATCTTTGCAATAAAAATTGGATTGAAATTTATGCAAGTTTGATATTTTTTCTTTTGCACCAAAAACTCATTTCAATAAAGTTTTTTTTTCTATAGTTGTCATATCCCACATTAGAAACAATCTAAGATTTTTTTTGTTGGAATATTTATCTTACCTTTACATTCAAGAAAATGGTTTTAGCCTAACATTTTTGACATGATGCTAAGGTTGGTAAAAGGTATAATAAAGCCTTAAATATGATTTGATTGTTTCTCCTTGTTTCACCAACCATAATAATTGGTCCAAGAGTCCAAACTCTTTAAGTTATACCAAAAATGTATTCATAACTTGGTCATCCTTTTTTATATACCTTTATTAATCTTGTTTCATCATACACATGGACACAAAGTGGATGATATTAATGGTTCTAAATATGTGATGGTCTAAGGTATTCACCTATAAACTACTTGACATATTTTGGCTCTTTGATAAGGATGGGGTTCAAAATATAATACTCCAATAAAGAGTACCATAGTACCTTTACCATTTTGGCAACAAATTGCTGAATATTTATTTAAATTTGAAATATTAACTTTGGCACTTGGTTTTTTAATTCTAATTTTTTTGGTAGATAATGTTTATACAAAATAATAAACAAAGTTTTGTCAATGTTGTGGAACAATTTAGTGTGTCCAAAATTATTTCAATTTTAAATCACTATCATGGAAGGTCTATGGTTCATAACCTAACAATTGAACATTTTAATTTATTATAATTTTGGCACAAATAATGAATAATTTTTCGAAAGTTTGATAAAACAAAAAATAATTTAATTTATGCCAAAATGGTAAAAGTACCATAATACCCCCTTTTTGTCTTAAATGGTACACTTTAAGAGATTTTTGACCCCCAAGTGGTTTACTATTAATTGTCCCCCACCTATTTACAGCATTAGTTTTAATTTTACGGGTTGAAAAATAAATAAAATTAAACTTGGATGTGAGAAACATTTTTCAAGGTCACATATTAAACATTGTTGAATTACTTTTAAAAAATTATTGAACTTTCAAATTACATGATACTTTTGGGTGAAACTTATTATACCAACATTGTTTGTTATAATTATATTAGAAAAAAAAATTGTTGTTAGCATTTGACATCAATTCACATCCCAAAGTCTAATTAAACTTCATTTTAGTCTTTTAAATTCATCCTAACTAAAACATCTAAACATGGGTTTACCCATTCCAATGAACATTTTAGCTCAATTGCTTTGGCATGCGATGGATAAACATGAGAAAAGAAAATTATAATCGTAAAAACATTTAAAAGAAAGGGGTCAACTAGGATATTATTTGGTGAGTTTTATTAATTTTACCATGGTGCTTGGAGGTGGTTCTAATGTTATAACCAAAGAATATTTTTGCTTTGTTGTCTAGGATTTTTGGAAATGACGTATTTGTCCAATATCTACATCTAATCAAATAACAAATATGTCATTTCAAACAAATTCAAGACCTTATAAATGCTTTAAATATTAAAATCGTTGTTTACATATAGCTTGACATGCTCTTGCATCTAATATTTTTGTTTCCATGATCTCTTATTTTGGATTCTATCAACATAATGCATAATGGAAGGACCTATGCAAGAGTTTTACAAGATTGTGTGAATGCATCAATTTTTGAAATCATAAAACCTACAAACCTAAGTAGTCATCAAAACATTAGCTCCTAAGAGAGAAAATGCACCCCGTTCCATCTTTAAAAGGGATTAATGCATTTGAACCCCAAGTTTAACATTTTAAAATTTAAATATAAACGGGTGAAAACATTGTAAAGTAGACAATTTTTTATCCTTGTCACCAAAATAAACAAGTAGCCATAAACAAGTTTTAATGTATTGAAAATATAAATGTTTTTAAATTTAATGATCAACATGAAGATAAGTTTTAATTTTATCTCAATGATGTTGATTAATCACAACCCTAATATGAATTCAAACAAAAATTTAAAATAACTATACTTTTTTAAATTGTTTTTAACTATCCAAGCTTGTAATTTGGTGAAAGTAGATAAATTATTGAATATTCTTCATTTTCAACATGATGTAGTTTTTAAATGTACTAATAAGTTCTCAACATTTAAATATTATAGTAGAATACATCAAACTTCTAATGAAAAAATAAGTTTAAACTCAATTTGACCAATCTTTTTCAAACATACTTGTTATCTACTTTTATTATGCCAAAGTTTCTCAAATTTTATAATCACCTCATTATAAATTTAAAGAAAAGCATCATGTTTTATTATGTTATTTTCAATTTACTTTCTTCTACTTGTGTAAAAAATTGAACCATTTTTTGATTGCCTTGGAGATAACTTTTTTTCTTTTTATTTTACCATGCTTTCACCCAAGCATTTTGAAACTTCAATCAAGTAGGTTAAATACAATTATAGGTGTTAATCTATGGCCACAAAAAGATGGAATTGGCATAGGATTGGTACTATCATTATCCCATAACAACCTAGAATTAAACATGACAGTTTCAACATGAACTTAAAAAATCAATGGTTTTTTAAAATCATTCTTAAAAGTTTAATCTTCTATTACATGTGGTGTAACCCAATGTTGGTCAATTCTTGGTTTTTCAAACATTCATTTGGTTTGGGTCTAAGTTTTTTTTTAAATGGAAGACCTTTAGTTTTGGGTCTAATTAATATTATAAAAAATCAAAACTTTCTGGTTTGGGGTTTTGGTCAAATTTTCTTGAATAACAATTTTGAGTTTGATGGGTTTAGGGAACTTATAAACCTTATAATTCCAACTTAAGGATGGGGATACATCCCAATTTTTTTTTTAAAAATCACAATGAACCACTTTCATTGGCTCATCATAACCAAAAAAAAGTTGACACAATTTTTGAAACCCCTTAAATATTAAATTTCATTTTCAAGATAATGGTAGTGTCTTCCAATTAAGTAAAATCAAGAAGTTGAAAAAAATTAACTCGATGAAAATGAAACAACAAAAGGCCCAATGTTGTGCCTTTTTGAACATAGGGAGGCATGATATGGGAGGACGTTAAGTGTTAAAATTTCATGTATTATTTGCATCAAATAATTCATTGTTTGGGTATTAAGTGAAAGATTTTTTTTCCAACTTCTTATTACCTAAATTTTTAACATGCATACATTTAAATTAACATAATTTTGTTTTTGTTTTTTGCATCAAATTTTGATACCCTATATTTATTTAAATTCTTAGTTTTAGTATTTGATAGATAGAAAGAACATGACACAACTTTCAGTTTTTGAAGGTTTGAAAGATGTAATGAAAGGAATTGCTAGGGAAATATTGCTTATGGTATAATAGTAAAGGGTAATATTCATGTACAGAAGAGCCCCTGAAATCCCTAGGAATGGCCAAAAGATAGTAATGTTATATCATAAACTTGTCATGACAATTTAATGAATCAATATAACTTGTAGTATGATTGTGTTGACATGATTATTAGGTTGTTATAACTATTTCTAGAACTACGAAAGGGCATATCGGTGCAAGGATAAGGGAGTTTTAAGAAGGCAATGCAAGGGGCTTTTTAGGGGTGGAAGAAGAAAACATGGTAGAAGAAGGAAAGAAGGTTGAATGGTGAAAAAAAAAAGACAAAAAAAGAACAAAGAGAAGATAAGAAGTAGTGGAAAATAGTGTAGCCATGCAATATTAGAGCTTTGAAGGCCATGGAAATGATATATTTCTCTACACAATATATATATTAGGAAAATATTGCATTACATTATTTTGGGAATAGTAAACAAGGGAAATATTTGTGCATGTTCATGTGGTGCATTTATATGTATGTCCGTCTTTATGAATTTGTGTGTGCAAACACAACATTGTATCTTTCAAAATAAATATATTTGCATGTATGGGCAAAGTTCCACCCAAATAACTATTGAATATGTATTGTTTAACTCATATAATTTGTCTGCCCTTATTGTTATGGGTATGTGGTATTTGTAGCAATGGAAAAGGGCAAGAATTTAGAAGTGATGCATTTTACACATGTATGTTTGGATTAAGGTGTAAGAATGTATTGTTGATAGGAATACAACCATTTAATCTCTTAGATGGATAAATTATAATTGCCACTATACAAGTAATGTACAAATAGGATGTTTTGAACAATCAACCACTCCATTTAATTAAAGAAAATAAAGCCAATTGACAAATGACAAACATGTGATAAAAATAAATCATGCTTTCACTTGCCACAATCCATATTTTCATGTAAATAAATTTAATTCACTTATTAGCCAATAGTTCAACCTCTAACAACTAATGCTTAAAAATATTAATACGTATTTTTTTCTATTTTTTTAATATATGAGATTAACACACACCCTAAATTAATTAAAGTTTTCTTTTCAAAATAAACATAACCATATTATAGAACTAACTAATAAAATTTACCCAACAACCTATGATTTTACTTATGTATTTTCTAAATCCAAAGAAGACTTTCCCTTTGGGAATTATGTTCTACATGAAAATTCATTGTTTCATAGGTGGCATAGGTAAAAAAAACATAGTTATTATGAATGACACCCAACAAATCCATTTTTTCTTTGGATGTTTGTAGAAAGAAGTATCTAGTTTCTACATGATTATGACAATGCAACTTAAGGTGTACAAAGACCAAAATGTTCCCCACATTTTTTTCTTGGTCACTTTCCTTTAACATCAATGAATTTCCATTACTTTTCAAAGAATGCAAGCATCTTTCATTTTAAGTTGAACAATGATAATCAATTTAAACACTTGTGAACTTCAGACTCACCTTCCATTCCCATTGCAAACTTTTACAAGTAATTGGTAGTTGATTGGTAGTTGAGTTAGGATCTCCATTGTCCATTTCTAGTCTTCAACATTTGATTTGTAACAATGTGAACTTTGATTTAGGTCTTCTCTTTTTTAAAGTTTCCAATTCTTTTCTATAATGCTATTTTTTTACAATAAAACTTGGTACAGTTACATCAACAAAACTTTGATTTCCAAATGGGCATGAGAATAACAATCCTTGAATTAGATGGTAATACCTTAGCACTTTCATCAATGTATATGATTAAGCACAAATTAAAATTTATGTTTATGTAAATATTTCATGTTTTCACCAAACCTCTTAAAATTCAAATTATCTTAAATGATCAAAATTGATCTACAATTTTTGGACACATCTATTGGCTATTGGTTCGAGATTGACATAACTTGGTGTTTGTAGGAAATTGTGGGCAAACCTTATGTGAGCAATTGCTCTAGGTATTATTGAAACCAAATTGACAATTTTGCACCTTAATCAACATGTCATATTTGGTGATATATTTCACATGGTGGATTCATAGCAAATCTTACTATTTATGGAAGGTAGTTTGTTTGTTTTGTAATGTCAAGTTGAGTTCTCCCAAACAACGATGCCTCTAATTATATTTGTAGTACCATTTTGAAAGCCTAAATGATGAATAGTGGTGCAAGGAATTGATTGTCATGTTTATACTTGCAATGTAAGAGTTATTGAATTTTGAGCATTTGCATCACTATAAATCAATAGAATTTGAAATTGGGCTTTGAATTGCTTTGCATCACAAATGATGATCAACTATTTTTTTCCTTTTTTTCCCTTTTTTATGTTTCCATATGTTTTTCAATAGTTCATCATTATTTATGTCAATCTCAAAATTTTAATTTAATTTAAATTAACATAAATATCACGGACACAAAAAGACACATCTTAAATACAAATTGTCTTTAGAATTGTTTCTAGAATTGTCTAGAGACAACCATACGATAGATTCTGAAAAATCCCATATATATATATATATATTTGTTGTTTCTTTCATCATTGGGATTCTGAAAAATCCCATATATATATATATATATTTGTTGTTTCTTTCATCATTGGGATTTGTAAGGAAAGGAGTGCACTTTTGGTACCATTGGAAAGCCTTTGATGAACATGAGTTGCATCAAGGTGGTTTTGTAATATTCAGTCCTACGGTGTGGTGCTGTAGGAGTGATTGAGTTTTGAGCAATTTTTGTCCTTGGAAACTCAATAAAGTTAAATAAAATCAGTTTTTGAGTTAAATTGGATTCACACAAACATATCTTGTACCACCTTGGTAGCTTTGACACTAATTATATTATTTGTGAAAATGTTGAATATTTTAACAAACTGTTTCATTTTGTTGAAGAAACAAAGTTTTGTTAGGATAATAAAAAAATCTTTCAGAATATATAAAATATATTACATTTTGAACATGAAATCTTCAAAATTGATCAATTAATTTAGTTGGCATACAAATTAGAGTTAGCTGTAAAAAGTCACCCTGTCATTTGGGCCTCCTTTCACCCCCCCCATGATCTATCCCCTCTTTCAGTGGTATATGCAAAGTAAGAAAATTTTATTACATCTCAGTATGAAATGCTGAAACTCAACATTTAATGCAAAAGGTTCGAGAGTAAATTTTAAGTAAGTTATATATAGGTAGGTAGGATCAGTCAAAATGTATCTAGCAGCAATGGAGGCGCTCAGGAAAAAGGAAAGACAAGATGAATAATAGTTAAACTCAGTTTACTACCAAAATTGATGGTTTGCTCAGAGTTTCAACCCCCTTGAATGCTGATGTATGAATGCTGAAGACTTTGAAGTTTGCTTTAGGGCAGGCCGAGAGGTAGGGAGTCAGGTAGGCAATGATGGCAAATCCCATTACCTGTAAGAAGTAGAAGAAGAAGAAGAAGAAGAAAACCTTCAACTCTTTTGTCAACAATGACTGTGCAAAGGTCACATGGAACATTTAAAAGGCAACCCATTTCCTCTTGACTTCTTGACAGCACTCCAGACAAAAAACAAAAATTTTACTTGTATGTATGAGCTGTTTGTTCTTGTAGCTTAGCTTAGCTTCTTCTTTCTTTTTGTTTGGTGATTTCAGGAGTCTAGAAAAGAAAAGGTTTGTGAACAATTGGTTATGGGTTTAGTAGGTACCTACAAGGTTCGAGAGTAATTATAGTAGTTGTACAAGTAGCTCACACCAGAGTTCTGATTTTTCTGAAGAAAGAAGTAGAGGTATAACCTATTATAAAACTCATCTGATCAGATTTTCACATTGAGATTTGGACATAGTAGGGAAGGGAAAAAGGTGTGTACTCAGTGGATGAAACCCTTTAAAGAATGAATTTCAATCCACATAGTCAACTTGATCAAAGCAATATCAAATCAATAACCATCAAAACAAAATTGCAAATGGTTGGGCACTCATGCAACAACAGCTTGTGGGTGCAATTCACAGTTAGGGCATGCTAGTTTGTTATTGTATCATATTCCAAATTGGATGAGGAAATTGTGTAAGGATAGAAGTTTGTTAACTACTTCAATGAAACATTCATCAACCTTTATTCATCTAAGCCAGTTCTCAAACTTGGGGTAAGGTGTGAGTGCGCTTCATCTCAAACGTGTTTGATTCTATCTAATTATCATCCATGAAGAAATGATGAGAAACAATAATTAGTTTATTCAGTTGGGTGAGAATTAGTTCCTATGTTGCCTCTTGCAACGCTAGACCTTCTTTCCCTCATCTTCCTAAAGCCCTAAACGATAATAACATGTCGCCAAACCTTACACCTTTTTTCCCTTTGTCTTCCTAAAACCCTAAACCCATGTCACCCAACCCTAGACCTTCTTTCCTTTCTCTTCCTAAAATCCCTAAACCCATGCCACCCAACCCTAGACCTTTTTTCCTTTGTTTTCCTAAAACCCCTAAACCCATGCCGCCCAATCCTAGACCTTCTTTCCTTTGTCTTTTTAAAACCCTAAACCCATGTCACACAACCTTAGACCTTCTTTCCTTTTGTCTTCCTAAAACCCTAAACCCTAAATTCATGCGACCCATCCCTGGATCTTATTTCCTTTGTCTTCCTAAAAACCCTAAACCCATGCCCACCCAACCCTAGACCTTCATTCCTTTGTCTTCTTAAAATCCTAAACCCTAAATTCATGCCACGCATTCCTAGACCTGATTGCCTTCGTCTTCCTAAAAACCCTAGAACCATGCCACCCAATCCTAGACCTTATTTCCTTCGTCTTCCAAAAAATCCTAAGCCCATGCCACCCAACCCTAGACCTTCTTTTTTTTGTCTTCCTAAAGCCCTAAACCCTAAATAAATGCCACCCAATCCTTTATGTTGTTCTTTTCCTCGTCCTAAAAACCCTAAACCCATGTTACCCAACCCTTTTGACCTTCCTTCCCTTCCCACCCAAGTGAATCATTGCAGTTCAGCTTACTGGGGAGTTGTCGAATTTCATGATGAGTTCAAAAATGTGCGAGATCGCATATGTTGCTGCATCTATTCTTTTCTGTGGGATTGTTATATGTGATCTACCCTTCTTTGGGTTTTTGCAGCAAGTCCAACCAAGTGTTTTGATCACATTGTTGAACTCAATCGTTAAGAGAAGCGGAGTCCTGATGAAGGACTCCAAGTGTCAGAGAAGAGGAAAGGTGAGTACACTATGGAGCAACTAGACTTGCTGCTTAATGTACTTTACATAATTTCATAATTTGTTGATCCAAGCCTTTTGTTTTGTATTATGATCAATTCTCCAGTTTCTTTGAGGAGGAGGCTATGGCGTCTGTAAGAAATCCTGATTTGGGGAAATTGTACTGCGAAGAGAGGACGAGAATTGTGGTGTGGAGGGTGGGTTCTTGTTCTTCAGGATGTCCATCATGCAGGCATTCAACAGATTGCCGCAGCTGGATCAGTACCCTAAAATCAATGAGGACTTCAACAGCCGGACGGTTTTAGGCGGTGTCATCACCATTGTTTCTTCCATTCTCATGGTCCTCCTTTTCTCTGCTGGGAAGACATAGTCCATGCGGGAAGGCTCATGCTCAGAGGATTTTCTTTCAGTATGTTGCCAAATCAGATGCTACACATTTGTCCTCATTTGGTGTGATGATTGGCTTTTACCATTTGATCTACCAATTCTCATGCCTGTGCTTTGCAAGAAGTCCAGTGATCTTGCCAGTACTCAAGCTGGCTATGAAGAAGACACAAGATTGCAAACAACTGTATGTCATTGGTTGACCCAACCTCTGGCAGGCGAACCACTTGTGGCTCTGCAAGCTGGACCTACTACATCAGGTGCATATTCCATCTCATGCAATCTTTAGTTTTCTCACCTCCTGTTGTGTAGATGATTATAATTGTTCAAGGTTATCACTAAACATATCTGCACATCCATGTACCATATTTTACTACATAAAGACACTGATCATCCTGTAGAATTATTGCAACAAGAATGAGCTAAGCATCTGAAACTTCTTCAACCCATAAACATGTTAAGAGTTGAAAAATCCAGATTGCCACACAACCAGCCCTAGGTTTTCCAATAGATTCATTTGTGAAATCAGCCCATCAAAATTAAGAACATATTTTATTGCATTTCTCCTAGTTACAATATGAGCATCACCAATGAAAACAGAAATTCTTTTGTCAAACAGTTCTGCAGAAATCTTATGGATTTTTTTGTAGTGGCTGAGATTAAGGAGTTTCAAAATCTCATACCATGTGCCTATAGGATCTCTTACCTGCCAGAATCCAATCAAATGTCACTTGCATTTCACCTTTTCATTTCATGTGCTCTCATCTTATGAACAAAGGCAACCTGCCTCTTGACTAAGCCAAGGGCCTATTTTTGTCCTTTTTTAGTATGAGTAAAATGCTTGGTACAATGCTTATCTGTGCTTATGTTTTCTTCCAATTTTTGGGTATTTGTAGTGCCTATGTGAAATTCAGGGAATTGGAGCATGTCTGCCATCCTGATGCACTGGGAAGGAAGATTTCTTGACTTTGGTGATTTGAGGGAATTGTTGCTCTGGGTGTGAACATTGTTGCAGACAATATTCCACCCAGCTCCGAAAGCAAGTTTCTGGCAGGTGCTGTGGCAGGAGTCTTATTGGTGACTTGGCTCTCAGCCTGGTTGCTCTTTACTTGTCCAAGCCAACTGATGTCTTTGACACCTTTGCCAAGAGAAAAAGTGATTGTTAGCTCCCTCTCTCCCTTACAATGATCCTCCTAACCAACTTTGGATTGAGTAATTTAGCTTTGCCATCATTGGGAGAAAAGATTTCAACCACCACCTTGCTGGTGGTATACATGTTGCTGAAGTCACATGTACACTAAGGAGGCCTTCTACTGAAGTCTGGTTGAAGGAGTGAGCACAATGTACTATCAATGTGAGTGTTATTTTTTGATTTGTGCACACCCATTTGCTGCTTGGGCAAATCTAAGTGCATTCCAGAAGAGGGGGGAGGGTTTTCGAAAAAAGTATCCTGAAGCTACTTTCCCCTTTGCGATGCACGATTGATACTGTCCCATGCCTCCTCCCACCAACAGGGGCTCTAGTGGCCTGTTTCTTCTCTGAGTCTTGGCCATTTCAGGTGTTTCAAACCTGATGACCTCTTGTAAAATCCTTTGCAATGCCTTCAGCCTTTTGGGTCTGTCTCCATTAGGAAATTTGTGCCTTGTTGTAGTATCCATTACAATAAAATAGTTTGAAGGCAATTTATTAGCAGCTGGGAAGACACTTGGAAGCTACTGCTCAGAGTGTGAGTTTGATCTTTGGCAGGAATGATGAGGAAGTTAAAACCTAGTTCTGGTTTGGTTTACTTTTGTTATTGTGGTATATTATACCTATAATGCATGTGAGTGAAGAAAGGACATCATGAGGTTTATGTGGTGTGCAGCTTGAAGGAAACCTCTGTTTCTGATTATCATGGATCTGTGGAGGGATTTGCTGACACTGCAGCAGCTATGGAGGGCAAAAAACTCAATGTTGCTAGGATGCTTTGTTTCTGTTATATGATACAACCAACATTATTGTCTTTGATGTTAGAGATTCCGAAGAATTGTGCTTGATATCCTGCCATATTCGAACTCTGCCCTTTGAAATTTGCAGCTCTGAATTTTTCTTTCTCCAAAGTGATGAGATTTTATGCCCTTTCTTAGGTTGTAAACAATAAAGTGGAAGAATATTCCTAATAGTTGTGCCTGGACAAAGACAGGCAATGCTGGCAAGGTGGTGCTGTTAGGAGGTAGAGCTAGGCCAGATGATTCTCTGCAAGCTCCATGTGTAACACCTCTAGAAGTGGATTACTGTACTTTGGGAGTGCTATGGCCAAGTGAAGTTTTCTTCATGCTTGCCCATATATAGAGTATTTGGAATTTGAAAGATTTGTGTAGTCTAGGGGTGTGTAGTTTAGTGGTTATCTAGAAGTAGTTTGATATTCTAAAGCGGATTGCGGTTTTGTGAAATTATTTGGCATGATAGGGGTGTTTTGCTTGAAGTAGGAAATGAGGTTCGACACAATGGTGTTTTTTTATGCACTTATGCATATTACGCATATGCACAATATAACTTTTCTAAAGTAAGTAGGCTATACTTGTTTGACATGTCTGGGTTGCATTGTGGAAGATGAGTGAAATTGCAAGTGATGATGGTGGGTTTGGAGAGCAAAGGTGGTTGCATTTGCACATAGTCATTGTAAACTAGTTACAGAAAAACTAAAGTGTGTAGGGTAAAGCCTTTGGGTGGGGGCATTCCCAAACTAAGGGACCTAGGTGAGGTAGCATAGGTTAGGCTTTGTAAAAAACTCAAAGAAATTCGTCAAGTGTATTTAGAAAGCACAAAATATATTGGTAATGCCTTTCCTTGAAAAGGGTGAGATCACTATTACAAAATGTGGGTGCAGTTCACTAGTCCCTGTTCACTAGATCAGTGAATTCATTGCTTTTTCATTGGTCAACTAATGAATTCACTCAAAATCCAATGAAATCGCTTTACGTACAAGAACACCTTTTGTTGTTAAGGTTACTCCTTAGGAGTGGGAAGGATTGGCGTATAGGGACACCTTTTGTTGTTAAGGCTATTCCTTAGGAGTGGGAACCATGAGTGGGGTCCATGTTAACCTTTGCCTTGTGCTTTGCAATGGGTAAAGCCCATGAGTGAGAGACATTCCCAAAATGCAAGTCTGGACTTAGTTGTCACTTCTTTATCAGCCCCTTATTTTGGGAATGGTTCTTGATACATAGGTAAGGGCTGTTTTTTTAATCGCCTACCTAGTAACAACCTGCTTGTGGGTTGTTAGTAAATAAATAGGTAGTTAAAAAAGGCAACTCAGCTAACCACCATGGTTAACTACGGAACTGAAACTCAACAGAAAACTGTATCCTGACCACTTATCATCCATCCTTCATGGTGCACTGGTGAGTGCGGGTTTGCTGTGGGCCAATTTGCTGCAAGTGAGTTGGCAAAGGAAGCTTGTTTTACTACCATGCTTTTTGGTTGATGGGTATAAAGATTGTTATATGCTGCTGGGATTCCTTCCTGAAGAAAGGGTCTGTCTGGGCCCCCTGTGTTAAAGGGACAATAATATGATGCCTTCAGTTGCTTTGATTGAATGAATTGCACACTTGTTGTACTCATGCACTTGTTCCAAGCTGAATTCCTACGTTCTTGTATCATCTCAAGGGGTTAGGTACTTGTATTTTTACAAAGTGCTGCTACAACTGATGACCTACCAAGGAAGTACCTAGGTATAGTAGATGTCACTAATTTAGTTCTTTTTATTTCGAAAAATGGCCCAAAATTTCCTAAATTTTTTTTTCATTTTTTGAATTTTTTTTGGCTAAGTTGTGAAATTCGCCCCCAAAAAATAGAAAAACAAACACTGATGATAGATAGTAACATTTATCCCATTTATGATTATGTAGCAAAAAAATAGAGTTATCCACAAAGGAAAGGAAAAGACAGCACCAGAACCTTGAGTTTGGTTATAAATTGGGGGTTGATACTCAAAAAGAAAACTACAAAAAAATACACTAGCATTCAATAGGGTAAAAACTCAGAAAACCATCAATTTTGGTGCTAAATTGAGTTTCACGATCTTTCTTTCTCTTTCCCTGAGTGCCTCCACTGCTGCTACATATATTTTCACTGCTCTTGCCTGTACATCTACTCTAATTGCTCTCGAACATTGTGCATTAAATACTGAGTTACAGCATTTCATACCCAGGTTTAATAAAATATCCCTACTTATACGGATATAACAGAATCACAAACAAACTGCAGCTTTGTTGCAGATGGATGGAAGGCCAAGGCACTTTTTGTTAGTACAATTGCAGGCCCCCCCCCCCCCCCCCCCCGCCGCCCTTTCCATTTTTTTCATTTCCAGCAAAGTACTGTTGCTTCGGAGATGGTGTGAGTGTGCAGGCAGCCACAAATGGCGTGCACGCAAGCTTCCGTCATTCCAACCTGCACTCGAGGAAGGATGAAAGGCAGGAGGTCTGGCGAGGAGGAAGAAGAGGAGAACTTCTCTGCAGTACTCTTCTTCTTCTTCTTCCTCGTGATCTCCCATTTGATCGACCAGTATACCTCTAAATGAATATTCTTCTCTGAAGATGGATCAAGCAAAAATTATTCCATTCCTTTCGGCGTTTCATCGCCAAAACATTGACCATTGTTTGAGAGAAGAAGTCTATGTACAGCTCCATGATCCTAAACCGGCCAGTTTCTATCCATAGCAAAACGTTGAGTCCACCTCTAGTAGAGCTATATAAGCCTAGCTCCCTGACAGTCTTATAGATCAGGACCACATTGCATGAGAGTTTCAGAGCTCTAGTTCGAATTGCAATCTCATGTTGAATCAGCTAGTGAGTCTGTGAGGCGCAGCTGGTCGATGATCAGAGTTTTCATCTGGCTCTGGTACCAGCAGCCCATTAAAAGAAAGTCTAGCTGCAATTGGGTACAATTGGTCAAGACTCGAAATCAAAGACTGAGTAGCTGACTATTGTTCCTGATCTGTAGCTATAGCAATGAGTACTCATATTACAGTTAGCACTTTTGCTGAGCAGCCTAGTAATTATGGAGCTGCTGCTGCCGGAGTACTACTACCCAAGAGCACAGACTTACTACGGGCCACATCTACAACGTCTAGTATAAATGCTGCTGCTGCTGCTAATTCTAATAATTTGTGTTGCTGGCTGTTGGATATGGTGAAGGCTGTGGTACAGAGGGTGTCGAGAACAGCCCAGAACTCGCAAGGAAAATCCACCGACATCTTGACCCAGCTGTCCAATCTACTGCCCACCGGCACGTTCATGCTGTTCCAGGCACTGGCCACCCTCAGCACAAACGATGGCCACTGCGGGTACACGGACAAGGTGGTGACTGGTGTGATCATCGGTGTCCTCAGCGTCATCTGCGCCTTCAGTTGCTTCACGGACAGCTACAAGTCACCCACTGGCGTTGTTTACTACGGCGTTGTCACTACACAAGGGCTGTGGAATCCCTTTTTCGTCGGCTCCGGATTGCCGGATGTTACTGGCCCTTTTTATACCGGTGGGAATGGAAAATACAATCTCAGGTACTACAACTACTACTATGCAATCTTGAATTCTATGAGATCAGAGTCTGATTCACAAAAGTGTACACTAATTGCAAGTTGATCTCATTGCAATTCATGAATGTCAAAACATGAGCGATCATTATATTAATGAACTTAAGATTGAATCTTATAAACCCATTGTGGTTGGTACGTAGTAGGTAACAAATTTTTAGTGAAACCCATGAAATTCCATTCTCATCTTTAAACTCCAGGACCTTAATTATATGTATGAAATTCTACTACTGTAGGTTTTACGACTTTGTGAATGCGAGTTTTTCCGTGATGGCATTTCTGGTGCTCTCACTTCTGACAGCTCCTGTCAAGACTTGTTACTATCCGCACATTCGAAGTGCGGTGGTGAAAGCCTTGCCACTTTTGGTGGGTGCCATCATCATGATTGTAAGTCCGTATGCACCACCTGCCAGAAATGGCTTTGGTCATGCCATTCCTGAATCGGCTAACCCTGCAAGCTCTGGCGCTACCACAAGCTTGCTCCGCAGCTCCAGCACTACAAGCACAACATAAACAAAAACAAAACATAATTACCATCATCACTCCAACAAACTCTTCATGTTGTTCTCATTACAACTTCCTTGAATTCATTCATGCAACCCATTCCCCCAACCAATTTCTCAATGGACATGGATTTATGCCAAGGATGTATTTTATTTGCCATTTTTGGTCCACTCATTCATATATTCATCTTATGATCTTGACTAGCTTTCCTTATTACAAAATGTGTGTATATGGATTTTTAATTTGAATTTTTTCACATTTATTTCAGTTATTTAACATAACTTGCAATGAGTACCATAAATTTCAAATGAAAAAATATAAATCAATCTATGTAGATAAATAAATCATCTTATAGTTTGTAAATTTTATTGTTATTTGACATCTTTTTTAGTTCCTTTGGATGCATTTTTGTCCCTATTTTTTTTTCATTAATTTTTGTTTTTCAATGCTTCAAATCAATGCTCATTTGCTTAAGGTCAAAGCATGGTTGGAATATTAAAAAGGACTTTCTTTTTATATATAATGAACACTTTCATTTAAACATATTGTTATAATTTAATGGCACATTCATATTGAAAGTTTGATTTTCTTCATAGATAGATACATTACTAAATTATTATTCTATGCATAGCATGTTAAATTTGAATAAGTTTCAGAATTCTTACCAAGTCTTGAAAAAAAATTCAGGATTTTGTCTTTTGAAAAGAGTTCAAAGACTCATAATGAATGTTTAAACAATTTTTTTTGGTTCAAAATTCTTACCATAAACACCATAGATACTAATGTACATAAAATGTATGAGTGTGACAAAAATCAAATGCCGTATTGCAATGTAAAAAAATTTAAAAGTGAAAATTTTAGATATTTTTATATATTTTAGATAAGTCGTGCCTACTTAACTTATTATTTAGATAGGCCTACTTGATAAGCATAGATTGAAGTAGTAGGTAATATGGAGGTTAGGTTAGTTACCTACCTACTTATTTATCTATCTAACACTAATAAATAATTTCCAAATTTATTTTTTAATAATAATAATAATGAGGCAATATTTCTTTTGACATATTGACTATATTCAAAATAATAATAATAATAACTAGTCAAAACAAATGGTACCTAAACAACTTGTTCAAAATGGCACTTTGCTCAAATGAATAATGAAATAAAAATACCAAAAAAAAAGTCTTTTGATTAATTGTTCTAGTTTTTTAAATCGTGATTTTTTGTTGTGAAAAGAGAAATTTGAACTTGTCATGGATATTAGGAATTGTTTGATTTTTAAAAAAAATCATTTTCACTTCTTACAAAACGAATTGGAGCTTGTCATGGACATTAACAATTGCTTGACCTCTAGAGGAAATTCTTTTCACTTTCAATAAGAAGAATTAAAGCTTGTCATGAACATTAACAATTGCTTGACCTCTAGAGGAAATTCTTTTCACTTTCAATAAGAAGAATTAAAGCTTGTCATGAACATTAACAATTCCTTCACCAAATTTGCAATGAAGATATTTTTCAATTCTAACATGAGGAGTAATTGTAACTTGTCATGGATATCAAAAATTGTTTGACCAGTAGATGAGATCTTCACTTTCAACAAGAGTTTAGTTGCAACTTGTCATGGACATTAAAAATTGTTTGACTTGTAGATGAGATCTTCACCTTCAACAAGAGTAATGGGGGCTTCTCATTGAATGTTAGTAATTCCTAGACCTATGTATAGAAGATTCTCTTCATTTCCAATAGCTATTTAAAAACATATTCTTTTGATATTTCAATAAAAGAGAATCCCTCCAAGATGTTGTCCATATTCAATTGATCTCTTTCTTTTGTCATCTTGTTGCCACTTATGTAGCTAAAAGCTTTTTTTAAGAGATTATTTGATTGTTATTTATTTTCTTAGAGTTTCAAATATTCTATTTAAAAAGTTTCATTTAAAAAATTTCTAGTTGTTTACATGTATTTGACATGGTGTTGTAACATAACTTCTGAAAGGAATTGGAATGAGTCACCATGAATGGGTTAAGTTGGGCAAGCTATTTTTAAATGGTAAAAGCGAAGGATAGGACAATTGTTGATGGAACCCAATTTGATGGCCCATGGTGCCCAAGAACACTTTAGATCCAATAGTGGATTGAGCTTTTAACTAGCTCCTCCACATAGGAATGATGATAAGTTAAACTTGATAAGATTTTATTTTTTCAAGTATAGATTTGTTTATTTAGTGCAAACTATTGCCAAACAATTGAAAAAATCCATTGGAAGGTACAATGGGAAGGTGGAAGGTGGTGATAATATCCCAAATAATGCATTTCATATAAAATGCAAATGATGAAAGCTTCATAAGTTCTGGGTGCATTATAACTTATCTCCTTGCAATAAGGTCTAAGTAACAAAGTTTTCATTATGCATATCATTTTGTTAGCAAGAAATCTTTGAACTTTGCACTTATGAAATTTACAAATCAAGAAAATGATTTAATGTTGTTTGAATCTAATTTAAAACCAAACCTCACCACAAACTCAACATATATCTCTATAGGTTTTCATGAGCATATGGAAAAGACAAGTTCTTTAAATTACATGAAAACCTCTCTCCATATTGGCATTTGGTGTTTCAAAACTTCAAAGCTGTATAAATTTGGGGGATGTGAGTTTAATATCTTATGTCCTTTTTGAAAGTTTTCAATCATACAATTTGGACACAATTTGGGAATTGACAACTTTACTAGGAAACCCTAGTTAAGTTTAGGATGCCCTTTCCTTTAGGTACTTTACATAAGAAGACTCATATTCAATGTGAGAAATAAACAAGAGCAACAATGGTACAATTAAGAGCTTGAAAACTTGGGCTATGTAATTGAATAATGAAATTTGAGATATATCTATGGTGGGTAAGGTAAAAGAGAGGGGTAGTTTTTTTAAAAAAATGAAGTAATCATTAATAAAAGAATGAGGTAATTAAGCTTGAAAATGAAATGGAGCTTTTTTTTCATATTTCTACAATAGGTAAGGGAAAAAAATTAATTAGTTATTAAAAAATGAGGGTAATTAAGCTGAGAATTGATCAAATCGTTATGAGTTGTCTCTAAAATTGTCCCTGGAATTATTTAGGGATGACCATATGACCAAAATAGTCATGTAAAAGCAACATACGAATTCTTTTACAAACCACCCCATATAAATCAAGTCCTACATCACTAGAATTAAACATATATCTGGTTTTAAAATTCAATTAGGGAACTTGTTGGACATGAATACATGATAATTTTATGCATTATTTTAAAAATCATAATTATCTACAATAAATTATCTAATATTATGCTGCAAATACATCAAAAGCAACTTCAAACTATTTAAACATTTGCCAAAATCATGAAATACATTTATAACATATCTTGGGCAAAGGATGCAAAACTATCATTTATGGTTCTATGAAAGCACATGACGACATGCCTCACTCAAATTGTTCAATCGGTTGCATCTCTTCACTAAAAGTTTTGTGCACAATACTTGAAAAAACCTTCATATGCTCACAAAAGTTTTGTACCCCATCTAATTCACATGACTAACTCCTTTTGACATCATTTTGTCTACCTTCATAAAGCTTCAAACCTTCAAGTGTAGTGCACCCCTTTGAATTCAACCCCATTCATGCCAAAAAACCATCCTTGCTTCATTCTATTAACACCCTATCACCAATTCTATTGCCTTCATTGCATGTTTTGCCATCACCAACCCAACTCATATCACTAACTTCTTAGCCACAATACATGTGCCAACAATTGGACTTTGGAATGTTCACAAAGTAATGAGCATAAAGTGTACAAAGAATTGGCTATAATGGAAGCTTAATATCATAACAGTTCATGGACATAAAAGAAAACTTAAGGAATAATTTAATTCTGCACTTGAACTGTAATATGAATTCGATAACCTTTTTGTAGTTTTATTTGCAAAGTTCAATACCAATGTCGGTTGATTTACAAATTATGGCAAAACTCCTTTTGTGCTAGTTTGGATTGCCATTGTTCTTGAAAATATCAGGGAAATTGGGTGACAAGTGGGTAAGGCTGGGCAAGCACCGTTCCATTACACAATTCACTACATCAGATTGAGCACTTCAGATTTGGAATCAAACCCTCTTAAATAGTTAAGAAGTGGTCAGCTCATCAGTGGCCAGCTCAACTCCTAGATACCCCAACAAAAAAGAAAAAAGAAAATCTATAAGAAAATCTGAAGAATGGGTCATGCATTTTAGAAGATAAAGATTGCATGATTCATCTAATTGCTGCTTCCTGAAATCCATCTGGAAGCAAATTCAGCAAAAGGAACCAGATTTATTACTAAACCAACTGATGATGACAAATGGGTTCCCTGATGTTCTAAGTGGTACCTGACTTTTGTGAAAAAAACATTGAGAATGAGCCCGGAGGTTTGTATCACCTTTCCCCTTCTTCTTTCCAGCTATATAGGAATTTGTCAGATTCTCCTCATTTTGTCTGCTGGAGAGTGTTGAACATTGGCTAGTGGAAGTTGAAGGACTTAATTAAGGTCAATTGACATCCAAGGATATTACTTGATTTTTAAATACACAAAAAACACACAGACTCTTTCAAACTGAGCTCCATGCTTACCAGGATTTAAGGGGGGGGGGCATTTCGAGCACCAGTCTTATTGGGGGATCGATCTTTTGACCCATCTGTTTTTGTGGGGGCAGGTAACATGTGGAATCATTAAAGCCCCAAACTCATGTCAGACTCTTGTTCATAATGGATATTGGGATGTGAATACTATGGCCTAAGTGGCCTGTAAATGTGACCAGTCCAAAAGAGGTGGCTGTTGAAGCTCGGGTAGCTCTCAAAGTGAAGGTTATCTGTTGCAACTGTAGTCGACCGATGCCAGCAGTAAATGATGTAGGCTTAACAGTCACCGCAACATCGGCAGGGCTAATCCAAGTGATGGTATAAGTCTCTGGTTTAGGTGAGATATTTTTCACAGTTCTTGGAATGACTCTAGTACCTTGTAGATTGGTAATGGTGATTGACGGTATGTTAAGGTCTGTTGATCTGCCAAGGGTTTTTGGGCACAATCTGCCTGTTGATGCAGAAACTTGCCTTGGAGTTATCCCTGAGGTGGCACAAAGAAAGTTTATGTAATCTTGTATTCCTGTTTCCCAAATGTCATCCAAGAATACACACAAAAAATCATTACAAAGCAGAAAAGTTGTTGTGTTTGCAGTCCATTTACAAAACAGAAATTATGCAATTTTGGTGTAGGTCTCAATGTTTTTCTCAGTGTCATGTGTATAATAATAACCAGGGACCAGACTTCCAAACTGTGTAAATCATGTGTGTTGCTGAAATCAGAAAAATTTACCAAAGATCCCACACACTCACCTGCCTCAAAGATAATTCCTGGATTGAGGGCAGCATTAACATTAAGAGCACCACCACCCATGTCAAACGGTGTGGCTGGTTGCAGCGTTGGGTTAATCCCTGCTGACACTTGCTGAGCCTGGAGAGGCTGACCGAAACGATCCTTGGTATCTGCTGTTGTTACCATAGCTGAAGCTAAGGCTGCTGGACTCCAAAGAGGATTCAATTCTTTCAGCAATGCTGCAAGACCTGCAACATGTGGTGTTGCCATACTGGTTCCTGACAGCATTGCCCACCTTTGACCTGGAAAACCACAAATAATTTTTTTGCATCATCACATCAGTCAGCAAGCTTGAAAGTACTTCCTTGTTTACGAACTCCATGATTCAATGTGCACACTGATTGTGTACAACCAAATCAGACACATGACTACATGATTAAATATGGGACAGATGGGAGATGCAATTAATATCATGGCAATGGGATTCTCACTCACCCAAGAAGTTGGGACTATCGATTGCAATAGGTGTCCAAGCACCCCAGATGAGGCTTCCAGGTGCAATGACATTAGGCTTAAGGACATCTGCAACATCAAAATTGAAGTCCATGACATCTGGACCCCTTGATGAAAACAGAGCCACTTGCTGTGCTTGGCCACTGTACTTGGCAATCTGCCCATTCCCAATCTTAGCTTGTGCTCCAAATCGGGAAACCTTGCCATTTGTGCCTTTGATTGTTTGTGTGTTGTAATAGTGAAGTAGAGCCTGTAACAGTGAAAATTTGCTGATAAGTTCAACAGACAAAACTTACCATTCTAACAACATGGTTGGACAGCTGATTTAGGCTTTAAGTAATTGACTGATTTCACAAGGAGAATTGATATGCAAGCCAAAATACCTACATGATTAAGATTAGAGAGTAGAGAGATTAGGAAGTGGGGATTAGGAATTGGTGGGTAGGGATTAAGAGCCGGTGTCATGCCTGAGAATTTGCATAAGACACAAGGACAATGGCTGGAAACGGAAGAGGAATTGGAGAGTATTGTTGGCCTGATGAGTCTGAATCCACCATCATGACCACACCAACTGCTCCTAAAGCTTGAAGTGTAGTCACCACAGTTTGCATTGAAGCCCCTCCAAACACAAAGTTGAAGGAATAGGTACAAATCATGAGCTTCCCGCGCACCAAAACCTTGTTGAAAAGAGAAGGTACTTGGCAATCAGCGGGAGTGAAGAGAGGGTTGCTTTTGCCAGTAACCACCGCATCATCAGCCAAAATCATGTCATAGACACCAAGCCCAGGAGTTGGTGCTGCAAAAATACCAGAAAACAGAAAAACTCAAATCTTTTAAGATCATCAAATGGTGGAAGAAGAACAAGATTTGCAGTGACAATTCCTGGATCATGTAGTTCTACATGCCCATCTACCAGATTTTGTGGGAAAAAAAGCTACAGATCTGCAGCTTCTTTCAGCCTGTCTAAGGATCTATCTATGATACAAAATTGAGATGAGAACTAAAACCCAGGCAGTGACGGCAGCAGCAGGAGCAGCACACACACACACATGAGAGAGTGAGGAACTTCGGAAAATCCTTCTTATTTTTTTTCCCGTCCGACTTGCATGTGTTAAGCATGAAGAGTCTTCTTACGTGCCAATGTGACACCTGGAATGGTGACCCCATTACCAAGAGTAAGTTTATTGGGGTACAAGCGATCATCAACCCCCGCGCCAACAGTGACCACCCAAGGACTGAAAGAAGTAACCGTCTTGAGATAAGGACCTCCATTTCCAGCAGCTTGGACAACAAACACATTGGCCTTCACAGCATTGAGCAGTGCCAAATCCAAGATGTTCAAGAAGGTGCTGGGTTCACCATTTGGTGGACTGTTGGGTCCCAGTGAAAGACTGAGTACATCGACCCCATCCACAACAGCCTGCCAGATTTCATGATGCCACAATATGATCTATCAAAAGTCATCATAAATCACTAGGCTGTGCTTGCAGATCATACACATCCCAGCTGCAAGCCTAGATTCAGTCTAGAACTCCTCAAATCCAGGAAGAATTCCACATTCAGAAAATCAACAGAATTGAGATCAGTCCAGAACTCAAATCCATGAGGAAATCCATATTCAGAAGTTCACAGAATCCATGAGATTGGTCTAGAACTCAAATCCAGAAATTAGGAAACTGCAGCATCTTGCAGGCACTTATGAACTGAACAGCAGCTGCTTCCCAATGCATGATTGCATGTAACTCAAGCTACAGCATGAGTATCAATTGCATGCAGACATGATCCAGCATGATTCTACATCTAGAGAATCTAAACATAACATCTTTGCAACAGGAAGTTGGCCCAGAAACAACACACCTGATCACATGCTGCTACCACATCTGGTATGAAGCCTCCAATTTGGCGGTACAATGCCTTGTATATAGCAAGTCTGTTATAGCATCCAGGATCACACAAAACAATAGATTCAGCATTGGCCAGCTGCAGAGGTTCAAGGACAAATGCAACAACATTGCAGAAGCTTTACAAAGGTATATACATATATATATGTACAAACTTGTTGAGCACAGGAGGATTTTCATTCTTACCGAGCTCTGGGTGCAATTCCACTAGCATTTCCGTAGAAAGCGCCATCCAGGATGACAGGTACTCCATGGTTTCCAGCTGCTATAGAAGCCGTGTGACTGACAACAAGCAAAGATTTTGTCTCGTCAGTGTGTTTTGCAGTTTGACAGTTCTGGTATTTTCAGTTAATTCTGGACTAAACTGTTAATTTTGGATTTTTTCTAACCTGGTGGTTGGGATCAAGTTTTCTACTGAATTTGCATTTGAGGCAAAACATTGTTAACATTTATTTGGTGGATCATCTAGTGAGGTAAAAAATTATTAATTTCTATTGTTGCATCATCTACAGGTGGCCCCCCAAATCAAAAGTTTCAATCCAATTTTCCAACTTCCAAATGCTCAATTGTCAATTTTAAACCTAAGCACTCCAGGGAATTTCCCGTTGTATTTGGACACACCTCCCCACACGGAGGGTGCGTTCATCATCAGTCAGCAAAACATTCTACTAATCATTCATGCACAACTTCCACCATTCAAAAAAAGGGGACATGTTGTGCTTTATGCTGAGAAATCTCACAGGCCTTAATCTCTAATTTTAAGGCTACTACAACCCTAAAATTAGAGAAGGAAGGCCCTGAGGAGCAAGCCTTGCCCTATACTTTTCAAAAGTCCAGAATCAATTACATACATGAACAAACCACAACAACAGGAAAAGATGATAAGAAGGTTCATGATGAACACACATGGATTGGCTGAGGAAGTGGATTCTCATACAAGAAGTTGTGCAATTTCTGTGAAGAAGATTCAAGCTGGTGGGTATACATACATATATAAATTGAAGCTTTGCAGGGCTGCTAGAGCTAACCTTCCATGGCCATCTCCATCCAAGGGAGAAGCAAACTGATAAGAAGCACTGAACGCTCCGCTTTGGATTGCAGCAGCAGCGAAGTGTCGGGCTCCTATGATCTTGCCATTACAGGAACCGCGAGGGAACTCAGGAGCCACTTCGCATTTTCCTAAGTACTTGCGAAGGGGACCGTAAGCCTTAGACTGTCCCCTGGCAGCAAAGCTTGGATGCGTCGGGTCGATTCCAGTGTCCACAATCCCAATCACAATGTTCTCGCCTGCGCCTTGAAATCCCCTCAATTTCGCCCAAATTCCGTTGGGTAGTTCCAGGTATGCTGGCGTATGGACTGTGCTTTTCTCGACTCTGTAGCTTTTGTGAACGCTTATCACTCCAGGAAAGTCTGCAAGAGCCTCGGCCTGAACCAATGCATTTGTTTAGGGTTTAAGGCTTAGGGTTTGTTTAGATCCACAAACAGAACCAACAAACACATTCAGTCTTCCCTCAATCGCTGAAGATGTCGAGAACATGAATCTAGATGAATCTAGAGCATAACAGTTTGCACAATGGGTCATGTTGCTAGTAGCTTCATGAGTTAATCAGAAGGAAGAATGGTCAACGCTGCAACTGGATTCTGCAAAGCAAATCTTATATCCAGAGCTGGATTGAAGGTCATCATGCATTATGGGTCCAGCTGCAGGAGAGTTTGTTTTCAGGCTGGAGACGATAGAGACATACTTCTGCAGCAGTGAGGTCTACAGCGAAACCGTTGATGAGATGATGATAGCTGTAAAGCTTGGTGTATGGCCTCCTCTTTATGAAGAAGAAGCTGTCGAGAAGTTCATCGTGCTTCTTTGTCAAGTGCGTTTTGTACTTGTGCACTAAATTCTTGGTATTGGCCCTGTCACAATCATGCATCAACAACAGAGTACGTACTATCATGGTGTCGGGACAGTTGGAGATCATGATCAGAAGAAAGTCCAGGACAACTATCTAGAGCTAACCAGTTCAAACACAAGCTGCTTGAAACCCACGAAGCAATAATATTTTAGAATGGCGATGCTGTTCAAGTCTTTAGAAATGTTCATGATGCTGAAGAACTCTCGGAATTGGAAGCCACCCAGCAGATTAGAATCTGATGGGGTCGACGTCGCATCAGAATTTGCTGCTGATTAACTGCTCCCTAAGCTTTCTCCATTCTTCCAGCTAGCTCCGCCACGAGCTCAGAAATTCGGCTAGATTAAATGGGCTAGATTAAATGGGCTAGCATGATCTCTCCAGCTGCCGATGCCCATGTCAAGGAATGCGCCACTAAAGCTGAATCGGAATGTAGCAAAGAAAGAAAGGAAAAAAAAACTATGCTCGATGATCATGATGCTATCAAGCTCTACAATCAGATCACTTTGGTTCCCATATATGAAATCATGCCAACAAGTTCCTCTCTAATATAGCTTACCTATGATGTCGCGACTTCCATTTACGCGTAAAGAACTTGGCTGTACCAGTGAAGCCCGGCAAGTGTCCATTATAAGCCACCACAGGCTCACCTTCGATCACAACAATATAAACGTCCTTCTTGATCGACTCCTGCAGGGCCGTCGTACTCAGCATCTCCACCCCTACTACTGCATGCACATCCGCCAGCTCCACTAGCTGCAACGTCGAACCCAAAACCAACAAAAGCATACACCACCACACTAGTGATCCCTGCATGCGCCATCTCTCATAACTACTCATCTCAACCGCCGTGCTCACATGCAGTATTGAAGCACAATTCTAACGAATTGCAGCTTGCAGGCAGTTAGTGATCGATCACTACACAAAAAACCGCAGCTAGCTTAGTTTAGCAGCAGCTATATGTGCAACTACAACTACTACAACTACTACTACTACTACGACTACTACTACTCCCCGAACTGCACTAGCTCATCACGAACTCCAGGAGCTTCTGCGAGTGAGCGAGAGCGAGGCAGGCAACCGGAAGCAGTGAAAGCGCGCCGGGTCTCAATTCCCAAAGTGCTTTGGAACTGGATCGGGTTTGCTTTGCGCGTCCCCAGAAGACGGCGCTGATCGTGAGCCTTCTTCTTCTTCTTCTTCGTCGTCGTCGTCTTTTTCTTCTTTCCTTCTTCCGCCAAATATAGCCAGATTATTCATCTGTAATAGGAATTTAATATATTTATTACCCCCAAAAAAATGGCTCACCATCTGCAGGTCTGTCATACCACAATTGGAATTCCTGTTTTTTCTCTCTCGCAATTTAATTGAATTAAATTAACCCCCATCCTCATTTAGGGGTTTTTTCTTTTTCTTTCTTTGGGGGGGTTGGTGGCAATTTTGTGATGTTGCTGAAGTGGTAATCACCAATTGATCCATAAGATGATTTTAGCCAGATTTGGCTATAAGGAAAGATGAGAGTAAAAAAAGATTTTGGCTACCTGCTGTCACTTAAGGTAGAAATCTGGTGATTTTTTTTCTATACTTGGCGGATTAAAAAACTCAAAGAACACTACATTTTCGTCAATTTGGAGGGGCGGGGGGGCGGAAAACGGAGCTCTGGGTCAGAATTGCGGAGCAAATTTGGAAGGAAGCACAATGACGCACGCTGCGAAGCAGGAGGAGGAGGTTGGGGAAACGGATCAGATCATCCCGCTGACTGTGCTTGCCGCGCTGCAGCAGCAGCAACCAAAACTCCCACCACGACCCCTTCCTTCCCCCTTCAGCGACAACAGCGGCACATCAACCTACCCGAGGGCTGGATTTGGCCGGCCGCCAAATTTAGCGGTTCTGCAAACGCCAGACGCCGCTATTTCAGGAACCCTTGGGGCCCCCCACACCCCTTCCCCCCTCCCCCATGAACTTACATTGAGGGCCTTGATTTGCGCATCATTCATTCGTTCGTTCAATCACTCCGCCCCTGACCCACCCACCCCAACTACCCAGAGAGATGATTACACCATGATTGATGAATTTGATTCTAACCAAGGAAAAACACAGATCCCAGTGAATAATTATTTTGAACTTCAATTGCAAATGTCTTCAAGTTTTGTTTTGTTTTGTTTCATGCATTTCTAAATTCTCGTTCTATTCTAAGAATAGGTGTTAAAAATTTTGTATCTGTTGTAATGGCACCCAAAGAATCAAGGATCACAAAGAGCAAGAGGCCAGAAAGGAAAGAAGAGCAACAACCGTGCTGGTAACTTTCTTCATGACAACATTGCAAGAAAAAAATGAAGATTTGTCAATTGCAGAAATTTGGAGACAAATGCAGAAATGTCTGCTAATAAAACTCTATGTCTCTGGAAAGGAGATGGTGTTGGTCCATTCCTTTACTTGCAAAAGCTACAGTTCCAGCCTAAAGAAGTGGTTGGCTCATCATCTGCCAGCACAACTCCGAACAAATGCTCTTCTTCTACTCACAGGAGCTTTACTCTGAACAAATGTTCTTCTACCCAAAGCCTAAGCTCTGGCTCAAATCCTTAAAAGAAACATTCAGCAGTTCTACTGCAAAAAAGGTCATAGTTACTTGGTTCCCGATTTCAACATGAGAGCAAAGTCGATGAGCAAGATAGCAAATACAATCTTGGAAAAATAGAGCACCATGTAGATCATGTGTCAGTGCTTAGGATGACTGAAGGCGAATCCAGCTTTCACTTGTGTTCACGGCGAGTGAGTGTTCATCACAAAAAATTGGCACAAAGAAATCCCTGGACATCCATCGCTGGTGTCAAGCAACAAGTGTCTTCCTCTTGTTTTCCAAGCTCCCAAAACAAAATGGGTAAGGTTGTGATACCTGGCAGACAACTCTCACTAAATTTGGGGTTCTTGACATTTCTCAGAGCACTAATGTTATTAATTGTTATGTGGAATGTACTAAGAACTATCAAATAATGCACTATTGACCTAACCCAGATTTTGGGTTGTGAGAACTAAAGAAAACATCTCTTCTGAAATGACTTCTACAGTTTGATCATCAGTGAGGATGCAACGCTAGACCTGAAGCTCTTGTCGTCATCTTACTGGGCTCAGAATAATCTTTGATGCTGGAAATAGAAGAAAAATAGAGGCAGTGTTTATTATTTCAGACTCTTGTTTGTGATGGAGATTGGAATGTGTATTTGATGGCCTAAGTCTCCAGTGAATGTAACCTGTCCAAAAGATGGTAAAGTTGAAGCCCCTGTAGCTTGCAAAGTGAATGTGATCTGTTGCGATTGCAATTGACCACTGCTACCGATAGTGAAGGTCACAGGAGTAATTGTGACTGCAACATCAGCTGGACTAGTCCATGTGATTGTGTACCTCTCTGCGTTGCTTGCAATATTTGTGACCATTCGGGAGAGAACCTGGGTACCATTTAGGGAAGCAAGAGTGATAGATGGCATGTTGAGATCTATGGGTCTCCCTGGGACTGTGGGACACACACCACCTGTTGATGCAAATACTTGCTGAGGGGTTGCTCCCTCTGCAGTGCAGAGGAATGCAACATAATCAGCCTCTCCTGTCCCCAGATAAAATCCACCGAAGCAATCCAATTAGGAAACAAAGATAGACCCCGCTAGAAACAAAACCTAACCCATGGTAGCGCAATCATCAGCATATGATCAATCAGTTGCAGCTCAATTTGACACCGCAACTTGTTGACAATTTTGGTAGCACTGTGTAAATTTCCAGAGAGAACACAAAAGCAGCAGATAACCCTAGTACTGACCTGCATCGAAGATAATACCCGGGTTGAGAGCAGCATTTATGTTAAGTGCTCCACCACCCATATCAAAAGGTGTGGCATTTTGCAATAAAGGAGTGGAGCCTCCAGAGACTTCCTGAGCCTGAAGGGGTACACCCCGTGAATCCTGAACATCTGCAGTCGTTACCATTGCTGATGCAAGCGCTGCTGGGCTCCAAAGAGGATACTTTTCTTTCAGCAGTGCTGCAAGACCCGCCACATGGGGTGTTGCCATACTGGTCCCTGATATCATTGCCCATCTCTGGCCTGAAAACCCCAACGTCTTTAGGTCTCAAATCAGTGTGCCTGAAAACTTGTGACTGTAATGTGTAGACAACAAAAAAGAGGCAAGTAATTTTTTCTTTTTTTTTTCCTTTGTGAGAGAGAGAGCTTTGGTACTGGGGTGAGAAAGGTTCAAAAGATCATCATGCAGAATGAGAACTTTTTCCTTCTCTTGGCAATTTAAGAGTTCACCTATGTAATTTGGGTTATCGATTCCAATAGGGGTCCATGCTCCCCATATGAGGTATCCGGGTGCCAACACATTAGGCTTCAAGATATCTGCCTGGTTGAAGTTGAAATCCTTGATATTCGGCCCCCTTGAAGAAAAGAGAGCTACTTGCTGCACTTGACCACTATAATTGGCTATCTGGCCACCCCCTATTTTGGCTTGAGCTCCATATCGAACAGCTATGCCATTAGCATCCCTCGTTGTTAGCCTACTGTAGTAATCGAGTAAAACCTGTCAGACCCACAACACCATCCTAGTCACAAACTTAATCCTCTGTGCAGACTGCAACACCTAATATTGTGATCAGTGCAAGCAAATTTGGGTACAGATTATCAGAGAGAAAAAAGGGGGCAGTGGGGTTTTAGGTGAGGAGATTCGATTCAGGTTTTTGGAATGCAAGAATGATGAGTCAGGGACAAAGAGGATTTGCCTCAGAATTCATTGCATCTATGATGACAATGCCAGGCATTGTGAAAGGAATGGGATCAAACTTGCTCCCTGCAACATCCGATTCCACCACCATGACTAGACCAGCTGCTCCTAAAGCTTCGAGTGTGCTCACCACTTGTTGCATCGATGCCCCTCCAAAGATGAAGTTGAAGGAGTAGGTGCAGATCATAAGCTTCCCTTGGACCAAAAGTTTGTTGAAGAGTGAAGCCAGTTGACAGTCACTCGGAGTATAGAGAGGGTTGCCTTGACCTTGCATCGCATCATTTGCTGATATCAAATTGTACAGAAATGGCCCTTTTGTTGGAGCTGCACATAGACATGAACGGGGATCAAAACCATCATTATAATGTATCTTCCTTGTTGTATGATTCTCTTCTTCATGGTTGGTTTATATCTTCATGAGTAAAACTCATATCTTGTTACTGAAATTGCCAAACTTTCCTGGATTGGAGTCAACTTACGTGCCAACAAGGTCCCAGGAAGAACAGTCATGTTGCCAAGTGTTAAAGTATTTGGGTACGATCTGTCATCAACCCCTGCACCCACAGTGATGATCCAAGGACTAAAAGAAGTAACAGTCTGGTCATAAGGACCCCCATTCCCAGCAGCCTGGACAACCAATACATTCGCCTTGACTGCATTCAGGAGTGCCACGTCCAAGATGTTGAGAAAGGTGCTGATAGAACCACCAGGTGGGCTGTTGGGTCCCAGTGACAGACTAAGTATGTCAACTCCATCAGCAACAGCCTGCTTTGCCCAAGAAGACCATAGTGTGTTAACTACTCACCCCCAAAATCCAGCCAGTCAAAGTTCACAGTCACACCACAGAGTGAGTTCCCCATATAATTGAGCTCACAAGAGTTACACCTTTGGGCAACTACATTATAATGCAACAAACCAGATAAACTTTCTTTGGTAAATCCCCAACTCAAAGGTGGTGAATCATGATGATGCAACAGACCTGATCACATGCTGCAATAACATCTGGTATAAACCCACCAATCAACCGGTACAACGCCTTGTAAACAGCAATTCTGTGAGTTCCAAACACAAGAGCAATATGTTCAGCCATTTGACAGCCAGCTAAACAAAATTTCAGATTGACTAACAGAAGTGGTGGCAGGATTTTGAGCAGAAGTTGGCACTGCTGATTGCACCAGACGTTGCAGCAGCATCATAAGAATCTTGTTGGGAGACAGATTTCTTTCACCAACAAGAATGGTTAGAACTTTTCAAATGAGCTTTCTGGGTGGAAGTTCTGTAAAAGAAATCCAGGAGCTTGAATTGGTTGACAAAGGCCAAGAGGTTTTACCGAGCCCTAGGTGCCATACCACTGGCATTTCCATAGAATACACCGTTCACTATTACAGGCACTCCATGGTTTCCAGCTGCTGTGGAAGCTGTATGACTGACAACAAAACATAATCAGATATCAGCTTGTTGCAGGGAGTGAACTTGTGAGAGAAGAGATGGTGATAGATTTTTTCCAGCCTTTGGCACATGTTTTGTATCCTGAGGAACATCTGGTAGAAGGGCCCAGGCATACCTTCCATGGCCATCTCCATCCAAAGGGGAGGCAAAATAGAGGGTGGCATTGAATACGCCATCTTTTGATGCAGCTGCTGCAAAGTGTTGGGCTCCAATGATTTTCCCATTGCAGGAGCCAAGAGGAAACTCTGGAGCAACCTCACATTTGCCTCGATATGATGTGAGAGGTCCATATGGTTTTTGTCCCATAGTAGAGAAACTCGGATGTGTCGGGTCGATTCCAGTGTCCACTAAGCCTATCACAATATTCTCACCTGCTCCAAGATATCCCCCTTCCTGAGCCCAAATCCCTTGTGGTAGTTGAAGATAATAGGGTGTGTGAACTGTGGCCTTTTGCACTCTGTAGCTCTTCTCAACTTGTACCACCCCAGGATCCTTGGCAAGGAGCTCTGCCTTGAGGTTTCCATCACAATTACCATGCCACAGAAACCCCCCACAAAAGGTAAGTGTGGTTTGCTTTGCCTAGTAGAAGAAAGCACAAGGATCTTATACATTGCTCCTCATCGACCCATCCATGCCTGCAGTTTGTTGATACAATATTGCTCCTCATCAACCCATGCCAGTTTGTTTTTGACTGCATACATTGCAACCTTCTTGTCATCGCAAGAAGGCCTGAGAAAAGCAAGAAAGAAGACCTGAGAGGAGCCCCAAAAAACAGAGTGTAACAAACAAACTCCACACCGACTTACTTCTTCAGCAGTGAGCTCCACAGCAAAACCATTGACAATGTGATGATAGCTGTAAAGCTTGGTGTAGCTGGGCCTACTGCTGCCGTTACTGCTAGACTTCTTGAAGAAGTTGTCGAGAAGCTCATCCTGCTTCCTTGTTAGGTGAGTCGTATACTTATGAACCAAATCCGTGGCATTAGCAGCCCTGCAGCAGCCACAAGCAAACCCGGCCCAACTCTGCTGAGCTTCTCAAGACACAAGACTTTTTCTTCTTTCTACCACAACACACAAATGCCAGTAGTACTGAAACCCCCTGAGCAGCTCGGCTGCATTCTTAAGGGCATCGAAGACGAGTCGACCGATTTCGCCATGAGGCTCTTTCTTCTCAAGCTTTACTAAATTCAAGTCAATGACCATATTCACCAAGAATCTGGAAATACCCAGTGCAGGATCCTCATTTCTCCAGCTCCCGGACAGCTCAAATTCAGCAAACACACACATACTCACAAAGAGATTCTTTCAAACAGCTTCTTCATCTCGCAGCAGATGGAGCCGATCGAACATGCTGCAGGAAGAATCACATGACAATCAGTCCAAAAACAAACATGCCTACTGTAATTTTGTCACTGACGTCTGCTGCAATGCCTGCAGCATCCATACATACCTATGATGGCGAGATTTCCTCCATCTCCGTGTCATGAACAATTCAGCTGTCCCAGTGAGTCCTGGCAGTCCGCCTTTGTAAGCCACCACAGGCTCACCAACCACAAGCACCATGTAAACCTCTCGTCCCTGATTCTCATGATCAGCTTCTTTCCCGCCCGCGACTCCTCCAGACGTCTTCTTCTTCTCCACTTTCTCCTCCGCACCTCCTGCAGCAGCGGCAGCTCCAGCTCCAGCTCCAGCTCCAGCTTGCACTGTCCATGCGAGCACCACCACCGTACCCAAAACCAAAAACACAAACCACCACCGCGCGAGCTGCAGCATTTCTTCTTCAACAACAGAAGACAATGCTGGTGCGAAGAAGAAGAAGAAGAAGAAGAGAGCGCGAGAGATGGAGATGGAGATCGAGAGAAGAGAGAAGCGCAGATGCGAAAGTCGAGCAGGCGAGGAGCAGCGGCGCGGCAGCGATGGCGAGAGCACTGCATTTTCACGGGCGCTGGCCGCTACGTACCCGCCAAATCAAGGGGCACGTCCGCTCCGGAATTTTATTACTCCTGCCCGAATTTTTCTGCCCGAAAGAGGGCGTGCTGAATCTCTCTTTTACTGCCTAGGGACTCTTTCTTTTCTCCTTCTTTGTTGGCTTTCTTCTTTTTCCTGAGATCTGCCAATTTTCTTTTACTGTTGGGATTCTTTCTTTTCCTTCTTCTTTGGCTTTCTTGTTCTTTTCAGGATGGATATCAAAGTATTAAGCACTCAATTTTCTTTTATTGTTGGGACTCTTCTTTCTTTTCCTTCTTTTAGGTTGAGCATCAAAGTATATTAAGTATTTATCAAAAAGGAATAGTTTTATAGTTTGTCAAGTAGTGTATTTCTCAAAATGGAGGTTCATAATTAAGTAGGGATTAGCCTTAATTAATCTTTAAATCCTATACTTATTCATAATTATTGGGTAAGTATCATTCCATCCTATAAGGTTAAATTATTTGACATAACTTTTATTCCCATGTGAGCTGCTTATCCCACATCACTCAACCACAATTGTCGACAATATGAATATTCTACTTTCATATTTTGAATATCGCCAAATTTGGCTAAAATATACTTATGTATGATTTGCGACTCAAGCAGCATCACAAAATTTTGAGGCGAAAAGAAAATCATTGATATTATGGTTAAAACATGTTATGAACACCAATGAGGTTGAATTAATAATGTGAATTATGATATGTGAATAATCATAAGGTTGTTTGGCTTTTACTTTCACACATTCAAAAAAAACAATTCCCCTCAAAGAACCCATTAATTATCATTTCCCCATGTAGTCTCTACTTAATGGAAATCACAACTTGCTTTTAAACACATTTTAAAAAAAGAAAAAGTTAAATGGTGAAATGTTTAGAAACAAGCAAATATGAACAAAATTGTGTTTCAATGGAATGGAGTGCATCAATTCACATTTCAGATCTTAACATGATTAAGAGCCTCAAGTTTCTTAAATCAAAGGTATTACCTTCAGCATAGGTGGGATATGTGAATTTTGTGAATCTAATTATCTTTTCACATGGGGTGTCTAACTTCCTTTGAATCCAAGATAAGATGGTTTCTCCACCTTAGCAAAGTTAAACAAATTTTTGAATTATTTTAGATAATGAACACAAATACAGATTATCCAAGAATTTGGTTGCCAAGTATAGTATGTCTTTAGGTGCACATATCTCATGTGCATTAGAGTTATCAGTGAAGTCACCCTCTGTTTCACGCCCTATGTCCTCTACTTTGGCCCCCCTATCCTCTCTTTCAATGGGGATAATTTTATTAAATCTGGGTTTGAAATGCTGAAACTAAGCATTTAATGCACAAGGTTCGAGACTAATTATAGTAGTTGTACAGGTAGGAGCAGTGAAAATATATGTAGCAGCAGTGCCGGCGCTCAGGAAAAGGGAAACACAGGATGAAACTCAATTTACCACCAAAATTGGTGGAAAAACTAGTTTGGTACCAGTTATTTCCTTTTGTAAAATTTTCATTCCCAGTTAATGCGTTTGATGCCCTATTAACTGGGCGTTCTCGCCCCCTACTCGCCTGCCTTTACGGATATTACGTGTCATCATATGATTTTGAAGAGATAAAAAAGACTTAATTAACAAAACTTGTAGGTGAAACGTGATCTATGTTATTCCAAAGGCAAAATCCATCTAAAAATAGCTAAATGGGACACATTTTATCATCAAGTTATGGCTTCAAGTGTCAACCAAATTTTTTAAAAATTATAATTATTTGACACTGAAATGTTGAACTTACCATGGTACAATGGCAGGATATGAATATGGGGATGATGATGTGAAACATGTTGTTTGAATAGTAGATCTTTACACAAGCTCTTAACAAGTGCAAAAAAAAAATTTGAAATTTTTTGTTTTGGATCACCATTCCAAAGCAAGCTCAAACATCTCAACTACTTGATCAAAATACAAATATGTGTGTGTGTGTGTGTGTTTTGTGAAAGTTAGGTGTATGTCAGAGGCGGCTCCTGATTCCTGATAGAATTGAAGTTGTTATTTTGTCAGCATGTCTGAGTTGGTTGAGGTTTTCTCTCTTTAGCTGTATGTGGATTTTCTTTGTTGTTGACATCCAAATTCCCAGTGTAATCCAACTAGCCAAATGGGTGGTTGGATCTGTCCCTTCTTGGAAAGAAGTGCTTCTCTTGCAGGCAAAGGAAGAAGCACTAACAGCTTGTGTGAGCAAAAACCCTAAAAAACAAAACAACATATCATTAATGACAAGGGAAGCTCCACCAGCAAGCAAAGCTCTACTAGAATGATGAGTTTTTTTTTCTTTTTTTTTGCTTGGGATGTAGCCTTTCCCCTACCTGATATTTAAGGCAAATATTTTAATGATGGGATTTCCATCAATTTCCTTTGGTATTTTCAGGTGTTGAGTTTGTGCTCTCACATCTGCGAATTTTATTTTTTCTTTCGCCGCTTTGAAGTTTGTTGTTGTTGACGAATAGAACATATTTTTAAAACACATGCAAAAGTGGGATCATCATCACACAATAATTATTTCATACAGATTAAGTGATTCTGATGAATATTCTAGACACCATTGTTGGGTGAGATTCAGGATAGAAAGAAAAAAAGAAAGAAGAAGAAGATGCGAGTGTTTGGTTTTGTGTTCTATGAGATGCCAAGGAGGTTGTATTTTTGTGGTGTCCTTTCCCATGGTTCAACTAATGTGTTCATTCATGCTATGCTTTGAACATGGCTGGTTTTATTATGGTCACCCACCATTTGTTGTAGCAATTTTGGCTTTCAATTTCTTGTTGCCAATATGAATGATGATGATCCCCTCCACCCTACCCTACACCCTATAACCCTAATAAAAAAAAACTTAAAAACATCCCCAAACAAAAAGATCACCTAAACAAAAAGAAAAAACACCCCCTAAGAGAAACATCCATCCATCCATCCACCCACCCACTCAGTCAGCTACCTACCCACATAAACCACTTGCAACAAGAGATTCTCTTTGGGTTTTGTTCTCTATTGTGGAGGATCAAGGTAAAGACATCCATGTCAAAGAGCTTTGCCATGGCCACCATACCCTGCAGAGCTTCTTGGGATTTGAGACCCCCCCAACACCAAAATGACAGCTCAATGAGTGGGTCCATACTTTGAGCTTTAACTCTAGTTAATTGCAACACCATCTGCATAGGTCTAAGTAAAGCTCTGACATTGTATTTTTATATCCTACCCTGACTTGTTATGGCAAACCCCCCCAAAAGCAACTTGGGGGACAAGGGTGGTTGCATGTCACTTGTATAGTGTGTTTGAGAGTTCCTCTTGAACACACCTTAGGAAGTGCATTTGCTTGTAAAGAACAATTTAATACTCAATACAGTTCAAAAATCTGTTTTACTAGCACTGGGGAAATCTTCTTTTGATGTGTGACCACACATAGACTTGACTTGTTAGGGAATCATCTTTCATTTAGCTCTAACATCACTTGAATGTAGGGTTCTTCTAAGTTGCCACTAACAACCTACCAAGGTTCTAATCTACCAACAAAATAAAAGGACACCGCCTATCTATAACCTAGTACTAGACTAGATTAACAAAAAGTTTAGGTTAGAATTATTTGATATGTCGTTTTACATGTAGATTTATATAAATGTTAGATTAGCATTTCAAGGATGCCAGCATTGGTCAAATATTTGGGACAATGGCATTCTTATACATCTTGCTCCAATCAATCAATTTTGTCTCCTTTGTGTGTTTCTCTTTCTTTGCAACAATTATGTTCCTCTACATCTTGATCTAATCATTTGCAACTTATGTTTGTGTGCATTTTTTTTTTTACTACAACATTCCTTTTGTTATAACAACGTTCTTTTATGTCTTGATCTCATCCTTTGTAATTTTGTGTGTGCATTTTCTTATCTTTATGACAACACATTCTTCTATGTTTTGATCTAATCCTTTGCAACTCATGTTTGTGTGTGTGTGTGTGTGTGTGTGTTTTTTTTTATGATAATGATGTTCTTATGCATCTAACTTTAATCATTTGCAACTCCTTTGTCTGTATTCTTTCTTTTTGCAACAATGGCATTCTCTTTAACTTGTTATGAAAATTTACAACCATGTGTGTCAAAAAACAAAAATCTATCACAATAGTGTTCCTCTCTATCTTGATATGATCATCTCTATTCATGTGTGTTCATTCTTTTTTATGGTAACAACATTTTTTTCATCTTACTCCATAATTACAAAAGTTATTTTATGTTTGATTGATTTTTTTTGTAACACCAACATTCCTTGTCATCTCATTTTGATCTTTCAAATTGTCCTTTGTTTTCATCTTGTTTACAATAGTTCAATGTTCTTCTTCATTTTGATCTATGATTAGAAACTCATCATATTGCAACTTGCTTTGCAACATCATGTTTTCTTGCATTCTACACATTTTTCATTTGACGCTTTGAGTTTTTTTCCTTTGTGCAAAGCTTTTTTCATTTCTCCCATCACAATTTTAATTTTTGTTTGTTTGTTGTTTGATTTCTTCTATGAATGGCAATCAAAGAAGATGTTATAATTACAAATGTCATTGTGTTTCTCATTTTGCTATTGTAAGTTATGTTTTGTCCACTTGATTTACCACCTTTGTTTATTGTTTTTCAACCAATTCAACCCCTACATCCAACCTACAACAAGTGGTCTATGGTTCCATTTGTCTCCATTGTCACAAACTTGGGGTTCTTTTGCATTGATTTTGGTCATTGGGTTACACCAAAGTCATCAACATGGCAATCATTATGAAATTTCACCTTGTATAAAGTCATTATGTAATTATAATGATTCATTATTAATTTACATAATTTATTACTAATTGAAACAATTCATCACAACAAATGTGTTTTTTTTTAATGTTGTTATTTTAAATACCTTAAGCTATTTTACCTTGAGTTATTTTAAGCTATTTTATTTTAGGTTATTCTTGGTTGTTTTAAATTATTTCACCCTAAGTTACTTTTGGCTATTATAGGTTATTTTATCCTAGGTCATTTTAAATTATTTTTAGTTATTATAAAATAATCCAATTTATATTATTCTAGATTTTTCCACCCTATGTTATTTTAGGTTATTTACTTTAAACTCTTATTGGTTATTATAGGTTATTTCACCCTAGTTTATTATAGGCTATTCTATTTTAATTTATTATCAACTATTATAAATTATTCCACCCTAAATTAATATAGGTTAATTCACCCTAAGTTATTATGAATTATTTTACCGTAGGTTATTTTAGGTTATTTCACCTTATCCAATTATGAGTTATTTTATCCTATGTTATTTCTAGTTATTCTAAGTCATTCCACCTTCGGTTATTGTTAATGTGAAATTATACATACTAGACTCAATGTATTTCATGATATTTTTTGTTATTATAAATTATTCTACTTTAAATTATTTTCAATTATTTTAGGTTATTTGCCATACAATATTCTAAATTATTCTACTCTGGGCTATTATAAGTTATACTTTATGTTATTTTATGTTATTCTATCATAAGTTATTAGATGTTATACTTTAAAATATTTTAACTTATTATAAAGTATTATAGCCTAGGTTATACCCTAAAATAACCTACGGTTATACCCTAAAGTTACATCGTCAAAAATAACCTAAAGCATAATAGTCTAAAATATTTTATGACAATATGCCCAAAACAACTTAAAATGGAATAACCTAAAATAGCCAAAAATGACCTTGGGTGGAATAACTTCGAATAATTAAAAATGACATAAAATAACCTAGGGTTGAATAACTTAAAATAGCCCTGAATAAATTAAGATAAAATAACTTATAACAGCTACTAAAGAATAAACTAAGGTAAAATAACCTAGAATAGTTGAAAATAGTTAGGATTAAATAATCATCAATTGATTACGGTGGAATAACCTATAATGGTTAAGAATAACCTAAAGTAGAATAGCCAAAGGTGGGACAATTGAAAATAACATATAGTAAAATAACATAAAACAAATTAAGACTAACCTAAAATCCTAATGTATGGTAGCTTTAAAATAGCTTATGGCAACTTACATTAATGTAATAATAGCCTAAAATAATTATATTTACCTAAGAATAGCTTAACATTAGGTTTAAAACCTAGCTTATGATAATCTAGACATAAATTTGGGTAGCCTATTAATATCCTAAGCTACATAAATATGCAATGTAAGATAACAAAATAACAAAGGTAGGAAATATAACTAGGTGATTAGGAAAAATATGTGTTGACAAATTGTTTCACTATTTAAATATAAATAATTCAATGGTTAAGAACTTGTTACTTAAGCTTATAGGTGGGGAAAGGGTTCAAATTGTCACACTTGCATCGTGAGTTGATGGTTAGGTGACCTAAGATTTTAGTTGAAATTAAATGGCCTAAGTTTTAAACCTAATATAGGTGCTTAAATGCCGAACTTATTTATGAACTAAGAAGTAAACCTATTGAATTAATCGTTGATGAGTTCAGTTATTCACTTATTCATAGCCACTAGTCCGCATTCAGTCAAGGTTGGCCATTTTCATCGTGGTATTATCCAAAGTTCATTTAAAATATAGTAAACATGACGTTAATTTGGTCACATATCCTTATACTGGAATGTTGTTGCACAAAGAGGCCACTTGTATCAAAGACACAAAGTAAGAGCAAAACAAGCAAATGACAATGAGCTAGTTCTTGTATCAAATGTAATTACATGACATGAATCCTTAAGAAAAAATAAACATTATAAACTAGATATTTACATGGGGCACAAAAAAAACATGGTCTAAAATCAAGTGTTTTAGCATGTATACATATTTATTCTTAACTTTTACAAGTATACACCTCTAGGTGTATTTGCTTACACGTACCAAAATTAGCAAAACTACACCTTTGTAACCAGTACTTATGTGTATCTAACATTGAAGGGGGGGAAAAACTACAAATTAAGGAGTTTCTATACAATGTTATTTTCAATATATTGGTATATGTATTTTAAAAATTTGAAATCAATATAATGAATAAAAATTACCCAAAAACATTTTAAACAATTGTAACCAATGTTTTTAAACAATAAAGACATTCAAAGCATGATTTTAAAATATTTGAAAATGATATTTTTTGACAGTTTTTTAATACAAACCTTAACATAATAATATAAGAAAACTTTGAAGATTGTTTTAAAGATATATTGAAAATATTTCAAGAGTGTTATTGATAATAAAAACAATTGAAATGGCCTAAAGGAGTAAGTGTGGCTCATTATAAGATGGTTCAACCCCTTTCATTTTGTTTGTTATTTTATTCATATCAAGTATAAAACTAGCTTATGAATTGTTAAACAAGTTTTGAAATCAAGTGTTTGAATAAGTATGCATATCTACCCCTGATGTCTGTAATAAATATACACCTCCACAATTTATTTGCAATTCTTTTTACATCAAATCTAACTAGTCCAAAGTTTTCATACAAGTTACAAAATCATTTGTCTAAGCAAATACACATCTATGCCTTTGGTTTTTACATGCACGCATCTTTGCATCTTATTTGTAATTTTAATTTCATCAAGTATAATTAATTCATGAATTCTCAAACAAGTTTTTCATCTTCTTGATCTTTAATAAATATAATGACCTTAAATGAACTTCTATTATTCCCCTTTGAATATATCATGCCCATGACACAAGTCAATGCAAATATATTTTCAACCATACTTTGATATAGTCAATATATTGGTTTTGAAGTTTTTCTTATGCTTATGCATCATGTTATTTGATTTTTAAATTTGTCATATGGATTTTGTCAATTGAAACCATTAACATTTTGTTGCCCCTTTTTATCACTTCCACCATGGCATTTTTTGCAATAAATAATATATGTTTAACACTTATGTTGCCAAATGCCACTCAACCAAGAACCAAAAAAAGGTGCAATCACAATCACACGAGCCAAAAAACACATCAGGTGACCACTAAAACTCTATGAAAGCAATAATTTTGTTAGATATATTTTTGTGGTGTCACTTTAATGTCATGTTAATCATGGAATGTAGTGCTAAATGATTAATGTGAATATTGAAGAATTCAAAAAAAAAATTCAAAAATATATATTTTTGGTTTGGTTTTAATAAAGGACCTTTGATCTTGAACAACAATTACATCAAAAGTAGTCAATTTTGTTAAAAACTAAACTAAAGACTATTTTTATAGAATATTTTTGATGAGAAAAAAATTAATATGATGTTAATTAATTATCCACGCTCCAAAAACATTCACAATTAAAAAGTTGTGAAATTTGAAAAAAAAATTAAATTAAAAATCTATTGAACATAATTTCAAGAGTCCTTTACCACATGTAAATGGGGTGTAATGTACATGACATCTAAAACAAAGTTGTAGTTTATGGAAAAATAAAATAAAAAATCAAATCATTCACATATTTTCATACAATTTGAGATTAAAATAAAATTTTAAAACAAAACACATAATTTGGTAGAATTTGTACACTTTTCAAAAAAATTAACTATTCGTGAAAAGTTAATTAAAAAAATGTGATGTATTGAAAATATTATATGTACTTTTAGTAACATATTCCCAAAAAAATCATCCCAAAAGTCCTTTCTATGAGAAAGTGAAAATAATCACAAAAAGGATTATAGTCCTTGAGTCCTTCGTCACCGTTGGCTCATTTGATTATGATCACACCAAGAAGGTTTGATCATTCTGCATATTGCATTAAAATCATGTTGTCTTGTGAAATCTCCTTTTGAATTATTTCATGTAAATAATCTTAAAATGTTCCCAATTGAATCAATTCTTCTTTTGTATCAAGTGTTGGAAGAATGTGTAGTACCTCTAAGTTTGGAACTTGTTTTGCATGAACTAGTGATGTAAAGGAGTCTCGTTGCATGGTCTCATTTGATACCAAGAATCACAAAGGTGAAATTGTTGGTGGTACATTGATTTATGCCTTGATTTTTAATCACAACACATGATAACTAAAGACTTTGTCGTTTGGAGATATATAAGAACATGAACATGAGAGGATGTAGCAAGGGCCACTTCCCCATGAACGAATCTATGAGTTCATACATCACCTTGTGATAATGTTCAAAGATGTTCAAAGTTACCTTCTTTGTTGAAAATAAATCTCAATATTTTCTATTGCTTCTTATTCTTAACATGTAATTGAATATGTACTTCAAGTTTCCATAGACTACACCCCAATCCCCTTTACATGCCACCCCATTTCTTGCTAGTGGTGAGTGCCCACTTACATTAATTAGATCTATAAGTTTTTGCCATTTGGAAACATTAGTCTCCATTTGGTCTCTTCGATCAACAACATTTAACCTAACTATGTACCCTTCATTTTTTGCAACAATTAACACAATTACCTTTTGTACTCCCAACTTGGTTATTGTGGCTTCTTTGTGTTGATTTCACAAGTGAACTTTAAAATAAGATCATTAATGATAGTCTATGTGCACCTCTCCTTCCAACTTGTAATCCATCATGTCTTTAAGTGATTGAATCTTTGCATCTTCTACAAAATGGAATTTAACATCAATTCAACTATCACTAAATTATTGCAATGTGTATTTTCGATGTTAGAGGAAATGAATGTGTACTTGAATTTTCATGGTTGAAATAGTACTAAAGAGGTCACTTTCATTTTATTCCAAACAATGTGCAAAAAAAAAAAGGTGCAATTTGTTGAAAAAATATATAATTTCCAATTCACTTAAATGTAAATAGGTCATCTACAATTAATTATGAAAATATACTTAAAATATATTTATTATGTTTTAAAATATGCCTACTATATATTCATAATATGCCATTACTTCATAACAAACTACAAAATACCATTTTTATCTCAAGTGTTTTCTAAAATATACAAGTAGTGACATCCTTAGGGCAACAATTTTTCAAATTCAATAATGTTGTTGTTAGTGATTTAGAAATTATTTACACATAAAGTCATTGTTGTCAAGGTTGGAAATAATCAAACTATAGGCGAATTGTAAATCCCTAATGCTTGTAGAAGTTACAAATCCTTGTTGGAATGAAGTTGTTCATGGGTTCCCATGTTGTAAATCTTGATTTTCACCAAAATTTCAATTATTCACAAATGCCCATGTTCTAAATGCTTGCTAAAGGCACCATGGGTGCAACAAATTGACTTTGAAATTATACTCATAGAAATGCAAAAATCTTGATTATGCAAAGGCATTGAATGTGTAACAAACAAACATTGAAATTGTAATAGTAGAAATGAAATGTTGGAAGGTTATTAATAGGTTGCTCAATTAACTAACCAATTTTCACTATGATAATTAGCTAATTGTATCATAAACAATGATAATCAGCTTGAAAACCAAACCACCTAGTTATCACTCAAGTGAAAATTGAATTGAAAAAACCCAATTCTCATTTTTTACATTTTCAAATCTTGAGACTCAAGTATGGTTTTAAGGGGTCTACATAGTAGGTATGTAGGTTTTTAATCTAATAAAGGTTTTAGAAGTTTTTTAAAAAATAAAGCTTTGGATTAGGGATCCAAAGGTGATGATTAAGATTGGGATTAGCATGGTAGTGCCCAAAAACTTCCAAAGTCTATGTGAGTTTCACATAATCATTGCCTCTTTCAATGATTTTTTTTTTTCAATTTTTTTTCTCATAATTTCCTGTTTTTCTTTGGTACTTTGTGTTTGGGAGCTTTCTTGTCTTGTTCCTTTTGCTAGGAGTTTTTTTATTAGAGTTGTGTTCCTTTTTTTTAGTGGTTATTTTGTTGGAAGAAAAGCCATTTTTATTTTTTGTTGAAGCTTAGATGCCTATTCTTGTTGCTCGTCATCAAATGCTCATTGATTGATGTTCAACTTTTGTTGTTGTTTAATGTTTATTGTTTAATGTCAATTCTACTTGCCATTATTTATTGATGTTCACCATTGATTGTTGGTATTGTTGTTCATCGTCAACTACTATTGTTGTCCATTTTCAACTTTTATTGTTCACTTTTTACAATTGTTTCACATCATTGGTAGGTGTTGTTGATCATTGGTGGGTGTTTTTTCTTGTGAAATTTGAACATGAAATAATCTTGTAAAAATGAAAATGCATGTGATGTTTTCATGAATGAAATGGAAATCGAAGATGAACTTTTGTAAGAGATGTTTGAAGGAAATCCAAGTCTTCAAACAAAGTAAGTAGAAACCCAAAAATTATGTAAAAAAGAATGAAAGAAAATTTACAAAAGTTACATGTGCAAAGAAATTTTTGGAAACCATGCATCATGATTTCATTGTGTTGAGCATTTTACTATGTCAATCCTAATCTCCTCAAGTCATGAGTTGTATTCCTTGTTACAGTAGTCTAGTCATAATTTCAAACTCACAAATGAAAACAAAAAAATGCTTAATTTTATATAATATAACAAATGAAATAATTGCATTGAAAGCACATATGCATGCAAACTATTATGTTATTGCAAAACTATTTGAAAAAGTGAATGACTTTATGAAAGCAAAAGAGGAAGGAAAACTAAGAAAAGAAGGTTTAATTTATCCAACAATTCCATCTTGATTTTTTTTGCTACAAAACCTTTCAAGAAAGATGATAACAATTTTATTTTTTAAAGATCTAATGTTTTAATTATTAGAAATCATTTACCCTTTTAGATTGTGGAAAATCTTTGGTTATTTAATATTCCAATATGGATTTGTGTTCACAAGTTGTTTTCCTTCCAATTTTTTTTCTCATAGAAATGATGCCCAAGTTAATGAAAAAGAAAAAACAAATATATGTTTTGCTAGCCTTGAAAAAATGTCATTTTACAACTACAAACTTTGACTTTTAAATGTCAAAAGGTGCACATGATCAATTTTTTGAGGATTGATTAGCAACCAAATCAAATTTCCTCTTAGACTTTTTGAAGCCACAAATATTATTCAACAAAATTTGTCAAAAAATTTGTTGAATGGTTGAAGAAGTGTGTCTTGAGAAGGAAAAAATTCTTGTTTATGTGAAAGGATGAGGGGTCTAATCTAATACTTTGATAACAACACTAAAATTGATTAAAATGTGATGTATTCAATTTGGAAGAAAGTTTTCAAGGACCTTGTTTTGGCCATTCATTCCTTAAAGCATGCCAATATGCTAGAACGATGATGTTTTTTTGCAAAGGCTTCAATTTTGTGTCTATCAAAGCTAAATAAAGGGATTTGTGAAAATAAATGACTTGGCCAAAAAAAACAAGGAAAGGTAGAAAAAAATGGAATACAATATGTGTTAATCTTGATCTTCCCCTAAGGAAACTGAATATCCCAATGAAGACAATGTTTTTTTTTATTGAATTTTTTTTCATTTTTTAAAATCCTCTGAAGTGTAGAACTTATAATCTAGAATTTAAAGGATTAAAAAGCATTTATGATTTTATTTTTACATCAAAAAGGCGTTAATGAAAATTACAACTTGGACATCTTGAAATGATAACGAACCCAAATGATATAATGCAAAGGAGCTTGTTAATATAAAACTTTTGATTTTTAAGTGATATTAAATGAAAGACATCAAATGTCTTTTTCAATTGTGGAACAAACATGCAAATATCTTTCTGATTGTTGGATTCCTTGTCAAATCTTGGGGATTGTTGAATTACAAATTAAAACTAAAACAAGTTTTCCTTCGACTAGAATATTTATAAATTTAAAGAGATGTCATTTGCAATTGAACAACTTAAAACAAATGGAATTTTATGAACACAAATTAGCCCAATGACCTTAAGGTTGGTTGCAAATTCCTTTCTAACTTGTTAAAACTAATCGGTATTGATGTAAATATAGAAAACAAATTTGAAAAAGTTTGAAGGAGCTTCTAAAAGGGATGAAATGATATAAGTTTTGGATAAAAGACATCGTTGCAAACTTTTTCATCAATTTATGTTATACTTTTACTTTTAAACTTGAGACGTATAAAATTTTCCTTTTCAATGAATCAAAATTTGATAACCATTTTGTGAAAACTAGATATGAAATTCTTATTTCACTTGAAAGGACCAACATGTTTGAAAACCAACTTAGTAGGAAAGCAATATAAATCATGATACCTTACCTGATTTTCACAAACCTATGGAAGAATCAAAACCGACTACTTGTTTTTTAAAATTTTAATATTGCCCAACAATAGTAAATATGTAGAAATTTTGATTATGATTGCATGATCACATATGACACCATGGGTAGTAGTGTTTTTTTTTTCAAATTGTAACTTACCATTGAATTATCTAACCATTTTTTTGGCTCTCTAGTTTAACATCACTTTTGTAATTCATTTTTTGTAAAAATTGAATGGTACATTTTTTCCATAACTTGGCACTTTCTAAAACATTGCTTTGACAATCCACATATTACTACATATAATAATTACATTAATTATTATTATTGATTAATAATAATGTTATTATTTATTACATGTCACATATGTTCTCACTTTAACTCTACCACTAGGTGTAGTAGATGGTTGAAACCTCCCACTTTTGTAGCATTTAGATAACAATGCTTTGACACCAAGCGTGGACACCTTATATTAAGGTTTTTGTTATGATGTAGCCGAATGAATGATCATCATCCATAAGAAGATTTAGCCAAATTTGGCTAGAAACCAAATATATGAAAAAAAAAGAAAAAAAAAAAGTATCATTTTATATTTTTGTTACATGTTAGAACATGTTGTAGAAATTTGGTACTTTTAAAAAAAATAAAATTAAAGTGAATTAGGAATTTTTTTCACAAAAATCCATTGTATGTGTGGAGATCATATTTTTCAGGTCATAAAAACGCAAAAGCATTGCCAAAAAAAACACTTCCTTATCTCCATGAATATGCATCATTGAAAATGTGGTTTAGGGTTTGATGAGGTGCCAGGGCTAGTGTAAGTTTTTTTATGGCCCCCTTGTCCCTTGCAAAACTGAAATGCACCACCAATTTCAGTTTCATAATTAAATTGTCTTCTTTTTTTCCAACAAAAGATTTCAATGTTTTTTAACCACAAAATTTGGAAATTTTGGGAAAATCAAATTCTAGTGTAAATTTTGACTATTTTTTCTATTTCTTTGGGAAAAAAAAAACTCACCATAGTTTTTATATCACAAAATTTATTAATTTAATTTTTTTTAATGCTTTAAAAAAATATCCATCCTCACATATGTACAAGACACCATGCCTTCGGGAATTGTGATTTGGTTTCAATGTAAGTTTGTGGGCTCATGGCAAGTCCTGAATTATCAAGAGATTGCATATTATCAAGAGTTGCTTTTTTTCCTTTTCTTTTTTGAATTTTGTTTATAGCCAGATCTGGCTAAATCCTCTTATGGTGAATTTTGGCCAGCTGGCCAATTTTTTTTTAAAAAAATCAAACTGCAGAAAAAAAAAGAAAAAAAAGTAGTTTCTTGGGTTTCCTTGCTACCAAATTTTAATAAATTAAATTAATTTTTCTTCATATTCTTTATGAAATTCCACTAGGTAGCCAGAAATGTAGAAGGATGCATAAAATTTCTCTTTTTTTTCGCATTTTGTTTATAGCCAGATCTGGCTAAATCCTCTTATGGATGATCACCACTTGAGCTGCATCACAAATTCAAAGAAAAAAACACTAACTGGATGAGGGAGAGAGAGAGAGAGAGAGAGAGAGAGAGGCCTAAACCCTAAACTTTGTTTACATTAGTAGTACCTTGGCAGCTTCAACATTAATTATATCATTTGTACAAATGCTGATTTATTTATTCATTTATTTATACAATTTTGTGATGTACCCAGACCCATGATCATCCACAAGAGAGCTACAGGTCAGAGAGGAAAATAGAAAAAAATAAAAATAAATAAATAATCCTGCTACATTTTTGTGACCTGGTGCACCTTTTGTCTAAATATGGTGATTTAAGGTCATAAATAAATAAATAAATAAATAAATTTTAAAAAAATAAATAAATCCATTATCCAGCTGAATTTTTGCCCACCTCTCTGGCTCCTTTCTCAACTGCTCTGGCTCCCACACACACACACACACACACACACACACACAAAAGAGGGCCAAGAATGAACCAGCACTCAACTCACCTGAGCACCATGCAGGATGGATGGTGTGTGGATGAGAAAACACTTTTTCATTGTAGGGTTTTACTCAGTAGTGCTTTGCCAAACCCTCAAGCAACACCCTCAATAGACTAAAGACTAGGGGTAGTAGACACATGTGTGGCATTAACCTCTGAATGAATGCCTGGCACACTTTCGAGGTCAACAGCTTGCTGTAACATTTAACTCGAGAATATTTTAATCATTCCTATTGATGCATTTTTGGTATAGGAGAAGGACCTGAGTACAAGCCCTTCCGTGATTTGAGATCTGTGCCCGAGACACGAAAATCAGCCAATTGTAAGTGGATTAGCCATAATAAGTGATGCCCACATGTTGCCTCCCAAATTTCATTGCCACCCACCTCATATTTTGCGGCTCCCTGATCGCCTCCCACCACCCTCCAGCTCCCTTCGAGGTCACTAGTCACTACATGCCTTATTTTCATCCCCTCCCCCTTCACCCTGAATTGACATGACTTCCCTTGTTAGCATGCCATCCATTTGGAGCTTATGACCACACTCCTCATGGTCCAAAAGATTTTTTTTTGTGAAATAAATTTATATTTGACGCATCGATTTAAAATTCTCAAAAAACACCATTTTTGGCTTATTAAGCGTTTAGGGGTTAAAGTGAATTGAATATTGCAAAAAGTTTGATAAATATTTATAATCTAGTGACATGCCAAGCTAGTTGAAACCCACCAAAGAAGTGGAAATGCACCACATTATTCCATCTTTTGTATAATCCTTAGACCATCAAGTTTACTTAATCAACACCATCCAATTCAAGATATTATTCAATGAAGTCAAAGAACTTCCTCTTATCAATCATTAAAATAAAAGATTTCATTAGTTTGATATATTAAGGCTTAATTTATGGATATTTTTCATAAAAAAATCAAGTATTCTTCATTGGCATACTTTACCAGGCTTTCACTTTGGTATTTGATCAATGTTCCACAAATTAACACCCATTGAATTCACCATTTGAAACCACGGCGTCTATTTATGGTCATCGCATAATTTACATAAGTTCTACTATCTAGTTCATAAATACCTTATCCCCATATAGGGGGCTAATTATGTGTGTGTGAATGTTTATTTAACATGAGATTATGTTGATATGTTCCGGTAGATAGTTGAGTGACTAAATATGACAACAAATGATAGTTGTCATGATTAGTATGAATGTAACTTGTTAATGGGTAGAACTATTTAGACTAGTTAGTATCATAGGCCTCCTAATAATTAAGGATTATTAGTGGTATATTTATCTTCCCTTATCCAAAGGGTGAAGCTAGTGGGATTAATTAGTTCATGTTAAGTGAGTGGTTGGGTGTAATCTACTCAATCATCTAAACGATTTTTAAGAAGGGATTAAAATAAAAGCCTTATTTTTTTGGGGACAATGTGGGCCTTGTGTGATTTGTGAAAAAGGAAAATTAGACGAGGTGTTGGGGAACTTTTAAGGCATTTAATACCTTTGTTGTTGGAAGTTGGAATGAAGGACTTTATTGGAAAAATGTGTATTATACTACTATGGAAAATAGTATAGTGTGGAAATGTATTTGTATTTGTGTGTGATTTTAATGGAAAATGGTTGAGGAATCTAATGTGTTTTAGTGTGTATGTAATCTGTTAGGATGTGTGGAAGGTAGAGTAGTGTGATATTATACCAAGTAGGTTGCTCCTTAACACGATATTTTTACATTTAAAAAAAAACCTAAAGCAAAGATGCATATGACTTGATAGTTTTTGGAGTAATAAATTACTGGTTGCCACATGAAAGTAAGAACTAATACTTGGTGGTAGAAAGAAGGGGGAAAATACCAATATGTAGTTGCTTGTAGATGAGAATTTAATGTTATAGGTGGTAGGTAATGACTACAAATGGATGCAGTGTGCTACAAACGATAGAAAGCAATGGGGAGGCATTTCGAAGTGGTGCAGTAACATGTATAATGAATAAAGGGCTTGTGGGCATGGCTAAAGTGGGACAATAGTTGTAGGAGGTCTATAGACCCCATTAGAGCAACACCCAAGGGCATTGAAGGTATTATAGAACCTTGGAGAGTAAGTACTCTTGGGTTATGATCATCTTCCATATTGCCATTTTCTATTTTCTTCCCCTACCCCCTTAGATTAGCCTACATACATGATGGTAGGTTTGTTATTGGAAAATAAATCGTATTTTTTTCATTTGTTCTTGGTATGATTTCTTACTTATTACTTGAGTAAAATAAGTTAGTGAAGGTAATTTTTTTCTATTGAGTAAGAAGATGTTCATTTTGTTCCCTCAGTCTTACCTTTTGGAATGATTGGGGGTTGCAATTTCACCCCTTAACATAATTTAATTAGATATTTTAAGCAAGTAAAATAATATTAATGTGAAAAATATTTTTTTTAGTAATTTAAGATAATACCTTTTTTTTTGTGCTTTGGAATTTCATTCATGATTTTTGAAACTTCAAAGTTTTCTGAAAAATATTTTTGTATATTAATTTTTGTGTAATTGAAAAATATGATGTGTTTTGTGTTGTGAAGTTATCCAAGCAAGTTTCTTTGCTTAAATTAAAGGCTTCAAATCCTCTAAGGTGTAGTTGAGTATGATTTGATTATGTATGTGCACTTGTGTAATAGGAGTTTATGTTGATATGTTTTGATAGACAATTTAAACATTCAGATCTATGGTGCAATATTTATTGAATATTGAACAATTTTGTCAAAAAAAAATCAACAAATCAAAACTAAATACTTTAAGAAAATTGGGGCAAGCTTTTGGTTTTGTTAAAAATTAATGGAGATTTCTTGGAAGTGATTTTGTAATTTTTGTATGTAAGGTGCTACACTCCCTCCTTAGGAAAAAAAAAGAAATTTAAATAATTTTTTATCATCATATATTAATTTAAAAATAAAATATTTTGTCACAATCGAATTTTATTGTCAAGGTCCTATTCATACTTGGGTTAATGGCACATGCCACACTACTATATCTTGGAAAATGAATAGTAGGCATATATTTAGGAATGACCTTCTTCTCTATGAGGGAAAAATCAATACCATGGAAGATTTTATCTTAATAATCGTAATTATGTGTGTGTAACAATTTATTAAATTAAAAAAAACCTGTTGGTATCAAGTTTTTCAATTTTTTCAAATCGGTGATTTTTCAATTTTACTCAACAACTCAACTTTTTTAAAATTATTTATTTATTTATTGTTTCTAGACAAAGTTTTTCATTTTTTCAAAAAAAAAAATTGAAAAAGTTTTGGGAAGTTTTGATTTTCTAGTGTAAATTCAACTATTTTATCTTTTTCTTTTTCTTGAAAAATCACCGATTTGAAAAAATTGAAAAACTTGATACCAACAAGTTTTTAAAATTTTTAATAAAATAAAATATTGATATTAGTACAAATTCCTATCACAAAATAGCCTATTTTAGCCAAATTTGGTTTGGAAAAAAAAAGAATTTAACAACATTTAAGAGTCTTTCTAATTTTTGACCACATATTACAATTGTTGTAAAATATTGGCAAAATCCTTTATGTTAGTTCTAAATATGGATTTTAAAAAAGAAAAGAAAAAAGGAATATTATGATTAGGAAATCTTCTTCATGTCACATGATATTTGACAAATTTCACACAAAAAGATATGGCTAATCCCAATTGATTAAGCAACACAATGCTAATCAATAGTAGCAAATTAGTTGTTGAATATTCAAGATGATGTTGTATTTGTTTATTATTATTGTGTACAAGCAATACCAATACCTACTAGATAATGTTCATAACCACAAATTATATTAAGTTATTAAAATATGGAAGGGGTGAAGGCCATTTTGGTCTAAAAGAAGAAAATAATATTGAAACTAAAAATGCATTTAATTAAAGAGGAAGGATGTCCCATCCTCAAGGCCATACAAGTCCCTATTTGGATTGCGTTGTATTTGACCACCATCTTAAAAAATAACACATACTAGGTTGCACCAACAAGTAGATAATTTGGGGATGTGAGACAACCACAAATATAATAACTAGTCTCTCCTACATAAATAAGTCAATATGATGTAAGGATAAATATTCATTTATTTGGTTAAACATAATTGTAGTCAATTCATTGAGTTTGGCAATGAAGTAATGTTAAATTCAATTTTTTTGAATAGAGGGATCAAAATTTGGTGCATAACCAATTTTCAAACTTTTAAAAACAACAATTAAATTTTTATTTTATTGTCAAATTAAACTCGAACCAATATAACACCATCTATGATCTTAGATTAGTTTAATTTTGCACAAAAATTAAAAGATTAGGGTTTTTTTGTTTCCTTGGAGTTGTCTGTTTGTGGACAACAAGCTAATTAAAGTAATTTAGATTTTTGGTTTGATTTTGATTTAACTTATTTCAAATTAACACATAAGTTGGTTTTCATTTTGATCTTTGGTTCCAAATTTAATTATAGGTTTGGTTTCATCGTTTGGAAGTCCATTCATGATCAACTTCTTTTTCGGTGCAAAATTTCACATTATTGCAAAAAAAATTGAAAAAAATTGTCACAAATTCAATTATTTTTTGAGAAAAAAAATTCCATAAATAGAAAAAAATCTGAACAAAATTGTGAGATTTCTAAACACAATTCAAGTAAGTAGCCGAAAATAAACAAGAAGGTTAAGAATTTTCCTTTAATATTTTTAATAACCAAAATTGGCTAAACCAGCTTATGGAAGATTGCCACCTTGGTTAACATAACAAAATTGTCAAAAGAAACATTGTTCATAATATACAAAGTGTTGATTACTCACCCTAAATTTTGCCCTTGGATGGGGGGTTAACCCAGGCCTCATAAAATTTGGCATTCTACAAATTTTTTTTGGCATTGGCCAAAAATAAAAACTCAAAGTTGCCAAAATTAAGTGGGTATAAGTAGTAGTAGTTGTAGTAGTAGTAATAATAGGCAAATAATCTTTGGAGAGTTGGCCTACTGAGTACTCCTTAAGAGAGGGAGGGATCTTTTAGGTGTAGGAATCCTCACTCTCCTATGCCTAGTGACCTATGTAAGCATAGGCCTTGAGAATAGGCCTACTCCTTAAGAGAGGGAGAGATTTTTAGGTGTACAAATCCTTGCTCTCCTAGCCTAGTGACCTATGTAAGCTTAGGCTTTGAGAATAGGCTTACTCCTTAAGAGAGGGAGGGATCTTTAGGTGTACACATCCTTGCTCTCCTATGCCTAGTGACCTATGTAAGCATAGGCCTTGAGAATAGGCGTACTCCTTATGAGAGGGAGGGATTTTTAGGTGTACAAATCCTTGCTCTCCTATGCCTAGTGACCTATGTAAGCTTAGGCTTTGAGAATAGGCCTACTCCTTAAGAGAGGGAGGGACCTTTATGTGTACACATCCTTGCTCTCCTATGCCTAGTGACCTATGTAAGCTTAGGTCCATAATAGTATTTCCCTCATGGTTTATGATGCTCATGATGAAGGCCATTCCCCAAATGTCACGCTGGATTCAACCTCACCCTAGGACTTAAAGGCCCTTTTCAAACATCAAAACGCTGCAAACGATGGCGGCAACCCTTGAAATTCACTTTCTCACGTTAAAATACACACACTGCCAATTTTGCCAAAATTACCCAAAGAAAGTTGCCAAAATTAAATTAATTTTGGCAAAGTTGGCATTTGCCACAAACTATGAGGTCTGGGTTAACCCCAAATTCCAATTTTTCAAATATGGACTACAATGGGATTTGAATGCTATAGTCAATTATTTTCGTGAGGCTAATGGTGGATAAAATAGAACACGATTTGGGTTGCAATTACAGATGACATGATCAGGGTTTTCTTTTGCTCAAAATTTTAATATTAAATGATTATTTAAAAAATTCCAAAAAATTGACAAAATTAGTCAATTTCACACTAGAAAAACATTCACAATTTTCCAAAAACATTCACAAATTTTTGGTAAAAAAGAAAAAAAAAACAAAACTTGTCGAAAAAAAAAAATCACTAACCATGATACATTTTGAGCATGATGAATTTTATTTTTTTGAAGGTTGCAAAAACATTGATTGCAAAATTGTGATTAATGAACAAAAAAAGAGAAAAACAAAAACATGTTGGGAAGGGGGTTTGAGCATCATAAAACCCTCAACTGAGTTTAATATTTGATTTCACCATGGTAACAATTCGGTTGGAAATAGGTTTCATATATAGGCAGATAGGTAAGAAAATAGGATAACTACTATGAGGTAACTAGATGGTTTATATACATGGGTAAAGGCTATTTTTTTTACTACCTACCTACTAACAACCTGCTTGTGGGTGGGTTGTTCGCTGGTTTAAAAAAATCAACTGAGTTAACCACCATGGCTAACCCGGGAAGTGGAACCCAACAGAAAACTGTTTCCTAATCACTTACCATCCATCCTTCATGGTGCCTAGAGAGGCAAGGAGGGTTTAGGGTGGTTTGAGTTTTTGGGAATTTCCTCACCCATTGGGGGCCTTACCCACCATAAGACAAGAGGGGAAAGCTTATCATAAGCTGCTTGAAGAACATATGGAGTTCAAAAGCAGACAAGAGTAGGAGGGATATTAGGCTATACTGTACTTGGACTAAGGTGAAGGTTCCCTCTCCATTAGGCTAAGTTGAAGAGAACAACCTAAATGGAAAGCCAGAGATATAGGGCTTTGTTTCTTGTTGCATGGAAAGGTGCTTTCCCATCCATGTATTGAAGAGTGGCAACGGTGTTTGAAAATATGTAATTAATCAATGTTTAAATAAAAACACTTTGGGAACATTGTTCTCACGAAAAGACAAATGTCATTTTGTCATGCAGTTGCTGCACTCATATAACTCTTCCATTTGGTCAATGCGTGATGGTAAAATTATGTATGGGTGTGCTGGTAGTTGAAATAAAAGAATGAAAAAGGTGATGTGATCATGGAAGCTGCTGTGATTGTAGTAGCAGAGCCTAATGGAAATATGTCATGATTCAAGTAAAAAGAATGGGTGGAATTTTTTTTTCTAATGTATGTGGAGGCCAGGCCATCTTATTGTCAATAAAGTTTCTGCCATGAAGGCACCTTTGTGGGGTAAGGTTTCTTGAAAATGAGGGACTTTTAACCTTAAGCTGCTTATCTTATCGTCTCCTTTCAAAATAAATCAAATTCTTTAGACCTTATTACCTTGAATAGCACTCTTTCAGAGCCCCCAAGAGTGTCCTTGGTCCTCACCCGACCAAAAATTTCACGCAAATAAGGGAATTATTGAGTGGGAAATGTGGCAGTTTTTTTTTTTTGGGGGAGATTTGGTGGTTTTTCCCCCCAAAAAAAGGAATATACAACAAGGGTATCATTACCCCTGCACATTTTTATTTTTCGCATTTGTGCGGAATTTCGCACCGCAAAACCACCGCCCAATATATTTTTCGCATTTGTGCGGAATTTCGCACCGCAAAACCACCGCCCAATATGTACCTAAGTTTTTCAGTAGGCTTCAAAAATGGGTTTATTGAATTTTGGCCTCCCAGGAACCGGGGATTCCCCCCCGCCGGTTCCTACACTTGTCGCGGCGCCAAGCGGCGTCACGACACGGGTTCTCCGGACAACACACGGGACCAACCCCTTCGCCGTTCTCAAGAGACAACAAACGCACACACCCCGCCCGTGATCATCGCATCCTCGTGTGCCAATTCCGCCTCTTTCACTCATTCTTGGAAGAGAGACAGATACAGAGACAGAGAAAGCGCTCATGATCGAAAGAGAGAGCGCCTGCGAGTGGAGATAGAGCGAGATCAGCAGAAGAGACGTGAAGCTGAGAACAAAACGACGACGGGGTGAGTAGGATTTCAATAAAATACGGCGAACGGCACTGGCAGTGGGAGCGGAATTGCAGGGATAGAGAAAAGGGGGCGGGGGGGGGTTTGGTGTGAGTAGGGCGCGTGATTAGCTAGAGTATGCAAGGACTGCGGGTCACAAGTCAGAGTCATTGCTGTACAACAATCCGGGGCCGCGTCAGCTCATAATGCACACCATCACCATAGCATCGTCCTTTTCGAGAGCCTGCAGTGGTGGATTTGTCAGGTTGCGACCAGCGGCAGCAGCAGCAGAAGCAACAACATCGTTGTCGTCTTCTTCTCCGATCCATCAGGTGTCGTCCGGCATTACTGCTAAGTTTTACAGTAATAGCACGTCGCAGCAGTTGATCGCCTCCTCCACAACTTCCCGTCTATTATCCGCCTCAGGGTTTGCAGCAGCAGCAGCATCCGTTTGCAGCAGGAATTCTCTGCGGCGCTTGTCCTCTTCTGAATTGTACGGCTCCAGATTGTACAGTCGGAGCTTTGCGGTCGCGGGCTTGGCTCATCAGCTTGACGGCAGCAGCGGGAGTGCGGTACTGCGGGTTCTAGCTGCTCCGGCGGGGTTTAGATCTGGCAGGCCGCTCGGTGTTCGGGTGCTGGCATCTGCGTCCTTGGGGATTTTACAAGGCGGATCAAGGATGGCTTCCTCTCACGGTACGTAAGCGGGTGATGTCCAGTGCTTTTGTGCTGCTTTGCTTGTATATAAGGCCGCAGTGTTTTGTTGGATCGGATCTCTGCCTTGAAATCCTTGATCGTGTTGTCGAGTTCACTTTGCAATTTTGACGAAAGGCGCTTGATCTTCTTCGTCTCATGAGAGAGGCGGGGGATCTTACTCTTTTTGCTCTTTTTATTGGCGTTGCGAGGTCTTATAGCCGGGAATGAAATTGTTGCAGTTGTTTGGAATACCTGACTAGGATTCTCATGTGTTTGAAGCTGTGTTGGAAGCGAAGATCCTCACCACTTCCGACATACCCTAAACTATTCTGATATCCTAATCAAGACTCTTGCGTCTTTTGTACCTTGCTTGATCTTCCACACAGCTATTTTACCTTTGTGGAGGAGCAGCTTGTAAGCTGTAAATGACTTCTCTGATGCATGCATGCATGTTTGTCTGGACATGTTGCAGCTACTGAAAATCCTTTTGGAAGCCTCTTGACCGATTTGCCCAAGCCAGGTGGAGGCACATATGGAAAATACTACAGCCTCCCCAAACTGAAGGATCCACGAGTTGGTAAATTGCTGAACTGTTACATTGAACCCTCTGTATTGTACAAGGCAAGCATAATGGTCCTATGAATAAATGATGGTTCTCCCTTTGTGAGGAGATCAGATCTGGTTTGGTTGCTCGGGAGCTAGGGTTTGGCTGCACTTCCGAGATATGATATGGAGTCATTGCATTGGTTATGTTAGTTTATATTCTGCAATAGTAGGGCACAGCAGGCATTGTCTAGGACTATATTCCTTGTCGCTCCTTTTGTGTTTTGTTGTGTGCAACAACATTTCATCATGTGATTATCCTTGATACTGGCCTGTGTATGGTGATTCTAGTACTTAGGGTTGAACACTGTGTGTGTATGTGTGTGCAGACACACTGCCCTACTCCATCCGATATCTGTTGGAATCTGCAATTCGGAATTGTGATAATTTTCAGGTCCTCAAGGCAGATGTGGAAAAAATCCTGGACTGGGAGCGGACTGCTCCCAAACAAGTGGAAATCCCATTTAAACCTGCTCGTGTCATTCTCCAGGTTTGCTATCTCTGTCACACTTCTGAATTTTTTAAAATTTTGAGGTGCAGGTGTGTCAGAGTAGTGTGTGCGGGAGAATATGCTTTCATGACTACGCTGGCCTTTTTGAATTGCAGTTGACAATGCTGGTTGTAGTCAATATTTTTTGGTGACTAACAATAGGATATATATATATAGAGAGAGAGTAGATTTGCTCACAATTTTCTGTTCATCTACAGGATTTTACTGGAGTGCCAGCCGTGGTTGATTTAGCTGCCATGCGGGATGCTATCACACGTCTGGGTGGTGACCCAGATAAGATTAATCCTTTGGTAAGCTGGAAGGATGATCCTGCTCACATTACATCACAATCAGCAGTGTTGTAGTTGCTTTCTTGAATTGTATTAGGAGTGTAAGATGCAAGGGGTGTTATCTGGCTCTACTTATACCCTTACTTCTATCCACAGTGAGAGCTATGAAGCATGGCCTCATTGAGTGTTTGCATTGAAAGTGACATCAAAATGCACTGAAAGTGTTTGCATTCTGGTGACATTTGTAGTTGCAGTCGACATAGTTTGCAGGATCCCACTGCAATTTTGATGTTCTATTTGGGCTGTACTGCTGGAGGTGTGCGTTTCATGTGGTTATTTGTCTCAAGTGGAGATGGTTTTTGTTGGCTCTTTTTGCAGGTGCCCGTTGATTTGGTCATTGACCATTCTGTGCAGGTAGATGTTGCCAGGTCACCAAATGCACTCCATGCAAACATGGAGTTTGAATTTGGCCGAAACAAAGAACGGTTTGCTTTCTTGAAGTGGGGGGCAACTGCCTTCAAAAATATGCTTGTGGTGCCACCAGGATCTGGTATTGTGCATCAGGTTGGTTCTGTTGCTGTTTTAATTGGAGGCTCATGCTCAGTCATGCATTAATTCTGTTTCTGTTTGTTTAATCACTGTAGTTTGTTCAGACAGTTTGGTCTCTCTGACTTTTGATCAATGTGATTAGATGATCTCATACATGGTTGAGGGCCTGGTACAGGTGAATTTGGAGTATTTGGCTCGAGTAGTTTTCAACAGCAATGGAGTGTTGTACCCTGACAGCCTTGTTGGAACTGATTCACACACAACTATGATAGATGGGCTTGGTGTTGCAGGCTGGGGAGTTGGAGGCATTGAGGCTGAAGCAGCAATGCTTGGTCAAGTATGTTCATAACATTTCACTAGGGGAAAATTTGAGTTCTGTACTGTGTCCATGCTTTATGTTGCTTTTCATTGAACAAGAAGAAGTCCCTCCATCTTGAGGGAATCGTTGGATTTCCTGGGGTTACCAACAGACCTATTGGCATTGAATGCACAACCGTTTGTGGAGGTGTCAAAGCAATTGAGGAGTCCTCCTCTGCATATGGTTCTTTAAGGTGTGCAAGACTGAGAGGTCCGAATTTTTTTGCTGCAGCCCATGAGTATGGTCCTCCCAGGGGTTGTAGGTTTTAAGTTGGATGGCAAGCTACGTACAGGGGTCACTGCCACAGATTTGGTGTTGACAGTGACTCAAATTCTACGGAAACATGGAGTGGTTGGCAAATTTGTGGAATTTTATGGTATGTGGTGATATTCTTCACTTCTGCTTTTGACTTTTTGTGTTAGCTATATCTCTTGAGTGCTGGCCAACATGATGGCTGAGTCTTCCTGTTGCTTTTGAAAACGTACCCAAATCTTGGGACATAGATGTTTGAATAGTGGTTTGCCTGAAATTTTTGGCAGATTATTGTACACTTATCTACCCACTGTTGGGAGCTGATGAAGTCATCAGGGAGGCAATGGCAGTTAGTCACTGTCATTCATAATGGAAGTGATGGTCTGAAACTTTGTGAGTGACACTCATAAGGGTGCTCATAAGGCCATGGCCATACTCATTCTCATTGGGTTAGTTTTGGTTTTGCTGGAACTGCCAGAATGATTACCTTCAAAATGTTGTCAGGTAGTTTGCTCTGCATTTCATCATCTGAACACTATTGCTGTTGGCGTTTGCTGTTCCACCGTGAGCTTGGTTGGAGTAGTGACTTCAATGTTGATCAAATTCTGTTTCTGGTTTCTCTCTAATATTATCACTGTTCATTGCTTTCCAGGAAAGGGTTTGTCTCACCTTTCTTTGGCCGATCGTGCAACAATTGCAAACATGTCCCCTGAGTATGGGGCCACTATGGGTTTTTTCCCAGTTGACAAGGTCACCCTTCAGTATTTGAGGTTGACTGGTCGGGATGAGCAGAAGGTAAGCTATTTTCGTGACCTATGAACTGATGCACTCTTATTTGCATTTTGTAACAGAAAATCTAGCTGGTAAATCCATCTCTGCAGTGCTCACACATGTCTGATTGCGGTTAAAGTAACTAGACAACAACAAGTCAACCAGAAGATAATTGATCAAAGAATCCAAAGCTCTAATGTTGTGGCAGTCATATTGGATAGGAAAAGCATAGGAGTACTCATTTCAGTGCTCAATTAGTCCCAGCTGGTCGATGATCAAGAAGTGTTCATCTTGAAATACTGAATCTCAATGAGGTGGGGCCTTCTGAGGACATTCAGTGGATCATTACTCACCTTCTTGATGCAGTAAATGCCTTTGTTTACATTCTGGGTGGTTCTTGTTGTATATGCAATAGGTTGAGGAGATTGAAGCATACCTAAGAGCAAATGACCTGTTCATTGACCATGACAAGGTGAGTTTGATATCTCCCTTCCTCAGTGTGGATCCTGGATTTCTTTCTTCACAATGAATAGCAAGTTTGGCTCCCTGCTAGCTTAATCAGGGTTTCTTGGGGTACATCACTGAAGTTTTTATTCCATTGCTTGACTCCTTGTGCTAGTGGTATTGGATGATGACCTTTGCCTGACTAGTGAGAGACTTTCGATTAACCTCTGATTCCATGGAAATGGCTAGAGCTGTAGTTTGCTGAGACAGGAAGAGGAGCGTTATTGATGTTTGCTTATAATATGTATTTTCAGTCTCAAAAGGAATCTGTATACTCTGCATATCTGGAGCTTGACCTTGACACTGTGGAGCCATGTATTTCTGGACCAAAAAGGTATGTGAAGCACACTCTTCTCAAGGTTGATAGGAATGTTCGCAGTCTTGGGATCAATACTGCAATTAAATGCACCACAATGGAAACAATACAATACACATGAATCTTTGTTATTGCTCCCTTTCATGCGTTCCTTTCTGCAGTCTAATGCTGGAAACTTCATTTTTTGACTTACTTTTTTGGGATTTTCCTTCTAACCATGTATACCTTTGCATGGTTGACTGGTCTGACTGAAGCAAATGAGCATTTGCAGGCCCCATGACCGTGTGAGTTTGAAAGACATGAAGGTGGATTGGCAGGCTTGTTTGGACAACAAGGTTGGCTTTAAGGTATGTTGCAGTCTGTGTTTGTTGCTGAATAGTTTCCTGTTCTTTTGGCATTTTATCCCTTTGTTTTTATCTCTTCACTCTAATGGCATTGTTGTATGTTCAATATTAATTCAAGCTGTACTTCTGAGAGTACATTATGGAAGGATCTGCCACCCCTAAATTTCTGATTGAAGCTTTAGTCTCCAATGGATCTTCAATTGTTGATTTTTTAGCATCTTTATATACTTCAATCTTTTCTTCCCTTGCAGGGCTTTGCCATTCCCAAGGATCAACAGGACAAGGTTGCAAAATTTACCTTTAATGGTCAGCCAGCTGAATTGAGGCATGGCAGTATTGTCATAGCTGCCATCACAAGTTGCACTAACACCTCGAACCCAAGTGTGATGCTTGGTGCAGGCCTTGTGGCTAAGAAGGCAACTGAACTTGGACTAGAGGTCTGTTTATGCATCTGATATGAACTCATGTTTGAATTTCAGTTTCTACTCCCAATTGTTTCTGTACTCCTGGGATGTGTCCATTTTTGTTGTCAATTAGTCATGCATGTAATTAACATGTTGGTCATGACTATTTCTGAAGCGAATTGTCTGGTGGCCATTGAATGAATTAGGTGTTACCAAGATTGCATGTTGTTTGGATTGTTCAACTAGAAGGGTTCATGTCCCTTCACTGTTGTACATTGGTATTTTTTCTACAATTTATTGAATTGAGCCTACTCTCCTCTTTGGAAGCAAATTGTAGTAGGTCTTTAAGTTGATTCTGTTGGGTTGAGCAGGTGAAACCATGGATCAAGACCAGTCTTGCTCCAGGATCAGGAGCTGTCACCCAATACCTTGCGAAAAGGTATGCTACTCATTTCAGGGTGATATCTTTGTGAACTGTCTGGCCTCTTGTTCTTGCAAAGGAAAGTTGAACATGTTGGCCACACCATAATTTGTCTAGGTAGTAGGACAGTTATGTTTCTTGGATGGACTGAAGCCCAGTCTTAATTAATGCACCACCTACTTGTGAGATTTTGAGTGTGATTCTGTTTTTTGGATAGATGGTAAGAAATAGAGTGACATTGTGTGTATTATGATGTAATTAAAAGATTGATGCATCTTTGGGAAGACTTGCAGTTCTCTTCCATGCTAATTCTTAGGATAGGAAAATGAATTTCTCTTCATTTGAAGTCTCATTCTCCCTGACATTGGCAGTGGCTTGACAAAGTATCTGGATCAGCAAGGCTTTAGTCTGGTGGGCTATGGCTGTACCACTTGCATAGGCAACTCTGGTGACCTGAATGAAGTTGTAGCTGAAGCAATTACTGAGAATGGTAAGTTTGCTCTTTGTGTGTGAGGAGTAATGGGGATTGATTTATGTCAAGTAAGGAAGAGGAGACCATACTTGGTATCAAGGTGCATCATCACTTTTTCTAGAAGGAACTGTGAGCCCTGTTGCATTATTTGGAAGGTTGGCTTATTATGTGATTACTTTGGAACAACAAAAGTTGTCAGAGCATACCTTACTCACAAGGGAATTATGGCTTCAACATAATCATGGTGAAGATGCCTTCCAGATTGAGCCACTATGGTTCTCCAGAATTTGTCATGCGGTATCTGGCTCTAATTTTTGGATGTTGCCTACTTGCAGATGTAGTTGCAGCAGCTGTATTGTCTGGAAATCGCAATTTTGAGGGTCGTGTCCACCCATTAACTCGTGCAAATTATCTGGCTTCACCTCCTTTGGTGGTGGCTTATGCCTTTGCTGGAACGGTGGGTCAATTGAGTCATTTCTTTTCTGGTTCAAACTTCAGTGTTACTCATTTCACTTTTCTTGTTAGTGGATGGACTTTATGTGATGATTGTGTTTACAAGCATTGAGTATGGTAAGAACTTGCATATGATGGAGAACCTTGTGCATGTGTGCTACTGTTTCTTGATGCCTGCCTTTCTGAATGAGTAGCATATTGTTCCCACCAGGTGAACATTGATTTTGAAACGGAGCCAATTGGAGTAGGCAAGGGAGGAAAAGCTGTTTTCCTCAGGGACATCTGGCCTTCTAGTGAGGAGGTTGCTGAGGTACGAATTGTGCTTGTACTTCTCTACATTTACTTTGAAAACTGTTGGGAAATGGTAACCTAGGAAGTTTCCTAACATGTTTCAATGCGCTTCCATCTTGATTAACACATCCACAGCCCTATTATTTAGACATAAAGAGTCTGGTTAGGAAGGAGAATTAATCTGATCTGGTTAAAGTAACTGGTCTTGAAAGGAAGACATAGAACAAGACAAACTGGTCTCTTTGTGCACCAAGGACATGCAATATATGCACAGTATGTGCACCAAGCACATACTGACTGGTGATTCAGTATCTGTTCATGATATTTCATTGAATTATTGCTATGTTGTTTTGAAGGGATTACATTAAGTAGTATTATGTTGAGGTTCACAAATATGAACATTATATGGTGTTATATTTCTCAGCTTGTGATATGGTGTCAGTTACACATCACTTTTGCACTACTAAGAGTTCTTTCATCCACAGGTAGTGGAAAAGTCTGTGCTTCCAGAGATGTTCCGGTCCACATATGCACACATAACAAAGGGCAATGAAATGTGGAATCACCTGGCTTCTCCCAAAGGATCTCAATATGCTTGGGATCCAAATTCTACCTATGTTCATGAGCCCCCTTTCTTCAAGACCATGACGAAAAATCCCCCAGGAGTGCCCAGTGTGAAAGATGCTTACTGCCTTCTCAACTTCGGTGACAGTATCACCACTGACCATATCTCACCAGCTGGAAACATCAATAAGGACAGTCCAGCTGCCAAGTATTTGATGGCACATGGTGTAGATCGGAAGGATTTCAATTCCTATGGTAGCCGACGTGGAAATGATGAAGTCATGGCAAGAGGGACATTTGCCAACATCCGGATTGTGAACAAATTTCTGAAAGGCGAAGTTGGGCCTAGGACCATTTACATTCCGTCTCAAGAAAAGATGTTCATTTATGATGCTGCACAGGTCAGTGACTGCTTTGAACAGAATTTGTTCCTAGCATGCCAGAAGAGTCAGGAGTATTGGGAGTTTATGGAGTATTTATCTTTTCCTGACAGTGAAAGATATGGGCTCAAGCATTCTTGTTGGATAGAAGACGAAAGAATAGGAAATATGGATGTGAGCTGTGAGCTGTAGTGATAAATGACTGTATATCAGAACTCAGTCTATCTTTAACATGGTTTTCTGTTGCAGAGGTACAAGGAGGAAGGTGCAGATACAATTATCCTGGCAGGAGCTGAGTATGGAAGTGGAAGCTCTCGAGATTGGGCTGCCAAAGGTCCCTATCTGCAGGTGAGCATCTCACCCAAAAGTCTAGCTTGTACATTCTTTGCAGATATTTGATCTTTGGGAAGATTTAAGGGTTGCTCTACTGGGAAGGTTGAAGGTTTAGATACTGTTTGGAAGAGGTTTAGTAAGGAATGCTGGTCTGTTTTGTGAGTCAAGACATTAAATCTGTGTATGTTCACCTTAGTTTTACAGGCATCCTGACATCTAGGTCCTTGTTAAGGCCATGCCAGATGCTTGCTTTTACAATGTGGCCTTGAATTGTGCAGTTTCTGGGATCTATCCAGGACTTGGGGTTATAGCTGCTTTTTTACTCTTACCACTATTTGCATTGGCACTTATCTGAAGTTCTCACTTGTTGAGAATAGTGAGATACTGAAACACTTAATGTCAGGAAGTGAAGGCTGTTAAAGGGACTGCTGTTAAAAATGGTTTGTGCCACTTGCCAATAGAACTAGAAGTATGGATTCTTACATATTTTGTTTAACAGGGGGTGAAGGCTGTCATTGCAAAGAGTTTTGAGCGCATCCATCGCAGCAACCTTGTTGGCATGGGCCTCATTCCCCTTTGCTTCAAGGCAGGGGAGGATGCTGAGTCTCTGGGTTTGACTGGCTTTGAGAGGTACACCATCCACCTTCCGGATATAGAGAACATCAAGCCTGGCATGGATGTTGCAGTGACAACAAATGATGGGAAAAAGTTTGATTGTGTGCTTCGCTTTGACACACAAGTGGAGTTGACCTACTTCCAGAATGGAGGCATCCTTCACTATGTGCTCAGGCAGCTGCTAGAGTAGAGGCAGCTATGAAAAATATTCAGGATGTGAGGATGTGGCAGTAATGCTATTGCTTTTACTCCCTTCCTATGGATGGAATAAGAGCATATATGTAAGCTGTTTCTGCTATGAAATATTTCACTATCATTTGAGGAAAGGAAGTAAGCATTGGGTGCCGATTTGTGGAGATATTTATTCAGTCCTGTAGCAGTTGGGTTTGTGGGTTTTTCTTGTTCTTCAACAGAAATATTGGCTTGTTTCTACTTAGAATCTATTCCGTTTGCAGCAACAACTCTAAGATGACTTGTGATGTTGAATAATCTTTATTGAATTGTGCTATGTAGTGGAGTGGTTTGGAAACGGTCTTGTGTAAATTGGATTTCTTTTATGTGCTTTGTGCTTTTGCAGAGTTTGACCTGTCACATGGTTCTTAATGGCTTTTTGCAGCTGTGCAAGCATCTGCATCTGTTGGAAATCAACTTAGTGATGATGATGTGCATGTAAAGATGATGTGTATATATGTATGTTTGGGTGTTCTGTCCTTTCACAGTAGGCTTTCATATTGCTGTGGAATGGATATATTGCAAAAATGTGACGAAGGGCAATGCATTTGCAATGTGTTTCATGATACAAGAATGTGAAGTGCCTAAATTATGTAGTTTTTATTTTACTACAGCAAGATGTTTTTATGGTGATTATGTTTTTGAGGTCAATGGAAGAGGGAGAGAGGTCTTTTGGGTGTGGGTGGTAAATGACAAGATCCCCAATCAACCCAAAATGAGCCAAACAGCTATGCCATCGCTTATAGCAAGTTTACTACTGTTCTATGTGTTTTGTGAAACCCCAGTATTTTGACATTGCTTGATGATTTAAAAAGTTATATACAGGTCACTTTGAATAGAAAATCATAATTGTTCATCTCCAGCTATTTCCAGTAGTATAGTTAAATCACTAAACCAAGGATGTTCATGACAACTAGTTGTTCTTGCATACATTGGAAAATCTGCAACGGGTGGTCATGGTCTCAAAGGTATTGCAATACTATTGAACATTCAATACAAGCTGATAAAAACAAACATTGTCAATGGCAATCATGTTCGATTAGCACAAGTGAATATTGTGCATACCCTAATTCTGCAAACCCTTTGGTCATCGACATTTTTACACAATTTGCAACCCACACACATTACACACAAATGACAGTTGTATACTACCACAAAAAATGTGTGTTAGTCATGGCTTCATATGCACTTGTGCATGGCAAAGAGCATTTTCTGATAGGTAACATTTCATGTAGTTATGGGACATGTTGGTTGTGTTTGACAATGTAGCAAGTGTTGTCACATCTATTGCAATCATGGTATGCAATAGTCATCAGAGTGATATGCAAAATATCAATACAAATTTGCACTATACTAAAAAAGGGACTCAGATCTATGAATGGAATAAGCATATTGCATTGTGGCATGAACCTTGACTAGGTTGGTGTCCAATTTTTGGCAAAAAAAAAAGTGCCTTCTTGAATGTGTCTACTTTCTTTGAATTACAATCCAATTATGATGTGGTTAAACTTAAATAATTTTGATCATGTGTGAAACATAAAATTGGAAGAATAAGTATATGAATAAAAAGTTACCAAAGTAAAGACTCAAAATAAGTAAACTGGTGAATCTAGGTATGTATAAGTCATTAGTTCAATTGATAATCTTCAAGTACTCTCATGTGAAGGCACCCATTTGAATACTTCACATGCTAGAGGGATGTCCCTTAGTTTGAAAGGTCATTGGGATGTCTAGATATATCCCTTTGCCATCACTCTAAAAAGGTAAATAAAAAAGTTATCTCCTTTTCTTAAACCTATTTTTGTTTGAGCAAAAAGTGAGTGGTACACACCAATGTTGTGCATGTAAATCTTTTTAGATTTACATTCTCTATAAGTGTAAATCAATTTGGCAATATTTTTTACATTTTGTGTAAATGTAAGTGTGTGCAAGTGTAAAGGAAGTGATGTAGAAATGTAAGTGTAAAATAGTGTAAATAAAAATTACGTCATGTAAAATAATGTAAGTGTAAAACATTTACACTTACACTTTTCCACCTTTTTACACATATATTTTTTGGCATTGCTTTTCATTTTCTATAGTTACAAATTTTTTAAATCATTTTATACTTAGACTTTAATTTACATCAACATTTATGTTGTTTTATGCTATTTAAGTGTAAAATAAAAGTGTCAATAAAAATTATAACAAAAACACACTTGCAACATGGAACCGTAAATTCCATTCAAAATGTTGATTTGACCAAATCCATATTGCATGCATTTCCAACAAAAGGATTGAGTAGGAATTTGGTAGATGACAAAAATGACAAGTGGCAATGTCCAAATCATGGATACAATTCCCAATTTTGCACATCGTCCTCCTCTACAAAAGCCCCAACCTCATTGGGGAAATCCATATCAAGAACATCTCAAAGATTTTCTTCAACCTCCCCAAACCCATCTGCACCTTGAAGCTTATCATCCTCAACATTAGCACAAGGATTGTTAGGCCAATTCATAATCAAAAGGATTAGGAGGTCCAAATTCTTCACCCCAAGGTGACATCGATGAAAACTAGTAAGGATCCGAACAATAGAAAACACCTTTTATGTTTCCATTTGGTTACAATGTATGCTTCAAATTGCTCTTGCTAAATATGCAAGAGTTGGAAATTGTCTTTCATGCTTTGACCACCAAAGAAGAGGGTTTCGAGTAGAATCCAATGGCACATCAAATGTGTGGAAGCAAGACAATTCCCATTGAACCATAATCACATATATAATTTCCAAATTAGTAACATGTGCAAAGTGCAAAATGAAAATACAAAAAAATAAAATAAAATATAACTCACAAACAAGTTCAAGAATTTGAAAGTAAAAAATTCCAACATTTGTTAAATACAAGTTTCCTCCTTAGACACCCCTATTTTGAAAATTGCATTAATGTTACGCATAATGTCCTAGATAACACTTGTGGTACTCGAGCATACATGCAACTCTTGGTACACAATCTTGAAGATTGGAAGAAATAAATCGACATCATCTATTGTTGCAATTTCAATTACAAATGTTGGACATGTCCAACATAATCTCCAACTAGGTTCAAATATTTAAACCTTAGATCCAACATCAATGCAATCATGTTGTGGGCTTTGGTATGTTGAAAATTATCCTTGAAATTAAGGAAGGGTTGCAAAACAACATTTACTTGTTTTTGCATGTTCATTCCAACTTGTTTGACCTTCATGCATATGTCGAACTCTTCAGCAACATCAAATTATGCTTGTAATTCAAGGTTTTCCTTGGCAAGTTGCACATACAACTTAATGGCTGAAGCAAGGGCATCCAATAATGTCCAATACCCATGGCACTAGTTAATAACATAAGCTCTTACAACAGGGGAAAAGACATCACATATTGCTTCAATAATTGCCCAAGTTTGTGTAGGTGGTATCTTATTTGTTAAAGCCTTGGTTTGTTGAAAATGACACAAGACAAATATTGCCCCATAAACAAAGCATTGTTGGAACATTAAGTCTTTGGGGGAAAAATGCATTTTCATTGGTGTTGCAAGCTTCCATTAAGGTAAACCCACACCAACACATGTAGGCTTCCACTCCTTGGCCCTTTTGCCTATACACCACCAATCCATAACCCACAATCTTTTAGGTCAATATTGATGTAAAATTGCAAAAAATGGGTGAATAAAAAAAGAAGACCATGAACCAAAATGAAAAGAACAAGGGAGCAACCTAATACACTTGCCAAAAAAAAAGACAATAGCAACCTATGAATCAAACTTTGCTCCTACCTCTTCAACCCTATAACACACATGAAGATGAATTCACAACACAATTTGACTTTAAACAATAGGAGCTGATTGTAAACATTAAAAAAACCATGGAAAAAAACCTTTGAGGGTGAGCAAGCTCACTTGGAAAAAATGATGATGGTGGTTGCAAAAATAATCTATGTTTCATTCTGCCACTAGAATGCTACAACACACAAGATGGTTGAAAACATTTAATTTGAGCATGCACAATGATGAATAAAAGAAAACTATGAACCAAAAAAAGAGAAAAATAAAGCAACAAACAAGTTCATTTGAAAAAAAAGACAAAGGTAGCTCATGAATTGGGCTTTGTTCCTATTGTTGCAACCTTGTGACACACATGAAGACTAGTTCAAAACAATATTCAACCTTGAAAAAAATAAAATGGCCATGAGCAAAAGAAAACCATGGAAAAGAAAATTTTGGGGATGAATAAATTCATTTGAAAAAAATGATGATGGAAATGGACAAAAACAACTTGTGTTTCTTTTTGTCATTGGAATGTTGCAACATAAATAGAATATGGCTAATAACATTTAAGTTGACCATGCACATTTGTGAGTAGAAAAAGAATACCATAAAACTTTATTTTAAAAAAAGTGAGCAAATCCACTTGAAAAGAAAAACAAAGGCAACTTGTGAGTTGGGCTTTGTTGTTGCATGTTGTTACAACCTTGTAGCACACATGGAAACAAGTTCCAAAAAAAATTCAACCTTGAAAAAAATAAAATGGCCATGAGCAAAAAAAATCATGGAAAAGAAAAACTTGGGGGGGGGGGGGGGAGCAAGCTCTTTTGAAAAAAAATGATGATGGTGGTGGTGAAAACAACTTATGTTTCTTTCTATTGTTGGAATGTTGCACAATAAAAGATGATTAAAAACATTTAAGTTGACCATGCCCATTCGTGAGTAGGAAAAATGAATCAAAATAAAAAGAACAACAAGGGGGGTGAACAAGCTCACCTGAAAAAACAACAATGGTAGCTTGAGAGTTGGGTTTCATTATTGTTGTTGAAACCTTTCAACATGTAAGAAGAAAAACATGAACAAAATTTGACTTCAAACAAAAGAAGAAGACCGTGAACAAAAGAAAACCATGGACAAAAAAACATTCATTTGAAAAACAATGACAACAACAATGAAAATGATTTGTTTTTGCTGCAATGTTGCAACACATTTAAATTATGACTGCAAACCAAAGTTGACCATACACATTCATGAATAAAATAAGAAGACCATGAACCAAAAAAAGAATAAAGGGATCAGCAAACTCATTTTAAAAACAATGACAACCCATGACTTGGGTTTCACTTTTGTTGTTGCAACCTTGCAACACATATGAAAACAAACATGAACAAAATTCAACATTGAACAAAATTAAAAAAACATGGAAAGAAAAACACTTGGAGAGTGAGGAAGTTCACTTGAAAAAAATGATGACAACAATGGTGAAAATAAGTAGGGTGACAAGTTTGGTTACATTCCCACACTACTACAATAAAATATGAACTTCCACAACATGAAAATAAGGCATGGTGAACACCACAAACTTCAACAAAAGATGAACATGACCAAAACAAAAAATAAAAGACAACAAAAAGGTAATGGTGAACAAGTTCACTTGAACAAAAATGATGACGATAATGAGTTGCATCGTGTTGCTATTTCTGCATAGTGTGTTGCAAAGTGGTGCATGTTGTTGTATTGTATGTAATTGCTATTACATGTTACTACATATTGCAGCCATTGCACATTACATGCTATTACACTTTCCACTACTATAAGTTATTGTTGTTGCATGCTTGCAGCTCTTCTTTGGGTAGTTGCACATTATGGTCTACACAGATAGAGTCAATTTGGATTTACATAAACTATTAAAAATATTACAATTTAAAATTCATTTATTTTGAATTAAAAAATTTTAGCTGAATTATTTTTTGGAAATAAAATAAGTTTTAAAAAATAAAGAATGTCAAATTGCTTCATATTTTTTTAAAAAACTAAATGCACATTAATCATTTCATAAAACTTTAGGGTGGACATGTTTTTCATAATCGAAAGAGTGCATGATTTGTTGAACTTTTGGAATGAGCTTGGATTTTCGACATTGAAATTGTGATGCCCTTGTTTTGGTGGCAAATGCAAAGTGTAAGGGTCTTTTTGATAATCATTAGGTCGGTCATACATTTTAAATTGTAATATCCCAAGGCAATAATGTGCCCTTTTTATTCTTAGGCTAAATTGAACCTTTTATGCTTGAGATGTAAATGTGCATTGTAAGTTTGGGTTTTAGGACATTTATGAGGTTGTTGTATGTAGTATCCCTTTCAATGTGAATATATCTCCTCCCATCACCAAACATTGACGTCACATGATAAACTAAATCACACCGTTTACCAAACATTTGCATACCATGCATTAGGATAATACCCATATTTGTGTGCATTCATGTGCAATGAAATGTGACATTATCCAACCTATCAATCATGACCTTAAACCCTAAACCCTAATACAACAAATGTTATATACTCATCACATACCTTTCGCAGATTAATTTACACTTGCTTTTAACAAATGTTGTATATACCCATGATGGAAACACAATTACAAGATCAATCTCGAGACTTTGCAAAGAGCTGAACACAAATATTTCTTGTTGTGCATTCACACCCATAATAGGGAATAATATGCATGATGAAAGGTATTTGGTCAATTGATCATCGACCCATCTCAAAACTATTCAAGTGTTTGATTATCAACCTGTGTTGGATGATGGGTTGTGTCTACCTTAACCACAGTTTCCTGTGTGCCCACCACCATTCATGCCTCAAGGTCCACTAGTGGCCAGTGCTACTAGGTACCACTAAGTTTGATGTTGTTTGCTCTAAACCCTAAATCCTAAACCCTAAACCTTTCTAATTCTATTTGGTCACGTTTCTTTCCAGTTGTCCAGAGTTGTTGGGCTTCTGGACTTGAAGAGAATCAGTCAATACTAAATAGGGAAGCATAGCACAAACACAAAATAATCATTTTGTTATAGCCATGTGAAGCCACTACCCGTCCTTGGCTTTTCCAAGCTGATCAAGGGCACGGATGTTTCCAGCTTATCTATGTCCGTAACTTTGCTAGAATAAATTGGACACAAGGGGGGGGGGGGGCCAAGGCACAAAGAGAACCAAGAGTTGGTTAAAATGCTTTCACCATATACTTGTCTCTAGTGGGGGATTTGACATGCATAAGAAACATTTCAATAGTTCCACTTGATGAAATATTATTCAAGGTTACATTACCCTACATGCCAAGGTTCCAAACGGGGCAAAATCCCCCCTTTCCTTTCTCTCTCTCTCTCTCTTTTAATTTTTTTTTAAATCAAAATTTTTAATGTTCCCATGCGGTTCTCAATAGTTTATGCTAAATGTTAAAATCATGCCTTTTCATGTTGATGTAGAATATAAATAACATGGACATGAAAAGGCAATATGTGAAATTTATTTTTATTTTTATTTTCATATCCATGCATGTGGGTAAAGGGAAAATAGAGTGAGGTAGTTAGGCTTCGAAAGAGGTGAGGTTTATTTAGATGTATGAATAAGTGAAAAAAAATTGTTTACCATGAATGCCTTTTACCGAACTTTGTGAAAATTTCAAGAGAATTTGTGGAAAGCACAAATTTGGAAGGCTGGGCTTTTTTCAGTCAAGTGAAACAAATTTTTTTTTTTCACACAATTGGTGTGTTGCTACCAAGTAGGACAAGTTTGTTCACCAAAAAAAGGAATTATTTTTCTTTTTCCAAAAATTGAATCTTTTTGAAATTATATGTATTATTTTCCATCATCTACTATAATATAATTTGTAATAAGAGCAGTGAAATTATTCAAAGAGATTAGCCTATGACAATTATGTGATAATTATGATGATTTTCAAGATCTCAACTTCATATATATAAACATAAAGCCTTGGCTCTTTTTTGAACAAGTGTATTTGGATGCCATGTTACTTGGATGAATGTCTTTCATCCATTTCCTATGTGGGCATTATGATTTTTGTATCAAAAGCTCACCTACCTCTCCTGACTTGTATGAAAATCATAAAGCCTGGTTGTTGGTGTTCTCATGGCCACACCACCATGCAGTTGGCATTCTTTTTATGCGCGATAAAGCCCTTGGCCACGAGCTTTAACGAAATGGGGCACTTGTGCTTGGCTTCACTTTGCATAAGCCCTTCTTCTAGTAAAGCTCACATAGTGGCCCTCAAGCTTGACATCCCACTTACTTTCATCACCTTGTATTTATTGAGGGGATTGTTACAAGTAAGAAACAATTTCAATAGTGTCACTTAGAGAAATATTTAGGGCTACATTATTCATCTTGTCTTTTGGGGGGTGTGTCATGAGAAGCCATGTTTCAATTTGCTCCACCTGGAGAATGTTCTGATGGTAGGACAACTTCATCAAATTGAAAGCATTTCTTGCACATTGGCACTTGGATGTTTGGAGGAGGCGACGGGTAAAACACCAGGCGTGGGGACATTCCCAAAAAAAAACAAAGAAGTGGCCTAGGACAAGTGGGGAGCATTCCCAAAATAAGGGGCCTACTACAACAAGGCGCTGTATTGGGGGCAATTGCATGCTACCAGACTCATAGAAGCTGGACAATTGTTGAGGCTACAACCCACCAATCAATTCAAATGGTTTTTGTGTAAAATTATGTAATATAATGTCATATCAAAATATGTTGCATAATCTCATGCTTATTGGTCTATTATGCCGTGGAATCTGCACCATGCAATCTCACCTGCTGCATGGTGGAAAAGACTTTTGCAGCCTTTGATAAGCCCGGGGCAAAACCAAAGTGGGTTTCCTTCTCTTTCTTTCAATAGTGAAAAGAAAAAAGAAAAAGACGAAAAAAAGACCCATAAATCCATTAAAAATTTGTTGAAGCTTCATGCCTCTCAGTCGCCGTATTAAGCCCCAAAAATTGTTAGATATGAAGACCCCGAATTAGTCTAAGAGTGGGATATTTATAATATTTAAGAAATAATTTATATAGAATTTGGGGGGGTTTTTAACCATGGTGCCAAGATATGTGCTGGTTTGTTCACCCAAGGCCCCACCATTTCATCCCTCATGGTGTGCTGGTGGCTATTATTTGGGCACTTTGCATTTCCACAAGGGTTAGGGGGGGTGTCGTATTTTGCACTCTTCAGTAGTTTTTACAGTGTCGTACTTTACACTCTTCAGCCATTTTCATAGGCACTTGCTGGTTCCACATTTAAACACAGTTAGCTTCACTTGTAACACGAGTTGAGTTGAGTTGACGGTGTAAGGTGAATGTGATGGTGGGGTAAACCGGTTATGCTTTGGAACGGGCCCAGGAAGAATCCGTTACCACCCAACATAACAACAGGTCACTCTATGGGGTTTAGAATAGGCGGCCCTGGTAGTTCCCCCCGTTACCACCCAACAGAACAACGGGCTGGCTGGATGGGGCTTGCCATATTCCTGGGGGAACTTGCCCAGTGACTAGATGTTTAGAAGCTTCTGAACAAAATGGAAGTTTGTGGCGGCTCAACGAAATTTCTATTGTAGTTCTACACCACGGGCAAGCATCAAGGGAGAGCGAGAGAGAGAGAGCATGATGCAATTACAAACAAACTTTGTCGGTCACAAGCATCTACGCTTATTTCTGAACCATCCAAATGGAATTGATTTCTTAATATTATTGCAAAGACCATGTTTAGCACATCAATTTGGACCACCCAAAGATGACAGAATTGTTTGTAAAACATGGGTGTTCAACCTTTGAAGGTTTTAGCTATTATAAAACCTATATCAATGGCTGGCCGTAGTAAGGCTTATCATTAAAGCAAGGCTTTGAAGACTACCCATGAAAATTTCACTTTAGCTTTCAGATATATATGTTTTTATTGTCTATTACATTCAAATGTCGAATCGGCTCTTCTAGTATTATTAAGTTTTGTGCCCCCACGGCACTAGGATTGATGTAGTAGGTTTTGCCTCAACTAGGTCAATCAAGAATGCAAATTGAGGTTGGTTATATGAGATTCAAAGGGTTTGAATATGTAGCATACACAGTGCCATAGTAGATATTAATTATAACCACAAATCATAGACAAACATATTCTTTAATTGAAAGACTTTAATGAATGAGTTGCTTAGCTTCCAACAAGGGGAAGTTTCATATTACACAATGCCATCTAGCAAAATCTCAACATCACTTAACTTTCCAATGTTAGAAATTATTTTTTGCCTAAACCCCTCTCTATCCACGACCATCCTCAACAACAATATGTTGCACATTTGTGTAACCCTATTGGCTACATTTGACACATTGATGTAAAGCATCTTGATATTTGTTGCCTTTAGATGTGGAGAATTTTGCCAACTTTTGGTATGTTAGATGTTATTTTCGTGATTAAGATCAAATTGTAAGGATCGAAAAAGTGATTCAAGTCAAGTCATCACATTCAATTTTCTTAAATTTTGAATGATTCAATTGGTGTGATCTACCATGCAATGAAACCCTATTTAGAAGGGAAAAAACTTATGTTGTAATTCTTGTTCTATTCTAGATGTCCTCAAAGAAGTTGGTTATGTCAAACACCAAAACTAATAAGATATTGCATCAATTTGTCAACCTCTGGTAACAACCAAAAGCTTCATATATTAGTGAGGTGAGTGACAACCATTAACATGAACAATAAAATAAGGATAGACACCATTTCTCAACAACATACAAAAGGATTGAAAATGCTTTTTGTTTATGGATGTTGTTTTGTCTAAAGAAATGACAACGAAATTAAATACCACCACAACTTCCTTTGGCTTTTAAAGAATTGCATGTGATATATATACATGATCATTTTCATTCAAGAATTACAAATATCACTTTAGTGTTTCTAAAGGCTTTTGAAAAAACCTAAGTACCTTCAACACGTGCTTCAAATTATGGTAGTTTGTCATAGGACTTCATCTCCTATTCACCTCTCCTATCATTATAGATGAGGGGCATCCCCAAATTCAATTTTTTGTTTTTGCAACCAGCCAATTTGATTGGCCCATTACTCAAAAAAAACGAAACTATGGAAGCTCCCCAAAATAAAAGGTTCTATTTTGAAGTATAGAGTTTCTCCCCTTTGGCCCAACTATATAGGTGAAAGGACAACAACATTTGCCAAAGCATATGGGATAAAAGTGAGGTGTTATGGAGAACATGTTAGGAACACATTGGAAACTTGGGGAACATACAAGGAACCCATGGGGAACTTGAAGGGAGCAGAGTGTATACACATGGGGAACTAGGGAAAAATGAAAAAAAATCCCTTCCCTTCCCCCCCCCCCAAAAGACTTAAAAGGAAAAAAAGCAAGGCACCTTGAGTGCATGCTCAGGCCTTCCCATTGGCTGCTTGAAATTTCTCTTCCCAAAATAGTTTGTCACCATTTTTGGCCTCCGCTAATACCCCTTGCAAAGAATGCGCTACCTATTGAACTTTTTTTTCTTCTTTCACAAAATAAAAATAAAATGTTGGTCTAGAGTAAAACATGGAAACCTATTTAATACACACCAAAACATACAAAAGTTTAGGGTAAAATTGAGTTGCAATTTGAAAGAGATCCAATTGTAACACTCTTAGAATATTTGTCTCCTCTTTTACAACTCAAAATGGTCTATAAATATTTTTGCATGTTGATTTGTTGCCAAAAGGCACTAATCCAGTTTTAGGTGTGCTTTGTATTGGGGGGGGGCAGTATTCCCACAATGCCAAAGTCCTTAACAAGGCTAGAACCTTTAGGGCCAAAATATGTGGAAGTCCAAGGGCAAGTGTTTTTCTCCTTTGGATGTCAAGGTTTATCTAAATGAATTTTATTTTATCGAAATAAAATGGGGGTCGAGTATTTTCAATTTGATGAATAACTTTATCATTTTTTATGATTTGAGGTTCTTGTGTTTCCAAAAAATTTACTAAATTCTCAATTTTCTTGAAGTTTAGAGTAATAGATTCATAAATTCCAGCCAAAAGGGGGGGGTAGGGAGTGTGCGTCTTTCGCACAAGAATAAGTATATACGTATACCTGATATGAGGCCACACAAATGGGCCTTGGGGCCCTATTAATTAGGGAATGGCCATTTTCATATAAACCAATCAATTGCAGCCACCTGGGAACTGGTGTACTGACAACTGGTCCCAGGTGGGAACAGGGATACCATTCAATAATGGATAGAAAATTGAAGAATAAAAGAATGAAGCTGTTGTCACGTGTGCGGCCCTAGGTAGACGTAGTTCGAACCGTAGGTCCTGGTAACCTTAGGACATATTTCTTCTGAGAAAAGGGCACTCCTGGAGTCTCTTCTTGACCTACAGTTTCGGCGACTCAGGCGGGTAGACCCGTTGCTTGGCGGCCTCCCGGGTGTATAGCAGTTGGTTAGGAGGAAACTGGGCGGCCGGTCACCGGTTCCGAGTAACCCGCCGACCTGCAGTAGCGGGTGATGTCGCGAGTGTAAAAGACAGAAAGCGGCGATTTTCTTTCTTTCGTAAGTAAAAATAGCTTCAACGGTCGGGGTGGTGCTGGACCGGTGGTCAATCTCCGTTCCCTTGTACGCCGCTCTCGTCCGACGGTCAGAAACCTGCAACACCAGTGACCATCACAGATCGTTGGATCCGAATCGACGGTGAGTTGTTCTGGCATGATTCCGGCCGCCAGATGTGTCATCGGACGGTTGTGGCAACTCGTGGGCTTCGCGAAGCTCGCCATCGTCTTCTTCATCTTCTCTTCTTCTGTGGTGTGCTCTACAACTCTTCCGAATGTTATTCTGCTCGCGGCAGCTCTTCACTCGCACTTGGAGCGATCGTTGTGATCTTCTTAGCGGGAATCCACAGTTCGGAGGTATTGCATGCATCTCTCTTTCCTGCGATCTCCTCGATGTTTTTTTTTTTGGTTTGGTGTGGATTTCTTACCTTTTTTTTTTTGGTTTTCTTTAGAGGAGTTTTTTCGCGAATGTGCTGTCTGCTTACTCGCATCGGTCGATCTATCCATCGATAAATAGATAGATAGATCCATCGTTCGATCGATGGATAGACCTCTCTTTTCCGTTTCCTTTCTCTCCGATCGGGTCTGGTGAGGACATTTCTTGGATTTTTGTTGTGTTTTCTCTGGTGCTGAGCTTGTTCCATTTGTGTTCGTTCGTGGGGTTTTGCTGTCAGAATGAGTATTGGTTGAGTATTGTTTTATGTTGTTTTGGTTAAGTCTTCTTCAAATACGTGTTTATGTGCTATAACGATGCAAGATGTCGGAATCCGAGCTCGATGAAACATTTTTTAATGTTTCATTCTCCTTTCTTGGTTTAGGCGTTCACAGAGTTTTAATCTCTCTCGCCGGACGGCGATCGGGTTAGCTGGCGGAAGCTACGGATGTTTTACGTCTTCTCTTTGATAGTAGTAGCCGAAGAGGAGCTTAGGAGGAAGCTTTGGTTGCATGTGCCGCCTTCGTTTCTTGCGATGCTGTTAAGGGCATGATCGATTGGGAACACTAGAAAGGCCATCTGGCCTTCCAGCCCTCTTAGCTTCCCATGCAGCCGAACAGCTTTTATTCGAGATCCGTTCAGTCTCTGTTCATCTCCGATTATTGACCACGACGCTGTACTCCTTGTATGTAACGAACACCGAACGTCTGTCAACCGCTTATTTGTCTCGTTGTGCATTGCAGATCGCATATTTTCGGAAGTTAGAATACCAGAGAAATGGCCGCCGCTTCAATGATGATCAAGTCAGCGACCTCCATCGGGTCCGCCTCACTCCAGACCTGCTCGAAAGGACGCGTGGAAGCGCGCTCTCACGCAACTTCTTGTGTAGGGCTCTCCTTTTCCTATTACCCAGTTACTAATAGTTTCTCTGGTTTACACATTGTATGTTCAATCAAAGCTCCTGTGTTCCTGGCCCTTCCTGCTGTTTACTTCCTTCTCACACTAACAACGTAAGTACTAAATCCTTGCCGGGAAGTGCCTTTTATCCACAACCTGAGAGTCTGTTACTTGTCAAACGAAGCAAATAGCATGTGGAACTAGAGCCTTGTCATGCTCTGCTTTTACTGTGAAGTGTAAGGAATTTTAGTTTGCATTACCTGTATTTCTCATGTCTACATTTGTTGTTAAGTTCATAGATGCAAACTATCTGGAAATTGAATCCTCCAAAGTGGACAGAGGGAATACATGGCTTAACGAGGCATCCATGTGTTCCATGGATCTGGACAAATTTAGGCAGGCACTTCTTCAGCCATAGAATTGACTCTGGGGATTTGAAGTCTGTTCAATCCTATGCACCAGTTCCTTGGTCTTGTGCCGGTTTTTATTTCTTTAAGTGGATTTTGCAGTATACATGCTTGTGTTCAGAGATATGAAGCTTGTACCAAGTGATGCAATTAGTCTTTGATTGAGCTTCCAAACCAACAAACTGTGGTTTTAAGTGGTGAATATGGAACTTGAGTTAATCTCACCGATTTTTGTACACAGGCCTTTAAACAGAGGAAGAGTCTCACTATTTCAGCTGATGACTCATTCCTGGGGTCCTCCAAGTGTTTGCAAGCAGGAACTGCATCTGTGTCAAGGTAGAGCTTTTTCCCTTTATATTAAGTCCTGGATTTCCAATCAGTCTTCTTCAATTCCCTGCATTGTACTGCCTCTGTTAAATTGTTTCAAACTTGCCTAAAAGTGAATTCTCCTTGTGATCTTTTTCATGCTAGAATCTATTCTGAACCATTGCTTATTTCATCAGGTATGAGAAGGGGTCTGTTGCAGTGAGGGCAACAGCGACTGAGATTCCACTTGCACGTCCAAGTAAGACTCTCTCCTATGACCTGTGTTAATGATACTGAGAACATGGGTGGCAAAGCTCAAGTTTTAGGTTTTTCTGTCTCATCAGTCATTCTTATCTGAAGTTATGTTGTCAGTTTGTCACTAGAGTTAGCTACATCTTTCAACTTTTGAGCCCTAAGTATGTACAGGTTTACTCTGAACAATATGAGTCTCTGGGTTGTGTGTAGGTAGATGGGCATAGGCAGTTATGCTTGTCCACATGAAGCAGGCTCATGTTTGACTGGTGATTGTTTTTTTGCACCCCAGGGTCAGAAACCAAGGGCAAGATCCGCATTGGAATCAATGGTTAGTCTGCTCAGTCCTTTCAAATGGTTTAATGGGAAACTTGTGTATCAAATTATACTGCTTGGTTCCAAAATAGTTGTGATACCTTGAATAGGGGTTCGCTCAGTCCACATGGGCCAATTTCCTTCTACACTGAAAGTCATTTGTAAGCAGTCCTTATGGGTTTCCCTCACAAGGCAATGTGCTATCTTGCCAGGCTTTGGAAGAATTGGGAGACTTGTCCTTCGTATTTGTCTTCAGCATGATGACATTGAAGTTGTTGCTGTAAATGACCCATTCATTGACTCCAAATACATGGTGAGCATTTCAGCCTTTCACTATGTACTGTTTTCTTGGTGCTCCAGCTATGCTGTTTTTGGACCAATCAGATGTTGTATCCTCAACTTTTCCTCAGCACAGTGATATCACACTTGGCATTAGTGTTTGTAAATTTGGACTCCATATCAATTGTGACTGTGACTGTCAATTCAGCATTCCATACGATCCATGATAGGCTCTCCTTTGGCATGCAGGCATACATGTTTAAGTATGATTCTACACATGGCATTGCAAAAGTTGATGTGCATGCAGTTGATGACAAAACACTTCAGATTGGCTCTCAAACTGTCAAGGTCTTTGGATCTCGGTAACAACCTCTCCTTGTAACTAGGAGGTTTCTTTCCCGTTCACAGGTCTCTGTGGATGACCCAAGTTCGGTGTTCTCTTCCAGTCTCAGTTTCCTTGGTTTGTAATAGACATGTAAACTTAGAATGAAGTGACATCTATGATAAGGCCAACAAATTTAGTACCTCATGAAGGTGCAAGTTCAAAAGGGTTTTCTTCAAAGATCATTGTAGGTCTTGTATAAGCTCTCATGCTGCATGCACAGTTCACTGGTGAAGATGTCTAGGTGTGACTTGAGATTTCCTCTTTTAATGTTTGTTGGTACAGTGTTTGGATGCATTTTAAGTACTGTGTCAAAAGAGATCAAACTCATAAGCACAAGGAGAGTGAAGGAGCATGGGACTGGATTTTGCATTCAGGGTTAGCCGTAGACCTTTAATCTTTAGGGAGTTACTTTGAGCAGTTTTATTGCAAAGGAGCCAAGATAGTTACTGACCTTTTCAGACCCACAGGGACCCTTCTGAGATCCCATGGGGATCAGCTGGTGCTGACTTTATTGTGGAATCCACTGGTGTTTTCACAACAACAGCCAAGGCAGAAGCCCATTTCAAGGTTGTATTGCCCACTTTGTCAAAGATTTTTACACTTTGGTATTCTCTAAAGGCAGAAACAGAGTGTTGCTGAAAATCAGCACTGTGTCCTACATCCTGACAAGTAGCTTTGCTTTTTCAGGGTGGAGCCAAGAAGGTGGTCATTTCAGCACCATCTGCTGATGCTCCCATGTTTGTGATGGGGGTGAACCATGAATCATACAAATCAGGAATGAACATCGTTTCCAATGCCAGTTGTACGACCAACTGTCTTGCTCCACTTGCCAAGGTGCCATGTAAATGATAAGCTCTTGGTTGCATGGATATGCATAGCATGATGTAAGGCCTTGTACTGCATAGTCAATTAATGTACCAGTATTCTGAAGGGTTTTTTATTTGAGTTACAGGTTGTCCATGATAATTTTGGCATAATTGAGGGCCTCATGACCACTGTCCATGCTACCACTGGTAAAGACTGCTGCCCAAGTTTGATTCATACAGTTTTGATGTTATTTCTCAAACTCCTTCCGAGGGATTATAGTTCAACAATAGATGCCTGTCTGTTTTACTTGGATCATTCCTTCCTATGCTGCATTGCTTCAATATGTTCTTTATCCATGCACTTAAATTTCCATCAAATGCAGAATCTTTGACTGGTCAGGTGATTAATCCTGATTACTTGTACTGCTCAGATTTCCTCACTTTCATAGCACCTGTGAACATGTGTAGCTACGCAGAAGACAGTCGATGGGCCATCAGGGAAGGATTGGAGAGGAGGCAGAGGTGCAGGCCAGAACATCATTCCCAGTTCGACTGGTGCTGCTAAGGTTGCTATTTGTCTTCCCCTTTCCTTAATCTTCCAGTGGCCTCTCGTTGCTAGTTGGTCACAACTGCAGCCAAGCAAGTCTTGATGAAATGCTGGACTTCACCTTTGTCCTCATTTCTTCAGTGCCTTCTATGTACCTCAATGCTGGACTTTCAGACACTGCAATACAAACTTCTGTCCTGAAGTATCACAAGTGTTCAATCATCATAAGTGATACATAAGTGTAATTAGCACAAGGAATTGTGATACTAGGCTAGTGATATGCATCCTGGAAATGATTTTGATAGTATTACAATTTTCATCTAACTGGTTTTTAGTTGAAAGCTACATCATGGGAGGGGATGCCTTATTATGTTTTTTTCTCCCACTGAACTCAATGCTTTGTTCTTCAGGCTGTTGGCAAAGTGTTGCCAGAACTAAATGGGAAGCTCACAGGAATGTCTTTCCGTGTTCCCACTCCAAATGTGTCAGTTGTGGATCTGACTTGTCGAATTGAGAAAGGGGCTTCTTACGATGAGATCAAAGCAGCCATGAAGTGAGTGTCAAATTTCCTTTTCTGATTGCTGGCATCTGGTTTTTCATATCTTGTTTGTCTGGAGGTATGACTACTACCAATCTTGTGCCAGAAACTAAGTACATTAGGTGATGCATGACATTGAACTCCATTGCTGATGTGAGTTTCTGAAGTTAGGTGGCTAGTCATTACCACCATACACACCAGCATATATGAGGGTCTCAGAATATGCATGTGACTGTATTGACATTCAAACTGCTCCTTAATCTCTTCTCCTGTTAAGGTTGGGTTCCTTGGTTGTGTTCCTGTTATGTCTTTGGATCTGGCACCTTGTTGTTCTGTCATCTTGTAATTCTTTTCAGGTTAAATTTAATCATGCCAATATATTTTTGTGCACACACCCGTGCATGGGTGTTGTTGGCCTGGAGTGTGAAGTCACAGCTATCACATTCTGAGGATATTTGTTTGAGGAAAATGAAGAACTGCAGTCTGTTCATAAATAATGTACCTCATGCCTGCCTTCGGGTCTGAGCTTTCAGGAGAGGAGAGCAGGTAGTCTTAGCATCAAATAGTTAATACAGTATCATTTTTTGACCATAATTGTTTGAAATGATTTATACAGAGCGGCTTCTGAAGGACCTATGTTTGGCTACTTGGGTTACACTGAAGATGATGTTGTGTCAACTGATTTTGTGGGTGACAGCCGGTAGGTTTACCTCCACTTGAAGTAAGATGCTCTGGGCAGTTCACTCATGATTGTGCCCTCATGTCACTAATGATTGCTGGAAGGATTTGTGTTAGTCTTTGACCATCCTAAGTTTCCAACTCCTGGACTTTGCAGATCAAGCATCTTTGATGCTAAGGCAGGAATTGCATTGAACTTAAACTTCATCAAGCTAGTATCATGGTATGACAACGAGTGGGGTTACAGGTAATTCACCTTCTCCTGAATTGGTAATTCAATGATCAAGTGTGGGATTTTTACAACTAAATTTCTTTTTCATTTGATCCTTTCTGTGTTCACCGACACATTTTGCTGATGTATGTCTGTTTGATGGGGGGCAGCAACCGAGTGGTGGACTTGATCAAGCACATGGCTGGTGTGACTGCCAATGTCAACTAGACACCATTTTTGAAATTATGAACCTTAGCAGGTGGATATGGGTCATTTGCAAACTGTGTTGATTTGGTTCGGTATACTGTTAAAGGAATGCTAATGAGGTTTGGTCATGAATAATATGCTAAGTCCAGACACAAAGGTGAAGGTAGTGAACAGCTATTCAACAGGTTGTACAGTGCCGATTCTCACCCATGCACAACATACTTCAGGTTTGCTCACCCGAGTCATTTCAGATTTTGGAATCTTGGAATTGTTATAGGAATAGTGTTTGTTGCAAGAAATAGAGAAAGAGAGAAACCCTGGCTACTGCTAGGCATGGGAGATTGTCACAAATTTATGTGTCAAGGAATGCTGCTCTCTTCACTGAATACAATGTGAGGTCTGATTGAGATTGGTGTGCTTGATCTTGTGATTGTCTTTCCAACGAGCACTTTTAGCATAAAACTTCAAAAGTTCAATTTCTTTTCATCTTGTAGCTTATTAGCTATACAAGATGGCTTCATCCAGGAGCAAGGCCATTTGGTTGTGAACCCCAATTTGTTCTACTGAGCAAGCCAATTCTGAACATTCAAACTTGATGCAATGTATATGATGGTTTCATCCAAGTGGAAGGGCATTTGCTTGTGGGTGGACAACCATTCATTCCCCAATTGAGGTATCAGTTTAGTCATAGTTAGCCAAATGATTGATATTTTTTCTTCAAATTATTCCCCAAAATTTTTAAAACTTTCCTTCAAATTAGTTTAGTTAGATATCTTAAAATTGAGATATTTCACTAAACTAATTTTGTAGCAAAGTTGTAATCAGTTGTTGTATAAACCATAAGAGGATTGAACCCATGTAACTATTAAAATTGTGTCCTCATGAACAAAGGGTCTCTACTGATGTTATGTGCCTATGTATGTGTAAAATGGTGACTACTAAAGCCATATATGCTTGTGAACCTAAACTTTTTACCATTGTTGTGTGTAATTGTGTAAATGGCCATGTAATGCAACCATGTAAAACTATGTAATTCAAAACCATTTATTCAAGTCACACATTGAAATTTTTACTTTCAAACCATTGTGTAAATTTTGAGATGTAAAATTTACATATTTATGGTGTACATGCTTGTATTTTTAAAATACATTTGTGTGCTTTTGTTCGTATATTTTTGGTTGTGTAAGCTGATGCAAGTGGTAATTATGATGCAATATTTTCATCTGTATAAAGAAGCATAATCCTCAATGACATTGGTAGATGCAATATTTTTAGGGGAAATTCTCTATGGGAGAATCAACAAATGAATACAATACACAGTTTGAATATACATTGTATTTGTTCCTTTTTTTCTATTCTCTCTCACAAGTCTCAAAAGTAATGTTTACAGAAGTGGAACTTATTTAACAAAGAAAGAAAGGAAGAAAATGGGGAGAGGGCACATGGTAGGCATTAAGAGAAAATAGGTAGGAGAGAAAAGGGAGTTAACTCGGGAGGAATGAGTTCCCCAATTTGCAAAGACCCTTTTTTGTAGTTTTGTAAGCTTCTTCATGTTGTTCCCTTTCATTAAGGTTTTTCGCAATTGAAATTGGGAACATTGCGCACATCTTGTAATTCCTAGCATTGTTGCAAGTTCCAACAATGACCTCTTTCAAGTGAGCTTCTTACCTATTTTATCATTTTTAGCTCTTTTTTGTTGTGATCATTTTGTAACTGTTTTCATTGTCATCTTGCATGGCAAGGCTTAGGGTGAGCACCCTTCCATGTTGTTTCCCTTCGTTTCCATACATTGCTAGTGTAGATGGTGATGTTTTGATTGTCTTATAATTCTTGTTTTGAAAATCACAATTATCAATGGTAATGGGAGGTGTGCAATACTTTCATCGTTGCACAAATCATAACCTTGAAAGATAATGGGAGATATAATTTTACTCGTCTTTTTTTTTTGCAAACCACAATCTTCCATGGTAGTGAAAGGTGTACTACCCTATTTTTTTACAAACCAAAATCTTCAATGATAATGGGAGATACAATATTCTCATTTTCTTAAAACCACAATCTTCCATGGTAATGAAAGGTGCAATACCCTATTTTTTTGCAAACTATAATCTTCAACGACAAGAGAAAAGACAATGCTTTCATTTTTCTACAAACCAAAATCTTCCATGGTAGTGAAAGGTGCAATACTCTCATTTTGTTATAAACCTTTATTTGCGAGAAAATGACCATAATATCTTTTGCATATGAATATTTCATTTTATCTTTTTGTGTTCTATCTTCATAACAATTTGATTCTAATTTACACATGATGTGCTTGAAATGATGGATGTGAAAGCAAAATGTAAGCACATCAAAAATGAAAAAAACAACTTCAATTTGTTGAATGAAAAACTATTTCATATCCCCTTGCTTCCAATTGTTTCTACATTTAGGGACACCTAAACCTTTTCATCCACAAGTTTTAGTATAAACATTGAGATTTTTACAAATTAAGAATGGCAATTGGAAGAAACTTTATTGACTTTGCATAAACAAGGCATGTTTTAAACAATGTATAAATGATGGCCATCATTGTGAAGAACTTTGACTCCTCTCATTAGCAACAAAACAAACATAGGAAAGTAAAAGGGGTTTAAGATGTCGTATGTACATAGTGATGGAAGAAAGAAGCTCTTGTGACCTACACAAGGTAACATTGAAAGGAAATTTAGATGTTCAAAATAAACTTTCATATAGAGGAAAACCTAGTAGCATGACTAAAAAAACCAGTAGTATTATGAAAGGAGGGGAGAACCTACTTTAGGTGTGCATGCGAAATGATGGACGTTCTACATTGCAATAGCTACAAGAAGCTGACAATTATGAAAATGGAGCTAGTTCAACAAAGAGGACTAAAAAATAAAAGGAAAAGGGGTTGGGTCATAAAGGCTCATGTTTTATACTCATTTTGTCCCTCATTTGTGTTTTATATTATTTTGCATGGCTTGAAATGGTCTCACAGGGTTGTATGCTTACAATTACACATTCCAGTTATACATTCACATGTACATACATATCTATATACTTATACATTGTGTGTGGATATTTTTGAAATACGATTGCACTTAAAGCAAGTATGTGACCCTGCAAATTGAATTTGGATGAAGAAAAGTCAAAACATGCTCCACAAAATGGTGGTGGCTCACCATTTTGGCATAGTTTGGTAGGCTGGTGAAAAACACAACAAAGCCTAACACCTGCCAAGGAAGTGTGCAATAAATATGATCTAATTAACACTCCCTGATTCTGATTGGCGAATCATAATGATTGGTCCAGGTGCTTTGCTATTAGTAGTCTTCCACCTATTTGCAAACAGAGTTTTAGTTTTATGGGTGGTGTTGGAAAGAAGTAAATAAGCAGGGTGAGGAATTTTTCTCTGCAATCTCATGTATATGTAGACAGTAGTTCAGGATGGCCTTATAGCATAGGGTTAGGATCAAAGTCAATGAGTTGTGCAAACATAATTCTGCATATCTTTACTCATAGCAGAAGTCACAACCAGTTCCTTCATTTTTTGAGAGCCACCAGTCAAGGGTCCATATACCCAACCCTTACCCCTAGGAACTTTATTTGAAAAACAGAGAACCAGATTGAACTGGTTTTGACATGACATGGACAAACGTTAAGCTATACAAGGTCAAAATTCTAGTCATGGAAAGGAAAGCACAAGTGTTGTCCCAGAACAACAATCCCAGAATGTTTTAGCCATGCTTCCCAAAGATTGGGCTTAGTGTCTCCACACATGAAGCTAAAGGACAATTCCCCTACCAGAGTGAACCAGCACCCCCCAGCACACATACCAAGGTGGATGGTAATTGGATAGAAAATACTTTTTCATTGTATTCCAATCCCATAGGAACATGGTCTGGAACTTTTTAGTGTCTTTGGAAGTTGCATTACAGCAGGCCTTTCAAAAAGAAAAATGGGGCCACTCCCATCCACAGGAGCAGGCATTTCACTCTTCAAAACACTCACCCCTCATGTTTTTCCCCATGATACCCAGTGGTTATCCTGGAATTCTTTTTTTAAAACCAGACCAGGTTTATCTGCTAAGTAAATCCCTCAGCAGCAAGCTTCATCAGAATCAGGTCTGCCTTGACTGTGCCTCGCTTGGGCCCTTATTCCAGTAAAGCCCACTGCCTCAGGATTTGCCCTGCACATAACTAACCATAGTGGTTAGCTAGGCACCACCCATACACATTACCTACTTCACCTACCTACATAGTAATCACTTAAATTTCTTCAGTAATTACCTATGTTGCTATATCCACCCACATTGATAGTTACTTAGGTAGTATGAGGGGGGAGTAGGAGGGTTTACAGGATAGGTTACCAAGTGGAGCCTCACGACTTGAGGGGTTTGGGTGGGTGCTGAGTCACATACTCCCTAATGCTAGTAGCCCCACTTTCCAGTTTCCAATTGGGAATCATATCTGCAAGTTATCCAGCTACTTTACCATCCTCCACACGATGACTCAATAGGAGGCAGAATGTACCCTAGGGGCAAATTCCATCAAAGGACTTTAGTTTGCTTCAAGTTGCTGACAGACTGGAAGAGTTTGCATTTCTCAACCAAGACATGACTAGGCCAGAACCAAGGTCCTGAATCCTCCAGGAGAGTTGCTCAAAAGCATGGATAGAGAGTGTACCATATTCAATGAAGCTATGGACACTACTGTCCAACAGCAGCATGTGTGCTCAGTTGCAATTCAAATGCACCTAACACAACAACACATCAGAGTGCGTCAGACACTGGACTGAATGGTTGAGAAATTGATCGTCAAATTACGTGGCAATATCATACTTGTTGAACTTGCAATTATGACACACTAAGTTCAAAATTTGCATGGATAATGCAATTCAAAATGGAGACATTTGAAGATGGCCTGCCACACTCAACAGCTTCACTTACCTGTGTCAACTACAATTATGCATCCAATATGATAACAAGACTTTAGTTGACACAGGTGGGGAACACTGTTATCTGGAAACAATTCTTTTCTCTGCACCTTCTAATGAGCCCCTGCTGCAATGCAATCTGATGTACCTTCTTGTCCAACTTGCCTAAAACAAGTAGGGCTTGCTCTCAACTTTTAGACATTCTAGCAGAAACAAAAGATCTTGACATCTCCTACTCAAGCTCACTGCTGTCACATTTGCCCTTATCCTCCTACAACTTTGTATTTTAGAACACAAACTAAATTGTGGAGTAAATACGGAGGGTACAGAAGGTAAAATATAAAACTACAATCCCAGAACATGGAGAAGTATGGCATTCTGGGCATGCATGCGGTTCTCAGCCTGTTGAAATACTATAGAATTAGGCGCCTCAATCACAGCATCTGTCACTTCAACACCTCGCTCTGCAGGCAGACAATGCATGAAATATGCTTGTGGTCCAGCAGCCTCCATCATAGCCTCATCCACCTGCCAGACCAGCCCACTGCAAATAAGAGAGCGAGAGATGCAAAGAAGGAAAATGAATGCAGAAATATGAAACAAAACATGGGACACATGTTCTTCCATCATGCAAGCACATGGCTGAGGCTGGGTATTCCTCTCAAAACATACAACATGGCGAGTTGCTGCAAAAACTCAAGAAGTGGCCCCTATCTGTGCATGAAGCAAATATACACAAAACCTAATACTCTTGGGCTGTCATCAAACTTGGGACAAGACATCTTTCTAAAATTTGTAAACTGTATAGTCCAGACCTGAAATCCCTTGAAACGCTGTGCACGGATTGCAGCCTCTTCTTTTTGGCCCATGCTAGCCCACACATCTGCATAGACAACATTTGCACCCCTTACTGCTTCAAGGGGGTTGTTGCTTATTTCAATTCTGCTTACACCAGCATTTCTTGCCCGCTCCACTGTTGCTGTATCAGGTTCAAACCCACGAGGACATGCACACACAAAATGGATGGGCAATACAGATGCCAGCCTCAACCATGAATGCACCACGTTGTTGCCATCCCCCATGTATACCACCTGCACATTCCATTTGCATACTTCACTTATGTTGAACCAAGAATGCATCACAATCTATCAATCTGGAACCAGGTTGTCACAAGAAATCAAGTAACTCTGATTTCAACACAATTATTTCCAGCACCAACTAGAGAAATCCAGTTCTTGAGAAAAAAGGGTTGAGAGTTAGGCCATAAAACAAGAGAAGAGAAGTGACAACTGAAGGCCTACCTTTATACCTTCAATGTGACCCATATGCTCAATAATGGTGAGGGCATCTGCCATGATCTGACAGGGATGGTTGTAATCTGTTAAGCCATTGATTACTGGGACCTTTGCATACTGTGCCAAATCCAACAAGTCCTGCGGGCACCAAGAAAACTCCTTGAGAAATCAGCCTGCAGAACTCCTTATATACCAGTCCTGGACTTGAAAGAAGGAGGAGGAGGAGGCGCTGTTGACCATGTTTGTTATCAGGGAAGCAGGAGCCATAGAATCTTTGTTTGACACTGGATACAAACAAAAAAACCTGGGTGAAAATGACACAAAAGGTGCAGGTTAGAAAAGGAGGCCTCACCCCCAAGGGCAGACCTTATGGGCAAAGAGACGCGCCATGATGACATCATTGTAGCCAGAGAGCACCCGTGCAATATCCCTGGTTTCTTCCCGCTTGCCTAGTTGGATATCATCAGGACCAAGGTAGATGGCATGCCCTCCCAGCTTGTAAAACCCTGTCTCAAACGATACCCGAGTGCGCATGGACGGCTTTGTGAAGATCATGGCCATCGACATCCCTTGCAATGGCTGGTAGTTTCTGTTCCCACTCTTGAGCACCGCTTTCACCTCCGCCGCACGCTCCAGCATTTGCAACACCGCCTTCTTGTCGAAATCATCAATATGCAGAAAATGCTTGGGACCTCCTTTACCTGCCAGCTACAACCAAAACCCCCAGAGTGTGTGAAACCCCCACACAATCCCCCCAATTCTACCAGCAAACCTCCTCGGTTTGCATACAACAAAAACGAAACACCAAAAACACCCTTACATCATCATCCCTCCTCTTCCCCTCCTTCCCGACACAGATTCAGCGTCCTAAGGGAAAATAAGCGAAGTAAAAAAAGAACCACATGAGCTCAAGTTGGAAGACGGAAAAAAAAGAGAGAGGACAAAGCTACCGACTACATAAGAAGAAGGAACGGAAGGGCTGGTTGTCGACTGTTTGCAGACGACAGAAGAAAGCGGGTAACGCGACATTCTTGGCTGTGGTTGCTGCGGTAATAAGCTCGGAACTTGTAACCGCCACCCCCAAACAGCTGAAGAAGATATCTCCTCCATACCTCCGCTCTTCTTCTGCTGCTGCTGAGATCCAAGCCATGCAATAGAAGCCACAGCCTGCACCGCTGCCATCGCACTCCACACCCCTCTTTCCCTCCCGCTCTCTCTCGCTCTCACACACACTCTGTCTTTGTGCTATTGTTCGGCCCGGGCTCCTCGCTATCTGTGTTTTGCCTACGTCCTTCGCCGCTGCCTCGTCACTGTCGCCGATTACCTTTGGGTTTGCGTTGGATGCCCCCACCGAGTCACCTGCCACCGCACCTCTGCTGTTGTCTTTATTCACAAAGCGATTGTGCTTGTTGGGCAACTTGGAAGGCCACATAGCTGATGACGTGTAACCCATGACGTGTACACAGCAAAATGGTTTTCTTTGTTGATGAAACCCTGCAAAACTTTACTAATAAACACACCGTAGATTTGGAAATGTACAAAGGAAATTTTTTTAAAGGAAAAGAGAAAAGTTACAGGACCTCGAGTTAGCTCAACCTGGGTGTCAAAATTTCTCCATCTCAAAAACCAACCGTCTGTAATAGGTCCACCATATTTCTCCATGTCAAAAATCAACTGCGTCCAATAGGTCGGCTGTGGTGATGGGAGGTGTGTCCTGAAGAGGTGAAAGTTGGGACTGTGAAATATGATTTAGCCTTCATTTGGTCCCCCATTTTGTACTAGGGAAAGGGCAAGTTTTTTCTCAACCTAGGCTCCTAGTGAGTCTCTAGCCAAGCCCCAGAGGCCAAGCCTACAAACGATCTAGGATCCAAAATCAGCACAATCCTGCCCACTCTCTTATGTTAAAGGTCGGAGGTATCTCAAAAGAAAAGAAATAAAAAACTTAATGTCACATATTTGCTATCAAGCTAACTCAGCCATGCCACAAATCCGACCTAATTAAAGAACCTAAAAATTGGTTGAATTGACCTCAGCTACCTTTATCATGTAGACTAAAGCTTGAGACAACATTATCAAAATAAGGGCTGACGAGGTGAGAGATGAATGCAAACTTGATTTTGATAACATTCTCAAACATGTGTTTTATATGGCATAAAGTGGAGTAAAAATTGATGCAACTTTACATAGGAGGGCTCTATGTTTTTTTTTTTTAAAACCCGTTTCGAAAACTAAATGCTTGCTTGTGGGGTCAAAAAACAAATGTGCACTATTAACATGCCCTCTAGGTACACTCCAAAAATTATAAGAGGCTCTGTGAAAGAGTGTGCACATTGGGCCCATGTGAGCCAACACCCACCAATGCACCATCCAAATGAAAACCTTGTCATAAAAAGTTTGGGATGAACCCTTTTCACATCTATTCCATCCTATTTGCCCTAATTCACCTCCTAGCTACCCCTCATCTTTGCTCTCCCACATACTTACCAATTTAATGTACCTACCTAACACCTGTGCATAACCTTTTACATAGTTTCTTACCTCTTTCACTTTACCCATTTTTTTTCTCAAGCTCATTTCCATCATTAGTTTTGTTATTACTTTTAATGTACCTACCTAACAACTCTGCATAACCTTTTACATAACTTCTTACCTCTTTCACTTTCCCCAATTTTTTTCTCAAGCTCATTTCCATCATTAGTTTTGTTATTACCTCGTCCCTTTTACATAGCTTCTTACCTCTTTCACTTTCCCCAATTGTTTTCTCAAGCTCATTTCCATCATTAGTTTTGTTATTACCTCGTCCTTGAGTTTTATGGTGTTGTTCCATCATTATGGGTGGAGTTGCAATGTCATCATTATCAATATCATCACCTCTAAGCTTTTTTAAGAAAGAATTTTTTATGTTCACTACCTCCCTTCTAATTAGTGGTTGTGCCAAGTTTCAACTTTATTTTAACAATAAGTTGTAAATGTGTCATTCGCTTCAAGGTGGCTTGACATGGGTTTCCATGCACAGGTAGCGAGGGCCTTGGAGCAAATCAACATGAAAACATGTCATGTTTCAATGACGGCTCGACATTTGTTTAGGTCAATCAAAAATCACACATCACAAAACGTGAGCCTCGAAACAAGAACCTCAAAACTTACCACCCACCGAAACATGTCAAGTTTCGACAAGCAGCTCAACGCACGTTGTGATGCCCAGGCAACCTTAACCCCCAAAACATATCCCACTAAAACATGTAACATTTCGGGAGTTATGTTTCAAACCCCATCTGCCCATTTCCCATGTTCCCCCATGCGATCCCCATCCATGCCCCATGACCCATCCATGACGTTTTAGACCTTTTTCAACTTTCCCACACTTCATCTAACTTTTGTTGAACTATTTTGTCAAGACAATTAATGAAAATAATGGAATAGGTTTTAAGGTTTATGTAGGAATTGATTACAACTAGGATGCATTGCATGTCAATTGTCACAACGAATGAACAAGTGCACCTAGGTTTTAATTTCATAATTTTTTTTGGTTTTTTTACAATTGTGAACTTTTTTTCTTCCTCCAACCCAAGCATAAGGTGGTCCAAGTCTTCCATTCTTCTTTCAATCTTCCATTGTTCTTAACACATAAGCCGAATTAGTCCTAATAGAAGAGAGGAAACATGGAGAGTGAAGCAACAAACATGATAGTAGAAAATGTGAAAATAAACAAAACAAAATTCATGGAAACATACACTTGTGAAGAGTGGTTACGATTACTTAAAGAATGCCACAATCATTACCAAGAGGACAGGAAGCAATTTATTTGTGTTTATTGTCACTGCAAAAAGAAGTCAAAGATGGGGATCAATGAGCATTGAAAGAAGGGGTGTGACAAAGTTGTAAATTTTGAAAGGAATCTTTTCAAAACAAAGTTGTACCTACCATTAAGAAACGCAACGAAGGGTGTGTATCTTGCGAAAGGTGGAACATTCTAAAATATAAAGTGAAAACGAATGCATTGTCGAAGCCAAGGAATAGTCGGCCTTCAATTACATTAGCTTTATAGCCAATATAGAAGTTTGAACACAAGCGCAAGAAGGAGAAACCCCACTTTTAGAAATTGATGACAAAGTTCAAGAAGATTTCGTTCTTGTTTGTAAGAAATGCCTCACGAAATATGGAGGCCAAACAATCAAACAAATTTCAAAGCTAAAGAGGATTATCAAATGCACCATTTTGTCAGAACTTATCATTCAAATTTTTTTCAACATAATGGTATTGGACCACACCTTTTCTATTTGAATCTACAACATTGTAATGTTTCCTTAAGTTTTGACAAGATTCAATTAACAATTATAAAGTGTTCGCAAAGTATTAGTCTAATTTCTAGTGTTCAATTGAAAAGTGGCATGTATCAGTTCATGTGGAACATGCTTTGATATACATCTTTTCATCCTCAAAATTATAGAAGTTTCAAACCTCTCCAACAAAAAATCATGTTTCAGTTATGTTTCAACATAATTATATTAATTCCATCTTTCGATCATGTTTCAACAATATCATTCCATGTTTCAACATTCTATCAGTTTTAAAAAAACATGTTGTGATATTAGTAGGTAAATTTATGTTTTAATGGCAAATCAAAAAATTCTTCAACAACTACCATGTTTCGAAACATGTCTATAGAAACTTCATCCCTTATTCATGGATGTGATCATGTTTCGACTTTCATAGTCGGCAAACCTAAAGAAAAATGTAGAAATTTCTGATAGTCGTGTTTTAATAGGTTTTAATTGGCATGTTTCTATGGTATAATATGTTTCATATCTGAATGCATTTACCTTCTAACATCTCTAAATTCATATCATGATCTAAATAATGAAAAATCAAAACCAACAATGATGCATTCCCAACTCCTCGATGGACTCAAATGTGAATCCAAGTAGAAAATAGCAAAAGAGGGAGGAGACGAGGCATGCTCCTTGGTTCACAGCACTTTGAAGGGGTAAAGGGGCATGCTGGAGCTCCGGGATGAGACTAGGAAGAATTGACAAAATTCACTCACTCACATGGGCCTACACAAAACCCACACAAGGTGGTTAATGCATAATTGGAACACTTTTGGTGCCACGGGCAACACAAACACATAAAACTCACCACAGCCCGAACTTGGGGGAAACCACCACCTTCCCCCCTTATAGCATACTATGTGGCTAGCCACAAAGCCCACATCCAAATGGTTTTTTGTCCCGGGACTCCCAAGTGGGAGTCCTGAAATCGCCCAAGTTGGGACTCCTGTGACTTTGGAGCCCCATAACTTTGCGAGCAGACCTTCGATCGAAGTGCAATCTGAAGCAAAGTTGTAGCTCTCGTTGAGCTTCCAATGGTATGTCACACGCCCTTTGCAGACAAATAAATCAGGTCGATTCTTGACTTTTTGTGGTCGAGAGTCAAATTGCCAATTTAACTCCTGGCCCTTCTTTTGGCCATAATTTGTGTTTCAAATGTCCAAATGAGTAATGCGAACCCATTTTAAACATTTAAGTTCCAAGAGCTTTCCAATGATGTAAAGAACATCATAAGCCATTGAGTTTTGACCCCTAAAATCGCTCTCTAAAATTTTAGGAGTCCATTCGGGACTCCAACTCCCACCATGGGAGTTCACTTGGGAGTGTGAGGGTTGATTCCCTCACATTCTTTACACTATCATGAGCATGTGATGTGACTCTCGGGTCTCCCACTTGGCCCACAACCTTACAACCCTTTCTCTTGGTCGTGAACCCAAGGCTAGGGTTGCGACAAACAAATGTTTCAAATTAAACCTCACCATCAAGAAATTTGGGTACCAATCCAAAGGAATTACATACCTCAAAATCAACTACCAAAAAACCAAAAAAAGATAGTGGGGACAAGAAAAAAAAAATCAGAGCTTGACATGGTGTTTTGTGAGAACAAGGCCTAGTGCAAGGTTGATATAATGCTTTGAAATCTTTTGAAATGGAAACCAGTGTTTGTTGGGAAATTTGTAAAAACATTGGGCATTTGGCATCTATTGCAATGTAATATTTTTGATTGGGACTGGAAAATACAAATTAAAAAGAATTTGTAGAAAGTTTAGGTACTTTTGTTCATGATCCAAATTTCAACATTGTTTCCTACTACACATTTAGAAAGTTCATGCGAGGAAACAAAGTGGTATTCTTACCATATTGATCCATTGTACTACGTCTAATTTTTAACATATGCATTCGTAATCACATCAATCACTTACTTTAGCCTTCATTCCATATTTACATTTCAGATACATATGCATGCTTGAAATTTTCCATTAATGGTGTTTCAACATCACTTAAGGTTAAAGGTTCGAATCCAATATATTCAATTAGGTTATGTTTCACATTCTTCCTAGATTATTTTATTATTTTCCATTATTTAATTTTCAATAGGTGCCATCGTAGATACTTTAACTCCCCAAAACATAGCCATTCCATGTAATCTAAAACATGGCAGTGGCATGTTTTTATCACCCCACAAACTTCATTGCATGTTTCTATCACTCCACCAATACCTCAAAACATGCCTATAGCATGTTTCAACGGAGTTAGTTAAATAACATAGAATGTTGATTTAAGTAACATGTTAATTGCTATTTTTTATTCATTATTCATATTTTTTTATGTAGGCTATGTGTATGTTAATACACTTTGCACTATTGGGTCGAATGCATGCTAAACATGGAGATGAGGTTGGTACTATAGTATCCCAAACAATGGACCTCCTGGAAGCTAGCAACACACAATCATTAGCCAATTCCCTACATGAGTTTCTGGAGTATCAAAAATGCCTACAATGGTTCAATGAGGTAGAAGATGAACACAAGGATTTATTAAAACGACAAAGGCTTGACTTTGTTACTAAACGCCTCAAGGAGTTTGATATGGTCAATGCAAAATAAATTGAGGTTATAAAGTGGGATGGGAATCCTTGATGGCATATTGTTAATAATGACAAATGTTTACTTGTGATAGAGAGGCTTGAACTCCCTTAGTTGTATTCTTTTGAGGAGGCTAAAATAATTATAAATACCTTCTACAAAGGAAGACACCTTTTAGGAATGTTTTTTAGGAAGTTCAATTAGTAAAGGTTTTCTTGAATAACGATGTTAATTGTGCTTACCCACTCCAAGGCATTAATAATGCATCCATTATAAATATAAAGATGGGAGAATATCATTTGACATGGCAGAAAACCATCAATATTTTAAAGCAAGATGGTCATCTTTTCTTTGGGAGACAAGAAATTCAGGAGGGTATTCATGACAAGGATATGAAGGCTACATACCAAAAGTTCATGTCACCATCAGATAATTTGTCCAAGATGTCATTATCTTTCACTACTATACAGATTAGGACAATAGAGGATATGGTGGGTGAGGACATTACATTGTTCCAAGAAATTTGGCATCAAATAGATGAGGAACAAAGGGAAGCTTCACTTTTTGACATAAGGAAATATCTTCAACGTCATGTGGACATAGACATGGGATGGATAAACGTGTGTTGGGGGGTGCCACAAGTTTTAGATGATTCAATTAATCTCCCCCAGGAAGCTATGCTTGCCCTGCACAAGGTGGTTGAACAAAGACATGTTTCCTTATTCTTAGCTCAAGTCACAATTGAAGGTGCTTCAACAATGTTATCCTTGGAAGCACCATCCAACTTCACAACCACTAGTTGGGGCATCTAGGTCTGTGAAAAAATGAATCAAAGAGTTTGAATATGGAGGGGGTTTAAAACTAGGAAGCTCACATCATAGAAACATTTGAAATTGAATGTTGCCCAAAATGTGTGAAAGTAGATGCGAATATGGTAGATGTGGATACCTCAAAGCAAAATTCACCTACAAATCATCATGTTTTAGAAGTCACATTTCAAGTTTTCAGGATCAATAGCAGTGTTTTATAGGTGAGATTACAACTTTTGAAGGTTTCGGAAGTTCAATCCTTGGAACCTCAAGTCTCAAAAGTTCAAACTTCGGAAGCTCAAATTTTAGAAGTTCAAAATTCAAAACCTCAAGTTTTGAACATCAAAACTTCAAAGGTCTAAATTTCAGAGGTTCACATTTCGGATATCAAACTTTCAAAGGTTCAAGTTCCGAATATTCAAGTTTTGAATATTCAGGTTTTGAATATCCATGTTTTGGATATCCAGGTTCACGTTTCAATTCTCTAAGAAACAACTGCCATCCATGTTTCAAAAAACCCAATTACAAATGTAAATGAAACCATCAAAGCTCCTCGAAATCTCAACACTAGCAAGGACAAACTCAAATAGTATGGCACATCAATTGCTACTAGTTTTGAATTGGACCTAAACACAACTTCGATTCATGTTTCAGGCAAAGATGAACTTGATCATGTTTCGAAGAACTATCGAAGATGCCGAAGGTTGGGTTGAAGTTGCAACCGTAAATGCATCAAATGATTTCCATGTTTTGGATGTAAATATAATTTTTTCCCGTAGTCCAAGAAATGGATGTCAAAGTAGGTCAAATAATCAATTCCTTTCTCCACGAATTCATCAAGTTTCAATGATACATGATCTCGGTCATGTTTTGACAAAGCAACATGGCGATTATGTTTCAGAAATGAACATGGGAATCAAACAAGATCACATGCCATTAATGCCACCAAAACCCCATCAAGTTAGCATCTTGCCTATAAAAGAGATCATACATGGGAATATACCGTGGTCAAACACATATGTTGATGAAAATATGACCATTAATTTGATAGTGAATGCAATTTTTTCGATCAAAGTTGTGTTTCACATTCTTTAACAAGGACCCAATGAAGGTACTTCGAGTTTGAAGCACCTAATCAAGCTATTAGGAACATTTCAAAGAATATAGATGTCGCAAGAAAGAAATTTTGAACACAAAAGCAAAAACAATCAGAGGCAAAACCCAAGATAACGAAGGTTAGTGCTAAAGTTGCAAGGAAAGAAGTCACGAAGAAAAGGACTCTAATCGTAGAAGGTTCTTCAAGTTCTAATAGTGAAATTCCATTGTCACCTTTAGAAGAACTTTATACTATGCTGGAGGCTACACCTAAAAATGACTAATGACTTGTTTGTTTCGCAAAAGCCAAACAATGAATTCTTAATTCAACTATGTTCCCCCCCCCCCCCCCCCCCCCAAATTTTATTTTTTTGAGTACATCTCTTGATAAGATTTTTGTGTTTTTTCAAGTTACTTGAGTTTTTGAAGATCGCAAGTATCATTGTTTATGTACTTGAACATGGAAACGTAGAGACAAAAATAAACAAAAACATAAATCCTTTATTTTAGATACACGGATGTTTTGGATACATTCCAAAACATGAAAACAAATAAATATTAACTCGAATACTAATTGATGTACACCTATCTACGAGGTTGAAGTGTTTACTGAGGATGAGTTTTGTGACTATGTGTTATTCTTTGAGGGTGATATAAAAATGGAGATTTATCTTTGGCCAAAGGACAATGATTTTCATGTAAAATAGATTCAAGAAAGCATGAAATATCATTATTAGGTTTCAAAACCCATACTACAGAATAAAATGTTGTCGTATCTCCTATTTCTTATTTATTTCAAGTCATTAAAACTTGTTTTTCATGTTTTCAACATGTTTTTTACTCAGAAGGATTTGTTTCAATGTGTAATTAACATTCGTTGATGGCCATTATACCACGAAACATTTAATCACCTTGAATCTATTGAACATTTAGCTTTGATGATAGACAATGGGTTATGAAATATTGTATTTAATACATGATCAAACAATGCTGGTGACATATTTCTCCTAGGGTTCCATAGATATTCTAAAATTATATTTTTATCACATGTTTCAAAGACTATACATGAGTGGTTTAAATTTCGGGGACCAATTTTTTTTTTTTTTTCCTATTGGTTAATTCAACTTCTCATTTATTTTAAATAATTTCAATGCAAAACATATGTTATTTTTTAAGGGCACATATTATATTTCACATTATTTCATAATATTGGAAAGATGTTTAGGAAATATCATAATTTAGGTTTTTGTTTTGATTTTGGTTTCAAGAATGCTTATGAATTTATTATGTTTCGACCTTTTGTTTGTTTATATGACTTTGTTCTGTTTTGACCAAAAAATTGTATTTACCTAAATTTCTTATGTTTTTGAAAATTATGTTTTGGTGAATGTCCCATGTTAGTTATGTTCTGGAGGATTTAATACCTTTTAATGTGTTGCTTCCAAAGGTTTTTGTTTCTTGATACCCAACACATGCTTGGGTTATTCATATTTTTGTGTATAAACATGAATAATACTAGAAAGTTATTTTAGTTTTTAGGAAATGTTGAAGTTTAGGTTTTGGTTTCGGTTTCATATTTTGGGACGTTTTACAAATTTGTTAGGATTTTCCTATGTTTCAACAACTTTCTTATGTTTATATGAATTTCTTATGTTTCAGAAAATGAGGTTTCATTGAATTTCCTATGTTACTTTGAATTTCTTATGTTTTGGAAAACTTAATATGTTTCAATGTCCTGCTTTCGAGGGTTTTTGTTTCTTGATACACAACATATGGTCATGTTCCAAATGTTTTTATGTCTAGACGTCAAGGTGTCGATAAGGCCAAAGTGCATTATATTTAATGTTAGTGACAACCAAAAATTAATTTGTTCAAAACCTAGAAAAACCCTAATTTATTGAGCGCATGTCTCCATATACATTTGATGAGTATTTATGACAACATTTGCGACTCATTTGATAGGGGGTGAACGATTGTGAGAGTGGGGAGTGTAATTGTTAACCTACGTTTCATTTGCCATTTTCATCTTGTTACTTTCTAGTTCTGAGTTGTGCTTTCAATGGACTTTGATTAGCTTCCAACTAGATAAACATGGGATTTGTCATTGAAGTAGTATTTGGATTTGAATACACATTGTTTGTAGGGGATTCAACGCATTGTGCAACATTCGCATTTCAAAGTTTTTACATATAGGGAGTTGATATGGAATGTAGACTTCAAATTTGGTGTGCACAAAGTGGAAACAACATACGTCCCTTCAAATTGAATGCAAGACTTTATTGACAAAAAGGAACAGCATTATGACACAAATTATAAATTCACACGTCGACAACTGCAAAGAAATGAAAGAGGGAATTTACTTTATTCATGTTGGGATAATTATCTAAAATTCTCTAGGTTCTGAATATTGAACACATATTGACCTTCTTTGTTTTGGAGTTGTTTGTTTTTTAGAGTCCCACTTTCTTACACAACATCGCCAAAGTTTGATTTTTTTTTGAAATGTTGCTTTGCATGTATAATTGTGATTTTGGCTCAAAAGATAGGACAAATATTATATTACCACTAGAAGGGACATGGGTTTCATAAATAAGCCTCTTGATAAGAAAGGTAGAGCAACCCGGAAAGGAAAATAAAAAACTCATGTTACAAACAAAAGTAATGGAAGGTCCTAAAAGGTAGGAAGACAATGTGCTTTTACCATCAAAATGTTATATCTTTTCCCTTTAGTTTCAGAGATATGCTAATATGAGAAAAAACACATCAATGTTACATGAGGTCTTTGCCATGGGAACATCTTCTAGGGGGACAAAACTACATTCACTGCAAATGTTTTTGTAACCTTAAAGGACCATACTTGACAATTTGTGATTGGGGCTTTATGTTTCATAAGTGATAAAAAAACATTGTAGAAATGTGTAGGAACTTGTAAAGACTAGTGGGAACCTAACAAGGGACATCTTTCTATGTGAACAAAACATTCAAAACATAGCCAGAAAGTTAACAAAGGAAACACATGAAAAACATGAAAATGATGTTGAAAATGTTTGCATGTGGGCTCAAGAAAACCCAATTTTTTTGTTTTATTATCAGGAAACTATTCTAAAGTTGGTGGAAATTTATTAAGGAATAATATCCCATTCACATTTAAAATTCAGACTCCTTAGTAGTCAATGATGATGTAACAATATGGTCATCAAAGTGCGATTGCAATCAATGCTACCTTTGGAACAAATGAAAATAAAGTAAATTCTCTCCTTATAACTTACATTGCAAAGCCAAAAAAACCTTTGAGACATAATGAAACACGATTGTTATATGTTGACACATGTTGAAAGTTGCTTATGTTCATAGCAATTTCCATTGTACACATTGATGGTGTTCAACGAATGGACGAATGACTATCCAATTGCATACATAATCATATCTCAAAATAAGCAAAATGATTTGTCCAAATGGATGGATGTTATCAATCGAATGATGCAAAAATCAAAATCGGACTGGAAGCCAAATGCTTTCATTGTTGATGATGCTAATGCGAAAATCAATAATTTAAGGTAACATTTTAATTTTATTATCATTCCATATAGCCTAAGTGCACAATATTTGATTTAAATCTATGTTTAAAAGGGAAAGCTTCTTATGTTTCAAAATGACATGAATGTGGATATACTTCATGTTCTAGAGATTATTGCATTCTATTGTCCCTAACTCTAAATTCCTTAAGTGGTTTATGTTTCGAATGGGTTTCAATGGCTGAATTACATTTTAGTGGTTTATGTTTCAAGTGGGTTTCAATGGCATAACTACATTTTAATGGTTTATGTTTCGAATGGGTTTTAGTGGTTGAACTACGTTCCAATGGTTTATGTTTCGAGTGGGTTCCAGTGGTCGAACTACATTTCAATGGTTTATGTTTTGAGTGGGTTTTAGTGGTCGAACTACATTTTAATGGTTTATGTTTTGAGTGCGTTTCAATGGTCCAACTACATTTCAATGGTTTATGTTTCGAGTGGGTTTCAATGGCCAAACTACATTTCGATGGTTTATGTTTCGAGTGGGTTTCAGTGGCCAAACTACATTTCAATGGTTTATGTTTTGAATCGGTTTCAATGGTCAAACTACATTTCAATGGTTTGTGTTTCAAGTGGGTTTTAGTGGTCAAACTATATTTCAATGGTTTATGTTTTGTGTGGGTTTCAGTGGTTGAAATACATTTTAGTGGTTTATGTTTCAAGTTTGTTTCAATGGCCAAACTATGGGTGGTGGATGGATGTTGTCCATTATGAAAAAATGATGGATGAAATTCATGATGATGATGTTAACAATGATGTTGGAGATGGTAATGTAGGTTGATGTTGGCATCCATGATAACAATAGGATGCATTTTTTAAAAGTAAATTATAATCTTGAAGTTCACATTTCAACATAAATTATGTAGATAATCAATTGTTTATTTTAGCACCATGACTATGGTATCCATGCATTGTTTCAATAATTGTTTGATTAATAATGTGTGAGAAACATTACTAATTTGGCTAGGCATTGTTTTGCTTGAGAGAAAGATTTATTGTTGGGAGGAAGGAAAAATGCATACATAGATAGATATGTGGTTTTTCTCCTTCACACCTTTACCTTTAAGAAGATACATATCTTGATGTGTAATTGTGATTTAAAGGAGTTTGCTTGATTCCCCATCACAAAGATTTTTTGAAGTTCTTTCTTCAAATAAAAAGTAAAAGCACTATGTTACAAAAGGTTTCCTTGTACACCAAGTGATTTCACTGTATTATGAGTGAATTCATTGGTTTAGTGAATGGGGATTAGTGAACTACACCCACATTTTGTAGTAGTGAAGGGTTATGGTCATCTATAACATCAAAACATAGTTCTTCTTTTGTGGATAACAAATGATTGCTAATCTATGGAGATTTTTCTCAAGCTCCCTCCTCCACTCCCATCTACACCGTGTGCCACTTTTGGAAAACTACCCCTTGCTGAATCCAAATTGGATGCAAGTTCAATGGGTGGTTCATCACAACATTTTAAGATGTCTAGAAAATTCATTGTGCATAATGATGTAATCGATCCAATGTTGCCAATATGGTAGGTAATTAAAGATGCACACAACAACTTTGTGGGGTAGGAGGATGTCAAATCCTCCCAAGGCATTTCATGTCTTTAATTGTGAATTGTTTGATTTTTGCAAAAAAAGTGATTGATGATTTATCAACAATGCATTTGATTTTGATATAGGGTAAAAAGGGGGTAATAAGAACCAATTTAGGCATAACCAATCTTTTTTTTACATTTAGAAGATTCATAAACTAAAACAATGTTGAAATTGTGTTGTATTCTCATCTTTTTAATATATCAATTTAACATCAAGATAAGTTTGAAATTAATCAAAAAATATAAAATAACTTAAATCTTATTACTAATGTTTTTCATACTTAAAAATCACAATGAAATAGTTTAATTTTTTAAAAACCATGTAGTCTGACATAGTGAAATAATGAAAAACATTGTCACAATGTGATTCAAGAGGTACTAATGGTTCCTATTACCCCACTTGGGTCAAAATGTGTAACAAGGAGCCAAAAAAGGCATTAGATGTTAAACATAATCAATCAAAATCAAATATTTATTTATTTATTACCATTTGAACCATAGTAATCATGGCAAATTAATCATTTTTCCTTCATATGAATGTCAAGGAACTTAGAGTAAAAATTCATTTGATCCAATTTTAAACTTTGGTTTAGATTATTTGAAAATGTACACCTATTGCATTAGAAGGAGTCAATTTTGCAAAGGATTATCAACATTACTCATATAATTATAAAAAAATCATTAAGAAACATATAGATGATATGAAGATATTAGCCACATTCAAGAATCAAAAATCACTCCTAATATTGAAAACGTGAAATTTTAAAACTTTAAAAATTCAAAGAATGTTTCAAAGTTGCTTCAAAATTTCAGAACTTCAAAAGTCTTTTATCACATATAAATGGGTTATAATGTACATGATGTATTAAGAAAAAATCATAGCTTAAAGTATAATAAAACTAAAGAATGTGAAATTTTAATTTTTGGTGATGACTTAAATTTTTAATTATTTTTCAAGATGAAACATTGAATCTATAAAAAAATTACACTCTTAAAAATTCGTATTTATTCAATAATGACTAACAAAAAAACATTTGATGCACTGGGGAAATTTTTAGTATTTAAAAAAACAAGATACAAAACATTTCATTCAAAAACTCATTTGCATTTGCATGTAAAAGTTATTTTTGGGAAAAAAACACTTCCAATCCTTTTTTAATGTAATTTGTTTGGCTTCTTGTTACATGTTTTGACCCACTTTTACCCTATGAAGTTTGTATTCACTACACAATGCAATGATTTCTTATGTACAAAACAATGTAGATCAAATAAGTATTTCAATTTGATTTTACAATTTGTTGATAATCTAAATGGTGCATACTAAAGGAGTTCGAACATAGGTAATGTAAATTGACTTTGTCAAGATGAAAATTTATAGAGCAATAGTAACAACACTAAGCTAGTAGAAAATTGTGGCTTGAATTCTTTAACAACATCCCATTTGGTCCATTGCATAGTTCATAATGAATTGCATTATTCATTTGTTCTAATAGAAAACCCCACTTCTATTTCAATATGTTTGTGCATATTTTTTACTTTTGCAAGAATAGGTATTATGATAACTGTGCAAACTTTCTCATTTTTGACACAAAATACAAATATAGTTGTGCAAACTATAATATGACAATAACACCAATATGCTACTATATTATTTACAAGACATATGATAAAATTTCTTTAGATAATAGCAAACCAAGATGCAAGATGTACAATCTTTGTTACAAACTTCTCATCACAAAGAGATAATAAAGTGACAAAATTAGGAACTTTGAACAACAAGTTTCATCTCCACAATCCATATCATGCATGCATCTTTTTGCTTTTGGTGCAAAATGGACATTGATAAGCAAGCCAATGTGGTGTTGATAACATTCAAAGTGCCATTCCTCATAATACAAGTTCAAATAGGTGATGCAATTGTTCCATGAAGCTTTATGATGATGTCTAAAAAAACAAAGAAGTGATAAAGTTTGTTCAAATGATGTATTCTTTTCATGTTGCTTGAGGTTGTTTATATATGTTGTCATTTGTTCATGATGTATCTTTTGCTTGTGTGCATTGTGATTATGGTTGTCATTGTGTTCCCTTATCACAACATGTAATATACTACTAGCATTAGCTCTTGAACATTTTTTGGAATTCATAGGCCTTTTCCACACAAATTGGTGCAAAGTGCAATTGCAATTCTTTAAAGGTGTGTTCTTTGTGTTGTGTGTTATTAAGTCTTTTGTCTTAATTATTTTTAATTATGTGACTTTATTTTTGGTTTGCATCACACGTTGTTAAGGTGATGTAGGTGTAATGGTTGCCTTTTGGTTTAGCTAACACATCTTTGCTCATTTTTTTGTTGTTCATTTTGGTGTAAAACACCCAGAATTTTCTATTATTTTATTTTGCTTCAAGCTACGAGTGGTTATGCTTGCACAACAACTTTGTTTATAGATCTTGCACAATGTCTTGTTTTGGGAGTGATTTGTGTTTTCCATGTGACATTATGATGCTTTTTGTTACAAGTTTTGATTTCAAATCAATTCATAGCAAGTGTTGTCTTTTGCAATTGAAGATTATCTCTTCAAAGAGTCACACCAAGGATTTACAAATATCCTTGAATAATATTTTTCATATCTTATGGTTTATCATGCCTTTGCTTAGATATTTTTTGATTGATTTTTCTTTTGATTGTTGAGAGAATTTGTAATGTTCTATGTGAACTTGTGTTTGATTGTATGACATCCTTTTAATCAATGTAAATTGGCCCTCTCCTACATATACAAATAATTGAACACACATGAAGCTTATGTCAAACCAAAGTACAATTGTGTATGAAGTCTTTTTACAAGACATGTTAAATAGGAAAAAATCATCACCATTACATTTCTTTAAATGTTTGTTGACTTGGTGTTGGAATATTGTTGCAAGATTATTGATAGTGTCAATTCCTGTCATAATTTCAATTTCTTGCCATGTGAGTTTAGATCATGGGGTTTAATCCCATTAATAAGAGTCATAACAAGTGCTTGGTTTTTCATGTTTTAGTATCAAAAATTGTACAACAAATTTGCAATTTTTCAATGTGTTTACATGACAATGCTTCAAATATATTATGAGAAATGTATGTGGAACAATTTGGATTGAATTTAATGAGCATATAATACGCAAAAGCACTTAAATTTTTTATTTTTTAATTTTTCCCTTCATTTAAAAAAAGACTTGGAATGCTTTCAAAATGACATAAATCATATGCAATGATTATTCACACCTTAAAATACAAAATAGTATAATTTGGCATTTTTTGTCACAAGTATTTTTTATTGTTATAAATCATGCATTTTTAATCCATCACATTTTGTAACCAATTGCATTTTGTCACATCATCATGGCATGCACTCCCACTACTTTCCAAACAATCAAAAAAAAAGTAATCTAAAGTGAAAAGGTTGGCTCCTATTATCATGTTTGCACCTCATGATCAATGTCTCTGGCATCTGAGTTGTTCTTCATTTGATGAAGAACATTCATATTGCCATTGTCAAATGATGTAGATTGATTGGGCTTGTTTGTGATTTCATACTTGTTGCCATCTTGTTCATAGTCATAAGGGTATCTTTCATTCCAGCTTTGTAGTAGCTAGGTAACTATTCTACATCAGCTTGGCTGCAGACATCCAGCTTTTCTTGGAACTATTTAGCTTCATAATTTAGCCTCCCCTCCAGGCTGAGGTTCAAGGTAGCGAGCTACCCCAAAGGAAGAAGGAAAAAGAGCAAGCCAAGACATTTGAGTGGATGTAGATGACATTTTTTGAGAGGTCCCATCAATGGTTGTTCTGTCTGGTATCGCTGTCATTAATTTAGGTCTTGTGGTACTATATCAGCTTGGTTGTAGACATTCAGCCTTTCTCAGTGCTTGCAGTTCAGAATTTGATTCCAGCTTTGTAGTAGCTTGGTAACTATTCTACATCAGCTTGGCTGCAGACATACAGCTTTTCTTGGAGCCATGTACCTTGATAATTATACTATAGCAGCTTGGTTGTAGACATTCAGCCTTTCTCAGTGCTTGCAGTTCAGAATTTGATACAATGTGAGTACACACACATATAGCTTTTAGTCAAAAATGGAAGAGGCCTTATAGAGCATTCTTTTATTGTTTCTAAGCCCATTTCCAAAGTATGCTTGATCTTATTGCAGATTTGCACATACAAACTTGATTTTGGCCATATGGAATTCACCCAGCAGTTCCAGTGCATTTGAACCCACCTATATGTCAACATGATGACAGCTCTTTGAACTTCAACAACCACAGAAGAAGACCAGGGAGATTGCAAAGATGATCCACCTTGGCTGCTACAGTCAAATCCAAAACTTGACTCCAAGCAAGTTCTTCCTTGTGAAAAAAAAAAGCATCACACAACTCTGGGCTGCTTTTCCAATTTGCACAGCTCATGTTTGTCCAGACCTAGTAGACGTTTCACTGGTACTAAGTACTTCTACTCTTCATTTGAGCAGAGAGACCTGGTGACTTATCTCTCAGACAAGTCGCTTACAAGTCTTCCTGTTTTGGTTGAGAAAGGTAAGAAGCTTGATAGAAAAAACCCAAACCTCCAAGTCTTGATTAGTCTTCATTTCACCCCTGAGAGTTCCAATGACATGAAGCTGAATAATTGCTTGCAACAATTGGGTTTACAGTTGGTTTCTATTATCTTGGTTTGGAAAACAAACCAAAACAGCCCTGCAATAAAACTTTTCTGCACTTGGGTGTGCTACAGATTTGCAAACACTAGAGAGAGATCACTGACAGTTGGGAAGAATTTGCAATAAGTCGTGTTGAAACCTTACAATCATGACTTGAGCAAAGTTGAGCCAGCAGTCTTAATGCTCTAAAGTATCTATCTAATATCCTCAGTTCAGGATTTCAGCACAAATTAGGGTCAATCAAGACTATAAATGATTGAGAACTTGTAGAAGAAATCTGAGAAGCCTCCAGGGGTGTTGGAACTTAGAGATGCTTCTAACTTGAGCATACAAGATTTCCTGGATCTAGAATGCAGAAATGACAAAGCACCAACTGCACGAGGAGCCAGCTTTGATGATGTTCTTATGTATGTACAAGCTGCAATCTGATGTGGAGGATTAGTCTGATCTTGACTGTGAATTGATCCTGGTGTAGCAGCAGATGATGGTTTAGGGTAATATCAGTCCTACAAGCCCTGAGAAGATTGGAATGTGCGTTGATCAGTTGCAATTCTTGATGATTTTGAGACTTCTTAAGAGTTGAGGAATTGTAGGTCACACCGATCCCTGAATTTGGTAGTTGAGTTGCTTCTACGGAAGTTATGGATATTCATGCCTCTTGCAGCATTCGAGTCTAGTGATGATGCGGAGGAGTCTGGTCCTGGTGAAATGCTGCTGCTGCGGTAGTGGTAGTAGTATTGGTCCATGGCAGCAGCGTAGTCTGAACGATCGATGGGCCTGCTGTTGCTGGTGCTTCTCCGGCTGTCCAGGTGCAGGATCTCCGCTATGGACTCATCGCTAGTGTAGTAGTACTCGCGGGAACTGAAAACATCGAGATCATGATCTCTAGTCCTGCACGGCGGGAAATGGTTGTGGGACACTACATGGAAAGTGGTCATGCCGGGGCTGCTGAATGCCGGGGATCTCCCCACACCATTCATCATGTTCACGTAAGCTTCTGGGATTTTGGCGAGGACTCTGAGTGGGTTCATAGAGCGCACCGTCCACCTGTGACGATGAGCTGCTGGTTTTCGTGATTGCCTGTTGTTGTTGTTGTTGCGGCCTGCTGCTGCAGCTGCTTTCTTGGGTGTCCTCTGCAGGCATACAATTTTCACGGGCTTTCTTTTGCGCACATCCCTTGAAATGGGTCGAACTTTTGGCTTCGACCATTGGAGGAGCTTCTCACGGATGATCACAAACAATGCTATAACAGCTGCAACAATTGTTGCGTCGATCTTGTTAGACTGCTCGGCCGTAGTAGGAGCATTGCTGCTACAGGTGGTCTTTTCTTCGTCTTCTTCTTCTTCTGTTGTTGTTGTTGTTGCTGTTGTAGGTGCGAAGTTGCTGATGATTGGATCATCATCATCGAGCCTGTTGCCACAAAATGGTGGGGGCGTATAATCCTCCCACACCGGTGAAAGCAGCTGCATGGAAGTGCGCATGGAGCGAGGCGGTGCCACGGTCACGGTGATGATGATGACGACGATGATGGTGAGACCCGAGGATGGTCTGAATTCCACCTCTCTGATCACAGACTGTAAATGCTTGTGCAACACGATAGTCTAGAGTCTAAAGTCTGGAGTCGTCATGATGCAGCACAGACTGGAGTCCTAAACCCTAATATACTGTCTAGTGGTAATCATTGAGCTTGTTCTATCATAAGATCATATGTCATACTGTAAGCTCGATCGATTTCTAACGCATCGAGGAATTGCTCAGTCCCGATCTCGCGGTGGGCTCAATTCTTCTTCTTTTTCTACAGGAAGTCTCATCAACGAACAGGAAACCACCACCTGAGTTTAGTAAACTTACGAGGTACAAAGACTAAACATCACCAACAAAAGACATGAGTACTTGCAACAGTTAGTTATCCCGTTTCTCTCGACAGGAGGGCCTTGCGAACTCATCCCATCCTCAGCTGCCTAAATCTGGACGGTGATGGACAAGACAGAGCCGACAAATGAGACTCAAAATTCGGGAGCAGCTGCAATCAAGCAGGCGACACCTATGGGGGGTCTTGAGATAAAAAAGCTGGTAGTAGCACACATAGATAATCCAGTAGTAGTGGAAAGAGTCGACCTCGTGCACTCAAATGCGATCAGATCTGTTGTAACAGACAGATTTAAATCTCAGAGAGAAGAACAATGTTCAAAGAAACAATGGAAGTTGGGGGAGATTATGAACTCAGGGGTGGATCAATGCTGCCTGCAGACCTAACCCACAAAACTTATATACCCAATCTCAAGTCATGAAGCTGAGAGCGAGAGAGAGAGAGAGAGAGAGAGAGAGAGAGGGAGAGAGAGAGAGAGAGATGGTTAATGAAGAAACATTTGTTGCTGGCAATAAATGAATGCACACAAGAACAAAATTGTTGCAAAACAAAGGGGTAGTCAAATGAGCTTTCGTCCTAGTTTCTTAGGTCTGACCAAAAGCCGAGTTAGCGCCGAGTTAGCATTGGCGGTGGTGTGTAGAGTTGTCCCAAGGAGAGTGCAAATTTTCGCAGTCAGCAACCTAGGAGAGGGATGCTCTTGACCTTTTCCTCTACTTTGTCCGGGTCTTTTGCGTCAGCTCCAAATTCCAACAACCATTCCTGGCCAGGGTCAGATTCTTCTTCCTCTCGTTGAGGCACCCTCCTCACTGAGGCTTTTGAGCAGGTTTGGAAGTAATTTCGCCAGAAATCCAGTTAACAATTGAAAGTTTTCAATCGCCAGAAGTTAGGGTGCAAAACAAAAAAAGCTTAAAATCGCCAGAATTCTATACTCGGTTTTCACTGTGTAGCCAAATTATTAAAGGATGACGAAAAGATTTTTATTTCATGTTTTGTTTATAGCCAGATTTGGCCAAATCTTCTTAGGAGTATTATCACCACTTTTTCTACATATTCCTGTGGATGATAGCCAATAATTTGGCTATAAAAAAATTCTTTAAAAAAATCAGCTGGGAACCAGCCTTTTATAACTGGCTATATTTCGCCACAAGCGAAATTAAAAAATAAAGCAAATTTTGGAGGCTTTCAATCACCAGAAGTTAAAAATCGCCAGATTTCTATACTTGGTTTTCAGTGGGTAGCCAAAAAATTATATAGAAGGAGGATTAAAGATTTGTATTTCATATTTCCAGATGTAGCTAAATCTTCCACGGAACGATCACCACTTTTTCTATATACTCCTGTGGGTGGTAGCCAATTTGGCTATAAACCAAAAATAATAAAATTAAACACTAGCCAAAACTTGCAAAATTGTTTTGGATTCTGGACCTTGTTCGGTTTTGCAACACTTGCAATCAACACGGCAAGTACCTGAAGACTTCATCTTCAACGTCCAAGATTCGACGTTGACAAAGGCGGAGCAGCCACGTGGAAGCCGGAAACGCGGTTTGTCGTTATCTTCACGATAACGAGGAGGAATTGTTTTTGACTTTTGGAGCCACGTCAGTCAGTCAGTTTTTTAGAATTATTTTAATATTATTTTTATTTTTAAATTAAAAATTAATTACTTAATTTGTCAGGTAGTTGGGTTGGCGATCCTGTGTTCAAAGAGGACATAGCCAAATTTGGCTACAGATAAAAGAGAGAGGAAAGTAGAAAAATTTAAAAGATTCCTCCTATATTCTGGCGACATGTTGGAAATTGGAACCTGGCATCTAAATATGGCGACTTCAGAATTTTTTTCCCTCGTAATGGGATGACTTGTGCCCATTTTTTCCAAAAAGAAAAAGTCTTTTGTATCATTCGCACCTCTGCTTGCATCTGCTTTGTTATGCTGTCTTGTCACTCAAGTGCCTCTATTCATGTGTAAGATTGTTATTGCACATTTGCTAAATCAAAACTCATGTGACTAAATGAGAAAACATTTGCAGCAGCCATGAGTGAGCTGCTTCATGACTGTAATTGTGATGAGCTCAAATGGTTCAGCAGCTCATCATCAGTTGTGGCTGATGTGCAGGCAGACTATGGAGCTTTGTATCTTTTGGACAGTTCTGTTGCCATGACAATCAAAATAGAATTGGGACACGGCAGCAGGACCAGCAGTTGACTGTGGGGAGTGACCAGAACCACAAGCAAATGCCGACACACAGTAGGCAAAACTGATCAGTTTTGTAACTTGACAAAGTTGCTGTTCCAGGAGGCTGCTCACTGGTATGATTTTCCAAGTGGCAGCTGCATCACCAAACATCATGGCAAACATCTTCTGCGAGCAGGGTTCCTACCTGCAGGTACAACTCTATCCCTCTCTCACCACTGATCATGAATCCAGATTATGCAAACTGGTTCATCATTCAGGAATCACAGTTTGCAGATCACCAGCAAACATGGGGAAAGAATGAAAGCACCAATAAAAAATTCCTGTTTCCGGCAGAGCTGTACAAGCGTATAATGGTATAGCATACTTAATGAGACAATTATTACCTATAGAGTGAATCTTTTACACATTGGGGAATATGTCAAAAGGACAGGTCTGGACAAGGATAAGAAGGACCCGTTACAAATTACACTATTCACCTTCTTACACGATTGAAACCCATGTCAAAAAATGGTCAGGCCCATTGCCCCTACTTGTTTTTTTTGTTATTTTACGACTAAAAGCCTAGGTCCCACATTGCAAGGGACACAACTGGTCACCAGCAGCTTGAAGCACATGGAGACCCATGCTTGCACTGCTACTGTGCAAGGGAGGACCCGAATTTGCCTCTGAAACTGGTTTAGAATAAGTGTTAGCAAGTGCCTGGAAGAAATCAACCACCTCCTCTGTGGAACTCAGGGAATACCTGGCAGCAGAAGACTTGCGGCCAACAGCACATGAGAAATAAGTGTCTGCTGATATGTTCATCACAACTGAAGAGTCAAGCTCCATTGTCTCCCGATCAATATTCTTGCGGTCCTTGAAGCTATTAGACCTAGTGTAGGGTGAGCCATTGCTTTCTGGTGACAGTAGAGAACCAGATTTAGTGCGCACAACTGCCATCTTATTACTTTTGGCTAGATATCGATCACATGATTTTGCAGCCAAACGACGATCGCCTGCAGGTTTGTCCAGCTTTCCATTTGTGGTCAGATGGGTGCTGGAATGGCGATCCCTTTCAAATGGAAGCTTGGGATCAAAGTATGTGTACACATCTTCATCCTGCACAACAAATCATCAGGTGTGCCACTCTCCATAGCAGATCCAAATATCAATCAAACAAAATCTCTTGGTGTGGAAATTATGGTGGTTTGTTTGTGTAGGGTAAAGCAAAAGGCGGACTTTTTTTCCCATGTGATACCCAGCAGATACCTGCCAGGCATCAAGGTGAAAAAATGAAAGTGTTTCACAAAAATGAAACACCTGCAGGAGCAGCCATTACTTTTTCTGAAATGGCCACCCTTTGCAGAGGAACAATTCCATGCAGTAGCCACCCTTCAACTACACTACAAAAATCGACCCAGTGCTTTATGCATGAGGACAGGTTGACAACCAAGAGGATGATTGATGCACTTCGGTCATGAGTCACCTATACTCAGAAAAGAAATTGATTTTCACATCCAAAATAACAGCAGACAAACACAAACCTTGCTAAGGAAATGGCCCATGCACATGACGTAATCAATTTGAAGCCGCATGTCCTTGCTCCGTATAATCTCAGCTATAATGCGGTCAATGGCAGCACCCTGCAGCAAGCAAACATGGGAGAGATTTTGTTTCTTTTCAGTGAATGATCACAAGGTGAGAAAAGACTGGCAGGCAGAATTGTAAACTCACTGAGCTCACAACCACACAGATGGTTGAAGACCCACCACTCTGCAAGCTCTGGGGCAATACTACTACACTAAGCATTGTCACCAACACAAGATGGGCCAGAGTGAACCAACGGTGCACCATGGGGGATGGATGGGTAGGTGGACTGAAAACACCTTTCCACTGGATTCCAGAGCCCTAGCTAACCACAGTGGTTGGATCAATTTCTGTTTTTACTACCTGCCTACTAACAACCCTGGAGTCCTTACCTATGTATTAACCATTGATATGCATCTCTGTACCTTGTTGCCACCTATTATCCTACCTATTTAGCTACCTACAAGACTTTATCCTTTACTGGATCGGTTACCAAGGTGAAACCCAACAGTCAACTACACTGGGTTTCATCCCACAGGCTTCCAATGGATGGTGTGCTGTTGGTTCTTCACTATGACCCAAGAAGATGCAAACCAATTTCAGATCTTTCTTGACTTTAAGCAAGTACAATAGAAGAAGATTCATCAGGTAATAATACCTTACAGCAAAATAACATACCTTTGACACACCCACAGGACGGACCTCAACTGACTTGCTGCCTTGAACAACATCAACAGCTGCATTGGAGATGGGGCCTGTCCATAAATGCTGCAACATATTGCGAGCTTGCACTCTCCCAAACTCACTATCTGCTCACAAAAATATGTATGCCACAAGTCTGAGTAAGACTTCACATTGAACACATAACACAGCACACTTCCCATCATCCTCTACACACACACATCACCACTGGTTCCTTCTGTGTCTGAAATGCTAGGTACTTGTGAAATGCAGATGTTGAGGTTGCTGAAAAAAGACTTGGCAATTCCTGACTCCCACCACCATAAGCAAAAGATTTATTTTCCCCTCTGGATGAAGCGAGCATCTGTGTTTTTTCCCAGCATGCAAATCTACTTGTTTTTTTGGCTATAGGGCAGAGGAAGCCTAGAGATTTAAAGCTTGATGAAGGTGCAGAGAAATCTCCACAACAACAATTAAAGGTAACACGACAATGAGTGCAGTCATAACCTCATGAGAGTCGCTCACAAAGTGACAGACCGTCACCTTCATCACAAACGGCAGTGATGAGCTGCCATGACTACCCGCCAAGTTCATCAGCTCCCAAGAGTGGGAGATTTAAAACTGATATCTTACCTGCATACTTGTAGTTCCACACTAGTGATGTCTCTCGGGTCTCGACAAATGATCGAGGTGTTCGCTCACAGAAGTAGTCAAACACAAGCTTCATCAACCCAAACAAGATGACAAAAAGGTTCCATCAGATGGATTAAGATAATTGTCACACAAAACCTTGCTACCCAGGACAAGTTTTTTTCTGCAATTTATCACTTAAAAAGCAGCTTGCTTTCTCTGCAAAAATTACGGATAACATGTTTTTGGTACCAACCCTCACAGTATCTCACAGCCTGGGGGACAATCAAGATGCAAAACAAATTGATACAGAAGCAATAATAATGCTCCCATCAAGAAAAGTCCAGTTTTCTAGACCCAGCAAACTCAGAGTTTCAACAGTGCAAAACAATTGGGAAGAAAAATTAAAAAAAGCAGCATTACCTGTACACTCTCAACCCAATCCATGTTCAGAGGTTCAGGCATTGTGGTCATCCATTCACCATGCGTATGTCGCAAGAACATACCATTCTCTGCTGCAAGCCACATGCTGTAGTCTCCAAAGGCCTGTGACAAAAAGAGACATGATTTCAGGAGAATACAAAAATGATGACAAATTAACTTAGGAATTGATAAGACTCTTGCAGCTGCAGGTGATGAAACCGTAACTCGAACTCAATTTGCCAAAGTACTCTTTTTCCCAACTAGTGTAAGTAAATATGATTCTGATGGGCTTTTTGCAGATCAAAAGATAAAGGGAACGGACCTCATCCAGGACAGTCCGCTCACTGCCACTCAGAATTACAAGGATGGTGTTTGGGTCTGCACACAGAGTTGCAAGTGAATCTCTCATGCCTGGATGCAACTGCAGATTCATCTCCATAATCTGATCTGGACCCCGTCTTCTTGGACCTTCCACTTGTGCGGTTATAGTAGCATTGAAACCCTGCATGCATACATGGTCCTGCTGTGTCATCCCATTTTTGAACCAACAGTTTCACAAGTAGGCTGTATCTGTGTTCTCAAACTTTCTCACAAGAGAAAATAACTTGACAACACAGCTCGATGCTAACTACTTCCACATATCAAAATGGATCCATGTCTGTGAACCTTCTGCAAAACATCACATGCTTTTTGACAAAGTGATATATGTACAAACAAATGTTTTTTGAGTTTTCTCTACATCCTAATCTGTTCCAATGGACCTTACAATTTCAGACAAGGCTATGCACCACTCTTCCATGTTTGGGATACACTAGTACAAATTGAAGAACCATGCAAATTCATTTGTCAAAGAAAAGAAGGCATACAAGAATAAGCAATCGGTTTTTGGACTCTCGAAACCTTCCCACAGCTGTCTCCAACGGCAAGTGCAGGAGAGTATGCAATGTTCGAAGTTCAGCTTCCACAACTGTGTCATTCAACTCACTGACATTCACACCCACCCAAGCCAAAGACACCTTAGCCCATCTACATGTTTTGAATTGGCCCAGGAAATGTAACTGAAGGGGATGAAGGAGTCTGTCTGCATAACCGTATACATTCCCATTACCCATCACTTAAAGCTGTTGTTACATATCAACAGACATGACACTTTTGCTGTGCAACATATACCTCTCATCAATGAGCTCCAATACTCACATCCTTAGGCAGATCTGAAGCATATCAGCAGACCACAGTACCCTTGTAAAATTTTATTTACCTGACAAATGTGTCCGCCCAGGCCTGAGCAGTGTGAGTTGTGACATGAGTGAAGTTGTGACGTTGCCGTTCCTTTCTCTCATTTTCAGGCATTTCGAGTGCAACTTCAATGGCCCCACACATCTCCCTTATGTTCCAAGGGTTGACCAGTAATGCACCAGCACCCAATGACTGAGCTGCCCCTGAAAACTGTGTCATTCAGACAGAAAAAATTCTGCTAAGTCTCTCAAGAAGGATGCCTTGCTGTGAGTTCTGGACAACATAGAGTAAGTCCCCAAGGACATTATATCAAGCAAGTTCCCACGCTGCTCATATTCAAGTTCCAGAAGCAACAGTAACTGACCTCACTCAAGACAAGCACGCCTTCAGTTTTCTTTGAATTCTGGCAGGCAACATACTCATAGCTCACAAGGTTCATTCCGTCTCGGAGTGATGTCACCAATGCCACATCTGCTCCCAAGAAGAAAGCCCCAACCCCACCACCATCGGTATATTTCCACTACCACTGGGCAGCAGAGGCTAGCATGGCACGCACCGCAGCTTGAATTAGTAAACCTCAATGATGGCATCATACTGGCAGAGAGAGCAAATGTACCTGTGCTGGCATAAAGAGCACACAACTCATGGAAGGCAAGAGACCGATCCTGCAACCACGAAAACAAATCCATCAGTAAATCATTCACTTTCAGATGTCAACAAGGCAACACAAGACTTGAACACCCATCTTCTGGGGAAACTTTGCCTCTCAATTTGCTGGACAACAATCCATGCACCTGACCTACTTTCCTTTTCTCCCTTTTTTGCATATATTATTCAGTTTCCATCTACCATGCTCGTGTTTTTCTGCTGACCTTTAAAAATCTGGCATAAGGGAACAAAGCAGAAGCCAGAGGAGGAACTTGCCAAATGATGGATGGGTACAAATGTGACAGAGCCAAAACGACCATTGATACGACCCACAATCTCATGCACTTGGCTTGTAAGTCGTTGATCTGGAAACCACCCAAAAAACATGTCCTCTTAATGAGGCCAACAACAACTTATATCACAGATTTGTGTCCAAATTTATGTACTAAGTAGGTTGAGGACTTCAGCCAGGAAAACAATTCCATTCAACATCATACAAGACCTGGCAAAGGTGTCCCCCTTCCAGGAGAATTGGATTAAGAGCTTACATTCAGGAACATCTGTGCGAGTGGGCACAGCAATTTGCACAAGCAAAACATTCTCTTGCCACTCTGGGTGCTTTTCCAGAAACATCTCAAAGGCCAGCAACTTTTGTGGGATGCCTTTGATCATGTCAAGCCGGTCAACCCCCAACATGACCTATTTTACAGCAAAGCAAAAGTCAGAAAGTGACAGTGGTATTCACAACACACTGTCTCAAAGGTACAGGAAAGCTCAAGAAATCATATAGGTTAATGCAAAACTGATCACTTCCCTCCAATCACTGAGAGCCAACACCAACATAACTGTGAGAAAAAGGTACACAAGAAAACTTTCAAAGATTTCTTGCAGAGTCTGTATATCCTGAATTATCAAATGTGAAATTTGCTGAGATAGTAATTTAATGGAAAGAGAGGCACCTTGCGACCAGCAAAGAAGCGTCGCAGTTCTTTGATGTGTAGCTTAACTTGGTCTGTTTCCAAGGCTTGGATGAACCTCTCTGGGTCAATACCAATTGGAAACTGCATCACAAATAACAGCTTGTAAGCATTTGTTCATCCCTGGACCAAAAAAAACTCTGGTACATTCTTCAACAGAGGCAAATCATTCTATAGGAGATGCCTGCAACTTAACAAAGCCTTATCAGGTAGGTCCATTCTCAGGCACACTACTGCTTGTTTCTCCATCTCTTTACCCCAAAACTCATCTCTCTTTGTTATTAAAGGCAAAAGAGAGTGTACAGCTGAAACTCGTGTGAGCTTGCCATGATCCTCCACACCCTCAGGTGTACCCTCTAGACCCAAAATGCGTGTGCATGCGCTCACAAAATGCCTGGCATAGTCATATGTGTGGAAACTGCAAAACAGATGATTGTCACACAGCTCAAGCCTCTGTCTGCATCTGACAGGAGGACAGCAAGTGTTGTAGCACAGAGAAAAAGAAGTAGATAGGTGCTTTTGAACTTCTGGTGTTTTGACTTTCTACAGACCCTTGCAACTCCCTCACCAGGCTTTGACTTTGATCACACCATGGAGGGGACAGACAGGTAAGAAGAAAGAGGGAATGCACACACGCACCCAATCAGATCTGCTGTAAGTACAGCCTTCAACAGCTCAGACCGTAGAGGTAATGTACGGTATATCTCAGATGAAGGGAATGGCGTATGCAAGAACCAGCCGACTTTCATGTGGGAATCCAGGTCTTTCAAAAACTTGGGCAGGCACATGAGGTGATAGTCGTGACACCACACTACATCCCCCTCCTGATGATATATATCCCAACATCACCCAGTTTCAAAATTCAAAACTAGATATGCATGTGCCTTCAGGTACCCACAGGTCAGAGCACAAACATGACAATCAGATGAAGTGGTAGACGACATTGCCAAATGCTGCAGCTCCACAAAATCTAAAATGAGATTGGTTTGAACTTTGGTTGGCTACATGGCTGTTCATTGATCAGTAGTCTCCTTGCCATGGACCAGGCCAGCAAAGAGAATTATAGCTCAAAGCATTCATGCATACTGACCAACACTCCTCAATGCAGCTTTCAACTGTTACCTGATACTGAGAAAACACAACTTTAGCAAACAACTGGTTGGCATGCTTGTACGCATTGAACTGTGAATCCATACTCCGGGTGGCAGCAAGTCGATCCTCCTGGGGAAGCCCAATGTAGTGAAAGAGGGGCCACAACACATTATTGCAGTAGCCATTGTAGTACTGGTCCACAGTATCTTCATCCAAGAAGACAGGAACACAACCCTGGATCCCCACAACATCCAGAGATAATTTGTCAGATAATCTCCGCTGCAGGTTGGTACCTCAGAATCTGCAAGAAGCAAATGGCTACTAATCTATAAAATATTTCTATCCCACTTTCAACAGCTGCTGCACAATCTTCTTCTACTTAGCCCCCTGCTTTGTCGGCTACAATCCAGTTGATTTGGGCATTGGAGAGAAGAAACCCTTTGAAACCTTGAGTGCTAGTGCCTCAGTCAAGGAAGCACGCCCTTCCTGATCCGGTACATTTACACCTGCCCATCCTATCCACCTCGTCTCGAAATTCTGTTTTACTCCTGCAACAATCAATCAATCAACATTGTGCTGCCAATCAGTCGGTGGTCAGATGCACAGTGTGTTGTCACCCTCTACAAAAGAAAGCAAGCAAGATGTGCGAAGTTTGTTGTGCAGGGGTGTAAATAGTAATGCAGCAGCAGGATCCCAGCTGCTGCTGCTCCATCCATCCATGTCTTTGGCACAGTGAAATGCACGTGTGTGTTTTGTGTGTGAGGTTGCAAGAGGAGAAAAAGCAGGAACAACCCAATTACACTGACTATATATATTCTCACCTCTTCAACCATCATCCCCCTGGAGATGTGTGGCAGGCAGTAGTAGTAGTATTGTGCCTAGAGGAAGAAGAGGCACAGATGATCAGAACATGTGCAATGGCAAGCAAGAAGAACCCTGTTCCCAAGTCCAAATTGAACATGCAGCAGCAGCAGCAGCAGCAGTAGTAGTAGTAGTGTATGTGTGTGACTTGATTTTTCCTGTTGGCTGGCTGGCATGAAAGAATAAGTTTTCTTCTAAGTCTGAAGAAGGAGAAGAAAGCAACAAGGCACAACAACAAGGATATGGGAAGAAGAAGAAGAGGCAACACAAGAACCAGAGAGAAAGAGAGAGGTTGGTGGGTCCCACCACAGTGCTTGACCACTAAACAGTTTTGCTACAAGAAACCAATGGATGGACGGACGGAGCATGGGGACTGATGGTGGGTGGTGGGTGGTGGGTGGGTATGGCACTGTAGAATCAATCATCAGCAGCTGCAGAAGACACCTCCAATTTGCAGCAGGTGTCTGTCTGTGTCTGTGTATCTGGCTGTGGATCAAAGGGTTTGGCCGAGCTACCCAGATGGTGAAAAACAGAAGAGGGTTTAGAACAAAAGCCTGTGAGAGTGGGATGGTGGGTGCATGTGAGGGGGAGAAGCTTGCATCTTCCTGAAACCTTTGCTGCTATTGAGAAAGCAACGATTTCATACCCAGAAGAGCACTCACAAGGCCTCCAGCACTGAGCTTCAAATCCCAACCATCCCCATCACGAATGGCAGACACAGGCAGACGGTTGGCCACCACCAGCAGCCTTTGTGCCACTCGCTGCTGTTGCTGTTGTGGCTGCTGTGGCTGTTGCTGCCCCGAGCTCTCATAGCTCTCCACTCGCCGCACCCCTTCTCTTCTCCCTCCTCCTCCTCCTGCAGCAGCTGCAGCAGCCTGGTGGTGGTTGTTGTTGTTGTTACCTGCTGCGCTACGCGGCTGCTCCACTGCAGATCGTCGATCGCCGGCTCCCGCTCCCATGCCCAATCCCCCATTACCCACACTGGCATCCGGCTTGCCCCCTTCACTCGCAACTGTGCAGCCGCGGCTGCCGTAACCCCTGCGCCCCTGCAGCACCCGCGAAGAAGAAGACGCTGATGGCGCGAGCCCCGATTGGGTGGTGCTCAGCTCTTGCTGCTGCTCGTCGCCTAGCGACGCCTCCCGCACCCGAATGCTGCTGCTACTGGGGCTGCTACTGTTCTTCAGCTCTCGCGGCGTCGATACAGAGAGGCAGCGACGTTGTGGACTGTGGCTATGGCTGGAATCGTCGCAGCCTTCTCCTTCCCATACTGGCTTGCTTCTCTCTGGCGGCGACTTGAGTGTCAGTACGTACGGCATACGCCTACTCCTCCCACTCTCTTTATCGTTCTTCCTTCCTCTGTCTCTCCCGCCCCCAACCCACCCACGCCGCAGCAACTCCCAAATCTCCCTCCTCCTCCTCCTCCTCTTTCCTAGAAGCAAAACCCAGATCACCTCCCTTCCTTCCTTTCTTTCTTTCTTTGGAATTCGCACAACCAATTCCTTCCAAAAAACCAAACACTACACACCAATCGGTTGAGCTTCTCCCGAAAAGAGAGAGAGATAGTGTGTGTGTGTGTGTGTTTTGGAGAGATGGACAAAAAGGATGATGAGAAGAAGCTCCCCTGCTAACTTTTGACAGCGTCAAAGATGTTCCTCTCTCTTCTTTTGCAAACAAAAAAGATGATGACAGCCACCCACGAAGCTCTAGAGCTCTAGTGCCACCCAATTGCTGCTCACGGATTGTTGCTGGGCTGCTGCTGCTGCTGCAACTACTACTACTACCCTACTACATTTGGGTCCTTGAATGAAGAACCTTGGACGGAAAGCCCACGTCTGTGTGTCTGTCTGTCTTTCTTCTTCCGCGGCAACTTCACCATTCAAAGAAAGATCCAAAACACAATAGGAACAAAAAAATGTTGGCGACTTGTTCAAAAGGTTTTTTTCTTTTTCTCTTTTTTTGCAACAAGAATCCAACAAAAACCAAACATAACAGCTGGGCCTGAGAGAGACAGAAACAAAAGAAGAAGAAGAGAAACGCCCACCCGCCCATCCACCCACCCCTTTGAAGACAGGGCCTGTGTGTGTGCGCGCGCACTACTGCTATAGAAATGTGTGTGTTGGAGGAAGTCAGATACCACATACCCAAATTCGCTGCTGCTGCTGCTGCTGCTGTTGCTGCAAATGGGTGGTTGCAAGTCCCGGCTGCTGCAACACATGCTATGGACCACGCGGTTGCTCTCGTCTGCTTTGCTTGCAACGTTTTGACACCAGTGCAGCTTGCTATTTTGAGCTCACAATCCCATGTGCTCTAACCCGAGCCCACACTCACAAAAAGAGAGAGATGCAAAAGGCAACATACAAAGCAGCAGTGCAGCAGCAAGCAGGTGCAAATGCTTCCCCCATGTAATGCAGTGCAGGAGCAAGACAAAAATAAAGGGCAACTTTTACATTGAATTCCAAACCTCTCCTCCTGGATTGTCGTCCGCATACCAAAATGTGCAAACCAAAATCATACAAAAAAACACTACTGATCACAGAAAACGACGCCCAAAAAAATAACCACACACACACTCTCTCTCTCTCTCTCTCTCTCTCTCTCTCATACAAGAAGAAGAGCAAGCAAGAGCAGGATGAATGAATTGCAGGGAGTTGCAGAATTTGATGAGAAGGAGCAGTTTGAGAAGAGGAAGAAGCTGACAGACAGCAAAAGATAGACACCCAATGTATGTATGTATGTATGTATGTACAAAGCACACAGACAGACACAGTGTCCAATGGCTGGGCTGGCTGAACTGGATGTTGTTCAACAAGCAAGAGGCTCTCTCTCACACAGCAAGTCTAGCCTTCTTCAAGGGACTCAAGAAATTGATGAAGAAAATCTTGACAAGAAGCAAGCAGCAACAGCAAGATGCCCAATGTGCATAGAAGAACAACTCCACACAAAAACTTTGCCGCAAATCCAACACACACACACACAAAATACTAGAATGTTCAATGGGACACTACAGAAACCAGACCCAGAAAGTCACAAGCTTTATTGGAAGAGCTGCTGCTGCTGCTGCTGAAGAAGAATTTGATGAAGATGGTGGATAATGAACAAGCAAATGTACCCACTTTGGAAAAGACAAAACTGCTGCTGCTGCTTTTGCAAACCCCAACAGACACAGACACAGACAAGCATTAGAATGAAGGTAGGAACTTGGAGGCAGTAAGTAAGGAACCATCCATCACCTTCATTGGGACTGAGTGGCTTCAACAATTTGATCAGATCAAGCTAGCTCTCCCCAAACCAACCAAAAACAAAAAACAAACAAAAACAAAAAGCCCACAAAAAAGTGGGCAAACAAAACAACCCACAACACATAAACCTTGCAACACCAAAATCAACAACAACAGCAGCTGCTGCAGCAACAACTTCTTTTTTAACAGCAACAAAGAGAGGGAGAAGAAGGAAGGAAAGGAAAGGAAGAGAGAAGAAAGAAACTCAAAAAAAAAAAAAAAAACCATTGTTTGTGGAGTTTTTTAGCTCACTAAAATACTAATATCTAGACTATTGGGGGGAGGGGGTGGTTAATTTAATAAAATGACTCAAAAAACTCTGCTTTGGCTGTTGCTATTTTAACAAACAAACAAGTAGAACTTCTTTTCATTCCTAAAATTACAGTAACCCCCCCCCCCCCCCCCCCCCCCCTCAAGGAAGATTTTAATTAACAACAAATACTCTTATTATTATTATTATTATTGTAGTTGTTTGTTGTTGTTGCTAATTACCCCAGTAGCACCTAGGCTAGTTAATCACTAAATTAATTATTTTTGGAATTGTCAAAAAAAATGAATTGGAAAAAAAAAAAAAAAAAAAAAACCTTCCTATCATTATGAAAATCTGAAACAAAATCTCAAGCACACACTACTACCTAGCTTCATTATTTAGTATGCTAATGCCTAATTTGTAAAAATATTATATTATTAATCAAAAAAGATTATAATTAAAAAAAGATAGTTATTGGCGACAACAATTCCCATTGAGATCAATTCCATTGTGACAAAACCCTCATTGATCTTGCAATTTGGCTATGGCCTATTTTTTAGCCCAAAAAAACATACTACTTTTTCATTCCTCAAAGGAGTTTTAAGTTGTTCCATCATGAAATTAAAGAAGCTGTCCAAATTTAGTGATTCACATTAAATTAATTGGTTGCTGGGTACATTCCAAGTTCAGAAAAAAAATAAAAATTTCCCAGTGCTTCTTTGATTGGCCCATCATCAAAAAGTTCAAAAGCTTTGGAGACTCCCCAATTTTTAGGACTATTTCTCGCCAACCAAAACAATAGGAAGTTTACAAGTTCCCCACCTACTCTGTAGTTAGGTTCCAAGACGACGACAACAACAACATTGGGCAAAGAATATGGGACAAAAGTGAGATGCTATTGACAACACCACATTGAGAACTTGAGGAACATGTCGAAAATTGGTTGGGAGAATTTTATGGGAACACATTGGGAACAAAAAAATACAATTCTATTTCTATTACTATACTTTGGTCCATGATTGGTCTAGGTACCCAATTGTTTTAATGAATACCGGAGTTGAGTCGGGTCTTTATTATACCCGTCCAGGTTTTCTAACCTGTCCGATGGCAAGTTTTTTGGGTAAGTTTTTTCCATTTTGTGTGTTCTAAAGTTCCCAATGATGATTCTAATTGGTTATGTGAAAAATTGATGGGTGCCAATGAATTTTGATTCACTTAACATGTCTTCTTCTCAAGGAAGGAAAAAGTGGAGATTGCCTTTGCCTTCTATTTGTGAGCTAGTCGAATGTTTTGCCATGCGTCAAAAGGTTCCATTCTTTGCCTTAGCAAATCACATCGTGTATGTGATCGTGGCTAAAAGCGAGTGAGTTTCGAGCCCACCAACTTTACAATTTGCACCTTGCCACATGAGAAAAAAGTGGTCTTGGCCCCCACATCAACTCCAACCTCCTTCTCCCCCCCCTCCCCACCTTTTCAACATGGAATGGTTCTTTAGGGTTCAGGGGGTTCCCACGTTCTCACCTCTTCATCAAATTCTGGTTCCATTACGAGATTGTGGTCAAATACTACTGGTTTCCATTACAAAATATATTATGACAAAATAGAACCCCATGTGCCCCCTTAGGAACATGTTGGCGTGCCTTTAACACCTTGAAAAGGGTTTTGAATGATAAAATATATGTTGTGTTCAATATATTTTTGTTTGGAGACAGTTCTAAACTAGTGTGGTCTATGTGAAAAAAAATGTTTTCTTTCGAGACAATACTTATTCACCATTTTTTTTCTATGACCCTCAATATGAACCCTACTCATGAGTTATTCAAATTTATGTTCTAGATCATCACGAATTTGACCTAAGTTAAGCCATGAAATCAACATTGTAATCACAATATTAGATTGCTATTGTATATACGACATTAAGCTGTACAAATGTTGCGCTTAAGTGAGTGAGCGAGGAGGAGGAGGGTTTTAAGCCATTTCAAGATGGTATGTGTGCACTCAACACATATATACGAGAATTTTTTTTGTGTTGTGTCTTGTGTGCACTCAACACATGTATAGGCGAATTTTTTTTGTGTTGTGTCTCACAAAACAAGGTTAGAGCCACTATGGCGTGTGTGTGGTCCTCTCTTTTTCAAAGAAAGAATGGTTTGGGTGGATGATGTGGGTCAGGTCAATGGACTAGTCAAATTTTGGTTTCCAAAATAATCAAAGAACCTACCTTAAACCATCGGTTCTGGGTGGGTTCTTTGAGGAAACTTGGCCGGTTCATTTGAAATTTTCAAAACCCCAAACCCGGAGGTAATTTTTATTCAAAAATTTGCCCAGAACCGGAGGTTGGAGCAAAATCAAAGAACCACCCACATATATATATGGATATGTCTAACATGGGTTTTCTCCACACTATGAAGGTTAAATAATGTTGATGTAACCACGGTAGTATGTAGAGCTTTTGAGTTGGTTTGCTGGGATGGCATTCCTTCATTGGCTGTGAGCAGGGAAACCACACGCCCTACCCTGACTGCTGGATTTCAGGTAGCTAAAACAAGTAGGTCAGTAGTAGCTGAAAATAGCTCATGAGGAAGATAGCAACCTCAACTGTGGATGATATCCGTCACCTTTCATTCATTACTTCTTGCATATAAGGTTCGACATCCAGGGGGGGGGGGGGGCCCTTGGTCCTTGGACCAGCAGCAGCAGCAGCTCCAGCTGTGCCCAGCATGCGACTCTGAAAATTCAACTTAGATGAAGAAAAGTCAAAACATGCCAGTTAGTTTGAGCTTTCGACTCAACAAGGTTTTGGCCTTTGCATTTTCCGGAGTATGTTGAGAAGCTCGTATGAGACCCGCCCAGCAAAACCTAATACTTGGCAGAGAAGAGTGTAATAAATATGATCTGGCTGCTGCTGCTCCCTGTTTCTGATTCGCCAATCGTACTGATTCGTCCAGATGGGCTGCTATTAGTCGTTCCCCCATCTATTTGAGGTTCCCAGTTTTAGTTTTAGGGGTAAGATTCGGAAAAGAAAAAGTAAATAACTAAACTTTCATGTCAGAAACACAGATTTCTTGCAGGGAGAACCACTCCGTCTGCTCTTATTAGAGTTAGCAAGGTAACATGGCCTGTATGCGAAGTAAATAATTAAACTCAGATGTGAGAAACATTTTTGCAGGGTCATCACATATGGAGAGCACCGCTCCAGATGTGCTCTTATTAGAGTTGGGAAGGTAACATGGCCTGTATGTGGAGAAAGAGTTTCAGAAATTCATACTTTTTTTAATTAAAGCATTATTGCAACATATTATGTGACATCATGATTCATACATTGTTCAAAATGCTAATTCAAACCTTATAATTAACATGGCACAAAATTTATGGTGGATGGTTCAATTTGAATTCTAATCTTTCAATACAATTTTTAATGATTTTATATAACAAACATCGAGATATGAATGGTCATTTGATAGTCAAATAAAAAGATTGAACCTGAATTAGTCTTGGATTAACCTTCATCAACAGTTATCAAAAGGGGGTTGCCAATCATTTTGATTAAGGTAAATCATACTTGCCTCTTTGGATGAAGTTTCTTTTGGAAGGCTTCATTATTATCATAGATGTAACGTGTTTATTGAAATCATTGATGAAAACGCAGGCTAAAAGCCGATGAAGACCCTTCTTCTTTTCCTCCTAAAGTAACATTGGATGAATGCAATTTGGAATAGATAGAACCATGACAAAGTTAAGGGTCAAATTTTAACCCTAGGTTGATTGATTATGATTCGAATTGGGTTAGGTTGGGTTTGGTTGAAACAATTTGTTTTCTCTTAATTGATGGTTCCTTTGCAAGGTGGGGTGTGGCTCCATCACAAGTTATTTTTCAAGTATAGGTTTTTTTTTACTATTAGTTTTTTTTAAGTCAATAAATAATTTTTGGGGAGGGTTTTTTTATCAATATCCCAAAGACGAACCAACATCCAATGTGGACACGGACACTTATATAATGAGATTATAAGGCGTGCACAAAAGTCGACAATAACGACGGTGCTATCGCTACAAACCACCTCCTTTGCTTTGCACCACCCAAAATAATACAGATGTGGGATTTTTTGTCTGCCCCGTGAATGGGTACAATCACAAGCGAGCAAACAAGTGCGACAAACAAGGTTCAAATTTGGGGTAGTTTGTGTGAGTAAAATACAGGCCCTTGGTTCAAACATGTTGGGCCAAAGGGGGGAAATGCACAATTTGAGGTTCAGAACTTTACTTAAAAGTCGGACGGTGAAACCCCTTTTTTAGTGTGTAAAGTGCAAAGGCATCAAGCACGAGATCTATCTCCCACCTGCCACCATTCCTTCCCCACATCCCCGACCCTCCAATATATATATTTTGCGCACAAGATGTACTTACTTCAACCCGTCCGTCCCCTTAATATGCCCCCACCCCCCCCCCCCCCGCCCCCTCCATAGTTTTTGATGGTTACTAGAGGGGGGCATGCAATCGATCAATCCAAATATGTGTACAATCCGCACACATGAATTTAATCTTTTCTTTTTGGTTGCTCGCCTTGTTTCGTATCCCTCCTCCTTGCTTCTCTTTGGGACGGACTCCCCACCAATGTCAACGTTTTTGGCCACTTGGTGACCCAAAAAATTCCGGATTTTCGTACAAAGGAAATTTAGTTTTATGTTTTTTTTTTTGGGGAAAAACAAAATGCACCAAAGTGACCAGATGTCCGGGAAAATATTTCCGAATTTTTTGCCATACAATAGTTACATTATGGTTTCGAAATCATTGTTGGCGATTTTGTTTTTATTTTTATTTTTCATTTCGACCGTCGAAATAAAAATTTCCTGAAATTCCGGCACCCTCAAAGACCCGGCCATGTAGACTTGAAATAAAACCATATGACCAATCTATGCTCTTGATAGCAGCAGAATTCTTAAATTTTTCTACTTTCCTCTCTTACCTGTAGCCAAATTTGGCTAATTCCTCTTATGGACGAAAATTGCTGCTGTGCCTACCAGGGTTTCTTTTAAGGACTTTGCAATGTAGCCAAAGTGATGATCGTCCAGAAAATAATTTAGCCAAATTTGGTTACATGTAGAAATAAAACAGAATCCTTCTATATTCTTGGCTACCATATAGAAGTTATCATAAGACTTTGGCGATTTGGAAAAATAATTCAATTCGAAATCTGGCAAATTTGGGCCATTTTTCCAATGAAAAACCCTTTGTATATACAGGTTGAAACCATATTTTTCAGGTTGAAATTTGGCAAAATTTTGCTCGTAAAAGAAACACTAGTATCAAAAAATTGAAAAAAGAAAAAAACAAACAAACAAACAAACAAACAAATATAACAACTCATGAACTCTTTTTCTATATGCCAATATGGTGCATGGAGTGTTGAACATTTTATTGTACACCTCAAGATATAACTACTCCCAACCCCTCTCTTTCAAAAATGATATTTTAAATTAAAAATTAATTAATAGAGTCGTAAGGTTTGTTTAATATGTTTGGCCAAACACATCCAAATTTTGATAATTAGGGTATACTTTTAACTACCCCCCCAAAAAAAAAAAAAAGGATGTATTTACTACCTATTGATCAATCCAAAAAGGAAAATCCTTTAAATTGTGGGGGCAACACACAAAATACATAATGGAAGTTCATTAATGTTAAAATAAAAACATTAATGAACTATGCATCAATCAAAAACAAAAGCTTTTTTTAAGATCCTTTGTAAAGATGTTAATTTGTAAATTGGGGGAGTTACTAGACACACCTTATACAATATTGCCTACATCTTACTACATTATTTTTACCTTCCAAGTCCATATGCATTTTTGTAAATGCTTTTTGGTGTTCTAGAGTGAAAGGGCCACATTGAATATTATATCACACTCAAAATATTTTTTGAGGATTTATCCTATTTCTTACCAAACCAAGGAATTTTCATAAAGATATAATTATGCAAAATGTCACAATTTTTGGCATTGGAAAGTGTTTAAATCTCAATGAAATAGTCGCGCTACCATTATCCCATTAAACTAAACTATATGACTCAACATATCTAAGTCAAACCACATTTGAATTGAAACCTATCTCAAAAGGTGATTTAAGACCTCAAATTCAAGTTTAAATAAAGGAAAGAAAAAAGATGTTGATATATATATATGTACTTCAATCTCTTGTTTTTCAATTTGTTATATTCAGATGAATTTCATTGGAAAATAAATGTTTTGCAAAAAATGTTCAAATTATATATATAGTGATTCAAAAATTTCTAAAAAAATCATCGAATTGGTTGGTTGCTCAAATTATTGGTTAACCTCAAAGAAAATTGATCCAAATTGATAGAGTTTTCAATTTAGAATAAGTTAATAGCATCCCTTATAAAAAAAGAAAGAAAGAAAAAATCCTATATAAAAAAAGGTAGGGATGGGGATCCATCACAAGAAGAACAAGGCAAATAAAAGCTCAAGAACACAAGCTGTGAAATAACATAATAATTGGGACACACTAATACATTGATGAAATAAAAGATCATAAACTAAAAAGGCATTGTCTAGAACAAATCGGCTAAGACACCACTAATTAGCAAATAAATTAGGAGATCCAAAATTAAAAAGGTGTTGTCTATCACAAATCGATTAACAATAGAAGTGTATTGGTTGTAATGTGTGGAAGAGATGACAAATGTCTCTCAATCAAATTAATATCACTTTTAAAAATTGCAATGGCTTATGCATGTTGGAAGGCTATGGACACACAATGTCAATAATAAGAAATAAGCATCCTAATAATTAAAAAGGACGACTAATGTTGGCCTATAATGGCCTAAACCCACAATTTGTTTCCCAACGCATAACAATGTGAAGGATGTGCAACTATAGAATGTTGCAAACAAAGGTGGCTACATAACTTTATAATAAAATGAACCACTTAACATGTTGGTTTTGGGAGTTAAGCTTTCTCCCATCGATTTCACCTTGGACTTTTGGTGGATAATCTTCACACAAACATAACTAACAAAATGTAAAAGGCTAACGTGTTTCATTACCAATTAATCCAATTGTAGAAATGTTGTGGGTGAAAGCACACTACGAAAGGTCATTTTGAGTAAAAAAATGTATTTTTTAAAAATATATTTGACATTATTTGGGGGACAATTGTTTTTTTAAATCTATCTAGCATTTTAATAAACATATAAAATGAATTTTGATTTTTTAAAAAAAAACTTCCAACATAATTCTTGTTGTCTTTCAAATGACATTAATTTTTCAACACACTTATGCTTATTTGAATGAGAAACCTCATCCAAATATTTTTTATGAAATCATAGCAATAAAACTTTTTATATGGAATTGAAATGGTATATCATCACTAAATATTTCATCAAGTTTTGTAATTATTTGAATCATTTGTAGAGTATATTTGCACTTTATAGTTATTGATACATGTATTAATTTTTCACAAATATATTTTTTAATCATTGAATATCAACATAAAATGTTGTTTCTTTTGACAATTGCATTATTAGCAATTGAACTACCTTATTTTGAATATATTTTATGAAAACATCTTTTAATATTGGCTTGGTCAAAGTTGAAAGTCTCATAGTCTTAAAACACAATATTTGTGACAATATTTTTTGACCGTGAATGTGCTTTCATCCTTGTTTGCATAACCATCGAGATTGTCCACCAATGGTGGCTTGTGTCACAACCCTTAATTGTCTAAAAATGAGAATCATGTGAAGGATGAACCATTTTCAAAAACAAATTAAAATGGTTTAAATAGTGTTTAAGGTGATTTTGTTTCTTCATAAACAAAATTATATTTGATTATTGGCAAATTATGGCTTTTAGGGGTAGCATTTAGTTTTGATGTAACATCAAAAAATAACATCACTTTGATTGTTGCCATTTTTTAAGAATAAAAAGTTGGCCTAATGTTCTACATGTGCACATTAAAAATCATTGGGGGTTCAATGATTTGGGGCAAGTTGACGCGCCCCCAAGTTCCTTGTTAGACTCAAAAGAGCCCAACTATGTCAAAATGCGGAAGTAGTTTGGAACTTGGTGTCACTCCTAGCTTCTAGCACTAAAGGGGGGTGAAAGGGGCGTGTTGAAAGCTCCAAGATTAGAATAGGACAACTATTTAGTTACACGATCTTGCATCACAAACCAACCATAAGTTGGTTAGTTCACATTCTGGAACACCTTTGGTGTTGGGACAAGCCATGAGCAAACTGGACTCACTGGACTCACTGGATTCACCACAGCTTGAGCTTGGGGGAAGCCACCACCTTCCCCCATATAGTATTCTCTGTGTTACTCCGCCGCACCTACATCTGAATGTCACTTTTTCCCGAGACTCCCAAAGTGGAGTCCCGAAACTGTCCCAGTTTGCATTTTTAAGACTTTGGGCATCTATAACTTCTTGCTAAGACCTCCAATTGGGATGAGTTTTAAAGCAATCTTGTAGCTCTCCTTGATAGTTTTCCAATGCCATGTCGCACTCCTCCTGTAGACGTCGGATTCAGGTCAATTCCCGACTTTTAGTGGTCGGGAGTCAAATTGATAGTTTGACTCCCGGCCCTTTTTTTGCCCATAACTTGGGTTGTAGATGTCTAAATGGCTCATTTGAGGCCATTTTGGACATCTACACTTCAAAACCTTTTCAACAATATAAAGAACACCCCAATGCAAGGTGTTTTGGCCCCTACAATCAAGCTCTGAGTTTTGGGGAGTTTCCGAGGACTCCAAGTTCCCACTTTTGGGAATGTGAGTTTCATCCTCACACTTAACCCAAAGTGGGGTTACGACACAAGTGGTGGGCTTAACAAAGTAAACAACTTTTTTTTTACAAAAATATTGATAAATTTGTGCATAGCAACATTGTAACATATAAAACAATAAAAGTTGGAGACATAGACAAAGGAACACACATGGCTTTGCATTATGTGTTACAAGTTTAAGAAAATTAATTTTAAACACACCTATTGATCTTCCTACCAACATGGAGATGGTGATAAAAGATGGATGGGGTAGTCAAGGTGAGGAAAAGAAAGATTGTTTATGCCACCTTTAATATGATAAGTGGCAAAAAACAATTGTCCATTTTTCTTTGAAAACAATCAAAGTATAAGAAAAGCCATGCATTAGAAGAATAGTTCAAAGCATAATAGTTGAACAAGCTTGAAGAGGTGAAATATATAATTTCTACCTCCCATGTGGAATACATTTCAAGTCCTTGTAATTGGAGATGTTGCTCAATAATAACAATAGAAAATGCATGAATTTTGCAAAAAAGTGGTGTTTAATCATATGTTTCATATTGAAGGATGTGGATCATTAAAAACTTACCAAATGATGGCATTGATTTGATATGTCTAAAAATGATGCTCATAATGTTTTGGGGCTTGGATTAAAACTTATTATTTGTTGCATTGGCACATGGATTTCTCAAGACCAAGTAGCCTAACATGGTCTCTACATGATGGTGAACATTAAGCCATTATAACAATGCATTTGTGTAGAAAACTCAATGTGTAAATAAGCAATTGAAAAAAATGATTTATTTCCAGTTGGCCTTCCAATCTTAAATATTTAGGAGAAAAATCATCATTAAAGAGTCCTATAATGATAAACGGATTTTTTTTTAAAAAAAATTTCTACCCAAAATTAAAAATATTATAAAATATTAAGTTAGGTCCATGAGTTGGTGAATATGATTATGTGCATTAATTTCATTTGAACAATAAAATAAAGTATTAAATTGGAAACTTCATCAAAGGTGTCTTTTCCATAATGGAGGGTTTTAGTATAATTGTGTTTAGTTAGTGAAAATCAAAGAGACGTAAATACTAATTTTGGCCCAACAATTATGTGATCTATATATTAACATGTTTGTTTATTCCATGTGAATAACATTTTAGTCTAAATCAAAACGTCAAACATGTTTTATGATGATGGAAACAATCAATTATTTTGTGTGAAATTTTTCTTGAATGCAAAATCCAATCGCTATTTGTGAATCACATAAAGGAAATAATAATAATAATAATTGAAAAAAATCCACAAAGTAAGACTATGCTTTCCTCCTTGCTGCATTTGCATCAAGAAACATTTTTTTCCATATGGTTGCATCATCTACATAATAGCCATCAGAACCTCCTTTTTATTAGGATATTACTAACATTTTTCTTTGTATTTACCATGATTTGCAATCAATATATCTCATTCCATTTTATTTCAATGCATCATCTATCTTCTTCTCCGGATTTTTTAATCATCAAGAGGTTTAAAATATCTAGTTTATCACAAATGCATTCACCTTCTATCAACACAAGGTTGCCACACTTACACTCATGACATTTTTTCAATCAAAAGGAAGTAGCCAATAATAACCCTTTGATCCATATGGATATGACAAAATATTCATATTTATGAAAAGGTTTTCTTAATTTTTTTGAAGGGACTCTTGATTTTTCTAAACATTGAATGACACAAAATATTGTTTTTGTTACTTGCAAATTATAATTTTTTAATTTGAGAAATGTGTTGCAATTCTTAAGGAGTTTGAAATTTACATTAAAACAAAAGGGTGTAATGTTTTAAGCTTAATGTGTGCCTTATGGCTTTGTTTTTTGTCTACATGTGATAGTAAAGATGTTGCATGACAATAGGCATGAAAAATCGACAAAAGGTAAATGTCATTGATGCCAACGTTATGAACTTCATTCATATGAATGTTCATCCATGACTTGTAATAAACTTGTACTTAATACCTAATTTAATTTTAACTCGTTTTCAATTAGCTTTCAATTGAATTTTAATTCATTTTTAATTATTTTTAGTTCACTCTCAGTTCATTTTTAATTAACTTTTAGTTCACTCCAATTAATTATTAATTCACTTTCAATTCACTTTTAGTTTAGTTCACTTTTAGTTTACACATGGGTGCACATGGCCCACACGTGGGTTGAAAGTTTTTTGAGAAACTTTTCTTAAACTAGGTGCCTAATGGGTATAAATAAAAGTAGAATTCCTAATTACTTATAATATGTTCAACACCAATTTTGAGTACGTTTTTTTATCATAGCCTTGTTTGTTTTTATTTTTTCCTTGCAATAAAATATTGTTAGATTCTTGTTTCACATAGGTTGTGTTTTTTTTTTTTTTGGTTTGGTTTCATGATCTAGATTTGGAACTAGGCGTGCCATTATCTTTGTTCTGGTTAGGAAATATTATAAACTTGGTTGTTTTCATGCATGTGACAATAAGTCAGCATTATTCAATGGCATGCACCACCTAAATCCCATCATACATATGGCCTATTGTTATGAATGTTTTCAATCTATAGTTAGTGTTGGCATATTGCAAGGCTTGTAATTAAGAAAATATAAAACATTATTGCACATGGTTTGTGAAATTTATTCATATTATTTACACAATGTTTAGTATGTTAAAAAATCCTTTGTATTTGAGGCAAACATGTTTGAGTTATGAACAAAGGTTGCAAGCCAAAGTTGTTATTTGTAAAGGATTCAACCAATCAATTCCTGATTTTTGTCTTCTATTTTTGTAATATTATGAATTTCCTTGGCATGATTGACCCATTCAATTGAGCTCTACAAGATTAGTTTTTATGTACAAAAAATGACAAAATTGATTTTGTTATTTTAAGCTTTGCGAGATATGATGCTTCTTTTGAATAAGGTACACAACATGTAGGAAGGTCAAAAGAAACCCCCATCCACAATATTTTAGCTTTGTTTCAATATGAAACTCTACATAAGTTTATTTTACTCCAACACATGTTCATACCATACCTAAGACCATGTGATATTTTTTATTTATGTATGGTATGTTACATGGAGAGTACGTTCATTAAAATTATTATTAACATATCATATCATTTTTGTGAAAATTACTTTTCACCTTCACATATTGTGATTGACCTTGGATTCAAAATGGTGGATATGCCTACTATGTTTTCTAGGGAGAGAATTCAAGAAAGAAAAAAGATGTTAATTGGTTTAAAACTTGGTTGTAGTTGAAGAATTTGAGAATTTTGTCACGTTTACTTTCATTCATTGAACACCAAATGGTTTCATACAATTGTAGGGTCTACCAAAAAGATGTTGGCACATTATTAAAAGCAAAATGAAGTATTACAATGGAAGAAAAATCTTTCACAAATTGAATAAGTCATCAATTTGATTTAACCAAAAAAATTGGTCTAAAATATGTATTCTAACTCTTTATGTTTTCATGATATGTTTTATAGTATGTTGTCCACCTAAGGTGTACCCCTATGCATTAATTAGTATAAAAATTTGACATACATTGTAGATAGTCTATTATCCATGAGCGTGTGTATCATATTTTGATTCATTGAGTTGGTTTTCAATCATGTGTTCTATGAAAATATGGGGATTTATTTTGTCCTTCTCGCATGCCATGTATATTAACATCTATGCCCCATAGGTAGGTACAACTTTTGAAGACTAGTTTGTGTTTTTGATAAAAAAGTTGAAACCATGGATCATCATATTGCCATGGTGTTGTTTGTGCCACAAATGTTGTTGGTTTTTATTGTTGTGTGGTTGTAGGTGTTTGTTGGAACTATGTGTACCCTTGAAAACCTTCCAAGTTTCAAGTTATAATTTTTTACATTGTGAAATTGGTGTCAATAGTACCACTTTAGGTTTAGCTTTTCCCCTCAAATCAACCACTATAAACATACATGTGGATGTGCAAATTATAATGTCTATACATACCTTCCAATCTTGTCCAAGTTTAGGTACAACTTCTCTCAACATTAACATTAATGAGCTTCAATCTTATATCCTTGTTTTGCACCTAGCTAAAAAGAAGAAGGTTGAATATATGATCTAAAAAAATTATTGAGACACATGGGCAACCAAATTCTTTTGGGTTGAACATGTCATCGAAGACAATGGTAAAATACATCATGTGAAATGCAAGATTTGCATTGAAGTTGAACATAAGGAGAAGTTGTTGGTTCCAAAGTTGGATGGGTTCCTAAACAAAATAGGATTTTAGAAAGTGCAATGCACCAAGCATGGAAAACAGGTAGGTAAATTCTACACTAATTTTGACAATCAACATGCCAAAAAAAAATCATATTTTCAACAGTATGGGGCTTAATTATTTGATTGACTAAATATTGAATGTAAAAAGGGCTTGCAAGATTGTGTTTCATCTTCTAAATTATGAGTGGCTTATTAGTGGATGCAAGGGTTTATTGCATTTTTGAAGTTCAAAAATTTGCCCAAGATACATTGGAATGATTCTAGTGGATGGGGAATGGCAAAATTATATACATAATGTGGTTTGGCTCCAACTAAACACGTTGTTCAAAAGGTGAAATTTATATCCATGAGTTGTGATGAGATCACAATAATTGAGAACAAAAGTTGAATATTAATCCACTATCAACACACCCATAAGTTTGTCAAATGATATCAAGGGTAAAAAATCATGTTGATTCATTATGAGAAATTGTGTCTGCTAAAACCACGTTGCCCTACAACTAAAGCTAAAAAAAAACTCATGTACAACTATTGTGCAACTACCCTTTAAGTATTACAATTAATATGTAACTATCTTTTTGGAAATATGGGGAATTAATAAATAGATTGCCATGTCAGAAAATCAGCTAATTGTATTATAGTTGTAAGTGAGTTGAAAATGAATCTTCTATATGATAATTTGTACAGAACGTATATACATCCATAGTCAACCATGTTTGACTTTTGAAAGAGTTGCACTATAGTTACATGTGACAACTATTTTAAAATTGTTGTAAATGTGCCATTCACGCAACAACTATGTTGCAACTAGTTGTGTTCTCCATTTTGAGTGATTTAAAATGTTGTAGAAGCACATTTTCAAGCTCCACAAATCATCTTTGAAATGCAAAGCCAAGGGACTAGCCAAAATAAAGTTGTAAAGAAAATACATTTTTACAAATTACAAAATATGTTTTTTCTCATTTTTTTCATTTTGACCCCTCCTACTTTCAAACCTCATAACTTTCTTATTTCTTATTCATTTTGAACAACTTGAAATGCTACAAGAACGCCATCTAAAGTTGTACAAATCATCTTAGAAATTCAAATTTTGGGGACCAGCCAAAAAAAAGTTGTAAAGACAATACATTTTTTCAAATTGCAAAATGTGTTTTTTTTTTTCATTTTTCTTCAATCTGACCCCTCCTACTTTCAAACCTCATAACTTTCTTATTTCTTATTCATTTTAAACAATTTAAATTGTTATAGGAGCACCACCTAAATTTCTACAAATAGTTTTTGAACTCTAATATCACCATAACAACATACAAGGAATTTTTTGGGTGTTCAAGAACCAGCCTTTGTAGCATTCGGTGGTTTGTTTTTTTTTAGTTCTTGACCCCCTCTTCTTTGGGGGCCATAACCTTCTCAATTTGATTATGTTTTTGATGATTTTTAGTGTGCCATATACATCAATAGGATGGGTTCAAATTTTTTTTGGACATTGAAAACAATAGAACCTTCCCCTTGGATCTTGCTTGCCTTGAGCGTTTAAGTGTTCAATCACTAGCTAGTTTACCCTATGTTGTTGCAACTCAATTTGCAATTAAAAAACAATTAAAGGATTTAATCCGTATGTTTTGTCTTTGAATCCCATGTCACAAATTATATAAAAAAGGTTTGTTTTCTTATGTTTTCACATTAAAATACACATGCCATTTTGGGATGAGCTCAAAAAAGTTTAACCTTAAAGGCAAAATAGAAAATATTTATAAAACCATTATTTCATTCATCTAGTCTTGTACGTTTTCACCTAATTGCCTACCTATGTAAGTAAATATGTAGTGTAGGTATGTCAATCCTAAGACCTACCAACCCACCTACCTATGGCTATGTATCAACCTACCTACCTATTACAATACATTATTTATTTATTTATTTTCAATTTTTAATTAATATGCCACGTGGCATTTTTGTATTGAGCCCCATGTCATAATATCAAACCATCAATAATCATAATAGACGATGGAGATCAATATTTCAAAATTTCCAAAAATCTTCATAGTGCCACATGTTAAGTTTTAATAGATGGATGAAAATTATTAACATTAGCACAACGTCATGGCTATAGTTATAGTGGAGTTGCATAGTAGTTGAAAATGAGTGGTTTTGGCATAATTACAATTGAGTTGCAATGAGTTGCGTCGTATATACAATGAGTTACAACTCTACAACTCATGCAACTTGTCTGATAACATTCATAGCATGGGAATATGGTCAGTTGCAAGGCCAATTGCAAAACACCCATTATTCTCATAATGATTTTTGAATTTGCAATGAAATCAAAACCCAAAATGCATTCCTATCTAGCTCCCAAAGAGAAAGAGGTTGTGGGAGCTTTGGGATGGGACTAGGATGAACACACACATGTGAATTTAAAGTGAAGTTGATATACACAAACCAAAAAAGGCTAGTTAGAACAAATTAGAACCTAAATGGTGTAAGGATGAATCACAAATGACCAACATTCATAAAACACACCACACCTAAACTTGGGAAAAATTCACCGCTCTATTCCTTATATATTATACTTTATGATTGGCAATAGGTTCTACATTGAAGTGGCAAAAAGTCCCAAGTTCTGGGTGAAAGCACATTAAGCCCCCCAAAAATTGTAATCACAAGTTCAATGTTTTTGTAATTTTTTTTTGGGGTAATATATGGACATCATGCCTTGGATTTATTTTTTTTGTTTTAAATGTATTTGATTAACTTTAAACTTGAGCTAGTTAATTATTTTGTTAAATGCAACATTGAAAAAGTTGAACATATGGAGTGTATATTTGCAACAAAATAATATATGCCACAAAATTTGAAATTGTGTATATATATTTGAAAACTAAGGTTATGGGTGGAATTTTTGGTGATTTTTTAAAAGGTTGTGAATGGTATTGATATACATCAATTAAATCTACAACCAATTTTTTAAATTGAAATCTTTGGATGAAATTTCATTCAATTTTATTTTTAGTAGTAATGATAATAATTTTATTTTAAAAGAATAATCCATTACATATGAAAGAGGAAAAGCTTTTATAGATGGTCATTACATTATTTTTTCAATTTTTTTATGTTTGGTAATGGCTGTTGAAAAAATGTAAGTTATATATTCTATGTACATTGATTTTATCTAATCCTTTTCATCTAACCATTGGATCAAGATTAATCTTGATTCAAAGTGAATTTTGAATTCCAAAATGTTGCCATGCAAATTTTTAATTTTTTTGTTTGTGTTTAAAACAAAAGGATGCCATCAAGATTTAAATCTATAACATACTATGATATTCATTATACATCACCTCTTTTGATGAAAGGTGGTTCACATTTAATGTGCTTTCACCCTTTTCCAAAATGGTAGGCACAAAAATTCCTAAATTTGTCGAATTATGAATCTTACAACTTTGCTAGTTCATATTTTTGTGTAAAAACTCTAATCAAGGATTTTCAAGAAAAAATTGTAGCCCTTGAATAGACCTTTCCAATGCCATGTAACATGATTGATCCAATCAAAGGTAATTTTATCCTTGTTTCTTGAATTTTAATGATTAGTTGTTTTTGGCCATAACACGTGTTTCAAATCTTCAAATGGAAAATGCAAGCTCACTTTGGAAATTTACTTTTCAAGACCCTTTAGTCAAAAGAAGGCATGATTTTCATAAGGTTTGATCCCCCAAACTGTACTCCAAAGATTTGAAACACTACAAGGATTTTAACTTTCAAAATAGGAATCCATTTATGTTCCAATTATCCAATTATAAGTGTTGGGACTCACTCTCTTGCATTCTTCCACACTCTCATTTATTGGAATGTGGTTGAGTTTTAAAACACTTTCATGACCACTTCCTTATTCATTTTACCCTTGGTCACAAGCCTAAGGTTATGGTCACAACAACTATCACTACAACAAAAGATGTCCATGTACACCAAGTGATTTCACTAGATTTTGAGTCAATTATCTAGTCTTAGTGAATGGGACCTAGTGGGAATGTAGTGAACAAGAACTAGTAAACTATACCCACATTTTGTAGTACTTAGTGTATTATGTGGTTGAAAATTGGAAGATCATACCATTACTATTGAATTTGCAAATGGTCATTGGATAAAACTTGGGATTAATAACTTGACTTCCATGCTAGTGGAATATATAATGAATTTCGATGGATTATTTGAAAGGGATGTGGCATCCAAGTAGGTTCATTTTGGCATGGATTACATGATTATTTTTCAGGGTATGAAAATAGGGGTGACAATGCAATTGAATGGAAAACATTCACCATTTGTCACATGTATCCACTAGAAGGTACAACTTGCTTGTGCAAACATTTTCAAGCTTACCATTGGTTGCAAAAATCAAGTACAAAAGGTTTGAAAATCCTTTACAACATTCAAACCCAATGGTTTTTTATGCTAACACCTATCAAAAAAATTGTTCGAGTATAAGGCTCTTGTCATCAATATGAGTGATGATGATGCTAGGAATTCAAAATCATGAATAATTAAATGAGATGTCACATGTGATTATGACATTATCATGGGATTGACTTATGCATTGTGGTGCAAAACTTCTCCAATCTATGGCCTAAGGTACCAATACATTTGTTTGCAATTTTATGACATTTATCATATTATTTACATTTGGTGATTTATATAAAATGCATGCAAACTCATGGAAGAGGTATGATCACCCCCAATTTTAAATTTTCAATGACTTTATGCAAATGATGAGCCACTACTAAGTTGTGTTTATGATGACCATGGATGATTGGGTGTTTGAAATGCAATATACAAAGGATTGGTGTATTGGTGCAATTGAAAGATTAACAAAAAAACTTGAAAACATTCCCATGCCCATAAGTTGATGAATGCAATTGGAACCATTTATCCCAAATATTATAAAGCGCCTAATGCAAAATCCACATTTCCTAATGATTTAGTAGTTTTGAAAGCAAAATGTAACCCCAAGGCAAAATGATTTTAGGTGGCACCTTGGAAGCACCAATTTTTTAGATTTAACATTACTTGAAGAACAAGCTTCTTTTTTTGTTATAACAATGAAGAAAAACAACCATGATGCCTTGCATCTATCACTTGACTCTAACCTTACAACTCAAATTTGGGGGTGCTTGGCATTAAGATTAGTCATTATGGTTCAAGTTGATTGTTGTTCAACATTTGAACCTTGTGGAGATGGCCATTGTCATAGTTTTAAATAATGTGGAGGACAAAAGGACTTTCTCTACAATTAGCTTCACAAAATCAAAGCTCCACAATTGCTTTACTATCCATTTGGACTTGGTGGTTAAAAGGTATGCACAACAATTTTTCAAGCTCCAAATTTTCCCCTTCTACATAACAATTCAAAAAGTGGAGCAAGGAGAAGTTATGTTATGAATACTAGTAGGTGGCTAAAAATATGACATACATAGTATGTCATGGGATTGTTGGTTTTGTGTCATGATTTATAGGCACAAATAAAAAATAATTGTGCCATAAATTGTAATACCTATGCACCCCATTGTAAAGCAATTTGGGTTGGGGGAAAGGGTGAAAACACATTAAGGTGGAACAAAAATGGCGCATCATGAAAGTTTGTTTGAGGTTAAAATACACTACATAAGCAAAACAAAAAAAAACAATATACCTTCAATCACATGGGTCGTGCACCAAGGTGTCATAAAAAGTTTTTAAAAAATTAACTTAATTTATCATAATCTTATATTTGAAAGATGAACGTCTGAACTATTAATTTCAATGAATATTAAGACTTTTTTTAGAATTCTCATAATCCAATGTACATTTTAAAATTTGATCATCATCATCCTTCCATTAGTATTGATGCCATCACATCATATTATATCCTTAGTATCAATCCCACCAAACCATATTATCATTGAGTCATTCATTTATTAAAGGGCATTATATGAAAATTTATCCTTGACTTAGAAAATAAATTTATACAACTTTAAAAGTCCATAACAAATTGGATATTAAATAAATTTTCATTGATTATTTACATCACATAAATTGATGAATGAATTCCTTGTTGATGTGAGTCCCATTCCATCATTTACACATGTAATTTAGAGTAAGTTACTATTGAAAATTTGAAAACTACTAAACTGGACTTTCAAACGTCTAAAGTGTTCCATTCTAATGTGCTTTCACCTAAAACTAGTAATGTAAATTCAACTCTTTATTGCATCTTCATCACATCATTATGTTTTTTTTCTTTTTTCTTTTTTGGTTTTATACATGTGATTTCTAATTGGATTGGGTGAAATGTTTGGGGTTTTGTAAGTTATTGTTTTGGGATAGAAGGAAAAAGAAGGTTTGACATATTTTAACTCGTTTCATGACCTTAGCCCTAGGTTCGTGACCAAGGTTAAAGCATGAATAGGGAAAAGGGTTGGGAAAACACTTTAGGACTCAAGCATGCTCCCATAGGTATGGGAAATAAACAAAGAAAATGGACACCAACACTCCCAAATGCATTCCCACCTTGGGAATAAACACAATAAAATGAGTTAGTGTGTATGTGGATAATGTTTAAAATGGTAATTTTGTATCTTTGAAAAATCACAAGGGGAGCGCATTAAATTGGATCATCGAATTTTTCCCTTTTAGGTTCCATTAGTTGCAAAAAGCTTCAATGTTCACAATTTGATGCAAATTGATGATGTTCTGAAAGTAATTTTGCAACTTCAAAGAATACGTGGACAATTTTTTTTCAAATGTTCACCATTCCTTTTCAAGATTGGAGAGTATATTATTAATGATTATCAAAAGAGAAAAAAAAAGAACTTGAAATAAATGAAATTATTTTTTACAACACATACTGGCACCTTTAGTTCAAATGTGATTTTGGCCCCAAATTTTATGAAATTTGAGGATATGTCTTTAACAAATGCTTCTCTTTTATAATGTGGTAAAGAAAATGGATACAATACATATGATATAGGACTAAGATGTAGTAAAAAATATTTATATCTAACACAATAGAAAACTATGTATGAGAAATGAAAATTTTAAGATGATAGACATAATGCCACATGTTAAATGCAATCCTTGAAAAGAATTAAAACCTTGGCACCTTTAGCTTTTTATTTATTGTTGCACCCTTTAGGAGTTTGAATCCCATGGTGTCCCAAATATTTGGAACAAGGTGGACAAGGGATCAAACCTTGTCTAAATTGGGCCTTTTAAAAAACATTTACAAGGTCTTAAAAAATAAATTTCCAAAGTGGCCTTACATTCCCAATTTGGAAGTATGAAGTGGAAATTACACATAGCCAAAAAATTGTCAAAAGTCAAATGACATTTGAATGGAAAATGCAATACAATGTAATTGGAAAACTTTGTTCAAAGATTATAATTTTGCATTTGATAACTATTAAATTAGAGTTCATGTGAAGAAGTTACAAGCCAAAAATTTGTTGGGATTCATAACTTGTTAGCTTTGGAGTTTTTTTGGATTCCCATCTTGGGTGAAATCATGGTGCGATAGACCAAAGTGGCACATGAAAAGTCCACACAAGAATAGACAATTGTTTCAATCCCTTTGCTAGCCCTTTCACAATACCAACATTCACATTATACTCATATAGCTATTCACATTATACTCATATATTTATAGAGATCCTCCCAAGTAATGTGGAAATGTGGAGCACATTTTTTGTTTGTTTTCAATCCTAATGTGAATGTCATAATCTATGCAACATATAGATGTAAATTATAGTTGAATTACAAAACATTTGTTGAATTAATGTGAATGGATAAGTACTAACAATTACACGTGTACATATTGAGTTTGTGAACACTCTTGTTGAAAGGAAATTGGTGCATCCATTGAGTGCACCCTACATACAATCACGGTTCCAATATGTTTTTCCTAGTTTCAAATCTATAATGCAAACCTTAGCATAGATTTAAAGTTTGACCCATTTGTTGCACCTTTATGCATTTTCACACTAGTAGGGGGGAAATGGCAACTTTGGGTATAATGGATTAATGTTTGATTTGAAGGATATTATTTATTTTAAAAATATTTCCTTCGATGTGAAGGAGGTCTTGACTTTTCATGTGAAATCTTGAGAGATGTTGAAAAGTCATGTTATGATGGGTTTAATTCAAAAGGAGGTCAGTTCTAAATGTTTTTTCAATTGATATGCAAAAAAATATAAGCTACGACTTTATATATATATATATAACTCACTTCAATGTAAATAGGGTGCCAAGAATTGGATCATGAGAATTTATTTAAATTTTTTCAATTTTAGTAAAATATTAATGTAATATTTTATCATTACAAGGAATCCTATCCATACTAGCCTATGTGTTTGTGCTTGTGTCCAAATCAACAATTTTTACAACTATCATTTCAACTATCCTATATGATACCATGGTAAAAAACATTTATAGTAAGATATTCAACTATAATTCGTACTTTTAAGTTATAGTTGCAACTACGACTTGTAATTATTATTGGTTTTGATCAAAATGAATATGACATTATGAAAAATCATGTTTGTGAAAACATCACATCCCTACAATTAAGTGTTTGGTGTAACTAATGTGCAACTATGTTGCATTTTGTTCCATGGAAATACCAAATGTTTAAGAATAAAATGACATTTTAAAAATTCACAAGTTTTATGATAGTCACATATTAACTACAAAATGAACCCCTATATAGTTTAAATACACCTTGTATATACAATTACGGTCATCATGCTTTGATTTTGTGGGTAAGTTGCATGAGAAAATTGTTGAAAGCATTTACCTTACAATTAGCATATCACATTGATGCATATGGTCATGCTATATAATACATTACTTCTATAGCTACTAGCATGGCAAAGATTAGTTTAAAAATCCAACTTAATTTTTACAATTAATCATCAATTATATTGTTCTTTGTGATACAACTAGTTATGCAACTTGGTTCTCATTGTATAAAGACTATTGTTTTGTTATTGCAGGACTATGATTCAATTGTGGTATGATAAACCATTAATTTTATTGCAACTTTGAATAAATATCACATCACCCACAAACTATATAATTAATTAGTTCAAATTGTAGTTCTAAAGTGTGAGTGAATCATAATCTTGTACATATGTGATGTAGATCCTTTAAAATAAACCTCATTTTAAAAACCTAAACTATGAGAAGTGTGTTTGCTAAATTAAACATTTGTCACACAATTAAATGTCCTTTGCAAATAATTTACAACTAAATTTCATCTAGCCATGCAAATTTGAAATTTGTGTGAGATGCAACGGCATGTGACACATAGTTGCAATTCTTAATAGATCTTGGGATTTACATATACAATTTATGCACTTGTACCCAATATTGAAAACAATATAAAGCAAGAATAAAAAATGGTTGTTCTTTTTAATTTAAACCTTGTTAGTTTCTTATGAAGCAACTAGGAGACACGTTGTTTTGTGTATAAGCATATCATGTTGCGAGGTTGTTAGTTTTTATGCAACTAAAACGAATTATTGATTACAAACTTTGATGGTGCAAGTCCCAAAGCATTTAAGCTCAATAGACTTTTATATTAGAACAACAAAGGTGAAAGTAAGTTTGCAATTACATGTGAGGAAATCCAAAACCAATGTACTCCAATTTTGTTTATGACATCTTATTTTGAATTTAAACAGTTGTTTGTAAATGTAAAGCTTGTAGTTTAATTATATGGCTAGTTTGTTGTTTATATTGCATTTCAATAATAAGTTAATGATGACATTGTATGTATGTACCTTGTTAATTAGTTGCATTGTAACTACAAACTATATGTATGTCATTTATTAATTTCATAGTAATTGTAGAATATATTACATTATTTATTAATTGCATTATAATCACAAAAAAACTCATACTTTGATTTAAAATATGAACATTAAAATATTTTTCACATTACAATGAGGTTATTTCTATAATACAAATGTGCAAACATCATTCCACATTTGGCAACTATTAAAATATAATCCACCTTTTCAATAGAAACAAGGTAGACCTCCTAACATTAATCTATCTAACAATAAATATCATATTGGATGGAATATTTAATAACAATAGTTTTAACTTGTTTAATTTAACACTAAATATGAAAATAAAATACATACCCATTGGAAAGGACCATTGATCACCAAAGGTGTTCATATGTTCATACTATATTCTTCAATATTGAATATTAATACGTACAATTGTATTATTGGAACAAGATGTTTGTCATTATTTATGCAATGGACTTATGTAATCGGTTTAAGCATGGTAAATTAGGCCACAAATGTACCTTGCAACATAAATAAAAAGTAGTCATCAAGTATGCTTTGATATGTTGAACTTTAAAATATTATTTAGTTCAAGGATTAATATGAAACTTTTCTTCAACTTTGTTAAAACTTTAACTAAAGACTACATGTTTAAAATAGGTTTAAGTAGATTCATGGGAATTCAAGCAAAGCACATAGTCTACTTTGTAGCTTTTAAGTAGGTTGTAAATAGATGAAATATTCCATTTTAAATTGTTTTGAGTTAATGGGGCCCTAAAATGCACTCAGGCTTTTCCATCTTTTTCACATTCTAATAAAATTAAATCTAGCTTGTATGGTAAAAGTAGGTTTGAAAAAACAAATTGCCAATCAATTTCAAACCTATTTGTTACCTACTTTTATTATACAATTTTATTTCAAATGTTATATTCAACTTACCATACACCCAACAAAGGCATATATTTTTTCAAAATGAAAGATAAAAAACTTTCCAATTTACTTTCTTGTGTTTTGTAGAACATTGTCATATTTTTAAAAGGGATTTTATGTAGACATACGTTTTGGTCTAATTTACCATGCTTGGACCCTAATGTGGGGTGAAAGTATGGTGTAGGGGACCAATTTTGGCAAATGTAAAATTCACACATGATTACACAAAAAATCTAATCCCTAATTTGTTAACCCTCTCACAATTCCAAGCCTTGGCATTACATTCATATTTGAAAGTCCATAACTTCTTTTTAAATGATTCAATCACATTGATCTACATTTGATTTGTTTCATATATAAATATAATATAATGGTTAATATAAAAATGAACTTTTGCTTTCACTTGATTCATTTGTTTATTTTCTCAACTATAGTTGTGTTTAAACAAGAAAATTGTAAGATGTTCATTGTGCCTTAGGCTTTATTGAATTAGATCATTGGTTTCACACCATCTTTCATATTGATAACACAAAAATATTGTTCTTACATGATTTTTTCTAATTTTTCATTTTAATGTCCATTGTGAACTTTTTAAAATATTTTACTTGTGAACATGCAAGTATTTTTTTTAATTTTTCAAATTTTGATTTAAGCATATCATTTTTATCAATTCATGTAATTGAAATTAAATTTTTTATTTTTTCCCATGGGAAACAAATTCCACATTCATATTTGTTAGTTTTAATAAAACATATTTATATATTTAAGATTCCAAAGATATAGTGTAATTATTTCAAGTTGCACAAGTGTTTCATGCATTACATTAAACATATAAACTACCACACCTTTGAATCCAAACAAGAAAAAAATCAATACAATTGTCCTATAACCTTTGATTACAATTCATCACTTGTAGAGAATAATGATTGTAATGTCCATTTTGGTTTAACACACTAAACTTTTACTGGGTGTTTCACAGTGCAAAGTTATAATTGCCAATTCTAGTAGGTGCAAAATAATATGATTCATAAATGCACATTAGTTGCAAATTAGTTCCATCAACAAATTGATAAATTGTAATTTTAAATTACAATAATTGAATTCAAGTTGTAACATACAACTAGTGGCAAAATCTATTAATCGCAAAATAATAATTTGATAGTGCATTATTTATAAGTTAGTTGCAACAAACATCAATAGATTTTATTCATTGATAGATGAATGAAAAGTTGTGGCATTTGTGTAGGAAATTGATGTGGATAGAAATGTGCAAAGTGATTGTAAATTAATTGTACAAGACACGAACAAACTTCATTCGTCGATGGACACATTAAAAACCATGTAAACATTCCATTTATTTACATGCATTTTTGTGACAAATTGACATGGCCAACTAATTACAAAGTAGTTGCACATTTTTTTGGTAATATATGTTTATATATATAGTCTTAATGTGTTCGATGTAACTATTACAACTCACTTGATGGCACTCACGTCATTAAAATACCCTAAGTTGCATGTGACCATGGTAACTTAAGAATTTCATTACAAGTTTAATTACAAAACCCCAATTTTTTCATAGTATGAAAGGTGCATTCATATCGTCCACAATTGGTGGTGTTTAATAATAGATAAAAACTAAGTTGTTTTTATAACTTGTAATGTGGTTCAAAAGTGATTAAACAACATGTGGAATTTTGTTCAACTTGAATTATGATTATATGTCATAGTTGCAAATGCATATGTGCATATAATGGTTAACTAATGCATGTAATATGACATGTTAGCTTAAGTTGCTTATGCCTAGGTAGCCTAAGCAACCCCTAAGTAGCTCCTAAGTAGTTTATATAATCTATGCAACCTCTAAGTAGGCCCCTAGATAGCCCTTAGGTTCCTTAGTTAATTTAGACAATCCTTAGGTAGCCTAAACACGTTTTAGGTACCTTTAGGTACCCTAGGCAACCCTAGTTAGTACCTTAGGTATTTTAAATAACATATGCAACCTTTGGGAGTCCTTAGGTGGGTACATTAGTTAATCTAGGCAAAACCTAGGTAAGTCCTTAGGTACCCTAATTAATCTAAGTAGTGTTTAAGTAATCCTTATGTAACCTAAGTAGCATAAGTAGCCTCTAGGTATTATAGGTAGCTTAAGTAAGCCCCATATAGCTTTTAAGTACCTTAGGTAATGTAAGTAGCCCCTAAATAGGCCTTTACGTAGGGTGAAATCACATTACAATGGTAAAAAAATTGCTGTCACAATACTATTTTTTGAAACTTCATGTTTTTTAACTTCAACCAAGCTAATATTAAAAGGGGTTTTGCAATTGGTATGTGAAATAAAGTAGTTTAAAACTCAAGAATAATATAGCAAAAAAAATCCATTTTAAAATTGATATTAAATGATTAAAGAATCTATTAGTGAGAAAATTGTAATCGTCATTATAATTGCACAGTGCAAATATACTTCAAAAACCATTCAAATGATTACCAAACTTGATGAAGTGTTGAATCATATATTACATATAAATTCATTGTCCCATTTCAATTCTATATAAAAAGTTCCATTCATGTGATTTCATGAAAAAGATTTAGATGAGGTTTTTCATTCAAATAAGCATAAATGTGTGAATATATAAAAGTGTGTTGAAAAAACATTATCATTTGAAAGGTAACAAAAATTATGTCGAAGGCTTTGTGTTAAAAATCCATTTTATGTGTTTCTCAAAATGTTAGATGAAATGAAAAAAAACATTGCCTTTAAAATAATAGAAAATGTATCCAAAAAAAAACATTTTCTTGCTTGAAATGTACCACTATAGGGTGTTGTCACATGGTACCCTAATTAGTCTAAATAGCCCCTTATGTAAGCCCATAAATACCTTTGTTAATTAAACAACCCCTAAAAGTAGGGCCCCTAAGTATCTTGGTTAATTTAAATAGTCCCTTAGTATCTTAAACAATCTTTAAATATCTTAAGTAACCTAAACAACCCCTAGGTAACCCCTAAATAACCTAAGTAGTCCCAAAGTAAACCCCTTGGTAAGCCCTAATTAATAACCTACCTCATCTAAGGTTAGTGAAGTATCTCACTTAAGTAGGTTAGAAAAAATGTGAAACCATTTCATATTACATAAAAAAGTTGGTACTTATGCATATTTCACATGCACATCACTCACTTGAGGACAATCTATATTTATATGCATTGAATATTAAAAGTTATCCAAAGATTCATTTGTAGATTATGACACATTTGTGGCATATCTATCATTAAAATGAATACAAACTTCTAGAAGCTTGACTAAATCATGTAACTAATGTTTTGTGGGTTTTCCTTTTGGTTTTTGGAATGGCATATATAAGCACAAATTACTAGTTCAATTTACGTCAAACAATAAAACATAAGGACAAACCCATCCTTGGTTGGTACCATTAGGAGCCACCCAAAGGAATGACTAATCAAGGAATTAAAATTGGTCAAATAACATTCTAACGCCTTTTTTCCCAAATGTATTCACAATTATTATTATTATTTTTCTTCATGTTTATCCACTACATGCAAAAGTACATGGCCTTAAGTTCTCATTGGAATAAAAAATGTGGAAATTGCTATAATTTTGTATTCCTAGTTGTCATGACCCATTTAGGAATCACATTCTTGAACTTTGGAAATTCATAACAACATTATGTTTATTCTACCTAATTAAAAATTTAAATATAATACCATTGAAAGTACCTTAGAAAATTATATGTCAAACAAATTTGAAAATATATTTCAAACTTGTGTTTTTATAGAAAGTTCAAGGAAAAGAAACACATTGCAATCTTCATTTTTTTAATAAAAATGATACTTTTAGGAAAGTAAAAAAAAAAAAAGTCTTGATATCATTAAAGTTTCAATTTCTATACAAGTCAATCAATGTATTCACCAATAGATTCTTAATGAGAATATCTTCATTTAAATATTTCATGTATTTTAATTTTTTTGATGAGTCCATGAAAATAAAGGACATTTGATGTTCCTAGTGGTACCACCCCAAGATAGGTTTTTCTACAAATACAATGCAATTTAAGAGATTCAATTTCCTAAATTCCATTGTGTTTGTAGGCAAACCCATCCTCTTAAACTACCTTGCACAATCAATGAGGTCATGGAGGAATATGATTTATTTGTATATGAAATCATATTCCTACATGGACCATTGATTGTGCAAGATTTGGTGAAAAATTTATAATGTTCACTTAAATTGTGATAGGGCAGATTAATATCAAACTTGTTGACGCATCCCTAAGTTCTTCCCAAGGCTTGGTATATGATCCTCCAAATGACAACAATAGAAAGAAAAAAAGGAAAAAGGAAAAATTCAAGAGTACATTCTTTAACTATTTGCACTAAGGGGCAACTTGTTGAACCTAAGTTGTTTAATTTCAAGACATAAATGGCATTTATGTGAATAATTTTGATTTAATGCATTAAACACCAATAATGGTTTTCATGTATTTAGAAATGTGGTGGAAGCAAATTATGCAAGTAAGAAACAAGACATTTTTGCAATTTACTAACTCAAAGATGAAGACAAGGCATAAATTGAAAAATATGCAAAAGATCCCCATAATGAACAAAAGGTGAATTATCTTTTAGATCTACCCTTTTTTTAGTTTTCTAACTAACAACAGAAAGGAAGTTTAATATTCATTATGCATAGGTTTAATATTTATTTGTCATGTTCCCAAAAACTTTCGTTATACAAATCTTTGTGTATCACCTTCATAAGGCTGATTTATGAAAGGAAATATACTAATCTTGTGAGGTAATTTGTTGATGATTTGTGGTTGAAGTGGTTTTGTTCAACTTCTTTCAATTCATCAAGTTAATTGCCCCCTTTATTTACAAATACGAGGACATCAAAATAACAATACTTTCCATAGATATATTGAGGAAACACAATGAATTGTTTGCAAATTAGAAAAGGGAACATTAGCAAGCTGATGAATGATCATATAGGTACCCACTTCTTAACCAATAATTTGTTAATAGGCCTTGTTTTCAAAATTTTCATATATGGTATTTGATTAGGATAATGTGTGATGCCCAAAGAATAATTCTTAAACATTTCTAAAAAAATTTGATAATTTTTTAAAGGAGTATGACCATTATTTGAGTTTCAGATGATGTAATGGAATAACAAAATACCAATATGTCAACTATTAGCATGGTTACCTTGCTACAAACACGATGTTTTGTCATTGCTATAGTTAATCCAATTGAGGATTAGTAAAAGCCTTCCTTCATTTAATAATGTTTAGTCAAGGTGTTTACCTTTAATTTAATTTTTAAAATTTATCTATATGAAGACTAATAATTTCCATTCACTCAAGCCAACTATTTCCCACAAATCAAGCAAAGATTATGCATTATAGCTTGGTTGGTTATTTTGTAGATATTACTTTGGGAAAACCTTTACACAAAACATAGAGCTTACAAATCCCATTTAAAAAAAATTTGTTCATGTGACAAAAGTACTTAAACTTATTACTACATTATCTTATGGTTTGGATCCTATCATCTTTGTAACTTTTTGTTGTTGTTCTTAGATTATTACAAGTTCATAATCACATTCTTGTTAGTTTTCACATTCTTATTCTTGAAGTAGGGGTGGGCATGTATTTATGGTAGATGTGGACTATTATTGCGGGAAATGAAAAGTTGATTACATGGATTGGTCATGTGATGCATTGAACATATTAAGGTGGTGTACACCATACCTTTACATCTAAATTGTGTTTTCACCTCCAAGTTTTTGAACTTGTTAATACTCATATAACAGGACATAAGCATGTTAATATAGGCAAAAAAAAACCTTGATAATGAACAAAAATGGGATTGTCAACTTTGTAGGCTAAAAAGTAGAACACCTTTTTTGAACATTAACATTTAAACTACATTAACATATGTAGTATGATATGAATTTTCTTTTAAAAGCTTAAGATGTTGTGTTTACTTTTTTTCCAGCCTACTTTCATTCATTTAAAAAAAATTGGTGATGTTGTCCCATTTTGCACAAAGTAGACATAAAGTATAATCATGGCCTTTCATTCTTTTAATTCATTCTTAATGCTCCTTCAAATAATGTTTAAAACATGTTTTACCATGTTACAAACACAAAATGCATTTGTAATTCATATTGAAAAGCAAGTTCTTACTAGTGTTTTAAACCTATGCAAGGAAAAACTTACTTGAGGGGTTTAACATTGTAATAATTGAAATATTTGAGTTTCAAAAAATGTGTATCAATATGCATGATGGCTCAAACATTGATAACACATCAATTGAATAATTTGATTTAGAAAAAAAATTAAACCTAAACTTGCAATAAATAAATAAAATAGCTTGAATAATAATATAGATTGGGGACGATTGTATATGGTTTATTTACTATGGCTAGTAAACCCCAAAATTTATAACACTAGTAAAAGGCCTAAAATTCAAAAATGCAAAATCTATTTTCCACTAGCTATTTTTACTTTTTGAGCAAGGATCACCAATTGGCCTACTTTAGCATGCTTCTGTCCAACATAGGTGTGGATGATTGAAAAATTGCAGATGCTTTCATAGGCAAAATCATGAAAATATATCATGTATGCAAATATGCATGCCAATCTTAAGTTGCATGAATCAAACCTTCAAAAGGTTTTACTCAATATGTTAATTTGTGTTGAAAATCCATGTTGTGCCCATGTTTGAATGAGAAGGTCATTAATAAATTTTTATAGCTTTCAAAATTGAATAAAAATATTTTTACAATCTCATAGATATATAAACATGCACATGTTTGTTTGCAAGTTGATGTAGTCCTCACATATCATGTTGAAAAACAAAATTGCACAAACATTAGGTAATGTTTGTGAAGTATTAACCCTTTTCTAGAAAAGATTGGCAATTTTTTTCTTTTGTGTGTTACATGACAAGTTGTTGAAGTCCATGCTTTTGGAAATTGACTCAAAAGGGGTTAATTGCAACATGGTTAAAGAGTGCCTATTCCAATGAAACGCATTGAATCCAAAAATTTGAATGCTACAGGCCCATGCACATATGCATTTGTGAAACATAATCATTGAAGACAATGTTGATGTGGCAATTCATTTAAAGTTTGAGTTAATTATCTCCACTAAAAAATCTGGTGAACTAAAAACTTTGCAAAAGGTAAGAGATAGGTCCATTATCTTTAGCTTCAATCAATTGGGTGATTTAATTATCATGACAATGTAAAAGGTACAATTGAAAATTGCATTGTAATACCTTGTGAAATGGATTTAAAGGAAAAAAATGTGCAAGGAATTTTTTTTATTTAAGGTGACATAATTGTTTTGGTTCAAATTTTAATAATTCTTCTTTACAAAGTAGGAGGCAAGGAGGTAATTTTGTGATGTGTTTGTTTTTCAATCTTGTAACACAACTTCCATCACACCTTGTGCATAAGTTGCATCCTTCTAGTGATGATTTTCATGGGTGTTTCACAATTTCCTTCACACATGAATTCATATCATGAACATTTTCATGGCTTGAATCTCCATTTAGGTTGCACAAACATTTTCACATCGTGAGCATCCTTGTTAACAAAATAAATTTATACTTTAATTTTATTTTATATCTCACATTTCATGTAATTGAATGTGTTATAGCCAAACATGATACATGTTGTAAAACATGCTTGACGCGTTCCTAAGTCCCTTGTTGAACCCACTTGAGGGTTCAACTTTGTAGAGTTGTGGAAAGTTGGGACTTGGGGCACGCTCCCGACTTCCAGCATTAGAAAGGGGTAGAGGGTTGTGCTAGAAGTCCCGATAATTAGATTAAGAAGAGGTCAAGCTATTCACTTACTCAAATCTGCATCAAAACCAACCACAAGTTGGTTAGAATTCATTCTGCACCCTTTTGGTGTTGGGACAAGCCACGGGCAGCCTTGGACTCACTTGACTCACCACAACTTCCCCCGAGTAATTGCATTATAGAGCTAATCATTAAACTATTCTCCTAAGAAAAAAACGGTTCTTGGTTTATGGAGTTCAGATTCAAGTTGGTTTAGTGATTATTATTATGGAAAATTATTGCTCTTCACGAAGCTTTTGCTTTGATAGGAATTAGTAATTAAAAGCAAATTAATAGTCAATGGGCTCAACCCTGGACAGGTGATGGAAACTACCGAGCTGGAGTACGATAGGGGCAGAGGGAATTTCCGGTGGAGCGATCCAGACGAGATATGCCTTATTTATAGGAATCTTGTATTCCCTGAGGAGGTTTTAGATATTATATCTCAACAATTATTTTGTTTTGGAGTCTTACTTAAATAAGTCACACAAGCAAGATGGTATGAAATATTTCTAGGTAAGGTTCCATCCTGGACTCGGGGGAAGCCACCACCTTCCCCCATATAGTATATTCTACAGCTCTCCGCGGAGGCTACATCCAAATGGCTTTTTTTCCCGGGATTCCCAAGTTGGAGTCCGAAATTGTCCCGAAATTGTCTTGGTTGGAGTCCCGAGACTTTGGGAGCTCATAACTTTCGATTGCAGAGTCTGATCGTGACAAGGTCTGAACCAAAGTTGTAGCTTTTCTCGAGAGCTTTCCAATGCCATGTCGCACTCTAAACTCGGGTGTCAGAAAGAGGTCGATTCCTGACTTTTAGTGGTCGGGAGTCAAACTGCCAATTTGACTCCCGGCCCTTCTTTTGCCCATAACTTGGGCTGCAGATGTTTAAATGACCAATGCGAGGCCATTTTGGACATCTACGCTTCAAGACCTTTCCAATGACACCAAGAACATCTCAATGCAAGGTGTTTTGGGCTTTGCTGTCGAACTCCAAACATTCAAGAGTCCCGGAGGACTCCAAGTCCCCAACTTTGGGAGTGTGAGTTTCATCCTCACACTTGCCCAAAATGGGGTTGCGACAATGTTTGTCACCTATTTCAGTCAACATAGGGTGAAAAGTGACAATGGCATTCCAATAAACATTGAAGAAAAAATATTTGTAGGTATGGTATTCAAAATGATTTATGAATTTTAAAAATCCAATTTTGACTACCATATTTACCACTAGTAATTGGTAATTTCTGCTTAAATATTCAATAATTCAAAATGGGTTAACATACCAAATTTGAATATTATAGCAGATTTCCCATTCTAACGACAATTTAATTATCCCGAATAATTTTATTTTTTTAAAAAAAAACTACTTACAATGTCAAAAGTTTTAAAAATTAGTTCGACATGATTATTGACTACTTAACTTAGAGCTTGGTCATGCAGTGTGCCTAAGTAGCAAAATTATTTGAATTTTTTTTCCCACCTCAAATGTAAGAATTTTAGGATTTTTTATTTTCACTACCAAAGTGAAAAAAATTCTTAAAGAAGATGCTAGAATGGTAAAAGTACTATGATATTTGGAAATTTTGGCAAATGAAAATAAATATGGAAGGTTCAATTTGTTATTTATACTTCCATAGAGGTGAATCAAGGACGTAAGGACTATGAATTGATTCAAGTTTAAATATCAATCCTTGATAAATTGAGTAGGCTTAGTTTAGGAGTTTTTTTGTTTGCCATCAAAATCAAAATTATTTAACACCAAACATCATTGACTAAACAAGTATATAATGCATACTTACAAAATATAATTAACATTTCTAGAAGGATACCTTCTTGTTATTGAATGTTTGATATCACATGTCACAAAGGAGTAATTGTTTGGGATGTCCATAATACATGATACCTTAATATGACTTCATTACTTAGTTACGCATATTTAAAATACCTTACATTTTCTTGTAATTAATTAACTTAAGTGATTTAAGCCTCTAATCTATTTCAAATTAATATTTAGGCTAGAATTTAAGCACACTTTAATTAGTGTTACGGCAAGAACCCAATTTGATTTAAAATTGAAAGAAAACCATAAAAAAAATGTATTTGAACAATTAGCCTTGGTTAATTTTAACCAATATTCATAAATGGGTATGGGACCTTACATTTGGTCTCATGCACTTTGAAATACACCCATTGTGCGGCTTTGCATGCTTATACATAGGGTGGGGGGACATTCCCAAAGTGTGAGGTTGGATTTTGCTATCACCTAGTCTTAGTCCTTTATTTTAAGAATGCCCTTGCCTTGGGGTTTTATCCTACACATAATGCAAATGTTTGCATCAATTTTACATGCAATTAAAAGATTTTTTTTGCCATATGTTATACATAATTTTTTTTTGTGTGTGTATGTAACCCACCTCTGCAAATGTCCTTGCATGTGTTCTTGGCTTTTTAAACTATCAACTAAGGCACAAAGTAAACACCAAACAAATGTAATGAATAAACTACCCAACACTATAGTTAGTTTTTATAGTCCCATAGTCTTACCATTTCTTTTGAATTAAATTGAAATTGACTTCAATATCTCCACAAAATCAACTCAAATTTGTTCATTAGTTGATTGTCACTCATGTTGCACAACAACACGGAGCCCAAGTAATTAGTATATAATATGGTGTGATCCACATTGATAAGTTGGGGGTGCCTTCCAAGTCCCCTATATATATATATATATATATATATATATATATATATTCTTGAGCAATGAGTCTCTTTGATTGGCCCATCACAAAAAAGTTCTAAAACTTTGGAGACTCCCCAATAAAAAAGTTTTCACTACAAAACATAGAAACACATAAGTCCCAATATTTGCCCACCTACATAGGTTCCAAGAGGATAGTGTGGGGCAAAGCATATGAGACAAAGTGAGGTGCTACGGGGAACATGTCGGGGACAGATTGGGAACAACAAAAATCCAACAAACCCTCCCCCCTTCCCACCCATACCAAGAAGGCAAAAACATTTGGGTGTATTGGGTGGGTGGGTGCGTGCGTGCATGCTACAATTCCTCATTGGCTAAGCAGAAATTAGATTCGCTCAGCTAATGGCAGGGACATGGATTGTGGGGGACACCCTTAAACCCTAAACCCTACCTCAAATTCTTGGAGGTGCCTTGGGAGGAGGAGGAGAAGAAGAAGAAGATGGGATGCAATTCAAATCACATGAGTCAGCGTTGTCCTTGGAGAGCAAACAGCCAACATGTATGTATAGCAAGGAAACCAGCAGCCAACAAACATGCAAAAAACAGTCGGTCTGTATGTCTCCTCCAGCTCTGATAATGAGGATGGCTTGGACATTTTCAGACGAGTGAGTTATTTAATGATGTACACTCTTGGGTTTGGAGTTTACAACTATTATATGGTGGTGGAAGAAGAAGAAGAAGAAGAAGAAGAAGAAGAACAACAACAATTATATATAGTTCAAACCAAGTTTTTAAGCGGTTCCAGTTTGAGCTTCACAACTCTAACAACTACAAGAGCAGGTCCACCGGCAGCAGTAGAATGGCATTTCCTATCCTCTCCTGTAGATGAAGTAGTACAGACTACAGACTTCAAATAGCATGCAAAACAATGGTTTTTTAGACCTGTATCTTTTTCCTACATACAGTGCTCTCTATAAGGCCCAGTGAAAAGTTAGACTGGTTTTTGATTGTCTGGGCATATATGATTGGCCCATATGGTGGTGGTAGCATTTAAATAGCCTCTCACTCTATACTGCACAATTTTGCATGTTTATGGGTGAGGAAGAAGGAGTGGGGAAACAAACAATTAACACTTCATGTTGGATTTGATACATCCTTGTAGATGCTCAAATGGGGGTGTGACTGGACCTTCTCGAAGAGCATCTCCTCCCACAATAGGTAGTAGTAAAATGGCTTGTAAAATCATATATTTTGGATGAAGTATGTCAGTCAAATAATGTAAAACTGAGTTTTAGGCCTGTACTTCTGAAGAACGATATACAGTGCTCTCAATGATGACCAGTAACAAGAAAATGAATGTTTGTGATCGGTCAACTACAATTGTTGGCCCACATGGAGAGATTGAATTAATCTTGTACTAAAATTTGGATGTGCTTAGTGCCTTCCTGGTGTGAAAATGGATTGGATTTGCTCCCACACAACTTGCACCCAGACGCAGACAGTAAAGGTTTCAAAAGATCAGCAATAAGAAAATGAATGTTTTGGAGTTTGCTGGTTAGAGTGATTGGCCACACATCTACTACCTCTGCTATTCATTGGTACCACCTCAAGTAGACTGCATTGCTGGAGTTGCTCTAACATATTGTTATATTAAAAAGAACACTGAGGGGGGTGGGTACTATGGACTGAGCACAGCCAAGGGCCAGTGGTATGAAGAAGAAGATGCAAGTTGATCTGAAGCTCCTTATAGCCTAGCAGCAAGGGTACAAGAAAGAGATTTGGATTCCCTTGCCAAAGAGGTTTTGGGTTAGCGTCCAACTGACAATATCAGCACTGTACTGTCTGAGAATCCAAGTGAAACCACAAACTTGCAATCAAAGTACCCAACAAATTTGATACTCTGGTATGGCCCAGGATTTGGGAGAACTGTGTTTTTGCCTCGAGCCCAGAGTGAAGACTATTGTGTGGGACCAACGATCCCTTTGCACAGCGGAAAAGTGAAGACTATATAATACTCTTAAATTGTGTTTTATTCCCAATGCACAGGATTAGGTAGTGATTTTGCAGAGAACTTTATACTGTGAGTGGAGCTTTAAGCATTTTTCCTTTTGTGTACTTGTTTTGGGTTGTATTGGACTTATGAAAACCCTAAACCATCTGGTTGTAGGTATTCGATTTAGGAAAACACTAAACCCAATACATAAAACTCAATTTCCTACCAAAGTATCTTCGTCTGAAATAAACCAGAGTGTATGTGTAACCAAAGCTTGGCTTGCCCAAGAGGCCAAATTTGTACAAAAATTGCAGAAATTATGTTGGAATGCTTTGCTTATACTTTTGCACTCTGCAGAGTTTGTTCAAATGTAAAATTGGATCCCCAAAGTTTCATGAACTTATGTAAGATTTGGAATGAGTCATGTGGTTTTGGAATGGGGTTGGTCTTTGTGAGGGGGGTGGGTGGGGTGGCAAAGGGAGGGGTGTTGGATCGGATAGGATTGTAAAAGGTCTCAATTAGTAACCCCCCTCCCACCCCCATCAAACCAAAACTCAGGGGGCCACTTAAAACACCAAGCCCAAGAGAGGAGACAAAGCCAAAAGAACAGGTCCAAGTTCCAGTGAGCAAGCCAAGGAACATGGGAAAGTAAGTAAAGGCCCCTGTGCACCTACCAAACATCTTGAAGACCGGTTAACAAAGTCCTCCAAAGTGCAAAAAAATCACAACCAAGTAGTACTCCAAGAAAGATTAGGGAATGAAGAGGATATTGCAAACTCTAAAGAACCTCCAAGAGACACAAGTCTCGGGGCTCAGCTTGTCTTGTCTTGCAATGCTTCTAGTTAGGTACCTACTTTCTTTGTGTTCTGTGGTGGGAAAAAAAACACATTAATGCATAAAGAATGAATGAATCATGGAACAAACACATGCTGATCCGTGTTTCACATACAAGTTTCTCGACCCTTGTGGACAATTAACTTGTCAAGTGAAGGAGACAATTTGCAAATTGGGATGGGTTTAGGGTTTAGAGCTGACTGTAGCTGGATCAGAAAATATATGTTGCTTAGGTCAAAGTTTTAAACATGTGGATATGAAATAAGAGTGTCAAAAAAGAGAAAACACCCATGTTGGGCAGGTTATTAGAAACAGGAACACAACCCTCCCCCACCCATGGTTCTTAGGATTCATAACTGTGGCTTTCAAGAAAAACCAAGGAACTGGTTCTGATATACGATCATCACAATTCTCAGTTCTTTTGACTAAATCAAATAACCGCTCATGAGCCTGCCGGTTCTCATGAAACCTGTTCCTTCCTGAAGGCTTTTGAAATAATTGAGATCCATGGTTCTTTGATTCCAATTTTTCCAAGTATCCAAAACCAATGGTTCCCTGATTTTTGAAATATACCCAAGGCAAGAATTCAGTGGTTCTCTTAAAGCTTGAATAATCAATCGCACAACATTGCAAGATACCAGAGAACATTGCAGTCCCAAATCTTATATATGTAAATTTTTTGATAACCCTTCTTCAAGGGGAGGTTCGGAAAGATTTAAGACATGCTAGGCTAAGTATAAGCTGTGAATATGTTTCCCTTTACTTTTGCCAAACATGGGGTTAAAGGTAATTGAAAATAATGCAATTTTATGTGTGGATCGAGTTTAGGGTTACAATTTTTAAAATGCTGATTTTATTCAAATTGAGTCTTTAGTTTTCCTATTCAACACAAAAAGTGTTTGCAAAATTACAACAAGATAAAAACAAATTAAAAGTACATGTTCTAAAACAAATGACATTTGTTTTGTCACATTTTTGTTGTAGTCTCAAAGGCACGAGGAAGACAATGTTGACATTTGAGGCACGGCACCGAAAGACAATGGAAACAACAAGCAGCACCAGGAATAGGAGGAAAGCTCAAAGCTCTTGAGGAGAAAGCTGGCTGGGGGGGGAGGGGGAGGGGGAGGGGGAGGAAACCTAATACCCTAATACCCTAACCTGCCTAAACACCTAAACCTTGGGTAATCCTGAGTCGGTCGGATCGCTGCAATGAATCCCCTGGGTAGGCGATTCTGGTTCAAACCCAATTCTCAGCTCCAACCAAGTTCCCAGGTAAGGTTCCTAAGACAATTGTCAGGTCTAGTCTGGGTTCGGGATCTGGATCTTGATGCTTGAAACCTCCAATTCTAAACCTGCGATCCAGATACCCTCACAACACTGGAAAACGCCTTATGAATGTTCATCAGAACTGCAACCATCCATAGTCTATATACATCTGACATAAGGATTAGACGGTTGGATAAGCTCATAAACTCCTAGTTTGAATCCAAAACCCCAAAATATACGGGTAGAGGTCCACAGCACAACTCTACAACAACTTGCATTTTACAAGTGGAATTACATACATTTTAACATGGAAAAATGGATCTAACAAATTAAGTACACCATATCTTGAACTGAATACATTCAAAACCTCTCCAATGGCATCATACTCCAAAGGTAGCAAGCACTAGAACAACCCCCCTGCAATGGGCACTTGTCCATATTAAAGATTGTTACCCAGTATGCACCATTAGATAAGGGTGAGCACATAATCAAGGAACCGATGGACATGTTCAAAGGCCTCCAGTGGGACATTCACACATTCTGATATCCAAGTGTGTCGGAATTAAATCATATTAACTGAAAATTGCATTCAATGGCGGCATCATGAATGGCCCCAAAGCCTGGTCACACCCTTTTTTGGTTAACCCAAGATTGATCAACACCACTTTTAGGGTTTTAGTCAGTCCACTTGGGGATGAACATGAGGCCACGTCTCATGCTCTGGTATGTGAGGTTTAAGAAAATGTAATTTATACCTCACACATGCATCATGAGACAAGGCCTACTACCCTAGGGAAAACCACATTTTGCTGGAGTGTTTGTTTGATCTCTAAAGGATGAGGAGAACTGTGCATAAGCTTAAAAATTATGAGTGAAATGTTCCTCAAAGCTGGTGGCAAGTAGCTAAATCAGATAATTATCTATCTGCTGATAAAATACGAGGATTCGATCTTTGGTAATGTAAACCCTAAACCCGAATTAGAACTGTTAAAGTCCAAATAATGATGCACCTTGATGAAGTTCGAGGCTTGGGTCTGGCAAATGCAACCCCAAGATTGGACTTGCAAGTTTGTTTGAGAGGAATTTGCCAAGAGCAATCAGACTAGACTGGGATTGGGTCGACAAGGTGCTTTAACATGTACATAATAATATATGTGTTCTATCTTATTGTACTCTCTACAATTTCCATGATTCCATGAGCACTGCAGCTTCGTAGTTTGGAAAAGCAAAAAGGCTCATGCATACAGAGATGAGTAAGTACTATTGAGTGTACCTCAGATATTGAAAAGTCACAACAGTATGATATAAGCTCTTCCCCCTTGCCCCCCACATCTTGTACTTGCAACTGATGCTTTGCTGCGTGTTAATTCTCAAGATGACGAGTCAGAAAAAAACCCAAAAAATTGACTTATCCTTACCAGATTTTCCAAGAATTGTAGCATTGCACCTATGATGTTCAAAGCGCAATCCATTCCATTGGGTGACTTTAATCAACTTAAAATATAAGCTGGGAAACCTTCCATAGTTATACTTGATTGTCAAAATCGCAAAATCTTCAAATTGCGGCTGTTGGACTCATTTTTTTCAAGTGATTAAATATTCTGACAAAATTGTGTCAGTAGACTTAAGATAGAAGGGCAACCTTGCATACTTATATTTGAGCATCAAAATCTTGAAATATTCAAATTGAGGCTGTTGCACTGTTATTATTTTGTTATTGAAGTGATTAAATAATTTGACAAAATCTGTCTATTATCAATTGTCATTCCTGTAGATGGACCCCCATTTACCTGAAACATGCGAGCTTATGCACTAGCTCTGGAAACACCAACTATGTTGTCCTGAACAAGAGCACAGTAGTTGAGATCAAGAACACACCAGAAGGCGGATCTGATTTATGTCCCTAACAAGATTGCTATATTCCATCAAGCCAATGGTGACTTGACTCTTGACCAAATTTTTGCATGGCATCTTGGCTTTTGAGAGAAAAAGTTTGATCACCCAAAGAGAAGAAGGAGAGAAAAGTGCATGGCAGTCAGTCAATCTTGGCAAGAAGGCTGCTCATACTGCTGCTGCTGAGATGACAGAGATTCTTGTCATTCCTCACCATGTGCACTTCTGCCTTCAACTAGTTTCCCCTTTGTGACATAGATGTGGATTACAGATAACATTTTGACAAATTGGGAGCACTTGAGAAGTTAGTTAGTTCCCCAATCTTGAACATTAGCAATGGTAGGTTCCACTAGTGCAGCCCCCACACATCCCCCAAGGGATAGACCAGTATAGTATAGTATAGTATAGTATAATCTGGCTCAACTCTCAGTTCACCCGGGGAATGGGATGCCCAAAAGGGCAGCTCCCCCACACCTCCATGGATAGTACTACATAATCAACTGTTGTAAGAGTCTCGAGGAGGACCCAATTGGCTACCCATCTGATTGATCGTGAGTTATAAGCAATAACCCACAACCTTCATTTTTGTTGGTGATCTGGTACTCTCCCAGGAGCTCTAGGTACCACACTCAACTCTCATTGGCCCGATTCTTTCATAACCATACTGCTTCTTGAATGAAAATAACATTCATTCATCATACATGCATCTAAGATATTTCATTAATGATAAAAAAAAAATGACGCCTAGACTAGACGTAGGTATGAAATTAATAATGCACAATATTTCAAGCCACTTAACAAGTTGTTCTACCGAGTTAGTATGGCAAGTAGTCTTGATTCTCACAATAGTCAGTTGTGCTTCCTAACAGGCTCAAGGCCACTATTTCTCGCAAGGAAAGAGCCTTGGCGCTCTCTCCTTGTGACTCTTTCTAGTAACCGGTCGCCTCTTGCCAATACCTAATCCATGATATGTAGTTGCAAACAAACACAAGTTTTTCTCACATACATTGTGACTCTTTCTAGTAACCAAGGGGCCTCTTGCTGTTACCTTGTCCATAAGATGTAGTTGCAACATTAGACAAGTTTTTCTCACATCATGACTCTTTCTAGGAACCAGTGTGCAATCCTCTTGCCATTAATTATCTGGTCCACAGGGTAGGGTAGGCAGGCGGGTTTGCTCGCTGTTTTTGCAGGAGGGCTCCATTGTCTATGCTATCCAAAGAGTAGATGGAGCCCTCCTCCTCTTGGTGCATCTGTTACACTAAAAATCTACAAATGATTTGTAGAGATTAAGATGGTGATTTCAGAACAGTTTAAATCGCTGAATTTGAACCAAAAAAATGAGAAAGTTATAGTAATGCATTGATGAAGTAAGAGAAGTCAAAATGAAGAAAAATGGAAAAAAACGTGTTTTGCAATTGGAAAAAATGTATTTTCTTTACTGCTATTTTGGGCTGCTCCTTTGGCTTTTCATTTCCAAGATGATTTACAGAGCTTGAGGAGGCACTCCTATAACATTGTAAATCACTCAAAATGGAGAAGAATTGAGAAAGATGTGTTTGGTGATCAGCTAGTGCAAGGTGATAGGCGATGATAGGCATATCTACCCTAATATTATGTAGTTGCAACAAAAGACAAGTTTTTCCCAGTCACAAGGGACAATTATCGGCCCACTACTTAGTGATTGGGTTTTGGTCCATTAGTATTGTAACAAGATCCATAAGCAAGGGGGACAAGGTTGTTTTGGAAGGGACTAACTAGACTAGGCATAAGACCCGACCCGACCCGACACAACCTAATTGGTTAAAATGTGAAGGAGACACCATGCACACCGTGGTGGATGTCTACACTAATTGTTGCTACTCATATGATTAACCAACTTAATCACAACACATAACACAAAAAAATTAAAGAAAACAAACTTGTCAAACCCTTATGCAACCTGTAACTGGGAATCCCCATAGCATGCATAAAGTCACCAAAAACAATTCCATCTATTGGGACATAAATACCATAGTTACTAAGGGGCAGCTTCAATGAATTAATGCATGTCAAAAAATTACATAAATTTGAAATTTTCATGTTGAAAATAGGATGGATATTTCCACATATTCCAAAACATTATTTATTTTGTCTCACAAATTTTTGTTCTTTGAAAGAAGTATATTTTGAAATTTTCAACTTTCCTAGATCTAGCTACATCTACATGCTTATTTTCCTCCTCAAATCACCTTTTCAAGCTACAATCCATGGTGATAGTTATAAGATTAATTGGTGACAATCATGTAGATGACAAAATTTCCAACATATTAGCTACATCTCCATTCTAACATAGTGCGGTTACCAATTGGAAATTTTCTTTAGGCTTCATATGTTCCAAATGGTTGAAAAAACAAATAAAGCTTAACACATCATAATGTAATGCTTGTCCCCAACAAAATCCCAAATCCAATTTGTTTAGTGGGGAAATTATCCCCTTCCCTTTAAACTTGTACCTATGTAAAGCCTCACATTAAGTGATGGACCTTGAAAACATCATGTTCCCAAGGAATGCCCAATTGTGTATGCACAATATCCCACCCATTTGAATGAACAAGGAAGATGAACTTCATGTTGTTATTTACAAACCTTGCACAATAGAAAAAATCATAGGTTGGCATTTAAATAGTGGGATGTTAATTTCCTTTGATAACTATTTTTCAATATTTTGCTCATTTAAAATATGGGTCGTAACTTGTCATGCTAAACTTTGTGAATTATAGTTTCCAAGTCCACATTCTTATCTTCCATAATGCATACTTGGATTCCACAATGACTTGAAATTGATGCCTTACTTGCAAAACCGAAATAATAATCTACATAACTTGGGGGAAAAAAAAGACTTGAAATTGACATCTTAGTTGCCACACCAAAATTATATAGACTACGCATGAATTACTCTCTCAATCTCCAATATCAACCTCTACATGTGTAAGTGTGTGTGTTATAGACACGTGGACCTCCATTTTAAGTATAAGTCAATATAACTCACTAATATTTTTCTAATCGATCCATGATTCTACTATAGCCAATATATCATAATACTTAACTTGGTCAGCATTAATTGATTATTATTTGGAAGTGCCAAAATTTTGAAAAAAATACTTGCTTGCCATCTCAAAATTTTGAAAGAAACTCTCAAGCACACTAGCTTCATTATTTAGTATAATATCAAATATAAAATCTTAATATTTTTTATTATGAACACAAATGATGAAAAAAAGTAGAAACTAGGCACCTTGCTACCAAACTAGAGTAGGTACTATGGTAATAAAAATAAAAGACAAATAGAATGGGAATGAAGCCAAGCCCTAAATGGGCCCACGTGTTACATTGCAAATGTTCATTACCTCCACATTTGACACCATCTCTCCTTTTAGTCCTATTAGAGATTTCTTAGAAATGTCATATTCCCAAGTTCTATAACATCATAGACATTTTCAAATTTTCTTATGCCTTTTTTACGAGATCTATCTTATAAAATGATCTATTGTTATATTTTAAAACAACTACAACCATTTGATAGTTCAATAAATGCACACGATATATAATTGTCTATTGGCTTCTTGTAATCAATTCTTGAATAGTTTGCGAAATTGGTTTGTCACACCCTATTGGTTGCTATAAGCAATGTGGGCCAAGTATGTATTTTTATGATATACCAATATGTTAATGGTATAGTTAAAAACTCCATTGGAATTTTTATACTAAAAGATATTTTTGCTAAACAAAGTGTTACTTCTTATATTGTTATAGTCTGAGTTTAGTCAATTTTATAATGTAAAATAGTGGTGTGACTGAAATTCTTGAGAATAAAATTGTACGCAAGTATTGAACATGAATATTGGTATGATATTAAAATTCCATTGTATTTTTACACTAATTCCATTTCAACTTCAAGTTAATTAGAACACATTTTCATTTTAAAATACAAAAAGTTAAGATAAAAACTTTTTTAGCCACACCATGGTCACATGATTGTTGCAAAATATTGAATAGTGTAACATAACCAAATCCTAATATGTACCTTCACCATCAAACTCATAATAAACCTGCAACAACATAAGTCAATAATATTGAATATCAAAGGTAATCTACCAACTCTCACTTTTAAATGATCTAGTGTGGTAAACAATATTACATGTTGAACTTTCATAGTTGCTTGGTTCAAGTATTAACCACAATATTTTCATGTAGTTGGATATTAAACTAGTCTAATCCTCAACGCAAGTGTGTATGTACCATGTCATATATTAGTCAAAATATATACTTGCCCAACATTAACTTAAACCACTAGTCCAACTTGGTAGTTTTGCATTTACTGACATGTAATCCTTTGACTTACATCTAATTTGAAACATTTTGCTTCTTTGGCTTACACATCTCTTGTGGTACCTTTGTTGTGATTTTTTTGGTCTAAAACTTTCATTACCTAAGATTTAAGCTATTTGTTTAAGCATTAATAACTTCCTCATTTTTTATCCAAATTTGATGCTTTAAGAGTTTCCAATGACATATTAACATGCTAAGAAGAAAAAGAAGAAAAAGTTCATTTGACCTTCAAAATGTCATTGAAATGGTTGGGAGTCACATAGATAATTTAACTCTTGACTTGTCAAAATGCCATAACTTATGCTACATATATTTGTGTCACACATGTGACCCCAATTTAGTATGGTATTCATTTTTAGGCCTTTTCAATAATCTCAATAAATCGCAATTTGAATAAGGTCTGGTATTTCAAACCTTGATCCAAAGATTGGCAACACCCTAAGACTTCTAACTTTCAAAGTGGAAATGCACTTGAAAGTTTTGTGAGTTTTTCTGTTGCACTTTCACAAAATTCCCTTTTGATAAAGGAATGTCTTGGAATCTTGCCATGTCTTTAAGTCTTTTCAACATGTTTCATTTGTCTTGTTCCAACCTTGGTCATGAGCCCAAAATTAAGGTTGATGGTAATTGTTTATGAAGGACCTTTCTAGATGACAAAGGTGAATGCACATAAAAGTGAATTGAATTTTTGGCACGCACACAATACACAAAAATTCCAAAAACTAGCTAAAAATAGCATGTGTATATTTAGAACTTGAATAATGGGAACCACATAAAAAGGTGTCATTGGAATGGTTTTGTACATTTGAAATTATTAATTTGCTATAAAATTTTATATGTGAAGGACAAACATTTGGACTATTAATTTCAATGAATGTTTAAAGACATTATTAGGTACCATGTAACTCAACGTACAACTCATGGTCTGCAACATCATTCAAAAACATTTATACTAATGTCATCGCAATATCATACCTTATCCCAAAATATTCACTAAAATGGGCAAGACATGAAGACTTATCGAATCCATATTCATATATTAAGTACTTTCACTAGGTTTGTTACATCACTTAAAAGTCCTTTTTTATAATGAAATGATTGCATTTCATCATGAAAATTATATATATATATATATAAGTTACATGAATCCTTTCCAAGTATTTTAATCCAGATTCCAATTTACATTTTAACAAACTCACCCTTGCCCCCATACAAATTGCCACTATGGCACCAAAACTTTAATTGTTGTGAAATTGTATGATTGATGTTCAAGTAAGGTGTCAACATTTCTTTGTTATAACATCTAAGCTTGAGGAGGTTATTTTTTTTATTCGTTGGATACCACCTACATTCAAAGGATATTATTTATTTACCTAATTACAAATGAAATGAATGCTTATATATTTATTGTTTATTGAGAAATGTGATAAGTTCTAGTAATTGAAAAAAATCAAAACTTTTCTAGATGTAGTAAACCCCTTTAATTTAACCCCTTAATTTTTTCCCTAAATTTTCACTAAAATTTTACATTTTTCCACATTTTCCTTTAATTAGTTAATCTTTTTTCTAGTTATGATGAACTCTAGTCTCAATTATAAAAATTGAAAAATCAGCCTTCATGTTTTGAAAGCCAACCAAAAAACCATTGCACTACCCCTAAATATAACAATATCATTTGATTCATACCATGAATGTTCTATGAATTTTAACATGAAAGTTGAAAGGTGTGTCTTGATGTTTTGACATTCACTTTTCATGATAATTCTTTGTTAGGACTACACAAGCAAGGAGATGAAATTTGGAACAAAGGTGAAACTTCATTAACAAATAGGAGGAATTATCAAAAATATTTATGGGCATCACAAATATAAGCATTTTGATCACACACCCATTGGCCACATTGTCTTACATGTTGCAACATCCTAATTTGTCTTTTGTTATTAAGCATGAATGCACTGCACTCTTTTTATATTTTCTTGAGATTTATTGTACTTTTGGTTGGAAAATTATTTGAAATCAATAAAAATAAAAATATTAGAGAAATAAAGAGAAAAATTGCAAATATGAAACATGTGTACACACATATTATGTAACATATAATTACAAATAGACCTTATATATTCCCATTGATGAAGGTTTAAAATGTTTGATCCTTGTGTAATACCATGACTCTCCTTGTGTTTGCTCATTCATACATTCATCTTCAAATGCAAGCATATGATCATGATTTTCATCAACATGCTAAAGGTGAAAACTACACATTCTAGTGCTTTACATTATGGTATATCAAAGTGGAAATTTCATGTGTGCTAATCAATTCATAGATCACACAAATAAGCCAAAACAATTCGATGATATGATGGTTTATTGGGGCTGAAATGACATTGAATAAACATTACAAATGTATAGCCCGATGGTAACTTCTAATAACTTGGTTTCATGCTTCATTAGTCCCAAAAATAGGTATTGATGTGGTTATTTTCACCAATGCCGACTTATGTTGTTGCACCAACTCCTTGTTAGTAAAACATATATAAATTAGCTTGGTCAAAAAATTATATATTTTTCATTATATCATAAATTTCTTACATTTAATTGTGATTAGTAACAAAGGACAAGACTTTGTGTTTGAAGAAAAATAAGGACGTTTCAATACATGACACATTAGCATTCACTTTCAAAGTCTATATTGCAACTAAACATTTTCATTTATGAATTCTTCAACATGTGGATCAATGAAATGAATGGCACATGTTATATGTTCACAACATATCTTCAAGGACACTTGGGAACAAAGTTTTTCTAAGGAATTTTCTTGTGTAGCCTAAATGGTGATCATCCATAGGAAGAGGTGGAAAAAGTGGTGATTGTCTTTAAGAAAATTTAGTCAAATTTGGCTATTAATTAGACATGAAGGGGTCCATTCAAGGTTGGGGTACATGAAGAGAATGTCTCGCCCCAAAATCACCTTAAGCACTATTTTGAATGACCATTACATTTACGAAATAATTTATTTGGTAGATTTTTTTTCTCATGAAATAATTACTTTTCAATTAAAATGGAGATGATTTTTTGTGACTTAGATGATAGAACATGTCTTTAAGTGTCTTGAAAGAAGGCTTAGGAACCATGTTTCATTGCATAGGACTATTGAAAAGGACTCAATATGACTAATAATATTTGTTCAAATTGCTCCATATTTTATCAATAATTAGGAAATGGAATGTTCTATATGATAGCATAAATTTTTAGTATGATAAATCACAAACCTTTTTGGAATTGATGCTAGAATCTTGGATTTTTTTCATTAAAAAGGCTACATTAATAAGGAGAATCAAATTAATTTTCTTAATTACAAAATTACACTCCAAAGGTTTGGAAAGAAATATAGGAAATGTGGGTGCTGAAAATAGGACATGTTTTTTAAAAATAAGAGTATGTCATTTATAAAAATGCCACGTAGTCCTGCATTCCTTTTTGGTTTATATTTAAACATGACATTCAAATTTTGTTTAGTTGATTTGGATTGTTCATTATAACACTTATTAGTTAAAAGCCTAAACAAATTTAGTCACAAAGCATGAAAAATAAATTGGGTTTTAATTATGTTTCATTGACTTAAGGGGCCACCTCCAATGAAACACATTCAATGTTTGATTGCTTTGTAGATGTGTAATGGATTCACGAAGTGATTGACTTTCATCTTACAAATGTTTAATAAAATACATTTCATCCATGGAATTATTTCTTGATGATCTTTTGATGCAATAGATGTCAATTGGATGGGGAGTTTGTTCAAAGTATTATGTGGATAATAAATATGACAACCAAATAACTAGAATAATGTGCACAAAAATTAGAATAAACAACAAACCAAAGCCTAAACCTAAGCTAACCACAAATAAAATATAAATTAAAACATTTAAAAATACCTATTATGGATGAAAAATGGATGGTGATATATGGATGAAAATAGGGTAATGGTGAATGAACTTCATCCATTGGATGAAAATGTGGATGTTTATGGATGAACTTAATCTATGAAATGTTATCTAGTTGAATTCATACATAAAGGTGTTGAAGGATGAAATGTGCACGTTTACAAATGAAATTCATCCATGAATGAAGAAAAAAGGTAAATGAATTATCTTAATTTTTTAATCAAATATGAAATATTAATACATATGTTTAATGAGTTACATTGGGATAAGTAGGTTGTCATTGATAAAATGAGGTGTTAAATGATATAAATTGATGTCATATATGAGTGATCAAGATGTTCTTGCAACATTTGAAATTTAAAAGAAAATTATGATCCAAATGCATGGCATTTGAGTCTAAGGGATGTTTTGATCTTGTTCAAAAAATGCTAAAAATGATGTTATGTTGAAAGGGGGGACAAGAAACACTATGGATGTTGACAAAAATTAGGAAGGTCGATAAGCACAACAATAAGGGCAATAGAGGATGTCAAGGATGTCAAAAGGATGTAAGGACATTGAGGATGTCAATAGGACGTCAACAATGTCAATAGGGGTGACATGGGTTGCTAGGGATCATGACAATATGAGAAGCAAAAGGTGATGAACACAAAGGTGAGGGTGATAGAGGATGTTGGAATGACATTGGGGACACCAAACAAATTTAGCAAAAAATGGTAATTAAAAACAAACTTACTACCTATTAATTGAGGTACTATCTACCAAAGTTACTACCTAACTTAACCTAAATCCTCGTAATCTAACTTATTACTTATTGATTAACTTAATTTATTAACTAATGTAGCATACATGGCACCTAGGCTAGGCATAAGGTTCAATAGCTTGTGTGGCACCTAGGTTAGGCTATAGGGTGTGGATGATTCAAATGAGCCAAAATTGATGTCAAAACTTTCAAATTTTCTACAATTTTTATTACATTTATTTATGTGGTGCCACTTTAATGGCATGTGAATCATGGAAAGTTATGCTTATTGAATAATATAGATATTGAAAAATATAAAATGAGTCAAAAAATCTTCCAATATCAAAGTTGGTTTCAACAAAGAATGTTTAACAACTTCATTTAATAACACTATTTTCACAAAGGGCCCCTTGGTTTTCATAATGTAATTTTTTTGACCTTCAATGTTTTTGTAGTATTACGATATTAATAGAAAAATCTAAAAAAACACTCAAATTTTCATATTTTTCAATTTTGTGTTTATCAAAATTTAAGGTTTAAAAAAAATTCATGAGTCTTTGACAACATGTAAATGTGATGCAATGTACATGTTATTTGAAAAAAAGTTGTAACTTATAATATAAGAGACTAAACTTGAAAATATTAACATGTTTTGGTATGATTTGAGATTGTGACAATTTTTCAAATCTAAACACAAAATCAAACAAAATTTGTACACTTTCAAAAATTTGTATTTATTCAAAATTGACTATAAAAGAAATGACATATTGGGGCAACTATAAATACAATCAATAAAAGTTTCAAAATATTTCATTTGAAAATTCCTCTTTATGAAAATATGTTTTTTTTGGCAAAAGGACCCCAAAAAGGACAATACTATATGCAAAATAAACACATTCGTTTGTTAAATGTTGTTTGGACCCTACATGGCACCTAGGCCTATACCTAGGCCATGCCATGTGGCACCTAAGCCATGTGGGACTTAAACTAGGAATAGACCTAAACTACCTGACAACTAGGCCATGTGATATCTAGGTTTACACCTAGATTTAAGCCAACCCAAATGACACCTTGGCCTAGACCTAGGCTAGTCAATGTGGCATTTAGGGTTTAGGCCACACAATGTGAGACCTAAGTTAGGCTTAGACCTACATGATTTATGTGGCATCTAACCTAACTTAGGGTTAGGTAGCCTAGGTTGACTAGGCTAATTATGTGCATAGGTAAGTTGGAATTTGGCCTAGGTAGGTAAGTAATTTAAGTATATAGATAGCCTACATGGGCCTACTTGTAGGTAGGTAGCATAGGTACATATATAGCTTACTTTAACCTAGGTAGGGAGTGTAGGTAGTCTAAGGTGCATATTAAATTATAGACCACTACTTGCATATTTGTTGCATACATAACCATGAAGTGGCCACATATGTGACTAAAGTAGCCTACTTGGATAAAAAAAAACCATGAAATCTTATCCATGTTGTTTTTTTTTTCACTATTAATTGCAAACTAGTTGCATAGGTGATCAAATATTTCGAAAATTATACAACTACAATTTTTTAGTTGTTGGAACAACCAATAGTTGCAAATGATAGTTTTTATTTTAGTGAGACATGGATCTAGGTCCAACAAGTGATATGCATTTTTTCTTCTTATACATTTCCCACAAAATCAATAAATGTTAAGGTTTAGGTAACATTAAAACTATGAATATATTTCTTATTTTTTTTTGTAAAAGATCAAATCAAAGTAAAAAACTAATGAAAGTCCTCCCAAATCAAATCTATATATGTTGTTGATGTGTAGGTTGTGAAGGTGAACTTCAGAATGTGATACTTTCTAGCTAATTATGAAATTCTATGGGATCTTGATCATATTCATGTTTTTGGAGTTATATGAACTACAAATTACTTAAACCAATAGTAATATACAAACTTCAAGAACCTTTCTATGTATAACTTGTCTACTAATCCAATTATTATTAGATTAAATTCATGTTTCACTTCTATTCTTACTAGATCAAACTTTGTTTTCACTTGTACTCCTATCAAATCAAAATTCATGTTCCATTTCTACATGTTCAAATGTTGCTCACAACACCTTTAAACTAGGAACTAGCAAGTCTAGGAAATTAAAAAACTCCTCTTCCATATATGCTGGTTTAGGTTAGTTGCTTTCTTGATAATGGGTTGATGATGGTATCTAGTTGTTTTGCTTCCATTACCAAACAAAGATGAACCCATCTCTATACACCTTCCTTACTTGTATGCCAAGTTAACATCTCATTCCCAAATAGGGATAGCTTTGTTTTGAAAATTTTAATTTTTTTACAACCCCCACCCATTACCAAGTAGAGGTATGCACACCTCTATTCTTCCAAAGTTTTGGAGTTTACAAATCCTCCCATTACCAAACATAGATTGGAAATGCTGAGAAGGGTAATGTCATGAATGGCCACCCATTACCAAACACACTATTCCATTTGTGTACATTCAAACAGAGACCTCTATCTTTCATTACCCAGAGGCAGTGCCATGAAGTTCACAAACATACAATACACTAGTGCTATGTTCACTGGATTGCTTGGTACTATGTTGGACACTACTATTACCGCACTATGCACAAGAAATGATGGATGGGTGAGGCTGTGAGAATGGCATGGCATGGGCTGAACTTGGAAGTGAGTTAATCTGACCTTACTGCTGTCTAACTTTTGTCTTGTACCCAACATGTTCAAAGCAAAGTTTGAACCTTCATGTCCAATTGGCCTTCCAGTAAGTGATAAACTTTCCTAGGGATTCTCACCAATTGATGCTACTCAGAAAACTGCAAAAAAAGCCCCCTGTCCACGAGGTGCATAGTCTCAAAGTGATACGTCTGTGATGATGAAACAAGAAGATTTAGGCATGTTTCTGTTTGTTTTTGCTGCATGTGGTAACTAGTAACCCATCATCTTCTTCATCTCATATACCTTTGAAGCTGAGCTAAGAGCTCGGCAGCTACATCCTGTTTAATTTCCATAGTCAACAGGCAAACCCTTTGTTTCTGTTTCCCTAAAAAAATAGGCTTGTATGTTGTATCTCATGTTGCCAAACCACACAAACAGATATCAGCAAACTTCTGTATCTTTGGATTGTTTCCTCTACCATGTTAGAAGTTGCATTTTACCGCATTCATCTAACTTGTACTGATCAGTCAACATGTTGTGCATTTTGACATAGGTACTTGAAAGCTCTTTTTTCTCCCCTTTTCTTCCTCCTGAGAGCCATGGCTCTGTCTTGAAGCTGTTTGGGAAACCAAAATCCACAATTGTAGCTGGAGATCTACTAGCCTACCTACTTTTGATATCATAAGTCTTGTCCTCAATTTCAGATGAGAAGGCTACACAATACACACAGCTACACTTTATTCTTGGTTTGGCTGCTATTCGCATGTTCAGTTGTGATTTGTTTGCCCCATAGTTCCACTCTCAAATCATAAGTGCATGTACCAAAGTAAGCTTACCTTGCTGTGAAATTCGGCACAAGATGTTTTGAGGCGTTTTAAGTTTTATCCAGTGTTGGGCAGTTCTTTGAATTTTTAAAGAACCACCAGTTCGGGTTCTTTACATATAGCAGAACCAAAGAACTGCTGGTTTCACTTCTTTTCAAACAATTTCCAAATCAAAGAACCGCTGGTCATGGTTATTTCAAAAACCTCAAGGAACTTGGCAGTTTTCATGAAAGAACTGGTGATTCTTTGGCCGGTTCTTCGACTCTTTCAGATTTGTAGAGAAAATCGTGGTTACATACCAATATCGGTTCTTTGATTTTCAATAACCAGGAGGGAAGTGTTTATACCCAGTCTGATAACCGGTGGTTATCTCTGTCCCTTATTGTAAGAACTGCCCAACACTAGCTGTGACCAGCATTGGGCGGTTCTCAGTTTTTGGAACCAGCAGGTGAGGGTAGGGTTTATGTATACCCTTGACTGATGGTTATCAAAGCTCAAAGAATTGGTTCTAACCCGTGACTAGAGGTTCTACAAATCATAGACACTGTTTTGACCCTTAACCAGGGTTCTTGAAAAAATCTAAAGAGCTGGGTCAAAGAAGCTACCCTATATGGCTTATATTCTAGGCTGGTTTGTTCATGAGAACCACCATTCTTCAAAAAATGGTTGATGCTCAGAACCGGAGGTCCTTCTCAAAACATTAGAGAACCAGAATTGGAGGTTCTGAGATTCTGAAAAGTTCAAAAGAATACCGTATTTGAATAGCAGGGGTGTGAAATCTCTTGCCTGAAATAAACAAAAAACACTGCTTTGTACATTAGCCAAAGTTTCAAGCACAGCTGAACTTCCCCAACTGTCCATGTTGCACAATTGAAAAGACCTCGCTACAATTTTCGAGTGAGTTATAAGAAGATAGCAAATTACAAGGTGGAAAAGAGCCTGTGCTCTGGGGATGGTAAGCCAAAGACCCGCAGGATCTCTGTCGAGTTCTTAACCCATTTCTCACCACCCAGCAGGTTGGGTAAGGAGATAACCTACTCTTGGACCCTTGGTGGTAACCGGCCATCCAACACTGGGATGGGGATACACAGTCCCTACAGCCAATCACTTTCAAATTGGGTATTACAGATTGGGTGCTATGATGTGCAAATTCTGTGGGGGGAAACAACCCAAAAAAAAAAGAGGCAAAGGCCGAGCTATTAAGCGCTATTAATGGGGTATGGTAAAACAATATTTCTGATGCCTCGGGGTCTAATAACCACCAATTTTCAGCTGCACCTTTCTCACACCGGATAGACCTTTTGTGAAAATGGAGCTGTGCATCCCGAGCCTAATGTTACACTATGGAGTCCATTTGTCTTATGGAATTCCACATTGCAAATAATAATACCCTATTTGAATAGCAGCTTTGTCAGGTCTCTCTGCCAAATCATTACTTAATTTTGAAGATTCCATTTCGACACTTGGGAATATTCCCAAAATATGCTTCATTTTCCTTCATTAATTTTATTTTATTTTATTTTATTTGGGGTGGAAATTTCAGCAGTCTAAAAATAATATAACTTTTGCCAAACCTGATATTCAAACTTGGGGCCAACTTTGAACATTTTTGGGTTGCAAATTGGCCCCAAGTTATTAATAAATGCTAGAACATTGAAATCAGGATATTATTAATAAATGCTGCAACATTGTCCCCAAGGGTTGCAAATTGGGATCCCAAATTTTCAGCCTTGGGGCCAATACAAGGCCATAAAGTTCAGCAATTATTAGTAATTGGTGCGGATTGAATTTAATTTTTTTCTATTTCAGCCTTCACTCCTAGTGTAAACCCCTGTGGGCTGATTTCAACTTTTGCACCTATAGGAAGGCTGGATTTGGGTCAAACATTGACCCTGACTCCTAGTGTAAAGCCGGCCCTTAAGAGACAACTATATATTTTGCATGCATTCTTAACAAATATTGAAATAATCTTGAGCAGCAAATGGGTTTGTAAGACACAAACGGGTATGGGACCAAAACTATGTAATTTTGTTACATAGTTATGGATGTTTATGTTATAGGTTACACATCTATTTTCTCACTCTCCTTTTGTCTATATGCATAGGTAGTTAGCCTTAACATCTTCCTACCATAAACCTCACACAATCAACACCAAAACATGAGTCTATGCGTAGGTGGTGAGCCTCAACATTCCTCAACCATGAACTACACACTATCACACTCAAAACAATCAAAACCAAAAGCCTTTCCAAAAATCAAAACTTTCATCCCATCTTTGTATTCAAACCATAACTCTTTACAAAGGGAGGAGGTGTGTGTTAAGGTCACAAACACCTCTTTATATACTAACCCAAAGGAAACAAGTCAAGAACCTTCCAAAAGTTATCCTCCACATAATTAATCATAAGGAAACAAAATCACATGTTTCCCCATGAGATTCTACATTTAATTAATCCAAAGGAAACAAAATCACATGTTTCCCCATGAGATTTTATATTTAATTAATCCAAAGGAAACAAAATCACATGGTTCCCCATGTGATTCCACATTTAATTACAAGGAATGACATCACATGGTGCACATGCACCATGACCATTCAACTTACCCCTTTTAAACAAATTACCAAGGTAATTGTGAAATTACCCATCAAGTTACAGGTTCTTTTGGCATTGTTAATGAGAATTAATGTCGGTTCACCACTTTTTTTGTTTGGGTGGCTCCAATTGGGATGTGCTACACCACAAAGGAACGAAGTGAGTGCAGGGGTACAAGATGTGGTGGTGGATGGGGCATGTGAATGAATGTGATAGAGAGAGAGAGAATGGACACATCATTGAACACAAAGGGGTTAGGGCGTAGGGTGGGTTTCTCTTAGGCTTTCTGAAGGTGCAGGATTGAGATGTTCTTGATTGAGAATATTTGTCATTTGCGCCTTTCATTGCTTGCCCTTGAAATGCAACACAGGAACACACAACTTACAAGAGTCTTTATATAAAAAAATATAGTATGGTGTGTGTTGATGAGGATGTGATAGGAGGGAGGCCTACCTAGTGACTTTGGATTGACCAATTTTGCAAACAATTTACAAGGCCTATATTTTGGAACCCTAGCTACACCTTCAGCTTCACAATTTCCTCTTCATAATGGAAAGCTATTTGAGCTTCCAAAGTTGAAGGTGTAGCTTCCCAATAAAAAGGTGCCTTTAGAGCAACTCCAAAGATGCAATCTATTTGAGGTGGCATCAATATTTATCACATCTAAATTTAGTGTTAATGTTTGCCCTCCCTCACCCACAAATAGTAAAATATTGGACAATATACATTGAGGGAACATTTATATGTCATACACAAGCCAATTGCCAAGGCTGGCCAATCAATATGTGACCAATAGCTGGTCCCAACCATGGCACCTTCAAAGAGTAGTCATTTTTCTTTTTGCGGATCCTTTGAAATCTCCACAATCAGAGCTCATGTTTACACCAATTGCTTCCTATTTTTCACACCCGTGGCCACTTTACCTGGCCACTTTACCTCATCCAATATTCGACAGAAACAATTCAATTTTATTGTTGCCACTGACGATCCTCTTATATTAAGAGTAGAGTGTATACCAATGTATATGATTGCATGATTTGAATGATACATTGGAGTGCACATCTTGAAAGTGGTATTGATTATTGCATTTTCTCTCAAATGTGATGTATTGTTGGTATTTCACATAATTGTTGCATTTGGTGAGCTATAATGTTATAATATGGCGCAGGGATTGTGAAGTACTAGTGTATAAGTGCACAGTGCATGGTGCAGTCTGGAGACTATTTTAACATCAAGAGGGTGTCAAGTCTAGGGGTTTGTATCAAAGAACTTCCTCACATTCTCTATCATGGTTACCAAAGCATTGCAGGAACTGTTTGGTACAGTGGGCAGATTTGAAGACTTTAATGAGAATACTCCATCCACATCATAAAAGTTTCTGGATGGGGATTTATTCAGGACTGGCACATAGACAGTGCACCTTAAAGGTCAGCAGGAGAGCAATGCATATGAATCTGCTTCCACTGATTCCAGGACCAATAGACTTCACACCATCAAAGTTGTTCTTGCACCGATTATCATTGTTTACTACATTATGTAATTGAAGAAGGAAAGGCGGCTCATTTATCACAATGAGCAGAAGTTGTAGCTACTGCATTTGCCTTCAATATACCACACACACTTTACCGTGTTGATCACAAAGATTACTAATAAGCATTCATGATATTCATTCCACAGTATCTTCCCACATGTTCTCCCCTTGTGATGGAACACACACACACATGCAGCAGTAGGAAGGTGCAGGCGAGTGTAAGTATGCACTTTCTGCAATCGCTTTTCTGCAATCACTCACCTCAAAATCAGTGTTAAACTGGCTTGCATTCAGAGTATTTAGAGAACACAGAAAAACACAGCCTGTGTCCACCAAAGGAGAAATGGACTCTACCCAGAAAACTTTACTACATCAATGAATGAACAAGAATAAATCCTCCAGGCTCCTCCAAGCTCCAAAATGGTTGGCACTGCAAACCCATATCGCACAATGTGGCTTGGAACTCTTTTTGTCCAATTCTTGTTCAGATCAAGAAGCCTGGCTGGCCACAAACTGGATGAGGCCTATGGGCAATAAGAAAAAAACATGCACCTGTGTCAAATTCCAGACATGAAAAACATTTCTTCCATTGCACCCTGCCATGCTTTTAGACAAATTTTTTTCACAAAACAAGCACAAAGTAGCAAGGCATTAGACCTTAGACCTTGGGTGTTAACCAAAACAAGGTCATTTGACGGGGGGTCAATAAATCAAACCTTGCCAATGTTGAGCATCATGATTGATCCTCTGAAATGTTGTACCTAATATGAATGGGTAAATGTATAGCAGGGTGAAATATCAAAATTAAATGTTGGAAGTGAAAATAATGAGACTCTATGAGAGCACACTTTGAGATGAGTACTGTAACAGCTGAGCAAATGCATACCCATGACTTATAACACCAGATACAGAATGATGTCATGTCATTGCTGCCCTTGAGCTCATGGAAATATTCTTAGATCCCAAAGTAGGATCCTTCATTGGCAGCCCATTTACAGTCAGAATCATAAGTTAATGCCTCCAGTCTTTGCTGCCATTATCTTGAATCTCTGTGGATCCCTGGTTCAAGTCCTTCAGCATCTCCACCACCTGTTGCATCGTTGGTCTGTTTGCAGGGGAATTTTGCGCACACATTGTTGCTGCCTGCCATATATGTGCATAATTACTTAGGCACAATTTGTAAGCTAGAAAGCGATGTGCCACAAAATTTACCTGGCAACATATCAACCTGGCTAACAAGCAAAGACAGAGATTTTCCCACAACTGGGAAAGTGAGTTTAGTGTAAGGTAAAGCATAAGGGTGAGGGTGTTACTGAAATATGGGCCCATGTGAGGTGGCAGTGAAGTGCTGCCCAATTTCAGTAATGCCCTTGTATGCATGCTTTACCAAGTGTAAAGAGCAACCTTGCATTTTGTTAAATTTTTTTTTTCCCATCAGGTATCACAGGAAAAAAAAGACAACAGGCTTTACGAAAATGGGAATGCCTGCAGGAGCAGAACTTTCTGTTTTTGAAAAGCCCGGTGGGATTTTTCACGCTCTGCAAGGTGCTCTCTAGATACACTAGAGAAATGAGAGGAGGTCTTTATTCTACCTGTACCACCCTGGTCAATTCATACTCGTGGAATTTGCCGCACAGCTTTGGATCAGCTAAGTCATGAAAGTTTCCTTGCAAGACTAAGGGGCCAGCCCACTCCACAATTGTCTGCTTTGTGGCCCCTATCCGTTCAATTGGTTTCCTCCCACTGATGAGCTCCAGTAGCAGTATTCCAAAGCTGTACACATCGCACATCTCAGAAACCTTTCCCCACATGGCATACTCTGGTGCTAAGTAGCCAAGTGTACCCTTCACTCGTGTTGTTACATGTGTTGCACCCTCAGGAATTAGCTTTGCAAATCCAAAATCTGCCAACTGGGCCTCGAAATTTTCATCCAAGAGAACGTTGCTGGCCTTGATGTCCCGGTGAATAATGTGGGGTTTTGCATAGTGGTGTAAGTAACTGTGCAGAGACACCAGACAAAAACAGTTAACCATTTCTTGCTTGTCACCCACATGCTAGGTTCTCATTTTACATCAACAGGTAGCTGATATTGTAGCATTTACAAAAAGCATGTAAACCCTAAGACCCATTTCATCAATTGGTGAATGTCTCTTGAATCCAGAACATCAGGCCTGCTTTCGCAGTTCTTTGACGCTGCCCAGGCACACTTCAGTGAGTTTCAGTTGGTTGCAATTCAGGGAGTTAAATCTGTTGCATTTCCAGAAGCAGACAAAAGACTCAGTCCTGATGTTGGCCCTCCAGCAGTTGAGATACAGAAGACAGGGATTAGTACTTACGCAAGGCCTTCAGCAGAACCAGTGGCGATTTTCATTCTCCGTTGCCAATTGAGGGCAGACTCTGATGAGAATTGGTCATGCAAATGGGATAGCAAACTGAGCTTGGGCATGTAGTTGTACACAATCAAGCGCTCCTGGCCCTCTGCACAGTAACCTCTCAGGCTTAACAAGTTTTTGTGTTGAACACGCCCCAAAATTTCAACTTCTACTGCAAACTCCATCTCTGCCTTAGTGCTCCACACTTTCAACCTTTTCACTGCAATCTGTTTCCCCATATCACCCAGGGTCTCTCATTTCAGCTCCAGAGAAGCAAATTGATGATACCTTGCAAAATACAGTCAAACGGAATTGCACACAAATAAGACACTGCAATTTCCCCTCAAGAAAGCACTGGTAGGTAGGTAGTCACATGCAATGTGCTAGGTGATTGAGGAAGTCCAGAAAGTAGCAAACAAACCCAATCTCACCATAACAACAACAATCCAGGTGCCCACTTTAGGTCCAAACCTAGTACCATCCTGAAGTGTAGGAACTAGCACATGAGTCTGCAAAGGGGGAAAAGAGGAGCATGTGGTACACTAGAGTGTGGGATTAACAGGCCATGACATGACTCCATACTTGGTCTCCATTGGGTAGTTGGCCCCAGAAAACTCTGCCAAAGCCACCTTCCCCTATCTTGTTGTCGTAGTTGAAACTGTTTGTAGCTGCGTGCAATTCTCTTAATGAAAATATGCGCCATGTACCACAACCACCACCACTTTTGTTGTTATCCACCGGCCTGCGCTCACCAATAACATCATAAAGGTCAAAACATCATTCACATTTTTTTTCCATCCAACACATAATATCTGATGATGTCAAGAGTCTGGCTTTGAGCATCTCCATGGGCACTGAGTAGTGAAATCTTGGATGAGGTACAGGAGTCAAATCCAGTGGATTCACTGGAAAGACTGCAGTGACTCTGAAAAAATGCAGAGCTTTCAGAGCCCTGGAGGAACCCTGGACCAGTCTAATAAACACAGTCCAACCGCATTTATTGACAGCTCCCTGTTTCTGATTGGCTAGATAGTTTGATTGGTCCAAGTGGGTTGCTATTAGTAGTCTCCCACCTAGTAGTATTCCCAGTTTCAGCTTCACAGGTGTGGTTGGAAAAAAGTAAGTAACTAAAACTTGGATGTGAGCAACATTTTTGCAGGGTCACATAACAAGCACTGCTGGTGATGCTCTTAGATCATCAAATGCTGCCCTTGAGATTGTCAAAAGCTGAGCCTGCCTGAACTAAACCCAGCTTGACATTGCCTTCCCACATGGGTGCCCAACCTTACTTCCCATCATGAGTTTGGATGGGTCATTGGACAATAAGGAGGAAGAAGAAGAGCAGCCCAGATTCAATCCTGTAATACTTCAGTGTAGCTTCATCCCAGTCTTTGTTTTCACATGATCCGGGCGAGGCCACCTTCACCACCGCTAGAGACTTTCAACAAAGTAGTAAGTAGTACTGAAGAAGTCCCAAAAAGAGGGAGGGAAGAAACAACTCACATTTCTTCACTTGCGCGCCCCCTGCAGCACCATTTTGCAAGCAATGCCATAATTAATCCTTGCGGGAGCTGATCACAGCTACTGTTTCTCTCTCTCTCTCTCTCTCTCCTCCGCCTTGTTTCCCCTAAAATCTCAAGCTGATCTGAATATCTCACTAGCTGCTGTCCTCCCTCGACTACCAGCTAGTTCCCACTCGCCCCGTCAGTTATACGTCCAGTAGCTGCTGCTTCTTCTTAAGCTTCAAGCTGAGAAGCTGCAACATGAGCCGCAGCTGCTGACGTTATTCTCAAACTCATGAGCTGCAGTACTACTAGTGGAAAAAAACCCCATAGCTTCTACACAGTATGTGCGGATCGCAAACCTGCTGGCTGCAGACACCCTCGATCTGCATACATAGATAGATACGAGTGTCAGGCAGCTGAGCTACCTGGTAGTACTAAGCTGCAGGCATATAATAAGCAGCAGCAGCAGCACCCAGCACTGTACATAAACATAGCTGAGCCAGACCTAGATAAGACGTCCCTGGCAGGCAGACAGGCAGCAAACTCTTTCTATTTTCTTCTGCTGATCCTGCACGGACCTTCAGCCAGACAGAAGAAACTCTCCGCATCTAAAGCAGCAAAAGAAAAGCCCACTCCAAACGTACGTGACGACGCTAACAAGTCCCGTCGCAACACGCAAAACACATACACGACACTCGCAGTCTACACATTGCACACATTCCCTCTGTCTGCGTGTGTGTGTGGCCAGGCCAGAGTGAAAGCAAGCGGCAGCGCACAGCAGCGCAGTAGCATGAGGCCGGACAGTACCATAGTCAGTTTGTTTTCCCTTTGGTTACCCCTTTCGTCCCATAGCTAACAATTGTGGTGGTTTAGTGCTAGCGTCATTATGCCCTAGCAGTTTTGCCTTGGTTAAAACCAGCACCCACTTTGGTACCATGGTAAAATTTGCAAAATCTATTTAATTTTTATTTCTAAATATTGCAGATATCCTACCCCTTGGACTACATCAGGGTCTCCGAGTTCAAATCTAACATTTTTTAGGCTTCATTTGGTCTCTAAAAGGCCTTGCTCAAAATGGTGAAGGTATCAACATGGGTGTTGGTTCACCCTGGCCGGCAGTTTGGAGTCCAATGTTTTGTTGTGGGTGTGAAATTTTGGCCAAATGTGAAAATTTATAAAATAAAAGGGAATATTTTATTACAATATTCCCATTTTCTGAAAAAATAAATTGCCAAATTTTTTGGAATTTATATATATGAAATTAGGTTTTTGTCACATTTGGACTTTGATTTTTAATTTAATAGCATTTTAAAAACTTTTCTTTTTACTATTTAAACATGTTCTAAAAACATGTCACTATATAAAGCTAAATCCCTCTAGGGATGCTAGTCAATGACACAAGTTGCGACATCTGAAAATTGAAAAAATGTCACTGGTTTGAACTTTGGACACCAATAATATTATTTTCAGAAATGTAGAAATTTTCACAAGAAAAACTTCAAAGAACAAAATTTTGTGAAAGAGAAATATAAGATCTTCAGAAATATTCTATTTGTTGAAAATTTCAAAAACTAACTAATTATTCAAGAGACATGTGTTGAAGTTTGCCACAGTACTATAGACACTTAGTGTGTGTGTTTTTTTGGCTTTTCTTTCTTTCAGTTTTGCAATGTAACATCTTTAGGATATCAATTGGTGACAAGTCTTTTACTGAAACTTGAAACTGGCGAAAAAACTGCCATAAGTCTCAAAACCGTGTCAAGATATGACAAAAATTTTAAATTATTTTCAAATAAAATTCCTAAAATGGCGAAAAACGGAAAACCCCTCGAAAACATCATTCTTCATGATATTTTCCATTTTTCAGCAAAACAAGTACCTATAGCCAGGATTGATGCAAAATTTTGCCACCAAAAAAAACACACACTGGTTCAACTTGGCATAATTCCACTTAGGCCTTCCTCTTCTTACTGTTTCTACCAGTGTTGGGCGGTTCTCACTATGTTGTGAAAACCACCGGTTCCGGTTCTCACAGCCATTTTAAAGAATCTTTAAGGTTCTCATTATTAAAAAAGCAGAAAAGATTTAAATGATTTTTAAGTGTTTCAGGTTTTTGGAAAAAAAATTCCAATAGTTTTCAGTCTTTCCGGTTCTCATAAAAATTACAACCCTCGGTTTTCAGTAACGGTTCTCAGAAGCCGGTTTTCAAAATTAAAAAAATCAGAATATATTTTTAATTTTTTTAAAAATAAATTAAAATTGCCCCTTTCTGTAGAAGAGCCCGACGCTTGTTTGTGAAGCTCCCCCTGAAGGAGCCGTTGAGGAGGCTAGCGCCACCCAAACTAAAACCTAAACCTGACTAAACACTAAAATTTTCCTTAAAGTCATCCTGTCTTCACCCTGTCTTTGGGCCTCTGTTCACCCCCTATCCCCTCTTTGAGTGAGGTCCGCAAAGTAAGGAAGTTTGATTAAATCTGGGTATGAAATGCTGAAACTCTGCATTTAATGCACAAGGTTTGAGGTAATTATAGTAGTTGTACATGTAGGAGCAGTGAAAATATATGTAGCAGCAGTGGAGGCGTTCAGGAAAAAGGAAGACGGGGTCAAAACCGGATGAAACTCAGTTTGGCACAACAAGTGGTGCATTTCTGAGTTTGACCCCAGTTGAAGGCTAATGTACTTATTTGGTTTTTAATCTCACCCGGTTTTGGACCAAACTCAAGGGTACTGGAGCCGTGTTTTCCCGACTTTACGGAAAACTCTACTAAACACCCTGAAAACCGGTGCCCATATGTTTTAATACCCTTAAAGGTTATCAGAAAAGATTCAACTGATATTTTTGAGGTTTTCAAAAATTCAGTTTTCACTGAGATAGAACCGGCGGGAAGGTTCTCAAAAGGTTATCATTGTATGTGAAAATCTCCAATACTCATTCTGAGAACCGGAATGAAAACCTTGAAGGTTCTCATTGAAAAAGTGAGAACCGCTCAACACTGGTTTCTACCTGTGTTTTCATTAGAGCATCTCAAGCAGTGCTATGACCCTGAAAATATTTTTTGCATCGAAGTTTAGTTATGTACTCTTTTGCAACCCCATCCATAAAATTGAAACGGGGACAGCAAATCGGTGCGAGACTACAAATAGCAAACCACCTGGACCAATCAGTATGATGGGCCAATCAGAAACACTGAGCAGTTAGATCATATTATTACACTCTTTTTTGCAGGCGCCTTTAACTAGCCACGACACGCAACATGACCAATTATGCGGAGCCAAACCGGCATACGTTGCGTTTTCTTAATCCAATTTTACTGTCCAGGATCACATACTTGGAGATGCTCTTACTTTTTACTTACCTTACTCTACAGTAATATTAAGTGAGTTCAAAAAGCTTTGGTTCTTCTTTTCCAAACGCCGAAGTTCCCCCCCTTCTTTGCCTTGTAGCTTTCCTTTTCAATGGCTCTTTGTAGACTTCAATCCTTTTCGACATCTACTAGTAAGTACCTTTGTTGCAACATTGTCCTCCATGGAAGGGGCTGAACTTGATACATTTTTGTTAAAGCCCCCAAGTAAATAACCTAGGGGTTTAGATTCAAGAAAAAGTCTTAAACAACTAGTAACATTTATTGCTGCAAAATAGATATTAATTTTTTATCATCTCAAAATACTAGTGTGTTGAACAAACACTTTAACATCTAAAAGAAAATAACAAAAAAAATAATTCAAAATGATACACAAGAGGTAGTGTTTCATAAAAAATAACTTGGTTCAAAATCAATTTCCATCCATTCACCAAAAAAAGTTGTTTTTACAAACGTCGGATCCCTCCTAGAAATATTTTCCGAAAAATGGTGGAACTCCAAGAAAATCCCAAAAATCTTTCTGAATTAATCTAGATAAACCTAAATGGTGTTAGACTAATCTTCTAAAGTTTTGGTTCTAAATATAAACATTTAAACTACTTCGATACTCCTTTTCGATTCTTGATAAATTGGTATTAAGAATCAATAGTGGAAAATCACTTTGAGAAAAAAAGGTGTATTGCAATTGGCCTTGCAATTCAATTTTTGAGTTGCAAAGGACACTTACAACTCACTTTATTTATATGTTGTGAATGAAAACAAACAAGTTGCATGAGTTGCAGAGTTGCAATTCATTGTATATATGGTGCAATTCATTATAACTTAATCAAAATAATTCATTTTCAACTACTATGCAACTCCATTATAATTACACCCATGATGTCATGTTAATGTCATTAATTGTCATCCACCTATTAAAATATGACACGTGGACATAATTTATTTATCAAAATATCAATATCTATTGTCCATCATGATTGTTAATGATTGTTCGAGATTATGACACATGGCATAATTGAAAATTGCCACATAGCATATTAATTATATTTTGGAATAAATAAATAAAAACAAAAATATTTTAGTAGCTAGGTAGGTTGTACATAACCATAGGTAGGTAAGTAAGTAGGAAAGCACAAGACTAAGTGCACTAAAGAATAACCAAGAATTTTTTTTAAAAAAATATATGTTTTGCCTTTAAGTTAAACTTTTAAAACTCATCCCAAGATGACACATGTATTTGAATGTGATAACATAAGAGAACAAACCTTATTTATATAATTTGTAACATGGGATTTGAAGATAAATCATATGGGTTAAATCTCTTAGTTGTTCATTAGTTGCAAATTGAATTGCAATTATAACACTTAACGTTCAAGGTGGGTCAAATCCAAAGGGAAGGCTCCATTGTTTATGGTGTTTCAACAAAACTTGAACCCTTCTTATTGGCACATTTGGTGCACTAAAAATTGTTAAAAATGGAATAGAATTGATAAAGTTATGGTCCCTCAAAATAGAGGGGTCAATAACTCAAAAAAACAAACCACCAATGCTACAAAGGCCAGTTCCCAAACACCAACAAAATTCTTTATATGTTGTTTTATTGTTATTAAAGTTCAAAGAGGACTTGTAGAACTTCAAGTGGTGCTCCTATTCATTGAATGAACAATAAATAAGAAAGTTATGAGGTTTGAAATAGGGGGTCCAAAAGGAAAAAAATTTGTTTTGTAAGTTGGAAAGTTTATTTTCTTGTTATTTTTTCATTGCTCATTTTCCTTTGCATTTCAAAAATGATTTCTAAAACTTGAGGTAGTGCTCCCATAACATTTTAAATCACTCAAAATGAAACACATATGATGAAGATATAAATAATTAATGAATATGTATCCTTATTAAGTTATAAGTATTTGTATTATAATCATAACATAGTTGAAAACTAGTATTTTAGTAGTGGTGCACTAATGGCCATACTAATCAATGGGAATCATAATTGAAATCTAGTTACAAATGTATCCCATTATGGGTGATGGAAATGTGGACATGTGGCATGATCGTATGTATGTACATTGTACACTAGTTACAACATAGTTGTTGCTTTAATGACACATTTATAATAGTTTTAAAGTAGTTGCCACATGCACACAATGCAACTCTTGAAAAAATGAAACATGGTTGACAACATATGTATGTATGATGTATATAAATTAATGTATAAAAGACCCATTTTCAACTCACTTGTAACTATAATACAACTAACTAATTTTTTGACATGGTAATTTATTTAATATACACCATATTTTTAAGTGGATAGTTGCATAGTAGTTGTAATACCCAAGGGATAGTTTCATAACAGTGGTATATGAACTGTTTTTTGAGTTTTAGTTATAGGGTAGTGTAGTTTTGGTGGATGTGATTTCTCATAGTGAATTGGTAGTAAGAATCAGTAATGGGAAATTCATAATTAGAATTGGTAACGAGAAATTGGTAATGAGAATCAGTAATGGGAAATTAGTAGTGAAAATTAGTAATAGGATATTGGTAGTGAAAATCGGTAACGAGGATTGGTAATGGGAAATCGGTAGTGAAAAATCAGTGGTAAAAAACTTAAGTTTTTACAATATAAATTTTTTGGCTATTAACATCATCTTCCTTTCTATTTGTGATTACATCTTCATGATCACTACAAAAAACTATCACAAAGTCCTAAATTAAAATTAGGCATAAAAATTTATTAACTATTATACCATATCCGTCACTCCTTAGTCATTTAAAGTTTGTCGAAAAGTTGAAGGAATAGGATCTTGTGCCACATAGTCGCTTTTAGGTGATGGGTTTGTAAGGGAATAACTTCTTCAACTTTGGTTCTGGCGGCGGGGTCGATTTTGGTATTGGTTTTGGTGAAAGGATCAATTTTGGTTCAAGTTTTGATGATAATGTCAATTCCAATTCTAGTTTTGGTTATGGCCACAAGATCGGTTCTGGTATTAATAACCCTTACTATAAAGGGTTCACCTAAATCGACCTCCATTTTTGTAGCAAAGAGGGAGGTACAAATTGTGGGAACGCACGTTGATAGGCTTCAAAATCATTGTGTAGTCGTTGTTCGTCCCTTCGAGATGATTCAAAAGACTCTTGAATCAGTTTGATAATTTGAAGCTTATAATGCTCCCACTAATCTAATTGAATTCAACGAGCCTTCTATTGGTAAATGAACAATTTTATGCTCATGAAGGGCTTCAAATTGAGGGTTTCAAATTCCTCAATCCGGTGATGCCAAAAGTTTGCTAATTTGGCCTCTTGTTCAACCTCTCATTTTCGGTAACCAAAGCTTGAAAGTCGTTTTCAACTATAGGGATGTCATTCCTAAGGTTTTGGACAATTTATTATAAACTAGAAATTATTTTAGTAATACGCCAAAATTCCTCCTCTTACTGCTCATTCTTGTTCTATAATGTGGAATTTTCAGTTTGTAACTAAATGATCTGCAATTTAGTAACCTTGAGCTTGTTTTGTATGATGTTAGTTGCAAAGTCAATCAAATGTCACTTTGCCTCCTCCCTTTGATGCTTGGTTTGTAGAGCCTCATGGTCCACCTATAATTGGTTGTTAACCAAGGAAATTGCTGAGATCCAATTTTTCATTTATGGTAGTTGGCTTCGATAGGCCAAAATTTCGGTTTGGACTTTGGTAATTTTGTGAGCCATGGATTATAATACCACAAATTGTTAACCTTTAGTTCCATAGTTTTCTTTAGTATTAATGATTTGAATATTGATAAACCTCCAAGTAATAATTATTAGGAGTTGGATTAGCCTTTGGATATTTCAGCATAGAAGATTCTTTTATTTAAATTGATGCAAAGCTTAGTTAGTTTTAGGACCTAATAAACCTTTTTAAGTGCATTATCCTTTAGAAAAGGGAAAGGGGATGGAGAAATAGATGTGATTTATTGATATAGTGGGAATACAAGCCCATAACTCACAACAACATTTCGCCATGACAATATTAAATTAGTCTGTAGAATAATCTTCGGGCACGAATGATGTACTGGAAAGATTTATAGGATGCAATCATAGTACATCTTTAAATAGTTTTCACTTCTATCAAACGCTTAGATAGAATCAAGATCAAACTTAAGTATTAACATTTCCACCTAAGTGGCTTCAAGTGAATTACAACTTAGTAAACAACTTGAAGGGAATAGGTCACAATTGCAAAAACTCTAGAATGCGACGGATGGTGTGAGCTAGGTATTCGGCTCGATGTTCCATGGAAAGGGGGTTAAATGGGCCTTGTAGCCAACGATAATGGCCATCACCGGGAACCCACGTTCGACAATGGAAACGGACATCATCATCTTCGCATTGACACTCTTCAAACCTTTCTAGCGCGACTCCACGAGCAAGAACAAATTCTAAATAAATTGCTAAAGCATGTGGGTTAAGAGACAATCGACGATCCCATGCCGAACAATTGATTCGAATGTGCACCACTCGTTTGGACGATTCTTCTTTGTGCAGTCGTTGAGAAACATTCATGTTAAGCGGTGCTTCTTCAAGCTCTTCTTGTTCTGCTGGTGCAATTAAAGGATTCAAAGGTGTAATGACATCATTTGCCATGACTAGTTCTCACTTGCATCAACAAAAAACCAAGAAGGTAACAGAAACAATGTGGTACTTGCATTAAGAACGAGTCGAGGCTTTTTATTTAACAAATTAGGGTAGGCGAAGGTGTGGAAGTGACAGCGGAACCTCATGAAAACTTGAACATCCTAAATCTAATGGATTCATCAAACCCTAATTTCGACGGTGGATTTAGAAGTATGTGAGGGTTTTTTATGATGCAAATTTTTATTCTAATTTACTATATACTACATAGTTAATTAATACATGGTAAAATAAATAGGTAGGGGATATCAAAAGAGTAAATAGTACACGAGGATATTAGTTCAACCATTGAATTAATCAAGTAAGAATTCAAGGGCGTTTACTTGTTATTACTGATAAACTATCCTAGTAATTAGTTACTTGAAGTAATTAGGATGAAGAAATAGGATGTGAAGGTCAATGGACGGAAAGGATAAAGATCAAGTTCAAGAGACCTCATCAAGATATCCAAGAGAAGGGGAAGGATGAATCCTCCAATCCCATTAGTCATGAGGATTGTCATCCTATTTGATTAGAGGATGAAATATTTCTTGTGTCTCATTGGGCCCAAGAATTTTTCATCCTAAACTCAATTGGATGGCAATTTATTCTCAATTTTCATTGGCTCTAGAAGGATGAGGAGGCCATTGATTGAAGCAAGGGATTTTGAAGCTTTCATTGGACAAGGGAAACAAACTCAAAGAAGGTGATGGAGGCTTGCCAAGGGAGAAGTTATGGTGTGTATGTAAAAAAAGAAAAAAAGAAGAAGGAAGAAGTGTGAAAAAGGATTTAGTTTTTATGTGTGGAGAGGTGTTCATGGAAAGGGTGTGTGCAAGAATCAAACATGGAAGGAGGTTGTGTGTAGCAAGTACTTGTAGCAATGCCTTTGGATTTTTTGTTCAATTAGTTGTTCCTCCCAAATCCACCGTTGGATTGGTGTCAAAATTAAATCAGTTTTAGTTTGAAAGGTGTAGAAGGTTTTCCTCAAATTTCAACATCATCAAAGATGTTATAAGGGAGCTACACTGGTTGGAAGTAGACGGTGTTGTAGTGGAGTTCATGGAAGGATTTCCAATACAAAGCCTCTGGATTTTTGGTTTAATTAGTTGTTCCTCCCAAATCCACCGTTGGATTTATGTCAAAATTAAATGAGTCCTAGTTTGAAAGGTGTAGAAGGTTTTCCTCAAATTTCAGCATCATCAGAGTTGTTGTAAGGAAGCTACACTTGTTGGAAGTAGAGGGGGTTGAATTGTCTTTTTTCTTTATTTTTTTTTCCTCAATCTAAGCAAAGTGGTTTCTAGTTCCAAGGCTTAACTCTTGATCAAAAAAATAAAATAAAAACTTATGAGATTTTGTAACATGGTTCCTTTTATATTAACTTTTCTAAAATTCAATGCATGTTAGATTATGAAGTTGTATGTAGATGTTATGACAAATGGAATGGAAGGGTTCCAACCATCAAGCGTGACATTGAATTGAACATCAACATACGGCTCCTTCATATTCCATCATGGTGAGTTACAATCCTCTCACAATGTATCTTTAAATTGGACACAACGCATTAGATCCTTAGTGAATTTCATTACTTACCTTGAACCACCTTACTTGTTAAATGACAACTACATAGTAGTTCCACTTCCAACTGGTTTTTTGTGAGTGCATATCTTAATGGTGAAGGTGTGCAAAAATTCCTCACAATAATCTTCACTTGAACTTCATATAGGCTTTCAATTTCCTTTCGGAGCCCTTCCCTAATGAAAACATCATGTTGTAAGGTGTCTTCCAATTATTGGTACCATTTATAAAGATTAATTACCTCTTACTTAACTTTTGTTTTCTAATCTTTTGCAATTGTTTTTTTGGCCATGGCAGCACGGAACGCCATTGAAGCCTTTCCTACTGATTTTGCCAACGCTACCGAAAGTCACAAATGCTTTTACACTCTCTTGAAAGTGGCTACAATATAAATACTTGAGCTAGGAATGTCGAAAAACTGAGGGTGTAAAAAAATTTATGGAACCTTTGAAGAGGCTAAAATCACATTACGAGCTTCAACTTTAGTGTCCATATGACTTCCACTAGAAAATATTCCTGATGGTGTGTCAATGTTTGGTATGACGCACCGCCAACTTTTTGATGGACTCAACTATGAGTCCAAAGGTGAAAACAATGAAAGGAAAAGGAGTTGGGGTGCGCTCCCTAGCTTGCAGCACTTTGGGGGGCTAGAGGGGTGTGCTAGAGCTCTAGGATGGGGCTAGGAAGAG